>CM030008.1:136979393-139394393 GCA_017639485.1 Pluvialis apricaria | reverse complement strand
CTCCATTCTCAGTGATTTTGTTAGGATGCTAAGAAAAAGGCAGAACATGAGAACACTTTCTGTAGTAACCAAGATTTAATTTCATTTGAAAACCTTTCTCTTTGCTGAATAGGTATATCACTTTTCTCCTCAGATGGAGATAGCTCTTGTGTGAAATGTGAAAAGATAAATACAGCCATGGTTAAAAGAAGGTTAAAAATAACAACTTCTGTGAGAAAGCATGATCTCTACAGTGTTACAATGTACTAGGTACCTTTAGGTATGCTTAAAATGAAAGTGTTTGGTTTGAAAAGAGTGCGATGCCTCAGCAAGAGTTTTCCTATCAATTGTCAACAATTCATCTAGTTCATTTCAATCTTACTCTTGTTATGTCTTTTCCTTTCTCAGCATCAAACTGATTCAAAATCATTCTAAATCTAATTCAAGTGAATTGATCCAAAGTGTATAAATCTTTCATCAACTTTCAACCTCATTGAAACTACATAAGCTAATGCTTAGTAAAATGAATAATATGGATGGTATTTTCCAGTTTTTGTTTTGAATACTCTGAGCTATTATCAATATAATTTATTCAATGAACATAAGGAGTAACATTAAATATTTAAAATTTACAAAAAGCCATATTTTAAAGGATATTAGAGCATTTAGGTTCTTATCCTAGATACCTCAGTTACGTGCCTGGGGGAGGTGAGATGAATTATGTCAAGAACTCCATAAATGCCTTGTCACTGAAAAGTTTCCATTAGATTTCACTTGATATCTTGTAAGGATTGTATAGACAATAGATATAAATAACATAAACAATTATACAAATAATAGATAAAATTAGGATTTTTCAAGTGAGGGACTGGGACTTCTGAGCTGAAAACCTGCAATATCTTACACAGTATTTTTAAATTACTTTTAAAATTTGAATGTTCCACTATTCTCTAACTGCTTTGTCAGTTTGGAAGTAGCTGCACTTACAGACAAGTATATTTGACCAGAGGGTCTCTATCTCCCTATGTCACTTTCTTCCAGAATACCATTGGCACATGTACTCCATCTGACTAACAAATTATGTTCACAGGAATTAACCTGAGTGAACACTACTATAGGCAAAAGAGAAGTCCTAGAATAATTTATTTATATGTTGTTTATTTTTTACCAAAAAAGGTTTTGATGTATATATGTATATACATATACACTTAGTTTATAAAAGAGGGAAATATTTCATAAATATTAATAAAAAAACATTTTCCCTCTCAGTTAACCAAGGAAATTTTTAGCAGAGTTGAAAGGCAACTTTCCTTATTTTGTCATTCCCTTCATTAGCATTAGAAAAAACCCTGTCACAATTAAACAAAGTAAAAATGTATTTGTTATTGCACGGTATTATTAATTTTATTCTTATCATCTCAGGGGTTTGCTCAAGTCCTTTTCAATTCTTATATTATAGCTAGATAATAGGTTTCCTTTCAAGCATCTTTTACATAACAAATGAGACAGGTTTGATCAAAGATATGTCTTTTGGTAACATATACCTATCAGTTCCTATCAGTTTCATCTCTAACTTGAGGCTGAAATCTATGCCTTAAGCTGAGCTAAAAACTTGGCAAAAATGGGAGCCTGATAAAGTGAAAAAACCCGAGAAAAACTGATATACCCTTGGTTCGTGCATAACAAACAAACACTTGTACAGTGACATCTGAATCCTCAGAACATTAGTTTTTGTTCTCCTGTTTCTTAAAGGAGGTGGGAACTGAACACTTGCTGATCTTTAATGCCACGTGCTCTTACCACCACAGAGAAAAAACCTACTGTAAATAAAGACTGAGGTCTTAATTCACTTGAGCAAGCATAGTGCCCAGTGTCTTCTGGGACTCCAGAAGGTATAGAGCCTGGGCTCTGGCTACTGCTGCAGAAGTGTGCAGATCTCTTGGAGGTTTGTGCCTTATCTATTCATCCTCTATGGTCAGCTCAGACACTCTAAAATATCTCACATAACACTCCCTACCTGTGCTTAGCTAAGTGAACTGCTCCCTGTGTGCCATTACTATTTCTGTTTACAGATTCAGGAAAAGGAAGAATTGGTTGTGAAGCACAATGGAGAAAAATATTTCATAAGGTTTATAACTTGGATTAGTGGCACTAAAAGATAGAAGCATTTTGAGTGCATTTAACATTTGAATAGTTCTACAGAGACACCAGATTCATTGCAGTAAATTAATCTGTACTCCCATTGGGTCTCAGATGATTCCTTAGGGTTAGATCAGCCAAGCAGTGTTTTGAAACAATACGTTGTTGAAATCCTACATGGCTCAACTTTAAAATAGCCTAAACCAGCAGATAGGTTTTTCTTCAGTATAACCACCACTTTAAAATGAATTTCAAACAGAAAAATCAAAATGGAATCTGCTATGAATTTACACAACATTCCTACTGAAGTAAAACGATGAGGTCTTGCCACATTCTTTCTACGTACAACCACATGTAAAAACATACTTTATACAATACAGAAATCCAGTGTGGCACAGAGTATTAGAAATTTATCTTTCTGTTCCTTCTAGTGAAGTTAAAGAATTGTATTTTTAGATATCCCAGCTATATTAATAGTAGAGGCCATTAAACGTGTGCTTGCCAAATAAAGAAGCAAATTAAACGTATTTTCTTTCAGGGAACAGATCTGTAGCAGTTGTTTCATGACAGAAAAAGAGAATAAGAAATCAAAATCACTGAAGTTAATGGAAGGCTAATAAATCACAATTAGAGGCTGACTGATTGATGCTTTAATGCTTTTTGCATCAAAGGATATTTTGGGAACATACTTGAGTTAATTATTATGATCAGCCATTGTGATATGTTGGACAGAATAGTTTTAGCAAGAAATGAGTCTGTTAGAAAGAGAGATGTCATCTGTCTGTATGTGGCCAGTCTGTGTACTGTAGAGGCCCATAGAAAGAGGCAAATAGTACACAGAGGAATAAACTAATAAAAATTCAAATACAAGTATTAATTCATATTATTCAAAACTGACAACAGGTGTAACAGCTTACAAAAACATATTTTAAAAAGTATGCAAAACGTTTTCCCAAAATGTTGCACTGCTGAGTTCACTTGTTATTCCCTCCTGGTAGGTTGGAATAATTTTCAGCTTTTTTTCTTCCCCTCTAGGTGCTCTTCAGCTCCTATTGTCAGTCATCAATTCAAAGCCTTCTGAAAGAGATGGTTTAGTTTAATTTTTTTTAACAAACTCCTCTATTTCGTCCTTCAGGATGAAAAAAACAAAAGAACCTCCTTAAATTCATTAAGAACTGTCTTAAGAGAAGCTGTTTCCCTACATATGCTGGCAGTCATCTCCTTCATGTAACTAATTGGTAAACAACCTTTTGTCTACTAGAAGAATGAAATGCCCCTCTCTGACAAATGCTTAGCATTAGCCAATAAGGAGAATAACTTTCATTCTTATCTTACATTGTGACTACAAGGTTTTACTTTTAAAATGTAGTATAAACATCTAACCAGTAGAGTTTTCTGTTGTGTATAACTGGCTTTTTCACTGAGAGTAGATACAGCGGCGATCAATTACTTTGAAGTAGTAACGGTAAAAAGATTTCTTCAAGCTCTTTTAAATGGAACAGAACTACAGTGATTTAAGAATGGATCCTAAACATTTGTGTAGGTTTAGTAAATATTTTGTCACTGTCATTATCCATCTAATAAAGAAGGTATTCTCAGATTGAAACAAACCAACAAAGCCCAAAAGACAAAATACTAACTTTTTATCTTATGCTTTAAAGGAAGCAGGTTGTGTTAAATTTAATTCTTCCATGCAAATTTCTATTAAAATGTTATTTCTGAGTTGACAAATTCCACTGTATGAGTTGCAGTTAATATTCAAATTTTCCTAATATTAAATTAATTTTTGATATTAATTGTTTTTCTCTTTTCTTTGCATTAGATTTGGAATTTTTTAACATCGTTATAATTAATGAGTAGGGTTGAAGTGTAGTAATAGAAATTTTATTGTGCAAAAAATTCCCACTTTAGGTAAACCTCTAATTTGTATATTATGGAACAAATATACTTTACAGAAGAAGGGAGAACTGCTCAGCAAACAGTTTTATTTAACTCCTACACTATTCTTTAGACTGAAACATTAGATATCACTTAACCGTGTATGAAATAGAGCTACCTGGTGCACAAACTTGACTTGTACAAGTGATTGACTGACTGGACCTAAACTAACTGTTATTACAGGCACAGCACTTTCTAATTCTTGGATTTTATGCTCTCTGGGAAGGAGCTCTGTGGAAAAGGCCGTGAGCATCCTTCTAGGCAGTAAGTTTAACGTGAGGCAGCAGCATGCCCCGGCAGCAGTGAAGGCCAACGATACACTGAGCGGTATGAACACCATGGAGGAAAGTGATTATCTCCATTTACCCTGCACTCATTAGGGCATATCTAAAATACTGCATCCAGTTTCAGGCCCCCAAGACAGGCAAGAGTGATAAACTGGAGCGAGTTCAGCAGAGGGTCCCTGGGATGCTCAGAGGGCTGGAGCACTTCCCGTGTGAGGACATGCTGTAGGCGCTGGGCTTATTCTGCTTGAGAAACATATGGCTTGGCAAGGGAGAAGGGAAGGGGAGCTCACAGCATTCCCTGACACCTACAGGGCAGTGACTGAGGAGCTGAAGCCAGGCTTTTCAGAGCAGTACATAGCAAGAAGATGAAACTGAAAGAAGAGAGGTTCAGAATAGAGATAAGGAGACACTTTCCTGACCACCTTTCCCACCTGTGTCATCCTGTGATCCTATCACCTTATAAGAGCACTAGCAAATAAGCAGGCCAATGAAAAAAAATTAGTCGTATTTCAGGAATGCACTTTGTCTATATACAAGTAACTACATATTATATATCAGGTAGGTCTGACAGATAACCACAGAAAATATGCACAAAGTAAATTCATGTTCTACCCTTGGAAAGTTCCTAAACATTAGATTTGTCCCAGGAATCAAACCACTTCTCTATTGCTTCTCAGAGGAATCAATATCAGACGACTTTATATTGGCAAAATTATAAGCAACCAAAACAGGGTCATGTAGGGGACTGACAAAACTTAGAAATATACAGAACTATATACTATTCCTGTAAGGAAACGCTAATACCAAGTTTTATCTTGTATTTTTTGTCAAATTTAAGTCAGTTGTTGTCCTTGATTAAGGGCACATCCAACCTAGATGATTCTATGATTCTATTAAGGACTCTCTAATTCTTGAGCTGGTAATGCCTCCACTGGAAGGATGTCCTTGTCTATTGCAGGTGTAGGTTCAGTTCCAAATGGAATAATTAAGGATCAAGATATGTACTGGAATATACCTTCTTAAATCTCTGTCCTTCAGGTTTCTTTGGCAATATATTTAAGCATAATACTGGATTTAATAAAAGCCATATGTTTTCATCTCAAAATTTATTGTTTGTACAGAAAAAAAAACCCACAAAATTTTATTGAAAGCTCTTGAAGTTCTGAAGGTTTTGCTACTTATTGTTATTGGTCATGAAATGTTTATTGAATCAAACTTCATTATCCCCAGTGCTATTATTTTTACGTGTATATCTCTGAGCCAAAATCAAAATCTGATAAAATTTTTATCTTGTATTTGCGATGCTTTTTATATTTTTTCTGTTATGAAATATCATACTTTTTTCAAAACTTAGCTTTTAAAGTTAAATATTTCACATTTCATTACCATTTCTAAACAACATTACTGGAAGGGCACATTTTCATTGGCAGTGTTCCTCAGTTAAGTCCATAAAAATTTTGAAGTCAAGCTCTACGCTTTAAAACTTCCCAAGGATAACACTAATACTTGCTAAAACAAACAAACAAATAAACAAACAGGTTCTTAAAATAAGAAACGTTTTGCTCTGTATGCATATTTCATATAAGTTTTTTGTCTTTAAATTGTCTGTGAGATTTTGAAGCTTCTGTAGAATTGAAAGTGAATAGCTAGGCATTTGAACGGTATGTTAGTCTGCTGACCCTCAAGTTTATTTTGCATAATAAGTAAATCACTCTCTCTAATCAAAAGTACTTTCTTGCTGAGCAACCTTATTGGTGAATTTGAGTTCCCTACTGACAATCCTTTATAATAAGAAGGGATTATTAAATTCTGATTAGCATCAGATTATATTCATTTTATCCAGCAACTGACATTTCTGCTAATTGAGGATAAATGCACTAGTCTGATACCTCCCCAAAACATAAAACATATTAAAAGTCTCAGCACAAGCTGAAAACTTAATTAATATTCATTGTGTTTCCTGGAAGCTACTGGTTGCCTAAACCGGAGTCTTGCAGATAAAGTTGAAATTGCAGACTCTACAATATCACTATTTGGCACATTTTGTTTGAATTATTAAATAGATGTGATATATCTAAAGTTATTAGCAAAATGTTAATGTAATGACTTTAGTTATTACAGACCTTTTTGTGATAAACTACGCTCCTGTGCAGTCATTAAAGAACACCAGCCAAATGCTGATTTCCCAGTCAGGAAAATTTCACACACACTTGAAAAATGGTAACAGAGTAAGGATATTGAATTGGGCCTCTTTTCTGGTAATAATGACTAGGATTGGTAAAAAAATGGACATCTCTCTTTCTTTGATCATTTTCATCAGGCCTGAGCAGAAACCTTAAGGCAATAATTACTGCAAATCACGGATTTTTTTTTCTTGTAGCCACTTGCCCAAATGCTTCATTGTCATGCTCTAAAATGGCAATATTTTGATGTGAAATATTGTTATTCCAAAAGGTTTCAATTACCTAAAATGCAAAGTCCTTCTTTATAATCTTTTATACCTCAATATTTAATAATCAGCTGCTTAGCTACTTCTCAGTTTAAATAAGGAACCCAAGAAGTGCAGCTTTTAGATAATGACTACAAAAATGAAGCTGAAATGAGAGTGCTCTATTTTCAAGGATACATGAATAGGTAACCTCACGTACCCTTTTTTTGTTAAGAATAGGGCAGATCACATCAAATGTACAACACTAACATTTTCTCATCTGACTGCAACTGTCATAAAGATAATATTGATTTAGACAAAGGAGAAAGAGGATGAAGAAAGTCTGTGCCAAATTAAATACCAGTTTATTGTGTCACTGATTATGAATACATGTATATTAGTGGATTTATTTGAGCAGCTAAGCTCTGGAATATGCATTTCTTAAGTAATCATTTTTTGTTTGCATTAACAATTAAATTAGAATGGACTCCAATTAAAATATAGTTAACAATTCAAATCAGATTCAAATTTATGAAAGGTACCCTGAATTTCAACTGTAGATGATTTGAAGGCATGGCAGGAATTTTAAGGCTTTGGAATTTTGTAGTATTTTCCTTTTCATATGCTGGACACATCCAGCCACGCAATATTTTACAGTAACAAGTTGCACACCAATCAAACAATCAAATGAGTTGGAAGTCTCTGTTACCATTTTCTGTGCTGATTTGACTGTTACAGTATAAAGTGATTAGCAACAAATTAATTAAAACTGATGGCAATTAATTTTAAAATCATAATATTACATCTTCAATCGGCCAGGTTAATTGTAAATCCTACATTGCATATTGTGGTAAATGTTAACACAGAATTTCTTATTATTTCACAAACTCAGAAATTCACTTACACACTGATTATGATTTTCATTTCATTAATAGTATTTTGACCTGGTTTTATACTTTGGAACATTTTGCTTCAGATTTTTTTCCCTGGGAATTTTGTTAAGCATGGCTTGACTGAGAAAATAGAAGGAAAAAAGAATGCGTATTTATAGGTATTGTAACTTAATGCACCAAAGTCAGTATTCTGTTCAGACTGTGGTTGTCACAGCTTGCTGCTACCCTTTGCCTGTAGTTTCTTTTAATAAACACTTCAGAGGAACATGCCTTTTCTCATTGAAAAAGATATTCTAATGTCATTACTATTGTTATTGTAACTCACTGAAAAATTCTAGTTCTTAAATTTTAAGAACATTCTGTTATTATGGGAAACACTCAGAATCTACCAGGATCTGTCCCATTGCTTCTTTTACAGAGAAATAAGAGAATAAAATTGTAATATTGTCAATACTTGCTAGGATTCTCAGTTTAGAACCAGAGACTTTTTTGGAACATGAGTAGAATGGAACAAAGGATTCCAGCTGCAAAGTTTCCTGATTAAACTACTCCTTTTTTGTTGAAAGTGGACAGAACTGGTACACACGTAAATAAGCTGTCACACATGCTCAAGTTGTATATTGTTCAGCTACGTGCATATAGGACCAAACATATGGAAGAACAATAGTGTTATAAAAACACCCTGCATTTATTTGATACAGCTGGCTCTACATAATGTTCCTGTAGCATACAAAACTGTAGCATCTGCCTTTTGCTGTCCTTCTTTGAAGTATTATTCGGTTGTAATTGTGAATCAAATTTATAACAATGTAGATGTGACCTGCCTACCCGGACATAAGCAATGGACAAAGTGAACAAACTCAGTAATGCTTTCAGACGAACTTAAACTTCTTGTTTTTCCCATACAATGCTCATTTGGGAACAAAGCAGAAACGAATGGGTATTACCTTCAACCTGTGTATTTCGGTGAGACAATTGCTAAAGTTACAAATGTTTCAATCCCTGCAAAAAATGTGATTGTCATTAAAAGAGGAATGCAGCAATTTTCTTCAAGTTCTAACATCATTTCTGCAGCTCTGTCCTCACTAAAGACATCTGCACAATCTGCTTCCACTATTAACTAAATAATAATCATTAAGGACTCTATCAACAAAGTAATTGTTTTCTGTTAACTAAAGGTTATGGTGCCCACTAATATGGTCTCAAAATAACTGAAACTTGTGAACACCAATAACTTAATTTTGATCCGTGGCACTCAGCAAAGCTGTCATTAAACACAACTGCTTGTGAAAACATGCACTCTACTGCCTTTATTGGCATTCACTGTTTCAAAAAGTAACAATTTTGAATATAGGTATCAGAACATATCACAAAAACACATTCTTTAGTATCTATGGTTATGATGAGCTTTGTTGTAATCCTACATTTACATAAAATGGGATTACTCCTGCTATAGATTGTTATAGATTATTCTCATCACCAGGGTTGTCAAGGTCTTTTTCAAGAATAAAACAGAGTCTTTCTTAATGAAGTTCTCTTTACATATGTTTATTGAATGCAAAGACAACAGCCACTACCTCTATTCTGAAATTGTTTTGGAATGTTTCAGAAGCAACTACAACTTAGAATGTATTCCATTATATCTTTTTTGATAAAATACACATGTGCACACAGTCCAGTTTGTGTTTCAAATATGACAACAATTCAACTTGACAGATATATTTGTTGAATTAGTCTATAATATGTTTGGAGAGACAGACACTGAAATATCATTAGAAGTCCAATCCTTACCTAAATCAAAATCAATCTACAAAGAGATTTAAATTTAATGGATTTTAGCAGTTTAACATTTTAGCACTCTGAATGCAGGTTAGAATCTGGAATTCCAAATCAGGCACCTGAATTGCAGATGCATTCATAGACCTAGAGAGCCTTCAGGTAGAACTCATAGCAGGGACATGCTAATTCTTCTCAGAAATCCCAACATTCTCCAGATGTCAGACATAAAACATAGCAGAGGTCCAAGCCTCAAATCTTTTTTTCAATGTCAACAATAAATTTTTTCTTCCTTCAACTCCAAATGGCCTCCTTATTTAAAAATATACAGGAAAGAGAAAAGTAAGTGTTGATAACAGTAGTAGTGATGCTGTCACCATTATTACACATCTATAAGACTTTGTTCTGAGCTGAAAGCAGTACCTTCTGGCATCACCTGTTGGGATATGTAAATGAAAACATGACTGGTTCATTTGGCAATAGACAAATGAGGAAAATCTCAACCCCGAAACACTCTTACCACCTAAGCACAGAACTGTATAGCTAGATGTTAATTTTAGGGTGCTCACCATCTCAGATTTAAATATTTGCAGAAGGTTATATAATTGTGTGGTAGTAATGCAGATCTAGTTAGAGCCAGTTCACTGTATTTCTAAAGGCAGATATCAATGTGGAGGCAGTAGAACAAATCATTGTTGTGTTCACAGAAATATCACAGAGGCTGCGCAGAAGTGGGTGGGTGCGGAGACTGTTAGATTTTCCAGGGGTGAATTCAGTGTGGACATGAGGATAGGGTAAGAAGTGGATGTGAAATACTGCATCTATGTTGAACAGACCTTTCCCTATTGCTCAACCTGTTTTGCGTGCAAACCTATTTCCAAAGGTATTTCCTGTGCTTCTTTTAAGAAAACCAAACCCACTTATCACTCTTCCACAAAAAGTCCCTGCCTTTATCCTCCTCAGTGAGGGGAGGTGTAGCTGGACCTGGTCCTGCCGCTGGTCCTAATGGCCTGGAAGACACCAGGAGAGCACGGACTCAGTTTCTGCCGCTAGGGTTAAAGTGAATAAGGGGAGCATTGCTAGAAGCAGAGCTAGACCTAGAGAGTTGCCTGGAAGCAGAGCAACAGAAAAGCAAAGCCTGCTGCATTATACATTTATTTTTCTTCTCTGGTTTTCTTCATCCCACTTTCCCCAAGCAGTGTTGGAGTCAGGGTTCAATTAGTTAGTGCTGCACTCAGATTTAACAACTAGTCCTTGAAGGCTCTTAACCAGACCAGTCAAACACAATTAGCAAAACCTTAAACCAGTTCCTTTTTGTGCTAATAAAATGATGTGTATGTACATAGGGCAGTTCTGTATAAGCACAGGGCAACACAGGGCAGTTCTGTATAGCTCTGATCAGTTCTGTTATTAGTTCTGATGTCTCTATTAGTCGTAACTGTTTTGACTAGTTCAGTTTATCTGATTTTGTATCATGGTGCCAGCACAACTAGCTGGTTCTGGTATATATACACATTAAAGCAAGCTCTTCTATGCTATCAGATGTGAGCAGCTTCATTAGGCTGTCACACAGTTCTGTATCAGCAATTGGTCATTTGTGTGAATAGCCCTGGGGATGCTGTTATCCTTCTGTTCCTGTACTTTGTATGCCTCTGCTATCTTTTAATGTCAAAGTTCTGTGCTACAGCTTTGTGACTATTCACTTTTATACGCATTCTTACTGTAATGTCATTGATAGCTCACTTTGCATACTACTAGTGTTTAGAAGCATATACATGTACACGCACACAAACATGAGTATAAAATACCTTCTTAGCTATTTATTATTAATATTGAATTATGGAAATGTTATTGGTATGAAAAATAATTTAGTTCTTTTCAGATATAAAATCAGCAGCACGTGCTGCTTTAATGACCATATCCAATGTCCTCCTCCACAGACAAAAGTCCCTCACTTCCGGTTTTATTCACTACAAAATTACTGACTGCTGGACCGAAGTCTGAAGTCAACCCTGCAACAGTAATGCAAGTGCCTCCTACTTATTCCTAGATAAATCTCATTTCTCATTTGGAAAGGAATCTAACATAAAATAACCAGAACTGGACAGTTCACTTAGAGATGTAATAAGTTTGGTTTTGTGTTCAAAACTGAAAAAAATACTTGCAAATTTTTTTGTAAAATGGTCATTGCAAATTCTTTCTAGATTCTCTAAAAATTCTTTGCATCTAACACATCTTGTAAAAAATTGCTGCTGTGCTGGTTATTTTTAATTGGGAAAAAAAACCCAAACCACAACAGATCCCATATATTTTACTCTTCCTTGACTGGATAAGATTTTCTGGTAAACATACATGCACAATGGATAAATATGTTTTGGGTTTTTTTTTCCTTGTCCCTATCCTGGTTATGAACACCACTGGAATTGATCCTTTTGAAACACTTACTTTTTCTCCATGTTCCTACCTACTAAGGCAGTTTTCCAATTTAGAAAGAGTAATTTAATTTTTTCTGTTTTAACAAGATGACTAAAAAATAGCTGAAAGGGGAAAAAATATTACTACAGATGGGGGGTGTGAAGGAGAGAAAGAGAAAAAAAAGTTTTGCTTATAAACAAAAGCCTAATTGCCCCTGGCAGGCACAAAATTTAAACGACTTTAAAAAGTGGAGCAGCTGCACACTAAAACAGAAACATCAACAATCAAACAAGAAAAAACAAGAGTGATGCTAAGATAGCCACCAGGCTTCAGATCACACTTCTGTTTCCTTGTCACAGGCAGTTGTTAAGATTCAATGTAGTATTAAGTGGCTCTAAGCACTTTCTTTTTTGGGGTTTCCTGGGTTAAATTAGCTGATCCTAAGTGGTATTTTTTGGCAGTAGCTCTTAGACAGAGGCTGTGATATGTAGCCTCACAACTGTCTTCAGGAGCTTTTGCATTGTGAAATCCTTGTTCTGATGAACTTCAAAAGGAAAAGCTGAAAAGCTTTAAATGCCACTGACCAAATCAATGATCTGGTTGATGACTATCAGTGGCTTTCCAGTACAGATTGATTTATTTGCAGCTTTCAAAACAAAATTCTCAAGAAAAGAAAAATCAAGTCATACAAAGACCAAAATAGACAAAATGTTAGATCATTTTGTTTCAGTATGTTTACAGGGAAAATGTTTTGCTTGAAATATAAAAGTGTTTTTCAGCTTCTTTTAATTAGAAGAAGGACTTTAAAAAAAAACACATCACACATTCTTCAGTAACATCTTGGCTAGCCCATCGAATATGTTCCTGTTACAAATATCTATTCTGTCTCCCTGAAACTTTTTGAATATCTAGAACCAGATTCTCAACTGGTGCGAATAAAATTATGCATGTACACATTTATACAACTAGAGTATCTGCTCCTCAGTGTTTTGGAATGTTATTTCATGGTCTATGATTTCATTCTGAATTAATTTTCAACTTTGACTTTTTTTTTTTATATTTTATGTGTGACATTAATGTAAGTGTACCTTAGATAAACACAGTATTACCTTAATCATAGAGTTGGTTTTCTTTGCATAAATGTTTTATGTGGTTTAAATGTATGATAAGTATTCAAGGACAGCTACAATTGAATGTAGTTCTATTCATCATTTGAATAATTTTAGCTGTTGTTATTCAGTGATGAAAGTTCTGTTAAAGTAAAGTAAGGTCCATAATCCTCATTAATTTTCCCACCATCTGTGCAAGAAAGATACGAGATTATGTGATTTTGTAATGAAACCTCACTTAGATTACACAAATATCATAAATACTGAGGAAAAAAAAGATACAGAGTAGCGAAGAAGGCCAATTCTAAAATACTTTTTGACTATTCTTTTTTCATAAATTACTGTATGGGGTGTCGGTGCCCAGGCACTGGCAGCAGGGGGCTGCGGGGCAGTCTCTGTGAGGAGCAGATGGGGCTGCCCTGTGTCGGGGACAGCCAGTTCCAACAGACCTACCGCAGGGCACAGCCGAGCCCCTCAGCCGAGCTGGTGGTGCCTCTGTGATAAAGTGTCTAAAAGAGTGTAAACAAAAGCTTTGCAGCAGCTGTGAGAGAGAGGAATGAGAAAAAATGTGAGAGAAACAACTCTGCAGAGAGCAAGGTCAGTGAAGAAGGCGGGGGAGGAGGTGCTTCAGGCACTGGAGCAGAGATTCCCCTGCAGACCATGATGAAGACCATGGTGAAGCAGGCTGTCCGCCTGCAGCCCGTGGAGGTCCACGAAAGAGAAGATATCCACACTGCAGCCCATGGAGGACCCATGCCAGAGCAGCATGCCCTGGAGGAAGCTGCAGCCCATGGTGAGCCAATGCAGGAGAGGCAGCTGTGGAGAAAAGCTTATACAGGTTCAGGTTTGCTGGCAGGACCTGGGACCGATGGGGGACCCACACTGGAGCACTCCGTTCCTGAAGGACTGCACCCTGTGGAAAGGACCCACGCTGGAGCAGTTTGTGAAGAGCTGCAGTCAGAGGAAGGACTCACGTTGGAGAAGTTCATGAAGGACTCTCTCCTATGGGAGGGACCCCATGTTGGAGCAGTAAAAGAGCATGAGGAAAGAGTGACAGGAATAAATGGACTTGATGATTTTAAAGGTCTCTTCCAACCAAAACAATTCTGTCATTCTATGATTCTATAAATTTTTATGAACTGACCACAGTCTCATTCCCCATCCCCCTGCACTGTTCAGGGGGAAGAGGTAGAAGAGTTGGGAACAAAGGAGTGAAATTGAGCATGGGAAGAAGAAGGGGAAAAGTGTTTTTAGTTTTATCTTTGTTTCTTACTATCCTACTCTATTTTTAATTGGCAATAAAATAAATTAATTTTCCTCAAGTCGAGGCTGTTTTGCCCATGACGGTATTTAGTAAGCTACCTTCCCATCCTTATCTTGACACACAAGCTTTTTCATCTTATTTTGTCTCCAAAGAAGAGGTGAAAGGGAAGGATCAAATTGGATGGTGTACAACAGGTCTGGAAAAGTAGAGTGGAAATGGGAAGATAAAAGGGTCTGGCATCATTTCACCAAGCTGTGGTCAGTACACTTGCCTGGCTACAGCTGTTACCCCATCAAAACTGTTGCTCTGCCTTCTCGTTGAACTCCTTCCCTACCTCTCACGTGTCATCTTACTTTATGCTCTCTGTGTTTGGGTGAGTGCACAATTCACAACTGATGCTGGACTCGACAGTGAGTAGGGGGAGAACCACACACACACAGATTAAGCTCTCATCCTAGGACTGATGCAAAGACTGAGCCTAGGATCTGACAATGGGTAGTAGGCAATCTTCAAGCCCATGCTAATATCAAAAGATGTGCAAATGTGGGTGTGCCTGTAGATGGAGAAGGTCCCTACATTTGTCAGTAGTGAACCTCCATCCCAATCGGATGAGAACAGGGGTGGGATTAGGTCTCTCATGCTCACATGTATGGGAGCATTGTTGTGTTTGTCTGGGTGCAGATAAAGACATTGCACCCCATCGTGCTGATCAGCGTGTCTGGTCATGTCTGTGGCACACAGACACCTGCATCTGTGGAACTCAGTCTCACTGCTGGCTAAGTCGAAGGTCCACAAGATCCAGCTTCCCTTAACACTTTGACTAAAGACCTACTATCTATTAAAATGACAAACAACTGAAACTAAGTTTTCTCAGTAGTATAACTTCACTGTGAAATTAATTTGCTAGGCACTGGTGTATAAACTTCTGTTTTTAAAATAAAGTATTAGTCTAAAGAGCATTTTATTGTCCTCTGAACTATTGTTTCATCAAGATGTCAATGTTAGACTTTTTCAAGAGGTTGATTTTGGCATTCCCATCTCTATGAGTCACTGAATCTACCAGTTATATTAATCCTATGCAGTGGCATTGGGCTTTTTGTACTCAAGGAACACAAAACACTATGGACAGCTGCCAGAAATTACACCAATCCTATTAAACAAAACAAAACAAATTTATTCTTTAAAAGAACTGTAGTTCAGCAACAAAACATCTGAATGAAAGAGCAAAAAAATCCAGCTAACATTGTAGGAATTTAAATATTAAAACTCATTTGAAATGATAAATACAGTCTCCTCTGAAAAACTATGGTCATGGGGATCCTGTGATAAAGCCATCAAAGGGTCTCTGTGAGATAACTTGACAGCTTCTGATTAAAGCTAGTACACCAAATGGTTATGCTTTTCCAAATAATTACTGAAGAGTAAGATCTTTGGCATATATATTAAGCAAGTTCCAGAGTGAATAAAAGGCAAACTACAAGTTGTTCATTAATTTAACGCTAACATTAGTCACAAAACATACAAAACCTGTGTTAATCTAAGTTACCAGACAGTTGCTCGAGCAACTTCTTCAGAGATGGTACTGTGAGAGATCTTGACACCCCTAAAGTCCTGCTCACTGTGCACGCAGCAGAACAAGCCTCACCTTGCATCTCTTTGTCATGTTCTCCTACACTGTTGCTCTTAACGGTGGAGTTTGGCCTCAGCCAGCTGGATCTGCCTTGCAGTTTCCTTGCTGTTACTCAGGGCCTTTGAAAAAAGTGAAAGCTGCTAGACTGGTTGTGACTGGTTTGCAGTTCTTTTTCTTCTTTTGGACTATTTTGATTTTTAACAGTTTAAAGTTAGCTGTAAATGTTTAATCCTTTGTCTATACTATCACTGAAACTTAACCATCAAGGAGTAGTGGAGGGAGCAGGGACTCCTGGAAGATGCAGCCCTGCGTGATACAGTGCAGCATGGGCCATGTGCTCCAAAAGATCCTAAGGATCAGGCAAATAAAAAAGTGTTCCTACATCCTAGGAATATAAACAGTTTCCCAAACTTAGAAGAATAAGTTTCAATGCTAAGTCTTTCATAATTTTCAGATTTCCTCCTTAAATAAAACTATCATTAAGTAAAAAACATCTTTTAAAAAAAACCCATAGATGTACATTTACCTTAAAATGCTAACAAATAGATGTTTTTAAATCAGACCTTCAGCTTTTTTAAAATGGTGAATTTGGTTGTTGAAAGTTATGCAACCCAAATAACCACCTTGCTTTTTGTCTGTCAAGTTTTGTACCGCAAAATGTTTGTAGGGAAAATTTTGGGGTTTTGTTTTTACTTTTTTTCTCCCTGAAATATCATTTGCATGTTATTTCAAATAACTTAGTCTAGTCATTTTGTCCGTTTGTAACTGCTCCTGTCCATTTCATAATGTCACACATGACATATTCCATTACCTTTAAGTAGCCAGTGGCAGTTATTGAGAGAGTTTTTCCCTTCAAAATATTTCCATGGAAACTGGAATTAAAGTCATTAAAATGAGAGAGTCCTTTTGTTCCTGTAAAATAGCTCTTGCACAGCATTGAAGTTGCTGGAATTTACAATTACATGTAGGAATCTAGAATCTATGTGTGTGTGTGTTCATGTGCATGTGTGTATACATACAGGAGTTGTGTTGGTGATAGCCCTAAAATCATCAAGATGGGGGTTTAGATAATGACCAGTTCTAGACACAGACTGACATAGCTGCTCCAGTTCTTCTGAAGATTAAGGCACCAATGTACTCAAGAAACTTGTGTATTGCAGTACCAAATATACCTCTCTTCATTTGTCCAATGCCTTCATCTACAACAGCCCTGAAGAACAATGAACATAGGCGATTGTGTGAAAAAAAGACAAGAATTAAACTTCCAATGTACTGTGGAATAAAAGCGATGTAGTAAACCAGCAAAGAATACTGGGAAAAAGAAACCCTAATATTCCTGAATATGAAAATAAGTTGGAACATAAATGCAGTTTAAAAAATATGAGACCTGTAAAGGCAAATATTTGCCTTTGTAAATACAGAAACCATGAAATAAAACATTTTGTTTATCTTTCATGGATCCAAGAGAATAACAAAAATGGGACAGCTGCCAGCTGTCTTGTGAAGAGGGAAGGACTGATAAACTTTCAGGCTGAAGGAACTTGTGAGATTTGTACTTTTATTTAGAGTGCATTGTAAGTTTCTAAAATATTAACTGCACTCTCCAAAAACACTTAGTACTTAAGAAAAAGTAACAACACAGCAAACCAGCAGTTACAACAAATATGAAACCAATTGGTACCACAGATGTTCCCAAAATGAAAGTGACCAAGACTAATCATAAAATTAAGGCAGCTAAATACATGTAACTGCATTAATCCTGCCTGTAAGGTACATCTCATAGTCATTAAAAGCTTGATGGCTTCTGCCATTGTCATGTGCTACAATTAAAAAGGCTCCTAGAAATTTCTTATGAAGAGCAATCATATTTGTTAAAAATATCTGATGGTGTGAAATCTGTAACCACCACGCATTCAGCTGACACCAAAACATTATGCGTTCCATAAACAAGATTTTTCTTTGTATTTGTAGGTGTTCAAGTAAATTTCCAAGAAAATCTTAGTTTGGAATGGATGTTTCTGCTGTAAGACAGAAAACAATGTTCACATCAAACTACAACTAACTTAAAACCAGGGTGTTTTTAATTTACTTTTATTCACTTCTTAACTTTACATATGTTAAGGCCAAGCACTCTGCAATACAAAAGACCCACTTCATCTTTTGGTAACTTTCCTAGACTCCTTCTCTTACATAGAACTTTCACTTTCTTACATAAAACCCTCAGTATGTTGGAAGGAAAAACCCGCAGCTGTGTAGAAATAAATTCACATTACAGATTAAAATATTGAAAGATCATAAAAAATGCAAACAGTAAAACGGTAGGGTTATCATAAGGTTTCCATTTAAAAGTGGCTTAAAAGGGAAACGTAGGTTTCCCACAAGGCATTTTTTCACAAGAACATTTCACCACGAGTATGCATTTAACTCAAAGCAAAAAAATTTTCCTTGAGGGACAAGAGATGCAAACTAGAATAAAAAGCAAATTGACTTTGTTCTGTGGCCATCAGAGTTGCCTCACTGCCTTGTGAAAATTACAGTTTGGATTCCTCATGCTGTTGCCCTCTGCTTATGTGCTCTTGTATCAGATATCAGATGTGTGATCAGTAAGACTTGGGTGTTTAAATAATAGGTTTTCTAAATGCACCAGCTGTTACAAGTGCTGGTTGAAGATCCAATAAAATTCCGCAGTGCATTTTATAATAGACCCAAAATCTAAGTAATTTCAAATTGTTAGCACTGATATACTTTCATGTTTAAAAGAAAAAAATTTTATGTTGTTCAGAAAAGATTGCATACCTATCTAAGTTAATGAATAGACTCACGGTATTAGTGAAATTAATCATAGGAATAAAGTCAGCTGTTTGCTTTTGAATTTGCAACATCAGATCTCCAGTTTCAATACACTGGGAGGACTGAGGGTTCCCTAATGTGCTTTTTGTACTTCAAACACAATATCGTCTCATTGAAAGCAAAAAAAAATAAATCCCACAAGGCATTTTCCAATAATTTGTAACCAGTGTTTTATTTTACCCAGATTACAAAAGTACTTTTTGTTTGTTTGCTTGTTTGTTTTCCCTAGAAAACACCAGACACCCTCAACTCTAAATTTAAAACAATTATGGAAAGAAATTATGTAAAGATGATGTAATCCATATGTTTTCACATTCTCACAGAGAAGTATCTCTGCCTTTAAAATGAAAATAAAATAAAATTAATGTTATTCTTTTCATAGGTAAAAATCTCTTTTCTTTGCATAGCAATCTTACCTCAAACTGTAACAAAAGAGGTACTTTGATTTCACAGAATATTATGTCTCCTTGTTGATTGCTGTGTCAGTAGAGATTTTATTTAGAATTTAACTATATATTTCTGGTTTTGCAAAATACAAAGTAAGTTTTGTACTGAAGGAAATGTATTTAAATTACAAATAGATGAAGATGACACAAATATAAAGATGAAGACTTATACATAGATAATACTACAAAATAGGCCGTTATCATGGCTATGGTTATCTGGCACAAAATAGGAAAAATTTTTAATGTAATGTCCTGTATTTAGTACTACCAATTCCTATTACAGAAAATACTGCATTTCTATGTTTCTTCTCTTTTTTAATCCTGTTTCTATGGTAACTATTATAGCTGCAGTTTGTTAAAACATTTTACAAACATTGTTCCGTTGGTTATTATAATCAGATGCATGTCACAATATAAAGTTACTGACCTAAGAAAAAAACCTGAAACCTTGGTTCCATATCTGGTTATGTAAAAATCCAGATGATATTAAGAGGTGAACTTTTGCTTAAATTAAATTTCTGTAAATGGTGCAAAGGTAAAAAGAGCTTTCAAATTGCCAAAATCTGCCATAACATTATCTTATATAAAAGAAAATTTAAAGAATGAACTTGGCCAATAAAGGGAGAGTGTCATTTCACTCAGGAATCTGTGATATTCAATAGAACATCAACAGTGAGACACAGAACATAAGTGCTGGTAAACTAAGAGGAAGCTATATTATTTAAGTGGATGATTGCATTAGTATATTTAATAAGCACATCAATTTAATTTGAAAATTTCATGCATCATGCATAATGTGACATTTCTTCTTCCAGAGCACATATTTCAACTCATTATATCGCTGTAGGATCACATAGTTTTCATGAACAGGAAGCTTCAAATCTGTTTCACAAAAATAAATGTCCATCCTAGCATATGTAATTATGCCAGCAGGTTATATCTACATCTGGACTACAGGCAGATTGAAGCTGACAGTTTTAAATTAAATACTAGCATTTATTTATTTGTTTATTTGGTAGGTTTTGGGTTTTTTTTGGTTTTAATATTTTAGCTTTATTATTGTGTTAAAGGGTTTGGTTTTTTTTTTTCTTTATCCATTTAATTTGTCAATATATTAAAAAAATTGTTAATGCATTTAATTGGAGTTTCTCCAGATAAATGTGACTTCAGGCACTTTTTAATGTTTTAGAGTATATGGTCACGATTGGGTTTTCTGTCCACAGAAAACATGTTATAAGTTCTGAATAGCAGAATTTAAGTAAATGCCTAGAAATCATAAAGTACAGACCATTTAATGTGCAGAAACACACCCAAATTCTTTTCCCTGCTGGCAAATGAAAGACATTTGGTCTCAGAGAAACCTCGTACTAATTTGTAAGGAGGCTGATGATACAGTTTGCCCACTATACATTATGATTTGCTTGCTGACAATATGTGTGGGATCAGTTGGGTATGCCCTTAGTTACTTCTCTACAAATAGGTCCAAACAGATTCTCATTCCCTAAAGGAATATCAGTTACAGACAACTTTATATTAAAAAGGAAACATACCACCCCCCCACCACCCCCCCATATATTAGGTCATCAAGTTTAAAAGTAGACCGTAAGCAAAAAGCTCAGGAAGTAGTGTTTTGAATGTCCATTTCAAAACTTTAAATCTGCGAATATCCGGACTGGAAGAGCTGGACTTGACCTCTATAAAATGTAAATCCTCACACCTAGCTGATTAACAAAAAAGCACATCTATAGAAGTAAACAAACAAAACTGAGAAACAAAATCAAGGCAAATAAAATCTACTGCAAAGCACTGACATTTCTTGACTTTCAGGAGCTGCACAGAGGATTTAGCCATATGACCCTTTCCTTGAAAATAACCACCAGTTTATCATTCAGCAGTGCACATCAGGTTTCTCAGTTTTCCCGCCAAGTCTGACTTCCTTTACACTATTCCCTTCTCATTTTCTTTCATACAGTTTTCTCCATTACTAAATGATAAGAGGTGAGATTTTTCTCTCATTTTAAATTTGGGAATCCATCTAGAAGCTACAGTATTCTTTCCTACCATATTTACTAATCTGAAGATTTCTCATTTAAAGAAAAATTAAGGGGAAAAAATAGATGTTCCTTTGAGGCACTGTTTTCCTAACATTTCTTTAACCTCATGTTAAGCATAAACACACCCTGTTCAGAATTTGGGTTTGAATATCAAATATCATTAATATTTTCAGATAGCTGAGATATTAGGAGAATATTAGGATATTAGGAAAGCATTCATTCACAAGGACATGACTCGATGTTCCCTCCCAGGAAGTTCAAATCCTCAGGCACCCTTTTCATCTTCCTTTACAACAGTTAGAAGACAGACTATTCTGTATTTATATCTTTGATCAGGACCAGAGATAGTGCTTCCGAATGTTAATCCCCTGCTCCAAGAGCAACTCCTACCATGGCAGGGATTTCATCTGTGACATGGAAAGTTACCGAGCTTGTTCTGATGTAGATCATAAAAAGGACACTTTGTGCATTATAGTTTACTGATGGTTTATAGGAAAAAAATGCACACATGACAATTTCTAATGACCATGACGTTAAAGGAAAATTAGAATATTTTCATTTAATAAAAAGTCAATTTAATTTTCCCTCTAGAACTAGAACAGAAATGGGTATATATAATTAGGATGAAGAAATTCAAACCAGGCAAAGAAATATTTTAAAAGTATACCATAAGAAATGACACAACAGCAAGAAATAGCTAGCTGTAACAGCAAGAAATAACAAAGAACACTTTAAAATAATGATCAGAGTTAATTAATACTGAATGAGAATCCTCCAGAAATACTCATGGTGTTCACAATAATACTAAATGAGTTCATCATTGCTTTTATGAAACCAACATTAAGCCAGTGAATTAGGAGTAAAAGCAATTATGTGCAGTATGATATTTCTATTCCTCATTTTGTATCTATTTTGTCTTCCCACAACTTCAGTCCTCCAAACAAATTCATGAGTAAATGAGTACATGAGTACACATTATTCGTGTGCATAATTCCACAGAGTGAAATTTATGGAAATTCAGGAAGATTGTATTAGTGATGAGCCATTTGCGAATCAATTCTGTGGTCTTATTTTTTATCATGTCTATATTTGTAGTTGCTGCTAAGACATCTAAACTTGGAATTATCATCTCCCTTCCTTGCAGATGGAAATGGCGCATGACTAATTTGAAGTAAGCTAGAATTAATATAGGTAGACTGAGTCAGACTAGAGAACAAGTCTGTGAGAAAATCTGTGGATGTCATTGTTCTTCCCTGGTGACTGTGTAGTTTGTCTTCTGATGTCCCTTCCATCTTAAGAAAAGGTGTATGAATGTAAAGACCAAACTATCTGATCCTTAGAACCTAGAAAGACAGAAATATATGGTTGTAGGCAGGTAAAAAACAGTGTTCAGTAAGAAATACCTCAGTGAGGATGACAAACCTTTCAAGAAAAAGGGCAAAGACACCAGATGCCCAGCATGCCGCTCTATCACTCCCCTCCTTAGCAGGACTGAGGGGGAAGAAAATAGGATGGAAAAAAACCCTCATGATCTGACATAAAGGCAGTTTAATAAAGCCAAAGCAAAGTCCACATACAGTTGCTCTGGAAGACAAACGTGGTAATAATGAACATCCCCCTTCCCTTTCCTCCTTTCTCTTCGCTTTTATTGCTGAGCAGATGTCATATGGTATGCAATACCCCTTTGGTCAGTTTGTGTCAGCTGTCCTGGCTATGTCTCCTCCCAAGATCTTGCCCACCCCTGTCCTACTGGCCTTTGGGGGTGAGGGGGGAAGAATGTTTGAGACACAGCCTTGATGCTGTGGGAGCACTGCTTAGCAGTAGCCAAAACACTGATGTATTCTCAACACCTTTCCAGCTACAAATACAAAGCACAGCAAGATGAGGGCTGCAATGGGGAAAGTTAACTCCATCCCAGCCAGAATCAATACATAGTCCAAGAGAGAAGTTTACTTTCTTGCCCATTATTTCACAGAATGAGAGAATGGTCAGGGTTGGAAGGGACCTCTGGAGATCATCTAGTCCAACCCCCCTGCCACAGCAGGGACACCTACAGCACGTTGCACAGGACGGCGTCCAGGCGGGTTTTGAATGTCTCCAGTGTGGGAGACTCCACAACCTCTCTGGGCAGCCTGTTCCAGTGTTCTGCCACCCTCAAAGGAAAGAAGTTCCTCCTCATGTTAAGGTGGAACTTCCTATGCTCAAGTTTGTGCCCATTACCTCTTGTCCTATCACTGGGCACCACTGAAAAAAGACTCTTCTCATCTACCTGGCACCCTCCCCTTAAGTATTTATAAGTATTGAGAAGATCCCCCCCGGCTTCTTTTCTCTAGACTGAAAAGACCTAATCCCTCAGCCTTTCCTCATAAGAAAAATGCTCCAGTCCCCTAATCATCTTAGTAGCATTTTTATATATAGAATAGTTCTTTAATAGACTAAAGGGTTTACTGGCCACATGCTAAGGTATGGAGAAAGCTTTGCTGCTGCCGTAGTAAAGTGACTTTGTGGCAAGTCACACATACAGCTATTGGTCTCTCATTTCTTTCCAAATCAGGAGGGATACAGGATGTAATCCCAAATTTCACCTTCTGATGCGAAATATGTAATTTCATTACAAAATATTATATTCCACTAACCCATTCCATTTGGGCATTAAATATATAGTGAATAATTCCATTTTTTCACATTCCCAAAATATTACATAGGATGCACATATCTAAATATAAAAAAAATCAGTTCTCTAAGTATATTACACACTTGATGTCTGGGGAGAAGTAAAGAATATGTGGGAAGGTAGCAATTATAATGAATTTCTCCCATTTCCTCCCTGTTATTTAAAGAAGGTGTGTTCTGATATTACAGCTAATAGTTTCATTAGAGCTATTATAATCTAATTGCCTATCTTCATCAGATTTGTAGAACATTCAATTCATTTTGAGGAAAGGGAAAGAGGTTTAGTCATATAGTCAGTAAGCTGAGAAGGTATTTATGGGGATGACCACTCAAAATGTGGCTACAAAACCAGGAGAAAATTCATAGCTTCTCTTTCATATTCTTATATAGGAATGTTAATTAAAATACAGATGTGATTATTAAAAAAAAAGAATCCAGGAAAAGAAGGCTAGAATAAACTGACATAGTTTAACTTGTTTTCCTTCACTCAGACTTACCCTCCAAATAAAAAGCTCTTTCTCCAACCATAAATATAAAAAGTTGGCAGCTTTCAAGGTTGCTTTTCATTCTGAGCCTCACAGGCAAATGGCAGGGAGTTTGCAAGCTTTTTCAAGCAAGCTTTAGAGGGTCTGCTTAGTTTGAATCTCTGTCAAACAGCTTGCTGCACTTCAGTACTTCTCTAACATATTCTGTGTTTCCTTCTGGATATCCTATTTTAATAAAAGCTAGCAGAAAAAGAGCGTTGGATAATTAGATTTAATTTGGATATAATTTATCAGTCAGCACAGACATTTCAACCTGTTACAGAATCACAGAGGTAGCTGATGCCTTATCCCAGCCTCTCTCCTCTTTCTTCATCCTTGAGTTTGAAGTAAGAAAGGGGTTCTTTTACCTTATTGAAAGCTAGCACTTACTTTGTGGAAAAAAGAGCAATACAGAGGTTTTGTCTTTGTAGATTTTTTATGTTCTCTTTTCATTAATATGGAGTCATTTCCTTTTATGGAGGTGATATCAGCCTCCCTGTTAGTGAATGACTCATTTCAGATGCCTAAAAACATCTACCATCACCTGCTCTGCTTTCATGTATTTCTGGATATGTGACACAGGATCTCTGAGAGACCTCTGTCATTACAGACCTGCCCATTATGCTTGCCTAAGCATAGGCACCAGCTGCCTCAATATAATCTCAGATGGCACCTGGTGCCTATGCTTAGGCAAGGTATACATGCCCTTGCTATCAAGCCAGCTGATGTCCAAATATATGGGTCATAACAGAAGTTAGTACAGCTGAGGTCTGGGGAAAATTAACACAACATTTTCTTGCGTCCATTGAAGACGAGCTGAGATTTGAGCTTTCATTACATGTACTCGTTTTGTTACTTGTTCTACTGGTCATGTATTACAGCCTAATGCAAATAAGAGTGCTAAAATACAAGTAAATTCCTCAGGAACTGGATAAATTCTGCATTGTTATGCCATTGAGAAGTTTCAAAAATAAAACAAGAGTTACGTATAAAGTATATTCACCATATAACCTATAGTCCTGTCAAAGATGTGGAGGCTGTAGCTGGAATGTGACCATAGTCAGAGGTACATAAAACTAATTTTGTGCCTTGCTTAATGATTATCATCGTAATTTCTATTTTATTGCCGTACTGATGATATTGCCATTCCAGGATATAAAGCAAACAGTCCCTCAAAGCTTGTTCTGTACAAGCAATCACCTATTTTAGTATGTGATTGAAACACTATGCAAAAAGTTATTCTCTGATATATCATCTATGTATCGTATCTTATATAATATTTGAGGAATTAAATTTTAGTTTCCTTGTTGCTCTTTTAATACTTCTCTGCCTCTTTCTGTTTGATATTTTCTTTGTACTAATCAATCTAGTGCTGAAATTCCAATCAGTATTGCAATTTAAAAGACAGATTCAGATTAACATCATTCCAGGCCATCTGTTTTGGTTGAAATAAATTGAAGATAATATCATTCCAAATGCAAAACAATCTTAACATAATACTTTATTTAAGAACTAAAAGCAGAAAATCCACATTTCCACACAAGTCATCCATAAGGAGATAACACTTCAATTTACAAGAGAGTTTATTCTTGCTATATTTTCCTATGTTTTCCATCCTTCCAACGGTCAGAAAGGAATGTGCATCCTGATTATTATTGGCACATACATTTTTAATCTTCCTTTCCCACCAAAAATTTCCAAGCACACACTAAGATAAAACCCTAAAATTTATTTCAAAATCTGGGAGCTTAATTCAAAGTCTGACTTCTGCTTGATACAACATTAAAAAACAAATCAAAACAAAACAAAAAACAAACAACCAAACCACAAAACAAAACCAACAAACAACAACAAACAGACAAACCCAAACACACACACATTTTTTCCTTTGTGACTCTAAGGAAGAAATGTCATCTTAGGTTACAGTCAAGGTTTTTAATTTTGCATACAGGTTAGATCAAAAAGAAGCAGTAAATAGAATCAAATAGTTCTCCAAGTACTGCTTTCTGTCAAGCCATCCTACTTTTCAAGGTTAATTCCATCTGTGAAGTACTTTACTCCATTGTAAACTATTTTCCATTAACAAAATAGCTACATCACAAATTTGGAAGAATTTTTTTAAGTCCTTTTCTTTCTCTTTTAAGAAATAAATTATCTCATCATAGAATGGTTTAGGTTGGAAGGGAACTTGAAGTTCATAGAGTTCCAACCCCCCTGCAATAGACACAGGCACCTCCCACTAGACCAGGTTGCTCAAAGCTCCATCCAGTCTGGCCTTAAACACCTCCAGGGATGGAGCTTCCACAACTTCTCTGGGCAACCTGTTCTTGTGCCTTACCACCCTCAAAGTGAGAAATTTCTTCATAATGTCTAATCTGAATCTACCCTCTTCCAGTTTGAAGCCATTATCCCTCGTCCTATCACTACATGCCCTAGTAAAAAGTCTTCCCCAGCTCTCCTGTAGGCCCCCTTTAGGTACTGGAAAGCCCCAATAAGATCTCCCCGGAGCCTTCTCTTCTCCAGGCTGAACAACTCCAACTGTCTCAGCCTGTCCTCATAGGAGAGGTGCTCCAGCCCTCTCATCATCTTTGTGGCCCTCCTCTGGACTTGCTGCAACAGGTCCATGTCCTTCTTATGTTGGGGGCTCCAGAGCTGGACGCAATATTCCAGGTAGAGTCTCACGAGAGCGGAGTAGAGGGGCAGAATCACCTCCCTCAACCTGCTGGCCACACTTCTTTTGATGAGGCCCAGGATCCAGTTGGCCTTCTGGGCTGCGATCGCACATCGCTGGCTCATGTTGAGCTTCTCGTCAATCAGTACCCCCAGATACTTCTCCTCAGGGCTGCTCTCCGGCCATTCTCTGCCGAGCCTGTATTTATGCTTGGGATTGCCCCAACCCAGATGTAAGACCTTGCACTTGGCCTTGTTGAACTTCATAAGGTTGACATGGGCCCACCTCTCCAGCCTGTCCAGGTCCCTCTGGATGGCATCCCTCCCCTCTAGTGTGTCTGCCTCACCACACAGCTTGCTATCATCGGCAAACTTGCTGAGGGTGCACTCGATCCCACTGTCCATGTCTCCGACAAAGATGTTGAACAGCACAGGACCCGGTATTGATCCCTGAGGAACACCACTCCTAACTGCTCTCCACTTGGACAACGAGCCGTTGACCACAACTCTTTGTGTGTGATCGTCCAACCAGTTCTTTCCATGTCTCCCCAGTTTAGAGATCAGGATATTGTGTGGGACAATGTCAAACGCTTTGCACAAGTCCACGTAGATGACTTCTCCTATGTTTTGTTTTCCTACCAATTTCAGAAATAGTAGACCAGGTATTATGTATTCTTTTATGCTGAAAATAGCGTTAAATTTCCTATAAAACTGTAGTCAGAGACCAAACTCTTTGCGTTTCAAGTTGGTAATTTTAAATCAGATGTTCCTGTGGTCCATGATACTTATTCCAGTACAGAATAAAAAAAGTCACTTCTCAAACTACTCCTGATACAGCTGTATCCTGGATTAGGCAGGATGGACAGTGCATCTCAAACGGCACAGGATACCAACGGTAAGCAAGTGAATCAAGTACCTCCTGAGTAGTGAGGCCTAGGTTCCACTAAATGTATGGAATAAATCATCCCAAAGCATAATGGGAAATTCAGCTTGTATAGTGACTTATGTAATCACCCTCATTTTGGTTGTCTTGTCCAGAATGGAATATCATGTTTTGTTTCCTCATATGGTAAATTTGTGACCTCTCAAATTAGAAAAATATTTTCTTCCATTTCTCTGTTTATCTAAGACCAAACAAAAAAAATTTAATGTTTCTCCTTCATTTCTTCACTAAATTGTAATAGAACAGAGAACATTTCAAGCTCTTATGAAGCCTTTGTTTCTACTGTTGTGTCAGAAAAAAATACTAAGTATTTCAAATTCCATAGCAAATATAAACTAATTTCTACATATGCAATTTTTTTTTTAGATCAAAAGCAGTAGTTTAATAAAAGGTTAGAAAAGTAAATGAAAATTATTTCAATCATTTTTATCATGTCCTCTGTAAAAATATCAAGTAAAAGGCATGGCCTTCGTTTTCTTGAAAAGTGAATCTACATTCAACCAAAAGGGCACTTTTAACTCATCCCCAGAGTAAATCTGCTTTTATTTTATTGAACTTTCTGTATAAGTGATATGCTAGTTACCAGTAACTATTAATCATAATATTAAGTACTAGGTAGAAAGACTAAAAACAAAATTTTTCTTAATTATTGGTAGTTTCTTTTGCTAGTTTTTCAAAATGGGAGACGTTTTCAATTAGTTCTATGAAAATACAAAACTCATTCAACCTCTGCAGTACTACTAATTCATTTCTTCCTATATGAAGGGGAAAAAAAAAGGTAACAAACTTGCAATTTATATTCCATTTTCATATTTAAAGTTGAGCTGATTAAGATATTTTCAAAACATTACATCTTGACATCTAATTGGTGATTATTCCACATGTCACAAGCCAGGCTCTATTTGATTCTGATCATCACCAAAGAGAGACAGAAAAGCTGAGGGAGAATTCAAAGAAAAAAAAAAAGAAAAAAAAAAGAAAAAAAGTGTTTAAGGAATTAAGATAGAGCTAAAGGAAGAAGAGCACCATGAGGTAACCAAGGGGATAACTCTTTTAGAATGCGGTGGTAACCTTCAGTGACTTGGATTCCTGGCAACCTTTTGTGCCTTTGAAAATTTTCTTTACAAGACTCAAGGGCAGAAATTCGTTTAAGGTGATAGAAGGCAATACGAGCACATTTATATCCCTGACACAGAAAACTACTATTGTAAGCTGTAGAAGAACCATTGCTCATGCTTTTAGAACAGATTAAGCACAGCACTAGAAAATGTACTCTTTGCAACAATCCTGTATTGGCAAGAAGATGATAATTATGTAGTATGTGTGCCTACAGCTGGTGGAGAGGACATTCTTCATGTTCCAAATGACTAAGCTCCCCAAGTTCTGCTCTTCTTATTAATGTTGAGTCAATTTTAATCACTAAGCATTGGCTTGATGTCAGCCCCTATTGATGGACCAAAACAGTATAAATTCAATCTCTTGGCCAAAAGGCCAAGAACTTTCCCTGCAT
This sequence comes from Pluvialis apricaria, assembly GCA_017639485.1. Taxonomy (NCBI): domain Eukaryota; kingdom Metazoa; phylum Chordata; class Aves; order Charadriiformes; family Charadriidae; genus Pluvialis; species Pluvialis apricaria. The sequence goes on along the minus strand of CM030008.1, from coordinate 139,364,865 downwards.
CCTCACATGTGTTCTGAAGTTCTCCCATGCATCAAACGTCCATGTGGAATAGTTCATTCAGTACCTCAGGCCAAAGAAATTAAGTTCCTGCTGGGTTTAGTGTAAAGACTGGAAAATTCCATTATATCTTCCTTTTCTCCTAAGGCGTTGAAAAAAGTCTGCAGGGCTTTTCCTGATTTATGTTACATTTGGCAAGCAAGGATCGTGATTTTATCTTCATGGTTCTTAAGTGCTTAAGGGTGCACAGTGTATAACCAGTGTGAATTTACTAAGTGTGGGGAAAGTAATTCGATAGTCCATTTTATGACCAACCCCTTCCTTTCTATCACTGTATATGTCCTTTCCTGGCATTTAACTTTAAACTTGCATATAAGATGGGGTGTTCTTTCCAGTTAATCTCCTCAAATGGCAGAGTTCCTAATCCTGGCTTCAAAGGTATCAGTTCTGAGCACAAATGCCTTCTGAAAGGCTGAACTGTGGAATCTTCTTTCATCTTACACTACCTGACACTGTGCTGCAGTTTGTAGTTCACATACAGTTCCTTGGAAGATAGCTTTTCTTTCCTTTTTTTTCTTTTTGGTGAGGTCAATTCAGAGAAAACAAAGGTTTCATAGCAGAAGTAAACCTCAGAGGAGTTCATAGCTCCCAGAAAAAGGACTGAAGCCCATTCCTCATTTTCAGAACTACATAAATGCAAGCAAAGGAAATTTTTTGACTCAGGGGTTGCTTTCCACATCAGGCAATTTGCTCAAAATATTGTGTCATGTTCTCATCTATCATCACGTTTCTATCGGTAATGAAGCCTGAAGTAACCATAAAATAGTTATCAAGTACTCAAAGCACAATTCCAGTTTTCATGAAAAATCACAAAGTAATTTTTCTGTATCACAAATGCTGAGGAAGGTTTTCAATATGTTACTTCTCTGTCTTTGAAAGATAACTGCAAACCCATGAACCCTGTACTCTCACAGTTTTTTTTAGGTTGTGAATAGCCCTGATGGAAAGCAAAAGAAAAGCAGGGATGGTTGTATAAGAAATCTCTCACCAGTATTAGTTCCCTTTTCCAGTACCTTATCTTCGTTTATCTGGTTCAGTCATGCCAGTAATTTCTATAGCAACAACTTTGACTTGGGTTGTGGTAATAAAGCTCCTTAAACCAGTGGGGAGAAAATGGGCTGTCCTATCTTATTTCATAAATAAGAATTGGCAGTTCTACCTGCTTTTTCTGTCTGCTTGATGAAGACACATATATCATGATGTTTATTAGACCTTATCTTCACCTTGCATTGGACCATATCTTCTTCTCCAGGACATCAGTCAGAAAATACCTCTGTACACATTTTCTAATTCAAGACTTTCAGTGCTCTTCTCAGTTAACAGAATTTCTATTTCCAATAAAAATGGGCCCACAACCCTGTGTCTAAATCAGCTGAGCATATGAGTATTAAATGCAAAACCATCAGAATATAAAGCCTACTTTTTATTTGCCATTCCAGGAATACAGAGTATCACTAAAGAATGAAAATGTTGAGGAATAAAAGGAGATGGAAGAAAATAACAAAAGCTAAAGAATGTGATGAAGGACAGACTGGAATAATAAGTATTCTGAAGAATAAAGCGTTAGGGAAGAAAAAGGACATCAGAGTAACAGTGAAAGAAGTTAAGAATTGAATCAAATAATTCCGAAATTCTTGTAAAACATGGTCAATTAGGTAATAAAAACCAGCATTATTCTTAAAGGCAACCCTTATTCACTGGAAAAATCCTTTTCATTTCTAATAAGTGACTATAGAAAAAGAAGATACAGGAAAGATCGCTTAAAGTCCCAAGAAAAACCATGACCAAAACTGAGCAAGTAAATGTGAAAGAAAGATGGGAAAATAGAAATAAACAAAAACCAAAAAACGAAAAAAAAAAAAAAAACAAAAAAAACACTCCAAATGAAAACCAAAACTTACTTCACAATTACAACTTCACTCTAATAAACCAAAACAGAATCTTCCTAGTGTTCACAGTTTCACTAAAATTATATCATCCTTGAATATTTAAAATAAGGACTGGAACATAAATACCTCATAAAATGATATCAACTTTCAGGTCATAAATTTGACCTTGATGTAACTAGAAATATATTTTTGTACCCATATGTTTATCCTTTTACAATTTATAAAGGCCAAATTTTATTTTAAAAAGAATGGTTCTGCAGTTCACATAGCTAATAGTGAAATTAATCCATCTGATAATCTAAGATTATTTTTATTAAACAAAAGATACAAATCATAGTATTCACAGGTAAAAGTGACTTGAAATCCACTTTAGTCTGAATACATTGCATTCTATCAGTAAAGCTCTTACTGCTTTAAGAGAAATATGCCTACCATTGACAAAAAGGTCATTCAAAAAATCAGCAGCCACAACACTTTTTGCCTAGGTGATTGCCTAATCTGTTACGCTGAAGGAGTCTTTGTGATTTCATGTGCTTCCTTCAATACTCCCTGTGTCTCTACAGCACATATGCTACTTAAAATTCTTCCAACATCACTTGCTTGACCATGCTGAGTTCAACTACTATAATTTCAGTAGTGTTTGGATGCTTCAAATATCACCAACTCTAATCATTCTAACCGATGCAGTTTAACTTGTCCTGAAACATTCACTTAATTTTCACTTTAGATAGAAACGTTACTTTCTGATAAAGCTTAAAAGCACAAACCCGATTTTAATACATATTCTCTTCCTCACTTTTCTTCCTCTGACCTGTGTTTTAACCATACTTATAAATTAAGGATTGTGTCAGGTGTGAGTCTGTGGCACAAGTGAGACATGATATTAAATAGCAGGTCTTAAATATTTCTGATATCCTATAAAAGGATCAGTGCCCAATGCTTGGTTTCATGAGTTTTAACATCCTTTCAGAGTACTGGGTAACCAATAAACTCATGCCAAGACTATTGTGCATTCTGAAATTACGGAATTATTTTTGCCGTACAGCCTGCTTAAACAGCAGTAAAGTCTATACATGATATTGATTCATTGTAGCAGGCAGAGAGACTTAGCAAGCTGTTCTCCAGACATTTGAATTCCAGCACGAAAGTCCCTCACCTTCTTCAAAATAAACTGTCAAAGACTTTTGAAACCATTAAACTCCAAGTAATGAAGAATTTATACCAGAAAAAAATAAGAAAAGAAAAAAAAAAAAAAACAGAAAAAAAAAAAAATCACATCATTACATTAAGCTGTAGGTCTTTCCAGCTCCATCTTTAATGCCTAGCCCAGGAAAGGAAAATTAGATAAAAAGGATGATAAAGTTATTTTAGGTGCAGCCTGTAACACCCATGTAATCCTCAAATCCTTAGGACACTATTATTTAAGCATCTTTTATGGTATACATTCTTGAAAGCAGGACCATACAAGCAGCTGATGACCACACAATAATTGTTTTATTAATTGCCAGTACACACTGTGATGGGCCAGGACTAGCATGGTATCAGCACTAGGCATGAATGTGCTCACTTTTCCTGCTGTAGTCAGCCAAAGGGTCTTACTGGTCAGGTGGTCCTCAGCCACGTGGACAAGTGTCAGCCTCTTGCTCCTTGAGATGTGTTGCTCATCAGTCTTGGTGAGCTGGCATAATCTTCCTTTTCTTTTAGATTTTTACATCCTGTCACATCAGACTTTTTGTCCTAGTTCTTTGGTGATTTACATCTTTATTTTAAGTTCTTAGCAACTAGTATCAAGTCAGCAATCTCAACTCTGCATTGTTTCTTTTTTTCTCCTTTCTCATCTTGCAGTTCTTAGTAGCCTCAGTAATTTCTTCTTTACAGACAGCAATAGTAGATGTTGCTCATCACTAGCTTCAGTTAGCTTTGGCTTTCAGTCATATCAAAATTTTCAGTTCTGGATTGCACTGAAGGTAGCAGTATTTCTCAGTTGTTTGTTGTTAGAACTGAGAAGGCCTAATGAACAAGGTATGCATGGGCGAACAAAGAACGGTTGTAGAAGAGACTGATATACCAAAAAATTCCTGAAAGTGTGGAAAAAAATTTCCCTAAGGGAAAAATAATAGTGTGAATTAATCCATATGAGTACAGAGACTGGGTAATACTGAGAGAATAGGAGAAAAGGTCCATATATTATAATAGCATAAAAGATGAAATGGTTATTGCCGTGGGAAGATGACCTAAGTGACCTTCCCTCATTTAAATTAAGTAATGAAAAAGCTCCTACTATTCCATGTAACCTAAAACTTTTGGAATTAACTCACAAATCTTCAGTATTCAACAGATTCAGTAGTCAACATCTAGGACAGAAATTGGCAATGTCTGTTACTAAAGCATTTGTAATTTAAAGTTGTCACCCGACTTGCAAATTTTGGCTTTCTTCCAAGCAATTGCCTTTGACTTAGCTTTCCTCTCCAAAGATAAAGAGTGCATACAACTGCACAGATAATGACCTGCTTCATAAAAAACTTAGAAGTGGAAATTTAGGACTGTTATATTCAATCACCTAACACATACATTAGTATCACAGCATTGCCATTTAGTTAAATCTTTCCCTTTTTGCTTACCAGGTTTGCATGGAGCAAAGCCGAACCCCACATCATTATGGCTGGAAAAGACCTTTAAGATCATTAAGTCCAACCATTATCTAACTCTAGCAGGCCCACTTCTAAATCATATCCCTGAGCACCATATCTAGACAGCTTTTAAATACATCCAAGGATGGTGATTCAACCACTTCCCTGGGCAGCCTGTTCCAGTCTTTGATAACCCTTTCAGTGTAGAAGTTTTTTCTAATGTCTAACTTAAACCTCCCCTGGTGAAACTTCACACCATTTCCTCTTGTCCTATCCATTGTAACTTGTGAGAAGAGACCAACACCCACCTCTACAACCTCCTTTCAGGTAGTTGTAGAGAGCAATAAGTTCTCCCCTCAGCCTCCTTCAGACTAAACAACCCCAAGTCCTTCAGCTGCTCCTCATAAGACTTATTCTCAAGAACCTTCACCAGCTTCATTGCCCTTCTCTGGACCCTGTCCAGCACCTCAATGTCCTTCTTAAACTTCAGCACCCAAAATCGATACAGTACTCAAGGTGTGGCCTCACCAGTGCTGCATACAGTGGGACAATCACTTTTCTGGTCCTGCTGGCTACACTATTCCTGATGCAGGCCAGGATGCTGTTGGCCTTCTTGGCCACCTGGGCACACTGCTGGCTCATGTGCAGCCAGCTGTCCATCAACATCCCCAGGTCCTTTTCTGCTGGGCAGCTTTCCAGCCACTCCTCCCCAAGCCTGTAGCATTGCATGGGGTTGTTGTGGCCCAAGTGCAGGTCTCGTCACTTGACCTTGTTGAAGCTCATACTGTTGGCCTCAGCCCATTGATCCAGCCTATCCAGGTTCCTCTGAAGAGCCCTCCTACCCTCAAGCAGATCAACACTCACACCTGACTTGGTGTCATCTGCAAACTTACTGAGGGTGCTCTCAATCTTCTAGTCATTAATAAAGATATTAAACAGGAGCGGCCCCAACACTGAGCTCTGTGGGACACCACTTGTGACCAGCCGCCAACTGGATTCAACACCATTCAGCACCACTCTCTGGGCATGGCCATCCAGCCAGTGTTTGACTCAGTAGAGTGCATGCCTGTCCAAGCCTTGGGTAACCATTTTTTTTCATGAGAATGCTGTGGAGAACTGTATCGAAGGTGTTACTGAAGTCTAGGTAAATCACATTCACAGCCTTTCCCTCATCCATCAGGTTTGTTAAGTCCTTCAGTTTAAAGCCCATCTCACCAAGTTGGCCAGCCTGCTGCCAAAAATCCCCTTGCCTCTTCTAGACATATGGATCCCATCCCTTCCTAGCAGGCTATAGTCATTGAAGAATGTTCCATTGTCATAAAAGCCAAAACCCTCACAAAGGCACCAGCCACGAAGCCAGAAGTTGATTTGCATAATATGTCTATTTCTGGCTGCACCCTTCGTCTAACTGGTAAAATGGAAGAAAAGGTAACCTGAGCACCAGTACTTTTCACTTGCACCCCCAAGGCTTCATATCTGGTTTTGGTTGTAGTGCCGTAGGGTGGAGACTGAAGCAGAGTCCTACTTTTGTAGGTCACCAGTGTCCAAGGTGCCTCGTTCTTTGTGGTGCCTGCCACAGGAGCGTGGTTCAGAAACTGCTTACCTTTTCTGTCTCAGCCCCTCTAATACTGCGCAACCTTTTAACTGTTTCCTGCAACTGTTTCATTGCATCTGACACAACAGATCATCAACCTGTGAACATCTTTTGCAGGTACTTATCTTTTCTCCAGAAGAAGGATCTGGGCACACATTGCAACCTACCATCTGGAAAGGTCTTGTTTCTGTACTGCACAACTACAGTAGGTATCTGAAATAGTTCTGTGTCCTAAAATTAATCTCATTTGTAAGTGTTGGACATGAGATGCTCCGCTGAGATTTCATTGTCTAGTATCAGAACAAATAGTATATTTAAGAACAAGCCTTCCGTACCACTTAAAGAACAAGTGGTATGGAAATTAGTTTGGAGGCAAATAACCAAATTCCAAGACACTACCATGATATACCAAATGTGTTTTGTTGCCCAGATGTGTTTAGTGAGTTCTCATCTTCAATAAAATAGATTTAAGCTGTTCAGCTACAATCTTACACACTTAGATGCATCAATGCTGTTCCACATCCTACTGGTAATCTAAGTCCTCTGTTATTGGAGTATATTGCAGAGAGCTAGCTTTGGCATTAACAAGAGAAAGTCCTGCTTTCAGGATCTTTTAAAGTTTAGCAAGTATATTAAAAAAGATATTAACTAACACCACTTTTTGTAATGGCGTATTCTGACCTCATGGACTTTTATTTTAAATTTAGCTTACTATAACAATACTAACTTTTTAAAGTTTATTATGATACAAATAATATATTGCTGCTTACTATATGCTGACTGAAAGCTACCCTCTCTCCCCCAGAAAAGCCATGCAATTTACGGAGCATTTTTAACTGTACTATTCATACTCTTCGCAATGGACCTTCCCTGTTTTTCATAAAAATATTCCCTTGATATTTATTTTTAGGATAAATTTTCCAAAAAATATTTGCAAAATATTCATTTACCAATATTTTTTCTGGTTTTGTTTTGGACAATAAGCTTTATAATTATTTCTTAATTGATATAATAGGAAAAGGTGCAGAGAAAGGCAAGAATGGCAAAATTTTGGGACACATTCTTTACGAGGAGAGATGAAGTCAAGAAAGAACTGTCAGCTCCCTGGATTTCCCCAGGGACAATGTTGATGTCTCCATGTCATATATGACAAAGGTGTGATAAACTGCTTTAATAAAAACTGATAGCTATAGACTATGAACAGAAATATAAGAAAACAAATAAAAAGTCATTTTTCAAAAAAGTATAATTCAATTATGAGACTTATTTTATAAAGCATTACAAAGGCAAAATATGAATGATTCAAAGCTGAAAAAAATATGAATAGGTCCATTGATATCAATTAATCAGAAGCACTAACCAAGGATTTCCAAAATGGTGCACGAGAGGGAACATTGTTCTTTCTGTATAAAACATACCCCACTTGTCATACAGCACCCTGGACGCCTGCTCCTTGTCATTATTGTCATTGCAATGTTGGATCTTTGGTCTGCCTGAGTAAAGAAGTTCTCACATTCTCATGCAAAGAAAGAATAATTCAAGTAAAAGCAGAACTAAGTGTTGCTATATTTCAGTGAAATATATTTTAGGGAAATATATTGAAGTTATCTTCTGGCCCAGTAGATTTTATTTTCTAAGAGAGAGAGAAAAATGCTCACCCAGAAATGTTTTCTTTAAAAAGGATTCCAACTAGCCAAACTTTGCCCTATAATAGTTTATTGAGTGAAGTGAAACTGTGTCACATTCACTTCATTTTACTATATATTATATCACACAAATAATTGGAATAATATGTAATAATTTTATGAATCTGACATCTTCCTGGACCTAAGGTATTCAGTGGTAAGGCTGTATACATTGACTAATAGTTCATCCATATTTTTTTTTCTTCTTTTTGTTCAAAGACATAAAGAGAAGAACTTGTAAAAATGAACAAGGCAGTGTTTATGTTAATTTGTAACTCATGGTAAATGTTCATGTCTGAGCTGTAAGCCAGTAACAACAGAAGGCATATTATAGAAATTCAGATGGATTCTTAGCACTAACAGCATGCCCAATGCCCCTGCATTATTGTTTTTTGGTTACAGTTAATAAGATACACAGAAACCTTCCTTTGTTACAACAGATGAAGTGCAATGACAGATATCGATTTGTACTTCCACGCTCTAGCACACCCTGCTTTGTAGGCAGCTGGGTGATCCTCTGCATCTGTGGACATCATGATTTTCACCTTTCTCCTGCTCCGGGTGAAACAGAGAGTTAGAATATCATTTTTTTCAGTTAATCTTCACCATATGCCTTGTCGTGCTTCTGCTATTAGAGTTTTCATTAACTTTTTCAAGTAAGCTACATAAGCAGTCAAAGGCAACAGCTGAATTGGAAAAAAAAAAAAAAAAAAAAGAGTTACTTCTTAGTTCAGTATTTTAATTAAACCAGGAGGGGAAAAGAAAGAAAGAAAGAAAAAAAAAAAAAGGAAGGTCTAGTTTAATTCCAGAGAACTCCATAGAGAATGCAGAGAAGCTGAAGCAATTTCAAGGGAGCCAGAGCATTGTTTACCAGGAAAGCAATAGAGTCAGCGCAGACAGAAACAGCTTCCAAATGTGACCAGTGAGGCAAGTTAGACCTTAAATAACAATTGTGCCTTGCTGCAGGAAGAGTTTCCTATTCCAAATGTGACTGGTGAGACACAACAGTTGTGTCTCTCTGCTTAGATAATAAATCAGTGTTTAAAGGGAACTTGTTTACAAACCTAAGTGTGACATAATTAATTGTAGTAACATTAGCCTATAATTCTAATCATATTCTACAGGGAAATACTACAATATTGTCATACAAAGGCCTGAAGGTTTCCAAAGCTTCAAAGTGGAATCCCCTTTCTACCTGTAGAAAGCAAATTATATTAGACTTCATATCACTTAAGCTAATGTTTATTAGGAAGTAAAGTAAACCACAGCAGGAAAATTTGTTAAAAAGGACAACACAGGACTGTTAGTCCAGCCAGAAGTCTACTAAAGATTTGAAAAGAAATCTGTAACGTGACCCTAGGCTCAATGCTAATGGAGGTCCTTTCCTTATCTCCCCACTCTACGTCCACTCAAATATCCCATGTGTAATAGAGTTCCTTCTCCAACATCTTATGTAGTCTGGTGTGCAGCATCAGTTTCTTTCCTTCATATCTCGAGGGAGGGGGGCTTTATCACTTCTCACCTCACGGAAAAGCTTTGGGTTCCTCTCAGAAAAGTCTCACTCTGGATTTGTGTTACACGAACTACATGTTTGGCTCTTACTAGTCATTGGTGCTTAAATTTTAGAACAGTCTCCCGCTCTGAAGTAACGGGCCTGATCTTCATGAGTGCTCCTCTCCTCCTCTCTTCCTTCACCTCTGGAGAACCTGAGAAGTGGCACACAGCAGTCAGGACAAAACTATCAACCTGCTCTCTCTGCTGCCCACTTACATACCCGGCTTCTCAAATAACAAACTTGGGAGCAAGCAAATTAAGTTTTCCTATAATCTGTCAGAATGATACGAGTGCATTTGCACCCATGGCAAGACAATTCATATTACTGAGAAAAATCTCACTAACATTACTATATTAAAGGGGTATTTCATTCCTAGAAAACTACTTTTTTAAAAAAATATATTTTTTAGATCTTTTTTTCTGAATCATTTTATATTTAAAACTCCTCTGAACTGCTAAAACCTGAAAAGACCCTGAAGAAATTCTAGTAAAATCCAAAATTGCAATCACATGGAAAATAAACAGAAAATCTCTAGAATTTTCTGTATTGCTGAGACTATGTTACTTGCATTGATTACATCCAAATATTCCTCAATACATCTGCCAGCATGACACTGAGTTAAGAAAGGTTATAAAGGGCATTACAGGTCTACAGTTAGCCAAAATGTATAGAGATTTTTAGTAATAAAAATAGAAATAAATGAAGAACATTAGTAAGTATAGAAAGCACTTTTTTTTTCAGTGGACCATATTTCTTACAAAATGAAACTGGAAACCATCTCAGGAATATCATTCCAGGAATAAAGCACATTTCTACTAGTGTAGAACACTAACAATACTTGGAGAAAAAAAGGTCATTTTCTAGAATTCAAACTAGCTTGAAGTTCAGTTACCTAAAATAACACATCCTCATGTGCTCATTATGTCCAGTAATTTATTGAATTTACTTCTACATGTTCATTAGTTTCTTCTCAAACAAATTTTTAAATACATTTTTTCAATTGACAGAAAAATAGAAAAAATAGTGTTAGATATTTTTATTGAAGTTAGTATAAATAAATTATTGGGTGACAGGATTCTTTTATGCAGGTGTTTCCTTTCAGTCATTTTCCTGCCTTCTTTTTCTTTGTTTATAACATCATTTCTCCTGAGTATTACTCCATCAAAAAAATCCCTAAATGCAAGTGTGACAAAACAATCATACACTTTTTTTTTTTTTTAAGGAGAGCTAATCTGAGACTATAACATACCATGGAAAAGAATTAAAATTTTGCTACTATACTAAGTCCTTTCATACTCATCTGAAAAAAAAAAGTGGTGTTTTTTAAGCAAAAGAAAAAGACCACTTTTGCTTTCCCTTCTGCGAATGCTGATGATATTGATTTATCCCTATATATTTTAAAGGGCCCCTTACAAATGCAACATCTGAGTTGCACTTTCAGACTGTTTCAGGAAAAGGGAATCCACCAACAAAAATATAATGGCACAGGACTGCAAGCAAAGCGCACATGATATGTACGTTTGTTTTCTCACCCTCAAGTACATTTTAGATACTTTGCTATAGAACAAAGAAAGCTGACCATCTTTTACCTTTCTTTTGCTGATTTGTGTTTTCAGATTGATCCTTTTACCTAGTTCAGGAAAGCTGGTTGTGCAGAGAAGGTCTAATGCAGACCTTCTGCATTAGAAATGAAGAAGAAAAAGAAAAAATACAGAGTTTTTATTCTCTTTTTCTCCCTCTCCCAGAAATCTTGACACAGAGCACAGCCAGAATCAGGTAGGATTCATGTGAGAATCATGGGGGGACTGTCAGCAAGTATTGGGTGGTTGTCTGCAGGAAGATCTGAGGGATGGGATGAAGTCAATCACCTCTGGGAGGGCGCTAATGAAGGAGGTGAGGAAGTCATTGTTCTGGAGGAGATTGGTAAGCAGATACTGTTCTTGGCCTTTTGGAGGGGTGGGGCGGTGGTGGCAGGCGGAAAAAGTGTCTCTGAAGGAATTTGTTCCAATGCTGTGTTGGTTTTGTGTGGCTTTTTTTTTAACTTTAATTAGTGTCTTCTCTGTATGTTTTTGCTGCTGGTTTGCTAACTTGAACAGCTTTGTGGTACCAGGAACTAAGAACAATGTGAAGTAAGAATTATACTTTATAGCTGAATGTTATCTTTGCCCAGTGTTAGGTCTTTGTTTCTCAGCTGTAGCAAAGAAAACTTTTACTCTCCATATACTGGACAATGAGTGCTAATGGGCTGATTATTTTATCCCACACCAGCAGAGGATATTAGGATTATTGATTTTCCTAACAAATTCAGCTGTGACTAAATTTTAATGTTAATACTGCAGAGTCTGTTTACACTTAATATGAAAATAGTGCATGCTGACTTGCAAACAGTTTAGCTAAAAAATTATTTTCTGTAGCTGAAGCAATGCCATATTTTTTTTTTCCTTAGGTAGATGAAAAGTTGTATGGACTTGTTCTAGTTATGCTACTTCCTTATTTCCATTCCAGTGAGATCCCTCGTATTTGTTTGCAAGCTGCAGTCACAGTGTTTGTTGGTTTATCAGCATTTTGTGAGTCTATATATCCAATATTAATGACAAAAAGACAGCTATTAGAGTATGTAATGATCTTTCTGTAAAAAAAAATATTTTGTGTCGTAGCCACCTTTATGTACTTATGTATGTATATATGTGTGTGTATGTGTGTACGTGTAAATATATATACATGTATCAGTCAATTAATTAGAGCAGTTGTCTCCAAAAGGATGTGTGTGTGTGTACGTGCATGTACTGTAAGGAGTACACAAGACAACCTACTGGAGTGGGAGAGGAAAATATTAAAACTTCAGTAGTACACGTCTATAATTTATGAATAAATAAATATATGTATATTTGGGATATGTGCTCAAAAGTTTTTACTAATGGGATGTGTGATTAAAAATTTTGGAGACCCAGAAACATCTGCAAAGGGGCTGTTTAGAAATCAGGACAGTTTTATGCTTTAAAACAAAACTTTCTTTGACTGACATACATATTCAATGCAAGTAATTCTTAACGATCCTATCCTAATTAATTATTTATTCTAGTCATTGGCTGAAGGAATTAACCTCCATGATGAAACTGATCTTAGTCAATGTGACTTCTATGGCAATGGTTCCTACCTTGTATAATTTGGCTGATCTGTTTATTGTCCTTCACAGCCACAGTGTGGTCTGGTGCTATTAGTCAACCAGAACAAGCCTAAGCTTTCTACTTTAGTCAGTGAACTGAAATGCTTGACCATAAAGCACTGTATAGGATTGTAGATAAGGCACTGTGTAAGGTTGCAGGACTACATTAGAACAGCAACTCGCCAACAAAAGGCTGGACCCTAGAAACTCACTCATTTCAGGAGTTTCACTCAGAAAAAAGACCATGCTGTGGATACAGGAGCACATGATGATAATTGCATTCATCATGTCAAAGAACATTTAGTGAACAATGCAGACATCAACATTAGAGAATCTTCTCTATCTGTGGTTGGAATCTTATGATGAAAGATACAAGATATTCCTATACTGACATCTTTTAAGCTAACTCAATTAATTTTCGTAACTAAAATGCAATCCTTGAATCAACTTTTTACAAAGGGCAGTAGTGTAACTTTTCTCTTAACCAAGTTATTCTTTTCAGGATAATTGCATATAAATGACCGCTTTTCTAAACAGATGTTTGAGTGAAAGACATCTTATGCAAAGTTTTCTTGAAGAACATAATAAAATTACAGCAATAGCAATTTATTTTGCGTGTTAAAATATGTATTCAATTGGCAGTTTAGTGCAGATGGCTTCTCATGTATTTACACACTACGTTGTCTTACCAGGTTGGTGTATGGTAAATAAATTCTAACTGATGTGTGCCCAAAGAACGTACACAGCTGTTGCAAAGCTCAACAATTCTGAGAAAAATGCACAGAAATCTAGATATAGCTAAAATTAATGTACAAACAAATTTTAAAACTGGATAGCAAGCATTTTGTTCCTAATTATATATGTCATACTTCTCTCAAGCTTTGAGACATGCTCTGGAGACTCTACACTTTTTTGTGTAGAAAGAAAAGAGACTTTTAAATTGTAACATGGTTGTCCTATAGATCTAAAGAATCAGAAGAATTGTGTTGGATTCTTCTTAACCAAAATTAAAATTCATTTGGTTTTCCATTAAATTAGAATAGTATTATCATATATTTGCTTTAAAAGTAAAAATTAAAGCTTTTGCAGTAACTTTATGTATGAGGGAATTTTAGTAAGGAAAAAAAGGTTGCCATAAACCCACAGAACATATAAAAGCTTTGAATATGGAATAGCTGCTATTCAAAGTCTTCATGGTTAGTGGAGGCATAGTGTGATAAACTTAAAATTGACAATTTGAAGACTTGAATTTTCATTTTGCATAATGAAACTAGTTAAAGATGAAATACAGTGCACTGTAACAGTTTAAAAAGAAGTAATTCCTATGATTTCATAACATCATTGTAGTAGTTCAGTTGAGAGATAGCAGGATTCAGTGCACAATGATATTGTATTTCTCAGTCAACTGACTAAAAGGATTTTATACAAAACAGGTTCTCACAGTATAACTGACAAAGATTTGAATGGTAAATCTGTGATTTCTCAGTATTGCTATTATGCTTTTACATATGGTTTTGCTGAGGCAAGAGGGCTTTGAACAACACCAAGTAGAGTGAAAGTAAGTTTGCAATAAACCTGAATTCTTAGTATCCTTCTATTCTGTCTTTATTGGGAAAACTCCTTGCGGTCAAAATGGGTCTTTTACTGATTTGTTTAACAGAAACCAGTAGATCCTCTTAAGTCTAGCCAATATTTCTGTAGCTGTATTGCTTTGTGAGTGTGTGGAACAAGAACCTTGGCCAAATGTCTGGTTTACTTGATATTAATAAAGGAGCTGAAATTAGGTATTCCGCAATCCAAGTGAGTGTATCAGTTATCTTGTTAAAGTATCTCATATGAAGAAAGAAACCGATTTTGTGGTATGGGGCACTCACCAATGTTAAAATAAGCGCCAAGGTGAAATGAAGGAGAGCAGAGTTCTAAACCTACTTGTCCTAAAACCATTATCACTATCTTACCACAAATGAGAGAAATGCTGTCAGTTCTCAAAGTATTTGGAAGATATTGTGTTCATCATGTCAGGTTTTCTCAAAAGAATTGAAAATTTTCTTGGGACAGAAAAGCTTTTTCACATCCTGTTATACATCAAACATGCCACAGTTGTTTGCTCTTTGCCATAACATAATTCCTTTAGCACAGCAAGTCATAACATTATCTAATGACTGATTCTTAATGAAGGGCAGTGTCTTTACTGTGTTTTGCATCTCATTGTTTGTCCAAATCAGGTATGTGAATAGTTTACCAATTTTTTTTTTTTGTCAGAAATGTTTATTTCCATCATCTACTATCCCAGACTGTAAGGGTCATCTTTTGTGCGTAATAAAAGATGTATGTGATCTGGAAGACTGAACTGGAACATTTGTACTGTCTGTTTTCGTAATGCCTTGGAAAAACAGACACACACATATTATTCTTTTTTCTTCCACCTCCACTCATCATCCATGCCTAAAGACCTGAGCGTGGGTTTAATATAGCTATATTTCATGTATTGCTTAGCCTAATTGTTATGTAAAAATATATCTTCCAGTTTCTTTCCAAAATTTTTCTTCTATGCGCAGATCTTCCCATCAGAAAAGTAGTTACCCTAATAATTATTTAATACCTCTTTAAAAGTAGTTGATATTTTACAGCAAGGGATACTCAATAAAATAGATTAAATTTGCTTATATACAATATTCAACTTAAAGTGAATTCTCTGGGAATGTTACCACCATTCCCTTTATCTTTTTCTGTATTTCTTCAATACAAAAGTTAAGAGGCAAGAAAACATGGCCCTGACATAAACTACAGAAGGGAATTGTTACATTCATCAGTAAACAAGAGTGTCTTGCTTTATCTTTATGAAGAACATAGGTCATCTGCTGAACTTCAACTTCATTATACTGTTCAGTTTTTGCAAGAAAACATACTACATTAAATAATGTTTGGAAAAAAAGGTACTGTTATACAGTGAATAGAAATCAAGTCTGATTTCTGTACTTCCCCTCAAATGTAGTAATGTTTCCAAAACATACATATAATAATGTTTCCAAAACATTAATATAATTTTACTTCTTCTGTAGATATCTTATATACCTTCTTTGTCCAATTTGTTTTCTTATCACTTTTCTGATATATTTTACTTAAAATTTAAATTGTCATCTGCAAGATATTCCATCATTTTTTTGAAATCTGCAAAGACTGTTGACTGTTTATGGTATTTAAATTTCCCCAAAAGATATAGTGACACTTTCCAGTTTATCATAGAGATGGAAATCCAGAACTGAATTTTTTGTTTTATTTTGACAGACAACATTCTATACTAGGAAACTAAATGCAATATTTGAACTCATATTGTTTTGATGACTGGCACGTCTTTCATGTGATCGGCATATGATAAATGCATCAGTTGAATATATGTGTTTATATCCACTATCAAAAAAAAAAAAAAAATTTGCAGGATGAGTGACAGAGTGACATTGCCATTACATTTATTTGTAGACTCAAGGATGCAGTGATTCCAATTTTCTATGCCTCCTTGTCCTGGTTTCCACTCCCTTATACTTCAGTAAGCATCAATATTAGAGGCTTAGTCCTATTATAAAGTATTGAAGAATTTGCAAACACTGTATCTACTGCACTTGAACTGGACCCCAAGAAAATAAATGGTATTATTTTGAGCTTTAATTCAAGTAGGTTGATTTTAAGAGTGAAGATGCAGAGAGATTAAACAATCCATCCCAGTTTTTGCTTACCAAAATATAAACTGTTCATTTGTGATTTGAACTTGAAAATGTTAAGTGCCGCTGTGATGCAGTTATACAGATATTCACCAAGAGCTGGATCTGATACTTAGTAAATACCATCATTGTTTTTTACCTCAGTGAATTCAAAGAGCTTTGCAGCAGTTCCTTAACTATAGTGAAGGTTTCTTTTCCCATGTGTTCTCTGACTAATTCTCTGTCTTCATTTTAAGTCAGGACAGAGCTGTGTCTTTGTTCTCTTGGTGTTTCCGTGTTTGTCTATTTATTTCCTCCTTCTTCTAGGGACAAAGCAACTGTTTACCATAACTCCACCTCAAGCAGATTAGTGCCAAAAGCAATTCGAGGACAGCATTGAGCTGAATATGGATGTTATCTTGGATTCTTATCCACTTTCCTGTATTAATCATCTTCTCTTTGAGCATGTGGGTTTTACAGTACATGTCAATTGTGCGCAGTGTTCCCCCAATGAGCCAAATATAAATTTAGAGAAATATCATTAATTGCATTTGTCTATCTCTACAGTCCTCCAGAACTACAAGAAGCAGATCTTTACCATCAAATCCAAACCATATTGCTTTTTGTAACTTCTTGTGCAGTCACAGTATTGATAAATGAAAAAATACAAAATATGTATTGTGACTATTGTGTTAAGTCCTGGGCCCATTAAATATTAAGTTACTATCTGGAAAAAAAGAAATTAAAAAAATAAATCTTTTTAAAAACATAGGTCCCATAAGGCTAAGGTAAAAACTGTGGTAGATTAGAGGAAAGAAGATAGTTACTTTTCTGGGAATTCAAACAATTTTCTTGTCTATGTACATGAAGCTTACTTATACTGTTATAGAAATTGAAGCCTTTGGAGGAATAATAAGCATGCCCCTAAAAAGGACAGCATTAGTTTTAAACAAAATTTTTAGGAAACAATAATTTCCAATATCAACACATTTGAGGAAATGAAAAGCAACCCTTAATGGTGTGTAAGGAAGAATATCAATGTTCTTTTGAGATATGGAAAGAAGGTTGTATTTTAAGAGAAGTAAAAGTCTTTAGACTTCTCTCTGAATCTCTCTCCTTAACCTATACGAGGTTGTGTTCCATTATTGACATCTAGCTGAGGAATTTGGTCTTCCCCTGACTGGTGCAGGAAAAGGGCACGGGTATATATAGGGAACTAAAGGTAATACAGACTTAAGCAGCAAACTTTAAATTCATAATTCTGAGCTGCTGAATAACTATCACTATTGGAGTTTCCTTGGCTCCAGTTTATCTTTTATTCAGGCATGATGACTTTGATGCTAGAAAAGATGTTAATGACAAGACAGTACTGGTTTATGTTTCCCCATGTAGTCAGTGCTAACTTCTGTTTGGTTTTCTTGCACTCTCACTGTTGTAATCTAACCAAATGGAAAAGCAGGGTGCTACATTTGGAAGAATTGTCCTGCAGTCCCGTGTCATTTGACTATATATCTATTAATCAGAAATACAGAGACTGGACTTTTAAACTACTCTGCAGCCATCTTGCTATGTTACAATTTCCTTCATTGCCACAAACTGGTTATTAGAGTTTTTGCAAAAGCAAAAGCTCAAATTTGTGAAGAGTTTAACATTTGAAAATTAAGCCTTACTTGAGAGGAAAGAAGGTTCAAAACTCTCATCAGGTCCCATTCTGAGAAATGTCTCCGGCTTAAATGCTATTTTGAATAAAATATTTTTGAACTCCATATTTTTATTATGAATTATATCATTTATACTGCAAAAAAATATTGAAAAGAACTAATTTTAAAATAAAATAAATATTTTGTCCTAAGAATACTAAATTATAGTTTTCTAGCATGCTGCATTTTTCCTGCTTTTATGACAAAAGAAGTAACCATCCTAAATGGAAAAAATCTGATGAGATCCACTAGATCTTAACAATTTTCTTGTCAAAGTAAGTGTTCCTTTTATTGACATATATCTCTACTGAAGTTTATTCAACAAGCTGTGCTGAAAATAGACCTATTATATTACTATTTCACTGCTGTCCATACTGCTACAACATTAATTCACCAAAGAAGAAAGGCCTGATTTATAGAAAATAAGCCATTGTGCTAAACGGAGTGAATCATTAGTAGCGGTGAACCCTGAGGAGATTCAAAGCTGGATAGAGTCTGACTAATGAGAAAATGAGAGGAATATGGCTCCTATCCTGACTAATTAATCAATGAAAGCCCCATGCCAGAGTTTTGAACAACAGGGGAAGGCTACTCTATGTTCAAAGTCTTGCTTTTTAATGCTTATTTTTTTCTGTGTTGCTCTTCAGTTACTTACTCATGTATTGGTAAGCCATTTAAGCCATTGTCTAGTTCCTTACGGTATGGTGAAATAATCTTCTATGTAAAATATAGGGCATTTTGAAATTTAAGGTGTATTTTTATGTGTATCACAATTTCAGACCCACTGATTGCAATAGGTTGCTGTACACCATTATGCCACATGCAGGTTTCAAATTCTAACATTGTTACTTGGAATACTTTTACCACATAAACGAATTCTGATTTATGTGGTTTCAGGTAGTAATCTAGCACTTACCTATGTGACTGTTATTGCTTTCCTGAACATCTTGCATGAGGTAAATTTTGGAAAAACAGTACAAAAACATGAAGTGTTTTTACATTTAATTCATACTCAATCTCTTACATCCAAATTGTATTGCATCTATCAAAAATGTAATGTACAGTCAGCCTGCACCTCCCTGGAGAAGATTTTCTGAGTATGCAAAGATCACAGCAAATATGCACACAGAGTAGGTCTGATATTCATAGAATCATAGAATATATTGGGTTGGAAGGGACCTTTAAAGGTCATCTAGTACAACCCCCCTGCAATGAGCAGGGACATCTTCAGCTAGATCAGGTTGCTCAGAGCCCCGTCCAACCTGACCTTGACTGTTTCCAGGGATGGGGTGTCTACTGCCTCTCTGGGCAACCTGTGCCAGTGTTTCACCACCCTCATCATAAAAAATGTCTTCCTTATATCTAGTCTGAATCTACCCTTTTTGGTTTAAAACCATTACCCCTTGTCATATCGCTACAGCCCCTGCTAAAAAGTTTGTCCCCATCTTTCCTGTAGGCCCCATTTAAGTACAGAAAGGCTGCAATAAAGTCTCCCCAGAGATTTCTCTTCTCCAGGCTGAACAACCCCAGCTCTCACAGACTGTCCTCATAGGAGATGTGATCCAGTCCTCTGATCATTTTTGTGGCCATCCTCTGGACTCAGTCCAACAGGTCCGTGTCTTTCCTGTACTGAGGACTCCAGAGCTGGACACAGTACTTCAGGTGGGGTCTCATTGGAGTGGAGTAGAGGGGCAGAATCACCTCCCTCAACCTGCTGGCCATGCTTCTTTTGATGCAGTCCATTGTTACTAGTTTGCCAGTCTTGCTCATCACTGGGGGTACGCTTTCTTTGACGTTCCTTTTCCGGCTGACATACCTGTAGAAGCCCTTCTTATTATTCTTTGCAACCCTTGCCAAGTTCAGCTCCAGATGCAGCTTGGCCTTCCTGACCCCCTCCCTACACAACCAGGTAGCATCCTCATACTCTTCCCAGGATACCTGCCCCTGCTTCCACTGCCTGTGCATTTCCTTCTTGCCCTTTAGTTTGACCAGCAAGTCTTGATTCAGCCATGATAGTCTCTTGCCTTCCTTTCCTGATTTTTTACACCTGGGGATCAAGAGCTCTTGCACCCTATGGAAAGAGTCATTAAAGACCTGCCAGTTCTGTTCTGCTCCCTTGTCCCTGAGGTGCAGTTTCCCAAGGGGTCCTATTGACCAGACCCTTGAAGAGTTGCAAGATTGCTTTGCTCAAATTTAGAGCCCTGAATTTACTCTTTGCCTAACCCATATTCCTTAGGACTGCAGACTCCACCAGTACATGATCACTGCAGCCCAGGCTGCCTCCAATCTTGATGCCACCAATTAGCTCACTGGCGTTGGTGACCATGAGGTCCAGTATTGCATCCCCTCCTGTAGGGCTATTACCTGGTTTAAGAAATTTTCTTCAATGTGCTCGAGGAGTCTCCTGGATTGCCTACAGGTTGTCATACTACTTTTCCAGCAGACGTCGGGGAAATTGAAGTCCCCTAGCAGGATGAGAACCTGGGATTGTGATGCCTCCCATTGCTGGAGTAAGAAGGCTTCATCAATAGGCTCCCCTTGATCAGCTGGCCTGTAGTAGACACCAAACACAAGGCTCCCTTTGTTACCTCAGTCTCTAATTCTTACCCATAAGCTTTCAACTTGCTCATGGCTATTCTTCAGAGACAGCTCTTTACACTCTATCCATTTCTTGATGTAGAGGGCAACACCTCCGCCCCTTCTTCCTTGACCGTCGCTTCTGAACAGCCTGTAGCCATCGATAACTGCACTCCAGTCATGGGATTTGTCCCACCAAGGTTCAGTAATGGCAACTAGGTCATAGCTTTCTAGCAGCACGGGGGCTTCCAACTACTACTGTTTGTTCTCTATGCTGCCTGTGTTGGGGTAGGGGCACTTAAGCTGGGTTGTTAGCTGTGTCACCTTCTTGGAGGAACACCCCTTAATTCCTTTGAGGTATTTCACTGTTGTTTCCATCTTGGCTCCTATTACCTCAGAAGCCCCTGGCTCACCTCCGCAAAACTTCAAGTATGCTGCAGTGTAGTCAGCACGTCTCAGAGCAACAGGCTGTGACCCTCACTAGCACACTGTCCCTCTAGCCTTCATGTGCCATCCCACAGTTTGTTACAGGCAAGCCTGATATTTGTCCCCCTCCCCTTTCAAGCCTAGTTTAAAGTTCTGCCAATGAACCCCTCTAGTTTGTGAGCAAAGACCTTCTTCCCCCTTTCAGAAAGGTGAACCTCATCCAACGCCAGCAAACCTGGTGCCATGTAGGTCATCCCATTATTGAAAAAGCCAAAATTGTGTCAGTGACACCAGCCATGGAGACACAATAATAAACTGAGCCTGCCTGTTTCTTCCAATGTCGTTGCCCGCAACTGGAAGCAGAGAGGAAAAAATAACCTGTGCTCCAGATTCCCTTACCAACCATCCCAAGGCCCTGAAATGCCTTTTGATTGCCCTTGGACTACATGTTGCGGCTTCATCAACACCCACATGGAAGAGCAGTAATGCGTAATAGTCCGAAGGCCATACTGGACTAGGAAGTTTCCTAGCATTATCCTTAACCTAGGCAGCAGACTTCCCTAAGAGAAGAGTCTGTCTGGCATATTGGACCCTCTGTTCCCCTCAGAAGGGAGTCACCTACAACTGTAATCCATCTTTTCTTCCTCATGGAGGTGGTTGTGATACAGGGGGTAGGCCTTTCTGACATTGGCAGCACCTCTGGTGAAGGTGGCTTCTACATATCCACAACATCCATTGACTGGCCTTCCATATTCAGAGCCTCATACCTGTTGTACAGAGGCATCTGGGAAGGCAGGGCGGGCAAGGATGGGGTTCACCTGCTGCCCTGAGCATGGACTTGCCTCCATTCACTCCTCTCCTTTAAGATACTGCCTTCAGCCTGGCAGGGGGAGGATACAGGATCTCCTTGATCTTGTTTTGGGTTTGGTTTTTTTTTCTGGTGGCTGTTCCCATTGCTGTTTCAGGGAGGGCAGGGCATGGTTGCACCAGTCTACCTCTTTCTCGGACTCTGTGATGCTCCTTAACCTTCTGGAGACACTTGTTGATATTAGCCAGTCTTTTAATACCACTCTTTGTGGACTTCCATTTAAGTCACTGCTTAGACCAGACAAAAGCAATCCAAATGTGACAAAACCAGAATGATGCATGTTGTGTCCAAGGAGTAACAGCACCCATATTTCTTAGGAATCCAGTCCCCCCCAGGTTTTGAGACAACTTCCCATATATTCAGTAAGGGTTTATGACTTCAGCAGATAAGAATTCTGCTCTCTGTATGATATCCATTGCATTGTTTCAATTTAATTTTCAAAACAAGCTGACGGGATGGGAGTAGTTGAAGAATCCACTTTACTTTCTTTCAGTAACAGCATTCTTGAAATAAGGCAGAGTGCTTTCCCCACAGTTCTTTCAAGTGCATGGCTACTAAATAGCAGTGCCAAGCACAAAGCGGTATCAACATAGATGAAGAGGAAAGCAAACAACCCAGGCTGAATGTATGGGAAGTAGTTCTTGGCATTTTATTCACTTAATACTAGGGGCAACTTTCACCCTGCATTCATATTCAAATATTATGCAATACATTTTCACCCAGCTCGAAGTTAAACTGTGGGCAAGCTCTGATTTACCAAATAATAAATCTCTCAAAGTCTCAGCTTCAAGCTATGTACATTCAAATAGATAACAATAGCCCAAGGATCCAAAATCTTTTATCTTCTTCTTGTCCCTGTGGATTGGGGGTGATGTTGCCTGCTCTTTGTTTCAGGCCACTTGAGTCGTTATGCTTCGGAAAAAAACAGACCATGAAAGAAAGAACTGCTGCTGCTGTAATAATATTAACTACATATGCAGAATACTTATGCAGGAAGCAGCATAAATTTACTGTAGTTTTATGATCTCAATAGAGATTTTCACTTATTGTAACATGGTTTCATAGCATTTAAGAAGTTTGTATTCATTTTTGTCACACAAGTCACTGATACAATAGTTAACCGTGAATCATCTACTTCCCATGCAGATATCTCTGGATAAGAATTTTGCAATGTATTTATGATTCATTTTCCTATTACCTTACCACTTTGCATAATTCATAGTATATTTATTATTTATTCAGAATAAGCTGAAACCAAATTATCAACATGGAAGGAAAAACAAGTAGAAACCTGTTTCTGGAAAGGTGTATAGATTATCAAAACAAGCATTCTTAATTATTTTAAAACTCAATTTTAACTCTAGTCAAATATCCAAATTGCTGACAATTACTTTTTCACTAAAAAAAAACATTAAAATGTTAGTGTTGGCTTGAATCTTATACTGGGAGCAAATTTTATTCTTTTTTTTTTTTTTTTTTAATTGAACTTCTGGATTTTATTCTAAACAATATCATAAATGCAATAGACACTTCACACAACACATGCCTTCGTGTCTTAAAGTCAGCTCTGTTGACACCAGAAATGACACACTGGAAATAAGTGTTAGTTCAGTACATATTGACTGAGTGCACCTAGCTGGAACAAGGAGCGTTTCAGGGGTTATAACGAGGGTTATGAAGGTGAACACTACAGCAAACCATGTTACAATGTATTACTTCATTTGACTCTCCCCAACAACATGCAGACAACTGTCAGGGAATTTCAGCACATAATTACCATCCTTTACACCCTACAATAAGAGATAATTTGCAGTAAGCCCAAATACTTTATAATGGACAGCTGAAGAACATTCACATGCCACATATTTGTAATAGGCATAGGCATCCTATCTATGAGAAGTAATGAGCACATTAACAATGTCCACAGGACAGTCTTCTATTACATTTCGAATCTGTCTCTATCACAGAAAGTTTTTCCACTGGTTTAACATTTTTCTCCATCACCAATTTTCTAAAAGCAAATGTGAGAGGCAAGTACAGGAAAAAGTTCTAAGGATTTCTGTATCTTGTCACGGAAAGGCTTATCACATTCTCTAATAAGAAAGTGCAATGCCTACCTGTCAGCCTGAGTTTTTTCTCCTCTATCAAACAAAAGTGCATTCTTGGCTCCTTGAGGAGTTCTGTTTGCTGTTATGCTTCCAGGTCAACACATCACCATAGGTCAGCTTTTCTGTCATCTGGAAATACAATACAGAGAAACCCTGAGGACTTACTCTTTTATGCAATGGACTTAAATGATCCAATGTCTTTGCAATAAGCATGGTATAAGTGCCCTGGTTTGTCTGCCACAAGAGTATCCTAAGGGTGAATTCAAAGCTTTTCCACCCCTACACTTCATGCTTGCATTGAGGGTATCTTTAAAAAAAATGCAGTATTAGAATACATGTTTGCTGATGGTCAGAGGCTATTCTGTAACATTATTTAGTGGATACTTTCCATTGGTATATGCATTAATTTATTATCAAAGGAAATTTTGTTTCAGAATATGCATGTTTAGATATAGATACAACCCCAAGGGCAACATAAAAACACAGATTTAGAAGAGACAGGAGAGAGTTTATTTCAGGGCTACATTTGCTTGTCTCTTGTCTTTTATACTGAAAGAATACATTGTAAAAAAGGTAAAGCTAATCCTGCAGAACAAACAAGAAAGATGCCTGGTAAAACCAAACAAGTTCTTGTCCCAAAAACAGGGTGAACTATGTCGAGAGCAAATGTGGTCACTATTTTTCTTTTTGGAATGGGTATAAGAAATGCAAAAAATATCTACAGTGAGAGAGGAAAGACGAGCAAGCCAGAAAATGCCCGTGTTTTTTCCCACTTTCTTTGTGGAAGAGCTCTAAAACCTTGACCTTGACCTTGGACTGAAAAGATCAAGAACTGTAGCTACCAGCGTTAATCATGGGGTATTTGCTCAGTAGTATTGTATACCCATAGCTAATCTAGATTTCTGAGGATTGATTGTTTGAATATTTAGTGATAACAACTGATAGTAAGAACCCAGCATTAGCAATGTGTATTTTTAAAGATTTAATGTCAGTCCAGCAAAGTGTTTTCCTGAAGTTTGAAAATGGCCTGATTTATCTGTCTTTTAGACTTCCCCATGACAACAATCTCTAGTTCCCTAATTGATATTGATATACATAAATAAAATATTTAGATATATTTTTTCAATTGCAATATGATCGATCATAAGTGTAAAAGCTTTCCATTATCCAGAAAATATAGGCAAAGGGGGAAAAGGAGACACATCATTTTACCCCATAGGTGTTAACAAAGAAGATTTCTAAATGCTAGCAAGTCACAGTAGGTCCCCTTTAAGATCTGTGGAGATCAGTTAAGAGGGCCAGTGAAGTTCAGGGAAAGTATATGTTTCATTCTCATGTTCAAGAGTATACTGATATTAGGATTAGCTATTTACCTTACAAACTATATGACTGAATAGCCAATGGGTATGATGGAAGTTTCACAGCTAGGTCTGCGTATCTTCCCATATGACAAACACTAAATTCTAGGTGAGTTAAATCCCACTCCTGCTAGAAAAGGAATGTATCAGAAAGCAGAATCCAGCAAGATGATTGTGAAATACAGGTCGAGCAAGCAACCCGAAGAGACACTTGTCTAGATTTTCCTCTAAAAACTAGGGAGTAACTGGATGAGAATGCAGACCCTGAAGGAGAGCTGGGTGATGAGGGCCACCATGAATGGCCACATCAGTTGAAGGTGGCCAACCATCAGAAATGAAATGAAGGAGAGTGACAGGCTGAAAATGATGGATTTCAGAAAAGGCGGACTTAATGAGCGTAGAAAAGTGTTAGATGAGACCTCTTGGGAAAAATTAAGAAGCACTGACAGATAAAAGGGAAACATTCAATTCTATAACTGTCCTCATGTGTTCTTCTGATCAGCAGAATTACAAGCTACTAAAATGATACTATAAAGATTAGAGTTTGTAATACATTGTTTACTTTTATCTTGAGTAAAAAAGTAAACTTGTCTAACTGCATGGGTATTTCTGTAATAGAAAAAGAGATAATATCTCAGACTGCACTAAAGGAAGATGTTTTAAAGTACTGAGAAAATTTAGGTATTTGTTGGATAACCCAGGGCTGATGAAATTCACCTTTGGGTGCCTAGGATACTGCCTGAAATAGTATCAGCAACATTAACAATTGTCTATGAGAAGCCACAGAGGCAGATGGTAGGACAGGGGTCTATTTTTTTAAAAAGCAAGAGATTAGAAGCGACAACAATATAGAACTTCAATTAACTCTAATTTCTTCCATGCTACAAGAACAGTTAACCCAAATAATTTTAAAGACATAGAAGAAAACAAGTAACATTAGTTACATAAAATGGATTGCTATTTAACAAGAAGTGCAAGCATCTATGCTTAAGCAAGAATACACAGCTTTATGAACAAGGTTTAAGGAAACAAAGAACTAAGCAGTATTTGTGAAGGGAAGGATCAAGGATTATGTTACATGATTTTTACAGAAGAAAATTAGTGATTTCTAAATAGCAGAATACTCTTAAGACACACTGCTCCATGCAAGTAAAATCTCACTTGCAGGCCTGTGTTCAGTCTGAGGCTCTAATCTTCAATGAGCTTTAGATGAAAACAATTAAAATGCCTGGAGCTCTAGCAATGTCACCAATGAGGAGAGGTTCAAAGAACAGAAGTGAGGTGAGGTATTCAGAGGTGAGCAGGATGAGGGATTATTCTATATTAGACTTCAAATAGATAAAAAACTGCCACAAAGGATAAGGAAATGAGGTATTGTCTTCTTTTTTGTACATAATAGCTGCTGCAAAAAGTAATGGATGTAAATTTTAGCAAGGAAGATTAAGAGCACATATAAAATACCATCACGCTCTGCTCGGATATGAGGCTGGACTACCTGACCTTGAAAGGTCCATCCAGCTCTATTTTTCTCTTACTTTACATAGAAAAATAAAACCAAAATGTTCACTATATTACTTAAAGTAGGGCAATGGTTGGAATTGAAAGTTAAGTGCTTAAAATGTGGATTAATTCCCACAGAGAAATGTTATAGTGAATTGAGGAAATGTAGAGTACTCAGTATGGTCATGCAAATATTTTTTGCATACGTTGTCTATGTTTGTATAAAATTACTTCTGTACATGTCTCTAAGATCTGAACTTCTGTGTTAGCCACTCAAAACTGTATATCAGAAAATGGTGGCAGATGATAAATGCATATCTAGGATAAATGCCACAAATCTGATTAGTAACATAAACTTTCAAAGCAAACTGCCAAAGATGAAAAGGCACACCATTGTATGACTTGCACGTATATGTTTAAAAATTCAGAGATACAAACTAGTTCACTGTCAGACCGAGATATTAATTCATGTTGACAAGAATGAGCTACAGCTAGGTATCACACTGAAACGCAAAGCAATATCTCAGGTCAGAATGGAAGTCAAAATTACTTTTGTCAAAATGTCTTTTCCTCATAAAGTCATCCTTCAAATACTTATTTACCATTTTTCTTCTTTAGATATAATTTGTTGAAAAAAATTTGATTCCCAACTGAAAAAAGAAAAGTTATGATATTAAGCACGACTAATTTTTTTAAGTGACAGAAATATGTTAGGTACTTTTTAAATTATTAGAAAAAGTGATTGATCCTGAGGGAAAGACCTAACTCACAGATAGAAGCAAATGGAAGAAGTTATGTCTTATTCGTTACTGTACAAATTCCTGATACAGTTTCACAGGGCCGGAAAGAAAAGCATAGGAAGAGATAAGAGACATCAACTGCATAGGGTTACCAAAAATAAATTTTATTGCTTTTTAAAAAATTATATTTATTGTTAATTTATTTATGATATACACACTATTCAACTTTCTCTAAAAATCGTGCTTGAAATCCATAACAATATTTTCAGATAAAATTTCAAACTGAAGTTTTAATATAATTGGGAAGTAAGGGAAAACATTCTGTTCCATGAAATCAGCCTTCAAAATCTGAGGAGGTTGTATATGCATATAAAAGAAAATCAAGTACTCTTTGCTAGAATATCTATGATCTAGGCTGGTTTATGTATCCTACAATGAATGTTCTCCTTTGAATATATGTACTCCAAATTAATAGGCTCCATTAATGTAACAAGTTATTTCTGGAATAACTTGATTGATATACTCAGACTTTCATGCACCTTTCTTCTGTTTAATGTTGGGCTGCATATACAAAGCTAAATATGTGATTTTGAAAGAACAGTATACTACTTCTAACAATGAAATATTCCAGCAAAATGAAAAAACAAATGTAAAGCCTGGAAAAATTGTTCAAGGAATTGTTTAAATACAAAAGGACAATGCCAAAATGTTTTTGCAAAATGATGAGTGACTCCTTACAGAGAGATTAAGTAAAGATAGGACTGCATTCGGATGTAATCACATCAAAATATTAGGGTAGAAGAGTAAATAACAGGAGTCCAAGGTTAATAAAATCTCCTGGTGTAGAACAGATATGACAGTTGCTGACCTTCTAACTGGCTTCAAGCAGTAGTGCTCAAGGACTAAGAGTATATCTAATAAATCACCTCACACGAGCATTCCTTCTAAAATGGAAAGATCCCATAATCTCCAAACAAAAGATCTAGTCCTCCATGCCTTTAGAGATGCATTCCAAGAGAGAAAAAAGTTCTTTAGTTTTATGAATAAAAATATTTAAAATAGAGGTGGTCTAATAAAAACCACCCACCTACTGTATTACATAAACCATGGGAAGCGTATTCAAGTTGAATAAAAATGAGAAGAGCATGAAGTGTGAAATTTGAGCAAAAAACCTTTGGTGTCTCTTTTTGTCCATTGTTTTAATTAAAGTGATCAAACCTAGTCTCTTCAGTGATAAAAATAAAGAAAAGTTAATTGCAAAGGAAAAAGTGTGACAATTTATTTAATCTTAATCTGACAATGTACTAGAGCCTAATGGCTATTAATACCAGCGCTATACCAAGGGTCCTGATCCACCCAAACAAAGAAACTACTTAAGCTAAAAATAAGCACCTACATACTTGATAAATACTTGTTAAATAAAGATTTTAATTATTTCCCCCCTCTGTAATTTAAATATATGGTGATTTCTCTTTAGGTCAGTGCTTGTATTTTTGAAAGTTGGTAATTAACTTCCACTATTTAGGCATTTTGCAAACAAATAATGTACAAAAACTTCATTCAAAAAAAGGATAAGGAATAAAAAAAATTAGAGCTTTTACAGACTGTAGAGAATTGTGAATAATTCATGTCAGTCTCTAGACATGCTTAAAGATATGATGCTTAAAGAGAAGCAATCCTACTTACTGTTACTCTGTCACTGTTCAGTGGTGTAATTTTTAGCTGTCTCTTGTGGATTGCAATGTGCTTCTGTACCAGTAGAAATCATGGCTTTGTTTATCCTACAACTTCTTAGTCAGTGTACTCTAAGGGACAAATATCTCAGCAGCCCTGAGGAGGAGGATTTGGGGGTGTAGGTTGATGAGAAGCTCAACATGAGCCGGCAATGTGGGCTCATAGCCCAGAAAGCCAATGGCATCCTGGGCTGCATCAAAAGCAGCATAGCCAGCAGGTCAAGGGAGGTGATTCTGCTCCTCTACTCCACTCTCGTGAGACCTGGGGGTTGGACTAGATGATCTCCAGAGGTCCCTTCCAACCCTGACCATTCTGTGATTCTGTGACCCCTCCTGGAGTACTGCATCCAGCTCTGGGGTCCCGAAAAAAAGGACGTGGAGCTCCTGGGGGAGGGCCACAAAGATGATCAGAGGGCTGGAGCACCTCTCCTGTACAGGCTGAGAGAGTTGGGGTTGTTCATCCTGAAGAAGAGAAGGCTCCAGGGAAATCTTATTGTGGCCTTTCAGTACCTAAAGGGGGCCTACAGAAATGGTGGAGAGAGACTCTGTCAGGGAGTGTAGTGTTAAGATGAGGGATAATGGTTTTAAACTAAAGAAGGAGAGTAGATTTAGATTAGATATTAGGAAAACATTCATTACTTTGAGGGTGGTGAGACACTGGAATGGTTTGCCCAGATAAGTTATGGGTGTCCCATCCCTGGAAGTGTTCAAGGCCAGGTTGGATGGGGCTTTGAGCAACCTGGTCTAGTGGGAGGTGTCCCAGCCCATGGCAAGGGCATTGGAACTAGATGATCTTCAAGGTCCCTTCCAACTCTAACCATTCTATGATCTCTGTTGGGTCTTTTTCATTCCCTGGAACTTGGATTTGCAGCAGGAAAGATTTAAAATGGGCCATTCACAAGTTGTCTGGTACATATTACCTGCTGTGTATCAGTGGAATAACAGAGGTCTAAAACATAGCTTAGCTGTTAAATTTTACACAGTACTATTTTCTGTGCTTTTGGAAATATTCATATTACTTGAAAAGAGCATCCCTCTGATTTGTTTTTCATTCTAAACTACATGGATAAGGTGATTTCTTTATGTATGTAATACCATTAAGAAAGGGAAAAAAACAGAAAAAATGCTTGCTAATACATAAAACTGAGATAAGAGAAGAATTATCTCTGAAATTGTGTTGATATAATTTAGAAGTATGTGATATAGTATTAATTTTTTTTTTTTTTTGCATGTTTAGAGACCTCAGATGGTTTAGGCCCCAGTGCTAAACATTGTGCAGCCATTTTTTAAATCTTGAAAGCTAACTGATAAGATGTAGCAGATAGATAAGACATGGGCATAATATGTGGAAAATGAGAGGAACAAAAGAAATATTGTCAGACTAATCTTCAGTAATTTAATGTGCATACAATGTTTTTGGATTTGGCACTGGGATTTTATATTTTCTAATATCTTTTCCCTTTGGATTTTTCCTCTGAAGGACTTCTGTTACAGTAATTTTGTCAATTGTCTTACAGCTATGTGCAGAATATCAATATTTTATGAGTGACGGGCAGAGTGTGATAATGAACAATACACTTAAGGGTGGTCTGGCTCTAAATAAGATAGCACAGATTCCCCAGGGCATATCGTTCTTTCTTCATTCCCCTCTGCCTGCTCTGGAACATCCATCTTTGTAGCATCTTCTGCAGAGAGCTGCTCAGAATCACAGCTTCCATGGGTGTGATCACGGTCTATAGGCAACTGATTGAGTTGGTACAGTCTATCAGAAGATACAGCAGGTCCTGTTCCACAGGTACTTCTGCTCTGGTTGCACCGACATCTTGTTCCCCCAGATAAAAAGTTCAGTGATCATCTGCCCGGAATAAGAAATGCTCTGCTGGACCACAACATTGGTCAGAGTACTGACTGTAGCTCAGTATCATTCCTGGCTAATGTTGTTTCCTTTATCTCCTTTTGTTTGAAAGGGTCAACCCAGAAAACAAACTGTCCTGAACAGGAGAAGCAGGCTATGCCCTTATCTTACTCCTACTAAGGTCTGTGAAACTTCTGCCAGACATCTCTTATGGAAAAACAAACAAACAAAAAAATTCCATTATTTCTCCAGAAAGCAGCATCATAGAGTTGTTTCAAATCTGTGCTGCTATTCTGCTCATTGTTGTTCATATTAATATCAAGAACTGGAAAACTGAAAACAAACCTCACCGTTTTCAGTTTCTCTTGGAAAAAACTTTTTGCACAGTGTCAGCTGCCAGCACTGGAAGCTTTCCCCCTCCCCTTCCTTTTTTTAGCTTTGTCAAGAGGCACTTGCCTTTTTAGAATAACACAATATAGAAGATCATTATAAAATGAAGCATTCAAGTTTTGATGATCTGTTTCCTCTTAATTGACAACTGTGAAAAGCTATAGTAGTGCAGCTGTCATACTCTTAGTCGGCAGTTACCTTCCAGAAAAAGAAATCATTCCACGATTTCCTCCATGCTAGCTAAGTAGTTTTCTGGGTACACATATAGGGAAAAGGCTGCAGTCATAACTTATTTCAACTTTATGCAAATAACTTTTGATCAAGGGAAAAAAATAGATAAAAAATTATTCATGAAGCTGAATTTCAGCTGATGCTTCTTCCATACTGCAGATGGAGCAGTTTTGTTGGAAAGTTCTATTTCTTATTGTGAGCAGCTTTAATAGGTAATTGATTATTACTTTAATTAAATAATGGCTATCCATCTATTAAAAAAAATTAACAACTGAATGACTCCTGAAAACAACAAAATATTCATGCTGGTATGCACCAGCATTCAGTTTAATTGGTATATGTAACTTTCCTGCATTTAATTAGAATTTAAGCTGTGTGCAATGTACTTATTTAGGACAACTCCATTTATTTTTGAAATTTTTTTTAAAATTAAGTAACTCCCACATCCTTATTTTGCAAATCAAATAGCAAAGAGTGATTCTGTTGCTGTTTGGTGAAGAATGCTGAAGACCAAATGCAACTTTTGAATGAATTAAGGGGTCCACAAGCAACCAGTCAGAGAAGAATTTATCAGGTGGTGTCTGAATGGAGGCTCATATTTTGAGTTCATGAAAAAATGTATAGAAAAACCTCTAAGTAAAGAGTTTCAAATGTAAAAGCATCCAGCTCACATCATGTATTACGTCCTATTTGCCCTCTCAGGTTCTGCAATGGCTTTTTTTTAATTTATTTGATTTCAAAACAGACTAGCCATAAAAGCAAGATTTCGAGACGTGAACTGACTATAAAGAGATGTTATTATGACTGTGGAACACTGTAGGAAGTCTGACTAAGAGGAATTTAATCCTTGTTCTACACCCTACTAATCTCATTGAAGGGTCAAATTTACAGACCACAGAAGACGTGTCTATGAAACTATACACTATTCAATTGCTGATTATTTTAACAGATGAAGTAAAAAAGGAAAAGAACAAAATCCTTGAGAAGTGAGACTTGAGAGTGGCAAGATGAAAAACAGAACAGGAAAAGGTTATAGTGAGTGACATAAGTAAGAACCGCTGAATGTAAGAAAAAGTAAAAGAAAACTGAAAATGCGGCACTAAAGGAAGTAGGATTTCTTTATGGAGAGTCCCTGCATAAGCAACTGAAAAAATATTAAATAGAGACACACATTTCCTGACAGAAAGTTATCTGCATTTGTTTTACTATTACTGTTTGAACCTACTAACTATATTACTGGAAGTCCTATCATGGAACAAAGAGTGTGAAATCCTGAACTCATATTCTAGCCCATGGAGCTCCATTAAAAATAAATCCTAGATGTTAGGTAAAAGTCTCAAAATAATAGGAGAGTTAAATTTCCTAAAGTCATTATGTCATAAAATGGGCCAGAAAAGAATTATCAGTCACAGTAAAAGAATAGTTCAGAATTAGCTGTCTCTTCATCCAACAAAAGGCGTCTCTGCTTGGAAATGAGGCTTAATGTCAGGTGGAAAAGAATTAGGGAGAGTAGTTTCTTCCCTTAATTTTTGGAAGGAAGCCTGTACATTACATATCATGTATGTCTGAACAAAGAAATTTAAACAGGCTTAATGCAGTGTACCAAATTTTATTTTCAGTTAAATAAAATTACGAGACAATGAAGTAATAATAATATAAAACAGAAAAATCAAATAAATAGAATTTGTAATATACATGTAATGACCATGATTTGTCAAATTTTCATGAGCTACACTATTCTAAGCACAATATCAATTCAACTGGTATACAGAGACAATTTAGGCTCTCAGACCTCACTGGCAATTTCGCAATCCTTGAGACACATTAAACCAAATCTAAATAATGACAAAAGTGGAAAAGATAATTAAGCTCCTACAAGTTCTGTGAAGGCTAGCAGATAGTGAGTGACTCAGACCAGTGAACTGAGGAAAAGGAAATGTAATTCATTAATACCAGAGTCTGAATGAGATGGCTGACCAGTGAGGGCAGCCATAGCAAGTGCTCTTCCCTGCTTCACGAGACCACCAAAGAAGACACAAGATCACCTGGGGTTAGTTTGGTGGGAGGTAAGGGTTAGAGGACATGAACTCAAAGGTAAACTGAATTAATTATTTTCCACAATTTACCAAACAAGGCACTCTTCTTTGAAAGAATAAAACCTGCGGTTCCTGAGAACAGATTGCTTTTGCGTCTCTGAGTTTACACTGAAAAGCAACTTTATCTTCTATGCTACAAACCTGAAAGTAAGGTAGGAGATATTGACCGGACCCCTCTGCACCTAGCTGCAGAGTGTCTGTCATGTGTGATCTCTTCCCTTCTCCGTAGGTGCTAAATCCAGTCATCCTGTGGGTCAGACGACAATGGGGATTTCTAGCAATGCTCTTTACATTGCAAAAAAGTGTGGAGATGTCAAAAAAGAATAGGGCAATTGCCACAGCTACTAATGGAAGTAGACTTCTGAATATTTCCTGTTGTTCCCTTAGCTTAGGATCTATTTGAGTTTGAGTTTGAGTCAAAACACACAGAAAACAGGGTGAAAAGCTTCTTTGAATTTTATTGTAGTTTGGAGCAGACTGGTACACTTCTTTACATCAGATAATGTGTCTCTGGTTCCTGGGTCATTGCAGAACAGCTTCCTGTTTCCCTTATAAAAGTACCTGTCACCATGGAAAATTTTATTACTGATCAATGTCATTTTCATGTCAAAGTATTCTAGTATTTTTCTACAGTTCAAATAAATGGCTTATTGGAAATCTGTGATCTGTACCTATGATAGCACATTTATTTGAACAGTTTAAAAATAAAAACATTTATTTATAGCTTGAAAGCCCACTTGCTTAGTATAAACTATATACAAATATATTGTATTACGAACTGTTGTATATGAAGAGATTAACCTATGGAGCATGTGTTAAAGGGAATAAATCAAATTTCTTAACACTGAATTATTATAGATTTATCTTATTTATGGTCCTTCTAAGACCACCATCTTAAATCCTATAGCAAATCCACCTTAAATCTTGTCTTTAATGTTACTTTCCTGGTGTGTTAACTGTCCATTTGGTAATCCCGTCTTTTAGAGAAGAACTTTTTTCATGTTCATTTTACAAACAAGATGAAACCTATTTTTACTTTTTAATTGAGTTCTTTTTGCCTACACATTTGTTCTGAAAGACTTTGGCACATTGTGCAGAATCATTGTAAAACAGTGTAACCAAAATGCTAAAGCAACCAGACAAATAGTAACCAGAATGAATAATTTTTTGTACTGATAACCAGACCTATACATTTGCACACCCAAATCCATCCACAGTAGTATTGGTGATTCCATTTCCAAGGTTTTTCTGCTTAATAGCTTCTGTCAGTCATTCCTCCTGGGAGCTGATACCATATGGCTTTGGTACCCAGTGTTTCAACACTTACTAGACAAATTAACAAATCCTCCTAGGTACAAACTGACATGAAGAAACTACATGAAAATAAAACCTGAATGTGAGCGCACCGAAGTAATTTTTTTAAAAATGAAGAGGCTAAAAAACAACTGTCATACCCCAAAGAACTGAGCTCTTGAATTTTTGTTGTTGTTTTTCAGCAAAAAACAAGACAAAACAAAACAACACGAAAAACCAAGCCCCAAACCTCTCAAAACTTTTAATCAAAGAGGGGAAAAAAAAACCTCACACAATAAAACAATAATAATAAAAAAACTGGAAGACAGACACTTATGCTTGCCAAAGATTCGGTTTCAGGCAAGTGTTGTACTTTCCAGGTTTAATTGTCTCTCCTGTTTCTCTCTCTCCTGGAAGTTTTTGCTTAACCTGAAAGCTTTCCTGAAAACATTTTCATTGAAACACGACCATATGTTTATTTAAAGGAAATATAATTTGTGACTGAAAAATAGTTTATCTGGATGAAAAAGAATGCAAACAAAGTAATAATCTACTGCTCCAACCAAACAGCACTTCGTACATGTTCTCTGGCAGAATGTTAATGTCCTATTGCAGTGCATGCTTAATGATTTTTTATGGATGTCTTAAGTATGCTATTCTTTGTAAAAGTTATCTGTTTCAGTGTTAACAAAATTGGTGACTGGCAAAGACTCCTTATAAGTTAGTAACTATAAATAATTTTTTACTATTTAAGAGCTTCTTATTTACCAATATTTGTAAATGAATGCTCCAGAAAATATTTAGATTTAATATACATGCTGACTTGAGATCATTCACTTTAATCATTAAAATAAAGATGTTTTGGAGAATCTAGAAAATCTGCCGCTTTTTTTCTTTACATGCCCTCCTGATTAGGCTTACTTTTTGTAAAATTTCTTCTTGTTAATAGAAATCATTGGGAAACAATCAAGTGGGATCTACAGCTCTGTTTTCTAGTCATGTTTTTTTCTAATAGAAATATTTATAGTAGTTCACTGGGTACTCTAATCATATACTGTCAAAGCATCTCTTGAACATTTTAAAACTTCTGAGGTAGAGCATTCACAGTTAGAAGGTATGGCAATTAGATTTTCCTGAGCAGTCTAGACTGAGCTCTACTTCTATGTCTACAAGGAAAATTGGAATGGTGCTCAATGAGCAGGGCACATGCCCATATATTGAACAAAAGAAAGAAAATTGAAACTAAACAATTGTCGAAGAAGCAAATACCATACCCTCTGTACTGATACAAAGCCAAAGACTTTAAGGGGAAAAAAGTAGCAAAATTACTTGTATTGTTAAAATGTTGTACAAAGAGCTGTAGTAGTACAAATTCAATCAATACAACCATTATCTAAGCAAGCAGTTCAGCATGTGCCTAATTTTGGGTGATGATTACATACTTTGTATGTCATCTGAGTACCTCTGTATGAATAAATATCATATGGTTTGGGGACTTTCCTAGACTGCAAATTGAGGAAGCTAGATTATCTAAGTGTGTGAGATTCAACAGTCATGTCAAAATTTCACACAAACTTACCCAGTTAAAATACATATCTGTTTATCTTCTCCTTGTCATTTCCCCCCTTTTTTCCCTTTTTTCCTTGCCTCTGAAGACTGTATAGTTTGATCACTATGAAACAGAGAAAGTTGTGTAGAATGAAGACTGGTCCTGTGATTTGACTGCAGTGTTACATGACTTCAGGTCAACAAAGGAAGATAAATTGCTCAACAGTATGCTACAGTATCACTTTCTAATTAGTAATATTACAACAGAATCTTGCCTTTTTTTTTCTGCTGTGAGAAATAGAATAGCTATGCTGTCAATTGCAAGTGGAATTTAAGCATGTGAAAACACATCAGAAACAGCATTGACTTGGATCTGTGATTGCAAATAACATTGTAAATAGAAAGTTTGCAGCAGGAAGCTGCACTGTTAATGCCCACTTACATGTATGAAAACCTATTTTTAGTGTACATGTACAGTGCCTCTTTCACCTTTATCACATAATTGTTCTAAGGCTGAAATGTCTGTTGAGTGAGGTCTTTATTCGCAGCAGTTTTAAAAATACATATTTATTTTAGAGTTGAAACATACTTGCATTTTTGACAAAGCCTGTCATTCAAATTTAAAGTAGATTACTTTGTAAGTTTGACATTTGTAGTTCTCAGAAGTTTCTACCAATGGTAGTGTCATAACACTGTCTGCTAACAGAGTAGGGCAATATTGTTCACTTGAGGTCAATCAATTTAAGATAAATTTTAATGTTAGGACACTATGTAAAAGTAGTATTTAAGATTACAGATGCACTTCACCTTTTTAAAATGAAAGGCAATGGAAAATGAAAGTGAGTATATTTGAAAGTATATGAAAGGGGATGCACACAGAACTTGATCCTGCTTTCATTACCTATGTGGATCAGGAACAGCATAGCTGAAATCTGTTGAATTATATCAGACTTTCCAGTCTTCAGATATCAGATCTTTTAGTTTGATTCTGTTTCAGTAGGGAACTCAAAGGATTTGACCAGACATACATGGTCGAGTACATCTCTATGAAATATTCATAGTTTCATATAGTATTAATGTTCTTCAGGGACCGAGGGAATAAAAAATGCTTATACACACCAAAAAAAATTTCTAGGAATGGATTCAGAAAAAAATTAGATTAAGGGACAAAAGTTCTAATCTGGAGTTTAAAGCATCATAATAATTTGCAGAAAGATTTATAAACTTCCATGAAAAAAAAAATATTTGCATTTGTGTTCAGAAAAGAGAAATAACACAGTTACAGCTGAGCCTGCAGCCTAGTTAGGATAAAGAAAAAAAAAAGATACCACTTGCTACAGAAAAAAAAAACAACCGAATATTTGTTTAAATGATGTTTATTGGTTTTTTGGGGGGTGGTGATGGTATTAATCTTCAAAAGATATCAGACTTTTTAGATCTAATATCATTCTGCACAGTGTTCATATTAGGGTTTTCTTTTTATATGTACAGTATGCAATTGATCAAATATCCAATTTAATATAAATCTTTAACATAAATCAAATCTACGTAAATATATTTTTGTTAGTTTTGCTTTCCTGTTCTCTGATTGCTATCATCTCTGCTGGAATCTGAAACTGCAAACCACAGCAGCAGCTATGACGACAGCTAGTGCAGGGCAATCAGCAAGCTATCTCCCTCTGCATGCTCTAGAAGTACCCCTTAAAGAAAAATATAAAAAAAATAAAATCTGTGTGGCAGAGAAGACTGGAGGAAGGTGGTTATGTCATCACTCTTTTAAGTCTGAGCACAGAGGCAGAATTGAGAAATTAGTAAATTGGAAATACAGGCAGAGGAAAAACATACATTAGTTATATGTGGTCATTCACTGAAACAGAAGAAAAGTAGATAAAACCAGAAAAATACCCCAAACCCACAAATTGTTCAAGAGTCCATGAAAAAGGTGAAGATTTGTATTTCAAGACTGGTCTTGGTCTCATGAGGTTTTTCAAATTACTTGCACAAAATTTACAGAGATTATTGGAAGTCAGAGGCAAAAATAGAGGACAGCTGACTATGGTTAAACAGGATTATGCATATGTTGTTCTCCTGCTCCCTTGTCCTCTTCACTCTGTGGAACAGGGAGGGGAAAAAAAAAACTTAATAGGAAAACATGAACTATATTTTACTACAGTGCAAATTTACCATATCCAACATATATTGCTAAAGCTAACATCTTTATGGAGTATGAGTTAATGAATTTTCAGTGTTTTCGTAGTATTTCTGTATAATCTCTATAACAAAGTAACTTTGCCAAAATAATATAAATGAGAATGTATGAAACTGCAATGTCAATGTACCAAGGAAAGAAAACAAAAACAGTTCAAGAACTTATCAAGGTGACAGCAAGCCAGAACTTTTTTTCTACTAATAGAGAATCTATTTTCTGTAACTCCATGAAGAATTCACGTGAGCTGTTCACTGCTGGATTTTTTTGTAATACATAATGAGTTTTGTTTTGCTGACTCTGTTGACTGTGCCCACAGCATAATTAGAGATTTTTTTCTGCTGACTGAGTAGAAGAAAGTAGTATCTGGAATCACATACAGCTCTAAAGCAAAGGTCTAATCTGTACTCATGCAGAGACCATCTACAAAACTGATGAAGTTTATGGTTAGTAAGCACTGGAAATTTACAGACATCACCTTCATAATGTGGTATGATGAGCCTACCAAATCAAGCTGCGACAACAAGATACCAGGGGAAATAGTAAACTTTTCCTATTGCCCGTAAGACTAGCAAGAAGATTGTGATGAAATAAGCACCAGTGTACAACAGCCATCAACTTATCAGTGTGAATCTCAGGAATTCCAAAGTGGAAGTGAAGGTCTACTGCAGTAAATTACAGATATGGGATGCAATGGCCTTTTGAAACTATGGTGGTTAGTAAAATTTCAATATGGTAAACAACAAAAGAGTAAATATAGATGTAAGTTCCCACTGAAATTAAGCAAAAGCTTGTACACGTGGGCGTGTGAAAGTACTAATGTACAGACAGTAAGCTGATCTGTGCTACATTTCCAAATAGTTTCCTAGTCCATATCATCTCCTAAACACAAAAAAGGGTTGAAAAAAACCTTCTTTTTTTTCCTATGAATTTGACTTGCCACTGACTTCACATAATGGTACATTTATGATCATATGAAATTAATCTTTTAATTTGGACCAAGTTGAGCAGATGGGGTTCCTCATTTCATCAAATGTGAGGAACATTAAATCCTCCTAAACAAGCAGGCTCCCATAACGACAAGATTCCATTTCAGTTAATTTCATGAAGTATGCAGAACAGAGAGAAGTCCACAAAATTCTCATGGACATATATATTTATATGTATTTTTAATTTTAAGATCATATTTAAGAGAAAATAACTCCTGAACTGTCTAGATGTTAGACAAACAAAGGACATTTTCAAGGGCAGGGTATAGTTGAAGATTCTTTCTTCCCTAAGATAAGTCATCCATTTCACCCAAAACTTGGCTCTGTGCTCACACTAGAGAGTATTGTTAGTCACTGAATTGTACGTGAAGCCTGATCTCTGTTCAGCGCTTAAAATAGAGTATTGATTTTGCCATTCCCAATTCTGTTGCTCTTTGTTTACCACAACTGCCCTTTCTCTATCATCTTCTCCATTTACCTTAGTTTGTTCTTTACTTGTCTTTTATGTATTCTGTAATTCCCCCCGCCCCCCGAAGATTTTTGAGCACAGTAGCAGTATCCTTTCTGGATACTCATAAAAGGTCAACATTTTGCTTCCTATTAAATCACCTGTTGTGCAACTATGAAGGAATGGGTAAACCTAATAATTCCATCTCACACGTTCCAATAATTTTCACACAAAAAGCCATATATTTCCAGGCATAAACAATTCTTTGAACTCTGGCTACTTACACAGTTTGATACTGCATACAGCTTAGTAAAAGCTGTGAAAGTGTTAACTGATTATGAGCATAGTCAAGCATGTTGGTGAGGTAATGGTCACTAAATAATATCTAGGCAAGAGAAACGTACAGACTTGGGAGAAAAAGACTCAAAGCCTCTTTTGATTCTTGTGCATTCTATGACCTTCATTTAGTGATACCCAACATTTTGCAGATACTAAAGTCAAAATTGCATTTAAAAGATAATTTTGTATTGGTATAAAAAACATTAATATCCAGCTAATATTATGCTCATGGTGTCTTAGCCCAGTACTCTCTAATACACACTGACTCTCTCCAAATGATGTGCAACCTAGTACCATTTACATTATACCATTACTTTGCTGAATATACATCTTCCCTAGACAGACCTTTCGGATTAATTATTTAGATGGGACAGAAGTATGAACAAGATGAATTTCTAGGAAATCATCCTTCCTGATTTTGCCTGAGGAATCTGAAGAAAGTGAAAATGGTTTTCGTCTATCATTCAGAAACTTTGCATATCAGCCTTATGCAATCCTACTCAGTACTAGGAACTAGAAGGAAAAAAATGAACATATAAGGCACAGATCCTCTGGTCCTCAATACTTTCTTTGTGCCATTTAGAGAATTCAGAGTGAACAGTGCTTCTCTTGGGGAAATTCTGTTTTTGTAAGATAAGTCAGAGAGAGAGAAGCAGACAAACACGATGGTTGGCAGATAAAAGTTGCATCATGTTTGATGCTCAAGATGCCATGCTCATTGTATGCATACATTGAGTTACATCCATGGGAAAATATTTTGAAACTATATGCCTGTGTATTGAATGACTGCAGAGTCACCAATTAATGTGCATCATGCTCCTCCCCCAGTTCACGTAGCACATAAAGCTAAACTAGACTGATACACAGAAACAAAAAACAAACATACTCATCTTCAAGAAGAAAACAATTCCCTTTATCTACCTCATCCAACATTGTCAGAATCTTCCCTTCGAGTTTATAGATGCATAACTGGTAAAGGACTGTTTAAACAGACTGATTTTGTGAACAACAGGAGCTCTGAATGTGTCTCCAGTTTTGCTTTCCCAAATGGTCATGCACTGCCTGGAATATAGATTAACCTGCAGTCTATTATATGTGTCACTCCTAACTGTAGATTTCCAGACTTTAGGCACTCTTTAGATTTCCAGGCTTTAACCAAATTTTGCAAAAGGCTTCAGGTTACATAAGCACAGTTCTTTGCAAGAAAGTGTAACAACCAAATGATGCAATGTATGACCTGATTTTGTGGAAAAAATGTCCATTTTGATGTCATTCTATTTTTATTGAAGCCAGACTTGGTTAAGCACACAAAATACTTTAGCAAATGTCATAACTAAACTTTCAGTAAAGTAATACAAGGTTCAGATAAGAACGAACAGTTCTGCAGTTGCTTGTGAGCAATCTATGTCACATGCATCATGGTTTTAATACTCTTTTTTTTCTTTTTGTCAATGAAAATTGAATACCAGGGAATTGTTAATGGAGGAGTTTATTCTCTTCAAAACGCATATAGATTTATACGAATAATTCCCATTTATTCAGATGACAGTACTCATGATTTCCGAAGGAAAGGTTTATTCTACTGTGAAATATAATTTACCCGAGACCTCAAGATACTCTAAAAGTGGCTAAACACCAGGTTAGCGTTGCAGGTAAATAACTACATCATTGACTAGGCTCTGGCCTGAGGTTTACCTAAGAGAACAGACAATTAAAAGCTATTGGATATGACCTAAGAAGTTGCTGATCATGACAGATAACAGTGTAAGAAACAGGCAAATGTTGTAGATAGCACCATGAGGTAAGGCTGGATTTTATACACGTTTAACAGGGAGGTATGTGAGAAATGGCTGAACTTCACAGATATTTCGGGCGAAGTACTGGGAATCTTTTGAGGCTATCTGTACCTATGTAACCCTATCATCAGTTGCATCATATGTAGGAATTTAAAAAGTGGAGAATAAGGAGAGGATGAAGTCTAAGGGCTATTTCTCACTTGAACAAAATGAGCTGCTAAAAATACCGAAATATCGAAATTAGTTTAATTCAATCTAACACTTGAGTGAGTATTTATTTTGAAATTAGAACCTGGATATACTTAATGACATTTGCTGAGGTTTTATCAACCATTTTCTCTTCCTTCTTACACATTGCCTATCATGTTTTATATTTTCCCTTAAGACTTGAGCTGTTATGCTTCTAAAGGAGGCAAACTGAATAAAGAATCTGCAACCATCTACCTTTTTTTCATTTACATAATATTTTAAGACTGTAAGAAGTCCAAAACAACAATTAAAATCAATCATAGTGTTGTTTAAAGTACTGTAAAACACTATTTCTTGTGAGTATTCTGTGTATGGGAGAACACATGTATGGATAATGGAATGAGTTCACATTCATTTTGCATAACCAACAGGCTTAAGTCTCAGGCACTTAAATCCGATTAATGTGACTTCATGTTTCTATGGTCCAAAATGTAGCCTTTTTTTCAAAGTCTCATTTGGTAAGCTGTAGGGAGTAGATCCTAAATGCACATACATACCCAAATTAGACCATAGGCAGTATTTCATATCTACCATACTCTTACAAAATCTTCTCTTGATGAAGCTATCAAGATCTAACGTTTGCCAGCAAATTTACTTTGGGTCTTTACATTCGGTTGATGGGTGTACTTAGGATTATTGCCATGATGGCAGAGATGAGGATTTTGTCAGTTCTATTTCAGTTTGTTAGCTGAGGTTCGACAGAAAGAGTTGAAAGTAGGCATAAGAACCTGATGGTTAAAATGGTCCTCTTTCTCTTGTGCCACCTCCTCTGCCTGGCTGCCAGGCAAACCACTGACACTCTGCCCAATGAAGAGGCAAAGCACATGACGAATTGCAGCATGGACCCAGCCACGGTGTGAGAGACTGGAACGTCAAGTATTTGCCTCAAAGCTTGCTTACGTGTACCTTGCAAGGTGCGCCAACAGACCATCCGTTTGCAAATGCGGCACCGCCATGACCGGCAGTAGAAGACCATTCAAGGTGCAAATGACCGGTAACAGCAGACCATTCGTTTGCTAATGCGGCACCACCAAAACCGGCAGCAGAAGACCATTGTGAGGCGCCACAAAAGCCGACGTTTGTCTGGGCTGGGCTGGCAGCCCGCCAAAGTCTTTTCCTGGTCTTATAAAAAGCCTGTGGAAACAAGCTTTGGTGTGCACCCACCACCGAAGAAACTGAAGACTGAGGACCAACGAGACGTCGCTGGATCCATGGTGGTGACTATCCTTTGCTTATCCTTCTGAACGCTTGCTTAGTTTCCTTCTAATATTTCCTGCCTTTCCTGTCGCTCCATTCCACTGTACCTACTCAATAAAAACGGCCTGATTGGCGGCATTTGACCTCGTTTGCGTCTCAATCTCACTCTTGGGATCATTAGTAACCTCCCCCGAGCCCGAAATCGGACCGGGACTTGACACACGGTCTCGGCTGAGCCACAGGCCACACAACTCCCATGCTGCTGCCACCTCTATCTTGGAGACATCACCAGACTAGCTAGCAGCACAGGAAGAGAGCGAGGAAGAGGAGGAGTATACTTTGGAAATGAGAGAGACTGGATTTAAAATGCAAAATTCTTTACTCTAAAGCTGTCTTCTCTTTTGGCACCAAGAATCAAGGCCCATCTCTTTCCTCACATGTCCTCCAGACCTACCACAGCCACATTATCCAAAGCAAGGAAGAATCTGAGTGGTCTTTGAGGGAAAGCACTACTTCTACTAGAAAACGCAAACAACCCAGGCCAAGCTGGCCAATAGGAATGTGGAGTTTCTGCAGACCAGACCAGGCTTCCCATGCAGAAGCCACAGTTGAATATGACCTTTCCAAGGGCCTTCCTTAAGACAGCCAGGACA
Source organism: Pluvialis apricaria (assembly GCA_017639485.1). Taxonomy (NCBI): domain Eukaryota; kingdom Metazoa; phylum Chordata; class Aves; order Charadriiformes; family Charadriidae; genus Pluvialis; species Pluvialis apricaria. The sequence goes on along the minus strand of CM030008.1, from coordinate 139,320,291 downwards.
CCCTGGCTGTGCACTGTGAAAGTGACAGCCTGCTCCTGACCATAACCAGTAGGACCCAGACTGCTGAGGCATTCCACAGAGAAAACACTACAGTCAGTCATGGTTGATTTAAAGCAGAAGGCTGAAGTGTGAGGGCCTTTTTCTGGATTCAGTTAGCAGACAGAGCCAGACAGGAGGTGCTCTTCTGTCACCCTTTTTGAGACCATTCTCTGAGCTCAGGACCTGTGTATCTGAGATGAAATTGCAGATACTGACCAAATTGTGACATCTTTATTAATCTGTCAATTGTATTATCACAAGTACAAATCATGAGTGAATGTGCCTATGTGCAAAATGCATGAGAAAACCCAACACAGTTGATGCATAATTTATTTTTCTCTATTTTTTTCTGAAAAAGCCAGATTTCTATGAATAAATGACCGAGATACCTCAATGAACTTCAATTCTCACTCAAAATTCTTCAGTAAGTACAACTCGAGAATTCATTGATAGACAAATCTTTCAAGAAGCTTGGTCCTAGTTACTTAAAAGCTACAGCTTTTCTTACTTCCTATAGTAATATGGAACAATGGAAGTGAAGTCTTAGACATATAAGCACAAAAGACTGTCTTTCTCTGAATCAAATTAGTGGAATTCATTTAGATCATAAAAAAGACAAAACACATAACTGTCTTAATTTTTTTATCTAGCCCCTATTACTTTGTAAATGTAGGTCAAACAAAAAGACAGAAAATAGTCCTTTAACTTGCAAACAACTTGGTCCTAGAAAATAGTCAAATGCTGTATTCGTGTAGACACTCAGGAAAACATGCCTGCTTGTTTCTATGAATTTAAAATGCCATAAAAGTAAAGAAAGTTGGGCTGAATTTCATGGACTTTTTCAATGTCAAGCGTTTCTTATTCTGTTCATATGATGATATTCTATTTTTAACAAAGCAACATATTCAATGCTATGTAATTATTGCAGCAGTTTCAAGATGACAAAATTTAAGTATTCCAAAAATTTAGAGTATTGAGATAAGATAATTTATATTCTTCCTAGCTGGCATATAATAAACCTCATGTCATTACTGAGTAAATCTAAAATGTTTTTCTAATAGTCTTCATAGCCTTTTCTGACACTCACAAGTACTGTAATTTGGAAGAGTTGTCTGTTTACTTAATACGCCAAGTGTAAATTACTGTTGATTGTTCCCTGGGACCATTCTCCTTCCATCACATTCATATAATACTATGCCATTTTTTGTTTTGACATTTTTTTCTTTTTCTTTTCCTCTTTCTTTTCTATTTTCTTTTTAAAGTCCCTTAGGCGAAAGAAATAGAGAAAAAAATGGTAAGGGGAGTGAAAAACAGATCTTTTCTACTGCACACAGGAGCAGTAGATAGCTTGCTTTGCCATTTTCATCTTTCAGTTATGTACAAGGAGGAGGTATACTTATATGTATACATACTTAGGTAGGTATACATACATACTTAGGTATGTTGTGATCCAACTGCCTTCGGAGTCAAGGAATATACTTAATAAACGTCTGTCAGAGATGGTATTGTACACTACATCTAGCTCAGAGCAGAAGCACAGATCTCTTGAAATCCCTACCTTTCAATGAAATCTATCTCTTGCAGAAGTCCAGTCAAAACTATAATGCAAGATTGATTAGACCAAACTCACTGAATGTTGCACCTGTACAGACAAGCTCCATTTATTCAGCTATTTAATGTCCTAAGTATGATGCAACACCAACTTGCAGAAAGGCATGGTAAAGAAGTGTGCACATGAAACCAGCAGGCACTCAGAAATCCTATGTTTAACAAGCTCCAGCTAATCATTACAGAGCTTCTGTAAACTCTTCATGAGAAATAATGAATGAGGACAGTTGAGGGTAGACTTTTGTAACTTCCCATCATTAGCCAGACAACTCTCTTACTCTGGAAAAATTCTTCTGCTCAGGCTGCTGCTATATGCAGAGGTGTAGGCACAAGCCAGCAGTTGCCCATTGTGGAAAAGGCAGGAGAAAACAGAGAAGCCAGTTTTTACCTACCAGTTCCAGGTCCTGAATGTTTGCTGTAGTTTCTGATTGAGATCTCAACTTTGCATTTGGTTTGAGCACAGTAAGGTCCCTCAGGATCTTAATAACTTCATATAGGCTTCTTTCCAGACTACCATAATAGAGAGTAGGCCTCATGATATTTATCAGTGGAGCGACACGAATCGAAAAGTGAACTACTTAAAGTGTGCAAAGTAGCAAAATAGTAGTAGTGACCTGAGCAATAGTTCACAAGGTGTTTGACCAATATGGTCAACATATTGGTATTTTGCTGGGTATCAGCAAAATAATGGTCAAACTGTGAGCAAGACTTGTTATTAATCTGTCCCCCAATGGTAAAAAAACTAAGCTGACCCTGAAAGAAGCAGGAGATCTCTGCTGCACCCTGGAAATTAACTGTCAGACCTAAAACAGCTTCTCATGTTCTAGGCTTGGCCGGAGTTCTCACAGGCACCCCAAATAAATCCCACTCTGCAGCAGTTGTACAGTACGTCTGGCTGAGGTCTGGGAAAGCATACATATAGGTCCCTCAACTAGATATGTCATCATTATCCTGTTATTATATGTGCTGAATCATTCATCTTGATGTTTGGTGCTAGAGAGGTTCACTTTGAATTTTTCATCTGTGATAAGCTGATAATTTGTTTTATTTTAAATTTAAGACTGTAAGGCATTCCTATTTATTTGCTTTGTTATTCAAAGGTGTACATAATCACTGATATATCTAGAAACCATAGCATGCATTTGCTATTTCTTCCTGCATATATCCCATAGAAAATGAGCTAGAGCCTTAGTGTATGGTTTCCTCAGAATTGTCCTGTCCTACATCTGTTGGAAAATGCATGTGTCCCTTATTTGCCTTCACAACGGACGAGAGAAGAACACAATAAAACACTCAATTACTAAGGGTACCTCTTAGTCATAGAATCATAGAATGGTTTAGGTTGGACGTGACCTTGAAGATCATCTAGTTCCAACCCCGCTGCCATAGTCAAGGACATCTGTGTCTTCAAGAAAGCTGGAAGATGTGATTATATGAAGATCAACTATAAAGACTGATTGACTGCAAAATAATTCTGGTAATAATAAACTTACATGAAAATTAGGGTAGGCTGAAATAGGGGCTAATTATCAGAGCCCCATTTATTAGCAAAAGAATCTAATTAAGGTCTCCTAACCCCAATTAGGAGTTATAACACTAAATATAAACACTAAAAACACACTTTTAATTTGGTGGCAGTGAAAACCCAATTTAGTTTACTAGTTATTGTGAAGGTGTAATAAATTAACTTTTGAGACTATCTTAACATGTAAAGATCAGAGAGTATTACACATTACTTCTCAATTTATGTTGCCGTATCTTATTTGAGCAAAATAATTTCTTTCCTGTATTCAGTAACAATAAGATACAAAACTTCAATTTTCTCTCTGTATTTCTCCAAGTGGCTTGTTTTCAACAGCTGGTTATTTTTTGTGAACTCCTTCTTTAATGATTTTTAATTGCTGTTTTCTCATATTGTCCTATACTTATGCATAGAGTTTCATTTCCTACTCCTATCTCTTCCATCTTTTTTCTTATGCTACCTTTCTTTCTCATTTTATAAGCTGTAAAACCTTCCTACTTCCTAGTTATTCCTCCATTTCTTCTATATATTTGGATTTAAATTGCTTTAACTCAAACTTCCTTCTTCCTTCATCACTTCCCCCTACTTCCCCATCCCAGCACATACATCTCTATTCTGCTTCCTCTATTGAGATTATTTGAAGTAAATGAGGTAAAAGGCTCATTATTGTAGAAGTTTTTAATTCATTCATCTGACAGTTGCTTCAACTAAGCTTCAGATTTTCAAGTGTTTTGTTCACTCTGACTTAGAATTTCCCAAGTGGCTGAGTCTCTGCCATTCCCTTTGGGACAGTGATCCACAGCATGATAAATGTCCATTATTTTCATGGCCATCTTCAATTACTTTCAGTCTTTTGCTAATACCCTATTACAATAAAGCAAAAGCTTTACAGAATTTTTCTGAGACCTTTTCTCTTGAAAGGCTGACTTTGCTCATACTTGCTAAGCATGTTCTTTCATTTTGTGTGCCTTGTGGGCAAATTTGATGTCCAAGCTCTAAGGAAGTTCAAACAATGATAGACCTGACCATGTGAAATAACTTTCTTTGAATCTGACAGTCCCTTCAAAGGGTAGTGCAGTGCAACCAGACCTTTGCCTTTCACAGTGTCTTCCATCCAAAAAAGACCCAGCAGGATCCATGTTCTCTCTAGTTTCACCCCAGTGTCCCAGCCTCACAAGACCTATACACAGGTGCACTGACTTACCTTGTAATTTTTGTGCTTTGGCACTTCTTCATCACATAATCCAAAATCTTGACACTCCCAACTCCTGCATCCTTCTGCACCTTTCCCTGTAATTCACTAAGATTCCATGCACTAAGAGAGAAAATAGTTTATTAATTTATTAATATGCCAAAGATTGTTGAGATGGAGACAACAAAGATAACTCAGTGATAGCTATCTATAACATATATTAATGTGCTGTTACATTATGTGCTGGAGAAACAGTTAGTAGTCAAACGAAAAAGTGTGGCCACTTATGAAAATGGTGTCTGTACTTTGCATAAAGGGCGGCAAATGATACACAGCAAGGAAAAACAGTCTTCTGTACCTATGTGTCAAAAGACTCTAATAGCTTAATTGCTTAGTCAGAAATGTTCAAAAGAAGTATGAATGGTGAAGGAAATTAACAGCTTGTCCTACCTCACATGTTCTTGTTTACACAGACTTCCATATTTTAAGTCTCTCAAGACTAGGTCACAGCCAATGCTCATGAATTCTCTCACTAGCCAAGTTACTATAAATTCCAGGCATTTTGAAACAGTAACAGTAATAACATTCACTGTGACAAAGTCTTTTGGAAACAATGGGAATAGAGATGTGCAGAAATCCCAGCACATTACATTTATATCACATCTCCCTTGCAACTGCCAAGAAAGATCTTATTAAGTTAACACTGACTCTTAGAAATTATTCCATTAAAAATAAAATGGACCCCCAAAATGAACAAATTCTTTGAAAACAGAGGTTGATTATGAATTTTTCTGTCCTCTCCTACTGCTATATTCACCAACACAACTTCTGATGACTCAGAAGTATATTATTAATCTTCAGAACAAAATACTTTCTACTCTTTTCTAATAGGGCAGACACACTACCCATTACACGCGTTCATTTTGTCTATAAACTGTGCACATGGAGGAGAGCAGCCTGTACAGACATAATGCTTGGCCTACTTCATAGAAAGAGTTACAAACCAAAATTTTACAACCCACCACTTTTTTCACCATGCTAGAAATGTATCTCCCTCCTTTAACCTCACAGATCCATTTTTATATCCTCTAACTGCTAAGCATTCCCATGGCAAGCAGCTACCCACATGATACCATTGACCCAAGCTACCCCATACAGCTGAAGTGAGATATCTTGGATTTTTTTCAAGTACACATTCTTATTTTCACTTTAACTATAAGTATGACTTTCAGGTAGAGGCAATCATTCCCATCATTTCTTGGTTTTGCTCGGGTCACCTCACAACACAATCACAGCTCTCACAAAATGCTTCAACTCATTTTATCATCTTTCAGAATATTTATCCAGGCCATACTGATACAAGTGGAGTGCCTGCAGACAATTTTGCAAGATGATACCAATCCAGCAACAGCAATTCAGAACCCCTGAATTTCTAGGTGTTGAGACATTTGATAATGAACATTTTAGAATAATCCAGAATAAAAACAGGACTATAATTACTACAAGTGACTAAATATATCACCGTCCCCTTTTTTTCCCATAAGGCAGATGGTTTTTGTAATGGAATCAGGTTTTCGGGTATAATAAGAAGGATGGTAAAGATGGAGAAAGTATTCTCCTTAAGCTAAAGAGTCCTGTGTGTGTTTGACTAGACTGAAGTTTTGCATTTTTGCATTTTTATTGTAAGCTCCTAAGAAAGAAATCTTATTCCTATAACTCAGTCTATTCCTAAAACACAAAGTAATTGCCATGCTTCCCTGATCAGGAATTGTGAAGAATACAAAAAAACTCTTTCATTGTAATTCTGCCTTTGTCAGGATGAGCTGTAGGTATGAACCATAGGCTTTAGAGATGGGATTGTATTTACACCACTGTGTAATACTCACCAGCTGTGGACAAGTCCAACCTGACATGGTAGTTTTGACTAATTCTAATTAGTTGTAGTTTATTAATCAACTTGTGATGCAGTTTTTCCTTCATATTCTTTCTACTTCACCAAAGACACATCTTCTAACACTACTTCCAGGATCTCTTCCTTGACATTTCTTTTTGAATTTCATATGAATTAAAAAATTAAATATTTTTCAGGGCAAGGTGTACCCATGTGGGCAATTACTTATTTTTTCTGTATTTTTAAGACATTGATCCTTTCTTAGTGATCTTTAGAGTCTTATGTAAGTGGGAGAGATAATATTTATCTGAGCTCTGATGTGCTTTCTAATATTTACTACATACACTTCTCTCATCATCCTGTTTATTCTTTTCTCATCACCCTCTTTATTCTTCTTAACTTTATTCTTTAATCTTCCATTCCATATTAGATCACAATACCTCCCACACTCAACTGCCTCTGATGATAGTTTGTTTTTCAATTTCTTTAAACCCATCCTGACATTTATTCAATCCACTTACACTTATTACTTGATGACAGGCATGTTTTTCTAGCTGTACATTAACTGGAAGTTTTTAATTTCTTTTCTGGCATGAATATATATAATTTATTTCAACTCATCAACTAGTCCCTGCATTCTTTACTAATTCAGTCTGTTTAAACAGTGTGTAGGGGGAACTAAATAAATGCTGAAATTTTGGGATGAAATCGGATATGATAAACGAAGGAAGGGAAAGTACAATATTATGCTTTGTGCAAATCAGATCAAAGTCAAATATTATTTATTGTCTAATTTCCCCTTGCACACATTGTGCCAGGAAGGAATGGTGTGCTGTGTCAACAAATCTACAGATTAATTTATTCCTGAAACTAGATGCAACCCCGTTTATTTCAAGGTAGTTTAAGTGTGCTCTTTTGCCTAATGATAACTAATCTCTAGAGGCTCAACTTCAGCCAATCAGTCTTAGCCTGATCAATCTCCCCCTAACTTTCCAATTGTGTTTTCTGAGAAGGCCTTTCCTTTTTCATTTAAGATAAACACAGGGAAAAGGATTTTATTTGCAGAATCTGTGAAATGGGCAGAATCCCCATGGAAACTCCTCCCTAAAAGCCTTGTTTATGACATGAGACATTTTCTTTCAACATCAGTTTTTAGACTACAAAGCATGTGGTACCCCTTCAGTATGTTATTGAGAATATGTTTCAATGAGGCAACTTTCACTTTTATGAAATTGTCATGTAGTGGAAGCATTACCAACATGCATAATTTTCAGGTTTACTTAAAACTTCCTCAAATTAATGTTATATGGGTGAATGGTTCAGTGAATGGTAACAGCTACTTTATGAGACAGCTACTGTCATCTCTGCCAATAACTGCAGTCTACCAGCAGTAGTTCATGGTTCACACCCAGAATGGTTTTCTGAACCAGCAACAATCCATTGCTTGTCCTAGGCTATTGATTATTGATACAACTGTGAAGCTTTGAAGAAACTGAAAAAATCACTGTTGAGCAAAAAAAGTTTTGAAGTTTTCCAATGTTAACAACTTGTATTAATTTGAGTACCGTAGAAAAATTATTTACAGATAATACATGGATATTTTATAGGGACAGTTATGCACCAAATCTTCCCTCAGACTGTAAAGCACTTAGATCTGTAGGAGGATTCTATCTGCACTAAGCAAACAGTCTGCCACATGCCATGCAACTCACAAAATGTGTCAGTGTAGGATGGCTGTGGAAGAGATGTGTTACAATAAGCGCTACTATATAGTTCCAAGTAGCATTATACTGGACTCATTAGTGCTGTGAAACACTGCTGTGTCCATACCATGTAATTTAAAATCAACAGTATTAATATTTCTATGACGAGGTAACATCAGAAGGACACACACACACAAGCTGTGAGCCAAAAAGCACCACCTACACAGTGCTAACATCTTTTCCAAAACAATAAATCTTTATCTTTTTTTTTCCAAAAGAATCTTTAATGCTAAACCCTGAAAAGCAGACATTTTCTGGAAATATTCCACTACCTTCAACAACAAACTGAGGATAACTGAGGCTTTAGTTTCTTCTGTGTCTCTGTAGTAACACCTTAAACTTTATGGCTACAACATGTCAAAGAACTGCCTCATGCCAGTCTAAGAGCAGAGGTTCAGAGGAGCTTTCCTATATCTTAAACTTCACTGACTTTCTAAAAGCTACTTAAAGTTGATGTGCTTTGGATACTGGTTGAAGCGTTTGCCGTGAGGCATAAGCCCTCATAACAGTCCTACCTTACAACCCTTCAAAATTCTTTGCAGGTCTCACAAGAGATCACTAGATTGATTCTTTGGCCCCCATCTGTCCTGAATGCAAGGCTCCTCTGTGCTGTTGCCTGAGCACACGCAGGAAAAAAACTCAGCACAATAGTCTTTTCTTTAAAGAATACTTTTCCCACTCTTTTGCCAGCTATAGATGAAAGGTCACACACTAGGCACAGGGCCATATTTCTGCCTTAAGGTAAATACTTTTCAAGCGCTCAAGGCAAGCACACAGGTTAGATTTATAGAAGTCTGTTTGGAGGCCACAGGAGACCTGAGCCACTTTACTGTCTGTAGAGTATATCTATGACAGGTAGAGATTGAGATAACCCGAAAAACTATTTTTTAACTTACTAAAATTGTATTGAAAAGTTATTAGAAAAAAAAAAATCCATCCAGGTGCAGTTATGGATGCTTTAAATAGAGAAGAAGTGACAGTACTTGGGAAAAAATGAGACCAGTAATTCAGCTTGTGCCAAAGAAAAGCAGAATAAAACCCAAAATAAAGAAAATCTAAAAGATAGAAAAATGGAACAAAGCAAACAAACAAACAAAAAATCCGTAAAGAATGCTTCGGCATGGGCCACTGTCAGCAAAAAAAAACCAACATGGAAGAACAAGTAACCTCTCCCTTCACGTACGAGGCAAGTTATTCAATCTAAGGCATCTGAGCAAGACGATACTTTAGCACAGACCAGAGAGAAGAGGAAAATAAAACAAAACAAAACCAAAGTTATCCAAAAGAAAGACAAAGCTTTTACAAGTAATAGAGACTGGTGTTGGTGACAGTAGCTTTGGCTGTAATGGAAGAAGCACTGTCCTTTGCCAGGTAGAATTACACAATTTCTTATGTATGGGAACACAGGCACTGGAAGTGAATTTAACTGTTGATGCCTGAAAAACATGAAAATAATCGAGAATTATGGGAGTCTTTTCTGCAATATTGAGATGGGATCCTGAGAGCAGATATCTAGTCAACTTAACCAGGTAAAAAAATAACAAAGGAAACTCTAATAAATTGTGAAAAAAATAGACATTACTAAAAATGGAAATTCTGTAGAGTGTTGGTCTCTGTACGAGCAGAAGATGGATCTAGAGGAGAGATCTCTACATCTCAACAGAGAGGGGCCACTTAAGTTGAAGCAATGACTGTAGGACATTAGCTTGAGTTATTTTCATTAAATAACAAATAATAATTTCTAAATTAACTAAATTAGCTAAATTAACTAAATTAACTCATTTCTAAATAACTAAAATAATATTCTCATCAACATCTGCCTTTTCTTTGAGATTTCCTAGAGGGGTGAAGAGCAGACAACTCATTTTTAGTATGAACATCAAGCTGATAACAACTGAATCTTGTATGCTTACAAAAAAAAAAGAAGGCGGGGAAAGGTTCTACGTTAAGAGAAAATTAAATTTTACTAAAAAAGTAATAAACTGGTAACTTATTAGATATTAAAGATAATTCATGAGGTCAAATATAAGTGTCATTTATTAAAAAAAAAGCACAATTTGTAACCTTGCCACAGTACAAAACTAATAGTAAAAAATAGTTAAATCACCTGAAAATGAAATGTTGGTCATCTAGGCTTTCTTTCTCTAATATGCTGCTCATAGAAGCAATTCTGTTTATAGCGCATGTACATAGAAAACTCAAAAGAAAGAGAGACTCAAAATCTCCTTTTAAAAGTGTGTGAGAATGCTGTTCCTTTTAAGCCTTAAAGTAAACAGAAGTCACAGTTTTCCTGATTATGATTGAGTTGAGACTCTAAAGATGTGATCTGTGAACATGGTTAATTATTTCAGATCAGCTGCCATTTGAAGACTTCAGAGGGATAGTGAAGGACATGTGAAAATGTAGGGTTTTTTCATTAATTTAAGGGGGAACTCTCTCTTAAAAAACTGAGATTTCACTTCATGTCAAGTATTGTCTCTTATAGTTCACCAACAGAAACAGGAGGTTTTGTTCATTCAAGATTTGATTATACAAGTAGCACAGCAGGAAATCCAAATTGGTATCTCCAGCTACATAACTTTGTGCATGGTACCCTAATATACAGTAACTTCTGACACAGAGATTGATTCATATATGGAGTTTAAATACTTCTTATCCACTGTTTTTTTCACAGCCCTGAAAGCAAAATATGATGTCTGAGTGGGCATGCAGAGCAGTGTTCATGTGGTCCAAAGACGACAGCCCTATAATTTCACTCTCAGTTTGTAAGTGCTGAGCTGAAGGGGTGATGGACCATTGCAAAGAAAGGAAGAAACCAAGTCATGCTGGCTGGTGGCTGGATGTGGAGGGGCAATGTTCTGCCCTGCATGGGGCAGGTGGCCACTTCCCCCATGTCTCCAACTATCCTCAGATTCTGCAAGAGAAAGCTGCAGTCAACCCTGCTCCATTTACTAAGGCGGACTCCTGAAGTTGTGATTTCATAACAGGCTACGGAGATTTTTAAAAGGACCAGTATAAACTCAAAAAAAAAAAAAATTTAGGACAGGTCAGGGCCATTTTTCTTAGTGCCAGTTGTTCCCAGAGGCTACATTTTTCAGAAAGGATATGGTGAATTATCTCCAGGGTTGACAAGGTCAGATGATGTGTCAGTTATCAGGAGCAGGAGGATTAATGGACATCCACCAAAAATATCATGTTCAATACATTGGTTATTCAGGGATGAGGATGATACAATTTGGAAGGAAATTGTTAAGGTATCCGAAAAGTTAATTTGAAATAGGAGGAGGTACCAGGCAGTAGATCTTATCTGAAGGCTTATTTGTAGCAAGAGTCCAAAGCATTTGTCAGTTCTAAAGATGCTCTAATGCGTGATTAATCAGAGTTGGAAATGGACAGAGATGAAGGGATACCCCAGAGCTGAGAAACAAGTTTAATTATGCTGTCTGGAGTAACAAGAGTGGGTTCTCCTTCCTATGTCTTTTAACACTTCTGTAAAAGGGGCAGGCAGTTGGGTATGAAAAAGAAATATGAATAGGAATCAGGAATAAGGAAAAAAGAATGGCTCATGATATACCTCTAGTACGTGAAAACAATTAAGCAAGGTGTCTTGATAGGCACTGTACAATTTACTGCCAGAGTTCCCGCAAGAGCTGAGCTAATAAATTCCTGCCCTAATTAAGCTACAGCCCTTTTATCTTGTTTTTCATCCTAGACACAGAGAGAAATCTCTAGTGAATGATAACAAACATGATATTTGCATCCAGTAGTTTGTAGATTCTAGTCCTTCCGATGTTATGGTTTGGTCAGTTTGTCCAAACCTTCGTGTATGCACATTCTTTCCTCATATGCAGTGCTACATTACCATTGAATTCAGCTAGTGATAGTGCTTCAGCAATTTTGCTAAGATTAAATTGTAGCTTCTATATCCTACCTTCTTTTTCTTTTTTTTTTTTTTTCCTTTCTTTTAAATTTTCTTTTCTCAGTCAGGTCATCCCCTGCTTTCTTTAGAATCACCTGACCACCTCTGCTCTTATTTTCTTTTCCCTCTGTGCTACTTTACCCAATTCTTGTCCCCTCTTTCTTACATACCCTGAATGGGTTTGTTATTATTATACTACATCACTTGTCTGTTGGCTTACCTCCAAAATGCATTTCATCCCCTCTTTTTCCCTGCAGACCACATTCTGTAACCTTTGGGGGATTTTTGTTATGTTTTAGATTTTCTCTAGTCAATGTCCTTCCTTCACTACTGAGTTCAAATGCAAATTTAGCCCTGTAGATAGTGCTTAACAAAGATGGTATAAAGAGACTATGACGTTACCTGTTTAGAAAAAAAGAATAAAAATATAAAAAATTACAAAAATTATTAAAATTACTTTTACTAATGTATCCAATGCAGTGTCTCAATGCAGCCTATTTCTGTCTGGGATCTGTCTTCATATTGCTATCAAATAGCTCTAGGACAGCTTGTTACATCTATTACAGGAGCACCTGGAAGATCCAGTTCAGAGTCCGTACGATACAGGCAAGTCAGAAAATGGCAGTCCATGTAGCATAACAGTAGTTTTAACTCATTATCAGCCTCACAGCTAGGCTTATTATTGCCAGCACAGCAAACACTAAATGAGGTGGAAGCTCAGGTTGTGAGATGCTAGCTTTTGAGGAGTTCCTTTGGACACAAATATGCATGGATGGAAGAGCATAAAAAGCAAAAAGAGGTATCATCAGGTCAGGAAAACAAATACTCAGTTAAAACTAGCATAGCTGACAGGCAAAACAGAGGGTCCTCAGGTGGGCAAATGGATAGGAAAGGGATCTGAAAGTAATAAGCACAATAAAAGCATGAAGTACTTTTAAAGAAAAAAAAATCACTCTCACTTTCATCTTATAATCTCACTTTCTCTTATAATTTAGATATTCAGCATAGCAGGTTTGCGCTTGATGTCTGCAGGGCAGAATTTGACAGTTGTAGTCTGGTGTGGTAGGATCTTAATTCAGTAATCACAGTGAAAATGCAGAGGCTGTTAAAAGAACGCAACATTCAGCATGAGTGAAGGTATCCACGTCTGTCTCCAATTCTTCTTTTTCACTGACTTACCTTATTTTAAAATGGAATAATTCCACTGAAGGATAGAAATACCAATCTCTACAACAATAAAAAATGAAAAACAATATTCAAAACTGTGAATAAAGAAAAAAAGAAATTTATCTTTCAGAAATTGTGCCAGTCTCACCTTAGAAAGTAATAAAAATGAAAGCAACATAGAGACAGTCCAGCTATATTCTGAAAATGTTTTTATTTCGGCAGCCAGGAGATTATGAGTTAGTGCAGAAAGCTTTAAGCTTTTTGTTGGTGGTGGTTCTTATCTTTTTAATAACAGAATAAGTAGATAATGCCTTTTAAGAATCAAGGTGTGGTGGGATGCTCTGAACCAAAACATCATTCAAAAGGCATGAAGCTGCACTTCTGGTCTGATTTATGTTGGTCTATAGAAGATAACTACCTCATGTCTGCTTTTATAGAAAACACTTGATATACTTGATGAATTTTACTAAAGCTTAAATTGCAACTTTGGACAATGGCACATTGTTCCTGTTCTATTATTTGCAGGGTAGCTGTAATATATTACAGCAGAATAGTATCCCTCCAGTGTCCATTCACCTGAATCATTTCAGTTCTCATCCATTATGCACCTAGAGAAATGAAACAAGCACCTTTTTCTCTACACAGTCTGTAAATTATGAAACACTGTACAGCCAGCCAATGTGAATGATTAACTGAGATCAAGAGATATTTCACAAAAATGGCTCATTCTTCTCAATCAGAACCACAACTTGGTTTACCAGATCAGAAAATGATGTCAAATGTGAGTATTCTTATTCTGATCCCTGTTAAGAGGTAAGAGGTATTGTCATTTTTCATGTAACAGTTTGCCATTGCAAGATCATAAAAATAAAACTATTTTAATGATATTTTTGGCTACATAAAAGACATAAAGCATCATGTTCAGCTTTATTAGCATATATAATGTGAATGAAAATCTATAATAAGAAAATTTCATAATGAGAGTACAACACTTTTTCAGTTTGAATCTTGTGGCAAACAAACCACAGCACTCATTGAAATGTTAAACATCTTCCTTGATTATTGCTCTTGTTAATATTTAGCTTAATCAAATTTGTTTATTATCCTAGATTTAAAAATAGTGAGATGTAAGTCAAAAACCATTTAGCAGCTTTAACTGGTTTCCACTTTGCCTTTCATCCTTTTCAAGACTGAAAAAAAAGTATATTTTTCGAACTGTTCCTCCTCTATATCCAATGTTAGGTATAATCTACTTGTGAATGTGTCACTTTCTGCATTAGAGCAGAGCATTTAATTGCAAATTATTGTCCACCATTCTCTAATCCATATTAGCCATTGTTTTGGACTGAAACTGCTAATTTATATTGGGTTTATTGCAATTTCTCCTTCTGAGTTTTTTTTAATTGTCTGCTACGTCTTGTGAGTTTCATCTTGTGAATACTTACAATCTTAATTTTACTAACATAAATTGTGTCACCAAATTCAATAAAATTGCTCAGATATTAAAAGTTACTCACCTTTTCAATTTTTGCTGATTCAAGACCTAACAAAGTAAGCTTACAGGAGCTGTAGTGATCACTGCATGATGTGATTCTGTGCAGCCCTTGACGCTTAGTTGTCTTGATCCCTGATTACGTTCTGTTATCCTATTGGGCACCAAATTTTTAAAAAAAATAATGTTTCTCTCCCGGAATTCAGTGTTTACTGCACCAGATAACCTATCCTTGATTATGAAGGCCTTCTAACAATTCAGGCAAATGTGTAATTTATGCAAATCTGTACATGAAGACTTTTCTCACCAGTGTAGTTCCATTTTGCATTTAAGCTGAGTTGCATTTCATCACTTGTACATAAAAACTCTCGAAGTGTGACATCTTAACAAGTATAAACTTTTCTAGTCTAATTTAAGTGTCCTCAAAGTTTGGTCTTAAACTTAAGAAAAATTATTCTCAAATTAGAAAATGTTTGTAAAACTGTTTTTGAATGCTTGTCTTTGGCTTGGCTATTAGTGCAATGCCTTTTTTTTTTTTTAATCTTATCTTTTTCAAAAACTCCATGAATTTACATAGCTAAAATTTCAAGGAACTTGTAGTGATTGTCTTTGAATGGGGCTCAATAGTGAATTGGAAATGGTTTTTTTCTCTAGCCATTCACATTCATTTTTAAGGGATTTAATCCCTTACTTTCTTGCCTGATCACAGCTTTTAATGGCCAAAATAAAGAAAGAAATGATTGTTAACAATAGCAAGCCACACCACTTTATCAAACAATACTTGGCAGTTAATTGCCATCAGACTATGCAAGTCAGGAGGTGAAGGGTAAGAAACAGGAAAAAAGGTGCAATTGAAGACTGCAAGACGTATGCATAGTAGAATAAATTAGAGCAAATCATACAAATTCTGAGCAACAGATCAGGCAAGGCCATAAGTATTTCGTGCATGATCTCCCTTGGGCAATAAAAATGAGTGGCACATTACATGGCTCATCATGCTTTATTATATTTACACCTTTTAGATTGTTTTCCTATTGGAAGTCAGCTTCAACAGTACTGCAAAGATGAAGTTTTGAAGGAAAAATAACCCTTTTACTAATTACTTTCCCATTCATAATACATCCTTGTCAAATATGTCCAAATACCTAACTGTATATGAAACAGTTGGCTGGGCACAGATGTTCTGAGCACATGCTTTTATTTGTCATGTTCCCATATTACTTACAAGCTATTTCTATGTGCATTTTTTCATCTGTACATATCACCGTGTTGCTCAAAAATAGGTGAGGTTTTTTTAGTTCTAAAGAAAATCACACAAAATGACTAAACAACCAAAGTCCCCACCAAACCTGAAAAAAGAAAGAAGAAAAAACAGTCTTTTACTTTGTTATTAAGAGTGACCTTACCAAAAAAGGGGTTTTTCCCCTGAGGAAAACTATTACTTTGAGATTCCTGAAACCTAGGAGTATCTACTCATCTATCATTTGAAACAGCCATTCTGTTGCTTTTTTGTTTAAAATAACTCACACACTTATTACACAGTAGGTCTGCTCAGAAAGATGGCTTTATGGCCCGTAGATATTTAGTAGCTCAACTGCAACTGATCTGGCTGATGAATAAGGCTTTTAACTACAATATGATTTTTGGAAGACCATAAGTGGAAGGAAACTAATTGAATTGGCTTTTGAATTGGCTGGGGGTTTGCCTATGTTTGACACATAATGAAAACAATTTAAATCACCTTTAACAGGAGAATTTCTTTGACTCTGGGAATAACACCATGAATTCACATACTATTCCCTGGGGTGCTAGTGGAAACCACACTTTTAATTGCCAGTGTTACATATATATGAATCATATTGTCAGCAGGATGTGTAGCAACTGCACAGGGCCTGCATAGTATTGTAGAGGGAAGCTGCTAAATTGGGAATATCTTTGTGCCAGACTAGAACAAATAGCTAGACTTTGGCAAAGGAAAAATCATTCATCATTCGTCTTAACTAAAACAAACCCTTTTTCAGATTCATTGTATAAAATTTGGTGCTCAGTAAGGCAATCAGCCCTTTAAATTTCTCGCTGTCTAAAATTCATTAATTTCTTGCCCAGAAAATATGATCTCTAAGGTGAATTTCCTATTCTTCACGTTGGATAAGAATAAATCTTAATCAAAAGCCCAGCTTGAAACAATTAATTCCAGTACCAAGTTTGGCAGAAGATAAGTCATTAAAAACAAGATTGACTAAATTGCTACGGCATCCATCTTTCTTTCTGGGGTTTTATGATGTTCTCATTATCATATCTGAATCTCTGTATTTTATAAGTAAACACAAGGGATCTATTTCTTTCTTTCTTTCCTAAGATTCATCTGCTGCCCTTTTCTTTCTGCTAACTTAATGGTTGCTTTTAAAAAACTAATCTTTATCATTCTCTGTGGTACTTCCGTTCACTTTTATTACATTTGTATTGTCCTTTGTAATAATTCACAAACAGTATTTATGCACAATAGCACCTATTTTGTCTGCTCTATGTAAAACTGGTGGCAGCCACATCACTCAGATGTATGTTTTACTTACACTTGTAATATTTCGATACTGTTCTCTTTCAAAAAAAGCTACTACTATGTGTTTTCATAAAGATTTTAATTTACAACATTGGATTCTCAAATGTGGACAACTCTGGGACCCCTTTTATATTTTACTCTTTTACTGTATTTTTTAAAAATAGTCCATATAGCAGAGGTAAAGAAAGGTGGTAGCTGCTCATAAATACTATTGTTATTTTAAGTAAATGAAAGTAAGTAACTGGGTTTTGTGTTTGGAATGGGTTTGTTTGGTTTTGGGTTTTTTGGTAAAACAATAAAACAGCTAGTACCTACACAGAAAAAAAAAAAACCAAACAAACAAACAAAAAAAAACCCAACCCCAACCCCCCCCCAAAATACACACAAAAAAAAACACACCAAAAAAACCCAAAATTTGAAACACCAGAACATATGTTTTCATCATGATTGGACTGTATTTTGGTTAGCAATATCATTCTATCCTGTACATAATGCCATCAGCAAGTATATCAAATCAGAAAACTATTTTAATCTAATTTTATTTTCAGTTTTCCTTTTTCAGTTATCTGATAGTGCGCTTTTATCTTTCTGTATGCATTACCATTTGAAGTTCCTGCATTTGGTGTTCTACTGAGTGTTTTTTACAAGCGGGGTTCTCAAAAGCACTGTAGAAGAGGAAAAAAGCAAACATTCAATCCTTTCTGTCACCAGAGACTATATGGGATGGTGTCCATCAGGCATATTACACAATGTTCAAACATACTGCCCAATCTTTGTCTAGAGGATAGACAAATATAAATATAGATATAAGCACATAGATACTTCACTATGTAGATATAAACAGTGTTTATATACACTGTTACCTATTGCCACAGATGGAAATATTTGACATGGTTATGATTTATCAGCGATTCAAAATTTATAAAAGATTTGAGGTAGATCAAGAGGTTGAATTTTAGCAGCACTTAGTCATTAACCGATTTAATGATTTACAAATTAATTTAATGAAATAATTGAACATTACTTAATTACAGATTTGAAGATGACAAGATTCACACTAACTTAGTATACGGAATCCCAAATCAATACATAAACGTATAAGCAAAAAAATATATGTCTCAAATTAATACATATACATATAAGCAGAAGCATATAAGTGTGCACATATACACACAGACACACATGGGGGTCTAACTGCTGGAATCAAAGATGCCTTAGTAGTGGGTGACTCTAATGAGCTAACGGGTACCCCTTTTAACTCCTATGCATAAACAGAAAAATGGAAGAACAACCACACCTGTGAAAGCTAATGTGTATATCAGAAATATATGGATGAAAGAGAGGCTAGCCTACAGTTAAAAATTTCACTTTTCCTGAGTTTAGAGTAAATACTCACAATGTGTAGGCATTCCTCAACAGGGATAATTGAGACTCAAGAGGGGCTGATTCACCCTGGTCTTCTAATCCTCAAGGTGTCAGCTTGAGACGTGTCCCAACTCAGGGGAGGTAACTGGCCACAGCCTGCCGTGATCCAGAAGAGCTTGAAGGGTCTTGTTAGAATCGCTACTTATAGGATCCGAAATAATTGACTTTCATCGGGTACTTTTCCACTCCGTCCCAGCTCAGACGATGGGATATTCTGGTACTTTCCACTGGTTATGCAACCCCAGAACTTGCTAGTTCTTGGGGTCCTGGTAGCCCCCCCTTTTTGGCCATGATCCATATATAGACAGGAGTGATCAATTATGGTTATTATTTTCAAATAGTCATGGGAGTCATGCATGCTAAGGAGTTGCCATAGTGTTCTGGTCCGTTACTCTCCACCTTTTCTTTCTTTCATGTTAGACCATTGTGTAACGTTCTGGTCCATTGTAATATTATGTGACCCAGGTGGGGAAGAAATTGCACCAAGTACTGAGTGGCCTAAAGGTGGATGGGGAGTTGCACCACCACACATATGTCTAACCCAGAAGTGAAACACCGGATGAAAATACACAAACACATACACTTATGCACGTGCACACATAATTACCAAAGGTCACTTACATCATCCAGCAAAAGCTGGCTAAAATCCTAAGACTGGTCTCACCAAGAGCAGTGTCCAATGCACTCCTTCAGTGACAAGTAAGACCAGAGCAAAATACACAGCTGAGACATAGTACAGGGTACAGATCATCACCAAGCTAAAGGGGCAAAACATCTTCCTGGCAAAAGTCTGAAATTTTTGTTTAGGCATGAGTGACTACCAACAACAATGAAGAGCTACGAAGTATGTTACAAGAACTTCGGCAGATGGTATTCTAATTATAGGTCAGTTATATAGGTTCGATGTCCAAGTGGAGAGCAGTGATGAGTGGCGTTCCTCAGGGGTCGGTACTGGGCCTGTACTGTTCAACATCTTTGTCAGCGACATGGACAGTGGGGTAGAGTGCACCCTCAGCAAGTTTGCTGATGATACCAAGCTGTTTGGTGAGGCAGACACGCTGGAGGGAAGGGATGCCATCCAGAGGGACCTGGACAGGCTGGAGAGGTGGGCCCAAGCCAACCTCATGCAGTTCAACAAGGCCAAGTGCAAGGTCCTACATCTGGGTCAGGGCAATCCCAAGCACAAATACAGACTCGGCGGAGAATGGCTGGAGAGCAGCTCCGAGGAGAAGGACCTGGGGGTGATGATTGACGAGAAGTTCAACAAGAGCCAGCAACGTGCGATCGCAGCCCAGAAGGCCAACCGTATCCTGGGCTGCATCAAAAGAAGTGTGGCCAGCAGGTCAAGGATTCTGCCCCTCTACTCTGCCCTGGTGAGACCCCACCTGGAGTACTGCATCCAGCTCTGGAGTCCCCAACATAAGAAGGACATGGACCTGCTGGAGCGTGTCCAGAGGAGAGCCACGAGGATGATCAGAGGGATGGAGCACCTCTCCCATGAGGAGAGGCTGAGAGAGTTGGGGCTGTTCAGCCTGGAGAAGAGAAGGCTCCGGGGAGATCTTATTGCGGCCTTCCAGTACCTAAAGGGGGCCTACAGGAGAGCTGGGGAAGGACTTTTTACTAGGGCATGTAGTGGTAGGACGAGGGGGAATGGCTTTAAACTGGAAGAGGACAAGTTTAGATTAACCATTAGGAAGAAGTTTTTCACTTTGAGGGTGGTGAGGCACTGGAAGAGGTTGCCCAGAGAAGTTGTTGAGGCCCCATCCCTGGAGGTGTTCAAGGCCAGGCTGGACGTGGCCTTGGGCAACCTGGTCTAGTGGGAGGTGTCCCTGCCTGTGGCAGGGGGGTTGGAACTTGATGATCTTCAAGGTCCCTTTTAACCTAAACCATTCTATGATTCTATGATTCTATGATTATTAAGCATGTAGCCTGAACTGGGAATGTTATTAGGTCTACTTGAAAACTCAGCTTAAAACTCTATGTTGTATTAAAACAGGGAACCACAAATTCCAAACAAGGCAAAAGAAATCTCTAATTTTTAGATGCTTGGAAAAATCTGAAAAGGAAATATATTTTATTTTTATGTTGCAGATATGGGAAATATTCTTAACTCGTTCTGATATCCCTTACCTATTTCCCCTCACAGACTCAAGGTTTCCTTTTCTATTACTGCTGTGTTTCACCTTCCAGTCCATGCTGGGAAAAGAAGTTGTCACAGAGGTGGCTTGCTGGAAATTCTGTTACATTTGGGTTTCTGGAAATTCACTCTAATCAAGATTTAATTACTCAATATAAATACCAACAGTTTTTTTTCAGAACTTCCAGAATTCTGTTTCATAAATCAGTGCACTGCAGTCAAATAATTACATACAGCTTTCTAGATCACAGCTGTTCATGAAGAAAAAAAAAATAGTTTAACTTTTCACTTTATTCAGGTATATGACTGAAAGGTGATCAATCTGCAATTTCCAGAACATTATGGGTGTTTTTCATTTAAACAAGAAACGCCAAATGTTAGTGCTGTGTCATAGCGGAAATCATGAGAATATGGTGTTCTGCACAATTCACAGAGAAGGAAATGTAGAAATTAAAGCCAGAAGTCCAGAAGCTGCTGTCTACCAAATACATCTCTAGAAACAGTTACTTAAAGCTGTACCTGATTGGATGACCTGAAGGTTTAGTGCTGTGCACTTACTGCATGCAGTTCAACTCTGTCTGACCTGGATCTGACAGGGTTACCGGTTGTAGACATCATTCTATCTATTATTCTTTTGACTGCAGAAGCAAGAACATGTTATTCTTTTAGGAATTAACTTAACTGACATTTTTGTCTTTCCCAGAAGACTTGAATGAGAGAGGCAAACCTCCTCCTGATTCCAACAAAAATGTAAGTCTGCTGAAAATTTCTTCATAGTAATATATGACATAACACTATGCTGCTTTTATTGGCAAGTTTCTTGAGAAAACAGTATGTGTTAAATTTGCTTGCAGAATGAAAGGTTTCCATGCTCAGTGGTGACTTAAAGCCATTGGAGTGTCTGTACATGGAGAGATCACCAGAAACCAGGTTGAAACTTTGCAACATCTGGTCTTGCTAATCCAGTAGAAAATACCACTAAGATATTACCTGATGCATCATCAAATTACCTGACCCATCAACAAGTCAGCAGCCTACCAACTAAGATTATAATGAACTTATCAAATGACTGGACAGAACTTTACAGGGGTAAGTGTAAGAAAAATCTCTCTGGGCTTTTGCAACAGACTCAACCCTGGGCATCAACATGATGAATGTTATTCATGACATGCAGCATAGGAAGGAAAATTATGTACCAATGTGATTCTCAAGCCAGAATGCCTTAGTAGAACAGGTTTGAGGACACTACTAGCCATATTGAAATGTAACACAGAAAATAGGATTTTGCCATTATTAGTAACAGCCCACATAGATTGTGTTGACCTAATAAAGTCTCAGGACTTGTCTACGCTTGTATTGGCTTGACCTGATTTTAGCTGTAATAGCAACTCCCTAGTGCTCAGATATTATTACCTACATTCGTTTTCACTTTAGTTAACTTAATGCAGTTTTGTGTTATAACACTATTGTCAATTAATAGACAGTAATAACAAGTAGTTATTCTGTTTAAACTGATCTATGATCCTAGAAAGAAAATTTAGTGTAGAAAAAAACAGGCTTAGGCAGAAAACACAAATCATACTGGTTATTTCAGGAGTGCATCTTTGTGAAGCGGAAGAAACTATTTTTAAGAATATTAAAAAGAACAGTAAAACAGATGTAATGTGGAAGTGAGAACCAGTCAAGACAAAACAAGGAAGCAGACTGTCCTCATGAATCCAAGACTGAGAAGGAAGACAGCCCCATCATGATCATCATACTATCCCTGGTGAAGACCTCAGTATAACAAAGACACATCACAACCCTAAAATCCTCCCCTCCTTCTACAGAAGGTTCTATTGACCATAGGACACAAAGAGACATTGAATGGTTGAGAGGTACACCAATAAAAAGGGGTAGATACTCATAAGCTCATGTATAGCAACGTTTACTGTTATTAACAAGGCTATCTGTAATAATTAGATCATTTGGACGTAAGTGTCGGTATTACTGTAACCTGAAAAATAATAATTTTTTGTTGTATTTTGATTGGGCTGTTAGAAAATTAATAACTCTAGTGACAGATTACTGGCTTCTCAAATAAAATATGTTCCCTTTTTGTCCTTATAAACATTGTGTGTGTAATAAAAATGACTGACCAATGCAAACCTGATGAAATTGTTTTTCTGGAAAAGCATTTTCTCATTGTTTCTTTTTTCTTTTCAGGAAATAAAGGGTACAAACAAGAACCATTTGGAATTCCCCATGCTTCTAATCTTTCAGAATAGGATGAGCCTAGTTGGGAGGAGAAGACTTGTCATCTTGATAATATTCATGGTCCATGACAATTCTAATAAGAATTACCAATATCAGTCATAAAAAAATTCTGTATCCAAATTGTAAGAAAATCTGGGTTTGGAGAAGTCAGTGCCCACTTTCTGTAGGTCGTATGCAGTAAAGTAGGCAGGCCAGCAGAAGAAAAGCAGAGGGTGATGTTCAAAACAATTGATCCTGAAAATGTCAGTGAATATTGTCTGACTCTAATCTAAGGTTATTTCTCTAAACGTTGGTATATAGAATGTCTGCCTCTTTACAGCTGTATGTATTACCATGCTCCCACACAAAACAGTAGCCACAGAGACCAACATGGGAAAAAAAAATAAGATCAAGAAGATCCTTTGCTCTATTGCATATTGACCTGAAAAAGCCCAGGTATTCTCACATTTAGCTCAAACAGGCTAAAGATAAACTAGGCCAGAAGCACAACAGAATAAGGTTGTGTGGCACTGCTTTTTTCTATAACCATTAATGCATGTTGCTTTCAGTTTTTACTTTAGGCTCTTTGCTGCTCCTGTATCACTTGTGCTGGTGACTGGTCTCTTCCTTTTCTAATCACAGATTGAACCATGAATTAATATCCAGCAAAACACCATTGAGGGTAGATCTGTAAAGAAAGATCACACTTCAAATGTCATTTTGCCTTTTCAAAGCATAAGATCCGTGATAGTCCAATTTATGGTCACTACATCTAGAGAATGTGAGAGCAGAAGTCTGGCTTAAATGGGGTTAAACAATCAGGTCAGAGGGTAGTTGATAGTTTTTTCTCATCTATTCAAGAAGGTCTTGACCTCCTGGCTAACTGAAGGTAATTGGTGACAGTGGGACTCTTTCAACAGGAAAAAAATATAGACTGAAATAAAATAAACATGGAAGCACTGTCCCTACAAGAATTACTCTGTGTCAAAGTGAAACCTATAGTCTAAAACAAAAAAACAAAGAAGGGCAGGCCTGTCATCCAAATATCTTTATGTGAAGATAACAGATAACTAATTAATTACCAGCTCTGATGACAGCATCACAAATAAGTTAACTATCAGCATATTTGTAATAGTGTGACCCTGTTGTGTTTTCATAGATTGCCTCCTTTGAACCAAAAGAATGGCAGTGTGGTACCTGCTGTCTTTCTATGCTTGCCTTCAGGTAACTTAAGTGTTGTCAGTTATGTTGCCAGCCATGCCTACCATAATGCACTGTATTTTACTAACAGATCTTCATATTTCCATGTTATTGTGTTATTTGTTACATTCCTAGCAAAATATATACGGAGCAGAATATTCTGTTGACGTTGCTTTTCCAACCAATCCAGTACATAACATACATTAATGCTGGTATATCAGCTTTCCTGATTTACAGTAGCTACAGACATTTCAACAGCTGAAGAACTACTGCATCCTAATTATTAGAAGATTTTCTGGAATTATGTTTCTAGGCATATGCTTAACAGCAAAATTTACTTTTGTATACATTTATCACTTAGTTTTTACTAAGATCCATTGTAAGAAAAAAATCACTCCCAGTGTAATGAGAACTTCAGGCACTCTACAAAGCTCTGAAGACTATCCAAAGACACTGTTCCTTTTATGTCCTAAATGTAAGTGTGTAGTTTACATATTAAGCTAAGTGTAAGGACAGTTAAGGATTTTTTAGAGTCTTTAAGTGGTAAAAATTGACCTGGGGAGGTGAGGAGTGGGAGTTGTAATATCAGTAAGGAAAGCTTCCTCCATTAATTGTTGTTCCAATATTGAAGAAGAAGTAGCTTTACGTACTTTAATCTCAGAAGAATGGTTGAATGAAACATGATTTTCATTATAAAATGGAAAATATTTGGCTCAGGAAAACAGATATGTGCTATATTAGCACTTTTACTAAACCAGTTTCTGTGTTCTGTGTTTTAAACCCTTTTGCCATACTCTCACAAATTACTGATGGATCTTCATGTTTTCCATTTCTGTACATCGTTCAGTAATATATACAGTCACCCTTGAGAAATATCTTTTTGGATATTCTAGAAAAGGTTTCTCTCTTCAAAAGCTTTTTAAAGTACTGTTAAGGAGAACAACTTAACACAAAAACAAGTGAAGGTACTTGACAATTATGTAGACCTGACGCTGTGACTCCTACAATGTTATATCTTGTATGAATTTGAGGTAGCTGATCAACTAAAGCCAGGATATATGTGTTTCTCATGAGGAGACAGACAAGGGGACTGTACAAAATTATGGATCTTCATTCATGAAGTGAGAAGCTCTTTCTTCCTTTCTGGATCGCATTGTCTTGGCCCAGCAAACAAGACTACATACATATTATCGTATCCCCTTCTTTTTTGGTGAGATATTCAAATTTTTTTTGTGGCATCTAGATATAGCCCACCTTGGTTATTGTATAACTTTCCTCTTTCAGTCTCTTTTATGTTGATGTTGTCTTTTATTTAAAATTCATCAATCTCCAAAATCACAGAAATAAAAGTTCCAACCTGTTTGTTAGAGTATATTTTTCAGCCTCTTAGCTGATATATTTTTTCCAACAGACTTTATTTGAGTTTGTGTTTTCCTCAATGTCCCTATACAGACATGACCAGAAAAAGAACAATTTCATTTTAGAAAAAATATTGATTTTTGAAATACATTATTGCAATGCAAGAAAGAAACATTGCAAAAATACCCCTGCTCCATGACACAATATAAAAGAGGTTTAGCTAAAAATAGCCTACAACTCATTTTCAAAATGACAACGCGAGGGATGAATCTGAGAGATTTGAACATGCATTTCCCACATGTCAAATTCCTCAACTCCTGGCTGATCTCAGGATTATCACTGTTTACTTCCTTATTCATCTTTGAAAAGGAACAAACAAACCCTCTAATACAGGAGTTTTATTCCAACAAATCATTTTTTAAGGCCAAATCCAAAATCTAGTGATTTAGTAGGAAGAGTCTAGGTGACTTTAATGGGATTTGGCTTAGGTTCTTAGGACAGAAGACAGTCTACTGTTACATATTTTCAAACTGCACTTGGTATAACACAACTGTGGTCCTGACTCAGAATGCTGCATACTCCAGCAATGTAAGAAATGAATAGCGATAATGACACCATAGGCAGGATACACAAAAGAAGTTTAAGCATGAAAACTAGGTGTAAAGATACTAGAACCGGAAGATTTATGCGACGTCAAATACCAAAAAGCATACTGAGAAGTTAGAGATTTTGTTGAAATAACAATCATAATTACGCTAATAAAATTATATAAGGGAAATCTGTTTGATTTCCATATGATTGGTTCTGAGTTCCATGCTTCAGTCTCAATGTTTTGGCCTGTTCTCTACTCTGAACCAGTTACTGTTATAAGCTTGGTCGCAAGAAACTCAAATCCAAGGTACTTTTATTGTTAGAAAGAAAAAACAGTACTCCAACTTTGGGAAAGATGCCTAGAGGTAAGCATATACAAAAACTCTTGGTAGAACTCAAACTTTGTAAAGCTAATCACAATCTGTATTTTGGTTTAAAGCAAAATATTTCCTAAATAAATTAAATGTGTAGCATGTGTACTCCTCATTCTAAAGAAACTAAACACAGGACTCTCTTATATTCATTATAAACATATTTGTAGAATCATAGAGTGGTTTGGGTTGGAAGGGACCTTAAGGATCATCTAGTTCCAACCCCCATGCCAAGGGCAGGGACACCTTCCACTACACCAGGTTGCTCAAAGCCCCATCCAACCTGGCCTTGCACAGTTCTAGGGATGGGGCATCCACACCTTCCCTGGGCAACCTGTTCCTGTGCCTCACCACGCTCAGAGTGAAAAACTTTTTCCTGATATCTAATCATAGAATCATAGAATGGTTTAGGTTGGAAGGGACCTTGAAGATCATCGAGTTCCAACCCCCCTACCATAGGCAGGGATATCTCACTAGACCAGGTTGCCCAAGGCCATGTCCAGCCTGGCCTTGAACACCTCGAGGGACGGGGCTTCAACAACATCTCTGGGCAACCTGTTCCAGTGCCTTACCACCCTTAAAGTGAAAAACTTCTTCCTAATGTTTAATCTAAACCTGCCCTCTTCCAGCTTAAAGCCGTTCCCCCTCATCCTATCACTACATACCCTTGTAAAAAGTCCTTCCCCAGCTCTCCTGTAGGCCCCCTTTAGGTACTGGAAGGCCGCAATAAGATCTCCCCGGAGCCTTCTCTTCTCCAGGCTGAACAGCCCCAACTCTCTCAGCCTCTCCTCATAGGAGAGGTGCTCCAGCCCTCCGACCATCCTCGTGGCTCTCCTCTGGACACGCTCCAGCAGGTCCATGTCCCTCTTATGTTGGGGACTCCAGAGCTGGATGCAGTACTCCAGGTGGGGTCTCACGAGAGCAGAGTAGAGGGGCAAAATCACCTCCCTTGACCTGCTGGCCACACTTCTTTTGATGCAGCCCAGGACATGGTTGGCCTTCTGGGCTGCGATCGCACATTGCTTGCTCATGTCGAGCTTCTCATCAATCATCACCCCCAGGTCCTTCTCCACAGGGCTGCTCTCCAGCCATTCTCCGCCGAGCCTGTATTTGTGCTTGGGATTGACCTGACCCAGATGTAGGACCTTGCACTTGGCCTTGTTTAACTGCATGAGGTTGGCTTGGGCCCACCT
The DNA here is from genome assembly GCA_017639485.1 of Pluvialis apricaria. Classification (NCBI taxonomy): domain Eukaryota; kingdom Metazoa; phylum Chordata; class Aves; order Charadriiformes; family Charadriidae; genus Pluvialis; species Pluvialis apricaria. Next base: position 139,292,627 of record CM030008.1, on the reverse strand, counting down.
CTCCAGCCTGTCCAGGTCCCTCTGGATGGCATCCCTCCCCTCCAGCGTGTCTGCCTCACCAAACAGCTTGGTATCATCAGCAAACTTGCTGAGGGTGCACTCTACCCCACTGTCCATGTCGCTGACAAAGATGTTGAACAGTACGGGTCCCAGTACCGACCCCTGAGGAACGCCACTCGTCACTGCTCTCCACTTGGACACCGAGCCTTTGACCACAACCCTTTGAGTGCGACCATCCAGCCAGTTCTTTATCCACCGAGTGGTCCATTTATCAAATCCATGTCTCTTCAATTTAGAGACCAGGATATCGTGTGGGACAGTGTCAAACGCTTTGCACAAGTCCAGGTAGATGACATCAGCAGATCTTCCCTTGTCCACTGCCGCTGTAACCCCTTCGTAGAAGGCCACCAAATTTGTCAGGCATGACTTGCCCTTGGTGAAGCCATGTTGGCTCTCGCCAATCACCTCCTTGTTTTCTGTGTGCCTCAGCAGAGTTTCCAGGAGGATCTGCTCCATGATCTTGCCAGGCACAGAGGTGAGACTGACTGGCCTGTAGTTCCCCGGGTCTTCCTTGTTTCCCTTTTTGAAAATAGGGGTTATGTTTCCCCTTTTCCAGTCGGCAGGAACCTCGCCAGCCTGCCACGACTTCTCAAATATGATGGCTAGTGGCTTCGCGACTTGATCTACCAGTTCCCTCAGGACCCGTGGATGTATCTCATCAGGTCCCATGGACTTGTGCACCTTCAGGTTCCTCAGGTGGTCTCTCACTTTATCTTCATCTACAGTGGGCGGTGCTCCGTTTTCCCAATCCTCTCCTTTGCAATCTGCGTCTTGGGCAATCTAAATCTACCCTCTTCCAGTTTGAAGCCATTACCCCTTGTTCTATCACTACATGCCCTAGTAAAAAGTCTTTCCCCAGCTCTCCTGTAGGCCCCCTTTAGGTACTGGAAGGCCCCTACAAGGTCTCCCCGGAGCCTTCGCTTCTCTAGACTGAACAAGCCCAGCTCTCTCAGCCTGTCTTCATAGGAGAGATGCTCCAGCCCTCTGGTCATCTTTGTGGCTCTCCTCTGGACTTGCTGCAACAGGTCCATGTCCTTCTTATGTTGGGGGCTCTAGAGCTGAATGCAGTACTCCAGGTGGGGTCTCACCACAGCAGAGTAGAGGGGCACAATCACCTCCTTCAACCTGCTGGTCATGCTACTTTTCATGCAGCCCAGGATGCAGCTGGCCTTCTGGTCTGTGATTGCACATTGCCAGCTCATGTTGAGCTTCTCATCCATCAACACCCCCAAGTCCTTCTCCTCAGGGCTGTTTTCAATCATTTCCCACTCAGTCAGTATTTGTGCATGGGATTGCCCCAACCCATGTGCAGTACCTTGCATTCGGCCTCGTTAAACTTCATGATGTTTGCACAGGCCCACCTCTTGAGCCTGTCCAGGTCCATCTGGACGGTATCCCTCCTCTCCAGTGTGTCAACTGCTCCACACAGCTTGGTGTTGTCAGGAAACTTGCTGAGGGTGCACTCAATCCCACTGTCCACTTCACCAACAAAGATGTTAAACAGTACCGGTCCCAGTACCGATCCCTGAGGAACACCACTTGTCACTGCTCACCATTTGGATGTGGAGCCATTGATCACAACCCTTTCAGTGCGACTGACCAGCCTTCAAAGTTATTCTGCTTCTTGAGTTAGTTATTCTAGTTATCAAGTTTAGTGTCAAAAGAAGCATATATGTCGCTGACTTTGAAGAGGACATTACAGAATTCCCTGTAAGTCACAGAACTCCTTCTTTACTAAAATTGGAACCAAGATATCTGAACTTCATTTCAAATATTGTTGGAAGATCATGGAAGATCACTTATGAGATTAGTCTATTACTTTTCATGCTGATAGACATTTCATCTTTCCTCTTTGTTTTATCTGGCCATTTTCTGGGATATTGGAATTTTTTTTCATATTTTGTTTTTGTGATATGCATCACCTGAGACTTCATCACAGAATCCTCAAATTACAGAAACATTGTTAGGAAGGTAGCTTTGAAGTTTCCATAGTCCAACCTCCCTCTCAAAGTGGGACTGTCACTAACACAACTTCAAATTAGTTATTACTTTCTCTAGTTCATGTATAAGAACTTTTGGAGATGTAGATTCCACAGTTCCCCTGGCTATCTTGGGCCAATGTTATCCTACTCTCCCACTGAAGGTAATCCAGCTCCTAGTTAGCCTACCCCAGACTTCTCCATGGATGTGATACCCAAGTACCATAATAATACAAGCAGCTAAATACATACTTAAGTAATACCAAAATAATTCTAGGGAAGATGAAGAGAGGACTTTCCTTCACACAGCTATGGCACTAACTTTCTGGCACTACGCATGTAGTATTGTAAGTGTGCAGTTGCGCCTAGGAGGATTGAAACTTCCTGTTAAGGCTTTCTGTCATGGGAAGTATCTAGCAGGTACAGTAAACACTACGTGATCACAGGAGACCAAGGCTTCTTTACTCTTATTTCAGATAAGTTTATTTAAGTCTCATGAGTTTGTCATTGTTAACTGACATATAATAGTCTACCATGTAACTGGCATATGAAATGTAAATAGTTGTCTATCTGTATAAACACACAGTTGACTTCTATGCAACAGCAAATGCAAAAAGCAGCATAAAGAGCAAAAAGTCAGCAGTCCACTCTGAATGAATGCTTATATTACTTTGCCAGTTTACGTGAATAAACTTTAAGACTTGATGGTCGTTCAATCGAAGAAGAAACACTTCAACAGTTTTGTAAGTTGTGCACTGATTTGTATAAGATGGGTTTACTCATTGCTTTCTGAGATTTACTTCATCATAATAAATTTTAAAAGGTTTTATAAGGAATTTTATAGTCTTACTGACTTTTTCATTTCTTATAACAAAAAACAGGGCACCTAGAAGGTCTGTGATCTTCCCACTATACCCCTTCATAAAAGGTATTCTTTGCCCAATGCTAGGGACCAGAACACATTTCTTTTACCCTAATATTATTTAGATTTATTTGGAAAATTGTACCAAGTTATTGAGTAATATATTGGAATGGAGTGCTTTAACACGTTCTAGTTACTCTTGGGTCCATTCCTCACACTGGCTCAGGGTAAATTAACAGCAAAATTGAGCTTATTTATGCAACCCACATATACAGAGAATAGTTACAAATGAAGTCAGGTTTAGAGAAAAAGAAAGAGAAAACCTTCAATAACTGACAGATCACCTTTTTCAGATCGGCTTGCTATCACACTACCATGCATGATTGAAGCATGACTGGATACTGATTAAATAAAGTAAGCATGAGAGGTTTCACCTCCCAAGTGGATATCCAGTTCTTGTGTAAGCCTTACAATGTGAGTTTGCCTTCATAGAAGACAATGGAATTTTTGAGGCATCACCAACCTCCCGCACCCTTCTGGTCTGCGTCCCATTCAGACAGAAACCCTTTCGGCAAGGGAGGTCTTTGAAGATGGCATAACAAGATGTTGATCATATTATTTTCCCAAAGATTTACTTTCTAACTTTGTCTAACTCTAGAAATTTTGCTGCTTAAGTTTGGCTAGAAAAAATCAACTTCTACCCTATTCAGGCAGTAAATACAACTTCTTAGAAACTGGGGCTTAAGTAAACACAGTCGCATTAGTAACCTACTGCAAGAAATCCCAAGTCTTTCTGGTCAGATTACAATTTTTTTCATAGAATTATTTTATGCAAAAGAATATACTAATGATTATGATTCAAACATATTTACGGAAATCATTTATGCAGTTCCTTACTGACTCATAGCTGAGGTCACACTTAATGTTATAATGAAAATATTCAATGATAAAGATGAGATTTGGGGCAATTGATTCCTCCCTTGATCCATCTCTTCTGTCTTTAAGAGACACAGAGGTACATTTTAACCAGAAAAAAAATGTCTAGTGATTTTTTTTTTTATTTCTTTTTCTTTCACCCTTATTAAAAAAATCAATACAAATGACCAAAAAAGCCAAAACCTACTTACTGGGGAAAAAATACAAAACTGAAAATCTTTGTGTTTAAATACACTGTATAGTCTCCTAGAGTGAAAGGTTATTTAATTTATTTGACCTGCTTTGGAACATTCTTTTAAAAGAGTGGGCAGAAGGTTGGTTTGATTTATTTGCTTTTGGAACACTACCCCAACTGTAACAGAGACAGAGTAGCACATCATGGTTTGACATTAAATCCTGGTTTTGGAAATGTGGGACTATGTCCTGTTTGGAAAAAAATGTAGTGACTCCTCAATATGGGTGGTAGGCATATGAGACTTAATAGGTTTCATGACTCAAAAATACTGCTACAGGAAGAAGATAGCAATTGTCAAAGTAAGAAAATATATAAACTTGGAGAAAATTACAGAAGGAGAGAAAAAGTAAGTTAATGAGGAAATTGCAATCAGTCTTCTCATCATCAACCAGAAATAATTAGCACAGCATGCTACCATTCAGTTGTTGATTAAAGGTATTTGCTTAATATATTTGAAATAATTATTCTCGTTCATAAGGCTCTGTCAGCATTTCCATTAAGAACTATGTCCCTCTGGGTTTTGTACCTTTAAAATTTGTTCAGGGATGCATACAAAATTTCATTAGTTTGAAGTATAACACTTTTAGTCAGATTTGATGAAAGTCATGTATGTATGTACTGTGGTATGCTTAAAAACCCAAAGCTCTTCACTTGCATCCTTTGCTTATTCTTAGTCCCCAGTGAAGCAAAAAGAAACTACAGAAGCACAAGAGAATGCACGAATGCTCAAAAAAGACACCTGGGATTTATATATATACAGTACGTAAAATATCTAAAGGCTTCTGCATACAATTATCACTTATGAATTAATGATCATGAATTAATTTTCAAGTGTGCTTGAAGATGTTAGCTTCTGATTTATAAAATCTAAAATGATAGTGTTGGCACTGTTTTGCACAGAAATATGATTAACTTCTCTATGCAAAGTTGCATTCTTCATGAGGAGACTCAAAATTATCTGACATTTGTTAACATTCCATTTCATGCTGCAAAGGCTATTAAGATCTTCCTGGATTGTTTTTAGAAGGGCTAGACAGTTTTTTATTTAGTTTGTGATTTTACTAACGACTTGCTGAACACATAACTCTGTCGATCAAAAAACTGTTTTGTACCTGCAGTTGGGAGAATTTATATGAATAGATAATATGTTAAAATTTCAAAACACTGAGCACAAGTAATGAATAAGATTTTCATTGACTTGCTAGTGTATTGGAAAGAAAAACAAACACTCAAACAAACAAAAAAAACCCCTTAAATCTTATCTCTCCATTATGCCTCTTAATGCCTCTAATTGTTAATGGGACCATTAGTTTTCCTCCATTACTGGTGATAGCAACACTTCATTGCTCTATCAATGTTACAGTAACAGTGTTCAATAGGAATGCATGTTCAGAAATCTGAAATCAGTGTTTGTGTCATATATTTATAATATTACATTGTAGGAAATATGTATAATGATGATCTTGCAGTCTTATTCTGGCTGCAGTGCAACAGATAAAGGCATTTTAGCTGCCTCTTTTCTAGAACAACTACAGGCAGACTATCTGTACGGCTTCAGGATTATGGGCTGTAACAGTTATATATTATATGGGATGTACATCACATGGGCTGAGGATTTAAACATATCCTCATATCAGTTAAATCAACTATCCTGTCATCATAGCTCAAGATCTTCAGTCACCTTTATGTTTAGTCACCTACTACTTAGTACCTACAACTCCTTTTTAGGATCTACTAACATGCTTGTCTACATCCTTTGTAAGCCTCTAAGGGCTCAATTGATACATTAACCTCTTATGACAAGTGTGAAATTACATAAATTCTTTTATTTTACATGTTGTTTTACCGTTTATAATTCAGAGCAAGCTGAAGCTTGGACACGTGAACTCAGTGTCACAAAACAGACATCTCCCTTCCTGATGTCTGAGACATATGAGTACCAACTCAATGGAAAATAAGATCCATATCCACTCCACTCCAAATTTCCATAGACCTTACAGGAACCTGAATCTCAGTTTACCACATTTGGGATTAAAATCCTGAATGCTTCCATTACTGAAACTCAGAGGTAGTTTTTTGGTAATTGGTCCAGATTGACTACTTAAATAATTAAGTATTAACCGGGCTTTAAAAAGGCAGACTAATAATCCAGAGAGGTAGGAAAGAGCAAATTGACATGAAGGCCTTCTACTATGTGACATCTGTGTGATGACACATCCAAAGTGTGCTATCTAATAGCCTATTCCCCATTCTCAGGAGCAGGCTGCTTTTTCTAGGACCATGTTTATAGCTCAGGATCTGACATAGAAAGGGTGTCTTTCTGGATGGAAAAGACAGTAACTGATGGACAGCAAGGGGAAAATTGGTTTATCCTTCTTCCTTAGCCTCTTAGTCCTGTCTAGGTCAACTTTTTGTCCTGAGCTGAGTTTTGAGTGTAAGTTACATTAACACATTTCATTTTATAAGCAACCTTAACCCCCAGTTCAGGACAAAGCAGGAGGATGTTGGGTATTCAGTATGTGAGCATTTTTGATGATCTGCTCCTCTGTGTGTCTTCTAGATTGAATTTAGCTCTGCCAGGCCAGAATTGTCTTCACCATGGTTGCTACATCTAAGCCCTGATGAACCTATGCCATGGAGAAGAGTGTCCAACAGCAATATAGAACTTTCTGTTTATAAATTCTGTCCACATAAGCAGTTAAAAATCCACCTTTCCAAACTTCAAAGCAAAATTGCCTTACTGTTCCTCCCAATATTTCTTTTGACTGGCATCCTGCAGATTGCAAAGGTCTGTGCAGACACCTGCCCAACCACAATTATGATCATTCTGAAGTAGGTAATCTGATCTTTTTTTTATCCTCATGTTGACACAAATGAAACTACATTGGTGCTACTGAAGTCTGGTCAGTGCCTTGTGAAGTTTTGGAAGACTATTTTTGCTTTTCTTTAATACATTCATGTGGCCAAATTACAAATATTCATAAAATGGATTAGCCCAGCATGCTCATTTTAGCGTAGGATTTCAGAGTTGCATTTAAATTCCACAGGAACAAACACTGAATTTCTCTAAGTCAGGAGAATCTTCTTCACTATTGCACAGACACGATCCCAGTGTTACTCTAACATGCTTTAGTACCTTCCCTTGGTCCTCGCTAAACTCTCCCCTCCTTCAGAGTCAAAGAAAGGAAGAGGCCGAATTTGTTTTGTCAAGTTACCTACTGTGTCCGTGTCTGCGACATTGCATACCTATGTAACAAACGAGCTGTGTGCTAGTCACACAGCTCTATGTTCCCAGAGAGTCCTTTTGCAGCCTTTGAAGGTTCTCACGTGCGGTGATTAAAACGACAATTATCTTCTTTAAATGGGAGTTAAGTCCTGATGTTCATGATGCTCTGAGAATGCACTATCCTATTTATTCAGGATTTTAAGCAAAAATTCTTTTCACTCTTGCTGATTCCTGATTTTTTTTTCCATATTGGGCTGCCTGTGTTTATTTCTAGCTGGCTATAACTAACTTCCCATAAGAGATATGCCTCTTCTGCTGCTTGATGATTTCTTGTGGAGTCTATTCAGGTAGCCTATATAATGTTATTGACAAAAAATATGTATTTCTTTATAAGACTCTATAAGATTGTAATCTTTCTTAATGTGGATGAATCCAATTCCACTGTTTCTTGAGCTATAAGGCTAGTTATACAAGACAATATGATGATAAATTCTCTGGTCTTCATTCTTTTCTTCATGTAATCTTTCATAGGGAATCCCTAGTAATCTTGCTAAATTGCAATTATTCATGTCTTTTCCCACCTAGAAGATGTTGAGGAATTTTCATATTATTCATTCAAGTCTTGTCTATATGTGCGCCACATATGAAGTTGCAAAATTAGATTAACTATAAGTGAAACAAGGACACATATTAAAATATACTGTAATGTTCTGATTTTGCTCTGGTTCATCCATATTACATTATAACTTAGAGAGTCAAACTATCACATTCGCCCATAGCTCAGCATGAGTTTCTCAGATAAGAGAAAAAGACCATCTATTTGATTTCTGTCAAATTGTTCATGTTTATGTGAGAAGTAGGGCTACAGGGCTAGTCAATCATCAGTAAAACTTTGCCATTCCTATTTACGTTAAAATGTGAACTCCCAGCTTTAAAAGGTTTGTCAGAGAAGAGCTTTGTTATAGACAGACTGGTCACTTTTCTGATACTATTACACCATATATGCCAGTTTAAACAGATATTTAAGATATTTTAAGGTAACGAGAATTCCCGTAGCGTAAGTGATGATTTGTCATTTTTTTATTGTTGATATCATATGTCGCTGTCACAACTGTCTCATACTCTAAACTGATAGTGGATATTTTACCTGAAATGAAGGTGGGAAATGGAGAATGAGCTCACTGCCAAATAGTTACAGGACAAGCTGCAGCCTGCTGACCATCCTTTCAGTACATTCAAAACAAATTCCAGAAACATAGAATAAGGAAATAGCTGCGTGTCTTAGCCTTTGCTCATCCATGGTACTAGAAACAAAATAGATGTCCAAATACCTTTGAATGTATATAATCCGCGATTTTCTGTTTCAACTTTGTTCTCTTTTTTTCCAAAAGAAAAAGAACATTTCAGCAGCAGATGTACCTAAGGGTGTCTGTCACAAAACCCAAATGCTTTATGTATTTAAAGATAAACAACCACCTAAGTTTTCATCAATAAAGAAAGGCAATTGAGTATGTTATTGAATGTGCTCAGATTGACATTGCTGCAAAGGACAGCTTCTCTTGTAACTGTCTCACATTTATTTCTAGCTGCCCCACTCAAGTTTGCTGTGTGGTCCAGGCTGCTATGCACACAAAGATTATGCCTTTATACATTAATGAATTCACCTGTATTTACTTTATCAAACATGTTCTATCTTTAATATGCAAGCACTCCTGAGAACAGAAACTAGACTGACAGTCTCCTTGTTCCAGGAAAGCTGGGAAATGATCCCTGTTTCTGCACACACTCTGAATGTCAGGAATGAAGAGTTCTCAGTTTCACAGTGACAAAGTTTAAAGGAAGGTTCAGCCTACTCAACATCTCACTGTAAATGGCACATGTCTCATAAAGACAGAAGTCTAGCATCCTTCATTTATTTGACATACTTTTGGTTACTATGTTATTCAAAAAAAGATGGATAGCAGCATCACAACATAGTGAGAGAAGTGTCTGGCCGGTCTAACCTCTCTGATCCAGAGGTGATTTAGAAGTGTCTGAGTTCCATCCATGACACAGAAACAGTTTTAGTCATACTCTATCTTTGCTGTTTCCAACACATTGGCTCAGACTTTCCATAACTCAGCATTCCGACTATGGTGAATGTTAGTCATGAGTGCCTCAGGTTCCCTATGAATTGTATAGGAAGTGTATATGTGTAAGATGCAAGTTTTAGACCATAGATAGAGAAACCATACACGACTTGTTCTGATATGAAATAGTAAATATACTTGTAACTTCTTTGAACAGGCTGAATAATTAAATCTAGTTTTGTGACATTGATATTAACGTGAGAATTGTTAACATTAAAAAAAAATCTTACATACAAGTGAGTTCTTGAGTTACTGATGTTCCTGAATGTTGTTTTAGTAACAATCACAGCTCTGTAAAAGTTACTAGCAGAGTATTAGTATTTTATTTTTTATAGAAGTATAGTACATTTTTATGTAGTTTCCATAACAATCAAAATATAAGGTAATCTTAAATAATTTGCATTTCACTGCAGTCTACATTATGGATGCCTAACTGCATCAAAGAATATACTCAAGAGGACGACTTTCACATTTTATTATTTTACCTACTAAATGAACTGCACTGTCATAAAGAGTTGTTATTTCTGTTAAAAGGCAGGTCTGAGAAATAAATGACTGTATATTTACTTAAGCAGACATCTAAGTTGCTTCCAGTAAATGTAAGCATCTAAATATCTGACATCGGGTGCACTGAGAATGCCACCATGTTGGCAGAGCATAGCATCATGGAAACATAGCAAGCAAATTTTAAGTTATAACTTTGGTTTTGTCTAGTGCTTTGGAATTTATTTTCTAGAAAACTCTTAGTCATTTTTCTTCTGTATGTTTTTGAACAACTCTTTTCAAAAAACTGTCTCATAGTGTTGTGTTTATTGCATAACAGAACATGTATTGCTTGTATTTATTTGATTGAAAAAGGTTTTTGTCTTGACTTCAGGTGAAATAAATTATCTGAGGACATCTATTCACTAACTGGTTATCTTTTATTAAAGTATCTCATTTTTTCTACAACTGAAATAAATAATCCTTCTACTATATTTGTGGGGTTTTTTATGAATTGCAATCTCTCTTAAATCTATGTCTGTTTTTTTTAATCCACATTATTTTCTTCTTTCTGTTATATTCTTACAACTGAGTTTGTCTATAAGCCTGTATAATGTCTTTCATTGTCTGAACTGAAGACAAATTTTGCCTCTGTGCTGTAATCACTTTTTTTTAAAAAACAAAATTGCCAACATTAAGAAATGTTTTGCCAGGTACTTTTACTGTGTTTATGAATGCAAAGAAGGTAATTGTTCTACCTTCAGTCTGACACGTCCGCTCACACTGTCTATAAAGGGCTTTCAGCAATAAGATTCACCATGAGGCCAGCCATGGAGCTACTGTTTACTGTACTAGCACCAGTTCAGTTTGACTTTACTATCCAGACTCTAACAGGCACATGGCATTGCTGAAGACTTTTATAACTCTCAAAATTGTCACTCCATGTTTTTAGCCTGATGTAAACTAAGAAGTTACAGTTGTGCATATTCTTCACTATGCTAGAATTGATAAAGTTGTAACTCTCGCTACTGATCAACACTAAATTTTTTTTTACATATATGAAAATTCTTATCAAAAGTAGAAAGAATGATAGTGCTTGCTATGTTAGACCTTTGTGGTGTGTTTGCTTCAGACTTTCCTGGGCACATGATATCATTCATGGAAAAGGCAGATGAATTACCAGTTCTGAGCCTGGGTGAAGCCGGAAAGGGAACCTTGCTTTTTCCACTGTGTCTTAGAGTACTTGTCTTTAAAATGATGGACAGTTCCAAAATATCTCTTCATCATGGCTTTCTTAGTATGATGCAAAGGAAAAAACTTGTTACATGTTAAACGAAAAAACATGTTACCAAAAAAAATAAAGGAAATAATTTGTGGTGGGGCAAATGAAAGATAAGTGACATATTTAGGACAGTAACTTAATTTTTGAAGTAACAGTTCTATAATTGCTCTGCAATGAACATGAGGAAAGGGTTAAAAACAGAACCATAGATAAGTAAATATTTATTTCTAAATGCTACTTTCTCTCCACATCACAGAAAACTGCCATGACATTAAAGAAATTAATGAGTTAATAAAGACTGATTGACTTATTTAGCATCTTTGTCACTGGCTCTCAGAGCATTTTACGAAATCAAGCTGACTCTCCAACCTGCCACCTCTGGGTTTGATGCTAACTTTTCATACATTAGCAACAGACTCACCTTACAGTGATAGGCAATCTCCGCACTGGTAGTTGTGTGAGATAGAAACTGCATTTGTTTAGTTAAGTATTTATGGTGAAAGAGTAATTTTAACAGGAGATTTCCATACAAGTAAACAAATGATCAAATAATGGGGACTGCATTGTCATCGACAGTGCACGTTATCCAATCAAGCAGCTGACCCATCCTAGAGGAGCCCAGTTGGTAGACTACAACAATGGTGTACTGAAAAGCTATGGCAAACGCTGGCACTTACCTGGATATTTCTTCCTCTGGGGCTGTGCCAGCCATGCTGGGAAGGAAACCTACATACAGTGTGGGTGACATTAGGACCACACTGTGGCTTCTCTGCACTTTGTTCAAGCATCTGAATTTGAAGAGTTTAAAAACTAACAAATATGACTGAAATGCCCACTCCTGCCTTGCTTTTCATCTAATCAGAAAGTTAATTTTAGAACACTGGCTTATGCTCATTATCAGCTTGAGAAAAATGCTGTCTTCATGTGCAGAAAACTGTATTTATGGTGTAGATGAGAACTATCTCTGGAGCAAGCATTATCTTCATGAAAATAACATCTGTAATCAACCCTAAAGAAAAAGAAACCTGCAGCTGTAGAGTGGAGAACTCAAGAGAAGGCAATGGTGGGCGAGCGCCTGCTGCTGTTGCTGCTCTCATTCATGACTCTGATATTAAGAAGTAGATGAGAACCATGAATATTTAATGCATCAAATTAACCTAATCTCAAAGTGCAATCATTTAGATTTGTTTCAACTCATGACAATAAGAGAAATAACGTTATCATGGAATATACCATTAAAACAAATGAAGACCAAAACACCACAGGAGCACTACGAATTGTACAAGAGCATGTGTAAGATTTTCTTTCCAGTTTTAACTATAGAAAGCAATTCAACTTTAGATACACTGCATTCATTACATGAAAAACAAAGATAAAAGTCTTTGACTGTCACCTGTTGGCATGGAAGTCCAGCAATGTAGCCCTGGTTAATATGAATATTCTCTGCTCAAAGGTCACAGAATAACAGAATCATCTAGGTTGGAAGGGACTTTTAAGATCATCAACTCCAACCATTAACCTAACACTGCCAAAACTAACACTAAACCATGTCCCTAAGCACCATATCTACCCACCTTCTAAATATCTCCAGGGATGGTGATTCAACCACTTCCCTGGCAGCCTGTTCCAGTGTTTGATAACAGAAATGTGAAGAAATTTTTCCTAATATCCAATCTAAACCTTCCCTGGCATAACTTGAGGCCATTTCCTCTTGTCCTATTGCTTGTTACTTGGGAAAAGAGACTGATACCCACCTCTCTACAACCTCCTTTCAGGTAGCTGTAGAGAGCAATAAGGTCTCCCTTGAGCCTCCTTTTCTGCAGAAATCCCAGTTCCCTTAGCCGCTCCTTGTAAGACTTGTTCTCTAGATCCCTCACCGGCTTTGTTGCCTGTCTCTGGACATGCTCCACAACGTCAATGTCTTTCTTGTAGTGAGGGGCCCAAAACTGAACACAGTATTTGAGGTGGGGCCTCACCAGTGCTGAGTCTTCTTGCAGAAATTGTTTTACTAAAGGGAGAGGATTTATAACTCCTTGGGAATATTATGAGCAGTCATACTGCATTGGTGAGTCTACTTCTGATGGTGCAAAACAGCGAGGGACAGACCACCACCCTCACGTAAGAAAGGGGTTGTCTGGTCAGATATCCATTACAACTGCATGCTAACGGAATTATCAGAGTTCAATATTTTAGTTGGTCATATCCTCCACCTCTACCTAAATACTACCCAAAGTGGTGAGCTTTTCCTCAATGCAGGTCAACCTGCTCAAACCAGGACAATGCTGCACCCATAAAAAATAATTAAGCTGTATCAAATATTTTCATTTTAACATTGTCATAGCAATAAAACACATATTTTAGGAAGCCTTAAATATTGACAAAATTAGGCTTATTATTATTTTTCCTACTCCCGATTTCTACTCTTCAGAAATAAATTATATTCTATTTAGTGATTTCTTTACCCAAATAATTTTTGTTGGCTCTTCAAATTTCCCACATTATTGAACCAATTATCTTCTTTTTATTATTATTTTCCAGATGTATTTAACCTGTATTTATTTAAGCAGGGAAGATTTTTTAAATATTTCAAATGAAAATATTTTGCCTTTGTGTTTATCTGTGGGTTTTTTTCCATAACTTATAGGTTTTATAGAATACAGCAAGGAGATACAATATACAGACTATGTTTGGCAGATAATAATGAAGAAAAAATGGCTGATTCTCATATAATCCAATTTACTAGAAACCTGCAGATAGAAGCACAAAGATACTACTTTGGAACTCAGGCCATTAATGACTGTCTCACATCAAGATTTCAGCCATGGCTCCCGTAGCACGGGTACAGGAGCATGATCTTACAAACTATAAAATCTATATGAGTTTGAGAGGTTCTCAGAATAACAAAGCACAGTGCCTACAAGTCCTTTTGATTTTTAATTACTGTTTGTATTCTATAGGTGGTCTTTGCAAAGCTTATAAAGACTCCAGCTGAGATGAGACTAAATTCAAATTCGACATTCTTGTCTACTGCCTTTTATTCACCCAGATTTTATTGATTTAAGTAGGAACAGCACTTGTGCATGTGTGTGAATATCTGTGTGGATTAATATGAATGAACAAAATCTTCATATGACAGGATTTCACAGTATTTTTCTCTCAGGATTTTTCAATGGGCTCTACTCAAGTTAAGGGAACTTTGACCTCTGTAGTCATTACGGCTAATAAGAAAACAGTAGAGAGGTTCATTGATTCACGTCTCAGAGGGGTACAGTCTCAGCTCTCATGCTGCTACTGCAGTGTATTTCTATGGGAATGCTTTTAGAAGTGCTATCAGCAGAACTTAATAATCGTTCTGCACTGTCATGTTCAGTAAAGCTACAGAAAGCTTGACCTTTAATCAAGAAGAAGGAGCATCACAAAACATCACTGTATTGTAGAGATAATGTGCAATTCACAGTACTGCATATTACAGCGTCAGTTCTTTGATGATTATGAAACTTGTTTTTCACTCAGTTGCCTCCTGTTGTAATATTTTCTACTTTTAGTTACTAATATATTACTATCATATTTACACAGCAAGAAAATGAGGTACATCTACCAAAATTTTTAATTTAAAGGATCATCAAAATTATGTCTGTCTATGGAGGGGAATTTTTCAAGTATTCAGTTTTAGCCCTCTTACCAGACTACTTACAGATAACTCTTGCCTTTTCTATATTGATCATCTAATCTGGTGGGTTTCGTCATCCCTTCATTTATGGCAAAGATATCTGCCAGGCCCTGTCTTTATTTTATGTTAATTCTGGGCTATTATTCATGTATCTTAGCACTCAGAAGCCTCCGATTCCATTTACAAACATGGTCATTTTTAGTTATGACAGGTATCTTACTTCTATATACATGAGAAAAACCTGGGTGACAGGTAGGGCAAGGGGCAGTTTGCTGAGAAAGTTTGAAATAAGCTTGGTCCCTTTTTCAGTTATTCTCCATTTCTTTTCTGTGACTGACCTTAGAGTAGTTCTGATCCTGTGTTTTCACACTCACTGATGACTACAGGCATGTACGCCCAGCATAGTAACAGCCATGGACAAAAAGGCTAAGTGTTGATAAATGAGGGACATTATTTTAATTAGCTATATAATTGTTCTTTCCACTTTAATTTATAGTGGGGTTGGTTTCACGTTTTTGCAGTTTCTGAGGGAAAAAAAGACAGGTTTTACTTGCTTTATGAATGAAAGTCAAATCTCTTCATGTCTATACATTACTTAAGTCACTCTGGTCAAAATCTATTTTCAGTTTTCAGCTCTCTTGTTATAGAAGATAAGCCTCCATGATTAAGCCTTCTCTAAAAAAGTTATTCGTTCCAGACATACCAAGGACACAAGCATCCAACAGTGCAGCTATCAGTCACATGAAGTTCTGCCTGTTTAGTGTTCCACCGAGAGTTGAACTGGTTCCATGCCACCCACGAGAAGAATCCAAGAAAGGTTTTCTGCATATATCCAATAAGCTGTGCTCAGTTCAATATTTAAAATATGTGACTGTATGAGCAAAATTTATTATTTTAATTATTTTAGTGTTATTATCCTTTCCTTGGAGTTTATTCAGCATTACATGCAAAAATTACCTGATGCTGTCTGGGCCCTGAGCTTACTGCCGGGGAGCAGCATGACGGAGCTGCTCCACCAAGGGGAGCAGCGAGTCGGGAGGCACAAGGGGAGGGCAGGGCTGGCAGGACACCATCCCACCTTCTCCAACAAGGAAAGCAGAGCAGGACGAGAGGTGGTAATGGTGACCAGGGTCAGATGCAGAGCAGAGATAGCCTCATGAGTCTGTAGGGATGAATCATACCTGAAAATCAAGACCACAGTTAAGGTTAGGATTAGCCAAACACAGGGAGAGGCACAACATAACTGCATTCAAGCTCCGGTCCTTCACCTCGGTCCTTTCCTGGACTTTGCTGCACATCCCCTGTGCCTGGCCTGCCTAGCTCATCCCTCAGCTCCTGGCTCACCTTCCTCTTTGCAAAGCAGCCCATACCTACTGCTGCCTGACAGAGGTTTCATTTCAGAAAGTATTTTCTGCTGGGTTTGTGTATTATATAGTACTACTGTTCCAAAGTATCAACATCCAAAAAAGACATTAGGTACCGGGATGCTCAGCCTGGGAGCAGAAAAAAGTTAGGTTGTTCTCACAGATGTCACCTCACACCAGGTGACTGTCATACTTAGTCTCACATAAGTTATCTCCATCTGTCTCCCGCCTCATGAATCTTTAATCACTTTTCTGTGAATTGCTGAATGTTTAGTTTAATTTTAGTATACATGTTTCACCCACAACTGCTGAAAGTTTAATACAGGAGTAGTCCTCCTAACAGGAACTGCAACTCATGAATCCTGCTTTCCGTCTCTCGAGTCCTCAAGGTGAGTGCTTTAACCTCAAGGTAACCCCATGATAAGAACACTTTGTGGGCTGCTGGATGGCACAAGTTTGAATTTCCTCAGGAAGTAAAGGGAATTAAAACCATATAAATCAATTCCTGAGTGAGTGCTCTGGCCTAGGCTATTACATGAAATGGAGTTGCTATCACCACTTCTGGAAATGTTTTAAAAGAATGTTCTCTCCACAATTGCACTTTGGGAAAAGGCTAATTCTACCCTGTGCTCTGACTGTTTTAAGAGTGTCTGTGAACCAGAGATCTTGAGGAGTTTTTGGCAGCGGTAAACCAAGTTTTTGTTATTAGATGTGCAAGCAAATGCATTACTTCTCTGTATAATGCACCTTGGAGAAGCCTAAAGCAGAGTAAAGGATTTTGAGGGATGAGGTAAGGGCATAACCCAAGGGAACGAAGATCTGAAGGAACAGTGTCTGTCTTGCTTCCTTTTTGATTTTTCCCTCAGGCTTGCTAATGATTCATGTGACTGCTGTTGCTTTTCTTTCCCCTGCCCCATGGCACTGTTAAGAAAAGGAAGGATATCACACATAATAACCAGGGTCTGGTCTATGCAACGTCTTCTATCATAAACAGTTAGTAGCAGATATTATCCAATCCAATGTCATGCCCATGACACATGAGAAGAGTTACTGCATTTGGTTGTCATAGGCACGAAAGAAGATTTAAAGTGCTTGATCCAATCCTATTCTGAATGTTGTAAGTAATTTTCTTCAAAAGTAGTACTGCTTTGCACATCTTTTTTTTCAACTTTTACACTGCATTCAGTAGATTTGTTTTGAAGGCTTTTCTCAAAAGGGATAAGAGGTTTGACTAGCTAACGGCCTGTGCATTGGTCTATGGGCAAGATTACAAAGAAACACGAAAATGCCCAACTTTCAGGCAGCTTCACATTTCTTCGATCTTACCTCCTTCTCTCGGATGGTTTTATCAGGTGGGAATGCAGAACACAGCTGTCTTACTACCCATATTGGCCTTTAGCATGATGATGAATCATAGCTTCCACAACCTTTATCAGTTAAGACCCTCAAGGAAACAGCATAGTTTCTAGTTAGGGATTAGTTACCCTGATTAAAAATGTATTTTAATGAACATGAGCTCATTAAATTAAACTGCATTTAAAGTTCACAAAGAAAAATGTTTTCAGAGTCACTGTTCTAGTTTTTAAAAGCAATGAAAGACATAAACAAACAACCTGGTGTCACTTGTCTCCTGCTGTATTTTGGTGTATGAATTTCCTTTACTCTTTCTCCACTTTGACTATTACACCAATTTATGATCTCATTTCAGTTTTATTCCTTCCACCTGCACTTAAAGAAAGTTTTTTAATTCAGTACTTTCAGTTATTGATATATTCATTCCCTTTTCCAGCAATACTTCATTTTAAAAGGACTGTATAGTGTAATTCTCCTCTTAATATTCTGTAGAAAATAAACCTGCAAAATGAATAAAAACATAATATATATATAGGTAACCTTAGGTTATTGTAAACTTGTCTCTATTGGATTTTATGAATAATTACAATTATATTTCTAAACAGGATGCTAAGAATAATATCTCATGTTCTGTTTGTTACTAATGAAATGTTCATTTACATTAACTTGTACTTAATCTTTTGTTCAATGACAGACATTGAAAGCATTGAAGAGAAGAATTAGAGTTTGCAAATCCAGATGTAACTGAATAGTCTGGAATTTTTTCCACAGTCTAGAAATCCATCTTGTCTTAGCATTCTGTATTTTGTTTGATATTATACACAATCTGAAAGACATGAGTGTTATTAAATTATTATAAATTATAAAGCATATGTGAGGAATCTTTAATTACATTGCAAGGATGAAGAAAACCTGTACATTGTACTATAGCAATTACTTGGAGTTGATTGGGCAGAAATATCCCATTCTATTGCTAAAACATGTGGAGATACTGTTTGGGATGTTACAAAAACCAGGTTTGTATATCAGTTAGGATACTGAAGTAACCAACACTAAAAAAGAAGTATCTTTAATACTCCTCCTCAAAGCGAAAACACTTGAAGGATTCCTGATATATTTTAAATATCATTATTTTAAATTATTATTTGTGATTGGTGCTTTACGTCTCTAACATCTTTATTTAAATATAAGAAAAACTTGTGACTGGAAAGTATTTTACTTGTTTCTCATATCATGATTCCATTTAATGAGTTAGACCTCTGTTTATTCCCAAGGAGATTAAAACAGTTTAAGTTTCTTCTGGCTCATAATATGCAATGATCTTGCATGTAAATCCAATCATAGATGTAACTTCTTAACTACATGAATAAGGAAATGTTCTACATTGTCCTGGTTTGAGGTGTAACCAAGTAGTCCAGTTGAAAAAAATTAATATAAAAAAAAAAAGAGTACTCTGTATGCATACACAAAAGTGTGCTTTAAGAGAATATTGAAATTAAAAGTCAAATACTCAAAAGTTAAGAAAAGTCAAATCCACATTTATGTGTGATGCATACAGACTACAATCAAGTCATCTCTTGTCTTCTTTTTACTAAAATAAAGACTGATCTCACTTGGTCACATAATGTTCATCGTGCTCCCTCATTTCTTAATGATTCTCAGAACTTCTTCCTTTGCCCCTACTGTTACTGCAACTTCTTTCTCAAATTGAATTGGACAAAATACTGCAATATTATGCAGATAGCCCTCCTCCTATTTATGAATAACTGGTTGAAGTGGTCTATGGCTGCATTAGCCCTTTTAGTTTTATGCTTAAACTGCATTTTAGACTAGCACTGCATAAATTAGACCTGCTGCCAAAGAAGTTCTTCCTACACATTTCTCCCCACACCATCTCATTTTTGTTGGCACAAATGTTTGTATAGCTATGTCATGAATTTTGTTAGTGAAATAATCTGGGTAAAATCAAATAATTTGTTCTAAAGTCCACAATTGGTTTAAAGTGTATGTTTCCCTGAAAATCTGCTGTGTGGTTCTGTAGATCCTTGCCTGGGCAGAAGAATGGATATAGGCAGCCAGCCAGTGGCAGAAAGGAGGGCTGAAACATTTCTTTGAAAGCAGCATCAGCTTGTGTTGACTAAAGCTGATTTCATTTTTCAACATGTCTGAAGCAAACTAATAGCTGGCTTCTGCCAGAAGGGATGGCTCCTCCTCCTTTCTTTCCTGAGTTCTGCTACCTGATTGACCCTTTGGTGAGCTTTTCAGGTCACTAAATGAGCAAAAAAACATTCTGAGGGGATGAGTTTACTTTTGTGCCCACTCAGTGTATGACCTTACTGCACAAACAAGCACAGTCCAGGCAGTGTAAAGGAAGTGGTGGGGCTGTGCAGATGCCTCTTCGAGCAGCCTGTGCATTTGTATAAGTGCAGCCTTTACAGGAAACCTCACCCTTGCTGCTGTGCTTCTGGTTAACATACATGACTATTCTTCTTAACTCAGCCCTCGGAGGGTTTTCCAGAGTCATTACTTTTCAAAATAAAGCAGGCCTATCTCAGAAGATGTCCTAATCCATCTCATGGGACAGCAATACAGTAACGTAACAAGCCAGAACAGAGGACTCTGAAATGCTAAAAATATATCTGTGTGGATATGATGTTGTTTAACTCAAGAAAAGACATCTTCATTTAAGGAAAAGAAAAATGTATAATTTTCATGCTTCCAGCTTACCGACACCATGTGTCAGTGAGACCTGTCCTCTCAATGATTTACCTCCTCCTGCAATTTTTTGAGTAATGTTTTTTATGGCACTATCAGCTGCCTGAGAAAAATTATCAGTAGCGTACACCCAGGAACAGATCCTTGAGTGGCAGTAGTGGAAACAAGAGTGAGAATTTCCCATCCAAAAGGAAGCTTGGAGT
Source organism: Pluvialis apricaria (assembly GCA_017639485.1). Classification (NCBI taxonomy): domain Eukaryota; kingdom Metazoa; phylum Chordata; class Aves; order Charadriiformes; family Charadriidae; genus Pluvialis; species Pluvialis apricaria. The sequence continues at coordinate 139,272,130 of CM030008.1, read as the reverse complement.
ACAGCTTACTGGACAACTTCCAACAGAAAAGTCTTGCATGGGAATCTGTAAAAACTAAAATATTTCCCCACAGAAACACCCCTGTTTTAAAACTGGTCTGCCCTGTCTTCCTGCTGTTTCAGCTCTTTGCTGATCTGCCCAGGTCTTCAGCTCAGAAGTAAGCAGCTTAGCAAACCATTCTAAATACGAATAACTGATTGCTTTTGCATTCAGAAGACATTTTGGAGGGTGATACTTCATCATAAAACATTTCAAACTACTGAAAAACACCATAAGAAAGAGTTTCTTTTCTCTTCTAAGCCTCAATTTTAAGATTTCCCAGTTGGCTGATTAATATGTACTATGTCTACTTCAATCAAAACAGAAAATGTGACAATACTTCTCAGAGCAATTTTACTTCCCGTTTCAGGAAAATACCTACAGCTACCACTGTTAACATTATTTTCTTATACAACACTTTTTGGGGGGGTTTTGTTTGTTTGTTTTTTCTTTCATGACACACAGTTTTTAAATACTCTTGACTAAAATTGAAAATTACAGTTGGACAAATCTTCCTCCCCCTCATCTTGTGATTAGACAGCTGTTAAGTGTTAAAGAACATTTATTTCTTACTCAAATGCACAAGAACTTCACTGGGGAAAGGATATTTACACATGAGTAGAAAATAACAGGCACCTCTGTATTTTCTCTATGAAAGGTTCAGTCTACCTGCTTGTGTCATGATAATATGATACAAATAATATTTATTAGACCTTTTGAATCAGGGAAAACACCATCTGTCTTCTTAGATACAGCTTTCTATGCAAGAATATGGAATGAATAATTTGTGGAGATTTTATTCTTCATGAGTTAGCTAAATAAGGAATGTTGTGTTTTCTTCTCACAATTTATAACGAGCACAAAAAGCCCAAACAAAAATGCCCAAAGACATTTATGTTTTTAAATGTACTACTTCAGCAATTTCTAGGGAGTATAAGTGTGAATAAATGTAATAATTTAAGTTCACAGTGTTCACTGTGGCCTAATAACACTGACATTGAATGAATTTGGTAGGAGAGAAAGGAAATAAATTGCTGAAAACACAATTAGAAATGTGACATAGTGTTTAGAATAAGAAGCAAAAAAAATCAGTGTGATGGTGAACATAGTGATTTTGTTTGTGACACCTTTTAACTTCAGAATAGATTACAGCATACTTGCAATTATGCAATATTTATGAGATTCATTTCTTTTTCTAAGATCCAGTGCCTTTGATTTGTCATGCAACAAACTACACCATGTCCATACACAGTTGATGTAAGGCTCCTTTTGCGCAATAGTCATGCGTCCTTAATACACATTTCATTGATTTGATACTAAAAGAGAATTAGTCAATTTAAAGACATTGCCAACCCTTCACTTTTCAATTTAAATCTTCCCTTATTAGCACAAATATCAATTCAGTATAAGATTTAACTTAAGATGTTATTTTTTAATTGCATTTCTCAAGTCATGAACTTTCACTTCTTTTTTCACTTACTAAACTTGGTAAGTATAATTTGCCTGCAGAAGAAATGAAATCATGTATTGAATTTGGTATTGATCCATTATTAGTACAGGCAAGAAGACTGCAAAATTTGTTTCCACTAAAATTATGCTTTTATTTCAAACGGTCTGTAAGTTTTAGACTCCTCAATGTACAAATATAAAAACCATGTGTGTGTATATATGTGTGTGTGTGTGTGTGTTTCAGTTGGGGGAATCCCTAAGGAAGGGGAAAAATAGTAATTCTGAACAGATAGCAGCTCTCTGAGATGCAGAAATACCTGTTGATTGTATTAATAAATAATGTTTAATGGTGTGTGAAGATAAAGACCATCACTTTAGAACAATAGTTTAACTGGGAGAAATAAAGCAAACTGAGGGAAGTATGTTTCTACATTAAGTGGACTATTCCGAGTAAGGTTATTCAGAATTTTCTTGACAAAATTTATTTCCCTCAGGGGTAGATGTTTTTGGTGAAATTTATTAATTTCCTTCAAGTTTTCAAGGGGATGTTATTTTAAGTACGTAACTTTGATCAGTAGGAACAAGCATAAAAGTTCCTACAGCACAGGAGGTTTGCCCTGGAATATTTTTCATTCCAGTGAAAAATTAAACGAATGTTGACAACTCAAAAGCTGCTATAGAGTCATGCTTGCAGAGATTTAGTTTTTAATAATTACCCTTGAATATTTCTGAATAGTAGATTTTGCTATGAAATCGAACGTTGTCACAGAAAGGACATTATGTAAGAGCTGTTTGGAGCAGTTACAGAAAAAGGAGGGACACTAGCCTCCCTTCACAGCCTTCATAACCGCCTTTATACTTAAAAATGAGAGACGAGACAGTCCAGAAGGCCTCAGGAGTGAATAATGCCAGGACACAGAGGTGACAGTGGACTGAAGAAGTGTGTGAACTCAGTTCAGGCTGAAGGATGACCTGCGCCCATAGCTAAGCCCACACTGTGAACTAGGACTGATTTTATATCAGTTTCTGGTTCTGTATAGATACTTCACTGAGAAAAAGCAGGCTGAGGTTTAGCAATATGAATCAGAAATGCCTTGGTCCAAACACTCCAAACACACAGGATTTAAACACAAATGTACAAAAGTCAAGTTAGTATAGGTGACCTCGGCATCTACTCATTTGAAGCAATGAAAGGCGAAACAGAGCTTTTTATGCATAACAGAGGAACAGTTTAATGTTTGGGGCTTTTTTTATGGTGAGTTAGACAAACCTTCCACTTTGGATCCCCTGCAATGTTCCTTAAGTTGTGTGCAAGGTGGTGCTACGTGTAATGAGTAGTTTTTTCAGTGAATACTTATCAATAGAAATATATGGTTTTATCTCTCATTGTTTACATAGATAAGACTTAATTAGAAAGAATAACAATAACAGAGTGAAATATGTAAACGTATATAAAGTGGAATGTGTCTCCAGATCCATGCATTGAAAAAGCTCCCACTGAAAGGAGCTCGTTGTATAAAATAAAGACAGAACAATAACTCTTGAGGTTGACTCCAGTATCCAATATTTATTTGAATAGGGCTGAAGTGCGTAGAAGAAAACTACTGAATAAGAGAATGGGATAGATTGTCCTTTTTTATAGGCCCCTGGTGAGAATTTTTCAACCCATGGGTAGTGACTTTAAACTACATCTACAGTTTTTATGTGTTATAGTCTTTTAAAATGTATGTCGGTTCACAACGGGCTACAGCATTTTATAGATATTCGTATATTACTATACAACATCACATGGTTTTATCAGCTATTCACGTGGATGTCTCATTAAAATTGTGTAACCATTTTAGTTAAACGGAGGTGAAAAATTTATTCACTTCTGTTATGCTCCTTAAATTTAACATTTGATTAACTCAGTTGCTTAGTAAGTTCACATCTCCTAGTGCCTTTGGGAGACTTGAGAGCATTTATATTTACACTTGACGTTCCGTCATCTTTTACACATTATTTCTCTGTGTTCGTTTCCTGTGAGCTTAGCAGGCTGCAAAGCTGCAAAATGACATTTCCCAAGAGCTGAGTGGGGACTCAGTTGGAATTTGTCCACGTCAAAGTCTTTAAGTGGAAAGCAGTTTGATATACATGCAATGTTCTGTTTTAGATTATACTCCAGTGAAAGGTTTTGGTTGTGACTGACTTGACTAAGCATTACAAAGATGTAAAATGTGTTGATTAAATAATCTAATGACAAAGTCAAAACAACTTTCAGATATGAGGAGGAATAAGCACCTCACTGGCTGCCTTTGACTATAGTTTTACCCACGATGGCTTTTTGAAAATTTCTCTCTTTGACTACAAGTTAGTTAAATAATGTTCTTGGACATTTCAGCATGAAATGACTCCATAACCGACTATTTATAATGAGCAAAAATAATAACTATTGTGGTGCAAATTTTTGCGATTAAGCCAATAACATTTCTTGCAAAACTGAATTTACAGCAGCAACACTGGAAATTGTTGCTGGATTGATACGAATTCTTTAATTACATTGAGTTTGCTTATGAAATTTATTATACAGCTGCAATCAAGCTATATGATAAATAACAAGTATATCTAGCCAACAGCTCAAATTCTGTGAGCTAATCTTAGAACCGTAGTGATGGGGATGGGCTTTTTGCCCGATTGCACTGACAGGTTAAATAGTTTCCTTTGGATGCAGAGAATTTGAGATTGCTAAAGGCTCTTTCAGCTACTGATAACTGAGCATTTGATGTTACAAATGTTTGGGTTTTTTTCTTGAATTGTAAGAGGATTTATAACAAAGAAATACATGACTGTGTTTAACATTTAGAAATGTACGTTGAGCAATCGGTGACTGGAAGTAAGATTATACAAAAGATGGCTAATATGTCTTAACTGTATGGTAATAACAAAACCATAATAAAAATACTCCCTCCCCTGTTGATTTTTTGCCTGTCATCTGGTGAAAAGCAGAGCAGTGCGGCAACATATAGCTGTCCCTTCTGACCTTACTTTGTAGTAAGAACAATTCAACTAGGATGATAATGATAGCATAGGTACAGAAGAGGAAAATAGGGGAAAAAAAATCATAAAGCAAAGGTAGCAAATGTCAAATTGACAAGACTTTTATGTATCACAGAGCCCACAGAGGAAAAATGTCTTGTCTTACTAAATCTGCCTCTTTCACTACAGCATATATCTCTAAAGAGCGTTGACTGCTGCTGCACACTGGACTAGCAAAGGAACTCAACTGTAACTGCACCATGTAACTGAAATTGCTCATTGCAAATGAAAATGACTTTCAGTCAGAAAGAGTGATAGGTGTGCTATCAGACAATCTAATAAAATCTATTCCTTTCCTTCACCAGCCAAGGTTTTGTGGGAAGTAGCTTCACAGAAGGCAAGCACAGTCCTGTGCTTCAATTATAGTTACTCGTTATGCAAAACGTGCTTAATTTTAAGATGCCCTTTCAGAAATAAGGAAGTAATATTATTTGATTTCCAAAACTAAAACGCAAGATAAAAAAAGTGCAGTTGAAGTAGCAGTATAGTACACTATTCTATAAAGGTCATATAATGCAATTTGACCCTGATGTGTTCTACAACACAAACTTAATTTCAGATTTTCAGAATTCACAGTTACAGTTACTATATGAATGATCTTAAATAACATCAGATATAGTATTTCTTGTTGTGGATTTTTGTTGGAAAACTAATTTTATTGCAGGTATTCACCACGCTCGTCTAAAGGTTATCTATGTGCTCAAGGAAATATTTTGTTACATTATTTCATTACTAATGTTCTCGATCTGATTATCTTCCAAACATGAACATAAGGTATATTTCATGGAAACCAGCTCAACAGTAGAAACAGTATCTGCAAATTGCAAAGAACATTTATTTTTCAATCCAAGAATCACCAAACACTTATGTGTACTAAAATATACAATCCTCCTGGAAACCTTTCATTCATATTGAAGCAAAAAATACCAAAGAGAACAATTTCAGCATTTCAGCTTGTCTGGATGTTTTTTCTAAATGGAAATTAAATGTATAAGTACATTTTCCCATAAAGCTGTGGTTCCCTAGTTCTGAATATTCTGTGCACAGTTATACATGTGAAAATTGGTGTAAATTGTACCTACATCCAGCACGCACTTTGGTGGAAAAAGAGAAAGAAAAGCCTATAGATATCATATTAGAGAGGAATTAGAAACTCATATTCTTGGCACTTCGATTTATGAGAGGGGATAAAGGAACCTCTTCGATGGCCCTGCAAATGCAAAGCTTGGAAGTATTTTATTGGTAGCTGAATAGTTGACATGGCTTAAAACACTTTCCATGTTTTATAAAGGAATCCAGGCAAACAATGTATTCATTTTCTCTTCCAAAAGAAGCACAGCAACTCTTGGGTCACCTTTTCCATCAGGGGTTAGAGAAGTGGTAAAGAATGCCTAAAATGAGATCTTAAGTAAAGATACACAAATCTGGCCTTAACCATTGTGAGTCCTCTGTGGCCAGGTTCCTTCTTTTGCTTTTACCGTAAACCTGCTTTGCACTCAGCATTACAGGGTTCAGAAGCAGTCTTTTATTTAGACAACAAAACAGAAAAACCTTAAATGGTTTTGCCTGTCTTCCAGTCTGTCATCACTGTCTGTTCAACTACTCTCAAGGCCTTTTCTCCCTGAATATACAATCTTTTCATCTTGAATTAATTCACTAATAATCTAAAAATACATATGAATCTTAGCTTATGATATAGAAAATTCTTACCATTTACAAACTACAAGAACTGAACAAAAATCAGAATTTCATCTCCCAGGAATGCCAATATTTGATTTTAGAACCATCCAAACATGTATTTTAGGACCAAAGAAATGCTTAAAACAATGCATGAATGGACAGTTTTCTATACAGTGTGGGCAATTTTTTTTGTACACAAGTAAAACCAAAGTGAATTTCAATGCCGCTATCATAAGAGAATATAGACAAAATATACAGACTTCTCTAATTAAAAAAAGTTGACATTTACCAATAAAAAATATTTTAATCTTATTAATGTTTTTGAAGGAAAATGAGGATTGTTTTAAAAAAAAAAATGAGACAGTCTATCATTTTGAGAAGAATTAATTTCCATACTTAGACTTCCATGCTGCAGCTTGCCAAAACTTCAAGCAAGTTTCCATAGCTCTCTTTCAAAATTAAATTTTCATGGAAAAAAATTATTCTCAATAGACTTTTAATACAATATTAAATATAATTATGCCTAGTTAGGGAGATCCACAGCTTGAGAAGAAATTCTGCAACCTATTTTTAAGTTATCAGTCAAATGCTTCGTATTTTTCACAGCTCTCCTTCCTGACTGGCAGAAGTGAATAACTCAGCTAATACATACTTCTGCTTTTAAGAAAACACTGCCTTTCAAGCTTTACCTTGCAAGATGCTCAGTTACTACCAGTTGATACCATGAGATTTCCTCTATTCACAACCTCCTTGTCTGAAGTAGGGAAAATGTCCCAATCCCCTATGCAGTCCAATTATCTTGAAATTTATTATTGTGTGTCTTTCGCTCCTAGAGATTTCAGTAAAAATAATCAAAGAACCTAGGAGGCATTTTTACAATGGCTGTGGTCAAGTATACCTTTTTTGCCAGATATCCTTTACAGTCATTGGAAGCATTACGAGGTTTGTGGGGTTTTTTTGAGAGGGAGAATGATTCTGGTAAAACTTAACGCAGGTGCTCCAAGAGGAACTTCTTTTTTTCTCTTTATTAACCACAGAAGAGCCTAAGGATGTTAGCATTCATGTTTCAAAAGTACTTCACAAAAACTGCCTATCATTTCACATTACAAAATCTGACACTGATTTTCCTAATATTTTTTATTTAGTTTGACGCAGAGGAAAAAAACCCCAAACCTGTAAGCATGTTTTTGATTTAACAAAGTTCTTAAACACCTGCATATCTTCATTCTGACTTAAGCAGAAAAAGAGTAATTCAGGTTACAGCTTAGTTTTTTACTGAACTGCAACCTGTTTGAACTGCAATATGAAAAAAAACTACTAGCGTATGCTCAGACCATACACTGTCAAAAGAGCTGTAAACTAGACTAGCTATAAAGAAAGTGGTACAGTACTAGAGACATCAGCTGAAATTTGCACTCAAACTAGATTTAAAAGTGACATGGTCCAAGCGAAAAGGCATAATTTGTCTTCAGTTCTGAATTTTCATATCTGCTCTCCTCATCAAACACAAGCAGCTGAGGCTCAGCATTCAGGTTTAAGAGAAACCCTACACACCCAGATTGTTACATTCAGAAGCTGTTTCCCTAACCTTTAGAACCTCTCCTGAGTTTAGAGACAAAGTGGACGAGATTTGAGTCTTCATCTTCAGTTCAGAAATGCTCATTAGAGGAAATGGCCGATTTAGAAGATCAAGGGACAAATTCACATGAATGTTAGCAGGAGCAACTCCATTGACTTTAATGAATTCAAACTTACTTATGCCAGACGTGTATTTGGCTCAAGAGTTTAATAAAAATAGTAAAACATATTATCTTAAAAAAAAAAAAAGCTTAATGTCCTGGTATTATCATTTAGTTTTAATTAAGGAGAGGAGCTTATAAGTGTTCTACTGTGTGCCACATTTAACAGTTACTTTGTAGCTGACAGTTTAAAACCTTCATGGTCCTTTATTTTTAAGTGTATTAAGTAAACAGAATGGTATGCATTTGCTATTTATTTTACTTTACTTTATGTACCAGGAGCTACTGGAGTTCCTCCACAGTCGTTTCTTCAATCTTTTCACTGAAATTAGCACTGCATTCTTTTTCTACTTCACCTACTGGCCAGCAGGCAGAGTCTAAAAATCTTTATTGCCACAACCAAGAGTTATTTCCATGCTCCAGAGGTATAAATTTGCTGAAGATGGTGTGGGTCTGGAAGACTACAGCATCATCCTGAAAATGCAGTGTAACTGTGGCAGCTGTGTCTAGGTGTATTGAAGCACTCCTGTTACGCACTTTCCCTCACGGACTTTCTGGATACATCCAAACTTCACCCTGCGGTAGTTAAATTTCTATGAGTGACAGAGTTTGCCAGGTTAAGGTTAACCCAATCATTTATAACATTAACATATAACATAAGTAACATAATGGTTAATTGCACTCTTTATCAGTATATATTTGTATACATATAGAAATATCCTCCCAATTCCAGGTCATATTTTCTTTCCTTGCAATTTTGACACAGCAGTACCTGGTAGAAAAAAGGTCATTAAAATAATCTGTGAAAGATTCAGAATCTAGTTTTCAACCTTCTAGCAGTTCTAACATTAATTCCTAGGTTGTTTTTTCACATCAATAATTTCAAAACCTTGCACATATTTTTTGTAAGGTCTCTGGATCTTTCACTTCCATGATATGTCCTAAGAAGCTGCTTGCTTTCCGGATATATAGAGTGTTCAGTAAAACTTGCACTGGATAGTCTAAATGTGTTTAGTCCACTGCTCTCAAAACACGGAGTTTGGTAGCCAAATAAATTTCAAATACAGTTTTCACAGTTTTTTACAGGTTCTCAAAGATTTCTTTTGCCCGGTATAAAACCTATTTCTTAAAATCAAGCTGTAAGTCCAAGCGAAGAAAATGTTCAAGTTTCGCTTTACTTTAATTATTTTTTCATAGTGGTGTAGATTACAGTTTCAGCATCCTTCTCTGTTCTTTTTGTTGGGGTTGTTTTTGTGTTGTTTCTCTTTTTCTCTATTACTTCTTATACATTCTTAATACAGCTAAACCTTAAAGTGCAATGACATTAATGAGTTACTTTCTATATTAGAAATTTTCAAGAATAATACATATTTATTTCTAAGGAAAAAACATCCAACAAAAAACAATTATCTTAAGTATATAGTATAATTTTACGTAAAAATTCCCATTTGTTTCAATTTCCCAACAATTGCAGTCTCTTTATTACCCAGATAAAGCACCTCTGCACTGCCATATATGCAGTAATATCCTTTTTATTACAAGTGGCTCTCTTTAACCATCTTAAAGATTTGCTTGTGGTCACAAGTTCTTTGATTTGTAAATTATTTGTCATATTGCAGGTTTTGAAAAATGTAATTTTTTGCAGAGTTTGAATAAAAAAGACATTCAAATTATGAGATAAACCTCTGTTAGGATGGAATTATTGTGGAGGCTACACTTAAGGTAGAAGAGACAACAACAGTGTTGCATATATCCCGGGATATAGTGTAACAAACCCAGAAATTCAGAAATAAGTTGAATTTAGAAGAAACCCAAAGACATTGCACCACACAAATACATAGTTAGGCATCAAACAGTTTGATAGATAATCTGAAAGACATACTGAAGATAAGCCTATAATCACGATTAAGACATTTTTGCATTTGCAGATCTATGTTAGAAAAAAAGATTTTGAAATGCACAGTTAATTTGCCTTTGCTGCACTTAATCCATTTTATCACTGTGTACAAGTTCATGTTTGCATATTCTTACATCCATTCACTTATCTTAAAAAATGTTTGGATTTTTTCAGATTGACAGTAACTCTACCTTTCCCATGGTTTCAATAATAGACTGAGCATAACTACAAGGTGCATATAACCTTTAATTACGGTATGCGTATATGTATGTACCTAATATATGCATAGCTTTATTTTAACATTGACTTGAAAGCATATCATAGTTGGGGGGGGGGGGGGGAAGGTGTTTATATTATTATGAAACAATAACCCACCACAGTTCTTTTACCCCTCAAATACTAAGTAACTTTAATTATATTTAAATAGCTTATGTGTCTAGTTTCACCTCATTCTGAAGAAGGCCAGTAAATTTTAAATCCTAAGGTTAGTAAGACCATGCTGCTTCTGAAACTTATTACCCCAAGAACCTTCACAAATGGGGAAAAACATCGTTAAATTCCAGAAAAACTTTTCCAGAAATTGACTAGGACAGGACTGGCAAACATGTGTCAAGAGAAAACTCCAGCTGAAATGGTTCAATTCCGACACAGACCTCAGCAAATCTGGGTTTTAATTATCATAAGCTAAGGTTCATATGTATTTTTAGATTATTAGTGAATTAATTCAAGATGAAAAAACTGTATATTCAGGGAGAAAAAGACTGGAGACTTCCTAGAGAAGGGTGGCTGCTGCTGTGACACCAACAGAGACAAGAGGTTGCCCTGTTGAGAAGCAGCAGAGAAAAAATATCCAATGGAAACGTACATGTCGGGGTCCCACATTTTGTTCTGGAAAATCTCTCACAGTAAAACAGGGCACATGCTGTCCTTCACAGTTAAAGCATAGTGGGCTTGTTTAACCTTCAGCACACTGACTTGGACCAATAGCCTGTTTATACCGCTACATTGAACAGAACCAGTACATTGACTCAACCACTCGCCTGCATCCGTCCTACTACATAACTGCTGGTACATTTCCTTCCATGTCTTTTGCCAAAAATTATTCTTAAGACAATGCCCAGGCATCAGACAAAACTATCAGGTACCTTGAATCATTCCCAGTGCAAAACATGGACAAATTTCAATCACCTTTGATTCTTCCGTCCTACAAATACTGGATGAAAACAGCACACAGAAAATAATAATTATATACTACAGTTCTAGGAGCATTGTATGAGGCCCAGAAGGCCGAACGCAATGCAGTCTGGACATAGTCAGTCTCTTGGCCCCACGACCCATTGATTGTTCTGGGTTTTTTTTTTCCTCAGAGTGTAAAGCAGTGAGGAAAATCAGTTGCCCAACGCTCAATCTTACTGCCTAGCACTGTTTTGTTCACCAGTAACGATACAGTCAAGGTGTCTTCATACAAACTACACAATGGGAGCAGTTACTTCATAAGTCTTCAAAGTTCTCTTACTCTCCACACAAAGAAAGCCCCATGTTCATTTTCTGATAGTAAAGGAAGTGTGTTATGGCCTATGCAGATATACATGGATTAATGAGGTGATTCACGAAGTGGTGATATGCTACAGTTAATCCCTGTCTACACTGACTAGCGATATTACTAATATGTGTTCTTTCTCACATCTCCCATTTGTCTAACAGTTTTCCTTTTCAGTACAATCGATATTGAACCAATATTCCCTGCCAGTGTTTTTACTGGTTTTTTTTTTTGTTTGTTTGGGGTTTTTCTTATGGCATGCAAGGCAAAGGATCCAGCAAAAAATTCTGAAAGACATTAGAAGAGGACAGACCAAGTAACAGAATTGCCATTTTGCTAATGAAAAGAGGTCAAGACAAACGCCAGTTTTCCTGGATTGTTTTTCTTTTTGCTTACTTTCTTCCCACCTATTACATAGGCTGAGTGTGTTGTTCCAGAAGTCATTGGAGCACATGATAAGCAGATATCTGATATGTTGTCCTTTACTGCCTCAGGTGCTACTCTGACAGGTTGTTTTCCTGTTGCAGTTGAAAATACAGTTTAGGATTTAGCAGAGTGACAACAGCTCCTTGCTGTTAAGAGGATATTTCAAATGTTTCCATTTTTAAACTTTCAAATACTTCATATTATGACTTATTGAAGAGACAAGCTAGAGCTGCATTAACCAACAGATGGTGTATGAAACACCCTTTTCTAGTACAGTGTTCTAAGATAGTGAACTTAGCCTAGGGGTAAGCAAAGAGACAATGTTTAGCTGCTTGTTCCAGTTGCTTTTGAGATTATGTATTGGATTAGCCCCTCAAAATGTATTCTTTTAAAGGATTAAAGAGTAGGAAAAAACCTATCAATTCAATTCAGAGAACAGAAAATCAGTTCTAAATGGTATTATCTCGGCTGCAGAAACTTGTTTTTTATGAGAGCTTGAGTGGCAGAGCAAGACAAGTTTAGAAGATGTTTCTAAGCAGCAGAAACTCCCAGGAAGACAACAAAAGATATAAAGAATACTGAATATTGACTGTGGCTTGATTTAGATCTTTTTCTGAGAGGACCTCTACTAGACAGAGTAATCATCAATTCTTCTGTGGACACTACAACTGTATTTTCCTGCACTGCAGAGGATATCTATAAGTTGGGGACCATGGCGGTTGTCAACCTTACAGGTTTCGAACATGATTGCAGAATCTACCTTAAACTTAGTCTTTCTGTTGCTGGATCATAGGTAAGTGCAACTACAGACTACAGGTAGCTGTTTTAATTATAGGCAAGCCTGCCTGCTATGTGAAAATAGATGAATTTTCAAAGAAAAGTGACTCCCATTAGACACCATCACAGAGATAGTTCATGGAGACCTGGCTTTTTTACTAGAATATTTGTGTGAATCTTGAAAGTTTATAAAACAATTATCTAATCTTCTCTGTCTTACTATTTCTGAAATACAGATATTATTTACTTACTTCACTTCAAAAGAATGTTGTTCATAAATCCTTTTAAAATAATTTATATTTAAGAAATTAAAACAAACCTAAAGAGTAAAGAATAAAACAGGAACCGTTATAAATCTATAGATGCATAAATACGGGGGGGGGGGTGTGTGTGTGTGGCCCCAGGAACTTAAAACAGAGTATCTTGGGGAAGAATGAACTTGGAAATATATTGGGCCATAGAAAAGTTCAAGCAATAAAACATCAAGTATACTGATATAGGACTAGAAATAAATAAAAAGCCGTATAATAACCCATAAAATACAAACCTGGTACAGTGAAACCTGACAAAGTACTTTTGTCTCCTTTTTCATACAACTAGGCTTGCTGGAAAACCTTTTTGACTAAATGCTTTTCCTTTGATTTGTGGAAAACACTATGTTCCAGGGAGCATGTACAAATTATATTCTCTTAAAAACCAATATTTCATATATGGTTGAAAAGTTTGAAAATACTATTTCAATCCTCTCTTTAAAATTATATTTTTAAAAATACTTCTACTAATGACAAAATTATATTAATAAAAAAAGTTTTAATAATGAAGTTTATGTTATCATATCTTTTGATCCAATCAGCTAAGTCATCATAGCAAGATTTTTTTGTATTTCCGCATTTTAAAATGAAAATTCCTAGCTTTCCAGTTCAATGTAACATTTATGCTTAAATAGAACCAAACCAAATCTCCATATTTTCTTAGCTTCTGCTTTTCATATAAACCCCAGACAAAAACAAACATAAAACCAATACTACCGATAGCTTAAAAACATCACTCCTTTGTCTGCTTTTCTCACAGCCTCCACAGTACCTACCTGTGCTGTTGCCCTGTGGAAGACAGTTAGCAAACACGGTAAGTTAGTATTACCTGAATTCTCTGTCGGGGGGGGGCAGTTGTTTACTTCCAGCATCAGGGGAAGGCTGATGGTCATCAGGGTTCTCCGGTGCACACACAGCAGGTGTAGCACATTTGGTGCTCACTGCACTCACTCTCACACCAATGAACAGAGATGTTGATGACATGTGGATCTCCAGGAGAGAGACCAGCAAGGAGTTAGTTGGGGGATGGATAAACAATAAACTCAGAATACCTGCACTGATCCTGTTGGCCCACCAAAGAAGATTTTATAAATGCAGCAGTTTGTTTCCTGCCCTTTAAGGTAACTTCTGTATTTCTTCAAAGAAGGCTGTTTAAGCTTTCATGAGTTCAGTATGTCACACTATTCATGCATGTTCCAGGATTTGAGATCTTCTACAGGGGCACATCTGTACCCCAAAGCTCTTCTCCATCCTGCTTCCAGCAAGCAGAAGTTCCTATACAGTAGCTAAAGAAAATTTCTCATTCATTTTGCTTTTTCCACTCTGCTTTCTGTGGGATTTAGGCGATCTAGTTAGAACACACGTATAAAGTAAGCTCCTTTGTGTGAAGATACTTGCAAAAGTTTTCCTATTCCCTTAGAAAATGCCATCCAGTTTGTATTTACACAAGATAATCATCAGACTTCTGCTTCCTCCTCAGTGTGATGGCATAGCGGGAAGACAGCAGACCACTGTCAGGAGTGGAATATGAAAATCCTCATACATTCATCACCCCATTTTTCTCAGTCCTCTTATCTAGGAGAGAAGTGATAAAGAATAAAAAAATATGCAATGGTGTGAAGAAGATTACACTGAAGGAATTAAATACTCACATATTATATAATTAGACTCACTTTGAGCTTCACAGAAAATAAGGGAGACCTAGAGTGATTAGATCTTAGCTAGGAAAAAAAAAAGTAACCCAGAACTTTAAGAATTAATATTAAAAAAAAATCTCATGTTTCAGGTCTTTAGAGTTAGAGCTTTCCTTCAAGGGAGTAGATCATCCCAGGCTCACTCACAGTGATGGTTCTTGTACTTCTATTAGAAGCATCTTGTCTTGGTCAAAACCGGACATAAGACTCGGGACTTAATTAGGAATAATAATCATATTATTCTTATTCCTAATATTAACCCATCATTCAGAGAAAGGAATTTACAAGATGAAAAAGAAAAATTCCAAATAATTCCAAGAGTTTTGATTTGGACTGGTAATGTTGTTCTGCAATTTATTCCACAGTTTTCTTAAATTAGTATCACATTAATATTCAGAGAAGGATTGCAAAATACATACCATTTCGAGCCAAGTCATTCTAAGCTTCCTCTTGTGACTGGTTGTGATGAGGGTGAGTAAGAGCTATACTGCATAAACTTTCTTAATTGCCTCAGGATCCTTCGAAATAGAGTTACAAAATTGGCATTATCTTACTAACTACCCATTACCTAACAGAATTGCTTTGGAACAGATTGTAGTGCTGCTGGCTAGGAGGTTTGCTACATATGCTTACAGGACAAGCAAGCAAGAAATTAACTTCCTCGGAACCGTCCACTGTACTCAGAATACCTGTTACTGAGGGGTGACCAGGAATAAACCCAGATTGCTTTTCAGCATGCAGAACCAAGGTGCATAATAATGTCCACGCGGAAAGCAGTGGTGAGCAGCAGAGGGTGAGCTGAGCAAGACAGCTTCTGAACGGGGCCCAACAGACACTAGAACAGACATCAGACTTCCTCTTTCCCTTCATTAACTTTTATTTCGTAATAAAGATGATAAGTGTTACAGGTTTAATTATAGTTAATACATTGTACCTCATACCTCATTATTTTGCATATACAGGAGTAAGGTTTTCATGAAGTCAGTTCAGCATTTGTACTCTTTTTTTTTTTTTTTTGCACATTCTTTGTTCTTCATTTTAGGCTAAGCCCTGACTTACACTTTTAAGGACTGTTGCAAATGAACTGACTGGGTTGGACACATGCCAGACAGCAGTTTTCTTATGCTTTTAAAAATGAAAGAAAAAGAAAAGCAAAGAGATCATCCATGATGAGCCATCAGCTTTAATTAGACCTTTCTTTAATGGAAGATGATGTCTATGTTTTGAGTGGCTTGCTGGCTCTCAGTTTCCTCACTTGTTACCGGTGGGTTTTTTTCAACCCATAACTCCACATTAACAACATTATGTAAATGAAGATAATGATAATCTTAAAATTAACATTTATATTGAGAAAAATTAAATGTGAAATTAGAAACTGGAGCTAACAGATGTGAACACATTACAAAAAAAGATATCTATAGTAAATTTTAAAACAATAAAAGCCTTGCAGTAGATACGATAGGGCAAAGACTTAGGTAACCAGACCCACTTCTCAGACACTAAATAAAGTTCCACTTTTCTGGGATTTTTATAGCTAATTTCTTCTATGTACACATAGTAGGCTAGTAATGTAATCAGTTACTCAGCAGTGTTACTACAGGGCTGAAAGAAGGAAGCTAAACAGTGGTGTGCTGATCAAAGAAGATTTGATCCCGCTATCTCTCATTACTTTCCCATTTGTGTTGTTAGAAATTGTTTGCAAAGTACAACTGGTATTTTATTTATCCAGCTAGTTTGATGCTGTGATGCTGATTTCCTGACCACTGCTTTACAAACTGCAGCCCACAACAGAGAGCCACAGGTGGCCTTGAACAAAACCATTTTCTTCACCTGCAAAAGAAGCTCCACATGTTTATTCTTCTCCAAAATAAATCTTAGCTTTGTGTCTGTGGTGTAAAGGACTGAAGGCCAGCTCATTCTTATTGAATGAAAACATATAAGGAAACGTATAGGGAAAAAGTCTGCAAACAAAAAATTTTGCATAGCAAAAACAATATCTCCTTAACTATTTGATTGTTTATGACAGAGGCATCAGTGATGGTTTGAAAATTGCTGTACCTAAGTAAATGTTTGGGATTCTTTATACCAACAGTAATAATGCATTTTTCTGAAATGCCAAATTTGCCTAGATGACAAGTATGTTCAGAGAGACCACCGTACTGTGAAGTAAAACATGTTTGATTTTTTTTTCTCTGATGTATATAGTTTTTTAAATATTGCATGTAAAGAAAAATCAGTGTAGATCTTCCTTATTCCAGTTTAAGAAATGAGAAAGTGGTGATAGCAGCTGATTTCAAGGACCATGAAAAGCTCTGTTGATTACAAAGAAAATTATACCTTAAAAGTCAATAAGTGTTGAGACAGAGTGAGAATTCCTGAAGTTCAGCTGAGTTAGACTAGCAGCAGGCATTTAAAAATATAATTGAAGATTTTTCAGTTACAGGTATACAACAACAGAACAAAGGAGGAAGTTGCTATAAGGAAAGAATAACATTAAGGATAGTCTTAGCACCACCCTCCAATTAAGCAAATTCTTCACCTCAGAACTGTGCGCTGTGACACAAAAGCGAGACTGACAACAGCAAGAAAGATATAAAAGTGGAAATAATCACAACTAAGGAAAAAGCATGACCCCCCTGAGGACTGAGAAGACCAGATAATGTTCATGTTAGAATTCTAAAAAAAAGACTTTTGAAATTCTGGGTCTGGTAATAAGTATCTTTAATAATTCTTTTTGTAGAAGAAGGGTGCAATCAGACTGAACAATAGCAAAGTAATGTCCACATACAAGAAAAGGATGGAGTAAGTATCAATTATTCCTACGTATCAGTAATGAGGGGATGTCTGTAATTGTCCTCAAAGCAAAATGACATGTAATATAATACAATTCCAGCTTAGCAAATACAGAATGTGCTAAACTAACCTAATAGCTTTTTTTCACTGACAGTTTTCTAAACAGAGGACATTCACAAATCTTATCTCTGTGAACTCCAGTCAAGCGTTCAATAATAGTGAAAGAAATGTGTATATTAAGTTGTAGATGATGGAGTTAGGTAAAACCACAAGGTCATACAAAGGGGAATTTGGCAATGGTGAGCTTTCAAAATTAAGGCGTTAGCACGTACGGATGCTATTCTCTCCTATTTTAGTGGATATCCTGAAGACTGGACTTGGAATCTTGGTATCTCAGTCAAAATTTTGATCAGCTTCTTTATCCAAAATATTAGGCTAGTAATGAAATATACTAGCACGAAGTTATGAAACATTCAAAGGAAAAATGGCTCTGAATATTACACAGAAAGACATTAATGTTTAGGGTTGGACTTTGTGCAATAGAAGTGGTATGAAATTCAGTTTTACAAAGCGCAAGTCCATACTTTTGGAAATCAAACCCAAAATACTTGTCCACAAACTGGGCCTGATCACTTTGGAATGGAGAGTCACCTTTCTGGGCAACAGCCCGCTGTAAGTGGCAATATTTTTTACAACTTTAAAAAAGGAAGAAGCTTCTCCTGCAGAGATAGAAAAGTATTAGTGTCATTGTACGTAGAAGAGGTTAGACCTGATTTGAAACTCATTGTTTAATATCAGTTACATATGTTCAAGAAAGATTAAATGAAAGAAGAGACACAAAGAGGCACAGTTAAGATGATGGGGGGTATGGAAATGTTTTAAGATGAAACTTAATAGTCTTCTGTAAGGTACATCATGTTTACATCAGCTGGAAAACAGACCTTTGAGGAGGCCTGGGGTCCTTAATAATTTTCTTAACATCAACTTTGTGAAATGTTTCAGTGATGACAAGTTGAAAAGTTAAAAAAAATCTAGAAAATAAATTTGCTGGTGTTTCTTTATAATAAAAATTTGAACAACTATAGAGCTGACAGTACATTTTGCTGGTAAAATGCAGATTTATATAATACTTCAAAAGTAGGATTTATCTGAAATATGCAAAATGTGATAATAACTTAATGAATATCTTGGCTTTAAGCTTACCTGGTGATAGCAAAGATAAGCCTATTAACTTATTCACAGGGTTGTCTTGGGTTTTATACAGCATATAAACTCTTAATTGTTATGCCTACAAGTACTTCATAAATGAATACACATCTTAAGAACATTAAAGCATAAAAAGATTATGCGAGAACAAATCACATGCAAAAATTGGGCTAATTATGAATTGCCCTGTATGAACTACACTTGTGCAGTGTGATGCGCCAATAACAGGTGAATTTAGTCTGCCAGGTATGAGAGTTTCTGTTGTTTATAAACTGAAGAAAAAAGAAATCCTGTGAGTTAAATGAAAACCCTGAAGAGAGACTCAAAATCAAGATATACTTTTTCCTACCTGAGGCTGCTACAGATTGCTGTGTCTAGGACATAATGCAACACAGGACAGAAAGAAAACATTCATACCCACTGTTTCCCAGCTCTGTGCTCCATACTGATGTCGGAGATGTTAAATTGAAATTTCTCCACTGAAATTTTTTTTAAGATTTTAATACCCTCTCTGCCTGGTTATTCTGGTGTGAGAGAGATGCTTTCTATACTAGTCTAGTTATAGTCAGAACAGCCTCTTCTATCCTGTTTTTTTGTGTGCTACGTATCTGAAAAAATAAGCTTAATTCTGATGTTCCAGCAAGGCACAGGTGTAGGGGCTATTCCTCCCAACAGCAGCAGGTACTGCTGCCTCTGTCACTCTCATTCCCCTGCCATCAGCAACACTCATAAATCTGACTCTCCAGGGTTTTTCCTGAGATTCTTTTCCATCCTTCATTCTACCACTTCCCTTTCCCTTCCATTCCTCAGTGGGAAGAGCCCAGATCAAGTCTTTATTCTTTGGAAAGCAAAATTCAGTTTTTTCTTATATTGCTCATGATCTTAGAGATAAGCAAGCATAAAACAGGAACAATTTGATCTTAGAGAAATATTAATGTTAAATGCTGAAATGCAGGTAAAGTAGATTAGATTGGAAACCCAGCTTCTGTAGTGCAACCCTGACAAAGAACAAGTCAAGGCTCAGCTCTTTATTACATTCCCGTGCATTGATATCATGTACTGTTCTGCACCTTTCAATTGATCTACATAAGATTTATCAGTCCTGTCTTTTATGGATTTTCTTTTATTTCAATTTATTTATAATAGAGAAGATATTGGCTGACCTCTGATGCAAAAGGGTTATTCAGTATTAGTCTCATCTCACACTCAGATGTATCACTTCTTGTTATTAAATTCATTGGCATGTCCTCAAACCAGGACAGGACCTAACACTTAAAAGCATTTTTATGGACTGTCTATATAATTATCTGCCCATTTCAAGTGTTGTTTACATTGTGTTTATAAATACATATCAAACAAACACCTAAGAACACAATTAGCATATGATTATGAGACATTTTGATCTGCACAGCTAAAAAGCAGTTCAGCTTCAGAAGGATGAATAAGTTCCTTTTAAAAGGCAGTACAGTACTTAGTGAATGATGAGGTTCACTATAATGAGAATTTTGTGCACAGAAAAATTATGATCCAATATCACTGTACTCTACTTCTGTTATTTTGTATTGTGCTGTTTTTTCTAGGTCTCTGTTATTTCACATTTTGCCCATACATGGTTGAACTTTATTAAAAAATGAATAAGGACTTTTCTTTTCCAGATACACATTCAGCATTCATACTATAATTACTAGAATTTCATTACACTATCAGGAGAAGTGATAACTAAATTAAGACAAACAAAGATCTCTTCAGTATCAATGCTTTATTATTCTGTGCTATTATTTCTTCCTTTTTTGCTGCATATCTGGAATATTTGCATCACAATTGTCGGAAGTGTCTTTGGATGTGCAACTCTAAACTATGAGCTGAGTTGTATCAATGGCAAACCTCTCAGGTTGGAAGTACTTTTTTGTATTTGTATTAATGGTTCTGTAATGTGCTGTGATCAAGCAAGGAAAAAAGATAGGTATGGAAATACCCTCTTTTGTTGTTCCCCTCTCTCCAATTTGGGGATATCTAAAAACCTGTGTTCCAAAATATCTGCTGAAACAAGAGAGAGTCAGTAGACTGAATACTTACTGCTCTGGGTATTATGAACATGTCTGGGAGAAGAGATGCATAGTAAAGCTTTCTCCTGGTAGCAAATTATTGAAATGCCACATGATGAAACAGGCAAGATAAACCTATTGCTGCATATAATAAAGCTCCATCTGCCAACACTGACAGCATTTGTTATCTGTACCTTTTCCTTGCACAAGGGTTTCCCAGCAGCTTTGATAACGTTTTTATTATTCTACCCTAAATACATTTTTCATAAGCAGTTATTAATAACTGTATTTTTAACAAGGAAAACATGAGTTTCACAGCCATTTTGCATAAACTTAGTAAGCATATTTACATATATGTGTCTCAGGGAATCAGCATGTCAGACTGCATTTCCAGAGGAAGCAGATATGTTTAGCATCTATTCTGTTCCCCTTCTAAATACGGGACTTTCACTGAAAAGTTATGTCATTTATCTTTGCAAGCACGCAAACCGCAGTATAATTTATACAAGTTCAAATAGTCAGAATGGTCACTGTCTTTACATGATTATGTATGAATGATAAAACCAGTGCAAATGCATTTTACTGGCTTAATAATTACTTCTCAGAGTAATCTCTCAAGTCCAGTCAAGTCCCAAACATTTCCAAGGATGGAGATTCCACAGCATCTTTGGGCAACCTCTTCCAGTATTTAACCACGCTTGTGCTCTGACTCCGTCTTCTCTGTATCCCTGTATCTCTGTATTCTTTAACGTGAGGGTGGTAAGGCACTGGAACAGGTTGCCCAGCGAAGTTGTGGATGCCCCATCCCTGGAAGTGTTCAAGGCCAGGTTGGATGGGGCTTTGAGTAACCTGGTCTAATGGAAGGTGTCCATGCCCATGGCAGGGGCTTGGTACTAGATGATCTTTAGTGTCCATTCCAACTCTAACTATTCTATGATTCTATGATTTAATTAGACACGCGACCACAAGAAAAAATTGTTGAATATAATACAGGATAAGAAGCTGCTTCCTGAAACATAAGTTTAACTTCCTATTGTAGTACCTGAAGTTCTTAGGCTAATGAGACATTGAAGCTCACCAGTTGTTTGCTTTCTAAATTAAAAATGTTATATTCTTCTGGTATTATATACCAGGCTTGACACAACTTAAATATATATTTCCAGAGTTGTTTCTAGCAAAAGACAGCAGCCTGCTGAAAAGCAAAAAAATGACCATGGGTCCCTGCTAGCTCTGACTCAGTCTGGCTGTCACTGAGAGACCCCAAGAGCAGATGTCAACCCACACGGCTCATTGTGACCAGTTGTGTCACAGAGGATACGGTGGGAAGGAGAAGGCTATTTCCACCTGTGTTCAGACACCGGTTGGCATTCGAGTCAGGAACACATCTTCCAATTGTATTTTCCTGTGAGGTTACAAGCTAAAGATGCTCCCATAAGGTTTGCAAAATCTTGGGTTCTCCCTTTTCTCTCTCTGAGTAAGTTTGCAGAAAGGGGTCTGGCATAAATTTCTTCACTTTCACCCTTGCAAGAGCTTTCCTTCTCTTGTATCTGGATTCAGCACCGAACATGTCTAAACAGGGAACCTAGATCAGACTACTTAACACAAAGAGCAAATTTTCTTTTGTCTCTCATCTGAATAGACACCTATGTGTGGGCCAGGTGTAAGAATCTAACCCTGTGTAACTATTTCTAACCACACTTACTCTGTAATGTTACTACACTAGCAATGTTAAGAGATGCTTCCATGGAAATTTTGGGATGACTGTCGTATATAATGGAAACTGTATTGACACCTGCAGAGCTTCCTAATCCTGCCATTCCTCAGAGAACAACAGTTGTTGTTTTAAAAATCTCTGTCAGATTTTCCACCCCATCTTTTTTTTTTTCCCACTGAAAATGTTGTCAAATTCTCCCATATATACTTTGAAGGCCTAGACAAAACAACAGTAATTAATCAGTGGTCATCTCCTGACACTCATTGTCATGTACAAGAACAAATCACTTTTCCTGAGCAAATACGCTGATCTGTATTTTAAGTAGGTGGATTTGATTCTGCCTCTGATCTTGGATTTTCACTTCAGGTTTTCCAAAATAAATTTAACAAGTGGAGGAATGTTTATATCTGGAGTTGGTAGAATTGTATGAACAAAACTGGAAAAAGTGCCAGGCCCTTTGCAAAGTCATGTCCTACATGACTTTGAAAAGTCCGTGACTTTGATTTGTGTCCATACTGTGAAAATGTACTGGTTCTGTACATATATGGCTTACATTCCCTCTCACTGACTGACAGAGAGAAAGATTAAGGTGTAGGATGCAATGTTTCCAAAAAAATTGTGATCCTGACTTGAGCTCAAGGAGGATGCCAAGGCATGAGGGGCCGATGCTTTGTGGCTAAAAGAGCCAGGCTCTGGTGCAGATTCCTGTGAGCGCACATGACCTTGTGCTCCACGTTTCACGCGTCCTTTCTGCTTACATAAACAGAGATGATCTGACACTGACTGGTATCATTTTACATGAGACATATTGATACACTGTAAGGCCTGGGGTCCTGTAAAGGACTGTGTATGGTTTGAAAAAAACATAAATACATTAATTTCAATGCCATGATATTTCGAAGTGCCACCTCTGAGGCATTAAAAAAGTCCATTCAACATTTTAATCCTATCGTCACTTAACCAACAGCGTCAGAGGACAGAAGTACCAAAATGAAGTACTGTGAACTATTCTCCTCTTTCCTCCTTCTGAGGCAGCTGATTCCTCTCTCTAGAAAAGGGAAGATGGGAAAGAAAACTCTTTGTTAAGATTTTCCCTTCCTCTGCCTTAGGAAAATTTTCTACATAAATCTAGCTGGTTAACCATGTTGCATTTTCCCTGATCTTTTGTCTTGGTGATAAATGAATGTCAAAATATTACATATTTTAATGAACTGTGAAAATAACTCAGGAGTATCTGACTATCTGAGATTAAAAAAGAGGTTATGTGGTAACTAAGAATTATTGCATTGTTCACAATCTGAATAGCCAAGAGGAAAAGACAACATTTTTTGCTGAAAATTATATCCTGAATTAACAAAAACACGTTTTAGTGCTTTTTAAAAACTTCCCACAAAAAATATTGAAAATATTTAGAAAACACTTAAGGATATGAATAATTTCTTTTTCTTTGCTGCTATCTTGTGTTGAGCATCATAATTATTATCAACAAACTTTACTTATAATTACTGTTCAACATATTTATGATCTCATCCTCACATTGAGCAGGCACAGAGACTTAACCTACATGATGAGACTTGGATTATGCTGAGCCACAGCACTGGATGAAGGAAAGTACATAAATATGAGGTGACCCAGGAAATGCGATTGCTGTGTACCGCAGTGGAGTGTACACATGGCACAGTAGCCATATTATCTGTAAACTGTAAGTTTTCAGCACTCAAGCACACCTCAATTAAGTGCCTAACTGGCATAAAACAGTTTCTTCTTCCTCTCTCCTTCCTCCATTGCTATGCTTTTAGCACTACTTACTCAAAATCACCAGTAATGAGCAGGTGCTCATAGAGCATGATAGCCTTCAGAAAGGATTCTGGGAGGTCTATGATAATGGCAAATTTCCCCAGTTTCCCTAGTCACCCTCCTCGTACATGTTTCTACTACAGTAACACAAAAGAAAAACACTGGAGATGTTGTGAATTCATCATGGAATACCC
This sequence comes from Pluvialis apricaria, assembly GCA_017639485.1. NCBI lineage: Eukaryota > Metazoa > Chordata > Aves > Charadriiformes > Charadriidae > Pluvialis > Pluvialis apricaria. The sequence continues at coordinate 139,247,754 of CM030008.1, read as the reverse complement.
TAAAGATACAGAAAATATTTTGCATTTTTTACTTTTATATTGAATCTGTAGTAAAAGCATAAAAAAGTCATCAGTAGATGTCAAACCAGATGTATCGCCCGAAAAGCATCAGCAGAGTTTAGAAAAGTGAAGCTGTGGGTTTGAATCACTGAAGAATGAATAAGGATAAATGCTGGAGAGGTGGACAACTATATTTACATTGCTCTCTTAATAAAATTTGAAATTAAACTCCTCAGCTTCTTTACTTTTGGAACAATTTTTTCTGGGGCCCAAATGAATCTGTGTAATGTCCCGCCATGTCCACTCTCAATCTATAACTCTCTGAAGTGCAGTTCTTTTTAGGGTATGCTAAATTGCGTAGCAACTCCAGATTACAAGAGAATTCCTCTTTAGAGCTTTAGCTGTGATCTTCAAACAAGTGCTACTATCAAAGAACAGGGAGAAAGAAAATATGAAAGTGTTCAGATGATTGGGTTCATGACAACAGTTAGACCATCTGTGTGCTTCCTAGATGCCATACACAGGAGATGATCCTCTTGCTCAGAATTTGCAAAAAAAACCATTAGCTTTACCTTCTATTTTGTCCTAAGCCATTTTCCCAGCTGTAATATTTAGGTGTTTTAATTGACATTGGTATTTCTTGTTATCTTTATATCACTGTGATTTTTTTTCTAAAGTTGTATATGGGTGACAAATATGAGGTTTAAAAGAAAAAGAATGCGTAACCTTAAAACCCATTGTTCTTATGAAAAATACTCCACTCACTTTACTAGAATGAGAAGTTAAGAAAGTGTTTTGGAGTCATAAAAATAAGATGATCTTTTGCAAAGGTAACTTCATAACAACTTGAGGTATGATCCTCTGTGGTAATTTGTTAGCTTTCTTTTTTTCATAGTCTGCTACCTGGTTTTACTTCATTTTTCTGAAATATAGACATAATAAAAATAAGGAGTAATCAAAATGAAAATTTTATGCCAAGAGAATTTTGTAACACAATGAGAGATTTCAGGTCTAGTTGAATATGCTGTGTAGGGTTTCACATGAATATTCCAGGTACTAATTTTGAACATCTTGATGAAAAATAGTTTACGGCAGGCATTATGAAGTAATGTAGTAAAGAGGTTTCATAATTCCTCTAATTCTCAATAAGTAGTAAGAAAGTGCAATTTTAATTAAACTAAGTGCCTAATTTTTTTAGAAACCTTCTATAAAAAATGATTTATCTAAATAAAACTTTTAAACATGCCCAGAATCTTTCAAATTGTTTGTGGTAGAGAGATTTTCTTTATTATGATATTCATAATGTAAGTAAATAGTTGTTTTACTGTTGTTATCCCATTTGATTTAAAAGTATCATAACGATATGCAGGATTTTACTGAAAATTTCTAACTAGGAAAATGAGTGTACGTTCAGACAGGAAAAAGTATTCGTCAATTTAATTGACCAACTAACCATTTGCATAGGAAGATAGTTGATTCTTAAATGTATATCCTTTGTTCAGCTCCTCTGCAAACACGTTTTGCTCACAGTGAAAATATCAACAAAGCAAATGAGTTTGTGTAGACCTCCAGCCATCAAATGGCTGTGAGCAGATCTAAATTGGTAACACTAAAATGAGTTACCAAGGGGTAGTTACACATCATCTTCTATAGAAACATCATAGTCTCTCCAAATTTGATTCTGTGTAGTTCCTGAGTATTAATACATGGAAGTTCGGCTTAGCTACATGTCAGCATTTTCACTTGCCATAATCGTCTTTTAATGCCATTGGAAAAGGGTCACTGATATCATCACCAGACTGTGTTTGGGATGGAGAGCCTAAAACAGAGGGTCTTCTGGCCTGGATATCTGTGCTCACAAGTCATCTCCATCCAGTTGGAAGCCCTATGTTTGACCGAAACAATTGCTGGAATCAAAAAAGTCTAATAATTCACTGTGATAAATTCTTAACTTTAGGTTCGCTCTTATCAGAGCAGATCTTCAAGTTCACACAGCCAATAGTATCTTTTTAATTGACATGTTAGCCCTGGATATGTTGGCAAATTTTTAAGCTAGTTTGTTTCTAGATGCTTGTATTTCCAGGAAAGGTTTTGTTTCTCTCCTGGAAATATTTGAGTCACTAACCATTTTTTTCCTAGCTGCAAATACAGATGCTGGACCAGTATACAGATACATGTGTCAAAAGAAGCGAAGCAAACTGCAGCCTTTGTTTTAACATAATTCATGTAGATAGACAGATAAGCTTGCATAGAGATCATCTGAGTGCCCAGGTGAATTGTCTGAGCAACTCTAACAAGATATTCTAATACATTCAAAACAAACTCACTCAGGAAGTCAGTTTCTTGGCCAATGTTACAGGTACAAACTCAAACAGAAAAAGGAAGCCTACAGAGGGTGGAAGTAAGGACAGGTAGCCTGGGAGGAATATAGAGAAATTGTCTGAGCAGCCAGGGATCAGGTTAGGAAAGCTAGAGCCCTGCTAGAATCAGTACTTTTGATGCCTCCTGGGCTGCATCAAAAGAAGCGCGGCCAGCAGGCTGAGGGAGGGGATTCTGCCCCTCTACTCTGCTCTTGTGAGACCCCACCTGGAGTACTGCGTCCAGCTCTGGAGCCCCCAACATAAGAAGGACGTAGACCTGTTAGAGCGGGTCCAGAGGAGGGCCACAAAGATGATCAGAGGGCTGGAGCACCTCTCCTATGAGGACAGGCTGAGACAGTTGGAGTTGTTCAGCCTGGAGAAGAGAAGGCTCCGGGGAGATCTTATTGGGGCTTTCCAGTACTTAAAGGGGGCCTACAGGAGAGCTGGGGATCGAATCTTTATCAGGGAGTGTAGCGCTAGGATGAGGGGTAATGGTTTTAAACTGAAAGACGGTAGACAGATTAGATATTAGGAAGCAATTCTTTAATGTGAGGGTGGTGAGGCACTGGAGCAGGTTGCCCAGGGAAGTTGAGGATGCCCCATCCCTGGAAGTGTTCAAGGTCAGGTTGGATGGGGCTTTGAATAACCTGGTCTAGTGGGAGGTGTCCCTGCCCATGGCAGGGGGGTGGTACTAGATGATCTTTCCGGTCCCTTCCAACCCAAACCATTCTATGATTCTTTGATTCTATGATATTCAGTTCATGATGTTACTTATGTGAGACAAAGTTTTATTTTTAATTGATAGTTTTGTGTTGTACATCTGACTTCAAGTGCTGGTCTTGCTTTTAGTTTTTAAAAGAAAAAATGGTTAAATTTTTCGCTGAAAGAGATTTCAGCTATGAGTACTTCACTCTTTATATTTTCCCAGTGTATTGATATGGTATTTAATTGACTATTTGGTAAGCAGTTTAAACTCTAGGAAGAGGTTAGGAACAGTTTTCCAGTGATTGTATTTTATTATATAGTTGCAGAAAGTATTGACATATACTACATGAGGTATTGAGTTAATTACATTTCCTTTCACCCTCACCAATGAGTATGATTAATAAACAATTAAATCTGAGGAATATACAAATAACAGGTTATATTAATGAGTGATATTGCCCCTGCAGGGGTCTGAGATAGGCTGATTTGAAGGTTCAGAAGGGACAGACCACACTAAAAATAACTTCTATAATTCCCAGATTAATTGCAGAACTTTTTATATGGTTTTACAAACAAAGCAGCATAGTATTATATTATTTATATTCTGTACAATGTGGAGTTGTTTAAAGTATCTATTACAGATATCCTTCCCTTTTGGTTATCAGATTAGTTTCAACCCTAATTTTGGTTTGACAAAAAGGAGATTTTCAGTGAAGAAAGGCAATACTTTTATGAATATTCTTTAACTGGCATTGGTGATTTTTAGAATGCCTCCTTCCTTCATTATTCATTAATCAGTCAGACATGAATTTTGATTCCCACAGGCATTTTTTATTTATTTTTTCTGATCCCTAATATAATGACTGAACATTTCAATAAGATAATAATGAATAGTAGATGGGAAATAATGAATAATGCATGAATGGTTAAAAAACAAACTCTCATAAAAATACATAATAAAACATGTAAAATTTGGGGAATCCAACTTTTTTTTCTGCTACAGCAGCTGTGTGAACACTCACTATTTCTTCATTTAGTGAACTCACCCTGTTAAGGGGCCAAAGTGAGGGGAGTGTGTTGAAAGCCAGGTACAAGAGGGTAAGTTTTCTTTTTAAAACCAAAACATTCAGAATCAATTCACATGGCTTTCAACAATTTTATATGGGACTTCATTTCATATACAGTAAATTTTCTTTCCCCAGTGCTCCTATGAGATGTCTTAATGCAGTTGGTATGAACATAAAACATTGCTTTATAGCAGTTTCAAGGACACACTTAGAACGACAGGATAAATAATTTTCTATGTTATTCTTTAGTTCTGTACTTCTCCAATGTAACATACCTTTCAAATAAAATTGCTTTCTTCTGTAAGAACAAGGGAAGTCACAAGGTTGAAAGGGTGAGACTCGAGTTTCTCCTTCCCCTTTGGAAAATTCTGCAGTGATGAATAGCAGACACACAGGGCAATAGGAAAAAAAAGAAAAAAAAAGAGCATCCTTAGATTACATGTGGCGTTTGTATTAATGTGGAAATTTGATTGCACAATAAAGCTATCTTGAAGAAAAGTCAACCTTTAAGCAGACTTTAATCTGCTAGAACAATAAGAAAAATATTTCAAACATAAATGTGACATAGTGAGAGTGAAGGAGGACAGAATCCTTAATTCCCAGGCTTTCCATGAAAAATATATCAACATGTAGAGTTAGTCTTAGAAGCATCTACAGATGCCAATTATCCAAAAGCAAGTGCTACATGCAAAAGGCACTGGAGAGGTACAGTGAGTTCCTCTCGCTGTTTGCATATTCCTTATGATTAATAAAGAACATTGGAGAGACTGAAACTTATTTTCATTTCTACAACAAATGATGTGTTTAGAAAGTTTCTCCACTTGGGAGATTGCATCTAACATTCTTTCTCATCCAAACAATACAGTAACTTACTTCATAATTTACTTTTTTTTTTTTTTTGGTCTGCTATATGTATTTACATATTAATGTCACTACTTCTGCAAAGGTAGCACAATCTTTTCATCATATCCTATAAACACTCCTGAATCCAAGACAGAGATAAAGTTGAGTAATATTGGATTAAAGGAATGAAAGACATATAACTGCACTTTAATAAAGCTGGTATAGTTGCAGTTTCACAGAATCTTACTTGAAAAATTTCTTTGGTTTTATATAAAACAACATGCATTATGTCCAGTTATAGCTAACATTTTCACCCATGTTCATTCTACTTCACACGCTAAAGAATCAAGAGTTTCTTTCAATGATTAGCATTGTGAGCAACACTAAAATGAGATTCAGTCTGAAAAAAAGCATTAGTTAATATGCTTTGGAAAATTATTATATTAAATTCAGCTATGCAGTAAGGAAAAAAAAACCCTAAAAAAAAACCCAAAATATGAGAGGCAAAGATATTGATGCAATCTGTAGGGCATTGACAGATATAAAACCAGAGATACACTTGCAACATGATACAGCTCCACCAGAAAAAGGTGGAAAATGCATTCATAATCAGAAACATCATTATAGTAGACCAGGAAAAGGATAGAACTTCTGTTTCTGACATCAATGAGACTATACCTAGAATAATGCCTGTAGATATGACTCCTCAGTACTGTGACAGAAACACTAAAGTATGTTGTTAAGCAGATACTCTGCTTTCAAAGGATGCTTGGTGTCTCATTCATATAAGCATGAATTTACTGGTTTCATTTTGATTTCCTACAAAAACACGGCCCGTGTAATCTCACTGCTGGATGTCCATCCATCCATCCATCCATCTTCATAATGCTTGAACCTACTGTCTGGATTTAATGAAACTTTAAATGCTTCAAAGCTTAACTTTCTACAGGTTGGGTGAACACCAGGGGCTGGAGTAAGGTGCAACTTAATACCTCCACTGAAGGAAATGATGCAGTATAAACAAGATATTTATCTCTTTTGTCTGAATTTGCTGCCAAAATTTCAATCTGCATTAAGGACAGGAATATTATTTCACCAACACACATGAAGCCATTTAATTGAAACTTTAGTACTTTAGTTCAAATCTTATTACCATTACCATCTTCCCAAAGGGAACTCCTTTAGCCACAGAATTTAGTGCGGTATGTTCATCAATGTTAAAACATAACATTTGCATTAATTTATATAGTAATAGTCATTAGTCATGACAATATATAAAATTAGACTAATGTTGCCTAATATCATTTTTCAGATTATTTGTGTTGTCTTCAGAAATGTCTCGATTGTACTGTCTTGAAAGAATAAAAAATGTTGAAGAGGCAAACTTAAATCCAGGTTCTGCTTACTCCACTTTCACAGCAAACATTTATTTTGTTTTCTTGTCTTTGCTTTAGCATCTAGACCCTTCATCTGTGGTATGTACTATATATTGTAGTATATTTTTGTAGCAAATAAAACAGAAAAGTACAAATTTGTAGCAAATATAGAATTTACTATTTCATTAAAATGTAAAAATGAATAATGACATTTGGATAAAATGAGTAATTCAGTCAGGATCTTCATATCTCATTTGAATTCAGCCATATACTTTGGCTGAGAAAATAGTTAACATCCACATCTTCTCCAAGGAACTTGCCTGTTATCATATGGTTTCAGAGAGACTTTCAAATTCTCAAACACCAACCACATGTACTATGTTTCATTTGCTTTCTCTTTTGTATAACTAATAAATCACAAATTTTCAGATACAGTTTCTGATTCTCTGTGGTGAGTTGCTAGCTCACAGGGGACAATCCAACAGACAGAGCTTGGCCTGTCAGCCAGAGCCTGTCCCACCACCCCCTCTAGGAGCAGGGCAGATGGAGGGCTCTGGTGTTAGCCGCAGCCTGGACTTCAGGGACCTCCCTGAGGGCAGGGACAGGCTGATGTTGGGCTGGGATGACAGTCTGCGGGTGAGGGTCAGAATTAGTCCTAGTGAGGGGAACCATGGTCAGACATGGCGCCAGGATGGCAAGGTAGCGCTGTGGGGATGGGGACTTAGGGCCCTGCACATAAGTCTCTTTCTCCAACACCACTCTTTGCTGTACAGAGTCACAGGGTGGTTGAGGTTGGAAGGGACTTCTGGAGGTCATCTGGTCCCACCCTCCCTACTCGAGCAGGGCCACGTAGAGTTGGCTGCTCAGGACCTCGTCCAGACTGCTTTTGGATATCTTCAGTGAGGGAGACTCCACAACATCTCTGGGCAACCTGTGCCAGTACTTGGTTACTCTCTCAATAAAAATATGTTTTCTAATGTACAAGAGGAACCTCCTGTATTTCAGTTTGTGCCCATTGCCTCTGGTGCTTTCACCCTTCTTTGCACCTTCCCTTCAGGTATCTATACATATTGATGAGATCCCCCCTCAGCCACCTCTTTTCCAGGCTGAACAGTCCCAGCTCTCTCAGCTTCTCCTCATCGCAAAGATGCTCCAGTCCCTTCATCATCTTTATGGCCCTTCATTGGACTCTTTCCAGTATGTTAATTTCTCTCTTGTGCCAGGGAGCCCAGAACTGGACATAGTACTCCAGGTATGGCCTCACCAGGGATGAGCAGAGGGAAAAGATCCCCTCCTGCAACCTGCTGGCAATACTTTGTCTAATGCAGCTCAGCATACCATTAGCCTTCTTTGCTGCAAGGCCACTTTGCTGGCTCATGTTCAACCTAATGTGCACCAGGAGCCCCAGGGCCCCTTCTGTCAAGCTGCTTTCCAGATGGGTGGCCCCCAGCACATATTGTTGCATGGACAGCCCCTGCAAGCTGGTTTGGACCACATCAGCACAGATAAATGATTGAACCTTTTTTGGTGAGTCCTTGAATCACAAGCTTATTTATAAAAGGGAATTTTTTTCATTATGTTGTTTAAAGTCAGTTTTCAGCCATTAGCTCCACACAGAAGGCCTGTGCATCTGCACCAAAGGATGACCTCAGGTAGATGCCAGGGGCCTCAGCTGTCTCAGCACTGACAAGGCTTGAGACAACTTATCTCCACTTGCCAATGACAAGAAGATGACAGATCAAGAAGCCACAGAAACCAAGAGGGTTTTCCTGAGCACAAAGAATGGTTGTCATTGAGGACAGGCCTTTGTTGGAGCAGTTCCCATTTCAGAAGACTGGATGATGTCATCCGGGCATCCCATAGTTTGGTATGAAGCTGTCGACTGCACACAGCAGGAGTTAAAATGCTAACCAACAGTTACAGAAACAAGGTAACATATAATATTTAGTTTTATGAGTCTTTAGATCTACTTCTGCTCATTTGATGGCAATATTCTCTGGGCACAAAATTATTGCAACATACCAGGAATTAAATTCTTAAACCACTGTATTGTAGATAGCACAATGAGGCTACCTGACCACTGCAATTCTGAACTAGAAGATCATGGTAAAAGAAATGGAGATGATTTTCTTTCACTAGGTCCTGTGAAATGTTAAACTTATTGTGAAAACTGTTCTTATTTTGGATTAAATAAACTGGTGAGTCTTAGTCTGAGAGATGTTACTTTCTTTTTCCATGTGTTCACTGAAGTCAGCTTCTGTTAAGCAGAAGTCGAATGAGCTGAAGTGTTGCAATCTGAAACTAAATCAGTCTTCCAAAAGAACATAACAAGAACTATACTTTCCTGATTCCAAAGCTTGTAGCCTGCTGTCAGTTATACTGATGTCAAAGAAGAGTATCTCAGTGTAGCCCACATTTATAGCAACGTAGTTTAGTGCAGAATGTGGATGGGTGCTTTTTAACATAATGTCAAAGTTCACAGTTCACTAGTTATACACACACAAGCAGTAACAGTTTGTCCCAAAAATATGGTTATGTTGTGGCCTGTGGAAATGCTGAAAACTGTGTACCCTGCTAGCTATTGCTTCTGTTTTCAGATTGGACTCAGATTTGATGATGTTGAAGTGAGGCATCACTGATTTCCTAAGCAACCACCTTAAATAGTTATAGAAGATGGATTGTGAATTCCACATTATATATTTTTAGAAGTGTTTAACCTTACCTTCCACATGTAGTGGACCACTTCCAGCACAGTGAAAGACAAATCATGGCTATGCAATGCCCAGATCTTTAAATCTTTTCTTTGACCCAGAGAATGATTTTTGAGAATATTTAAGCCGCTAATTTCCACCAACTGGTAAGATTATTCAGAAAGCCTTTCCCTTCATTCCTACTTGGCCTGATTTAACCAGATTTTTTTTTCTCCAGACTGAACTTTGGAGAACCGAGAAGAAAGACAGAGAGGAAGACAATCTCACATGTGAAGCCTCTGACTTTGCTAAGACTTTGGCTCACATCTTTACAGCATGATTTTAGGTGTTAACTAAATTAAAGGCATAGCTATAAACATCACTCTTTACAAGTCAATGCAATATGAAAACATTTGAATGCCACTGATGATATATCATATACAGTCATTTCATTTTTTAATTCAGTTATGATAAATAGGAAGTGCACAGAGGCATGAATCAAACTCCAGCTGAGTATACATAAGTAGCTCAGCAAAAGAAGATCAGGGTGTATTTATTCATAACAGTTTGCAAAGCTATGGACTGAACAGTGCCTAGTATAGGCAACAAATGTTTGGAGACTGAGTCAGCTTTAGACTTGTGGGGACTTTGCCAGCACCTGTATTAGAAGTTTGTCCTCGTCACCACATGCTGCATGACTTGCATTGTTATCTGCTTTCGCATGTGTCTACTCCTGGTTTCTGATTGCCCTGGCTGCTCATCCCTCAAGCTGTTTTTGTTTAGAAGATGCTGGAAAAGGATGTGAAGCATGGAAGGAAAGAGCATACTTTGAGAGAGACTGAGCCACTGCTGTCTTGTCCTACATATATCTGAGCAGCCTAATAAGTCAAAGCTTTTAAAATACGTATATAAGTACCTTAAAACTTTTAAGGTTTATACATGTTTTTAAAAACATATATAAATTATTCTGCAGTAATTGAATGAGTCCAAGACAACAGGAAAGCAGAGGGATGCTGCAGAATGTAAAGAAGGTGGCAACATGTTGTTTTCTTGAATAAAAAAATGAGTTGTTTACTAGATTGAATAAAGGAATACATCTACATAGAAAAAAAAATCAAGAGAAAATTCTCTGAAAACAGTGATTTGATGCTTCAGAGTAGCATTTTGTTTGTTATGAGTAGGTGACTAAGGGCACATGTGGGTTGTCTTTTCAAGCTTGTTCTTTTCTTTTTTCTGCCCATCATGTAGAATTCAAAGGTTCAGAGATTTTTCCTTTGTTTTTTTCTTAAAAAATAAAAATAATGTGCTGGTTTGTACTTGCCATTACTTCATGGGAATAGAAATTAACTGTTTCAGTGTTTTGCAAGACCTACCAAAGATATTTTGAGGTCCCTGATTCAGTGCGATTTGTAGATCCAGACAGTTCAGTACTGTGTAAGCAAAGAAATTTCACGTTGCAGAAGCAGACAGTGAGGCTTATTAATTACTACCCAGACTCAGAAGTACCCTGTTATTGTCCTTGGAGAATATTGCTCTCACAGGGTCTCCTTTTATGTTTTCCAGCTGGGAAACAGAGTTTGCCCTTTTCATGGAAAAAAAGTGTGGCACCCAGAGCTGGAAGACCTCACTGTCTATTTTAGGACTTTTAGCAAAACCTGCACAGCACCAGGTATCTTCACTCAATTTCTAAACAAAAGAACTATTCCTAACCTCCCCTGTGGGGAACAATTTATCCACAGTCAAAATTTGTATTTTGTCAGTGTTATCCAGACGTGCAATTTTCATATTATTTCCATATCTATTTTATGCAGAGGCTCATGTATTAGCACTCTGCTCAGAATTTGCAGACCTGTTCTGTGTGATCACTGAGTACATATATTATCAAGTTGTTTTCAGAAGTATCATAACAATTTCCTTGTGAAATATAGAAACAACATTGAAATTAGAAGTCTAAGGAGGAATTACATAATTAAAATGTCAGTAATGACTTATCTTTTAGAAAAAGAATATAAATCTTTGTTTTCACAAACATATCATTGCATTTCACTGGTAGCTAGTTTTCCCAGGAGTAACTGGATAATTAGAAAGATTTGCTGCATACATAGAAAAATAACTTTTGTAGGTAAATTCCCTCAACAGGATTTATTTTAATAAAAGAATCAGACTGAAAATAAACACTTTCATTTTATGGCACAATTACTACCAATGACATATTACTGCAGTGAACTCTCTGATTTCTTTTTAGTCTAGTATCATATTTCACTGCCTGCCCCTTCTGTTTAGTATGTACAGTACTGTAATGCTGCTCAGTAAAAGAAAAATTGCTCATTGTTACTACTCATTAATTTGGACTTTCTAATTACACTTAGATGGGCTTAAATTATGAAAATGAGTAAAGCAAAGCTCGGGGAGAGATGGTTCATAAGGAGGGAATGCAGGGGTAGCCTTATACGGCCAAGTACCCGCAGACATGTGCCTGTTCGGCCTGTTTTTCAGTCCGGCCTTCTCTAAAGACATTCTTGTCAGCAAGCCATACAGCCACATTAGGACAATGCTGTGCTCACGTCGATATGCCCTGAGAAGAGGTACCAGTATGGGCTCCTCTGTAATCAGTAGGATGACTGCACTACATCAGTTCTAGGGCTTCATCAAATCTCTTTCAGCTGATGGAGAGGAACTATTATCTCCTTGTAATTGCGTCCATTGGGCACCACTATTATCTCTGGTTCTAGCAATATCATCTTTTCCAGTGGCATGCCTTTTCCGTTTTTCTTATTCAGATGTATCTTTTGTATCCCTGAGAGTGTATTTTATCCCCAGAATCTGTTTTAATGTGTTTTTTTTTCCAATAGCTAGCTGATGACCAGCTCTTGTGAAACTGAGGGTCGTACTTCTGACAAAGTTATTGAGGACTGTAACTAAGCCTCCCTACAGAAGGTATCCTACTGGGGCTGTACTGGAAGCTCTGGATAGGTTCAACTGTTCTACAGATCTTCCTGGAAGGGCAGCCTGAACATCATTAGTGCTGAATGCTGTCCTCTGCCTCATCTTCTGAGACATTGCCTTCCTTACAGGCTTGCACAAGTCTGGCCCTGGGGGAGGGGTGGTCCAGGACTTGGCTTCAGACGCAGCTGTCGTGTGAATGGTGAGGATGAGCCCCATTATTCCTGTTGACTGCAGCCCCTATTGTGCCAAATAGTGGGATTATTGTATTAAACAGGGATGTCAGGGAGACAGACTTGGCTACCTCAAAATACTGTAACTTTGAATTTGAAGCATTATCCTCGCTGCTAAATACAAGTTTTAGACTTGCCTAATACAGAAATGAATTTCTCGTGCTAATTTTAGGAGTTAGAACTAATAAAGGATGATGCTGTTCACTCACTAAGTGGTATAGAATGCAAAACATCCTTTAAAAAGAACCCGCACTGCCTGCTTTCTCAATCCCAGATCTTCAGCAGAAATCAAGCATGAAAGATTTCCACCCCCAGAAGGGCACTTTTGTTCAAACTTATAAATGAGTGAAGACTTCAGACAAAATTGGTGCTTCTTTACATTGTAACGTCAGTTTCTACCAGTGACTACTATAGAATTATAATATCATAAATTACAGATATAGTTATGGCATACCTGATGCTTTTAAGGCTTAACAGTTGTGCAATGCAGCACGGTTTAAATTTCTGAGATTTATTACCAATAAACATATGAATTTATTTTTCTTCCAAAAGTACTCACTACTAAAAATGAATGCTCTAGATGAAAACGCTTTGTGTTTATTTCAATTCATTAATAGATGCTGGAACTAATGTTGTACCTCAGAGAATTAAAATATTAAACTGCTTCTAGTTTGTGAAAAGGATAAGAATAACTGGTCGTGACAGCTACTTTTCTTCTGTTGCATTGTAGAAATGTATGTTTATGACAGACTGAAAATGAGGGCTCACTTGTTACACTCTCTGCCCAGCAACTCTGAAACATTATAGCATTCTGTCCCCTCTCCTAAATCCATTCTGACTGCTCATTTTCTGTATTACAGAGATTCATAAAACTGGGGTTCATACAGTGTAATTTTGTCTCTTACTTACCACAGGATATTTAGAGGTATGAGCACCTAAGCATCCAGGCAAATCCGGAGATTCCTTAATACCTCACTACATACTAACTCTAATGATACTCAAATGTTCGTCTGTGCCTTTGACATTTACAGCCATTTGTAAACACATAAATATCCCTTTTCACTGGCCTTTTCTCAGTCAGTAAAAAAGATAGGATTTCATAGGTTGACTGTGGCTGGGAATGAGTTGTTCTAGATCACCCGAAGGAGGCTGTGAAACAACAGCAGCAGCAATGAATTCTATTTTACTCAGAACTGGAAAACGGGAACAGCTTGGGGAAGAGTGGGCAAGGGAGGACAGTGTATCCTATGTAAAATACGGTAGTGGATGGGGGAGAAATGCCCTGAGGAAACTGGAAAAGGACAGAAGGAATCTGAGGTCACCCTGTGGGATCTGGCAGGAATGACACAGTTATGTCTTAAAGTCTGCAGAGTTGTCCTTGTTTAAGTATTGTGTAGACAGTCCAGGGACAGAGGCTGGAGAGCATTGCAGACATGAACCACCCTGATGGTGGTGATCACCCTGAATTTAGCTGCAGGCACAGGTGTGCTGGAGGCTGAAAGCAGGAGAGGCAGCGCTCCTTCACTCCTACTCCCCAGTCCTTTATGCTGGGCTGTGTGGGGACAACAGGAGTAACGCAGACATACTCTTGGCTGCTACACACACAGCTCTGCAGCTCTACCCTGGGTGACATCATCTACTTTCTGTAAATTCTAGTTTGTTGTTACATGACAAAGAATGAAAGAACACTACATTGAGGGACACTTAAGTGGAACATGAATACATCCTCAAGGGTTTCCCTGAACAGGGCTGCTTTACATATGGCACATCAGTAAATTCCTTTTTGTTTTCCCTTTATATTTGAAGAAAAAAACTACAACTTGAATTTGATACAGAAATGGATTATTTTATGTGGCTAACACATTTGTGCTTAATGTATTCATATAGGGTTATTTTAGCCACTGGGTGTATTCCAAAGAATAAAGGTAGTTTTGGAACCTTGGCAGGGAAGGAAGAATAATTTACAGGAGGGAATGGCTTGTGTAGGAGGTACATCTGGGATCACAGTTTAGAGCAAGGGTCTATCTCTGAAGTATTGACTAGAAAAGAATGAACTAATTATTGTGAGGACAATCAAATAGTACAGGGAAAGAGAGAACAAGTTTGTAGGATAAGATTGCTATTACTTTTGGAATGAAGAACTAGAATTGCTGTAGAAATAGACATCAATGTACAGAATAATTGTCTAGGATAAAAAAATGTTTATGCCAGACTCTGTAAATCTAAGGCTGACCCCATCTTTCAAAGCAAGGACAGCTATAAGTTTTAATTTTTCTGATTTTTGCTTTTTCACATGACAAAAGGACAGGTGTTGACTATGCTATATAGACATTTTTGACAAAGAAATTAGAAGAATAATGAAAAATAAAAAGCCAAATGCTAGGAAGCAAAAATCAGTGAACCTAAAGGAGGAAACTTTCAGAAATCCCCTAATCCTGGGAGAAGAATAAGGAATAGTCCGTAACAACACTCAAATCTGAAAACCTTGACCAAAGAGGCTGTAGGATGGGCCAATTGTCTGCAATGGGCCACAGAATTCAGAAAGATTGGGGTACTGAATATTCTTTAGGCTTATACCTTAAGTGGTATTGCTATTTAACAAAAAGAAAAAATAAAGGTGTCAAAGAAACCCAGAACTGGCATAAAGGAAGCTTTGAAACATAGCTGGAAAATAAATGCAGCACCTACTAAAACTTAAAGTTTACCAAACTGTTTCAAGCAGTACTGGAGATGCACAGTTGTAATTAACTGGGGTTGTGCTGTTCTTTCTAGGCTATGTCAGTCCTGTCTGCCCAGATTTGTACTGTAATATTTTCTCCCAGTTTCAGCTGATCTTGGTTATATAACTGTTCTCTCCAGTGCAAATGATGATTTCATGGGGTAGTTGTACATCTTGCCTGCATGTGGAGCAAGTAAGTCTCAACGAATTATATGCTATTGTTCATATTTCTGAAGATAAAATTGAGACTAAGTAAAATACAAAGGGAGTACAACAGGTAATTTTCTTATCCGCCCTTTGCTCTCAGATTCTCCTTACTCTGCTTCAGTTCAAGTATACCTTTTATTTTTTTTTCTGTTTTTAATAATTACTTAATGTTAAAACTGTGAAGAAATTAGTTTTTGAGGGCTCCTGCAAACAAGTTTCCCAGTTTTTCCTTGTATGAATGCACTCCTGGTAATTTTACTTCGACTTTTTAAAAAAATAAACCGTAAGAATACAGTAAAAGTTAGCTTTGACTAACCAACTCGGTTTGGTTTCCATTTTAAAAATCCACACAGAGCAATTTGCATATGATTCATCAGTACAGTAACAGACTGAATGAACATCACTTGATTCATGACCTCATTCAACCAAAGCTTCCCCAAAAGCTCCCCATCAACCTTAGTTCGCAGTTTGGCCAAAGCTTTCAGATTGTAAGAAATGCTTTTTACCTTATTAATTAAGACCCATATCATTAAAGTGGGAGTCTCAAAAGTGCTCAGCGATGGCTTGGCTCTTCTTCAACTAAAATTATCTGTAAAGCTTACACTAATATCAATGAAATAGGAGTTAAGTCAACACTAGAGTTTTTTGCAAATTCTATTGGTATGTCACTGCAAGTTGGTCTGATTCTCTTGCCTTGAACATTATGCAGCAGAGTACCCACAAAAGATGCAAACATCCAAGCAGTGGGGTCAGCTTCAGGCAAAGTCATCGGTTCCTTAGCACAGCATCTTGCCAAGGGCAGGCGACAAAAGGGCCATGGATTTCCCTGCTTGCCTCATCCCTGCCAGGGCCTGGGAGAGCCAGCTGACTCTTCTGTCAGATAGGGGAGAGTTCACTCCACCCCAGAGCTTCCCTTTCCTTTCTCTTTTATCTTCCTGTGGCAAAAATGTGCTGGTCACAGGCCCAGAGCTTTGCCTTCAGGACAAGAATTCAGCTGTAGAGGGCCGCAACAGCACAGTGTCAAGTATCAAAAGAACCCTCTTCTAATTGGTATTTTTGTTTACAGTACATTTCTTTGCTGTTCCAAGCATTTTTTTCTTTCCTTAATTGTTTCTGATTTCAGTGGTTTCTTTAAAACATAATTTTTAAGTGTTCATTTATTTTCTATCATAGTATTTATTTAAACTCCAGAACAGTTTCAGACAGCTGCAGCTTGGTATTGCCCATGGATATGTGTTAACCCCTACACTCAGGCAGTCTTCTTTAAAGGTGTAGTGACACACATAATTTGATGTATATAGTTAGAAGCTGCAAAATTTTTTTTTTTTTTTTTTTTTTTTTGAGAACCATTATGTCCTACTGAGCAGCAGAAAAAACAATCCCCAAACCAATTCCTGCCTAGAGGACAAAATTGCCAGGCTGAAAAGAACAATTCTCTTAGGCATGGGGATAGGGAGAAAGCTGTTGAACCCACTTATAAACAGATACTTATTGAACAAATAATTTTTGTTCTTGGGAATCCAGAGAAAGGATTCTGAGGGAAGGGAAAAGTTTCAAGTAAAGCTGTGTACAATGCTTATGGAATCTAATTCAGGAACTCAAGTAACTTTAGCAGAGGAGACTTTATAGTTAAAATTAGATAAAACAGATTCTGTTGTATTCACTCAAACAGAATTGTGCAAAAAACGCTATTCTGGACTGCCAATTAACTTCAAATTTAAGTCCAACACTGAGAGAAATCTCAATTAGTAAATCAGAAAATCTATTTAAGAACTTCAAGATCCGTAACCTGTAGTATTTTTCAAAGGAAAGTTAGACATATATTTTGAAAAAAGTCTTTACAAACTATATCTATCAGAAAAGCAATGTGACTTGTCAAGTAGCTTATTATTTTTTCCCTGTTCTTTTAGTCTTCCCTAGGTTACCACATTGTGAATACATTGATAAAAGTTTATGCATTGCAATCTATGGTAATGTTGAGACTCTGTTTTCAGCTAATTTCTATCACAGTAAACAATGTTTTGCTTAAAACAGATTGTACTTCTGTTGGAGAGGTTA
Source organism: Pluvialis apricaria (assembly GCA_017639485.1). NCBI lineage: Eukaryota > Metazoa > Chordata > Aves > Charadriiformes > Charadriidae > Pluvialis > Pluvialis apricaria. Next base: position 139,230,553 of record CM030008.1, on the reverse strand, counting down.
ATCATGAACAAAATGTTTCCATGTCTTAAAATTAATCTTTAATTCATGTTCTTGTGATAACTTCTGCAGCTCATTTATATTTTGTTCTTTGATCCTTTGATCCTGATTGACAAATCCTCACATGATTACAAAATTTGTTTCTATTTTGCAGTGTTGTCTGACTCCCTGTGAAGTCTTTATATTGAATTAAACAAAAACTGGCCAGAGCCAAAAGAGGCTGCAGCATCTAACTTCTACCAAGGAATCCAAAGCTGCGTGAAGCATCTACACTCCTTCTTCCAGAGCCATAGGTAGTGAGGCAGTGATCTAAAGAGATTATATTCTAAGTCACAAGCTAGAAATACCAAGATATGGTTTCATCTTTCTCAAAAACTGGGGCACTAAAGCCAAGGCTAGAATGGTACAACTAAGAACTGCAGCTCTGGATCCACCCACACATCTTGAGAAGACACAAACGATGGTTCCAGCTTCTTCCATCTTCCCCCTTTCTGGATGGAGCACAAACGTGAAAGTGATTATTCTTTACAAAGGCCTATGTGACTTGTGATGTGGATTGACCCTGGACATCAGCTAGGCACCCACACAGCTGCTCCCTCTCTCCTGTAACCCGCTCAATTAGCAGAGAGAACAGGAAGAGAAAAAGTGAGAAAATCTGTTTGGAGGTACTTTAATAGGTGATAAAGGCAGTTTAAGAGGTGAAGGAAAGAGGAAAAAACCAAGTGATGGAAAGCAATCATTCACCGCATTCCACAAACAGACCAATGCCCAGCTAGTCTACAAGAATCGAGCCTCTCAGAAGCCAGAAAACTCCCACCTCCTTTTTCTTCTACTCCAGTTTTTATTTCTTAGCATGGCATAGAATAACCCTTTGGCCTATTCAGTTCAGCTCTGCCATCCGTATCCCCTCCCAGGTTCTTGTGCATCCCCAGCCTGTTCACTGTGGGAGGGTGGGAGCAGGCTAGGGAAGAGAGAAAACCTTGATGCTGTGTAATCACTGCTTAGCAATAGCCAAAACATTGGTGCATTAACAGTATTTTAGCCACAAATCCAAAACACACCACCATATGGTTTGCTATGAAGAAAGGTAACTCCATTGCAGTCAGATCCAATACTATCTCCACCCCCAATTACTACATCTTTTGCATCATGCTATGGTCTTGCACTATGCAATACACCCTCATCAGCCAGTACCCCCTTTCCCATCCTTTGAGATATATACAGATATCGTTCGTTTAGTTAACAGGCCATCCCCAACAAATGTCCAACAATGGTTCATCTAAAAAAGCCCATTGAAATGTCTTCTCAAATGTCTGTAAGTCTGTTCAGTTCATTTAGTCCATGATTTGGGCTCCATCTGTTATGGTGGTTGCTTAGGACAGGAGAAGGAATGTGTTGGGTTCGGCTATTAGGCACCAAAGCCAGCTTGTGTTGGATCGTTGCTGCACTTGCCTGGTTTCTTGTGGCCTTCGTCCTCCATTGTTTCAGGTGGTTTCTGCTGTAGTACTTCCTATAACACACAGCTCCAAGCATGGGTTAGGTTTTCCCCCAAACTTAAATTTTCTTGAGGTACACACTGGATTTCCCCATCCTCACACATTACCCACCAAGTGCACCTGGGTCTTTGAGCAAAAGCAGTTCCACAATTGGGTTTGCCCGGAGCAACTCATGCTGTCTATCCCAGTCAATTTGCACCTTACTGGGAATTTCTCTTTCCACAGTATACAGGGGCTTTGTTTGGGCAGGGTCACATCAGCTAGCAGTCCCTCTGATGTTAACCAGGCAAGTGGCTTCTACTAAATTTGCATCCCAGTACTTCCATGTCACAGCACCCATCCTTTTCAGCATAGTATTTAACAGTCTTGTGTATTGCTGATGGACGATAGGGGATGCGATATACTCAATCAATGCCATGTGCTTCGGCCCAAATATCTATGAGGTTGTTTCAGAAATTAGTCCCACTGTTTGACTCATTTCTTTCTGGGGTGCCATTTAGCTACAGGACTTGCTTTTCAAGATCCAGAATGTTTTTTTGCACAATGGCATGGGTTACAGGCTATGTTTCTAACCTCCTGGTAGCAGCCTACACTGTGGTAAGACGGTAAGCATGAGACACTTGCCTTGGCATGTTCTCAGCAGTGGTCCAATATAACCAATCTACCAAGCCTCCCTATATTGATATCCCCTTTACCATCTTCTGTCCCAGGGAGACTTTATGCATTTGGCTCACTTGGTTAAGGTGCATGTTTCATGAGTAATCTGTCTGATGGCTTCAATAGTCAGGTCTGCTACTCAATCACAAGCCCTTCTCTACATTGCATCTCTTCCTAAATGTCACCATGTTACATGGGCCCACTGAGCTATGAATAGGTCACAGTTACATTCCCAGTCCAGGCCCACCCGAGCCACTTCAATTCTAGCAGCCTGGTCTACTTGTTTGTTTCAATGTTCTTTGCTAGCACAACTCTTGGGCATGTAAGCATCCTTTGTGATGTACCTTTACAGCAAGATTCTCTACCTAGAAAGCAACGTCTTGACACAATGCAGCAGCCCAGATGTGTTTACCTATGCACATTTAGTTGGTCCATTTCCATTGCTGTGGCCACGCCCACAGGACATTCACCACCATCCATGAGTCAGTTCAGAGACAGAGCACTGATTGCTTTTCTTGTTCAGCAATCTCCTTGGCTAGCTGGACGGTTTTCGTTTCTGCAGACTGACCCAGTTCACCCTTTCCTTCAGGAGGCTCTGTGACTCCTCATGTTTGACTCCACGCAGAAGTTTTACACTTCTGATGATTTTGCAGAATACAACAGGATGTATCAGTAAACAGAGCACATAATTGCTTTTCATTTTCCGGTAACTCACAATATGGCGGGGCCTCTAGGGCATGAGTCACCTCCTCAGGTGATGCTTCAAAATCTCTGCCTTCTGGCCAGTCCACAATCTCTTCCAGGATTCCTGCGTAGCTGGAGTTCCCCAGTTGAGCCTGCAGTGTGATCAGTGCTACCTGCTTACTCTGTATTGCTGGCTGTGTGATGTGTAGAAGGTACCCCTCCTTTGAACATCCAGCATAGCAAAGGCAATCACAATGCCAAGAGGATCTGTGCTTCCGTAGCAACTGCTCCTGAAGCAACTTCAACTCTCGCACACACTGCTAGTACCTCCTTTGCATGCAGTATGTAGTCAGCATTGGATCCTTCATAGCTCCAGCTCCAAAACCCTAGAGGTCAATCTTGGGTCTCTCTGGGTGTTTTCTGCCAGAGGCTCCAGGTGAGGCCATGCTCCACATCTGTGGTGTAGGGCATGTTACTCATGGCTGGTCCTGTGTGGACTTGCCCAAGGGCTACTACACAAACTGTCTCTTATTTAACCTGTTCTAAGGCTTGTTTCTGCTTAGGATCCCACTCAAATTAGTTGTTCTTCTGAGTCACTAGACAGAGAGATCTTGCAAGTTGACTGTAACGTAGAATATGCATTCTCCAGAAACCCACAAAGCTTAGGAAAGCTTACATTTCTTTATTGATAGCTGATGGGGCCATGGTTGTTCTCTTATCAATCACATCATTGGCATGTGATGACACCCATCTTGCCATTTCATGCCCAAAAACTGGATGTCTTGTGCAGGTCCTTTGACCATGATTTGTTTTGCGGCTACATCAGCTTTCACAAAAATTTGGATTATTCTTTTCCTTTTCTCAAATATTTCCTCCACTGCATTGCCCCACACAATGTCATCAATGTATTGCAGGTATATGGACCTTCACCCTGTTCCAATACAGTTTGGATCAGTCCATGACAAATGGTAGGGCTGTGCTTCTAGCCATGGGGCAGCTGGTTCAAGGTGCATTGGACACATCTTCATGTGAAAGCAAACTGTGGCCGCACTCAGCTGCCAAGGGAACTGAGAAAAGTGCACTGGTCATATCAATTGGGGCATACCACTTAGCTGCCTTTGACTCTGTTTCATACTGGTGTCCTAGCACGTTCGATAAGGCATCACTCAATGGCCACATGGCTTCATTCATACCATGATAGTCTACTGTTAGCCTTCATCCTCCACCAGACTTTGCACTCGCCAAATGCAACTATTAAAGAGTGATCAAGTCTTGTTGATCATTCCCTGGCTCTCCAGCTGACAAGTCAGCTTACGGGTGGGAACCAGGGAGTCTTGATAGGTGTAATATTGTCACCAGTGTGCTGTCATGATAGCAATTGGCACCCGCTGTTCTTCAACATGTATCAGCCCCACAACAAAAGTATCCTCCAAGAAGCTGGGCAAGGTAGACAGCTGTTTAATCTTTTCTACATCCACATTGGCCACATCAAAGGTCCACCAGCACCCTTTTGGATCCTTGCAGTGCCCTATTCTGAGACAGTCAATGCCAAGGAGACAAGGATCTTCCAGGCCAGTTATAATAGGATGCTTCCACCACTTGTTCCCTGCTAAGATCACTTCAGCCTCCAACATAGCCAACTGCTGGGATCCTCCTGTCATTCCAGAAATCGAGATAGATTCTTGCCCCTGGTACCTTTATGACATAGGATACACAGTGCTCCAGTTATCCACTAAATTCTTGTAGTCTTGTGCACCCAACGTCCAGGCTATCAAATCCAGAAGTGAGAAAAACTAACTTCTTTATCACTAATTGTGAGTAAAGGAGAATGATGATAAATTGCTCAGTTTTGGCAAACTGAAAGTGTTGCAGAGTCAGAACTCACAAACCAGACCAGGAGTTTCAAAGTTAAATGAGGCTTTAAGTGAAGTTTAGGCAACAGCATCAGCAATCACTGTGTCAGTTCCATCTAAGTCCTGCTATAGGTGTCTTCATCTTTTAACGTTTCCTCTCTGACACTGGAGGTCTTTTCTTTTGCAGCAAGGAAAGCTAGCACTAAGACAAGCCCTCAGTTGGTTTAAACTCGTCGAGACGAGCAGCTCCGGTGCAGGCACGTCCGCAGTGGAGCCGGCTGATCTCAGCGAAAAAGGGCCTTTTTCAGAGCTTTTTTTGAGCCAGGGACGCGCCAGAGAGGCACAGGGACCTGCAGGGCGCCGGCAGCTCGAGGGAGAGCAGCTGACGTGAAGGGACGGCACCAGTGATAATGGCGGCTCCCCCGCTCCCATGAGAGGCAGCCCTAGGGAGCGCAGCCACCAGGAGCGCTGCAAACAAAGCGGGCAAACAGGGCGTGGCACATCAGTCAGGGTGTGGCAGTTCACGCAGAAGGGCGCGCAGGAAGGGCGCTGAGGGTGCTGCCATTTCTGGCAGTTCCAGAGGTGGGTTCACCTGGTAAGAGAAGCGCAGGCATGGTCCCCACCCGCCGGAAAGCCTTGTCCTCAGCACCGGCCAGAGTAGATGCAGCAACACAGACAGCGCTCCCTCGGAAACACACAGGCACCCAGGCCTCCGGCTGCAGGGAGTGCCACAGCCTTGCTCTACGAGCAAGTGGCAGCGGTAATAATGGCTGTGTGAGGTGTGAGCAAGTGGATGATCTGCTGAGCCTGGTGGCAGGGCTCAGGGACAAAGTTGAGGGACTAAGGAGTATCAGGGAGAATGAAAAAGTAATCGACTGGTGGATCCAGGCCTTGAGCTCTGTGAAAGAGAGGCCAGACCAGACACCGGAAATAAAAAAAGGCCACAGGGATATCATCTCCGTGCCCTGTGGGGCTGAAGGGACGGAAGGCAGAGGCCTACTGAAAAATGATGAATGGAGGCAAGCCTGCGGTAGGTGCAGCAAGCGAGCCCCCTCCTTGCCCGCCTCCCCTCCCCTAGTACCATTATACAACAGGTACGAGGCCCTGGGCATGGTAGAACAGCCGAAGGACAACAAGGCTGACAGTCCTAATACATCATAGGAGATGCTAGGACTGGAAAGGCCCGCTCACAACATTAAGACCACTGCTACAAGGAAGAAAAGGAGGGCTATAGTCATGGGCGACTCGGCACTGAGGGGGACTGAAGGCCCAATGTGTAGGGCAGACCCCTCTCTCAGGGAAGTCTGCTGCCTCCCCGGGCATGCATTAGGGACATCACTAAGAGACTCCCTAGCCTGGTGCAGCCCTCGGGCTACTATCCGTTGCTCCTGTTTCATGTGGGGGGCGATGAATGTGCAGATCGGAGTGCAAGGATGATTAAAAGGGATATCAGGGCCTTGGGTCAGTCACTACGGGGATCTGGAGCACAGGTGAGTTTTTCATCCCTACTTCCTGTTGCAGGTAATGACATTGAAAGGAACAGACGAGCTCAATCTGTTAATACATGGCTCTGTGGCTGGTGTCAACGCCACAATTTTGAATTTTTTAACAATGGAATGACCTATGCGGCATCAGGCCTGCTGGCATCAGATGAGGGCTGGCTCACTCAAAGAGGGAGAAGGGGTTTTGTCCAAAAATTGGCAGGGCTTGTTAACACGGCTTTAAACTAGATTCGACGGGGGAAGGGGGTATTACCAGGGTTGCCCGTGACCAGCCAAGGGATGTTACATCAAGGAAAGGGGAACAAGGTGCTGGTGAGGGCCTTGCAGATATTAGCTCGAAGATGTGCCGGCTACACTGCAGTACGCTCAAACCCTCGCGTAGATGAGCTAGGAGCTCCTGGACCAACGGGAACCAATGAAGAGGCACTGTTAATACAGGGCAAAGGAATGCTGCCTGGAGAGCAGCACAAAGTAATTACAGCTGCTCCAACCAAATTGGCCTCAATGAAGACACAGCTGAAGTGCCTCTACACAAATGCGCGGAGCATGGGGAACAAACAGGAGGAATTAGAGATGTGTACACGCCTCCAAGGCTGCGATCTCATCGGCATCATAGAAACTTGGTGGGACGACTCCTATGACTGGAGCGTCGGCATGAAAGGGTACAGGCTCTTCAGGAGAGATAGGCAAGGGAAACGAGGAGGCGGTGTTGCCTTATATGTTGATGAGCAGCTGGAATGCATGGAGCTTAACCTGGGGGAGGATACAGAGCCAACTGAGAGCCTTTAGGTCAAGATTACAGGGAAATCAGGAGCAGGGGACGTTACAGTGGGGGTACGCTACAGGCCACCTGACGAAGAAGACCAAATGGATGAAGCCCTCTATAGACAGATAAGGGCAGCATCACGTTCACAGACCTTGGTTCTCATGGGTGACTTCAACCACCCTGACATCAGTTGGAAGGATAACACAGCCAGGCAAAGGCAATCCAGGAGGTTCCTGGATTGCATTGAGGACAACTTCCTTCTCCAAGTGGTTGAGGAGACAACAAGGAGAGGAGCCATGCTGGACCTTGTTCTTACCAACAAGGAAGGGCCGGTTGACAGGGTCAAACTCAAGGGTAGCCTGGGCTGTAGTGACCATGAAATGGTCGAGTTTGAAATCCTCAAGGCAACGAGGAAGGTGCGCAGCAGGCTGTCGACCCTGGACTTCAGGAGAGCCGACTTTGGCCTCTTGAAGAATCTGCTTGGTATGGTGCCGTGGGATGAAGCGCTGGAAGGAAGAGGGGTCCAAGAAAGTTGGTTAGTATTCAAGGACCACCTCCTCCAAGCACAGCAGCAATGCATTCCTACAAAGAGGAAGGCAGGCAGAAAAGCCAAGAGGCCTGCGTGGATGAACAAGGAGCTCCTGGAAGTGACCAAAAGAAAAAAGGAGGCCTACAGGGAGTGGAGACAGGGTCGGGTAGCCTGGGAGGATTACAGAGGAATCGTTCAAGCAGCCAGAGAGTGGGTTAGACAAGCTAAAGCCCAGTTAGAACTAAATCTGGCCAGGGACATTAAGACAAACAAAAAATCCTTCCATAGGTATGTCAGTGAGAAAAGAAAGACTAGGGAAAATGTAGGCCCTCTCTGGAAGGAAACGCAAGAACTGGTTACTCGGGACAGGGACAGAGCTGAGGTACTCAATGACTTTTTTGCCTCAGTCTTCACAGACAAGGACAGCAGCCGCACTGCCCAAGACACAGATTGCAAAGGAGAGGATTGGGAAAACGGAGCACCGCCCACTGTAGATGAAGATAAAGTGAGAGACCACCTGAGGAACCTGAAGGTGCACAAGTCCATGGGACCTGATGAGATACATCCACGGGTCCTGAGGGAACTGGTAGATCAAGTCGCGAAGCCACTAGCCATCATATTTGAGAAGTCGTGGCAGTCTGGCGAGGTTCCTGCCAACTGGAAAAGGGGAAACATAACCCCTATTTTCAAAAAGGGAAACAAGGAAGACCCGGGGAACTACAGGCCAGTCAGTCTCACCTCTGTGCCTGGCAAGATCATGGAGCAGATCCTCCTGTAAACTCTGCTGAGGCACACAGAAAACAAGGAGGTGATTGGCGAGAGCCAACATGTCTTCACCAAGGGCAAGTCATGCCTGACAAATTTGGTGGCCTTCTACGAAGGGGTTACAGCGGCAGTGGACAAGGGAAGATCTGCTGATGTCATCTACCTGGACTTGTGCAAAGCGTTTGACACTGTCCCACACGATATCCTGGTCTCTAAATTGAAGAGACATGGATTCGATAAATGGACCACTCGGTGGATAAAGAACTGGCTGGATGGTCGCACTCAAAGGGTTGTGGTCAAAGGCTCAGTGTCCAAGTGGAGAGCAGTGACGAGTGGCGTTCCTCAGGGGTCGGTACTGGGACCCGTACTGTTCAACATCTTTGTCAGCGACATGGACAGTGGGGTAGAGTGCACCCTCAGCAAGTTTGCTGATGATACCAAGCTGTTTGGTGAGGCAGACACGCTGGAGGGGAGGGATGCCATCCAGAGGGACCTGGACAGGCTGGAGAGGTGGGCCCAAGCCAACCTCATGCAGTTCAACAAGGCCAAGTGCAAGGTCCTACATCTGGGTCAGGGCAATCCCAAGCACAAATACAGGCTCGGCGGAGAATGGCTGGAGAGCAGCCCTGTGGAGAAGGACCTGGGGGTGATGATTGATGAGAAGCTCGACATGAGCAAGCAATGTGCGATCGCAGCCCAGAAGGCCAACCATGTCCTGGGCTGCATCAAAAGAAGTGTGGCCAGCAGGTCAAGGGAGGTGATTCTGCCCCTCTACTCTGCCCTGGTGAGACCCCACCTGGAGTACTGCATCCAGCTGTGGAGTCCCCAACATAAGAAGGACATGGACCTGCTTGAGCGTGTCCAGAGGAGAGCCACGAGGATGATCAGAGGGATGGAACACCTCTCCTACAAGGAGAGGCTGAGAGAGTTGGGGCTGTTCAGGCTGGAGAAGAGGAGGCTCCGGGGAGATCTTATTGCGGCCTTCCAGTACCTAAAGGGGGCCTACAGGAGAGCTGGGGAAGGACTTTTTACTAGGGCATGCAGTGATAGGACGAGGGGGAATGGCTTTAAACTGGAAGAGGGCAGGTTTAGATTAAACATTAGGAAGAAGTTTTTCACTTTAAGGGTGGTGAGGCACTGGAACAGGTTGCCCAGAGAGGTTGTTGAAGCCCCGTCCCTGGAAGTGTTCAAGGCCAGGCTGGACATGGCCTTGGGTAACCTGGTCTAGTGGGAGGTGTCCCTGCCTGTGACAGGGGGGTTGGAACTCGATGATCTTCAAGGTCCCTTCCAACCTAAACCATTCTATGATGCTATGATTCTATGAAACTCTATTCACATATTCATGCAACACAAGCCAACAGATTTTAGGTTCTGTCCTTGAAATGTTCACGATTCTACATGTTAAACATGTCTATATTCTCATCAAAGGCATTTAAACTATTCAGAAGTAGGCTACATTGATTTTTCTTTTTAATAATTAATAATACGTCTTCTTTTTGTTCTTTCAACTCTGCTTCACTAATGTTGCACTGTGTTCTAGTCCAGATTGCTTTTCAGGAAGAGCAGTAAGTGCCAGAATTACATGCTGGAGAAACTTATTTAGAAGGACAAATACACCGCTCATGTTCAGAGAAAATACTTAACTAGTGGCAAAGAGGAAACTGTGGGAGACAATCCTCATCTTCTTCTGCATCACCATAAAAGCAAGGAAAACAATGAGCGAGAAGAGGCACAGATGTGGTTTCTTAAACTATGTGTAATTTCAGCTCTGCAAAACAAAAGCCTGGTGTTATTTCCTTCCCTACTTCTTCCCCTGCCATCTTCCCTCTGCCTTCCCAGCCATCCTTTCCTCCTTCCCCTCCTGCCTTCCTTCTCTCACTTTTTCCCTGTCTCCCTTTATGTCTCTTCAGTTTATGGAGTTTACAACTTCTTCCAGCTTCTGAAGTGCTTAATTTCCTGACATGTAAATTCCTTACATGGATTATGGAATTTACAGGCTCTTCAATCTTAAAGATAGAGAAGCAGAGCTTGTAAATTTTTATAAACTAGTGAGTGTATATTTCTGTGTCTATATTTAGATGTGCATTGATACAGCTACAGACATTTTTTGCAGTTGCAGAAAGCAAAGGTGCAAGCAGAACTCTGTCTTTATCTGATGTCTTCCATACTTTGATTAGTTGATCAGCCTAGGTAAGGTCAGGTTGTGGATGAGCTCCTATATAGCCCCTAGACTCAACAATTTTATACTTTGTACCTTTCTGACAGTAATAATTTTATTTTTATCAAACACCTATATCCCTCTGAAATGAGGAAATTCCATTTTTTATGGGAAAATTCTGGCATATAGACACCTGTGAGAGATTTACAGAGAAGGAAAAGATACACTGCCTTTTCTTTTAGGTTTGATACTGACTCCATAGTTAATTAGTTGGTACCTGTCCTAAATTTGTTGAGACATACAAGGTCTACTACCACTAACTGTTTCTGGGTTGATGAATGTCCCCGTTTCTTGCCTACTTGAGTTTCTTCTGTTAGTTTAACACAAATTCTTTCATTCCTCTTTCTGAATTGTGTTTTGCTTTCTGTTTGTTCTTTTATTTTTCCTTTCTTTCACTCAGCATTACTCCATATCTAAAAGTAACCGCTTAGTATGGGGTGCAAAACAGCTTCTGTCTGAGATTATTAGTCAAATAAAGCCATCAACTTTTCCAGTGGCAGTTTGGTTTGATCATTGAAAACAACTGTTCCAAATGGCAGGACAAATATGTCAGTTTTGTTTTTCCTCTCATTGGTTTGAAAGCATCATTCTGGTAGGAGAAAAGAGGCAAATGCATGAATAATGGCTAACAGCATCATTTTTTCTGATTATGAAGTTTAATTCACAATATCTTTTTTTAAATTCTGTATTACTTCTGTAGAATCAAGATACAGTAAACAGAAAATTATGGATAAGAGAAAACATGGATCAATCCATGTTCCATGCAGGGAAGGATGGATTACAAAAGCACCTTTATTAGTAAAAGAACAGCCACTTGATGTTCCAAATCTAGTCACTATTTTAAGCATAGTTCTCCTTGCATTTGTTGATTTCAGTGTGCCTCTACAAGGACTGATTGCTGTAATCACACAAATCAAAGCTGGACTTCAGCAGCTGAACAAAATAAGTCTGAGTCTGTTCATTTCCAAGTCTACAAGTCCAACAGGGGAGAAAGATGGAGTTAAGTTTAATTGTTACCTATTAACCTTGACTAATACTTTACAGTAAAATCACAAATATACGTTGTAATACCTTTTATTTTCTCTGTCCTTGCAGTCTGAAATATAGATGCCATCTAAATCCCATTGACTTTCAATACAATATAATCTCCTGAGTCCATTACGTTTTGCTGACCTGAGCTATGCATTTCTACAAGACATTTTGGGGTTTTTTTAAAGAACATCTTTCAAAACTACTGGGAAAATAAGAATAAAACCTCATGTATTAAAACTATAAAATCCACTTCACAGGAGACAAACTAGATGGAGTACTGACATGTGGTAACAGAGTTCAGAGTAGATAAAAATTTCCTTTCCTTAGCCAAATACCTTATATACAACATCAACCTGCTGCTCTTAGGCAAAGTTACTCGATACTTCTGGCCTATTTCTGCTGAAAGGAAAACCATGACATGCTCAAGATAAAAAAATAATAATTAAAAAAAAAGCTTGCAAAGAATAATGGGGAAATAATAATGGACAACACTATTTTCACAAAAGTAGACTGAGTCGGTGGGGAAAAAAGAGAAGATTAACTATAACCTGTATTAGGCATGGGAAACCAGATAACCAGCTGACAGCCAGTAAGGACAAAAATCACATCTCCAGTGCACCACTATTTTTAGAGTAATACTGTTGAACTGATGACAAATATTTCTAGAGAAATCTATACAGGGTCTAACTGTGTAATAAGCTAACTTTTCCCAATTTAGAGAGATTCTTAGAGGTTCAAATCATTCTGTTATTTTAGTAAACTAGTTACTCCTGCCTTAGTTTTCTGTTTCTGTCATGGTTTAACCCCAGCTGGCAGCCCAGACCATACAGCCTCTTGCTCATTTGCCCTGCCCCCTCAGTGGGATGGGGGAGACAATCTGAAGAGTAAACATGAGAAGCTCAATAGGAGTGAACAGTGTGCTGCAGTGGCAAAGCAAGCCAACAGGATGCTGGATTGCATCAATAAAGGCATCACCAGCAGAGATAAAGGTGGCATTATCCCACTCTACTCAGCACTTCCCAGATCACACCTGGAATACTGTGTTCAGTTTTGGTCCCCGCTATACAAAAAAGATGTGGACAGGCTGGAGAGGGTCCAGAGAAGGGCCACAAAGATGATCAAAGGACTGGGAAGCCTGCCCTATGAGGAAAGGTTGAGACAGCTGGCATTGTTCAGCCTTGAGAAAATAATGCTTAGGGGAGATCTTATCCCCATGTTCCAGTATTTAGAGGGAGGCTACAAAGAAGATGGAGGCTCCCTTTTTACAAGGAGTCACATGGAAAAGATGAGGGGTAATGGATACAAGTTACTTCCGGAGAGATCCTGATTGGACACAAAAGGACAATTTTTCACAATGAGAACAATCAGCCATTGGAATAATCTCCCCAGGGAAGTGGTGGGTTGCCCACCATTGGACATTTTTAATATTTGGCTGTACGGGGTGCTTGGCTATCTTGTCTAGACTGTGGTTTTGCCTACAAAGGTTGGACCACATGATCCTTGAGGTCCCTTCCAACCTGGTATTCTGTGATTCTATGAAAACTCCTTAGTTGAGATAAAGACAGTTTAAAAAGTAAAGCAAAAGCCGTGCATGCAAGCAAAGCAAAAGAAGGAATTCATACACTACTTCCCATTGGCAGGCAGGTGTTCAGCTACCTCCAGGAAGGCAGGGCTCCATCACACGTACCGGTTACTTGGGAAGACAAAATGCCATAACCCCGAACATCCCCATCCTTCCTTCTTCTTCCCCCAGCTTTATACACTGAGCATGACATCATATGGCATGGAATATCCCTTTGGTCACTTGGGGTCAGCTGCCTGGCTGTGTCTCCTAACAGATTTTTGTGCCCTCCCAGCCTATTTGCTGGTGGGGCAGTGTGAAGAGCAGAAAAGGCCTTGAGTGGTTAGCAACAACCAAAAAATCATCAGTGCACTATCAATATTATTTTCATCCTAAATCCAAAACATAGCACTCTACCAGCTGCTAGTAAGGGTTAGCTCTATCCCAGCCAAAACCATGACAGTTTCATATATGTACATCTACACCCCTCCAATATTTCTGTGTGTGCCTACATAGAGAGATCTATGAGGCAAGCATTCAACAAAATCAAGATGTACAAACTCGAGATGCGTTCATCTCCTCTGTTAAGATGTTTTGTATTTCTCTGCTGAGGATCTCAATTTCTTACAAAAATATGATGCATATCAGTTGTTTAATTTACATTTTTTCCTAATAATTTTATTCATTGCTATGTGTATTCTTATCCTTATCCTTATCCTTATCCTTATCCTTGTCCTTATCCTTGTCCTTATTCTTATGAGGTTCTTAAAATACAACAGTCATGATAGTTCTTGCTATGTTTAAAATGTAGATGCTTTAAAGTTTGCTTTCTTATAAAAAAGTCAGTGGCCTGTACAATTATTAAAAGCATAAAAAATCTGGGGGACAGGCAAGGTGCTAAACTTCCACCAATAACTGGTAGCAGCAAGTCTGGTCCATGTTCTTTCAACTCACTAACATTAATACTGTTTTAAAATTAGGACATATTCTTTCTAAAACTCTGGTGCTACTTCCACAGTACTAGCACACTTTAAAAAAATAATTTCTCCTTTATGTAAATATTAAAGAGAAAATAAAAACATAAACCTGCATTAACCTCCCATACTAAAATAACATACTGGTTTTCCAGTCCAAGAAGAGGAGAAATACATGGTAAATTTTAACCATACATTTTAATTGGATATTGAATTAATTTGCCCTGACAGAAAATCTATAACCAGAGTGGACACATCCTCAGTGGAATTTTCAATTTCTTTTCTTGCCCAAGAAATAAATTCCCTAAAATTTCTGTAGTGAGATCTTTGAGTAGATGGTTTAATAGGTTTTGACAGCAATTCAATAGCTATATCTGAAAGGCCTGTTGTTTGAAATTATTTCCTGGTGTGTGACAAGAGATTAATTTAGAATTCATTTGAGAGGACAAAACTCAGTCCTACCTCAGGAGTTGAATCACTTCTCATACTGTACTTCCTCCGTAATTGTAGGTAGTCAATCACCATCTGAATCAATGTCAAAAACAAGGTCAGAATAGTCACTAAAGTATTTCAGGTAGTCTCCAATGGCAAATACTGTAGAAAACATAAACCAGATATGCATCAATATAAATAGATAACGTGAAAGGTTCCATGTTTTCCACTATCTTGCCACAATACGGATATCCCTGAAGTGTTTTAAAGGTAACACTGAATGCCGAGTAGTGTAGGTTAGTGCATATAACAAAAGCATTTCTGACAACTTTTCCCATGGCTTAGAGATACCTGTTGACTTCTGACTTACTCCCATGACTTATAGATAGGACATCTATGCCCAAGTTCTTTTCCACTGGAAAATGTTGACCCAGTAACTGGGAGAATATTGTCCCATTGCTATTTAAGGTTAGAAAGCTTTCTGCCCTATGATGTAGGCAAGAGTGTTATCTTCAGAGCACTGATACATTTTTTCTTTGTTCTGAATAAAAAAGTTCCTCATCCTCCTCTTCTTCTGTTCCTCTGTCTTTGCTGCATGGTGCAACCCGAAACACCATGTCATCACATCATGAATATACTCCCATGTGACACACAGACCAACCGTGGCACATAATATTCAGTTAGTCCAACACACTCAGAAAGTGACATGCCACCATGCCATGGAAGCTGGAAGTCTTGTCCTTCATAAACACAAATACTTCAAATTATGTCCAGAGAATAGAAAATCCTAAAGAAAAATATTTTGATTATTCAGTCTCAATTATGTAGTCAGTTAATGTTGTGCACTTATTTGCAGTTGGTGGGGCACACTGTGCTGCAAGGGTTTCTTAAACACAGATAGAGAATGGATACGTTTGCTTTGCTGTAGGTACTGGTTCTCCTTTTAAGGCCATTGATTCAAGTCGAGAAACTGATTTTCACAATAATTCTATGCACCCGCCTTGCTTGTCAGGAACCAGACCACAACACTACTTGTGCAGGTTAGCAATCTATGCAGTGTCTGCTAAAGGGTTTCAAATTCTATGGTGTTTTGCTGAGTTGTGACAAGTAAACCTGAAAATTGGAGATGACAGTTCACCTATAAAAATAGGTAAAGTAGCATTTTGTTTTCAGAATTTAATTCAAATAAATTACATTTTTCCAAAGATGTCTTGAAGGTTGATCTATTTTGTAAGCTCTGCAATGCATTTTTTTTTCAGCAGAAGGAAAAGATATATCTCTACATTAAAAATAAAAATGAACAAGTACAGTAACCTAAGCTTCTCCAAAATATTTCTTATGCTTATATTCAACTTGAATAGAAAAAGAAAAGAAAATTAAATAGGTTTTTCCATTTAAAGTGTTCTCAAAATAAAGCTGTACATTTCTGTACACTATACTCTGCATACCTCTGTTAAGTGTAACCTTCTTCTCTGCAACCTTCATTTGTTTCACTTGAAGGAATTGCCACAGAGTAAGAACTCCTCTAAGAATCTCCATGGAGACCTCTGACAATTTAAAAAATGGTATTTGACAATCTCAGAATGATGATTTGTAGGAAAAACAATGGCAGAAATGTAGTTCAGAATGGATAGTGGTGAAGCTGAAGAGCAAATATTTCTTTGCCTTCGTAGCCACTGGTGATTTGAATTTGCAGCAGAGACTCTAACACTTGAGCTGCCAGAATAATTATTAAAGCCAGAATACATTCCCGTGCCAAAAGAATGTTACACAAATAAGCACAGAGGCCTTTTCTGTTTTTTAAATATTTTTGACACTACTTCTCTGTTTCTAACTCAATTTTCCCTCAATAGGCAAAAGAAAGCATTATCCCACAGGTAGAACATGGAATTAAAAATTGCTATTGTCTTCATCTGTCGTTGAATATAGTTGAAAGACCTTGAGTAAATATTTTTTATGCAATTCACTGCCCAGTTGAGTCACTAGAGGGAGTCTCACTGACTTGGATGGGCATTGGATCAGGCCATTACTTATTTATGCTTCAGCTTTCCTGCATCTGATGGTGATATATATTCAGTATTGTAAAGAATTCAAGAATCTATAGATGATAACACAGCAAAGGATGAATATTACTGGGTAGCCTATATAACAAGACATAAAATATTTTTTATTATTTATTATTTATTAACATAAAATTAATTTGCTGACACAAATTAATATTAGCACCAACAGTTCAGAACTTACTCGTGTGTCCCCAAATTACCTACCAGGCTGTATTCCATCTCCTTATTTTTTTAGTTGTAATAGGTTTGAAAAGTCATGGCTAAGAGAATTCTAAAGCATTTGAGCAATTAAAAACTTGTCTTCATTTTTTCTTGTCCTCAAGCAACATAAGTCAACTCAATTCTTCTTATATAATTGATTTCCAGTGTGCTGCTTTGAAATGTTCCCTAGGATGCTTGTATATAGACTGTAAAACAGTTTTCTTGCTGAAATGCAACCACTTCTTTGTTGGAAAGTGTAACTGCTTGATAGTAACAAATGGTGCTACACGGTCTCTTAGTAGCTTTAGCTCTTGAATCTGCAAGGCAAAAATCTACAGAATGAGAAAACAAAATCAGGACACTATTTATAAGAGCTTGAAGTTTACCTGTAGCTGCATAGGAAGTCTTAAACCAGCTTTCTCTTTTTCATCTCAGACATCTTCAGCAACCAAAAGTTACATCAATCGCGGTAAATTACTTGTTTGTGAAAGGTCAAGCAGGAAATTTGGGCTACAATCTCCAAGAACTCGATCTCCTTTCTTAACTCTTGGTCTTTCCTTCCTCTCTATCTGATTACAGGTTGGTCATGAGTTCTTCCCTACTGGTAGAAGTGACTTATTTCCATAAAAAGCCCATGTAGTAAAGGAAATGAGCACCTTCTTTTCTTTCTTCTCATAAAAACATTATTCTTTTGATATGCACATCTACAAAGTTTGCTCAGTCTCTCTCTTGCTTGGTTTTGGCTTTGCCTTTTTAATCATAAAGAGAGAGCAAGGTTGACTATGAAGAACAGAAGCAGAGAGGCCTGTAATTCCCTGAATTCAATGTTAAGCAGGCTGTCTGGTAGGGATGATCTAAGAGGTGAAAAGGGCAGAGTTGAAATTGTTCAATTTCACTTTAGGATTCTTAGAACAAGTATAATCGCCTTGGAAAATTGTTAATTGTAGGGTTCTCTGAAATAATTGACAAAAATAAATAAACAAGTACATGTGTTTGAGACTACCTAGTTTAGCACTTTTATTAGTTCCTTGTATAACACATAGCTACAGAAAAGAATGCCTCTCCTAAATATAAAGGAGATTACTGTGATGTAGGATAGTGGACCTCTAGTTTACTGTCATTGCAGTGTGACAGAAACAGCTTAGGCTTGATTTGCAGGGCTCTGTGTTTGCAAAATGAACAATATTCCTGATTCTAAAGAAATGGAAAAATTGTAGTACTGTAAAGACAAAATGTTTCATTGATCTCTAAGTGAGTAAAGAAGGTATTGCCAGAATGGATCCAGTCTAGCTCTCTTTTAGTGGAGAAGTGGAACAGAAAAAAATTGGAACATGATAAAGATTAAAATTAGTTTGCATGAATTACATGATGTTTTAGTTATGGCTGCTGTGTGGGCCTGCTGGAACATGGCCAGCTGCGATAATCAGCTGTTTGGAAAATCAGCCGATACTGCCCGCCATATGCATCTGTTTAGCAACAAGAACAATATCTTGCATTTGCCCTTGACAGGTTCCCAATTAAAGTAATACATTTTCTTTTATTTCTAGGACAAAATGTAGTAACAAAAATTCCATTTAGTAGTTTTATTTTGGTGGTTAAAGAAGAATACTTTTCTTACTCTTTTGAGTTACATCATCTGCATCCCTTCAGAGGGAAAAAATATCCTATCCCTATTCCATTCCTTTTTGCCACTGCATATTCAAAAAGGACAGAACATGTGGTCTCCCATGAGACAATACACAGTACTAACCATCTGTAAGCAGTATTTAAAAATATACAAGGCTTTGTGGCTACTTTAACACAACAGTAGGACTTTGTGCCCAAATGGTTATATCTGTATCCTCAGTACTAAAACTTCTGACAGCCTCATCTCCTCCCATAAAATGTTTGTCCAGCACAGATGTTGCAGAAACATCTGAAAGACTATCTTTGAGGATGCCTTTACAAATCTCATTGCAGACTGAAGTCCTGGTAGATTATTCAGGACTTCATGGATAGACTTGAGAAAACTTGTGGTAACTCCCAGGTCTCTGTAAGTTATGCCAGTTGTGGGCCATCTACTGCCTGATCCTTTCTAATTGTTGATTCATCACAGTAACTTCTGAAAAAATGTGGTGAAATGTGTTGGAAATGCATTGATGTACTTGATACTGAGAAACCGAACAAAACTAAGAAATTTTAATATGATTAGCTGCAAGAGTGAGCTTGTCATCAGTATGCTCAGCTGTATGCAAAATTATTAAGGTTAAAGTTATAAATATAGTAAAGCATTAAAAAGCTGCTGGATAATCATAGATTTTTTTTTTTACACTGTGAATGTATATTTACCAATCAACAATCACCTCTGAAAAAAATGTGAACACATGCACAGCCTTTTCAAATTCATATTCAGTGAGATGTCCACTACTCTGCTCTAAACCTTCTTCAATACTTTGATGATTTATTCACTGGCTACGAATCCAGTAATGTGCCCAACCATTACAATAACAAGACTTCTAATAAGTTCTTGAGCGGGCAGAAGTATCTTGAATGGATTTAGAAACTTGAGTTAAGATATTTAATTTAAAACTCTTTGATAGGAAAGTGTATAAATGTAATCAGTGAGTTTAAATGAGCTTTATTGATCATTAGAAAGCTTTTCTGCTACTTGATGTCATCTGTAAATATGGAAGCAAGCACTGGATATAGATTTCCCTGCTCACATAATTGAATCAGTTAAGATTATTTATAGCAATCAACACTAACTACTCTCTGTGAATAACGAAGAAAGAGTCTGAGCTGATGTCAGAAGTTATACTGATCTCTGGGCCCCATTTTCATCTGCTAAATTTGGCCAAGACCTATCAGAGCCAAAAGAGTTACCAGAAAACCACCCGAGCCACCAGCTTTCAAGCCCAAATTATTTTTTCCCCCAATTTACAGAAACATGTGAGTAAAGCCTTGTAAATCATCTTCCACTGAAACTATTCAGAGTATTCTATGAGAATTGATTAACCAAAGACTGCATATTTCTTGAAGGGAGAAATTATTCACCATCAAAAGCAAAAAAAATGGGAAAACAGACAAGGTAAATACCTTCTCTAGTGTAAAGAGAAAATCTTAGGTAAAGCTCTATGATCCAGCTTCTCTCCTAACCATAGCCTAGATACACAAGTACTCTTGCAATTACTAGTTCAGACCTTTCTTTCAGTGAGAAGGTCCTGCTTTTAATGCTGTGATCTGCCATTGACTTGTAGGCAAGTTTCCAGCAAATACAGTATTTTAATGCATAGACCACTCCTACATATTCTGGAAACAGCATTGAGCTAGGAATTAAAAGAATATTCCCGATTCTGTCCACTTAGTTCCCTCTATCATCTCAAGCAAGCAACTGAGTTTCATTTTGTCTGGGTTAGTTTGCGTAAAATGTGGGGATAGTAAAACTTAGCTGTCTTAGAGTGGTTCCAGACAGATCTGTACATCTGTATCAAAATATAATAAAGTTAAATGCTTATGTGTTTCAAAAGATGAAACTCAGAGTTTAATCACATAATTCTTCCAAAATTATTCAATTAAGGATAGCTTTCTATAGAAATAAATCGTGTCTGAGTAGGAAAAAAATTGAATCTGAATGTGGAAAATATTGTTCCATAAAAAGAAGCCTCAGAGATAATACTGATCCCTAAAAGACATAATTCATTTAAAATCAGAAAGTCTTTCTCTGGTTCTGTACAATCACATGGTATTTCTGTAAAAACAAACTATAGCTGAGAACGTGTTACTTATCAACCTTTCCACACCTGGCCCACAAATGTTGTGTGGTAAAAGGGAAACTCTCTGAGGTGGAAGATCTCTTTCAGGTTGTCCTCAGCTTGGCAGTGCCTGAATCAAAGCGTTAGTCCCTGCACTTGGACTGTTCCCTATTATGTATTTTACATTATTCAGCAGCTGGAACAAAAAGATGTGTACCAAGGAGCCATAAGTGGAAAGCAGACCAGCACACTCTCAGCTGGGCATTCTGGTTACTAGCCTGCTAATTAGGTTGTTTTTTATTCATCCTACTTCTGGCCCCATAAGTATTGCATCATCTGCTATGTACAGGCAAGCTTCAGCAAGATAACCCTGATGCCTGGTGAACAGGAACATTAAAGTCTGGGTTTAATTTCCCTCAGGCTGCAGCAGCCTGGAACCCAGGTTTTCTCTTCCTGTAGTGCTAACATAGTCAATGCAGTTTTTCTGCAAAAGAAAAGAGGCAATAAGTTCTGAGTGATTTAAACAAGAAGCTCTTTAAAGTTCTGCCCTCAGGACTCCGAGCTCCGGGTCTTAAGGAGGATGAAAGCATCTAATGTAAAGCCTTGAGTTAGATGCCAAAACTTCAGAAAGGGAGTCTGAACACCTGCCATGGGTAGGATTTTTTTGCCTCTTTACCCCTTTCCTGCCACTCAACACTCAGCTTTCCTTTCCACTCAGCGTTTTGGTATTCTTTACGCAGGTGTTAGAGTAGTAAATGGCTGTCTGTCTCAGCTGGCTGCAGAAGAAACCACCTTGGATCCCCTGTTGTGGCTTGCCACCTTCTTTTAGATCTGGTAAACTCAAAGTAACACATAGAAGAAATCAGAACTAATAAGCAGCTCTGAAGGGTTTAATTCATTTTAACTTTAATGTTTTAATAATTAGTAAGCAGTCTTCATGTTCCTATGTGCTATCTCCTCATTGGTTTCTGATGCATATCAAATACTCTTAAGCAATAGTCTTCAAGCTTTTTATGTTTTGACTGTTTTCAGCTATTATTCTAGTAAAGAACTGGACCACTCAGTACTGAACTACAATGACTCTACTTTCCTTAGCTGCCGAAACATTGATCTTTTGGATCCGTGAACACGTTAGGTCTGTGGACTGACTCAGAGTACATGGGCCACAGACTGCAAAAAGCACTGTTCTAAAAGCTCAGTCCCTTTCTTGTAGGCATGAAGTGATGAAACGTTAGGACTATAATAGGATTATTAAATTCATACTGAACTGGCTCGGTTGTACCATCTTAAGCCTCTTGGTACTGCTGTGTAATTGAAGTATTATGATTTTATTTTTAAGAGTTTGTTAGTATGCCTGAAACCCTAAGTGAAAATTCAGCAAATTCTTTGGAACTTTATTTAAAGAATAAATATTCATGGGGAGATTTTGTTATAGGAAATTTCCTTTTATGTAAGATGGGACTGAAACTGTTTTATTACGCCTCAACATGTTAGATATTAAAGGAAGGGCTATCTGATCTGGGTCTTGTGGTAAATCCACATCATAGAGAGAGCTTTTATGAAAGGTAGTAGTCCTGGACATCTCTATTTTTGGTATTTTCTTTTTTTTCCTTCAAGTCAGAATGTTTGCAGTATGGGTCATTTTAATGAGATTCCCTGTTAGCTTTTGAAGTCCTGTGTCTTTTCATATGGTAGCTGTCTTTTAATTTAAAACACAGACCACAGATTTCTGTGCTGTTTAATTTTTGTGAGTCGAGAGCCATCACAACAGTATTTAATGAGCACATTTTTGTGGATGTATCTGGATGTATATCTGGTAAAGGTAAAGTTGTTTTTCTCCATTAGTCCTCCTGTACCAGAGACAGAATTTGCAAGAGAAAAAGTTGAGAGACATTTTCAGTTGGCTTTTAAAAATTGTTGGAGAATGAGAGGTTCAACCCTGAATAAAGGACATTCTTGCAATGACAAAGGTCCTTTAATTTCCTAATCCCAGCAAAGTCTGCCATTTTCTCTGTTATTCTTCACATCTAGCCACAAATTTTGTTTCAGAATCTATCCCCACCACACTACATGGCCTCTGTTGTTCAGTCTCATCTTTTTTAATTCACTTGTATAAGTATCCCTCCTTACACTTTCTTCACTCAGTTT
This sequence comes from Pluvialis apricaria, assembly GCA_017639485.1. Lineage (NCBI taxonomy): Eukaryota > Metazoa > Chordata > Aves > Charadriiformes > Charadriidae > Pluvialis > Pluvialis apricaria. The sequence continues at coordinate 139,207,944 of CM030008.1, read as the reverse complement.
ACCAAGGTGATTCCGGTGCTGCAAGAATTTTTATCCTCCTTCCTCCACCGATTGGTGTCAATTTTTTCTCTTTTGCAATAAGCATTTGCTCTTGTCTTTGTTTTCACATTCATCTTTCAACAGCCAGCCCTTAATTTCTCCACTCCTTGGAGCAGAGAAGATGTTTATCCTGCTGCTTACTCCCACGAAATATGGAGCAGAAAGCTATGCCTATGGAATTGAATAATGTGCTCTGAATGTGGTGAAAGCACAAATAGTGCAGAGGATAGTGAGTAAATCATTTGGTTTTCTGCTGCTTGCTGTCAGTGACTGTGATGTGGCTGTGTGGGTCAGCTCCAGTGGGATGGCCAAAGGACATAAAGTGAAAACTCATAAAGAAAAGGAGAAAGACTGAAAATGTCATATGATGCAAACTAACTTGAACTCCATTTCCTTGCAAACATGCATGCAGTGTTACTGGATCAGAGTGGAAAAAGTTGAAACAATGAAGATATGAAGATTCTTCTTCCACAACTAGTGAAAAGAGCAAGTAAACTGATATGAATATCATGTCATTAATAAGATATAACATACAAAACTCAGAAGACATATAGAATACACCAGAATCCTGGGAGAAGTTCTACCATAAACTACAGAGTATTCTGGTTATATGTATACAAACTACTTTAAATTTATCATAAAAGTTGATGGTTTTAAGCACTAGTTAAGAAAGGTACTGCTTCTACCTACCCCTGAGTGCATAAGTTAAGGCTGCCACCTTGAACCCAGCCTGGATGGGATGTCCAAAAAATTCTTTTTCCCATTAAACAGACTGAATAACTGCTAGAAATTACTCCTGCAGGAGTTTGAGGAAGGCTAAACTGTCCCAGTAAGATACTGCATTTATAATACTCACTTTATGGTCTATCAAATCTGTAGAGTACATCTTATTATGGCTTCATGAGCATGAACTAGTGATAATTGACTGTTATTTTCCCAGCTGTTTGGATCAATGCTTCAGTCCAAAACTTTTTAATACACTAGTGATAAAACTCCTTGCAAATTACTTGCAAATTTAGACATCTACAAACTTCATATTTATTTTCTATATTTTTTTTTTCTTTTATTGGTACTTAAAGTCTTTTCCAAACACTTTGGAAACTAATAGTTCTTTGGGTAAAGAATTAAAATAAATTTAATGTGTTCCCTGTCTGCAGTGCTCTACTCGAAAATGTCTCCTTCTCACTATTTTTTTCTGACAGATTCAAGCACTGAAACAGTGTATAGGAAGTAATGGGGCATAGCCCAAGTCTGGGATGAAAAGTAACAAATCAGAAGTGAATATTGCTTGAAGTCAGTTTCTGTTGTGCTCATTTTTCCTGGATGTGTAAGGAAAGCTGACAGGCAGAATTGCTTGCCTCACAGATCACTGGGTGAACCTCGATGAGATGGACATGTGAAGGAACATGCACAAAACAAACTTCAGTGATTGGCTTACTACATTTTATTTGTGCTAACATGGAAGGTACAACGTAGCTTTAGGGTAGGTAAATAACATTTCACACGGCATTCTTCATTTAAGCAGATTCTGAAGGATAACTGAGTGACTTTGTAAAGACAACAACGGACAATGACATTTTATGCCAGGTTACAGGTCCAAAGCAACCCTTCACTGATACATGTTAGAGTAACACTTTATTAGATACCTTGCAGAAATTATCGTCTTGTCCTTCATTTCTTAGTAAAGAAGTAACAGCAGGCCCTCTCTTTTATGCAGCATCAGTATCATTGACAATAGTTGAATGAAGCTGGAAAGCAAATTACTTTCTTTCCCCTTGTGGCACTCCTTTGAGAACAGAATGGTGACAGAGAAGTATGACAACTTGTACACCACATGTTTTATCTTGCACAAAAATGAGGAAGGCTGTCAAATGGCTCCTTTCCTCTGCAGTAGAAGCATGTAGGAAAATTGTGTTTGTATGTGAAAGAGGAAGATGTGAGAAGATTTCAGAGGTTAATTACAGACAGGAGATTTTTTTTTATCATTATTAGATACTTGGATAGAAGAAATTATAGACATATGACTACTAAGAAAACTTCATCATTCAAACAGTAACTTTTTTGTTCATATTCAAGTTAATTATGGATGTTCCCAGTGTTTTGTACAGGTAAACATCTTAATTTCAGACTTACTGGGTAGTCAAACACCCTATGAAGCAGGTATCAAGAGCTGTGTGAAGCACTGAAACATCTGTGTGTTGATCTTGGGTAGTATAAATCAAGACTTAGCCTTTGGAATCCTGATTTATTAATAGAAAACAGAAACTGAGACAGTTATACCTGTTAAAAGTAATTATGAATTATAACCTCACAGTAAAAGCTTGAGTCATGCAGATCTGTTGCACATGCTTAACTTTAATCCCCTGATGTCAATGAGACTACTCAAATGCTTAATGTGAAGCATGCACAGGGCAATAAATCAATTTGTTTATTTTAACATACTAAAACCCCAAGGTATTTCACCAAACCCAATCAAATATAAAGCAAGTCTAAGACTGCCAATACTGTAGTTTACATGTCTTATATAAAACTCTTTTTTCCGTGTTTAGGAATGCAGACCACAAACTGTTTATCCAAAATCACAAAATGTATAGTCATTTCTGTTGAGATTGCATACCTTCTTTAGTACGCTGTTTGTCTTTATCATAGATAATCCTTAGGCAACTTTAAATTTCAGACATGCCCATGCTGGTTTTGGCTGGGGTAGAGTTAATTTTCTTCATGGTAGCTAGTATGGGGCTATGTTTGGATTTGTGCTGGAAACAGTGTTGATAACGCAGGGGTGTTTTAGTTATGGCTGAGCAGTGCTTACATAGAGTCAAGGCCTTTTCTGCTCCTCACACTACCCTGCCATCCAGTGGGCTGGGAGTACACAAAAATTTGGGAGGGGACAGAGCTGGGACAGCTGTCTCTGACTGACAAAAGGGATATTTCACACCATATGACATCATGCTCAGTATATAAAGCTGGGGGAAGAAGAAGAAAGGGGGGACATTTGGAGTGATGGCATTTGTCTTCCTGAGTACCTGTTATCTGTGATGGAGTCCTGCTTTCCTAGGGATGGCTGAACACCTGCCTGCCAATGGGAAGTGGTGAATGAATTCTTTCTTTTGCTTTGCTTGCATGTGTGGCTTTGGCTTTACTTATTCTTTATCTCAATCCACAAATTTTCTCACTTTTACTCCTCTAATTCTCTTCCCCATCCCGCTGTAGGGAGAGTGAGCAAGCACCTGCATGGTGCCTAATTGCTGGCTGGGCTTAAATCACAATGCCACAGACCTGGTCCAAAAGAACTGAACAAATATTTAACAAATATAGGAATTTTTTCTGAGGTGTCACATTAAGCTGTCACATCATATTCCTTGCTCTTGGATTCCTGCACAGGTGTTTTCATTACAGTTGAATGAAGCATTTCAGGACCAGCATTTACGTGAAAGCAATTCCTCATGAAAAAAAAAAAGAAAAAGATAATTCTTTAACTGATGTTCATTCATTTGTTTATGTATTCTGTGCATCACCACTGAGCATTGTACCCTTGCTCAATTTGCATTAGATACTTGTATTTTGGAATGGTCCTTTGAAACACCAAACCTGATGAGCTGCTATAAAGTACTCATGTAGCAGGAAAAGGGCAATGCTGAGAATACATGATGGCGATGGGGCAAGACGAACAAAATATAACTAAGGTTAATTTTACATTAGAGAAGATATTCTATAGTGAAACTGAGCTATTTTAGCAGAGCAAAACTTAAGAAAATATACAAGTTAGAACATAAGTAAGAACGGGCACAGAAAGTACATATTTTATCAGAGTTTAAAACCTGGAATGATTTATATGGGAATGAGTTTAACTTAATATCACTTGGAGTCTGTATCTCAAATTTAGATAGCTTCTTTAAGTATAGTCTGTAGCTTAGAAAAAAGTTACAGTTTTGCTGTTTTAATGGCTAGTTTGAAATTCTATAGCGAGAGGTCTGTCAAAACAGTTATGGTGGTTTCTACTGGCCTTAAAGATGTAAGAAATCTACAAAGTCCTCCTGAAAAATGAAGACTAATTTAGTCACTGTTCATCAAACATTAAATTTCTTCCATTGGCAGGTACTAAAAGCCTTCAATCTATGAAGCACAAAGTTATCTGTCTAAGACAATATAAAATTATATCAAAATTTATTGCAACAAACAAAGGGTAAAAGTAAAAGGTGATATTTGTATTTAAATACAAATTTTATTATTATTATGCATTCTAATTGCTGAACTGTTTACAACAGCATTAATATGTTTCTTTTTTTCTTTAAAATATCATTCAAATGCAATAAAACCAGGTAGTCTTTTTTGTGTATTCTTCTGCCTGTTCATTTGAGACATCTAACAAATGATCCCCAATATTATTAACTTATGAGTCTTTATTAGGTGTATGCTACAGCGCAAAAGCTTTTTTTTGTATGTGCAGCCTCATTGCAACTGTTCAGGTTCCTTCCTCTATTAGTACAAAAGAAAGTCTCATTAGTTTATTTTATATGGACATTCACCAAGAATCCAGAAACAAGGGTAATAGAGAGTCATGTAGTTTCACCCCTATGTTATCAGAGTGTCTAATTAAAAAAGAAATTGAATTTTCAAATAACCTTGTATTGACAACATAGACCTTTGGGACAGGCTTGCTCTAGATATACCTGGAGCCCCATTTGGAGTTCCAGGTGGGTACCTGTCTTACTTTCCAGTAGGAAGATTTAGTATAAAACAGCAGTGAAAATACAATTTGAATTACAATTACTTCTCTATACCATCTATTTTAGCAATACAAGACAAGCAATAAATGGCGACTATTAACACTACAAGTTGTTTTGGCAGTGACATACATGCACACCAAGAATAATGAAATCAGCAGCACTCGCTTCTTTGTATCGAGAGCAGAACCACATCTTAGACTTTGAAAATTATAAACAAAAAAAGAATTAGAAATGAGGTGAAGAAGGACCTCTCAGATTAGAAGGGCATTTTGTTTTCGTGTCATTTATGTGAAATGACAATTGCATGCTAAAGATCATACCATGATCCATTACTAGTTAAAATGTTTTTTTTTTACAATCTATGTATTTTCTAGCTCTGCAAAAAACTTATTCCGTCCTGATGGAATTTAGCATTTTGATTATTTCACTTTCATATGTATAGACATTCAGTTAATATATGTTGTTCTGATTGCTTAATGGCACAGGAAAATGCTGAAATCTCCCTTATTCTCTCAAGCTTGCAAGAAAAAAAAATCAGGAGGCTTATTTAGTAGTTCTTTATCTCAGACATATCTACAATGCTCCTTTTCATATCATCATATCTTCATATCTAATTCTTTTTTACATCAAGGCCATTAAATTTCCTAAATGGCTTATGAGTCCTGAATCAGGTTAACTTAAATCAGGTAGCTTAAAAATGTGGTCTTACTATGAACTTTCTTCTGAAAGCACATTCTAAACAAACTCATACACTGCAGAGAGTAAACCTTTCAAAACTGCTCAGCTCACAGCTCTTCCATTAGTGTTACTGTCAAATCTATAAAATGAAAACCACAGAAATCCTTTCTGTTGCTGTATCAGGTGTCAGATATTGTCCTGCTAGTTAATCTCTGAAAGTAAGAGGGAAGCTTAATAAAACTATAACTAGAATCCTTTGACATGAATCCTGCTCTTACCTGTGGATTATGATGTAATCCCATTATGGTCTTTCAATACCCTTTATCTAACATGAAAAATGATGTCTTAAAAGCCTTTTTATTTTTGAATGGCAGTATGCATGATTTTCTTCTGTTGTTAGAGAATACAACTTATCTCTAAACATGTTGAAATGTAGAAGTTCCTGAGTCCGGGTCATTTATTAAAACTATTTACAATCTTCAGTTTGGAAAACATTTAGATTGTTATTGTCAAACAGCTATGGCCACAGCTGCTTGAAGGTTCTCTCTATGTTTTTGACAACATATCACTCAGCTTTTGGTGATCATGGGCTGAGAAAAAGGTTGGTCAGCAGCTTGACTGGCTCAGGGCGCAGAGTCATCTTCTCTTGAGTGATGCTCACCTATTTGCATTGTCCCTTTCTCTTTTGCTGTCAGCATGCTGCTTCTCTCTCTTGAGAACCCTTCCCTTTCCTCTGTTTTTTTGCATGAATAGAGCAACTGTGGTACTCTACTAGCTTTTTCTATGGAAAGAGTCTTTACAAATTATTGGGGCTATATACAAGCATAAGTGATAAAATAAGTAATTGTGTAAGGCACTATTTCGAGACATTTCCAGTACCTTTTTGTACTAAGTTCCTTTCATGCTAGTCAGAAGTAAGGAAATACAGGCGGCAGCTCTGGAATCAATATTGACCTTTATAATTTTTCTTGAGTCTCATAAGGCGGGGGTAAAGGATGATATGAAAGGATGATGCAAGAAAAGCATTAAAGCCATTGTTTTCCTGCAAAATTAACAGATTAGTTGTTGGCCATTCTGCCACATTCAGTTGTTGGTCTTCATTCTGCCACATTCTTGGATATATTCTATAGAGAACTCCATGATTAAATGAATCAAAAAGTCAAGTTTGTTTTAATTCACTGTTACATTTAGTATTTGTTTTTTATCTGTTCAGACTTTTGCCATTGTACTCCGTGACATATGAACAAAATAAAAATGTATCTTTTTAAACTAAAAATCAACTTTTGATAATTGCAATGACTAGTGTCTGCCACTGCCTGAACTAAGAACCATGTATCAGCAACATAAACTTGGAAGGTAAAACTGTACTGTCGACTCCTTCCAGTCCAAGGCTTTTCAGTCACTACCGTTTTCTGATGCAACTGACAGCACACTATTTTCTGCTTTTCAGTGAGAAACAAAATACTTTTAAGAACAAAGACAAAGTTTCTGTGGTCAGATTTCTCTAACCCACAGAAAGTTCAAGGAAAGCTTACAAGACACAAAGTTGTTTCATTTCACAAAGCAACTGATGTACTTCAAAAGGTATCAGAGGCTGTGTCAAAAAAGTTGTATCAAGATTTTAAAATATTTATGAAAAAGATAATGATAGCAAGCCTCTAATGAAAATATTAAGAAGCATATGACCTTTCCTGAACAAAGCCTCCTCAGGGCAAGGCCATTATGCAGAATATGTTGCGGTAAGTTGTTTTCCTCTAGGTGTAATATGTTTATGACATTAGAATTCAAAAAGTTGTGTGTATTTCAAGTACACAAAAAAAGGATTAAGAAAGTTGGAATGTATGGTAAGAACTAGCTAAACGAAAGGTACCTTACGCTCAAAGCCCAAAAAGGGTCTGTATAGGGAATACACCATTACTAAAAGCAGTTTAGTCTCAAGCAGTCTGAAAGAAATCCAGATCCTTTCCAGATAATCCAGTACAACTATACTTCTACACTTAAATATCTAATTCCTTGAGGATATGTGGTGTTTGCTAAAAAAATATTGAGTTTCTGAACATATGGACTCTTTTCTAAGTTATTGCCTCTGAACTTTGATCGCCAACTTGGTTACAGACACCCAATTACACTTGTGAAGTACTCCGTCCAGATTTGAACAGAGGCTGGAAAATTACCTAGCATTTTTTAAATTATAGGACATGAAATGGAGTAAGTGTGCCAATAAGACATACTCATATGCATAGTACCAATTTCAATGATGATTGACTTATTACATGAGCTTCATTTGTTTTATGTTGCCTGTCAGCCTGCAGCAAGATCACAGAAGTCAGTGTAGAAATATCACAGTTTAGTCAAGCTGGTGAAGTTACAATAATAAGCTTTGGGGGAATTGATAATGAGCTCTGTAAAGGATTTAGTTTTGTTATTCTTTATTGGTTGTTCTTATGTTCTTTAGAAGGGGCTTTGCTTCTTTTCTACTGTAGCCTGGACACTCAAAAAGAAATATGCACGCTCTCTTTGCCCAAAGAGAGGAGGCATTGAAAAAGAAGACAAAAAAGCAAGAAAGAAGGAAGAGAAGTAAGGAGTCCTTGTCATTCCCTGCCCTTCATCTCAGGAAGGAAGGAAAGGAAATAAATGGGAAAAATTAATATCTCAGCCATTTTGCCTCCTGCATCAGAAAGCCACGAGAGTCTGCACGGCTCCAACTGTCAACCCTTACAGGAGTGGAAACTAATGAGCGCACCACTCTAGCTACTACTTTTCTGCTTTTCCAACCCAGGAGTGAAAGGGTCAGAACTAGGCTTTCAGGGAGCATATCACACGTATTCGACTCCCTGAGATGAATGGAAGGAGAGAGAAGGAGAAGGGGGAGAAAAAAAAATCACCAAACTGGAAGTATTCCATGCTTGTGCGTGACCCTGGGAGGTGGAAACAGAGGGACACTCCATGCAGATCGCTCTACTGTCTGCTCGCTGGGGCAGACATAAAACTAAAGATAACACTGACCTTGTTTGTGTTGTCCCACCTATCAGGGAATAGTTGGGTCAGCAGCTGTAGTTATGCAGAATATCCTGCAGATTCAGCTCCTGGGCTAGGATGAGAACATTAACAAGCATAATGGCAGCCCCATCAGCTGCTGCCCTCCTTACTGGAACGGCGTGAAGTTGCTCCAAGGCTTCATCTTCTGCCAGCCCTCAAAATATACACAACTCCCAAGATGAACTCTCTCCAGCTTGGGGAGGACTGCCATATGTCAGAATAAATCTTGGTTTAATCTAGAACAGAACCAGCAAAATTCAAGTTCCATGGTTCAGTGTATGAGCTGGGTTAAAACAGTAATATTTGCAGGTATGTGTTGCAAAATAAGTCCCTACCAAATACTTTTCCCATTTAAAAAAAACAAGAAAACACACACACCCCCAAAAAAATAAAGTAAAAAACCAACAAAAAAAAAAAAAAAAACAAAAAAAAAACCCAAACAAAAAAAAAACAAAAGCAAAACCAAAAAACCAAACCAAACCAAAACAAAAAAAAACCACAAAACCAGAGCAAATGAGTCAAAGATGATTGTTTTACCATTTTCAAATATAAAAATGACACCTTTGACTCATGTAATTACTTCCAGTGCCAAGACAGATGTGTCAAACGTTGATAAAGTCAAATAAACTTTCTTCTGTTTCATTTGCCTTTTTTTGTTTATTGTTGTTGTTGTAGTATAAATTCTAATAGTAACAATAACCTTCCACTCATTTTTCTACTCTTACAACAAGAATAGAACAAAATAAATACCAGATGACAATATGTTATGGAATTTTTATCATTGTGGTGAAACTGGTTATTTCATGTGAAAAGGAGAAAATATCTTAGATGGAGTCTGCTGGGGATTACTGCTGCTTATATCTGCAAACAGTAGAAAATGTACATCTAATGTCAGGTAATTACCTTTGAGTGTATGACTGAACTAATCCCACTGTCTTCTGAGTTTCCAATTAAAAGAATAGGCTTACCATGTCCTCAAGATATTATTTCAGAAAATATGGTTCATTGGAGGGTCTATAAAATATGGCCTATTAAAGATACTGAAACAGTTGGGTTCCTATACTCTAGAGAAGACTGAAAGGACATTTGTTAACAACCTTCAAATATGTAAAAAGTTGCTGCAAAGAGGAAAGTAGTAAACTGCTTCCCTGTGGTTTTTTGGAATAGTGCAAAGAGTAATTAGATAAATTGCAGCAGGGGAGATTTAGCTGATATTGGAAACAACAGTTTAATGATATTCAAATACTAGTATATATCACATAAAGAAGTAGCAGAATCTTCGTCATTGAACATTTTTAAGAACAGGTCTCTTGTACATCAGGAAATTTTTGGTTATATTTGACAGCGGATCAGCCATCAACTCTGTCAACTGTGTAGTTGACAATCTTTTGAGCCAGAGATCAACTAAGTGGTGTTTAAAGACATCTTCCAGCCCTATTTTCTGTTATCCAAGATTAATTATAAGTCTAAAGTTATCTGTAGTGCTAGAAATATACTGTAGAAGTCTGTAAATTCCTTAGCTTTCTGCATTTTCCACTTGTAATTTCATTAAAAAACAACTCCAATATAGACAACTACAGTGGGATCCAACAATATTCCTATCTTAATCTGAGGAAATCTAAATACTTACTGATTCTCCTAGTGCTGTCCATTGTGGGATTCAGGATATGTTGACAATGTATGTAGAGCTTTGTCCTGATGTCTTCAGACATCTGTGGCTATATCAGAGGTAGTCAGTGACTGGATACTTGGTTAGAGCTTTCTGCCCCACACACAGATGCAGAATTAGGGGTATGGCATTTAATAAGGTCTTGTAAAATTTATCAGGATGCAAGCAGGGTCTGTATTTGAACCTGGAAAAGCTCCAATTCCTGCAGTTTTAAAATATCTTATACAAAACAAAGTTAAGTAAACAGAACAAAAGTGTTCCAAATTTTTTTTTTAAACTGGGATTAATTTTATCTTTAAAATGGGGAGGTCATTGTATGTACAGATAACTAGTAAAAATTAATATAATACACTGCAAAAATATTACATTCAGTAAGAATTCTACACCATTTTCCCTCTTTACTGCATTCTCTCTACCCTGTTTTTTCCTAGCTGCTGTCTGTTTAAACTGTTTTCCAGGGAGAAGACATTCTAAGATATTAAACCACATTTTTATGTGCTTACAAATACATGTAACAACAATTTATATTTTGGATGGCAATGATATAATTCTGAATTTCCTGAGGAAACTGGATCAAAAACTTTTTTGTGTTCTGATGACATGCACTGAATGTATCATTTTCATGTTTTGCTCATTTGATATCAAGCTGCTTCTGAAACAACACTCTTGAAATGAATGAAAACTGAACAAGAAGTCAATACCATCATTAGCTCAATTTTCTTTATTTTGCATATTAAATATGATTTGTTTCTTGACATTTGTAAAGTCTAAACTGATCTAATAGTGTTAAATTCTGAAATATATGTTCCATTATATAGTTATTAGATTCCAGTATCTGGGTAATACAAGACTAATTTTTCTTTTCTCAAGCTATACTATACTTCAGTAGCCTTAGATCATTTGAAGCAGAAACCTGAGTCAGGTATTTTCTTTATTTGAGGTACTTATTTACAGAGCTCATCCTTACACAATAGCAGATATAGTTCCATGAGCTGCTTTTGACACTGATAACTCTCTTTCCAAGTAAAGGTAAGGGAAGCACCATTATCCTGCTCTACAAAGCAGCTGCTGGATTGTTTGTCTCTCCTGGTTCTTTTAGAAATCTAAATCGCTCAAAAGACAAGTATTGAATTCTCCTCCTCAGTTCTTGAAACAATGTTGTCTTCTTTCCCTCAGTTGTTGGACTTGGCCCTTGAGGTATTCCTCTACCTTAAAACTCTGAGTCACAGTCTTCAAAGGTTTACCTGGACGTCTACTCTATTTTGAGCAGCACCTCTGCAGTTCAAAGCAACTTCTCAGGTTTGCCTGGCAGACAGGAGAAGGTCTGAGTGACACATTAAAAGTTTCTTAATGGACTATTCAATGACATATTTTCCATTTTACGGCAGTCATATATGCATTTGTGTGACTGCAATATGGTGGACTAAGGACCCTTTAAACGTATTTCTAGCATAGGACTGCAGCAAAAAATATTCAGGAAACAAAAAAGTAGGTCGGTAGAAAAGTGTCATAGCAGGAGTAAGAAGAAATTATTTATATTGAATCTCAATTCTCTGTTTAATAGGTCCTCCATTAAACAGATGAACACCTGATTCACTTTGCACCTGAAAATTTCACTCTCTCAATAAAAGAGATGCATTTGCACAGTAAATTTAAAACAAGCTTACCTAAACACAGCATTTTGCAAAGGCATATCCCTAGGCTAGCACAGAAATTAGTGAACCCAGGACAGTCAAAAGCATCTGTGAAAGAACAAGCACTCTTTTGTTCCAGGCATAGCTTAGTGTAGCATGAATGTTATGGTACATTTTGGCTGCATCCTTCATCTCTGCCTTTCACATTGCAAAGTATCTCATCTTCTGAAGAAGCAGGACACTGAAATAGCTGTCTAGTTTCTGTGCCAGCTAAAAATTTACCCAGGAAACCTCAACCTGCCATCTTTATTTTGTGCTGTCAAAGGCTTTTTAGTTTAACAGTGAGTTCTGCTACCTGATATCTGAAATAACCACAGAATAGCAACTGTTTCTATATAGAGGATGAAGAAACCACTCACAAAGCAGCCAGATATTTGTTCCTCACTTTGTTTTCTCTGTTGCATATACACACATGCACCTGTTTACCTAATTCTGCTTCTTTTATTTCATACCATTTTAGATGCATTTCATTGTCTGTGACCTCTTGAACCATTTTATCTGGGCTGGGGATCTGTTTTGATTAATATGTGAGACTGGTTCAGTACGATCTTATGTTATGCTAATCTGTCAGCAGACTCATCAGACTAATAATATTATAGCTCAGTGTTATAACAGCTGCTGACACTAATGTTTTTGGCTGACTCAGTCTTTCTTTATAAAATAATATTAAATTATTGTGGCTAGTAATTACATAATCTAGCTATATGGACAAAGATGTAAAAGAAACACTGTGCAAGCCTCCATGTCTTTTGATATATGCAGTTGAAAACTTATTTCTCTCTGATTCCACACAGCAATTATTGCAGAAGCACAGTTTTCATTTTTTAGAACACAAATTAGTTTTACTGATAAAATATGCTTCAAGGCTGAAGAGGAAAAAGTTGAGGAAATAGTCCATAAAGAATCCATATTTGCATTTTATTTTTTTATAGTAATCATGAAAAGAAGTAATTTCCCATGTACACTTTGCAAGCAAATCCTACAATGTTTCACCAATAAAAGATTTGTCCTTTTTTTACCCATTTTTTGCTTCAAGGAAAAAAAAGCAAAAACAAAAATCATCTTCCCATGCCCCTTCCTCATAGGCTATTATAGACATTCTTGAAAACAATCTGTAATGGGTTAGAGAAGAAATAGTGGCCTATGTCCATTCTTTTTTTCCTTCTCTCTTCCCTTCTTCCCAAATTTGTCCAAATATGAAACAGAAATGAAAATCTATTTGAGTTTAGTAAACTCTACTGTACATGAATTTTCTGAAATATATTTCCCAAAGACTGCTTCATATCAAACATCAATGCAAACAAAGGTGGATAAGGAAATCTTCAGACTACCATATCCTTACTGAAAGCATATAAACAGGAACACTGCAGGAAAATTTGAATTGCGGGTTTTCTTATTCCAGCTGGAATTTAGAAGAAATGGAAACTTCAATATTCTTGTTAGCTTTGACCTCAAGCTATTTCTGGCCAAAGGGAATTAAATAAGTTTGAGCAATCTCTACATGAAAGCACAATGATTAATATTTAGCTGATTTTTTTCTTAAGGTTCAAACATCAATAATCTGATATTACAGGTTTCAGACTGATCCAGTCTTCTATGACTTGTCAAGGCAAAAGTTGATTGTATGCAGCACTTCTCTGTTAGATAAAAGTTAATATTGAAAACATCAGGCTACTTCTGTATTAGGAACAACTGTGGTGTACTAGAAGCAGGCTAGCAGAGCAGAAGACTCGGTGCTGAGGGCCTGACATCCCCACTGCACATGTTTCTTTACCCCTCATGTGTAGCTGTTATGCTGGAGTAGCTCTGGACCATTCTTATGGACAGACTTCCAGTAACAACCAGAGACCACCTTGATGTGGCTCCTTTGGTGAAGTTTCATCCAAAAGGAATCCATGCCTCAAGAGCACTCTGCGATGCAAATGAAGTGGGGTAAGTGGAAAGAACTGGGAGTTTCATTTCCAAAGCTCTTTGCTGATCCGAATTAAATTGCTAATGCAGATGCACTCTCCACACAGCTGGCACATTTTAATATATTTCCCTACCTTTGCTTCTTCATTTGAAATTCTAGCAGGATAAAAAGGCACTGCAAACACTTTCTTTTTAGTAGATCGTGGTTTCAGTGTTTATTTCATTAATTTTTATATTAAGAATTTGAGTGCTACAGTCCTAAATGAATAGATTAAATAATACAAATGCAAACAGACTACTTTGAAAAGATTACCAGGTTTGTGCACACAGTAGGTTACAGCAGGATTTTCACAGGGTTACTTAGCAGATGATTTCACTTTGAATGTTGGACAGTGAAATAATCTCTTAAGAGACCAGTCATCCAATAACAGAAACATCTGAGAGCCATAACAGCCCATCATATCAATGATCAGTGACCTACGAAGGTTATAAATATACTGTAACTGTCTATTTGTCTAAAATCTGCTTACTAAAGGGTATACCAGAGCCATAGACTGCAGCAAAGAAATCTATAAATATGAGTTTCCATGATGGATGGTGACTATTTGGAAAGAGCTGTTATTCTTTATTAGGACAGCAATCTACATTTTTAACATCCACAGCATTTTCCCAGCTAAATTTTCTTGAACATCAGCATGAGACTGTATTTCAAAAGCTTTTAACTTTTCCAATTTTATTTCATGGAATGTTACAAGTATTATTCCTTCAAAATTTCACATTGGATTTTATGGAAATGTACTGTAGGGCATTTGTATTTAATTGCCAAATCATAACTTTACGGTCATAATTACATTTGTTTGCTTGCTTTTAATGGACAAAGAAAGAGCCAGGATAACCCTAGAATTGTTTTATTAGTTCTGGGTGACTGTATGGAACTTATCTAAACTTCCAAGGTATGCTAACAGTTTCAATTTTCTGTTGAAAAAGTATTGCAGATTGGCCAAGGACACCATTGCCAGGTCTCCTCTTGACTAGGGAACTGCTATTAAGATCCTTAAAACTGTATATCTACCTAAAGATGAGTCAAGTGAAGAAAATTTCTAGAGAAAAGGTGGAAAAGCATGCATGAAAAAATACGAGTTCCTCCTTTTTACAGCTCCAGATCTTGTCAGAATAAGAGAGGAAAAAATGATTCCTAGAAATCATACTCCATTTTCAGCCTTTTTCCCTCCAGACTTAATTATTTACACACATTAACACTGGCAAATAGTTTCTGCATTGAACTCCACTGGAATCAAGAGAGACCAAGGCAGAATAACGGAGCATAAGTAAGTCAGTGTTTAGACTCAGATTTATATGGATTAATTTCCACGTATTCTAAAATGTATATAACTATGATTTATTTCTTTATACAGGGATACAGTAGGTAGTAAACATATCAGAAAGAATTATAACCTTTAGCAGCATCAGCATTTTGTTGATGAAATGAAGCATCCTTCTGCCTTGCTAATTCCAGCCATATAATAAATGTCATTTTAACTAATCTTCTATGATAGTTACTTACGCTGCTTACCCAATGTACTCACTCTTTGGGCCCCCCATCAGCTGGCAAAAGCCACGTACTACTCAAAGTCTGTATTTAGTCTTGGCTTTCACAGAAACATGGAAAAACCTACTACGTGTCAACTCACAGTAGCCAGGACTCACTTCATCAGGCCAACTGGAATTTGGAAAAGTCAGGAAACTTTAATATCGTGGATCTTTATGTTGGTGTAACTGTGATTTCCCCTCCACTTTCCAGTATAAGACATGACTTTTCCCTTATTGTAAGCCTTACAGGCAAACAATAGTGATCCCGAAAATTGTAAGGGGCTTGTCTGATCATGCCTAAGCCTCTACTGAACCATCCTCTGCAGCTCAGCAAATGAACAATTTAAATTTTTGAAGAGCGAGAGTGAAAGGTTATGCCAAAGGATAGTAATTTTAAAAGAAGCACTACGACACCCTGGGCAAAAAAAGGTACAGCAAGTATGCAACCTTACTCCCCCCAGGTAGCATTATATTCTTATTATTAACATTTCTTATGCTCTTCTATTGAACCAAAGGGGTTTCAGTTCTGTTTGTACAGGAGCGAAACTCAATGCAGGAATGGGTTTTCATTAAATTGAACTTACAGTAGCTTATGGTGACCACCAACAAGGCATAAAGGGAGAATTAACTGAGGCCTTACTGTCATCACATTGCTTGAGCCAAGTATTCACTGGAGCTCACTCAGGAGAAAACAAATAATATATTGGAATGATTTCATCCTAGCCTGTCAAGCAGAAATAAATGCAGACATTGAATCTCAGGGTACCTTAGAGGAAATATAGGCAGGAATAAGCTCTACCATAGTGTAACTTTCAGGAAAAAATATTGCTGCAGAAGAAATATATTTTAGAAAGCAAGGCCTGTTACAGTTCCTCTGTTCCTTAGTAAAAGACAAATGCTTGTATCCACAACAATTCAGGGCAATCATAAAAGACCTCAATGCTGGTAAGTGCTTCTTATCCAACTGTTAGAACTGCTGAAAGTTATGCAAGTTTGCAAGCCCCAGATAAATGTGTTTCTCATTTAATTGTATGACTCTTGGGCTATCCTCCTTTTTTAATGAGGCTCTCTTTTTCTCATCTCACTACTGATCAAATAGCCTCACTTGTCAGTGTGGACAGAACAAGCCATAATGGGAACTTAAGTGAGATATAGGCTAAAAATATAAAAGAGAAAGTATATGTGGGCATAGAAATTATCGTAACAGAAATGCAGTAACTGAAAAAAAAATTACTATTTTTTTAGAAATAGAAAGTGAGACAACAGTCAGCCAGGCGCATTGTGTGATGTACAATCACTGGGTAGTAGAGTTCCAGAGAAAATAGAAAAGACAAAAGCTTTATAGACATAAACAATATGAGCATTAAGTGTATTCATTCAATATGTTTTCAAAATGCTTCTGTTGTGGTTTTGGGAATGGTAGAGTTTATTTAGCCAGGAGTAAATAGTGTAACAGATGATACTTGAAGAAAAGTCACAATGTTTGGAGCAGATGATGAAAAAAGCAGTAGTGAAGCTACAATTATTCTTAAATAACTTGAAGAAAAAGAAAAGGTGTCTTAAAGTCAAGCAATCATGACAGAGAAGATTTAATACAAATTTATGCAATGTAAAGTAATGCTTTGCTGAGATGACCAATCTCTGTCAAGGCACGAACAGAAATATCAAGCGAAGAACTTGTGGTGCACTTCACATCTGAACTCCACCAGGATTCTGGTAGCATGTGGAGAGGAATATCAACCCCTAGAAAGCAGTACTAATGCAAATCATCCTTGCAGTATTAACAGAAACACCACTGAGTTAGCACAGGGAACATCATCTGTTGACAACTTTAGAAATATACAGATAGCTTAACCTTTTTTTTTTTTTTAGTTAGAAGAGTTATTCAAGAAATTAAAGACTAGATGATGTCTTTAGCATGAAAATATTCAAGGGCAGTCAAGTTTATTCACCAGAAGGAAAGACTGAGGCAATATTCTTCTGTAAAATGACATAGCCATATGCTATGGAGCTCAAGGAATGGAAATAGTCTCTATCCCTGCTGAAGCAGTGTACTAATTTGTACTAGAAGTTAAGCAAGGAAGAGACCTCTTGATTCTGCAAACCATCTTACAGAACTTGATGGAAATGTTGTACAAATCCAAAAGGGTCCTTCCTGCTCCATCACTTTTGAAAACAAACCAAAAAAGATAACCATAACAAGACAGAAGGGAATTTTGCCTTGAAGTAGAAGCTTTGCTTAGAGCTGTCCAGCTCTCTGCTTGGGCCTCTCTAAGACCCTAAACATTTCCACCACATACAATCTAGTCCCTAAGACTTCTTTTCTTTTTAGTCTTCTCCAGATGGGCAACATTTTTTTTAATTATTCTCTCTTAACATTGTCTAATAGGAGTTTACTTATCCTGTTTTGATGTGGTAACTTGCAAGAACAAAATCCTCCCAGACAGAATCACAATCTCCTGGACTGGAAAAGACCTGTAAGATCATCTAGTCCAATCATTAACCTAACACTGACAAGCCCACCACTAAACCATGTCCCTGAGCACTATATTTACACGACCCTTAAATACCTCTGGGATGGGGATTCCACCACTGCCCTGGGTAACATGTTCCAATGCCTGATGACCCTTTCAGTAAAGAAATTCTTCCTGATATCCAATCTAAACTTCCCTTGGTGCAACTTGAAGACATTTCCTCTTGTTCTATCACCTGTTACTTAACAGAACAGGTCGACTCCCACTAATAATTATTACAGACTCCTGTAATAATTCTCACATTTAGTCATAGAGATGTCATTTTCAATTATATTTCTGGCTTCTGCCCACATAAAAGTGCCTGTTGTGTTGACCAGAGCAATGGACCTTCTTCCTCGCATGGAGAAGGCTTGAGCGTTTCGGTTGCTGAAAACCACTTCTCAGTTTTGAGGTTGCTTCTCTTTAACCCAGGAGTCCTCGTTCAATTGAGCTGAATCAGTAGACAGAATATTTCTACTTCAGAAAGCTCTTTCCAAAACCAAAATATTTTATAACTTCAGAAATTCATTTACCTTTGCCATGGCATTATGTTGATAAATCCTTCTGTTCTTACCAACTTAAAAAATAAAAGGGTAAAGATACTGGGTAAAGATACTTTGTGATGTAAGGACCTGTTTATACTGTGTAACTGTTCCTCTCCTCTGATAAGGGTTCACTCAAAAAACTCTGGGTTTAGGACTGAAAAAAAAGGTGCCCAAAACAAACCAGAACAACAACAGTAAAAAACCTCACATAAATCCACAAAACCATTGCCCTGGCTAATTTTGCATGACAACTGTAATCCAGAGCTATTTAATCTGGATCACAAATGCATCTAATCTTAGTGTATGTGCATACCTCTCTTGTCCTATTGCTGAATGAGGCTTCTAGGCAGTATTATATAGAATCATAAACCATATTTGCATAAGAGTTGAAAAAAGAGGCAGAAAGTCAGAGTAATAAATACCAGACAAAATCCGGGCTCTGCTTATAGTACCTTACTGCAGATTCCTTAAATCTCTCACTTTGTGAGTCAAAGAAAAACCAAAAGGGAAAAAATAGGACCTCTGCCAGTCCTGTAACACCATTGCAGAGAACTGGAAAATACTCCAACAGAATTTTGAAATATATTTAATGGCAGTTGGTGCAGAAAAGTGGAAGTGAAGGCATCAATCTTTCCACATGTTGCAGGAAAAGAAGCATTCAACATTTACAATAACGATAGTTTTCAGGAGAAAATGCAAACTTGAATATAATACTAAATATCTAGTACTTCAAAACAAATGATCTTTGAATAGATCAGTTCCTCTGTGTGCATGAACAGACTGGGCAAATGACAGATCAGACATGAATAAAAGGCAAGCGTATGCAGAATCACTAATAAATACAGTGTAATCAGTGGAATTACAGGCAAGATGTAAAGGGAGAGGCTGCCTTTTATGCAATAAACTATGGTTAATAAACTCTTGCAGATAGCATAGGAGAAATTATTAAACAAACAAAACCAGATCTGGAAGAAAGGGTACTTTCGTAATAAACGATATAAGGAGAGGGAATAATCTGAAAATGGGAAATACCCAAAGGTGAAACCTACACAAAAAAAAATATTAAAATGAAATGTTTATCAAGTAAACAATTTAGTGTGATCTTCTACCTAGATAAAAATTCCTTCCCCACACAAATCTTGTCAATAAAGAACATAGATCTGCATTGTCATGCCAATGGGCAATCAAATGCACTCAAAAATCTGCATTCAAATTAGCACCTAAAAATGTCATATTTCTTAAATCCTTCCCAGCTACTGAGATTCATCACAGCTCACCAGATGGAAACAGCCATGTTAACACTACGGGGTGCTGTGAAATCCCAAGCTGTGGTTAAACTTTCAGCTGCAGTGCTATAAAACCTGCATTGCCAGACTTCTCTCAGTTTTCTTGAGCTTATTTTTCTTACTACCTGTGTGATAGCTAAGCGCTTTTACCTATCCTTGATGTTTAAGGAAACTGATGCTCACAACTGGTTTTTGTTACCCACCAGGTAGACATCAGTTTTCCCAATGAGATCCTGTGAGCATTTTGTTTCACGTGGTTTGAGGACAGAGTCAGCTGACTTTCTCAGATTATCATTGCCAACTTCAACTAGCCCACTTGACTTTGCTTTGAAATAATTGAGGAATTTCTCTCCATTTCCTTCTCTTGGGAGAGACAGAGATCAATAGAAAGCTGTGAGGAGCAGCTGAAGAACAATATGGTCTTCAATATAAAAGAACAATATAGTCTGTTCCTTGAAAAGAGGGTATGTCCCTTTGGTGCACTGTCTTATGCTATATTGACACAGGACAGTTTTGGACATAATTGTTTACACAATTTCTGTGATTCCCTTTTTCTGTCCTTGATTTCTAAGAAATGCCTATGAAAAGACTGAGACACTATATTTGTTTGAAGGTTAATAAATGTGCATAGGCTACTGTTAATCCAACAGGGGCTTCCTTTTGGGAGGATTTATCCACAAAATATATTGTACAGAATATTAAGCATATGTGTTATGTAGCCAGTAATAACCTATTGTACTTTCTTTTTAAATTAATTTAAAAGTAAATACCCCAGAGTATATATGGGATGTGCATGGAAACATAGAAATGAGAAATCCAAACATTAAAGTTAAGCGTCCATCTGGGAAATGACTGTTCTGTCTCAGTAATCAGTTCAAAAGTGATATAAAGGAGGGATAAAATAGAAATACAGTCAGCTTCCCATCTGGCAGCTGTTTGTGTCTAGACAAAGACAACTAAACCAAGAACCTACCTGGGTCTTGTACTTTTCTTTGCCTTCAGTAAAAAGAAACTATTAATTTGTGCTACTACACTGTCAGTCACACAGATAATAACAGTTGACTACTTATAATTCATTATATTCTGTTCTGGAAAAAAATCTGTTTATTGTCTGAGAACTTTATTAGTGAATATCACTGAAGAGCCTTTTTACAGGCTTCATAACAGGTGGAAGTAAAAGGAAGATAAAACAACCAATTGTACTTAAGCTCATTACTTTAATTTCCAGTATTTTTTATTTCTATCAAATATTCAAATATTTCATTTTCTGTTACAGCAGAAAGGAATTTTCTGTCCTTCACCAAGTGATACTAGATTATCAGCAAAATTAGTTAAACTGGTTTGTTACAACTTTGTAAATTGAGAATTTCAAATGTAAATACAAACAGTAGTACACTATATTCAAATAAGATGTTTTTACAGGGATACCTGATTTTCCAGAAAATTTGTAGCAACATATTGACTGATAAATATGTTCTCAGATTCAAATTTCAAGACATAGATAACAAAAATATTGTCATTTTTTTCTTTCAAATAACTTCCCTCTGGTTAGAAATTTCCATCTAGTTATTTCAGTAAAAACATTTAAAAATATCTGATCTACTCAGAATATATAAGTAACATGAGGCATTAATTTTAAAGTTTTATAGTCAATAATATAATTAAACTGATGATATTCTGAGACCAGTCTTGGGGACTGTTTAGTACACAAATACATAGTTAAATTCTATTTTTTTATTTCACAGTTTTCTAAAGTGATACAGACATGTTTAATAGTCAATTCTCAAATAATCCATTGTTAATGCATTCATGTACATGGATGATATTCAAATAAGATGCCTAGAATGCTAAGTAGGAGAAAAAAAAGCACATTTCATGAATGTTCATAGAAATTTTAAAATACCTTAACTTCAATTATGTTTCCTTTATGTTTTCATTGAACAACCTAATATTTCCAAAATGCACATATGAATTGCGAAACATGAATATTCACAAGTGAATTTTGAAAAGCAATATTAAGAGACAATGGTATCAGTTGAACATTTCACACACCACTCTTCCACCTTAAAATAGGAATCCCTTTCAATTGGCCTTGTTGGTCACTATGGAGAAAAGAAACAACATCACATAGTTTTCTAATTAAGAGATATTAATTTTTTCTGTGATAAGTATTTCCAAATGAATTATTCTCAAACGAACGCATGCACCAGGCAGTTTGATAGAGCAAGCTAACTCCTTGCTGCTGCTCCTCTCCTTAGAGATACACCACCCCGGGTAGCTCTGAAGCTGGCTCTTATCCTTCTCCTACCTGTTACAGGCTGGACCAAAACTCCTTCCTTCTCCCTTCCTGGGGGAGGGAAGTTATGAAAGTCCCAGCTCCTAGCTCAAAGCTTAGATCCTGTCACAACATGTTTTGGCCTTACCCTCAGCAATGAATGCAGCTTGTTTGACAGTCCATCCTGTCCAAATTACCAGTATGCTAAATATTGTTTACTGAAAATATTGTCCACAGTCGGAAAAGAGTTTAGGAATATTTTAATTCTGCTGAATAAATTATTCTTTTTCACTTGTTCACTCAGTGCTAGTTATCATACAAGCCTTGTCTATTTTGTCAATTATGCGTAATCTTGCCATACATGAGATGATAAATTTATCCACATCAAGCATGATGAATTTTGCAGGGACCAACCTGTCTGCACAAAGAATTAGATGCCTTCCATGCAAGGAATGGAAAATTCAGTCTTTCCACTCCATATTGTTGTCACCAACCTAATTTGAAGTATCATTCCACTTTCCCTGAACTGTTGCTACCAGTTAATGTAGAACAAACTTGGAAGTTTAAACTATTTTTTTGAGCTACAAGATATTTTTAAAATCAAGATGAATGACTTCACTGATTCATATCTAAAACGCTCTACAATACACAGCATGTAATATAAAGATAAGGTAGAGCTATTAATATTCCAGAGTTCTTTCTGTAAAGACATTAAAATAAATGTGTATTAATAACATTTTAATAAAAACTGACATTATTCTGCCCATGACATTAATGCTTTGACATAATGGCTATAATATCTTCTACATAATGTGATCAAATTATATTAAAAAGGAAATAGACAAGAAAATGCATCAAAAAAAAAGGCCCATATATATTAAATCATGTCATCATTAAAACAATAATAAAAAGAATTCATACATTAAATTATGTAAAATATAAAATTTGATACTCTTATTGGATAGACATTTGTCATGAATTTTAACAATATTGTGATGACTGCAAACAAAGATGACGTATTTGCTTATCTTTCCCTTACTTTCTCAAAGTACACAATTCATAGTTTCTTAATGTTAAGCAAATTGTTCTTTGTGAAGTATTTCTGAATCATAATAATATATCTTTATTTCCTATGTTGTTCTTGAACTGTATGACTTTTAACATGTGGGTTCTATGAGTGGGCAACAAAGACAGTGAATGAACTCCCTGTAGTTTCCGGATGTAGAAATACACAAGACAAGACCTTTTGAAGTAAAACCTGATTTGTTCATTAATTATTCAAGAAAGAGTGAATCACACCAACATTGACTAATGTAAAATTTAGGACTGGTGTATGCTGATGATCTGATCATCTTTGTCAGCTGTGGCTTCTTGGCCTTGTTAAGCCTTTTCCAAGCTATGCCATCTCCATAAATATCTTCAACATTTCCATGTTATCACAGCTGTACAGCTATGCCATTCATTTTAAAGATCTGAGTTTCTCATTATGGCCTTCTGTTCTTTCTGTTTTAATGTCAAACATTAGCTGTATAGACTTTATTATGCCACAAACCACCAGAAATTTTGGGTTTTTTTCATATTAAATATGTCAGATGATAATAAGATCCATAAAACTATCTGCAGGAAGAGCGCATCCTAAAAAGGAAACTGAATAAGAGCAGTCACAGGCTCTGTTTTCTTGAGAATACCTGACAGAAACCTATTAAAAAAAGGAATGAAAATATAGACAAATAATTTAGATGATCAGCCATATTTCTGATAAATTTTCTCTTTGTAGGTAGCATTAGTCATTCTCACATACTTATTTACTCAGTACTTTACACATACTGAAATATTTGGATTTTTTTATTCTACAGCAACAAAGGAGTGTACTGATTGGGATGGTTCATCTAATTGCTCTACAGTTCTCAGAGCAATGAAACCATCTCTTCACTTTGGGCCTTTACTTTTGGGAGAGGTAACATCCATTGTGTGTGGGGCATGGTTTTGCTTGCCTTACCTGGCACTATGGGAAGTTTTTCTGAAAATCTGTCTCCAGTTCTTCCTTATCTGTCTTGCTCTCCCATCCTTCCAGTGAGCAAACTTCCTTGATGACTCCAAAGCCTCGATACAGAAACTTTTTTAACTTCTTCAGACTGAAAAAAGTCCAAATCATTTTCTCCTTAGTATTAAAAATCCAAGAAATATTTTGGATTTGAAGAAAAACACTGATTTTGAATCAAAATATATATTTTGACAATTTTGAAGCATTTCATGACAGCCTGGGACTTTTTATTTAATTAATAAGCTAAAATAGGCCACTTAATAACAATAAATGGATAAATCATTCCTTTCTTAGTGGAGTTTTTTAGTAGGGAAATTTTCAAAGCCAGCAGTTCCAGCAGTTTTTAACCAGTCTGTCTTCTGAGGAACAAACTAGGTCATAGACAATAGGCTTTCTGAGTGAGCTAATATGCACAGTTGTAGCAAAACAAGCCAAACAGGACAAGCACATTTGTATGTGATCATGAAGTAATTTAGCAGTATTTCAAAGTACTTCACCCAGTGGTTATAACCTCTTTGTCTCCTCTAGGGCAGACAAGCCCTCACTGTAACATTTTAGCTTTAATATTGGTAGCATCACTGTAAGATTTACTGATTGCCCACTTGATGTTACGATCACCTCATTTTCTTTGGAGTTTCTTTTAAGAGGATAGTGACCTACTGCCATTCTATTGCACTGTGTACAATTTATATGACACCAAAATGCCTCCAGGTTCAATGTGCACTATTGAGAGTAAAATAAATTATACCCATAGGTTCTTCTTTGACTGTTTAATAGCATAGAATAAGTTTAAAAGGAGAAAAAAATGGCCAAAACATGAAAGTAGAATCAATTCTATCGTATTTCATTTGGAATTCAGTTTGGAAGAATATATATTTGGATGGGAACATCTATGCTTTGACTAGTAAAAAGGAGATTTATCAAAACAAATACAGACAATGAAAATAAACACAAATCAAAGAAAATATTAATTAAAATATCAAAGTATTTCTACCGGAACCTTTTTAGATATTTTCCATTATAAATTGTTTCAATTATGATTTTAATTAAATACAAATTTGTTTATATAAATAAAAAAGTCTGCAGAGTAATGCTGATTTTTTCTTAATGGTTAAACTACAAAATTGAAAATATTTTCATCAAATTTGGAACAAAAGTTGTAAAAGGCTTTTAACAATACTTAACAGTAGTTATCAGAAATAAATGAATGCAAAATAGTATGTCATGAGGATGTCTCAAGTTTAAAGAAGTTCAGTAAAAGAAGCCTTTAAAACTTTGGCAGAAGTGTCCTTGAGAGTGAACTGATGGTAATCACTTCGTCTGGATTGTAACAGAAAAGAAAATGAAAGCATCAGTATGGAACTCTAGTTTTTTGATTGTTTTTCTTTTTTAATTTATTGTGGGAATATACAACATTATACTGCTGAAATACATAATTTCTTGGGATCAATTGGATGTGCATGTGATAGGCAGGCAGAAAGGACTCAGTGGAGAAAAACAGGAAGTGGGTGTTGAGATTGGTTAGGGACATGTATAAAGCCAACACAATCTGGAGCAACCCTGAGTAAGCACAAGGCAAACATTCATTTGATTCTTAAACAATGTGGTTATTAAATCCTGCCTCAAACCACGAGTGCAGGTGGGCCCATGCTTATATTTCAGCTATAGTGGGTGAAGTGGGAGTTTAAATTCACTTCTATTGCACTTGTTTCAGACAGCCAGAACATACTGCTTGAAGAAGTAATTTTTTTGATTGTCACAACTGTTTGCTTCAATGTGTGCAAGTTATTCCTGTGGGTACAACTGTAGGAACAGGAAGCAATCAGCCAAGTAATTTTCAGTTAATAGCCTAAGAAGCAGTATAATTCATCCTAAAGTAACGACTATAGCTTTTCAGATTATTTTACACTGAATTCTCATGATTTTTTGACCACACCCTAATTTGATTTAACATATGGTTTTCATTGAAATAGAGCAATTTTTTGTGTAGACTAGCTCACAATTGTACAAATTTACTTTCCCTTACAAAGAAGATGAAAGAAAGAGCAACTTACTGCTTGCATCAGTAATAAATGGAACCTCTGTATATGGCAGTTCTAACATTTACTCCAATTCACTTTGTTTATTTGCTCTTCCCTCCACATATTCCAACCCTCTGTGTGGGAATACAATCTGAACCCCTTAAAGGTCTTTAGAAATACATATAAAAGAATCACACAGTGTCAGGGCCCTGAGGGCACTAATTGGGGTTAAATACCCTGATGAGCCTCATGTGGGACCCATACCCACACCCTCTGCCCAGGAGCTCCTTTACCCACAGCCTCCAGCTCCTGTGATGGATTAGGTAGTGTGACCTAAGTCAAATAATTATTGACACAGCCAAACATAAATTCTGTACAGGTTTTGCTATGTTTTGATCCTTTCCTTTTCCTCTCTCAGTGGAAGATATTGAGGAGAGCTGTTATCTCCCATCCATGGTGTGAGTTGATGATAAAAGGTAGGAAGAGTGTCCCAGATGAGGGAAAGCCACTGAGTGCACCCTGTTCAGTGATGCATTTTATGTAGAACTGGGAGGTGGTTGCTTGAGGTCTTACACTGGTCTTGGACCGCTTAAGATAAAAGCACTTTAATTTGAGTGAGTTCATACTAGCACCCCAGACAGTGTTCCTAGACATGCCATCCCTAACACACCATGCAGCACCCCTTCACCTTCTTCCTCTGACTTTTGGCATCTGAGAATGAAGCTGCGAACTCAGGATGTGGAAGAACAGTGCCAGCCCACCCTAGTAAGTTGTTAAAATTCTAGTGATCATAGTTGCCAAATTTCTCATCACAAAAATAGTGGTGTTTCAGGCATCTTTCCCCAACTAACTAGACCTCACTGTAACTATATGTTATAGGTGAACTGAAGGACTTCAGGATGGAGACAGCTTCTGCAGAGCTAGACAAGTCACTTTCTTGTGTTTCTATAGAAGCTGTAAAATAAGTGTCTGTTTGGTCTTCCAAGTCAGAGATGCCTTTCACCTTAACAGAAATTGTACTGAATTCTTGTTCTGGAGTCACAACTTCCAAAGGCACATGAATTATAAACAGCTCATACTGTAGTACATTGCACATTCAACGTCAGACACTGCCATTGCTTTGGTTCAATTCTGTGTTTGGGAAGAAAACCCACCACGCATGTGCTTGATATTTATTTTTTCTCCTTAAGATTTACTTATAAATCTGAAATAATACTCTAGTTGAGAAAAAGAATGAAAAAAATCCTCAGCCTTTTTCTGTATCTTACTGAAAATCCATTGCTCTTGTGGAGTTGCCCTGCGCACTTCTCTAACATTTTATCAGGTTGCAGATGACTCTCTTCTCTTGAGCTTCTCAATGAATTCAAACCAGATTTTGACACCTCCAAACATTCTTCAAAAAAACACCTTATTTTTGACCATGGTGACTTGCTCTTATGGTGTGCTGTATGGACCAGATTTTGTTGTCGGGGCACATGGAATTTGGTGGCTTCATTGTATACTAAACTTAAGGAAACCCTGAAGATCCTTGATATTGATTCACTACATAATTGCAATTTACTTCATTTTTTTTCCAAAATATGTCATTGATCTGGTTTATAATATTTTACCTAAATGACCTGAAACTGTGGTGTTTGAGATCACTTTTGCTTTGGGGTATCATTGTTTAATTGACATCTGAATTGAATGAAATAAATTGATACAGCACAAGAATTCTTTTAAAACCATATTCTTTATGAACTAAAAGTATTTTTTAAGATTTTCATTTATTTTATACAGAATTGTGTCCTTGTGAACTTCTAACTTAGAGTATCTGCCATATTATCTGGCTATAATTATTCTGTGAGCCCAAGACCATTAATCTTTCTTCATTTTCCTATTGGTTTCATGAAAGTCTTATTTAGCTTTAAGATACAGTACATTCAGAAATGGTCATTTGCATGGAAATTGTCATAAAAAACAGGAATTTGGTAGCAATGCCTGGACTTAATTATCAGTTTAGCCTCCGGACTGAGCTACCAATCATTTCCAGAAATTGTCATGGTCAAATCCAGCAGGTATATTTAGAAATTGCTCAGTTATCTTCTGTGCAGCTGTTTCATTCTCTTCCTGAAACCCCTAGGCTTATAAAGGTCACACCAGGGCAACAGAAAAGTGGAACACAAATTGCCAATTGCAGGTTTGGAGAAAGGTTGTTTCCTTTGACGAGTCAAGGAAAAGCTGGAAGTCTGAAAAGAGCTATGGGTAAACACTGCTGTCATTTACTCCCAGCTGATTTCATTGTGGCTGCAGTGGGTGTCTAACTGCAGAGTTTATCATAAAATTTCAGAAAGGGCCTTCTAAAACCCCAAAATCTTACAAGTTAATCTAGCAATTTGTTGTTTTTTTCCTGAGCTTTAGACTTACGGTTTTTCAAACCTTACACACATTACTTGGCAATATAATCTATAAACAACCATTAAAACAAAATAAGAAATAAAAAATCCTTCTATGCAGTTTGGAAATAATTCTGACACATAGTTATGTAGCTGGAAGGACGAAGAGGGTATAATTTTACCATTAGCTGCCTGTCCTGTGCCCTGGGTGCAGAACTGGTAATGCACTGTCTGGTATAGCACTCCAGACAACAGGTGCTCCCCAGCTACCAAAAAAAAGAAAGGACTCCAAGCTTCACCACAGTGAGAGAACACACACTGTGCTCTCCTCTGAGCATGCTTCATGGCTAGTCTCTCCCCACCGTGCTTCTAAGGGCATAGCCCAGCAGAGAAACCGAGTGAGAATTTCATAGAGGCTGAGGCTCGACACTCCATCAACATCAGGAGAGCTGATGGTTGAAACTGAAATACAGCCCTTCACAAGTATGAATGTAGTCAAGACCAAGAAGCTTGTTTCACCCTGAAGGCACTTGACTCTGTGTTTGTTAGTATGAGCTTGGTAACTTTACCAGCCCCACCACAAAGTAATTCAGCAAAGACTGATTCTGACTTCCAGCTATACTACTTAACCATGATTTCAACACTTCTCAGTCCTTTCCTGTTATTTGAACTAGGAAGTTAAGTTTTGGGACATATCCTGAAATACACAGTATTTAAACTGTGGTAAATTAAGTACAAGCACTCGTTTTTTCAGCTAATTATTAACACAGCAATTCATATTCAAAACAACAAAACATTGGGGTTTGTTAGTTTTCACAAATATGGACATTATTTAACCACTACCCCTAGGGAAATTCCAGCCCCCAAGTTTTAAAAATCAAAATCAACAGTTATTCTGGGAGAATTCTCTTTTTGTTGTTTTCTTGGCAAAAGAAAAGGGAAACAGTGTAAAGGTATAAGAATTAGTAGATTAATGTATTTTAATGACTGTATGCTTAAATGGAAAATATTCTTTTTGGAATGAACTTGTTCCTGGTAGATCACCCAAAGTTCATGAAGCAATTAACATTAATTATTTCAAACATATGCTGAAAACTTTATAACAGATATTAGCTAGCAAGGTTAATTATTGAATGTGAAAGCAATGCACTGATGTAATAAATACAAGGAAACTCAAATCTAAAGGGAATGGTGCCAGTATCTAGAAGAAGAAACCGCAATCCATTCCCATAATAGCAAGTGCTAATGCAACATATCACTTTCAGACATCCTTGCCCAGCTCTAGTACTTCACAAGACTAAGCTGGGATCATATTGCCGTGGAGAAAATTCCTAACTTGCCATGCATGTCTCATTCCTTTCCGACTCCTGAGACTAATATCTGACACAAAAGACATCATAAAGCCTTTTTGAGATTCCTCCTTGGTCTGCACATTAAGGTAGAAGAAATAGATTTCAAGTAATGCTGGAGTTGGACTGTGCTTCAAAATGAAGAGTAACTGATTCATAATAATTGTTTTTCTAAAATTTCCGCTGCCTCTTTTGTGCTAACAGGTGCTATGTTACTAAGGGAAATTTTGATCCTTTACTTAAAAACAGCAGTTCCAAACTAAAGTGTTTGATTACATAGAAATTATAGATAACCTTTGGACACATGTTATTAAAATTATTAGGTTCCAGTGATGCCATCTTTCTTTTCCCTACTTTGGTTTTGTTGGAATTACTAAGTAAAAAAAAATACTTCTAAAAGCAGAGAGAAAAATATTAAACAGATATTTCTCACAAGCAGCCTCTGACACTCACTAACTGTATTTTCCTGATGTTGTATAGTTTAACCTAGTAGGAGTAATTGTTTCTATGTGATTTCCTCAACTGTCTTGTAGCTGTTTCAGCTGTTTTCCAATAGTCATATTGATTTTGAAACTCTGCCAATATTTTGGATTTTGTTGCTATGCAAACAATTGAATGTTAGTCTTTAAAATTATTGATCCATTTCCAAGAAGGCTCAGAAAAGTTTTTATTTTCAGCTTTTACATGTTATAATAAATTTATTACTTCTAAGGAAGAGGTACAAATAATTTTATAATCATATTTTATTTTTAGCAAATGGGCAAAAGATAAACACGTTGTATTGCTCTTGTTTTCAGTTCACTTTCTTTAATAAGAACTAACTCAAACTAGTAGAACACTGATTTTCAAAGAAGTTTAACAACTCATCGGCCTATGACCTTTCTGAATGCACAAAAATTAATACCAGAAAAATTTGAAACAAAGCTCACAAAATTCATTTCTGTCCTGGATTTAAAGACCTTAAAGTGTGAGGCTTTTAATATGAAGATTTAGTAATAGTGTGGATTTCATTCTTTTAGCTGTAACTTCACAAGTGCAGCAGAGTTTTCTCCTGTTCCTTTAATAAAAATGTTTATAAAAGTTAATGAAGGTAACATTTGTCTTGAATTACAGGGCAATAGTAATTGTATATTTATCCAGATGTTAAGGGGAGCAAGGTTAAACTGGAAGTCACATTCGAACATAATCTGACGTAAAAAGTCAAGTTCTGTAGAAAGCAATTAAAAGAAAGGGGGGAAAGGAAGCAGAAACACGATCAGGGATGAGAAAGAAATAAACTCTCCTACCAGTCTATATTCAAGCAGACTGAATTTATCAGGTCTGTCAGAGGGACTGTCATGACCACTGCAGCAGAAACCATGTCGTAGCATGTAGCAAATGTAAACAGATCGCATACTGACATAGGGAGAGCTCGTGGTGCAGGGGCCTCCCTGCAGAACATGGAGAGGAAAGAGAATTTAAAAAAAAAAATAAAGTTTGACATTTTTCCTTTTTTTTCTAGAAAGCTGACATAGAATTTTAGATCTGCATTAAAAGGAAATGGGCCAAAAAGCAGGCCAGACTGACACATTATTTATGGGACTAGTTTTTAATTCTGTCATAATAACTTTCTTCTGGGTTGGATTCAACAGAATAGGCTTCTTTCCAGGTTCCATTTAGACAAAGCCAGTATCTTGCCAGGACAGCTCATGAGAGATATTACTACAGAAACTGGGTTTGACCTGAAATACAAATGCTAGCTTAACCCTCAGCAGGATCCAAATACTTTGCTTAGTCTACATCTAATGAAATACTTGTGCTTAATTATCTACTTAGTTCATACAAATGAACCCTTCTCCACCTCCTAGTGTTCAGAGGATGTCTAATAGAGGGTGATAACTTAGGAACTGATCTTTAGTTAGGGTAAATTGGTGGAGCTGTGCCAGCTGAAATCAACCATGAATCTGGCCAACAGACAGCAGGTTGTTTAAGGGATGATAAATACAACTTTAATTTTATTGAGCTTTTGCATGATTCTTAATATGGTGTTGATTTAATTTTCTGCTTTTAAATAGTAGCATTTAAATGATAACATGCTATTATCTTGCCAATGTAACATAATCTCCAAATCTGTACACCAAAAACTATTAGGTTGACATATTATCGGATTTCCATAGGTTTTTTAGTGACATCCTTTTACCATTGTCTTGACATCATAATGTCTCATAGCATAGTTGCATTGAAATTATTTTTCTATCAGTTTGACATGATATTGTCTCCATGGACTTGTACTGACACTTAAAACAAATGGAGAATTACTGTTGCCATTTTGCACAGAAAAAAATTGCTGCACTCACAAAACAATTTTGTTTTCACAATACAACGATCCACTTTAATAACAGCTTTCAATTTTAGATGGCTGGGGTTTTTTTCTCTTTTTTTCCCTAGAGCTTGCTACTATAAAAATCCCTATAAAATGAAAGCAGAGTTTCACCTCTGCTCATCTAAAATGGCTTCACATATTGAAAACGATTTAGTTTAAAATAAAAGCAAAATAAAGAAAAAAACCAGTTAGTTACAACAGAGATGTAAAACTGCTCACATAAAATAGGAAAAAATAGTGAATTTTGAGTCTGACTGATCTGAAGATTTATTCATCTCTTCTAAAAGAATTTTTTTATGGGTCCATAAAGTTGTATAAAAATCCTGTGGGCTTGTTATCTTCCTTTGATTTGCTATTTGACTGAATATCAACATACAGACAAGAAACCAAAAAGAAAACCTTTTCTGAAGTTTTGTGTTCAGGAATTCCAGCTCAGATAGCCATTTAGACAAAATTATATGCAGAACTATATCAAAACATTGTGGTTCTAGTTTTCATGATTTGCCATCACTTTAATATTCCAAGCCAAGGCCAAGACCGTGAAACAGGGCCTAAAGGAGAGATAATTGGAATGAAATCATTTTCATATCTTGGTGTTTGTCTTTAAGATCCTTTTCATTAGTGACCCTGACATAAAAATTGCCAGCTAACAAAATTTGTTAATGGCTCAGAGTTTGAAAGTACTGTCTAAACATATAAGGGTCAGACTATCAGCAAGCGCTAGGTGACATTAAAAACTGGGAATAAGATGACATTTAATAGTGCAAAATAAAAGCTATGTCTCTGTAAAGGTCAACAAGGATGCATGTTATAAACCTGGAGCTCAACGCTGAACATAGGATCTGCCTATGTGATGTAATAATGAAAGAAACCAAGGCTATATGATGGCAACCATTTCAAACAGAAAAAAAGATGAATTCCATTATACAGGATACTGGAATACAGGACTATGGTTTTGTTGCTAACGTCCAGAGAGATTAATTCAAACTGGAAGACCATCGGCGAGCATTACCAGGAATCCTCCTAGGAGCGAGGTGAAGTGCTTGTCTTATACAAGGAGAGGAAAACAGTTGAGCCCTGCAAAGTAAGTGCTAGCAGAAAGTATGGTTTTCTCATCAAGATTCAGAGAGAATGCAGTTATCTCTTCTCAGGGAGAAGCAGCATTTCAGTTACAGAACAATGCTAACACAAGAACAAAGAGGTGCCTGCTGGTTTTAAACATGATTAGGCTGGTCCTAAAGAATGGTTTCTTCCTAACAAAAAGAGAGAACTGCCTTCCTGTTGAAGCAGGTTTAAGACCAAATGATGGCGTGACTAATTGGGTTTGGGTATCAAAACACTTTAATCACAGACTTGCTATTTTACTAATTGCATGACTTCCCCAGCCAGTGGGAGAGACAAAGCAGCCAGGAGGAAGGTTGGGTGGGTCAGTGCAATCGTGTCAGTGGTGCCGTGCATAGTCCAGGGCTGTGGGGTCCGCCGGGCTCCTCTGTGTCTCCTGGAGGTTAGAGAGATGTTTCTGGATCCTGGAGAGTGTTGTGGAACTCCTCACCAAGGTCTTTTTTATATTGCAGTTAACTCCAGTATTCTTAAGTGTTCTTAATTATAGGTTTAGGTACAGAATAACTCACAGAGAATGTCTTCTCAAATCACACTGTTGTTTTCTGATTTGTTGACGCCATTGTCAGTGCTCCCAATCTTCCTGTTCAGGTCACTATTGGGCATGTTGATATGCAACAGGCTGAGCCTGTAGTTTGGCTCTACATTTCCTTGAGCACACCAAAACTACTCTGTTGTTTGCAACAGGTTTGGATCATATTTCGTCTACTTCTGTTACAGCAAAAAGTCAGTTAGAGTTCATCAGTTCATGCCGACAGCTTTGCTAACTGCATCTAACTCATGCTAATGTCTGCAGCAGTGGGGCCAGGAAACAAGCTGGTTTTAGTCTTAAGACTAAAATTAATATGATTTCTCTTGGAGACCTACTGCTGACCACAGGTGATCAGACAAAGGTCTTACAGTACTAAGATCCTCTTTCCCAAGTCCTTATTGTGGGCCTGCTTTTCACAGTTTTCTGCTGTTTTTACTGTGCGTGAGCACGGACTGTCACATAAGCTGGAATAAATCTCTGTATTTTCTAGTGCTGGTCAGGTGCCGTCACAAGGAGAATAAAAAGTTGTAACACTAGCAGTTGTGAAAAGAGAAGAGTATTTAATTGGTAATTGATGACAGAGCAGTAGATCTCTTAATTTATGAACACTACAAATTTGGTCAAGGCCAATGCTTGTGTGATTGCCTGTTGCTTATGCTTTTATGACTAAAAAATTCAGGAGAGACTCCCTTTGAATACCAGATGACATATGTGCTTTAATACAAAACCAATTTGAATTGCCTCGATAATACCAGGTGACTGAGTCATAGTCCACACTTTATGCCAGTCTACTTCTGTTCATCAGGAGCATGAGGCTGTATTTTAACCATGATGAAGCCCAGGAGCACTCTTTCAATAATATAAATTTAATCTTAAACAGACAGGTTAAGGTGACAGCTGATGAAATCTAAACACTTGCTGTCTTTTTCACAAGTAATAAATACACACAGTGGAGTGCATCTACAAGTTATAAACAGCATTTTAAGCAGTCAAGCCAAAAAGGAGAAAGGGGTATATTTAAATGCAAACCTGAACAATTCAGTGGTTTGAAACATCAGTCAAGTCTCCTTGAACTATACTGCTGTAACTGATTGAAGTAGCCTGAGAACTTTAAAATGAAGTGAGCTGACACTTCAGGTTAACGTTGATTTAACACTTATTGGCCTAGATGAACTAATATTGAATGTAACAGAATGACAGCATGTTATATATAGCTGAAAGAGAGCTGTCAGAAGGTAGTTTCTCAAAAAAGTAAGTCCAAGTTTTTTCTAGGATTTTATCATTCATTGCAAACCCTCTTCTGCAAAGTTTTAATTACAGTATCAGCAACTTGTCATTACAAGGACCATGGCATTACAAAAAAAAGATAGGTCTGCTGAGATCATAGCATTTTCTAAGAAGATAAATGGAAAATCTTAAGCTTGGTTAGCTCTGGATATTATTTTGGTAACTTGAGCAGATCAATACATTTGTGCAATTGGCCCGGGAAACTACAGGCTGGTCAGCCTCACCTCCATCCCTGGAAAGATGATGGAACAGCTCGTTCTGGGGGTCATCTCCAAGCATCTGGAGGAAAAGAAGGTTCTCAGAAGTAGTCAACATGGATTCACCAAAGGGAAGTCATGTCTGACTAATCTGATAGCCTTCTATGATGGCGTAACTGGATGGGTGGATGAAGGGAGGGCGGTGGATGTTGTCTACCTTGACTTCAGCAAGGCTTTCGACACTGTCTCCCACATCATCCTCACAGACAAGGTTAGGAAGTATGGGTTAGATGAATGGACAGTGGGGTGGATTGAACAGTGGCTGACAGATAGAGCTCAGAGGGTTGTGGTTAGTGGTGCAGAAGCCAGTAACTAGTGGTGTCCCTCAGGGGTCAGTACTGGGTCCAGTCTTGTTCAATATATTCATCAATGACCTGGATGAAGGGATAGTGTTCCATCAGCAAGTTTGCTGATGACACAAAACTGGGAGGGGTGGCTGACACGCCAGAAGGCTGTGCTGCCATACAGCGTGACCTGGACAGGCTGGAGAGTTGGGCAGAAAAAAACCTGATGAGGTTCAACAAAGGCAAGTGTAGGGTACTGCATCTGGGGAGGAATAACCCCATGCATCAGTACAGGTTGGGGGCTGACCTCCTGGAGAGCAGCTCTGTGGAAAGGGACCTGGGAGTCCTAGTGGACAACAGCATGACCGTGAGCCAGCAATGTGCCCTGGTGGCCAAGAAGGCCAATGGCATCCTGGGGTGTATCAAGAATAGTGTGGCCGGCAGGTCGAGGGAGGTCATCCTCCCCCTCTACTCTGCCCTGGTGAGGCCCATCTGGAGTATTGTGGCCAGTTCTGGGCTCCCTGGTTCAAGAAGGACAGGGAACTGCTGGAGAGGGTCCAGCAAAGGGCTACAAAGATGATTAGGGGACTAGAGCATCTTTCTTATGAGGAAAGGCTCAGGGACTTGGGGCTTTTTAGTCTAGAAAAAAGAAGACTCAGGGGGGATCTTATCAATACTTATAAATACTTAAGGGGAGGGTGCCAGGTAGATGAGAATAGCCTTTTTTCAGTTGTGCCCAGTGATAGGACTAGAGGTAACGGGCACAAACTTGAGCACAGGAAGTTCCATCTTAACATGAGGAGGAACTTCTTTCCTTTGAGGGTGGCAGAGCACTGGAACAGGCTGCCCAGAGAGGTTGTGGAGTCTCCCACACTGGAGACATTCAAAACCCACCTGGACGCCGTCCTGTGCAACGTGCTGTAGGTGTCCCTGCTGTGGCAGGGGGGTTGGACTTAGATGATCTCCAGAGGTCCTTTCCAACCCCGACGATACTGTGATACTGTGATACTGTGAAATGGCATTATATAAACCCCTGCCATGCATACAGGTATACTTGGATCATCTTAACCCAGATTATGTTAGGAATCAGTTTCTGTTTATTGTGAATGCAGCTTCAAGTCAAACCTTTACAGTTGGTGGAGGGTCTACAAACCCATTACCTTTTAAATATGGCCCTGGGTGTGTATGTGTGTGTGTGTGTATATATATGCATACACAAAAGAGTGAAAACAATATAGAACTGTGAAAAATTTTGGTCCCACTTCTCTGATCAAATATTTATGAAAGGGATATTATGCAATTATTTGTTGTCCTGCACACTGTTTGTGTGCTTATACCTCAGTACTCTGTAAGGCTCTGCTAGCAGGAATCAAGCACATCTACATATACAAATATTTGCTTTTAGTAGGAGTGTTAAGTATCGAGCCCTTGATGTTTTGCGGGGGGTTTATTTTTTACAAATGGTCTAAAATAGCAAATGGACTACTGAGCAAGCTTGCGGTCAGTACTTTTTGACACACGCTATGTTTGCAAACTAACCAACAGGAAGGTGGGCAGGAAGGCTAAAGGAATTAATTGATTACAGTGTCACAGTGAGCAGGTTAGCTCACACTGCAATGGGTTTAGTCTGTCACTGTAAATGGGAAAGGAGATAGAAACAAACAAGCAAAGATCAAAGCCAATCTGTTATAAAATGCTCCCTTGATACTAACATTTTTTTTAAAAAAAGATGGCCTTAAGCAAATTTTTTTTTTTTCTCCCCATCTAATCTTTCTACTGAGGATAGAAAATTCTTCTCTTTGTGGTTCAAGATGAGATTATTCTCTCTGTCTAGGGCACAACAGAGGTCGAATGATCTCACAAGTCCCAAAATAAGTGTCTGCTACCAGGCACCCACACGATTTCACAGCTAATCCTTACCCTCTGTTGAAATTGGGTTGTGTATAAGTAAAGAAATCCAGATCTTATTAGGAGTTTTCACTCATATTATAATCTCATTATTAACACACTATTCAGAAACACATTTTGAGGTGAAATATGAAAAAAAAAACCCTCATAATCTGTAACAGTTCTTTTTTCTGAATATGTTTTAGTGGCCACAGCGTTTAAAGGATGGAGACAGAGCAAAGGGAAAACAACAAACTACTGAAGTCAATGAGAAGACAGTTAGAAATCATGTGAAGGCCCACCTCCAATTCATACCACTCTGTTAGCAAGTGTCATTTATAGCAGATGTAGCACATTGAAGATGAGGTATGGTCCCACCACAGAAATATAAGCAATTGTTGTGGTTTTGGCCAGAATGGCAACGGAAACGAATGACAGATGCTCTCCCCACCCTCTCCCTTCAGGGGGAGAATAATGAGAGAGAAAAATACCTATGAGTTTAAAAGAAACTAAGCTACTTTAACAAAATATTAATAATAAAATAATAAAAAGAAAATATAATAATATTTTTTAAAGAAAATAATGAAATATATGCAATGTATACAATATATAAAAAATCAGTATCAAGCTCCCAGGATGATGATCAAATCCCCTGCTCGCACTGGGAAATTCCCAGACTGGATTCAGCAATGGGTGGGAACTGGATTCCGGATCTGGATTCAGGATCGCACAGATCGGTATCAAAGGCAGATAAATAGCCCTCCTTGGATGCTGGCCATTGAAGAAAGAGGTCACATGTCCTCTCCGCTGCTCCTCGCAGGTGTGACCCCTCTACACTTTTCTGCTTCCAACCCTCCAACAGGGCAAATATCATGTTAGCTGAGCTTGGTTGTTATAGTAATAAGTATAAGCAAGAGCCTTTCTGCATACTGTTCCTTGGCATTAAGTATAAACATAAAGTCTTATCACTCTTGAAGCGGATACTGTCTGAAAAATACAATGTTAATTTCAGAGATTTCAGTTAGTTAGAAGAGGCTTAACCGGAAATTAAAATTACTGAACAGAAAATTGGTTCTGTTTTACTTCAAACCAGGACAGCAGTGTAGCTAGTGTAGCTGGACAAGTCGAGAGAGGACTCATCATAAATCTGATATTTGGTTAGTATATACATTTTGCTTAGCATTAGTTGATTAGAGATCAGATTCCTACTCTACGCTCTCTTCTAAACCTCACGCTGACCTTAGTTTTCCTGCATTAATGGAGTAAGTCTAGTGTGAGAGAGACAGCCAAATTAATTCTTTACTATAATTCTCAGCATACATCCATGCTATAATTCTATAATATAATTGGTAAATTATGCATTACTATTATAACTGTATTATAATGGCATCAGAATTGTATAATTAATAATGAATAGCTTGTTATATATTTAATAAAGGGCACACTTTCACCCATTAATTGAATGTGAAGTGTTGTTTTGCAGATGAAAGGGTGTAAATCCCCCTGCCAAATCCCAGAAGCTGGCACATACTCTAATTCTCATTCCTTTCAAACATCAAATCCTCTAATGTACCCCTTTCTCTAATGGCAGAAAAGAGATCCTTAACTACATCAGTTTTTCCTGTTACCAATATCTTTCTGAATTAAACAGCTGAAAATATAAGCACATTTATTTGACAGTTTTTTCTTAGGACTTGTCTTGCTAACTGAGCTTCTACCATGTTGTACTTTCTTCATAGGTACATAAAGAAAACCTCCTATAAACTAGGATCATTGTAGTAGCAATGGGTTCCATACTATAAGATCATGAAAGTTCCAAAACATAACTTTCCAAAATACAAAGCATTGTTTAAATCATGCAATTTCTGTGAAAGGACTCCTTTCATCAGTCTCTGTTATGAATCACTGGGGTTTTTTAGACAAACATATCTGCAAATTGGATTTAACTGAACTGTTTTGCTAACTACTTTTATCATGTCCCCTTCCATCCACATAAAGCCACAAATGAAAAGTAGTTTAAGCCAAATTCATGTAAATCAAGAAAATATATCTGCTCAATCACACCATTTTATGCAAGAATTAACAACTTTTCATACTAACTGCAATCCTCAGTGTGATTTCTATA
The DNA here is from genome assembly GCA_017639485.1 of Pluvialis apricaria. Taxonomy (NCBI): domain Eukaryota; kingdom Metazoa; phylum Chordata; class Aves; order Charadriiformes; family Charadriidae; genus Pluvialis; species Pluvialis apricaria. Next base: position 139,168,333 of record CM030008.1, on the reverse strand, counting down.
ATACAGGCTTACTTCAATTGCCTAAGCATAGGCACCTAGTGCTACTTGAGACACTCTGTGGTACCTGAGACTGCACAGGGCCAGCAAATGCAATCTAGAACCTACAGAAGACCTTTGCCTACCTAGAGCACCATAGAAGCTAGAGGCCAGGCAGGATGCTCTACAACATAAAAAAAAATGGAATTAGGGCCTTTATACAGGCAAATTAATTGAGTCCTTACACTGCCCTTCTATCCCTGCCCAGAGTAAGCTTCTGAAACCAAGACCCACTGTGCAAACTTCAAAGCTGCCAGGTAAGAAGATATAGTACACCACATTTTTTGGTCTAGGTAATACTGTTAATTTTATTATTTTTATATCCCTATCCAAACATAGCATCCCAGCTGTAACTCTCTAATTATAACTTTAGTAATTAACTGGGTTTTGTTTTATGAAAATTCTGATGTTACAGTTCCATGTGAATTCGATGTTGTTTTCATGCTCTTATAGCATTGTTTGCTTTTATTATGAAGTCCAAAAGCTACATAATTCTTCTGCCATAAAATCTAAATATACTGTATAAAACTATGCTAGCAACAAATATTCTGGAAATGTAAATATGTGTTACTTTGGAGGAATTACTTTTGTGTCAGAAAAACAAATTTATTTTGCAAAAAACAAAACAAATTTATTTCCGTCATATGTTTAAGTGTTAAGATGACTCTCACTTCAGACTATTCCTCTCCTGAATTCATTTTCACATGAAAGTCAGCATGGATACATATCTACAGTCATTATAGGATACAAATAGCCCAAGGCGTGAAAATGGCTGCTGATAAAAGCAGAACCTATAGAAAACACAGGTCTTTGTAATGTGCTTACAGTTTTTACTACACTTTAAACTTTGCTGGGTAATCAAAATAAAACTGGCAACAGTCATCTGGGTAACACCAATTTATCAGTTAGGAGGACAGATAAATATTTGGTCACCTTTCAGCCTATTAGGTAAATTTATGGTAGGTCATCAGACTCCAAGATAAAGTTTGAGCTATTTCCATAAATTATTGCCTTGGGTTTTCTTTTCCATATGCACATATAGCTGTGATTTCTTATTAATTATTGTTCTTTGTTGTTCTTATCTGCAGAAATAAATGTACATAAGTGCAGAAACTCTTAATCTACTTTGGATAATGAATACTGATTTTTCTTGTAAAAATGTATTAGCTACTGAATGTTTTTTGTAAAAAAAAAATTAAAAAAATAGAAATCTGTTCTGCTTTATTTAGGTGAAATGAGTACTACAGGAAGGCTGGGTAAGCCCAAAAGATCCTTTTCAGACCAAGATAGTATTTTTAATCAAAAGATTCAAAGTAAATTATTCACTCCATTAGATTTGCCTATTTATAGGCAGAAGCATCAAAGTTATTCTGATTTGCAAGCTAAACAGAAAGAACGAGAAACCCTATCATACTACTTACGTCCTTGGAGTTACGTATTTTGCTTTGGTTTTTCTCCTCAATAATCAGACTCAAAGAGTAGACTCTAAACCTCTCATGGATTTAGAACAACAGCTCAAATTTGTAATTAAATTACCACAGTCTAAGAAGCTGCTGCACTTTAATTTAGCTGCGATAACTGCCATTGTGTATACTGTTATGTCCAGACTTCTGGCAATTGGGAAAGTTAGCAGAAGTGCTGTTGCTTTTACATTTGCCCAAACTCAGCAAGTACACACAGGCAATCACTGCAGTCAATAGCCATACAGTAAACTGCTAAACTACCAAAATTCAGCAAGTAGCCAGAGCTTTAACACAACCAGATTTCATGGGCTGTTAAGAAGACAGAGATAAACATACACAGTTTTGATCATCTCCATAAGACTGAAAGCCAGAAAAATCTAATTGAGAATACACTTTGCCTACAAGGTCAAACTACTTAGACAAAAGATGAAGTATAGCATAATGACACACAGTGCCAATAAAAGCAGTAAGGCATAAAACCCACTTTAAACAGTATTAAGGAGCAAAGAAAGCAGAGTAGTATTTCATTGCAATTACTTTGTGGAATATTTATGGCATGATGACTCTACTCATAACAAAAAATGCACTTGACAAGGAAAAATCTTTTCTTGCATTTCAAATATGTGAAGAAAACAATAACAGACTGTTTTTACTGAACCAGGACATTCTATTCAGATTTATATTTCTGTGGACAACATCAAAATACATTCAATCCCTTCTTATGTGTAGAACATACATAGATTCTCTGAAAACTTTGGGTGTTTCCTTTACAAAGTGAATAAAACTATGACAATATATGAAAAGAAGGTGAAGGGTTGGGGTAAGAATACTTGATCCTCTTTAATCTATTAACGCAGCACAAAATCATCCTGCTTGCAAAAATTCTGATTATTTTATAGGATACAAGTAAGAATCTTTGAAGAAGATTTGTAAACCTGTAACACAAAAATTTTCCCTGAACTTCTACTAGGATGGGAGTGTTACTTGAAAATAGGAAAAGACCAAAAGCAAGTGAAGGGGGAAAAAAAGTAGATACTCCGCCAAGTATGAAGATCCTATGATTCCTTGTGTCTTTGCAGAAACCATTTAAAAATAAGTGGGTGGCTGGTTTGCAGCACAATCTGTAAGATGGCACCATGACACAAAGCAGAAAGCAAGCTCTTTCTGACATGTAATAGTCACTATAGCTTGCAAGTAATGCTGTTCATTGCTGGAGTTGAAAACAGACTTGGAGTTTACAACAGATTGCAAGTATCTCATTATCTTTCAGTGGTATTAGGAAAAAAACCAGAAACTCCTTTGAAAACCCTGGTTCTCTTTAATGACAATTTCTATAGCTTGTAGCTCTACATAAATAAATTGTAATTACATACCCAAATATGACTTGCAAATCTTCAGATTCACAACACACAGTTAATATACGTAACACATACCTAGCATTGGATAACCATGCCCTGTGAAGCACCGCAAATAAGAAAACCAATGGTAATACCTCCCCTTTAGGGACATACCTCTTTCTTACTGACCCTAAAACCCTGCCTCACTTTAGCCAACTTTCAAAATAGAGCACCCATGCACTGGATTTTTCCAATAATTTCCGGGAATTTCCAAGAATTATGACTTATCATTGTGACAGCAATTGCTTCCCACAGAAAATAAATGGCTAGTGACAGAAGCTGATGTTTCAACATAAAGCAGAACATGAATATGAAGGGAGAGGGGTGGGAAGACAAGACTGCTGTAGCAGATTGGACATTGACTCAGTACATAGGACAGAACATCATTAGCTGTTGTATTTATGTGGGTGGGTCGAGTGTTCTCCTAGCAGAGAAATTATTCTGCCATCCAGTAGGCCAGGTTTTTCTGAGATTCATGTGTTTCCTTCTCTAGAAAACCTACTAGGCAGAAAGCAGAGCAACAGAAAAGCTAAGCTTTCCTACAGAATTTCTCGTCTGTTGTATCTGGGAAAGCATTGAGAAGTCCCTTGAATGGCTGACATCAGGCTTCCAAACTTTAATTCACAGGTGTTGACAGAAGAAAAAGAAGAATACCTATTTAGATTTAAAAAAAAAAAAAAAGTATGCTTCAAAGAACACCAGCCAGTGACAAAGCTTTTCATGAGAAAAACCTTGACAAACCAAAATAAATATAGAGAATAAGAAGGTTTTGAGAAACTACGAAATAAGTTAAGTCTGAATGTCACAGGAACACAAACACATTCTTTTATTATTAGTAACAGGAAAAATATAAAATGTCCAGGCAATATGAATAGCATAAATATTGTTGATCTAAATACAGTAAATATTTTTTTCGGCTGCCAATACTATGATATGTAAAAAATATATTGTTTTATAATTAAGCTGAGTTTGTGACCTCCACTTTCTGAATCATCTCCCAATGTTTTCCAGTTATTTTATTTTCTGTTAGCATAACTATGTCTATCTATATGACTAAACCTAAATTCAATGTACATTCTTGGCAGTGACAATATTTGTTAGATTGCTATTCATTTTATTATCTTGTCTCCTAAACTTATCTTTCATGAGTTCTGATAATACCTTATTCTATACAATACCTTTATTTCTATTAAATATTTCAAAAAAAATCCATAACGGCTCTGTATTTGCTTTGGTCTTAGGTTTTGAGGAGGGGAAAGGAACCAAAGTAATCCGAACTGTTATCCCTTCTCCTTGTTTAGCTTGTTTACATATAAAAAGGCCCACATCTAAAATGACAGTATTGTAACTCAGTCTGAGGAAGAACTGAGTGAAAATTTCAGTCAGCTGTTCTATTAAAAAGGGACATGATGTTTTTTCCTTCCCTTTTGCTTTAAAAGGTTTTGTACAGCAGGTGTTTTGAGTTTTCTTGATGAAATATGCAGAATACTTGAAGATTAGTTTGTGATGGGGCTGCTTTGAGTACTTCCAGAAAAAGGGCTTAAGCTGAATCATAGTTGACTGTAACAGGTTTATTTAATTTTCAAAGCTACATTTATATACGTCAACACTGGAATTTTAATTGTAACATTTCATTTTCCCTGTCATTTCTGCTTTGATTTAAGATGATACCAAGCTGTTTGGTGAGGCAGACACGCTGGAGGGGAGGGATGCCATCCAGAAGGACCTGGACAGGCTGGAGAGGTGGGCCCAAGCCAACCTCATGCAGTTCAACAAGGCCAAGTGCAAGGTCCTACATCTGGGTCGGGGCAATCCCAAGCACAAATACAGGCTCGGTGGGGAATGGCTGGAGAGCAGCCCTGTGGAGAAGGACCTGGGGGTGCTGATTGAGGAGAAGCTCAACATGAGCCAGCAATGTGCTATCGCAGCCCAGAAGGCCAACCATATCCTGGGCTGCTTCAAAAGCAGTGTGGCCAGCAGGTCAAGGGAGGTGGTTCTGCCCCTCTACTCTGCTCTCGTGAGACCCCACCTGGAATACTGCATCCAGCTCTGGAGTCCCCAACATAAGAAGGACATGGACCTGCTGTGTCCAGAGGAGAGCCACGAGGATGATCCGAGGGCTGGAGCATCTCTCCTATGAGGAGAGGCTGAGAGAGTTGGGGCTGTTCAGCCTGGAGAAGAGAAGGCTCCGGGGAGATCTTATTGCGGCCTTCCAGTACCTAAAGGGGGCCTACAGGAGAGCTGGGGAAGGACTTTTTACACGGGCATGTAGTGATAGGACGAGGGGGAATGGCTTTAAGCTGGAAGAGGGCAGGTTTAGATTAAACATTAGGAAGAAGTTTTTCACTTTAAGGGTGGTGAGGCACTGGAACAGGTTGCCCAGAGAGGTTGTTGAAGCCCCATCCCTGGAGGTGTTCAAGGCCAGGCTGGACGTGGCCTTGGGCAACCTGGTCTAGTGGGAGGTATCCCTGCCTATGGCAGGGGGCTTGGAACTCGATGATCTTCAAGGTCCCTTCCAACCTAAACCATTCTATGATTCTATGATTCTATGATGGCAGGTACTTAAATATCGGGATTCATGAATTAATTATTTTTGTTGACTACTTGAAGTGATGTGTATGTGTATGCATTTGTGTCCTTTCAAAAAAAACCAAAAAAAACCCCCATAAAGTAATTGATAACATCTGTTTGGGGAAGTAGGAAGGGCTTCTAATGCTTTTTTTACGATTTTGTTGGCCTGAATTATGCTATCGCATCTGTAATTGGAGAACACGTAGAATATGATTCTATATCTTAACAGGTGGCAAGGGTTTTTTTTTTTTCAATCCCTTCTTTTCCTTCCCTAGAGCTCTGACTCTGAAACAGACAAGTTACTGTCAAAATGTTTGGTTTTTTATCACTTTTTCTCTATGTAGAGAGGAAGTTTGGTATGTAAGCAAGTAATTTAAAAAGTAAAAGGATTCCTCATTGCAAATTTGCTAGTTTTTGTCAAATCTTTTGATAATCTTTTGAGTCTCTTGAAACTCAGATCTTAACTTAAATTTGCTGATGTTTATATCACAGTATGAGATGGCCAAAGGCTACTTGTAGGTTAGGAAACATTGGCCTTTTTGACAGCCATATAACAGTGACAAAACATGAACACAGTCATGGTTCCAGGTCAGCTCATAAGTGGAAAGAGCCTATGCTGCCCTGATCACACTTCAAAAAAATGTGAGAGACTAGTAGACGTCATCAAATTTGAAATCAGTCTGAAAACCCTGAACTCAAATCTTTTGCTTCAAATACTATCCTAGCAATAGAGAGGCCATTTATTTGACTTCTTTTAGATGAGAAAAAAATAAAACTTTTGCATCTTTTATGAGAATTCTCACTTACAGTATGTCAAAACTGCCATATTACTCATGCCTACTACAAGATTGACCTCATTTCATAAAGAAGTTTAATATACAGGGTTGGATACTAGAAACTAGATAAATCTTTATAGATAAATACATTGTAAAACAACATCTGTGCATGTGGTGGATTTATGATAGCTACTGAAACTCTCAGACGTATTTTCTAGCTTTGTGAGACTTACAATTGTGCACCCCTAATATATCATTAACATATAATATGATTTCTTTTCATAGGGGGCTTGAATTCCTTCAACAGAAAAGTGCATGCCATCTAATTTCTTGGTCACTGAGGATTGCATATTGTCAACTTTAATTTCTTTATCAAGTGTTTGGTGTCATCAATTTCTTCCCGTGGTACTATCACTGCAGTGCTAGGATACAGTGTGCCTTTCCTTCCCAGTCTTCTGTTAGGTTCAAGGGTATCTCCATCGTTAATATCCATACTCCACTCTTACTCTAGGAATATCCCAGAATCCCTTTTTGCCTGAATAAAAGTTACCAGACTAAAAGAATCTCATGAGAACTTATTAATTCTTCTTGTTTTGTTACCTGGTATGATCCTTCTGTCATTTCCTAGCAGTTGTGTAACAATCTCATTTAATTTAAGATAATTTATGGAATTATCCTGCCTAAGAAGCAGGCAGGAGCTGTTTTCTTACATTTTTTAACATGCACTCTCTTCATTGGAATATATTATTTTCATTGGAATATATTATTTTCATTTACTTTGTATCAAATAAAACTTTTTTCTCTGTACGGGATATTTCTCCATGCCATACATATAGACTTCTCAGAAGACAATAAATATCCCTGCTGTGTTCTGATGCAGAATGATTGTATCAAGGGAGGTGGCTGTTATTTCCCACTGCACCAGCTGTTCCATCCTATAACTCATATTAGTAACTAGCATATTTTTTATAATTTTCTTAGTCTCTTTATTGTAATTACAAAGAAAACTGAATGTGCTGCTTGTCCCTTTTGAGTTCTCCCAGGAAGTATTTCCTGCTTAACATAATTCTTTATGTGGTAATATCCCCAAATAATTCTTGCAATGTTTTAAGGCTGTTTTTTACACTGGTCCATTTCTATCTGTAAATATATATTTGATAATGTCCATTTAACATTAGTGATTTTTTAATTGCACATCTCACAACTTAACTAAAATTAAATTATAACATCTATTTGCCAAATGATAACTTCATTGACATCCAATCTGTCCAACAGATGTTTGTGATGCATTGGTGAAAAATCAAGATTATCCAAGAAAAAAGAACCTTGCCTTTTTCCTGTTTACTACTGAAAAGGAGAAAAGGGAAGGAAAACCTTGGCACCCTTGTATCCACTTAGAAAAACACCTCACTTTTAACAGTGTTTCCTCCTAAATAAAAGTGGCAACACAGTCTGCACCGTTAAAAGTAACAGGAAAAAATATAGTGGTCCTTTCCTGCTCTAATTTATCCTATTATTCCTCACTGATGTTATTTACCTACAGGGGAATTTAGTCTCCTTGTGACTAGTCATTTCTGTAAAAGTAGACACGGGTTAGTAATCTTTCTTTTAAAACTCATTTCCCTCAACTTTCCAGCAAGCGTCTCAACATTTTGCTTAATGCCATTGCAGGAGTGGATAGCAAGAGTCTTTCCTACTTTTGCTGAAGGCTGCAACAAAAGAGCATTTAGGTCCTGCATGGTTTGTCTTGAATCTACCACTTGTTGTGATCCACTGCTCAATATGATTCCTTGCTTCCAGTGATGTAAATGAAGAAAAGAAAATTTGTGAAATATTTATGTATTCTCTACCAAAATTCAGCACAAGAATATATCTCAAGGTGGAAGAGAAATCTTAAATCCAAACTCTATCACTAACTTTACTCAGAAGATTCTCTTAAAATATGAAATTATTGTTATGTGTAATACAAAGGTAGGTAAAATAGCTGAACAATTTTATAGGAAACCTAGGAGCTGTACTCTCAGCCTTCTGTCGATGTCTTGTACTGGCACCCACGGAATTAAACACATTCTTGTTTTGCTAAAGAATGGGTCTTTCCATTGTGTTAGCTAGTGTTAAATCATGATGAAAGCTCCCCAAGCCTGAGGACAAGAGACAGTATTTGCCTGGGGTAACAGATAACAGAAATGCAGCAGCAAGTTCAACAGACAAGAAGGACGGTTTGTCATTTGTTCTATAAGACAGGCAGCCCCTACTCAAGTTGAAGACAGCTTTTATACATTGAACCAACAGCTTAGTTCACACACACTTAGAGCTTCAGCTGGAAACTGAAGAACAAAGGACACTTAATGGGTATCACAGATTGAAACATTTTGTTTGTAAAAACAGATCTCTCTGTGACTGCCATTAGCATCTTTGTATAGCTCCATTTTCCCTGGACCTGGGAATCTATACAAAGTTTTAAATTTGAAGCACATTGAGACACTTAAATACCAAAGGAAGTATGGATATAGTTGCTTTCCACAAGTATATGCAATCTAACAGCATGATCCTCTATTTACTTAGTCAGGATCTTGCTGTTGACTTTAAAGTCAACTGAATCAGATAATCCTTTCTGGAAATAACCTGGAAGTAGAAAAAAAAAGGAAAACTATTTTATTTGTTCATTTACTATTTATTGGTTACCATTTTCCCATGTAATGACTCCATGGAGAGCGAGTTGCTTGTTTGAGCTCTCCTGTGGAAACAGGCTGAGAGAGTTGGGGTTGTTCAGCTTGGAGACGAGAAGGCTTCAGAGAGATCTTATAGCAGCCTTCCAGTACTTAAATGGGCCCTTCAAGAAGGAGGGGGAGAGACTTTTTATAAGGGCATGTAGTGATAGGACAAGGTGTAATGGCTTCAAACTGCAAGAGGGTAGATTTAGAATGGATATTAGGAAAAAGTTTTTCACTCTAAAGTTGGTGAAGCACTCGAACAGGTTGCCCAGGGAAGTTGTGGATACCCCATTCCTGGAAGCGTTCAAGGCCAGGTTGGATGGTGCTTTGAACAACCTGGTCTAGTGGCAGGTGCCCCTACCCATGGCAATAATTTTATACCAGAAAAGAGTTGATTTAGTTTGGACATAAGGAAGAAATTTTTTACAATGAGGGTGGTGACACACTGGAACAGGTTGTCCAGAGAAATAGTGGATGCCCTTATAAAAAAAATCTTTATATCCAATCAGAATTTTTGCTGTACTAATTTCTGCTTGTTTCTTTTCATCCTATGGCTGTGCACCTCCTAGAGGGTAGAGCAACATTAGGTTTACCATATAAAAATCCTCTACAGCAGAAAAAATTTTACTTTGATGTTGAAACTCATCCAACAACATAAATAACTTACAATCAGACACAATTTCACCTGAGTTATACTGCATCAATTCTTGCTCTTGTTCAGCTACACATACTTAGTGATCAGAAAAAAATATTCATCATCTTGATTGCAATAATTTGCTGTTCTTTTAATTATGTGACTGCAAAATTGTGGATAAAGTGAGCTATTTCAGAGGCTGTGAAAATTTTCTTATTGCATCCTTTTCTCATTTGATCATTTATTGATATGCCTCTCACAAATTTAGTTAGTTCCATGCTGATTTTTGTGCATTTCTGTTTGCTTTAATTCTATGTTTTCTGTTGAGCCATTAAAAATATATCAGAATGAAGTAATTTCAAAAAATATGTCTGAATATTACAGGTAATGGAGATGATAGCACGCAATCTTAAGCTAAGTTATAAGTTGAGGTGAAATGCAAGGAAATATTAACTAGATGTTAATAAAAAACTAAAAAATATTCTGGCTAAAAATGTTATTTTGTTCCATGTTGGTCGTATTGGGCAGTGGTAGCCGTAGTCGGATGCTTAGAAGAATGCAATTAAGGAACCAGATTCCCTCATTTCCATATGAATAGGTGGAGTCCTCTTATTCTAGGGTTTTCGGGGCCTACATTTTTTTTATATTTTTACTTAGTATTTTTTTCTTATAAGAAACTACAACTTTTCAATACTTTATATCATGGGTTTAATGATTTCTGTATTCATCAACTCAAGTAAATCTGACCAAGTTATGAGCCTTTATTATATGCCTTATATTTAAATTTACAATAATTTCTTCAAATTTATAACACTGAAATATGGTTACATTGTTCATTTTAACTCCTACCAACTGGTATATAACTATTATATAACAGATATCTTTGGATAAATCATTAACTACTTTCTGAAGTGCTGCACTTTTTGAATCATACTCTCTCATGTTTCAATGAAAGTAAAGTGTTTCCACTGATTACATTGTCTAAACCATGTAAAATACGGGATTTTTTTCTCTTACAGTTTTGGTGTCTTAGGGTTTATTGTTTGTAGGCTTGCAATTTTTACAAGGTATTAAGTATACAGTTCACATAGCAGCTGTTAACTCCATAAATTAACATATCACATCACAATTTATCTTCTACTTTGTGAACTTTGTAAAAATATCTTGAAAGTCACTGGCTATTTTATTTTATTTTATTTTATTTTATTTTATTTTATTTTATTCAGAAGAATGCATTACATTTCAAAGCTAAGAAAAATATTACTTTGTAATGTGTCTAAAACTGTTGAAATCTTCATAGCAAAGTTACAAAAATTAGTTTACTTTTACTTGGTAATCCTTAATAGAAGAACTGGTAACAACCCTAAAATTGTTATTGTTTCCAGAATGATTCGCAAATGCGTAATTTATAACCATTTTTATATTTCAAAATAGATATTCATAATTTTAAAGTCAACAGACTGTGTCTCAAAATCTTATGCTGTCCTTAGCATTACCCTTTTTTCACTTGATTGGAAACTAGGAAAGCCAAAGCTGCTTAACTATTTTAAATACAGCAGTAGATTAATAACCTTAAAGTCACTATGCAGGTAAAATTACCTGTAAGATCAATCTTTTACCTGTCCGTTAAAAGTTTTCCAGGTTATAACCTCTGATAGAAGGAAGAAAATCTAGTTCAAACCAATGATATATTGACATTTTGTGAACAGTAGCCAAAGTATTTTGAAAACAGTAACAAAAGTAACTAATCCTTTTATATTCTTCTCATTTGTGCATTTTTTAATCTATTTAAAACAGAATTACAGTTACATAATTACAAAATTTACCAGTGATTATTCATCTTAAATTATGAAAAAGAAACTTACATTGCAAGAATTTAATATGAATTATTGTTGATTACCACATAAATGTTTCAAAATCAATTGCTTATAAGTTTTAGATATAAAATTATCCGTTTGTAAAACGATCCCTTTGTTTTCTTAGCCTTGATAATTAAGAATGTAATTTGAGAATAAGCTATGTTAATTAGACACCATGGAGGAGATTCAAAAGCAAAGTCTTAAAATACGTTAGGCATTTTTCAGGTAATACCAGTTATAGACGTCCTAGTGCGCTTCTGATATCCTACATTTTCATCAGAAAACTATATTTCTCTTGCAAAGTTGCCCAAATATTTGCCAATTCCATATTTTCATGTAGCTGTTGAATTCTTAAGATTTGGAGAGCATCGTCATGTCTTTGGTGTCGGTGAATACTATAATCAGATAGTCAGGAAGATTGGTCCTGTAGGTGTGACTCCTGGCTGGTATAGGGCTACTTCATATTTTATTCACTGAAAAAATCCTGAAAAACATCAAATGGTAAACTATCACCAATATCCTAGTTAGAGTATTCCTTTGTTTAATACATCTTATAGCCAAAAATGTTATACGGGTGTTAAATCCACCTTTTCCTTTTTGGTGTTCTCTCTTGAAAAATCCCGGATAAGTGACTTTATTCTGAAAGTTTAAAAGTTTATTCCTTATATTTATATACATTTTCATATATAGATAGATGGATAGATAGATAATATTTTGTCTTCCTTTTTTTTCCAGAAAAAATACAGCATTTTATTTATCAATAACTGTAAATAGGTTGGTGGAAATTTACACCATGCAGAAGAAAATGTCATGCAAATCTAAGGGGTTCATATAATGACACAGTCCATCCTACTTTGATGGATTTTTCTAAGTCTGTTAGTTATTCAGAGATATCTTTAATAAAGAACATGTGTCACATGCACAGTGACATTTATAATGTTTTTTTTTTTTATCTTGGCAGAATATCAAGATCGCTTCCATCCTTGCTTATCCATTTGAGTACTGTTTTCTCCACAACAACTTAATGAACCGTCTTTCTTAGGTCTTTCATTTTATCTTGTAGTTTGAGATCATGTTTTGAAAAATGTCATATTCTATATATGCACAGTTTTACTCATGTTTCCAGTCTTTGGAAAAGAGTTTTTCAAATCAACATTTTGTATATGTCTTAACAACATTCTGCCAGTTTTTTTTGAAAGATGTGGAGGCAACTTCTCAGTGACAGGTCTGATAAAGACATCTTAATACCCAACAAAACTCTTCTTTGAGTTGTGCTGGTTACTGGTGTTATTAGCTTTTACTTCAGAAAATGTTTACATCTTGAAGTATGCATTCTTAGATCTTTTCCAAAATATTTATAGCAGCAGGGAATCTGACATACATGGATCAGTTCCAAAACCATGTTTTTCTCTTCAACTTGCTTCAGTCACAATTTGAGGACTATTTGTATTTCTAGCACTAAGGAATACTAGACATTCTCCTCTATGCAGACAATTTCATCAGCAGGCCGTTCTTGTTTCTCTCACAACTATTTGAAATTTCCATACTTTCTAGTTTTTTCATATATATTAAGGTTTTCATCTCATTCCCAGGTAGCATGTAGCTATTTTTCTTTGCTATATTTTCTTGTCCAGCTTCTGTGACCAAATCCCAGTCATAACATATACCTTTTCATAAAATCAAGTAGCAGCTGAACAGATTTGTTTACAGGAGTGAGAAAACATCCTGTTTGTTTGAGCTCCTCTTGCAAACTGGGACATGGCATATTTTACCTCATTTGTCTGTTTCTTTAGAGAGGCACAACTGACAGATATTTCAGCTTAAAGGTCTGCTTCTTCTACTGACAGCCTTTATGTTTTGTATGTATTCAGTCATACAAAAATCTGCCCCATAAATAATCCACTCACAGTAGTAGAAAATAGAAAGGGTTTTCCACTCTTAATCCTACCAGAATCTGTATCAAATTAACTCCTTTTTTGTGTTTGTTGTCCCTGCTAAATCTTAATTCTTCCAGTAGTTATAATTTTTTTCTTTGGGTGAAATATTTTGTTATCAATGGTTTGCTAAGGTTAGATTATTGAGAGGAGATATCAGGCATGTTGTGTTTCATGCTAGGTTTTTCAAGAATACTACAGCAAATTAAGTCTTTTTCAATGTAAGTTAACATATTGTGTGGCTTTTGTGCTTTCACTGAATACCTCCTGTCCAGAGAAAAATCCAGGTGCCCATTGTTAAAAGTGAGGGGAGGCACAGAGAGTTTTGGGGTTCAACCACTAAACTTTGCTGGGATCCTTAGCTTGGTCTATCAAGAAGAGCAGTCAAGGCGAGGAAGACTGTAAGGAGCACAGGTAAAAAAAAGGCAGTGGCACAGGTTTTAGAGCTCTGCAGGTACAGCAAGGAAACATGGGCGTTAAGGAGGACTAAGAAAGAAACAGCATCAGTCCTAGGAGAGAGAAAAAGAAAGAGGGGAAGCAGAAATTTGGGAAGACAGCTGGAAGGTGAAGGTTGCAGAAATCTGTTTTGCCTAAGCTGCAATAAAACCGGAAGCATAGTCTTAGACTAATTTGTACTTCATGGTTCTGCAAGATAACAGAAGACATATGAAACTCTTGTCAAGCCCTGTAGACAAACATATTGGTTTAGTAACAACAGTATGCTTACTTCTCCTTCCTTCTCCTCCTATTCCTGATGGAATGTGACAAGAAAAGAAAAAGATTGACCAAAAATGGTGTAGGTTTATATTTTCCACTCCTAAGTTATCAGGTTTAGAGAAAAGATACAGAGAAAAGCAAAAAAAAAAAGAGCAAAGAGATAGGGCAGCTGCTTTTCAAGCAGAGACCAAAAGGGTCTTTGGTAATTTGAGAGCAGGATGCAGAGAGGGCATGCTATTAAGGTTTACGAAATCAGGAAGGTAATGAATAAATGGAGTGAGAAATCGTTGTTCTCCAAATCTTGTCATACTTGTAAGGGTATGTGGAAGGACAAAGCATCTGCTTTTTTGAGGGTACCTGATCAAGGGCCTGTTCAATGCAAAAGGGGATAACAAGAAAAGGAGGAAGCCATAAACAAGAGCATACAAAGACACAAGCCTGGCTGACGAACGATAAGGGAGGCAGTAGTTAAGAACCAAACCTGGTCAGTCATGCTAGTTGATAAGGGTATGTGAAATGTGGGAATGTTTATTTCAGTGAGATTATCTAATTGTGGACCTTGTCAGATGGGATACTAAGGAAACGGGACAAAATGCACAGATACAAACATGACAGACAAAATAATGGAGACAAAGACAAGTAACAAACCTCAGCAGTCACACTAAATTTGGTGGGTTATCAAGAAACTTCAGGCAAACCACAGCTTTACAACTGATAAGAATGTAAACCTGAGGGTTGTTGGAGGGGGGTCAGTGGAACTATGTAAACTGATGAGGGAACATGCAGGGGAAGAAAACTGGGAGTAACAAAGTAGGCAAAAGAAAGAACAGAGTAGAAAAAGGGACAGTCACATGTAAAATGTGGCCAGTCAGTATGCTTGTCTCACTGAGCCCTGCGCCTGATCAGCAGTCTGTCCTGCCTTCTTATTAAATCCTTTCTAAAATATCTCTCCCAGTAATCTCCCTCTATCCCATGTGTATGTGTGCTGCGAGGACTAAGTGCCAACTACTGCTGGAGTGGACTTGGGAATCTAGAGTGTGTCTGTGTGTCTGTGCTAGTGACCTTCTATCTCTCCCAGCATGGAGGACAGGGACTTGGCTGTCTGTGCTTATGTTTTGTGTTAGTCTTATATACAGGTGTTGTTGGAAGCAGCACCTTGTCTGTGGCAGTCTGTGTGAGCGGCCATGCCAGTGTCCTCTGTGTGTATGTGTGCGCACATGTGTGTGTGTCCGTGGGGTAGATGCTCAGCTCACTACTCGTCGAACCTGCAAATGGGAAAGCAGTATCTGGATCCCTCAGCCTGGGCAAAGCCACCGGGTCTTCATGTCCCTGGTCTTCAGGACCCCTGCTCCAATGGCTATGAGTCGCTGGAGGAGAGCACTGCTTCTAACATCCTTCAACAGTACTAAAATGAGGGAAAATCAAGGAAACTAGTTTGAGATCAGTTTAAAACCAAGAAAATAAAATAGGCCTTAAGTTTGGGGTGGGAAAGGCTGCACAGAGGGTATTAAATTTCTCCACCTTACTGCCACAATACATAGTGAAATCTGACAGTCCAGAGAGCCTCAGCAGTTTCAGAATCAAAATAGAAAAATTAATGAAAAATGGTCCATAAGAAAAAAATAAAAGGCTGGGAAGGTATATGCCCACTATCATCCATAATACAACAGTTGTGGATGCTGGAGGAGCTGGAATAGAAGGAATCACAAAGAGAGACCAGACCCATGTGCTCCCCTAAATCACATCTCTTATCAGTATTGTCTGAGACAAAATTTTGGGTTAGACAGACATTTTCTTTTTATTTCTATGTTGCAATTAACTGTAAGAAGAGGTCTAAAGAAACATTGCCTTTTGTTCTTTGAGCACAGGTGGGAAGAAATTTCCGCCGGCAATTCTTGTTGGGCATATTTCTTTATGGCAATAATCCTGAATTAGAACAGTATTGCTCAAAAGGAACACATATAACACCATTAAGCAGTTACCTGTTTCCAAAGAAACAAGAATATGTAGAACAAAAACACTTAAAATCACCTCATGAATTTAATTCCTCTATCCCTAATTTCTGGTTTGAGTGGGAGATGAATATGAACAATTTTTAGTATAAGAAAAGCCAAGCTGTGCAGAAAATATGTGATACCGTAAATTTTCTGAATGTCAAGCCAAAACCCCCTACATCTGTCTTTGGCCATATAACAAAATGATTTTTTCCAAACAAATTCTACGATACTCACCATTGCTTTCTGTCCAGTAACTCTTTAAAAGCTTTTCTTAATTACAGCAAAAGTAACTCTTTTCAAAAATGTTATTTTTATTCAATGATTTGTTCTGCTTTTATAAGTTCAGAATATGAGTGCATGGTATATCATAACTATTGTCAATAAATGTTAACACCAGAAATAGCATCAGTAATACACTTCAGCAGACACTAAAACACTGAGTTAAGGTAGCTTGGTAAATCAACATCAGTGTAAGTATGACAATTTACACTATTTAAGGATTTAAAACTGTGTCTAAAACATATTTCTGCTTTCTATTCCATTTTCTCCAGTTAACTCCCTCTGCAGTTGGCCACGTTTATCATTCTCCCCTGAGTTCCTCCCTATATTTCTAATTTCAGAACGCACCGTAACATACTTTCTGTCATAATTGGTACTCACAACTTCCCTGCTTCAGTATCTCCCATAAATGTTATTAACAAACTGGTTCCTCCACCTTCTGGATTATTAATGGTGATGTTCATCCATTCACTGATTTACAGATTTTGCATGCAAAGACTAATCATAAATGCTGAAATGACTCCACAAACTTTGCTAGTCCTTTCAATCTCACTGGTCCACACAAACCTCAGGATACTTTTCCCCACTGGTAAAACTCAGGTACAAATCAAAATACTTATTCAGTAAAATGTATTATCAGTTTTTGGGAGATTATATTTAACTACTTGTCTTAACTTTAAATTATGCTTGTAGCAACTACATATATAAACCTGCAGGTACTCTTTCAACTGTTTTTTTATGAAAACAGAAATGTAAAGGACTCCCTTCTTCTGATTTTTTTTTCCATCCGCTTTTGAGCTCTAGTAAATTAATAGTGGTGTTCAAAGGTTTTGCCATTCACTTCATTAGGCTTTCACCTCCAAAATTTTCCATGTGTCTCTCTTAATAAGACGAAAAGTTACATGGACTGAGTGAGTTGTACTTTTTAAATAGCATAAAATCTTGGGACACGGTTAGACAATTTTTCTCTATGTGAGATCACCTTTCTCCTGAATCCTCATTAAGTCACTTAACCTGCTACCAAAAAGAAGAAACATTTTTAAAATTATGAGAGTAACAGGAGAACCAAGACTTTTTTGGTGTAAATCCTGTTTACCCATAGTATAGTGTACTAGTATGATTTTCTGACTATTGTAGGTAGTAGAAAAGGATGGAGTATATGGCTGACCTATAGAAACAGAGAAAAGTTATAATGATGTAACAGTAATATTTCTAATCTTACATATCACAGCTAGTTCTTTAGAGTAGGTTATTGTAATGAGTCTATCAGCTATTTCAGAACTTTGCTCTAGCCCTTAAAGAGGTAAGATACATGCATTTCCTAAAGAAGGTAGTGTAAGTGAGTAGCATTTAAATAATTTTCCATGATGACAGTAAAAGTCATCAGTAAAATAGTGATGCCTGTATAAATAAGAATAGCACATACAGAAGACCTGGACAATAAAAGTGATTTTTTTTTTCTACTGAATGATGACAGCCTTAATGCAAATGAGCATATGGCTTTCAGAAAAGGCTTCAAAGATTTTCTCAAGCAGAAAAAATCCCTAAACATCTTTTGTTTAACCAAAATCAAAGTTCTCTTTTTTTGTTTTGATCATTAAATGAAAGACAGTCTATATATGCTACCGCAATATGGTTTAGAAAATGGTTTGTATTTTTACTCCTATTATAATACAAAAGCAGAGTTGGAATTGAACGTAACAGATGAAGGAAAGCAAGGCAAGCTTACAGGAAGGGTGTGCACTAGGTCCTCTCCTGCACAGTCAAAAACAATGTGAGTTTTTCTACCTCTGTAGTTGCAGAGCACAGACCCATTAATTCCAGCAGAACCGGCTTTTACTTTTTGATCTAGAGGTTATTTCAAGATGTTAGCTAGGAAATCAGCAGCTGCCACACCGATTAAGCTACAATATTAAACCAAAACTGCAAATCATACCGTCATTGATGAGCTAATCCTATGGGCAGTCTGTATAAATAAACACTCACCAACATGAAATAGTACAAGTATGCCTTTGATTTTTACAAATGGATTTTCATTTAATAGAAACCCGTGTTTTTTCTCACTCCCTTTAGAATCTTTAAGTAAAAGGATTAAAGATCAAATCAATGAATTGAGCATGGATTTTAGGTAAACCAGTGAAGGTGCACTGAACTCTCAGGCACCCTGACAGACAGAGAGCAAAGTTTTCAGGTAATACATCTCGTTTGAGATGTAATCAGGAGCCTAATTCTAAAGAGACCTTCTTGAATGGTTTGAGCAACGCTATTCTGTGTGACCAATAGCTGTACTGATATATTGACTATCCCAGTTACTAAGGAGCCTAACTCTCACCTACAGACCTTGAGATAAGAAAGACACACCAGACGTCAGCAAAAGAGCTTCATTTCCTAAGAACATGCAAACTTACTCATATCAAATCAAGTTTAATTGGAGAACACGACAGTAATGGACAGGTGGCAAAACATCTAATGACATGGAAAAGCTACCAGTTCAAAATCCCAGGTTGAGAAGGTCTTAGGAGGTCCCTTTCTACTTCCCAGTTAAGTTTTCTGCTGTGCAACTGATAGGAAAGAGACAGGCACATCCCAATTGCAGCTTTGAATTCCTTTGGGCCACAGAATTTCAAACACATCCTTGCCTCTGGTATTTCCAGCTGCCAGTCATAGGTACCCCAACCCTTATTGTCACTTCAGCACCAAAAACCTTCTCATTTCCCTTCAGTGCAAAAGAAACTTAAGACATCTAAGGTCAGATTTGTGAATTGCACTCCTGAAGCTGCCTACTACTCTCCCAGAGTTAGGTGCTAAAGTTCCAACACTTAAAACCTTTTGTTTAATGACTCTTTATTTACTATCATTTTCTAAGTTCTTGTTTTTAATATACTCAGATATACAAACAGACCTCTTGAACATTTGTTCCACCCTTCACAGGTTGCAAATATGGTTTCTAACCTCCTTTATCACTGACCTAGTTCAGAAGTTCATTTAGTGCATCTTGACATTGGCTGGATAGGTACTTCTACTGGAGCGGTATTTGGAGGTTGCTCCAGAGTCTTCCACTGACATATATTCCTGAATATTAGAAGTCTATGCCAAAACCAGGTCAGGTGTCTTTTCTGTTTATATCGATGATGTGTTTATAAACTTCAATCGTAGTCATGGTTTTGAAAGGCATAGACGATTAAGCTCTTTAAATTTCATACTGAAGCTCTGCCTTGGAGAAATTATAATAACCACCCTCCAGATGTAATTTTCAGTTTCTCAACGCCTACCAGAGCTGGGCACCACCAGACCTGACTGTACCTGCCCAGCCCCTCCGCGTTTCCTCCCACCCTGCCCACCACCTAGGGCTCCATTTCAGCCCCCCCAGGGGGAGCCCCTACCCCTCCCAGACCCTGAGCCCCAGACAGCCACCAGCCGCACAGCACCTTGACACCTTTGCGGCACAATTAATTCTAGTTTTATCATTTATTCAGTTCCGTATCACTTTACATAACTTTTATTCATTTCCTTTCTTTGACAATGTAGGTAAAAACTTCATTAGTGATAACTTATCAAATCTTTTAAGGAAGAAGAGACAAACTAAAGCCATTGCTGTTGTTTTTCCAAAAAATTTATGTTATTAAGGAAATCACAAAAATGACTATTTCATTTTCTTTTTGCTTACATATCTTCTTCCTTTTTTTTTTCTTCCACTTAAGATCAGATTAATGAATAAGTAATAAAATCAATCACTCTTTCTTGCTTTCCCAAGTTTGGGAATTCTTTTTCCTATTCTTGCTATGCATTATTCTAGATTTCATTTTTAAAAATCTGGCTACAGGAAACGCAATTTCTTTAACCGCTTCCAAAAACTAAGGTAGGGATTACCTGGTCCTTCCAAATTTCGGTTTTGCTGGTTCCCCATGTTCTGCTGGTACTATCCGCATACAGCCATCACCCCAAGCCACCCTGGCTTACCCACTTTGCTCAGCATAACTGTCCTTGTTGAAAACTTAAGGCAAAACTTCCCTTTCTGGGAGCCCTCTGTATGTTACAGTTAAATTAAATTTCATCCTTATTGAACTGAGGCCTCACTCATCCTTGCCTCTGTTCTGTCCTTATATCATTTTATAGCTAAAATACATGCTTAATACTTTTTTAAAATAGCTTTATGGGGTTGAGCACAGCTTTTCTCAGTTTTCATTTTAATCCTGTTCTCATTTTTCTGTCTTCTAAATGTGTTTCTCTTTCTGATCAAACCTTTTTTTTCTTCTTTTCTTTTTTTTTTCCTTTTTTTTTTTTTACTTTTTATCTCTCAGCATCCTCTTAATTCTGTTTTTAGGTGGTTATTCATCCATCTCAATTTCATGCCATTCCCTGCTCATTTGCCTTATGCTTTCAAACTAAGCATTCCTACTCATTATCATGTAACTCTCACACACAGCTATGATGTTCATAGCAAAAGTCAGCCACAATAAGCATCAGCTTTCAATTTACATGTCATGTGTGTGTGATATGTTCGGTATTTGTTTGGGATATATAACAGGGTTTTATTTTCAGAATCACTGAATACTGTTACCATGTAATCAAAGACACATCCCAGATGTAGGGTCAGAAAAAGATTTCAGCTCATTATAGCTCCCTCATATCATTCAGTAGTCAATAGAGAGGGGTATCTCCAAATGGACATTTCTGCCCTAATTAATATTTCTTCCACTGAAATTGGTGAGATTTGGTCTCACCACTAAGTCAGAGTGGTCAGGCTCTTAGGATATACTTTTTTTTAAATATTGGTGATACATAGTCACAAAAAGTAGCTATGTATTTAATTAACGGACTTAGTGATTTGAGTAACAGGTTCTACCTACATATTTCAACTTAGTTTTCCAGTAATCACACAAACCTTACAATTTTAGACTGAAAGGGAACTCTGCCATTTAATGAAGAAACATAAAAATGACTTTAATATTTTGAAGAGAGTTTCTTTTTATAATTTTGTAATGTAACTTGAGTCAGGCAAAAGCCATTTTTATTCAAACACTAACTGCTATACAAACCTGAAAAGATAATTTTGTAATGCCTTTATCAATTTAAAACAAGGTCTGCAGTGGTTAAGTTTAATTAAGGAAAAGTAAATTGCTTTCTGTTAACAAAATTATTACTTATTTATGAATCATGACCCTTTTCTTTCATTTACACTTGTAAATGACTCAAAATCATAGTCCTTTTCAAACTATTTGTGTAAAAAAGGAAAATGAATATCATCATACTAATCCAAGCTGGGGTGGCAAATCATAACTTTTTTTTCTATCATTTCCTACAGAAAGTTATCTAACAAAGGGTGAGAAACAATTTGAAAATTACCTTCACTCTTACTCCTTCCATTTGCCACTTGTGTATTTTTAGTCAGATTCTCTTCTGGTATAAACCACTGTATTGAGATACTTTTTTTTAAACTTCACTCTGATATAACAGTATCAATCAGAAAATCTAGAGCAGCATCATTGCTGTCATTTTATAAATAGGTAACTGAGGCACAGTGCAATAATTGTGGCTTGTCCGCGACCATTTTGTGAACAATAATCAGTAATAGACCTAAGAATGCAAGCCAGATTACCCAAAAGATGATTACACTGCTATCCCCTGACACTCAGTGTTAGAAGTGCTACTTTACATCAGACAAAATTTTAAGGAACATTCACTCTAGTCAAATCAGCTTTAGCTTGCAAATCAAATCTTGTAAAGAGGATTGTGCAAAGCATGAACTTCACAAAATACAATCCAATCTCATCTGTATTACCCTCAACTGAAGTATTCTGTCCTTAATATCAGTGTTACAAATAAGAACATATGGGAAAATGATTTTTGTTTTCTGATATTCAGAATATAACTGTAGCACCAGAATCCTGGAGTCAGTAGCTGTAATTCCAGGTCTAACTGGTTGGATCTACACAGCTGTACGGAATAGTCTTGAGGCAAGGTAAGATTATTTATGAGCTTTAGTACCTGCACAGCCAGGTCTGGAACAATCTCTCTAGCACTGTGGAAGGGTAACCCTGTAAGGGCTCCTGCACTTCAAAGGACACTCCAGGAGATTGTTCCCTTGCTGTTTGGAGTGTTTCATCAATTTGCAGCAGGCTTGACTTTCTATTTGGATCTAGTCCATCTAAAACATCACATTTCATCCTTGCTGCAGCCACATCATTAAAATCAGGCTGTCACATCAGTTTCCAGAGGAACCCCCAGTGTCAACTGTTGCAAAGACAAGTGGGGTTCCTAGGCAGCCTGAAGTAATTCTAGGAGCAAAATCCAGAAATGCCCTGAGCTTTAGAAAATGCACATCAGGTAAGAATGTATGTAGCTTTTATACCCCACGGAGGTGTAACCTTTGTGCAGAAGGTCAGTACGTATATGCATGTTCTTTTTCAGAAGAGAAGCAGACAGTTTTAAAGAGGATACAGCTGCTTCTGCCACAATCACAGTACGCCTAAGAATTGCTTACACTCATGGATGTTTCCAGGATAGGAGGTCAATAATGAAACTATTAAATTCCCCTTGTTAAACCATAAATTTCCATTTAAAAATTTACAATTTACTCTGCACTTCATTCTTTCACTGATTTTAATAGCATCATTCACACTATCTCACAGTTTAAAAACAGTTAAACCAATGTTGTATTCTCACTGTCAAGGCAGCCCGGCCAGGTTTTTTCAGTCTATTTCACTTCTACTCTTTCCACTCCTCTGTGTTTTAGAAGAGTTTCTTTGTATCTGTTTTTTTAAGCCTAGCATCACCTGTCTCACTGCAGAACCTAGCTGCCGCTTTAGGCAATCCAGAAATTAGAACCTCAGATCCCACTTACATCTTAAATGGGGATTTGCAAACTTGGTGTGTGTGCTCACAGATAGGTCTGTGGGAAAGTGGCAAGTACTGCAGCCCCTTCTTTCCTTTCTACCTTTAGCACTCCCCAGCGCATACCACATCACAGGAGATGGGAGCTGTTTCAAACCCATGTGTGTTTCAAACAAGCAACACATGCTGGTTTCACCTAGCACCAAAATCTAACTATTCCTGATGTCATACAAAATGCAGTTTTAAGAAAAACTGCTTATTTTCTTCTTCTTCATCCCTGTAGAAACAGAAGTTAAAATGCCATTTCTGGCTGGTGTGATCCAAAGTTTTCACTTTGGAGAGAACCAACACATGAAGTCCAGCTGTAAAAGTAATGTTGAATTTTAACTTTCCACTTCCCACACTATCTCTGTTGGATTGCTCTGTGCTACTACACAAGATACACTGGATAACTCCACATTATACTTCATTCTTGTGTTTAAAAAGATGTTTCACATTCCATTTGTTAGAAGGAGTGGAATGTACAAGATTCTATAAGAATCAAAGCTAGAAACAATTGCTGAATACCAGCAACAATTTTCAAATTTTCTCTTGTGGCTGCAAACTGGTGATATTTCTGTGTTCTCCACAAAGAAACCCATTTCTCCAGAATACATTTTCCTCTTCTTTTCTGTGTCTTTCGGTCATTACTGACAGTGATTGTATCAATGTAACTAACAGAAATTAAGAAAGATGGAAATAAGAGCAGAATCACGGTTAACTTCTGTCAATAGTACAAAGAACAGACTGAGCTTCTCTGAAATGACCATCTCCTCTGATTACCTTCTCTATTTTCTGATTATTTAGAAAACTCATTCTGTTACAGCTTTTCTTCTTCTTTTCAGCTTATAAATTGTCTTTTTTGCTTTGATTGTTTGCCTTCCTAATTATACATATTCTTTTGAAAAGTGAGCTATCTTACAAACTAAGAATGAGATCATTCTTGTATGGGGATACAACAGTACTGAGCTAAGGCATATGTATTATAATCATGTAATTACCACTCCTGCTTCTAAAATAATAGCAGTGTATCAGAATCTCAGAAATGCTTTTCTTATGAAAACAGACCTATTTGTTTATGATGAAACAATTGTTAATGCTTAATTGTTGTTAATTGTTAATATATGTAATTAACAATGCTAATCATTAATATATGCAACCAGTTCAGTAGTGTCTATTTGAACTTCCAGAAAACATTAAAGTAATAAAGTTAAGTGGAAAGTAAATGCCCCATCTGCCTGTTTTGATGGCCCAGCTGAGTTCTTTCTCTAGGAGAGGCACACCTCAATCTAAATAACCATACAAGGAGAAGTGGTGTACACATGGTGGTACCCACTAATTCTTCCTTAAGTGAATAAAGTCATCTGATATTTGCCTTATTCTAGCTAGTGCATGCCATAAAGACTACCAGTACAATAATTAATATACAAAGCTATACACTGATGTAAACATGGGGTAAAGATTTGGAGTAACTTTTCTTCCTTGTGGTTTGGGGTTTTTTTTGTATCTCTTCCACTAACTCACTCTTAACCCTATTCCTCCCCTAATGTTTCTATCAAGAGAGAGACAGATTACCCCCCCCCCCCCAAACATGGAAACTAAGGATGTTTCAGAATACTTCTTAGGTGGCATCATTCAGCTTTGCCATTATTTTGTGAAAACTTAGAAACAAGCAGAATGTTTTTCAACTAACACAAAAGCAGAATATATCTGAGTGAAAATGTATTGCCTTTTCCCAAGTAATTATACTTTTTGAAGACTCACCTGTTTAAAAATTCATAATCAATTTATCATTCTGTAGACTTAAAAAATTAGACCTTTTTCTACATAAAAACTGTACCTGGGCACTAGTAATTCCATGAGTCTAATGTAATGAAAATAATAGGTATGCAGCCATGTAAAAAATGAACATAATACTGTGAAGAGATCCTTGAAGCATCATAAGCTATGCGCATGGTAGTTAAGCATTTTGCCATTGGAATCCTCAAATGGGTAATTTCCTTCTCTTTGGCATTTTCTTATACCCTGGTATTTGTTTATATGCCACACTAACTAAAATAATCTTTCTCAAGTGACCTTGATTTGATTTCAGGTCATCTTGTGATTTCTCACACTCCTTGAATCAAATACAATCTGTGCGATGATATGTAATTGTATGTGAAATTTAAATTTTCTCTCTTTCAACTTTTTGCCATACTAATACCCACTCTCCTTTGGAATCTAACCCATTTCCCTCACTCCCAAGCCTTCATGAGGCTATGATTCATGCAGTTATGCTTATAAACTGGTAGTCTGTCCCAACAGCTTTATTTCATGCCTTTTCTGCACTTTCCCTTCCTCTACCCTCTTCTCCAGTCACATGAAACAAACCACTTCTTTTCTTCTCCTAATCATCGCATTTTTCCCATGGAATCCAACGGTTACATATTCCAGGTGAGTCCAAGCAATATTCCTGAACTACAGGATACCACCACTTATTCATCTCTATATTCAAAATATATTTTGCCAAAGTTTGGAAGGACAGTAGCAATGCCCTCTAATTCCTTTTTTTTTTTTTTTCCTTCCTCCTGTTATTCCTTCAAATAACAAATCTGTGCAGGTGTTGTTCCTCATTCTATCATTTGGGAAATTTCAACATTGCCTGAAGACCTGCTTCTCCAGAAATTCTTGGGATGTTCACTGACAACTCTAAGGGGAGGAAGAAGGGAAGAACACTATTAAACAAAGTTGTTACAGCTAAGAAAGGCTGAGACAAAACTGTTAAAATATTCACTAAATGTCTGACAGAAAAGTGAAGGTCATTTCATTCCAGATTATATCACAGTGCATTTCATTGCACACAGCATTCATCTAAGAGACCATGTCCCTATGACTTAACCTATTTTTAAACCCAAGATAAAACTATGCATTCTAACTCTACAGTTTTATCACTTTTCAGGCTCAGGACATTAATAAATATTTCATATATCAACTGTTTTCACTTGTTTTAGTTGCCCTTTTACTTAATGTCTAACACTGTGATGTGTCAAAATAAATTATTTTATCAGCCAGGCAAAAGTAGTTGCTCTTTTACCAGCAAATAAAGTAAATTTTGTATGCTAAGTTCAAACTGTGCACATTACAAAAGTTACACATTTTCATAAAATACTGAAAATCTGGGGCTTTCTTGCATCCCATGGGTATTGTGTTAGCTAATAAACTCTGTATCAAATTAAAGGTACAATTGGATCAACCAGAATTTATGTAAGCAGAAAAATATTAAGGAAATTTGAAAAAAGATATTAAATCCATTCTTGGTATTGATTACAAAATAAGAAAGTGTTAAAGTTAGTCTGGCAAGCTCAGAAAGATGCTGAAGAAATACATTTGTTTCTACAAAGCAGAATAAGCAGAATTACCAAGTTTCATGACAGCAACAAAGTGTCTTCTTTCTTTTTTTTTTTTTTTGGTCATTGTAGCACAGTTCTAGTTGTCATTTAATAAAATACATAATGCTTCAGGAGAGAAATCTTGGGGTGAGACTTGAGGTAAGGGAGTTGTTTATTTGATTACTTCTACCGTAATACAAAACACAGTTTTCCATTAATATTCCCTGATATCAAGAAAGGGATGACATTTTTCTTAAGAAACAGCGAGGCTGTGACTGGGAATTGAATTCAGATGAAGTACGTCCTAATAGGGCATTCGAAAAGGTATATTGCAGTAAGCTTCATCTCCCTAGGCACGACACTTGGGGAATAGACCAAAGTAGTCATTGTCCTTTATACTAGTGGAGAGAAAGAGCACAGGAGAACTCATATTTTCTATTTAAGAAATCATTCTCTGTACGTGACCCTCTCTTTGTTTTATAGTCTTTTTGACTATAATGGAACTTATATGAATAAATTATATTAGATGGGTAAGTGCTGGTTGGTTTAGGATGCAATTCACACGTGCATTGACAACACATTCCATAAAAGTATGTCCAATCACTCACATGGGGTTGGCAGATGAGGTGCAGAAGATCTGTGCTTTTCTGGAGCAAAAGAAACTTCAGGGAACCTCAAAAAGTGCCAGACATCTGTGTCTCAGCATCAGAATCATTCCTTTAATGTCCTAGTCATATAAATACTGCTCAGGTATATGTGTACTACACTATTTGTATAATGACCTACTCAGTGATACATGTTATGTGAATGATTTGGGAAAAAAGTTAGCCTTTTGATTTTTAACCAAGCCAGAGGTCCCACAAAAGTCGTTGTTATCCTAGAACTGACTGAAACACAATGTATGTTCTTACTCTTTATTTCAGAACCTATACACACAACAACCTAAGATGAAACACCATCCTATTTTCTCCTTTAGATCTTTAAAGGAAAGAATGCAAAGAGCCACGATAACAGATGTAGCTTTCATAAAACACACTGACCCTTTCTTCCTTTCTTCTCTGTTGTCGTTCTTTCAGATGCACATATTTTTCAGCAACTTACTCCATGCAATATTGATGAGTTTTCTGGTGAAGTTCTGACTGCCATCAATAAGAAGTGTCGAGAGTTCTTCATTTCTGCTGAACAGGATACAAAAGGCAAATTTCTACCATGAAACCCCAGTATTAGAGCAATGAAAGTTCAATTAAAGAGGATATCATTTTGCAGTAATGCCTGTTCTGTTCCATTTGCATTGGTGTGGTATTCTAAGTCAACATTGTGAATTTCACTGCCAATTATGAAAATCCATTCTTTCTCCATTTACCATTAAATATCCTTCAGGCACAGTAGTACCTAAGTAGATTTGTAAGCTAAAGAATGTGTCCTGGTCTGGTTATAAACAGATTTTCTCATGCATTATAGAGAGCATAAGTTCTATTTACAGTACATTTAATTGCACTTCTGAGTTACGCTTCTATCTTATTCAAAGTAAAACTTGTTCCTTTTGTAGTGCCTAAAACCACTTTATCTTGAATCATAAATCCTTTCTGAATAAAAAAAAAAGGGAGCTACTATACTCTGAAATGAACACGTTATGAAATCCTCTACCCTGTGTTAGGAAATTTATTTACATTCATTCAAGAAATAAATATTTTATTGTGAGTTGAAGAAAACTGTACCATTATTAGGACATCTTGGAAAAAGCTTTCTCCTCTGGTTAACACTGCCTTATTATTCACCAAACCACCTGTTGCTTTAGTGTTTAATAAGACAGAGGGGTACATAGTGAACCTATGCATACAGAGATATCCTGACAAATACTGACTACTCCAGAAAGAAAACAACAAAGTCTTTCAAAAGTTTTTCACTTTCTGGTTGACTTTTTAAAACTCATTTGGATAGAATACTACAGATATTTTTAGACTATAAAAGTTGAAATTAAGTACTATACAGTTTCAAAACATACCTTACAACACAGCTTATTAACCAAGATACAACACTAAAAAAATTAAAATTTGTATTCATTTTCTAATGATTTTCTTATTATTATGCCCATATAAAAGTCATGCATTCAGATGCAGTGGCTGTCCTGTTCTAATCCATTTGAGTTTGGGAGAAGCCTTGGCTCTTAATTCTCCAGATTAAATTTGGTGTTTGTTCATGCTGTTCTCAGGGTCCTTCTAAAAAAAAAACTGCACAGGAATTGTTCCAGAGTAATTTAGTTGCAACTGTTACCAAAGGAATTAATATTCCACGGTGCTCCTCAGACACGTCTTTATTTCCTTGTGTGTTATAAAAGGCCCTAGTTTTGGTGCATGCTTACAGAACTCTGCTTTTGCAAAGAGGTAATCTTTCCTGGGCTGGGCATGATGATTTAAAAACACTAGTTCTGCAGCAGTGTAACAGAAAAGCATTTACACAGTAGAACAAACCCAGCTTGTTGCTGTCATTTGAGCAAATCAATAAAATAATATTATTAAATTTCTTTTGTCATTGCAAATTTATAGTAACACTACTTAACATTTATCTAGTGTATTTACAAATGAGTTACATTCCAAAGCACTTCATAAACTTTACATAATTAATATTACTTGTAGAAAGCAATAAAGATTTTTTTTTACTAGGGGTTTTTTTTTTGACATTTACAAACCAACACAGCAATTGTCGCATACAGATGCCTCATGCATTACAGAAAAAAAAAAAGGCTTCTTCTGATGGACTTATTTAGGTGTTTTTCAGATGTAGAATTCTCTACATCTTTTCTCTTTAATTATATCCACAACAGTTTTCAAAAAAATTTTAAACAGGTTGGTATTTTCTATACACTACATATATGCAAGGGATATATATCTCCATAAAGGTAATTCAGTCTTGATTTCCGGATAAGCTAGTGAATATCAAGGTCTTCTTTGTTATTTTTTCCATGTTTTTTATTATTTTTCTGAGCAGTATATTCTGGTATTAATATGTAACTACACTAAGCTGTCATAAAACTAACACTGCAGTTTGAAAAAAGTCCCAAAATACTATTAATGCATCTCTGCTTATCCAGATAAATGTGAGAAATCTTTCAAAGTCTAAAAGGGGCTTATAAACAAGGTGACCTTGCAAGAGTTTTGTAGACTTGCATTTTCTTCTAATGCATCATGTCAGCAATTAGATATCTTTGCATTTTTTTCTTTAAATTCAAAACTATTTAAATATAAGTGCAATGATGACTTTGAGCAAGAAATGTATCTTACTACCTTTATAACTGAAAGCATCTGAGGACTGCCAGTGAGGTCAGAGGACTAAAAGTGTATTGCAGTACAGCATGGATAGTTTTGCTTGGTTGGGATCACTTAGTTGATAACAATAAACCAAGAAGTGACTATGAAAAGCAGCAACATATATCTTTTACATTTTTAATAAATCATTAAATTTCCAGCATCTAATTTCAAATAATTCCTTAAAGATAGTCAGTTAAAAACATTAAATTGTGACAGGAGAGCCTTTCTCCAGTGTCTGCATCTCCCATTATTCAGGGACTCTGATCTCTCTCATCAAGAACTTAAGCCAGTATCAATACTGTGACTGAGGTAGTATCAGAGGCACCATGGCAGCCTTGTACTGCTTAAAAAATCATCATTCCCAGTACAACCGTCTCACAGTTAAAAGTCCAAAGGCTTTTCAACTTTGGACAAATGCGCTTTTTACTTAAAAGCTTTTACACAAAGCTTGATACTCATTAAATGAGCAGTTTGCTCAGGCACAGTAAGCTGTATCTATTCAATCATTTTACCATTTTGCAAGATGGAATTTAAATCAGTTTAGTTATGAATGTTAATTTGCATTTCTAGATACTCGTGCTTTTTCATGCCACTGTGTTAGAAGAGATTCTTTGAATTTGGCTATTCAACTTCATTTCTAATTAATCAAGTTCAAATATACCTGGTCATGTCCAGTGAACTGCCAGACTTTCACATTGTTTTATCCTCAGGGCTAGTTGTGCATGAGCTGCCTCAGGCATAAAGGATGAACTGCCATGTTGGCATGGAAAAGCACCTTACTAAGCACAGTGGGATAGCCTTCATCTGGGACAAGTAAGTTTTTGTTGTTAAAACACACACTACTGTCTTTAGATATGAGATAATGAGTTCATTTCTACCCCATCCCCAAGATGTATGGCTGATCATATAAAACAGTGTGAGTCATAGAATCATAGAGTCACAGAATCATAGAATGGTTGGAGTTGGAAGGAACCTTAAAGATCACCTAGTTCTAACCACCTGCCATGGGCAGGGACACCTCCCACCAGACCAGGTTGCTCAAAGTTCCACCCAACGTGGCCTTGAACACTTACAGGAATGGGGTATCCACAACTTCTCTGGGCAACCTGTTCCAGTGTCTCACCATCCTCACAGTAAAGAATTGCTTCCTAATATCTAATCTAAATCTACCCTCTTCCAGTTTAAAACTATGTCATATCACTACACTACCTAATAAAGAGTCCCTTCCCATCTTTCCTGTAGGCCCACTTTAAGTATTGGAAAGCTGCTATAAGGTCTTCCCAGAGCCTTCTCTTCTCCAGGCTGAACAAGCCCAACTCTCTCAGCCTGTCTTCAAAGGAGAGGTGCTCCAGCCCTCTGGTCATCTTCGTGGCTCTCCTCTGGACCCGCTCCATGGTCTTGCTGGGCACAGAGGTGAGACTGACCAGTCCATAGTTCCCCGGGTGTTCCTTTTTTCCCTTTCTAAAAGTGTGGGTTATGTTTCCCCTTTTCCAGTTAGCAGACATGTCACCAGACTGCCACGGCTTCTCAAATGTGATGGATAGTGGCTTAGCAACTTCATCTGCCTGTTCCCTCAGGACCTGCAGATGGATTTCATCAGCTCCCATGGACTTGTGCACCTTCAGGTTCCTCAGATGGTCTTGAGCCTGTTCTTCTCCCACAGTGGGCGGTTCCTCATTCACTCAGTCCCTGCCTTTGCCTTCTGCGACTTGGGCTGTGTGGCTAGAGTACTTGATGGTGAAGACTGAGACAAAAAAGTAATTGAGTACATCAGCCGTGTCCATGACCTGAGCGACCAGGTCTCCCATTTCCTTTCAGAGAGGGGCCATATTTTCCCTAGTCTTCCTTTTGTCACCAGCATACCTATAGAAGCTTTTCTTGTTGCCTTTGATGTCCCTGGCCAGATTTAATTCTATCAGGGCTTTAGCTTTCCTAACCTGATCCCTGGCTGCTTGGACAATTTCTCTGTATTCTTCCCAGGCTACCTTCCACTCTCTGTAGGCTTCCTTTTTGGGTTTGATTTTGTCCAGGAGCTCCTTGTTCATCCATGCAGGCCTCCTGGCATTTTTGCCCAACTTCCCCTCCTTGTTGGTGAAAACAAGGTTCGGCATGTAACTCATTGGCCCCTCTATCACTTGAAGAAGGAAGTCATCATCGGCACATTCCAGGAACCTCCTGGATTACTTATGCCCCACTGTGTTGTCCCTCCAACAGATATTGGGGTAGTTTAAGTCCCCCACGAGGATGAGGGCTTGTGAACATGAGGCTGCTCCTATCTGTCTACAGAAGACCTTATCTGCTCTGTCTTCCTGGTTGGGTGGGCTGTAGCAGATCCCCACTGTAACATCACCTGTCCCTGCCCTCCCTTTAATCCTGACCCATAAACTCTTAGTCGGCTCCTCATCCATCCCCAGGCAGAGCTCCATGCACGCCAGCTGGTCATTGACATAGAGAGCGACATCCTCTCCTCATGTCCCCTGCTTGTCCTTCCTGAAGAGCCTGTATCCTTCCATTCCAACACTCCAGTCATAGGAGCCATCCCACCACGACTCTGTGATGCCAATAAGATCATAGTCCTGCAGGTGGGCAATCACTGTGGATCAATATGATATTCAGACCAGAAACGTCTTCTGGAATATCTATGTAGGTAAGGTGTGTAGAATTTATCCATACTAAATAGAGATTCATAGGATTCTCTTGTTCCATAGAATTTAAGAGAGAATTGTCTTTGCATGTTTCCCCGTACATTCTTTGGTTTATTTCTATCTTTTCTACTTATTTAAACCATTTGTAATTGCTAGTTAAATTCAAGAAGATATTTCTAATATATAATTGCTTTCGTATTGTTTAATTCTAGATCACTGTTGTGTAGCATAATATATTTTGATAGCTATGACAATAGTAAACCACAGTTAAGCAGCACTTTTACTAGTACACTTTAAGACATTTAATACAGTACCTTTTTAGAAAAACATCTGTCAGTGATCAACTTTCTGAGTAATAAACAATGCAGAAAATCTGTCTTCCTGTTAATAAGACTAGCATATGATTGGATTAAAATAAATTATCAGCTTCATCATTAAGTTTCAGCCTGAGGACAGTGTTCCACTGGCTTAAAGGTTTCTGTCTAGCTACATTTTTCATTTTTAAACAAGCAGTCAAGGCTGAATGCAAAGATTCAGGAAATGCCTTAGGGTCTTAACCCACCTGTTCGTTATACAGCAGAAACTGTCCAAGCCAGAAGCCATTATTACTCAAGCAAAATTAATTACTGAAAAGTTATTTTCTGGTTTTACATTTTGCCTAGAGAAAGAGTAGATGCATTTCCTCAGCAAACATGAAAAAATAGCCCGGCGTGTTCTTTGACGTTTGAAGCCTCCCCACCTGCTGGAAACAAAGGAGTAGATATGCTAAAAACAACAACAACAACAAAAAAGGTACCCTGTTGTACAGGCTCTGATGTGTGACTGCAGCATGTGTTTCGCGTTCAGTAAGATAAGGAAGCGGTGCCGTGCCCAGGAGGAACGGGCGGCGCTATCCATGGTACTGAAACCCAGGAGCCTGCGCGGCTTCAGATGTTTCTGGCTGGGTCTGAGATGAGAAATTGTGAGCCGGTCTTCGTATCTGACACAGCAGTGGAAGTGTGGCCTATGTGGACTTCTGTAAGTCAGACATGAATAATGTACCGAAGTGTTTCTGCATTTTTTTCTTAATATGTTTGTCTTTGCAAAGGCTGAAATAAAAGCTTGCCATCTCTTAAATGAGATCAGCCATTTGCTTCTTTTTACACATGGGTACTTCTTTTTGGTTGGGTTTTTTTTTTTAATATATTACCATAATTAAATTTTAATATATGAAAATGCCCTTCTTGGTGTAATACTTCAGCAGATTTTGCATAGGAATATTTCCTTATTTTTATCTTTAGCCTATGCAAATACATTAAATGAAAGATAAAAAAAATACTGAATTCTGTAGACAGTTCAGAGACCAGGCCTTCATTGTAACCTCTATTTGATTCAGAAGTCTTGGATTGCATGCTGCAGTCAATTATTCTTCTTACCTTCTTTACAGCCAAAACAACATGGTATAATGATTGGCTTTTAATACCAACTCTATGTTAGAAAAAAACACCACCACCAACAACAAAAAAAAGTCATCTCAGTGCTGAAAAGCACTTTGATTCAGGGATAATGAGATCTAAATACCAGCTGGATGGACAGAACCTGAAGTTACTGTTTCTATTTAGTGTCAACTTTTACAGGCATGTACATATAACCAGGTTACTATCATACCAAGATGAATAAAAAGAGCTTGAAAAATCTTCCAATTCAATTCCATTTTATTTGCATTTTGTATAGTTCTGTTCTGTTGTTTAAAAGCATCACTTGCTCTCTAACTTCTGTATGAATTAAAAAAAAAATAGAGAGTTGGAATGGAATGGAATGGAATGGAATGGAATGGAATAATAGAATATAAAATATAGAGTTGCATTAGTATTTGCTGTTCAATGTCAGAGCAGTTCCTCTGTCTCTGTAAATATATAATAAACACATTTCTAAGAAAAATCTCTGAAAATAAATATTGCTAATTCATAAACTTATTGTTAGAAATTACATGAATCATTTAACTTAAAGGCCTATAAATGCACAGAAGGGTTAAAATAAATAAATAAATAAACAGAAAAAACTTTGTTGAACAATACCTATAAAAATATAAACTTATGAACAAATAAATATCAGACCTCAAACTGAGCCTTAGATTAATTGTTGATATCTTTTCCTTATGCGGATAATTTTATTAAATGTGTGCCATAAGGTTTGTAGTCATAAACAATGCAGTTTACTTGAATAAGTCATAGGTTAAAGAGAAATGTCCACTTACCTTTGTCAAACCTAATTATTGTTGTGCAGTAAGTTCTAATACATTGAAGTCTGAACTAAGTGAAATATTTCCTAGGATGAAATGCTGCCTTTCCACTAGTTTTCAAAGACTGGGTCTTTCTTTTCTGCCTTTCACCATAGGTGTTCCCAGGTTTACAAATGAAATCTTCAAAAGCTAAGAGGTAGCTTGTTCCACTGATATTGTATCATCCCTGAAACATGCAACTTCTGAAAAAAACAGACATATTTCATTAAATTCTTTTCTTTATAGCTCGGGATATTATTGATCAGAAACATAAGAAAACTTAGATGCAGTTTATAAGATTATTTAGAAATACATACTTCATTGCAAAAAGATTACTGACAAGACAAAAGCAGCCACTATTTTCTTGCTACAGCATGTGTAACAATACAAGGGGGTTTTGTTCAAGGACAGCCTGACTTCAATGAAATGAGGCAGTTTTTTATCTTTCTTTACAATAAAATATAACAAAGCCAATGCATGTACATTTCAGGATGACCTGAAAAGCATCTTATTCTGAAAAAAAAATATTATCACACATAAAAGAACACACTGATGGCATTGGTACCTTACCCAGTCATCGGCGTCTGCTTTCAAATTAAGCTAAAAATTGGTTCTTCCCTCCCATTTTATCTTTTTCTCAAGTCGTTCCCTGCAGACCAGATATTCAGAAACTTTTTACAGTAAATGTGGTGGCAAACACTACTCTTGATAGTGGTAGATCCCAGAACTATGTAAGTCCATGTATCATTTTTAAGTCAGTTTGAGAGCTGCAGGCTTAAAATAAACTATTTTAGACTGTTTAGACTATTTTAGACTATTTAGACTATCAAAATAAATAACAGTTCACTATCATTAAATGTGATCCTGCCTGGGACTTGTACATGCTACTACAATAATATTAATAAATATTAGCAACATTATTGAATATACTTCCCATAGGTCTGATACTGACTTTAATGATTTCACAGAACCAAATTGGAGTCCACTTCATCCTTTTAGCTAGTTTATATTCTCCATAGATCTTTTTAATTATGTCATATGCTCACATAGCAAGAAAATGCAATTATTTATTTCTTTGTTCATTCATTTTTCATGCATCATTAAATAAGGCATTGTGACTAAGCTGTTATACTTATTTCAGGATTTATTAATTTCAATCACACAGTTATTCCATGTACTTAAAATATCAGACACTATTAATTTATATGATCATGCATTTTTTTAATCAATAACTGATATTATCACATCTACATTTCCCTTTTTGAATATCCTAAATCTCAAGCCCTATGATCAGTCTACCCAAAAATTTGCAAATTCCAGTAAGAGTCTAAATTCCCATAGCAAAACAGAAGCGTTTGTTCCCACAGTGCTGTCCAAAACAAAAGACAGGAGTACTGTTGGGTGGCTTTTTTATTTCCTGGAATTATTTTTTGTGGCTGTAGCTCTGAATCTAATGTTAATCAGTAATAAAGTGAATTCCTTTTGACATCTCCTTAAAATTCTGAGGAATGTTCCTCCAAAATGAAGCCATATTGCTCTCATAAAGTGAACTCCATCTGACAGCTTGCTGACTTTCTGTCAAGGAACATACACTCACTTCTGGGGAGCTGAAGTTTAAAAAACAAAAAAGCACATAACTGAGTTTTGCAAAATGTACATACCAATCTCAGTTTGCCCAAGAACAAGATGCTGAATTTGCATACATGCATATATATGGAATTTGGGTGTGCCTTTGTATGAATTTTCAAACATTTGTGTGTTCAAATGCTAGACTTCGTATAAGACTTTAGAACACTTTCAGCGCCTGTTTTAATAAATTTTGTTCACCTTGACTCACAAAATGTATTAAATTAAATGGGTTGGACTAGATGCACAAGACTCATATTGTGGATATGTTACTTTACAGAGGGAATCTGAGCTGCTCAGACAGCTAACACACATTTTGAAAAGGGCATAAGAACCAAAGCACCTCATGGGTTTCCTTCCAGACTATTTATCCATAAATCTAGATAGTACCTAACAATACGTTCTACCCAAATGTTTGCTCTCCTGTTTTCATTTCACCTGCAATGAATACATTTTAATTGAAACTGTCTAACATGGATACACAATAAATTACAGTAGTGAAGCTATTCAGTATCCAAAGTTCCAGAAGAAGGCACAAACATAAAATTAGGCAGCAACCCCAAGACACCATTTAGAAAGGAACAAAGCAGTTGTGTCAGGAGAACTTTTACTGAGCAATGCACCAACTTGTTCTCTCTCTTTCCCCAACTACAAAAAAAGGTGGACTGTCTTTTCAGTTGTCTAAGAGACAATGACCTAAGATGGAGCCTTCTGTGTCATTCATCAGGCAAATGTTAAGAATCACAGTTCTCAGTAAAACAGGTCATAAATCAATGAGTCAGCTGACAGTGAAAAAGTGAAACAGTAGAAGAAATTCCATTTTAAAAGGCTGGTAATATACTTTTATTTAAAGTAGATTCTGGTTTCCCTGTCCTTAGTGGTGATGTGGCTATTGAGGCCAGCTACCTCGAGTCAAATGAAGCAAAGCAATTTGTAGAATACCTGTAGAGTTATAGCTCTTTAAGGGACCCTTTTGGATACATCTCTTACAACACACAAAAAAAAATCCAAAATAGGCTGCTCTTAAAATTCCAACCATAAATAATGCTCAACAGATCTACATTCCTTACGTAGGAAAGAGATGGAAGAAAGGCAAAAGGCTAAGCTCGATATATAACATCCAAAAATACAGGTCCTTTTTACTAAAAAATGTAGGATACAAGGTCTACTGCAACTACTGAAGTTTCACAAAGAGAAACCTAATATTTTTCACCTTTCCTTATTCAATTCACAGAGCTACCCTGGCCTGGCATTGGGAAGTGGATTTACTTTTAATGAATAAGAAAAAAATTTCAAAACTGTTGTTATATTAATGCCCACGGTGTTCCTATAAAACAAATTCAAAACCACATGTATTTTGAAAAGCATGAATGATTCTCAGCTGTCATAGCTCCCTGCCAATGAATCTCCAGCCAGTGGAGAAATTGTTAACTAAGTCAGAAGAATCTTATATAGGTACTTCTGGAACAAAATTTGTCAGATCCTTCAAAAAAAAATATTTAATCTTGAATTAATATTTCAGTTTCCTTCAGGGAAATAGCTTGTTGAGGTATTTAAAACTGAATTTTTAACTTTATCTTTTCATAGAAATATTTTTTGAACTGAAATGAATTGTAATGTATATGCTTTCAACTTAAAAAGTAAATATTTCAACAGATATTCTAATTTTATCTTGGTTGAGTGAAATAAACATTTTTTTGTGTTCATGTCACATAATATTTCAAAATTCTGTGGTTTTGGTTATATTGCAGAATAGGAAAAAAGACTTGTCTGTGGATATTCCCAGGGGAAGGAAAAAAAAAACAAACAACCAAAACCAAATCTTTTTCAAATTTGGCTTAACTAAGCAATTTCAGTGACTTATTTATTAGTCTTACCTGAAAGTGGGAGGACAAGGAAGGGGAGAATGACAGATTTCAGAAGTGGACTTTGGTAAAACACCCCAGTAAATCTCTTCAGACCTTAGTTAGAATTCTGGGCTTTCTAATTTTAAAAGGGGCAAGAAGGTGTTAAAATTCTTCTGCTTTCCTCCCAGGTCCCAGTTTATCCGTATGTTACAAAGATTATTATAGAATCATAGAATGGTATGATTTGGAAGGGACTTTTAAAGGTCATCTAGTACAATGCCCCTGCAACAAGCAGTGACATCTTCAACCAGATCAGGTTGCTCAGAGACCCGACCAGCCTGACCTTGAATGTTTCCAGGGATGGTGCATCTACCACCTCTCTGGTATTCTACCAAGCAGATCCCTGAAGAGGCCAAAGTCTGCCCTCCTGAAGTCCAGGGAAGGGAGCTTATTAAAGTCTTTCAGTAAAAGATTAAGACACTTTTTCCCGTACCAGCCTGAAGTTGGGTCCTTTAAATGATGTAAGTCAAATAAATATTTTCAGCTTAGACTTTTCTCCTTTGTGCTAAATATCATACAGAAGGCCTTTTACCTTGCTTTTTTTTAGTCAAAAGAGGCATTGCCTTTAGCAAAAAAAAATTCAGTGCCCTCAACGTACAGTAATTCTAGTTCTGGGCATGGGTTCTTATTATAGTTCAATTTGTAACTATCTTTTTTTTAAATCAATTAGCTGAATGTTCTTTGATGATTCTTAACATGTTTCCCAGACAAGAGTACAGATCTTTCTAGTAACTCTTCTCTGAACCATTTCCAATCTTTGTCTTTTCAAAACACACTCCAAAAGCAGGCTATCATGGCTTAACTTTTTCCAGATAGTGCCTCAAAGTGTGAGCATTTCTAATGGAACATGAACTATAGTGTGATGGTTAGGTATCAGCAGTGGTCTTGTAGTTCTTCTGCAAGATATAGTGAAGAGATTCAAAAATCTTGAATTTTTACTCTTTTCTATGTGCACATTTTGCCTGGTATTTCTGCACGCATCTTGTGCCTGGTATTTCTACTAAGTTTAGCACACATCCAGAAGAAAGTAATGCTTGAAGTACAGAGTATCATTTCATTTTGCAAATATGGCAGCATCAAGGGAATTTCTCTAGTCTTTCAAATTTTGCACAAAACAAACATCTCCTGGTGAGATTTTATGGATTTTCATTTTCTGTAAGGAGCTTACAAATTGCCCCATTGCTTTCTATGCCTCTCAAAACAATGTAGTG
This sequence comes from Pluvialis apricaria, assembly GCA_017639485.1. Lineage (NCBI taxonomy): Eukaryota > Metazoa > Chordata > Aves > Charadriiformes > Charadriidae > Pluvialis > Pluvialis apricaria. The sequence continues at coordinate 139,128,758 of CM030008.1, read as the reverse complement.
CTTTGGTTGGCTTTACTGTAAGATTTGAATGTGAAATGATTTCCTGTAATAAGACTAAAAGGCTAGGGTGGAAACCAGTGATTTCTGAAGACCAAGAGAGTCTTGCTTTTTATAGCATTTTGGTGGTGGTAGTCTCAGTAGTCTCCTCCTCTGTCTAAACACCAAAAAGTTAGGAACTCCTTGAGTTTGGGATTATTTTCTTATAGGATCAGTTATAAAATGAAGATCTAGACTTGTAATAAGATTTTAAATATCCCTAAAGCAAGTTTCCTTTATTTCTGGAGATATGTAATTTGCTTTAATTAGCTGGAAACAAAGCATAGAAAAAGCTTTGCCAAAATTTCTTTGCATTACTGAAAAAACAAACTTGGTTCTTTTTATGCCTATTTGGTTTATTGAATTTATCGTATTCCAGTCTCCTTAGAATGATATAGTAGAATCTTCACCCGCAGCAGCAGCCCTGACTTTTATGCTTATCCAACTTCTACATCTTTGATGTGTGTTTAAATTCTATTCACGAGAATTTGGAAATAAGCCTGGACATAACACCATTTGAGTGACTCTCTTACGGTGCAAATAACTGCTCCTTAATGTCACTTCTGAAATAGCAATGCTTAAAAAATGAAATGAGTTTACATAAAAAATGTCCAGTAGTTAGTGCTGTAGGAAACATTGCAACTTGAGACGACAACACTTTATTCTTTTGAAGCAATTCTCTCAACCTCTATAAGGTATTTGATCAGGTAAGACATTTATTTATGTTTGAATTGGCAAATGCAGTCACCCAGATAATTAAGTAGCTGAAAACTATTGATCTGTTAGGCATAATGTGGTCAATGTCAGAAATGTTTACTAGAGTAACATTAACATTAATACATTCTATTCCCTTGTAAAATTATTTGGTTAGGTCTTAAGACCACATCCCTTTCCAATAATATTGACAGATTCAATAGAATCCTAGTTCCTTCTGTTTGTGAGGAGTGAGGTAACTTAAAAATGTTTAACATGGGTTTATTTTTGAAGCCTGTAAAAATATCCCTTGAGATATAATCAGCATGATACTGTAATATCTGTCATGATCAGTCTGGTCATTAATTTCACAATAAGTTTGTGAAAGATATAGTAGCACTAATTAAGAGTCTGTGGCCACAATGAACATTTAGAGCCATTAATACAGACACATCAAAGTACTGGTATGACAATTTCTTTCTACACAATATGCCAGCAAATGTACTTGCAGTGTTAGTTTTGCATGTCACTATAGATACCAAACATTTTGATCTCTAGAAATAAATTTGAAACTTCATGGTAAAAATAGTCACTGACAGCAAAAGCAAACATTCTCTGCTTTCAGCAGGGCTATAACTTGTGACTTTTCATTGCAAAATCAGATTAGCAGTTATTTCTAAAAGTATTATTTAAAAACAGCTAATTCATTTAGGCCAGGTAGACCAACCAGTTTTTCCAGTTGATTTGTTTCTGTTGTACATACTTTCTCTCTACATTTCTGCATTGTCATGAACTGTATGACATCAAGCATCATCATTCTATAGGTTGGCACCCAAATGTTTCTAGTCATTTGAAGTAAGGATTATATTTGCATCTTCCACACTCTATAAAATCCAAGCGATACAAAGAAGACAAATAGCTGATGGTTGTTCATAGTCTTATTAAGTAAGGGGTCATAAAAAAGCCCAAGGTGCTGGTTCAAAAGAAAGAGAAGGAAGCTGTTCTTCATGTAATTAAGCTGTGGAGCTCCTTGCTGAAGACTGCATGCTAAAAATCCACAGAGGCTCAAGAAGTACCTGGCTTAAATCATAGAAAAAGATCTGTGGTGAGCTATTAAGTATGAAAACATTCCCATTGAGTCAGAAAGTCCCTGAACTGCAATTTGTTTGAGACTAGAGGGATAGTCTGGGGAACCATTACTGCATAATTGTGCTTCTATTTTTTCCTAGACCTCCACTGTGGACCATTGTCAGAGAGTCATGATACTGAGCTAAATAAACTTTTAGTGTGAACTACGGCCCATTTTGGTTTTCTTATGTACAAACAATATCACCTGGCACCTATAGTTCTAGTTTTACTTCCATTTACTTGAAGTAAGACTACTGGAAAAAAGAATGAATCAAAATTATTTCAATTTAATTAATTATTTACATTACTTAAAATTAAGAGGTCAGATACATGCATGTCCTTTAAATACATTGTCACAAAGGTTTTTTTGCATGTAGGTGGCTAAGGAATTATTTTTGCCCATTTGATTTTTACCCTATTTGAATTCACCTTTTTTTTTTACATTAATTTGTATACTGGTTCTCTCAATGCATAGAAACTGTCTTTTCATTTCTTTCCCCAACAATGGAGCTGTAGGTTTGCTTGTCTTGTTACTGCATCATTCCACAGAAGGTTCATGTCTGTGTTAAGGGTAAAGTATTTATTTTAGAAACCACATTTAACAAGTAGCAATAACAGCTATAACCAAGTTACCAAGACAAAAGCTTCGTTAGCCACCTTTGTCTGCAAACTTTCTATGGCTGGAATGTCTTTCCTCTATGCAAATGACTGAGGATTTTTTCAAAGTCTTCATTATTTTAGATATAGGCTAAGAATTAATATAAATTTTAGTGAAATATTCACATCTCCAACTGCATTATAGGCTTGTACATCCAAAATATAGACTCTAGAAATGACTGTATCTTCATTAATCTGATGTTTAACACTATAAGCTCCTGATTTCACTACAACCTACATTTTCACTAGACCCCTCCTCTCAATATTGATATGCGATGTCTCTTCTTAAGTCTGACAAACTCAGCACCCACCACGAGTCAATCCTGTCTGTCATTCACAAACTAGGCGTATCTTTCATCTAACTCACCTCTAATGTCTGAACTAACAAGTATACTCTGAGCACACCTACTTCCACACAGACGTAGACAAGAAGTCAGTGACAGCACCTTTTTTTTATATCCCAATACAACTTGAGATATAGGACGCTTCAGTTTACATTTCTGGTCTGGTATAGACTACTCAGACTAGAAATTCCCAGATAGTTTTTCTATATCCCATTACATAAGGTCAAGTGATTAAGTGTAAGCATCATACAAAATGTAAGATCACCACAATCACCTCTCCCTCCTCCAGTCTTTTCTGAGAAGGTTTGGCACCAAACATCCTTTCAGCTAGGGTATGCGTGCTCGTCTGCTCTCTTCAGCATTTCCCAGTGGTTATCAGCAACCCACTGATGTGCGTTAGTTCAGCACTTACGTGAATTCTGTTCTTTGACTCATTTCTCCCCACGCACTGGAGTTTACGTCCTACCTTCTGGAACCGCATCTCTAAGTTAGGCATGGTGATGCTTAAGTTCTCTTCATATATCCACCCCCTTACTGTCAAATATTACTTTCAGTGATGAAAAGATCATGAACTTTATTTCCTGTTAGAAATTATAGCCCAGGTCAAAAATTTTACATCTTTGATTTTTAGTCCTGAGCATGCTTATTAGTTTTCTTGGGCCTGATTCCAGTTTTACCACATAAAACAGAACAATGGTAAAATGGAGACATCTCTGGAGGGAGTAACACCCATGTACAACAGAAGGCAAAGAAGAGTAGACATGTACTCATTTGCAATAATCTTTTTAAGTTTAATCATCTAACATTAAGATGCATTGAATGCCCTATAGTTGAGGTGAGTCAGATCCAGAGCTCAGGTATCCCATTTCATTAGTAAAGCCAACTTATGATGTGAAATGCAAACAGGAGCTATTATATGGCAAGAATTAAAAAATGGACTATCTGAAAGAAAGTAAAAGAGCATAAGATGTAAAAGGGCATGGGAAGATGTATCTTCTGATTCAGCACAGTCTAAGTTTCTGTGCAGGCAGATTTCACATTCAGTACCCCAGCTGAATGAACTGTCATGCAGAAACTTTGATTACCATCAGTCCAGACATGATGCAGAAAGCACCATCCCTCTGGTGATTTTTTGTAGATTGGCTTTGTCATCGCAGCTATACTTTAAGTGCAACCTCGTAGACGTCAGCACAGGTACTATCAGCTACCTAAGGAACGTGCAGTCAGCTTAGCCCACAAAAGCTGTTCCTAAAGGCAAGAATGTAAGTTTTCAGCCTTGAAGTTCTGTATATCACAATAATACTAATTTTGAATTTATTCCCCATTGCTGGAGTTTTTTGGGGTTTGGTTTGGTTCTGTGGTTTTGGGTTTGTTTTTTGTTGTTGTTGTTTTGTTGGGGTTTTTTTGAGGGGGTACTTTTTTTTTTTCTGGAGAAAGCTGTTACAGTGATCAGATCCAGTCTGAGATCTTCAGTCAGGTTCTAAGCTTAATTGTGACTGACCACCTTATACTGGAGAGAAAAAAGTATAAAAGTTGAGAATCTAGCATCTAGATAGAATCTAATTTATCAGCTAATTTTAGTGTCTAGACCTCAGCTCATTTTTGTCTACTTAATATCTCTCATATTCTCATCTATTATAAAAAATGTTTACATCCAAACAACTCAGAAGGCTTTACACTCTTTGAATGCACATCTAAACCTCACTAGTGTCTGCATCAAATTCTCCCACAGAGTTAAGAAACAGCTTTAGTGGTTTTCCTTCAGATGCTTGCTCTTTTGAACTCCCAGATGTGAGAGAGAAGTTCAGTTTTCCCTAGCAGGCTGGTTGATCTTTTCTGTGCTGTTGCCAAGAGGAAATATACTGTGCTTGTTTTTAGCTAGCACCTGTAACACAACATTGCAGTGTCTTCAACTTCCTTCCTATTGTCTTCTTCCTCAGTGGAAAATTTTTGATCAATATCCAGGCTTACAAAAGAGCCCACCTGCTTAAGGAAACATTCCAAGAATGGATTTGATCAAAAATTAAAGAAAGGAGAATGACTGTTCAACAGGGCTTGGTTTCCTGAATCCCCTAAAACACCATTGAGAGAAGTTTCTCTGTCATGTTGAATGTATTCACAATTCTTCACCTTTCCAAGTTATTACACCTGGTCAGTGAAGGAGAATTTTACATGGTATTTTTAGCATTTTAGATTAAATTTTAGATTCATTTAAGATAATTCTAGGAATGGAATAATGAAAAATTACTTGTGCCCGAGCAATTTATAGTTCAGGTTGTTGCTTCATCAGAGATTTGTTAAAAGAAATATTTTAAATCTCCTACAAAAAATTAAAATTAAACAACAGGGAAACTACTGTGAGATATTCAAGACAATGGAACATTAAATCCATGCATATATTGTTAGTACTAAACTACAATAGAAATTATAATATACAATTTACCAAATGACAGTATAATTTTTGGTGGTGGACTCAGAAAGTGAAAATGTATTTTCCCCAAGTATTTCTAATGCCTGTTCTTATATTTCAGCCAATAAATAATTTCTCCAAAGTATAAGCCTTTCCTAGAAAAGAAGGTAGAAGAAATAACAATGGGGAAAAGACTATCAGGAATGTTCTTGTACTGACTGTAAATTCCTTAAAGAATTGTGGTTTGATTTGGGGGATATTTTTTAATCAACCTTTTTCCAGATTGGGATTATCTCACATTATTTTCAAATGTCAACAGTTGACTGCAATTAAGAAATAGGGCAGAGGGGGGTTAACTAATAGATAAAGAAGAGACCATTTGCCTCCTTGAACTTCTGCATGGAATTAGAAAGCATTTCATTTTCCGGTTACTTTGATTTTGGGAGTTGAAGGACAGGAGTAATATCCTGGACTAGTTCACCTCCTCTTTATTTCAATTACACTATGTTAGGTAAGCTATTCAAATGCTTAATCTATCTATTTCTGTACACAAATAGCTTTGGGGATTTATGTGTGTTTAATCCAGGACGGCTTTGGTAATACAAATTATTAGTTGTAGCATTAGTCAAAGTATTTATTTCCAAAAGAGTTTTTGATATTAAAATAACTTTTTAACTCCAGGTTAATATTTCTCTTGAAATATTTGGAATTTTAATATTTCAACCCTAAAGAATTTCAATTGTTTCTGTGAAAAATGAAATTATAAGAAACTCATACCAAGACTAAAAACTTCAGATTATTAGATAATACTGAACTTCTCAAATTTTTCATCTCAGACAACTTTTTTCTTTTATCATTTTTGTCAATATTTCCAGATTAATAACTGCAACTGGCTGACCTGCTAAATTGAGTATTGCTAGCAATACCTACTATGATTTCACTGCCAAAGACTGTAACTGTAAATATTTACAATGTTTTCCTATTATGCTGGCAGATGACTGCTAGGAAACACGCTGGGTTCATTCTTCACTCTTATTATTTATTTGTTGTGTAAAGAATGATTCATGTCATGCCAGTCTGCATTCATACTCAGTTTTGTGATAGATTCTTCTGCACCAAGAAACATCACTCTGTTTTCTGTCAGCTCTAAAACCAGTCTGAGCTAGCACACCTTGGGACAATCTGTGCAGCCAGTCAAATATACGGCACCTCATGAAGGATGAAGGTAGAAGTGATTCTCCATTCTCAGCAGTATCTATGACACATGCCTAGTTCAGAGCACCAGAGACCATGGTACCATATGTCTCATTAAGGTATCTCTCCTCATTCTCACTTCTCTTTCTGCAAACATGACAGTTGTAGGAGACTGTTATGTATCCGACAGATAATTGGTACAAGGTTCTAAGTCGCCTTGATCTTGCACAGACTTGGAGCTTGTCAGCACACTGTCACTGCATTCCAGCAGAGCTCTTATTAGTTAACTGTACTTGACAGCACCTCAGAAACTGTATATTTTAACTTTAAGCAGCTTGACATGATAAAGGTTATCATTTTCTTTTCCTGGATAATTACTGTCAGTATTGATAAACATGTATTTCTTCTCCAGTCCATCTGAAGACTGATGGGAATAAGTCAAGAACATGTCTCTTTATAGTTTAAATTTTAAAGTTCCTGACACTTTGCAGAATCATTTATTGTTGAAATCTTTGGGTGGTAATTAATTATAGGCCTCTATATACATATATGTGTATATATGCATCTTTGCCCACTTGACTACTATTTCTCAGCTTTCACAGCATGAATGAGGACATATTTGATATGAACAGGAGAGAGAATTCCAAGAACCAGGACTGGAATATTTTAAACTTCCTGTGCTTTTATTTATTTATTTATCTATCTTTCAATCTATCTATCTAGTGCTTTGAACCTCAAACACTACAGTTCTTTCTCGTCAGAAACAATCACGCTGCTGCAGGAATTTGTTCCTGTAATGACTCTGAAGTAGGACAGAAGGGACAGCTAGGCTTAAGCCAGATGATCGACAACCTTATTTTGTGAGCTGCCCTGCTGTTTTTTATGTGCATTGTTCTGTACTATAGGCTATAAATACTGGTACCTCAATATGGTCATAATCAGCGTAGTTAAACTCAGCAGAAAACTGTGGTACAGGATTGTTAAAAACTTTTGGGGAATCAGCTACACTTGTTCAGCAACTACAAGCAAAGGGGAACTACTTAAAGTCGCATGTGGAAAAACGCAAGAATTAAACTAGCACAACATCTTGATAGAGGGTTCCTAGCAGTGCATGGCTGTCACAGCTGATCTTCCAACTTTTCTGTGTGCTCGTTACCACAGGATAGCTGAAAACATTTGCTTTGCAGTGGACTCTTTCTAGTGAGGTAATAATTAGGTATCTTTGAATTTTCTGATGTGATGTTCTAGAGACTCCAGTCTACATTTTCAAATGACTCACGATCTGAGGTACGAAAAGTGAGAAAGTTTAGAGTGAAAGACTGAGTATCTGCTCTCATAAAAACAGTCCTTTACAGCTTCCTCAAACTACATATTTGAAAAATTAAGGAACACATTACTTAGAGGTTATTTGTGGAAATGCAGGAACATGACTTCCCACTAGCAGAGAAGCAGATATTTTACTTTAGTGGCAGGAACAGGTGACTGATAGAAGTTGTGAAAGGGTTGGACTGCCAAAGGACTGGCCATGTTACTTCAGAAAAGGAGGATCAATCATTCTGCTCTCAGGGAAAGCGTTCTGCTGTCATCAAGTGCTGCATAAGAACGAAAAACAATCTACATGATATTGGTGCAGGAGTTTCATGCATGCTTCCTGAGAAAGTTGAAGCTGAGGAAGAATAGTCACCTTTAGGAATCAAACAACAGACAAAAAGGAGATTGATTCAGGATATTTTGCTTGCCTCTCTGCCTTCTGCACTCAGTTCCTGTGGCTTTTAGTCATATGTTCTAGCACGTAGCATTGCATAGGTCTAAGCTATGATGTGGAAAATCAAATCTATGTCATGGTATCATGACTAGCCACAAATCCATTTAGACAGCTCTAAATGAAAGATGTTATGTCTGCAGAACTAGTAAGAAAGATTTGAATAGCTCAGTTCCTCAAAACAAACAGGTTCCTTTATGATAAATAGTCTTTAAAGACACCAAAACAGAACCTCGGGAGCCTATAAAAAAAAAGACATAATAGGGAGAAAAGGGAAATCTCTATTTGAATTTATTTTATTGGGGAAAAAAGTGAGATACAGAGGTAGGGGAGAAAGAGGGTGGCACACATATTACAGTGGTGACTGATTTAGGAAATACATCTGATGGGAAGGAAGTCTGGTAGGTTTAGCTTTCAATATTTTAATCGTTTCTGGGAAACTTCAATAACATGGCATATTTTAATAACATTTGGTGGGCAATATTATTGCACACACACTTTTATTTGGTATAGAAGAATTTATAACAAAAAATAAAGACCAGCCTGTGCAACTTCTAAGAAATTATTTTAATATTTAGGTTGTATAAAATCTGTTAGTTTTATCTGCTGTGTTTACATAGTAAACACTGGGTAGTAAAGTGAAAGCTATTGTCTTTGCTCAAAAATGCTCTTTACAATCACAGAGGAATTAAAAACAAAGGAAGAATACTGAGAGTAGAATTTGCCTCTTAAAGATAGCAAAATTCATGACATGGTGTGCGTATCAAATATTTCACAGCATATTAAGTATTTCTCATCTTCCACTATGAAGAAGCTTGTTCATAGCATATTTGACATTGAAGAAGGCCAAATAAGTGCTATCAGGGGCTTCCTGAGGGGATTCTTCCATAAAATTGGAAATATTCATAAAAAGCTTTAAATCCAGAGACCTACTGTAAATCATCTAGCAAAATAATTTAACCCGTTCTTTGCTCTGTGGACATGTACCAATGACCATGAAGTTTTCTACATAAAATAATTAAAATATCTCTGAAAGCAGCTGGCTACATGTTTCAACTACTTGAACACACAGTTCTCTGACAATTTACATAACACTATTTTAATGGGAACTGAAATTAGCTGTTCTCCTTCTACTGTCTGATAACTTTGTAAGCCTTGCATTGTATATTTGTGTGATAGGGTTTGAGCTGAGATACTTAGCCATTTTGAGGGAGAGATTTTCCTAGTATTTTGCAAAATTATAGTAGCTGTCTGATGAACATACAGTAACTGATAAACTAGTAATTTTAAAAGAAAATAATGAATAGATCCTGAAAACTGAAAGATCTTAAATTTTAAGGCAAGTTTTGTGGATGAAAAATAAAAAATAATTTTTGAAAAAATATTTTTTCACTGTTACTTATTCAGAAGAACATGTTACTTTTCCTTCTCTGTTTAGTTCCTAGTTTCTTTGGAAATTGAGATGCTTTTTCATATATTTGCAATATTTTCTCTTTTTAGCTTCTTTTCCTGAACACAGTACAGTTACATTTTGATTTGTTTTGATTTCCTCCTTCCCCCCTCCATTATTGAAGCATATTTGAAATGGCAGATGTCACACAACGCGTATACAAAAAGGCCAAATTCAAGCCTTATTTTTTCTTATGTATTCTATTCATCTTTTCACTTAAAAGTTCAGAAATTCCCATTTATAATGAACATTACTTGGACTTAATTCCTGCATTATTAACAACAAATTAAAAATAATATATATAACTCAGAAATTCTGAGGTATGAAGTTCTTATTCCTAGTGGCAAAGTTATTCAAACGTGTAACTTTCCTGACAGGATTACTCAAAAAAAGTAAATGATTTGATATGCACCTAATGGGTTTACAGTCTGGTTCTAAAAAGAGAATATTAAATTAGAATTAATTAAGCAATCTTTTTAGTAGTAATGTTTAACTAGCTCTATTGAATAACACAAATTATACTGATAAAAAACAACTACATAGGAGAGCAACTTGCAGAAACATTTCTTATGGCCTATGGTTGGACCACTTCTCATAATTTTTCATTTTATCATGGACTATGGTTGGGTTTTAATAAAGTGGCTTGTGAGCCCATGATGCAAGTAACAGATAAATCCCCAATATCAGTAAAGACTGAGAGATGAGTGGATTGAGAGTAGTCCTGTGGAGAAGTACTTGGGGATACTGGGGAAAGAAAAATTGGACATGAGCCAGCAATTTGTACTTGGAGCCCTGAAAACCTGGGCTGCATACAAAGAAGCATGACCAGCAGGTGAAGGGAGGTGATTCTCCCCCTCTGCTCTTGTGAGTACTGCATACAACTCCAGCACAAGAAAGAGATGGGCCTGTCAAAGCACATCCAACAGAGGACCATGACAATGGTCAGGGTGTTGGAACACCTCTCATACGGAGAAAGGCTGAGAGAGTTGGGGTTCTTCAACCTGGAGAAGAGAAGGCTCTGGAGACACCCACATAGAGGGATCTCCCTTCTTTTGTTGCTTCTTTTATTTATGCTGATCTGCTACTAAGGTCCAACTGCTTTGATAATATTAGAATCCAAAGTAGTTTTTACTTTGACTCTTGGATGATATTTCTTTGGGTACCCAATGTCATCTTAAGACACTTGATGGAATTATCCTGGTGGATATTCCAATTGCTATCCACCTTGTGGATAACAAGAACTGAGGGGGAAAAGAGAATGAACAAGTTAAAAAAGAAACATATATGAATCTTTGGAAACTACCTATTGACTCATATGTCTTTACAGTGGGTATTATCAATAGTAACCTTTGTGATTTATAGTGACTGGCAAGTGATTGTGGAACTTTGAAATTTTATATCAGTGCAACCACCACAACATATACTGAATTTTAAGAGATGAAAAGACAAATTTGACATGAACTATGAAGACTATTCCCAGATTTGCCACTAGGCATAATGCAAACTCTCTTTACCAATAAAATCTTATTGTCTCCTGGCAAAGGTTTGACATTTGTTACTTTATATCCAGCTCATGAGCAGCATACTATAAGTAATTAATTCAATTACATCATCTAAACAGACACTAGGGAGCTTTGTGTCAACTTTACAAAGTATAATGGACAATGTCATATGCAACAGTGCCTACCAGAAAGAGATTCTCATGGGTGTTGAATGCACTTCACTCATATTTTCTGTAACAATAGAAAAAATACAAAGTAGTTAAAAATAACATGAAAGAAATGATCTAACAATTCAAAGGGAGAGAGAAAAGAAAGAGATCTTGTCACAAACAGCTGACCTGCATAGTTATGTTTCCTGATAAATTCAGAAAATATCACAGGTGAAATATCAAAATAAATGTAGTTCCTCCATACGCTTCTTCTAGACTGCTAAATGTTGTAATCCCCACTTAATATATCATTATCTCTAACAATGTAGCTTTTTTTTTTTTTAATCCATCCTTCTTTACACTTAGTTTAAATCTATTTTGTCCTGCTTTCGAAGCATTTCTGTGACATTATACACTTTCTTTTATCTGGTTCTTTTATTGAAAATAAGATGGCTAAGCTGTGATAGGACAAGTCCAAATTATCTAGGTATTAGCCTGACAAATGAAGAGTGGCAGCAGGTGTATAATTTCAATATCTGCTAGAGCTCTTTAAGGGAAGTAGATAGCTAGGATCACCTGAGAAATGCATAGGGAGTTGGGACAATACTAGGCTAGACAAAATTAGAAGGCTAGAATAGACTGGGGCAGTTGAGAAATTTGCCTGATAAAATAATAGGAGAGAAAAAGGAGTTAGTAGGGGAATTTACTTGTTAGCTGTTCTACTGAAAAATAGGTCTAGGGATGATGGCAAAGCAATGTTTGACGAAAGGAAAGCTGGCAGGTCTACTGAAACGTTTCCATGAGAGATGCCAGTGTGATTGCTGGACCAACGTTTGTAAGGAAGGCTTTCAAAGAAGGAACCAAAATTAAAATTAACCCTAAATAATCTCTAGGAAGTTTGCGTTTGAACTCTGTGTCAAAATGTTTTGCTGGACCTGAAGAGAGCATTGCATAATGAGGAACTTTTCTGTACTGCCTTTTTCTCAATCTAAGGTGCTCACTTCAGATTCTCATGCACACTGCTCTTTATCCAGGTTCTGGTAGGCTAATACTCCATCCTGTAATTAGGTCACTCACAATCTAAACGTATCTATTGAAAGCTTTACAATCCTCAGAATGTTGCATAAAGGATTATGCACAAGAGTTAGGAGAAAAGCAAATTCAGGATTTCAAAAACTTCATTTAAAGCTGACTGAGGGATGCTGAATTTAGTGACAGATTAATCTTTGTAAGAAAGTTGCTTTGAAAGTCAAGATACTTCATTTTTTTAGTCTAAAGCATCTCATTTAAATTTTATTTATATTATAGTAATAACAAAGGCTTTAAGAAACTTTTAAGTAGAAAAAATCTCAGTTTATGTGGAATGAACTACCTAGATCAAGTCCCCGGCTATGTTTTATTGTTTTTCCAAGCAGGAAAAAAGTCTTTGACATGATACAAGAACAGTGCTTTTTTTCAGTTCGGTCAGGGATCAAAGAATTAATTATTCATGCAGCTGTATAAGAAATTCTTATTCAAGATACCTAGCTACTCCATCTGACCTTGAAGGAGTAAATAGAGATATAGGTCTTCTTAATTCTACTAGGAATATGTAGAAGGGATGAATCTTTAATTCTTTAATGTCCATTGATTGATACAGGATTGGGGGTTCTACGAGGCATTGTAAAATTACCACCACTGTCCAGAGGCAACAGTTGCAGTTGAAGGGCCTAGAAATTTCTTAGATGCCATTTCCTAATTGCTATGTTTACATTTATGTATTGCATATTTGATGCTTTGTTCAGAGCTTAAATTCATGGTCTTGAACCTTGTTGGGTATTTCATTATAGCAGGCTTAGACAACGTCGTGGCTTGATCATACTCATATTTGGAAAAAAGAGAATTATTTCAGCACAGGATCATATTTGGTCTGGTACACCATTGTTTCCTAAGAAAATGTTTTGAATATGCTTATACAGAGCTACATAGTCAGCAGCCAACAAAATGGTGTTTTTCATAGTGAAATAAATTAAAATGAAGGGGTGTTTCTTTCTAAGATTCTTGCTTTGCCCAAAAGCCAAAAATGTGAAGACAGACACATATGTATGGCTTCTGATGTTATTTCTCCCCAGGAAAGTCCAAGGCTTCTTCACATTTAAATTTTTATTTTTATATTTGATCACAAGGCAGCATAATGACAATATGCTATGCTAAGATCAGAAGGTCATCTAGTTATTGTTCTCTTTCTGTCTGAGAATATGTAAAAACTTGCTGTTAGTGGCCTGCAGCAGCGAAGTAGATGCTGAAATACTGCTAAGTGGCATTAAAAAACACTGTATTAATACCTAAATTTTTCTCAGTGCAGTTATAAATAAAATATAAATGCTACAATGGAAAAAGGAGATGCATGATTTGTGCACATTCATCCTTGAGTTCAGTGCAATTTTGCTGTGCATTGACACATTGCAGATTTCTTCAATAATCTCTTTCATCATAAAGAACTGGATATTGAATGAGCAAAGCCAGAACAATCTAGCTTCCTCCTTCTGTACTCTGAAAATACCTGTGTTTCTGGGAGCACTGAAAGAAATCCTGAAAAGATTCAGAAATGCTCAGTCTCACCATCACTCATTTTCTGCCCTGCGGTGTAGGTAGAAGTTTGAATTTGTGTTGTGGGAATTGCTCTCAAGTTCTCTGTTCTTTATTCCTCTATCTCAGTGTTCACATGGAGAGTAAAACTGGAGAGGCAAACCATAAAGCCCTTAATCACCTCAATTAAGCTAATCGAAGGACAAAGGGTTGTAGAACAGGCTGTAGGCTGAACAAAGGGACAAATTCCAATAGCATTCCTCCCTATTTCAGAAACATACACATGCCACTAAGAAAGGAAATGAGTTTACTTTCTGTTATAGTGACACTAATTTGCTAAACTGACGTCAAGGACATTAGCTTGTGATTCCTGGGTGACTTGAAAAATAGACCCTGTATTCTATGTGGTCTAGGGGTAAAAATAAGGCAAAGAATGTGAGCAGAAAGAATAGCCTTTATTAAAATCAAGTGAAATATATCACCTCTCTCCATAAACCTTGCCCTATTAATTCCATGGATTGTATGCTCATTTTCTGGAATTTAGATAGTTTATTCCTGCTGCAACTTTAGTCCATGCTAATTGATAAAGACTGCAAATGCTTAGTCTTCTGAACTGCAGAATTACGTAAACACCAATGGATACTGAACAGAGTCTACATAAAATTCAGGATGTATGATGCCCAGGGGATCACACTAGCTTAAGGCAAACAGAGAGATTGTGTCCAGTTGTGAGTCCAACTCTTATTTTCTGTGACCTGTAGCAAAAGCAGGGTAAGAAAGCAGCATCAAATTGAAGCCAATATGCCTGCTCCAAGTTGATAGCTGCTGTTGCAGTCCAGGGAGAACAGTTGCACAGGTCTGGCAAGTATGAGGCAGAAACAGTACTTAGAAGATGTCTAAGGGAAAGAGGAGATTTAAAAGTGCCTCTAAGAGCTAAAAATGTCTCCCTGCCATTCTAGTGACATTATCTAACATACAAAAAATGCCCATAAGTGCAAGTCTTCTGTAACATTGACTTACCATAGGATGCTCAGCAAAGTCCTACTGCAAACCCTGCTTTCACATCTCCTCACCTCTTGTCCCTTTTCACTCTGCAGCCTCGCCATTGCGTTGCTGTAGGTGTAGGCTGGGCTGAGCATTCAGCTGCATGCACAAGGGAAGTTCTTTACAAGGTTTTAAACTGCTGTGATAAAAACAGTGCTGAAGTGATCTGTCAATCCTCCTTTTCTTGGATGTACAAATATTACCATGCTTTTTTGTAAGGAGATTAAGTTCACATAAAGGAGAAGATCTTCGCTTATGGAATTTTTACTAAATCCTGTTTTCTGAATGTTGTTCAACACTAAAGGACCTACTTTCTTAGTGTCTGTTATCTATGGCCCGTTCTTGTGCCAACTGGCTGTATGCTATTAAATGAAACTAGGAAAATCTAACCCATGGTAGCAGCTGATAACTTTGAAATTTAGCATTTCCTGAAAATACTAATTTAGATAAATTAGTAGACTCCTTTTCAAAATCATACATGAGATGGATAGGGAACATGACACAGGCGGTTAACTGAAGCACCGCAGGAAGAATTTATATGTCTTTCCTATATGCTAATCTTCTAAGGACTGCAACAATTTGTTATAAATTTATGAAGTGAATAGAGATTACTTCTTCCCTGAACTTCTGAATTGGTATCAGAGCAGTAAATGCAAAGACATCGAGAAGACTTTTTATACATGCTCCTCAAGGCTTTGAGATCCTCAAAGATCTTGAATAATCTTTTGGTTATTTATGCATTGTTGCCATTTCTACAGTGTCAAAGACCATGCACCAGGATAACAAACTATGAACATTGTTTTCTTTTTAACTTCATTATTTCTAAGCCAAAAAATAAATGTTGGGTCCTTTTAATTTCTTTCTGACCTTTGATATTTTCTCTATCACGTTTTTCTGCAGAATATCTTGCAAAGAAATTTCAATTTTAAGCTTTTTTATACTCCTTTTATTGCTTACATAATCAAGTCATGAGAAAAAAGATACAGCATGGGCAATACAGTACAGATATTTTAATAAGAGAAATCTATGTTAACATTAGAATACTGAAAACAATCGTTCTTCAAATCAGGACTCATCTTATTCTCATGTTCAAAACACCAGGGTTCCAACTGTCTCATTACAAAGCAAGTAGTATATGATTTGTTCTGGAAAGATGTGCTGGAACTATTTGTAAATTAAACCCTATAATGCAGTTAGTGATAAAGTTTTTACACTGATTGCCCAGGGAATCTTTCCAGCTCTGATGGAAGAAAGTCTGCCGGTTTAGTGCAATGACATAATATATGATTGTGACAGAATTTAATATGGCAGCCTTCTACCAATTCAAATGCAATATTATTGAAAAAATATTGAGTAAAAATAAAATATACTAGAAATAAAAAATATTATAAATTTTAATTTCATTTGGACATTGTATGCCAAGCTTTCTTTCAGAATAACATATTTTCATTTTTTAAAAAATTATAAGTTTTGTTTTGTGGAATTTTAATTTAACCAACATAAAAATAAATATCAAGGCCCATACTTACTAATATTTGAAAACTCCAACATACTATCAGAGCTGAAAGGCATGATTTGTTCTTTCTAGAACAGACTATAGAGCCGCACTTATAATTTTGAGGAAATAATTTAAGAAAAGGATTTGGCCAGGAAATTAGTTCAGTCAAGTCATAACTTTTAGCTGCAGGTAAAAAGGAAGATGTAACAGGAGACCCATTAAACAACTTAGTCAAGTTATTACTGAGAAATATTAACATGCCTGAGCTAAATTTGTCAGGAGTGAAGGATCAGAAACTATTGACACCTTGCCAAAAGGGTGAGTCCAGATGGCTGGGATCTTAACCTACAGGAGAAAGATGATTAGAGAAAAAGACAAGCTTTCAACAAATGTTATCACTAAAATGTCAGGATTCTTTTTCATTACTATTTTTCTTAACTCCAACAGAACAACCTACATCCGTAGGCTACGTAAGATTCAATACAATTGGAGTTGGGTAAATCATTAGTCCTTTACAGAACTGCAAAATTTATGGTATTTCTACCTGCATTTCTCTTTCCTCAGTTTTAATAAATATTTTCAGTATTATTTTTATTTTTTTATAAACAGACAGTTGTATACATATTCAATAGATACAATTTGTAATTTAGCATATAAAATACTTTTAATTACAGTTTTGTATTTATGGATCTGATGCAAAAAAATAAGGAACTAAATAGAAATTAGTAAAAAAATACAATTACTTTATTGGGATGAGAATATCAAAAATACGTGGTTTTAAAAGAAATATCTGTTGAACAAGATGGCCTATTTTATACGTATATTTAGTTTAAAAAGTTTCAGTTAAAATATTTGGGGCATTGAATGGATAAAATGAAAGTAAAAGTTATTTCCAATTTAGATTGGATATAATATTTTTAAAACAGGTAGTTTTTTTGCAATTTTAATTCCATTCTGTTAATAGTTGACTGAAAGAGTTAAGTCCTCATCTACCTCGAAGGTGAAATGCATCTAGGACAAACAGCATTTTGCTATAGACATATGAAAGGAGATGACAGTCATGAAATATCAAAGGATGAATCTTCTTTGAATTCTCATGCTTTGTATGTCCAATAATACAACCCAAAATTAATCTCAGTACAGTAACGCAGACAAAGATCTATGGACTACAGAAGTAGTAGATTACTTGAGTAGACCCTAGGTGTGCTATGGCCCCTTGTGAACATCCAGCTTTTTGAATGCTTTATCTGGCCTTTTTTGAAGAAGTGAGTTTCACAAGCCAGGTCAGAAACCCAGTACAACTCTGGACAGCGTTCTGCAGAAACCTGCTAATATGTGTGTTACAAAGAAATCTGCTGAATCTCTTGCCAAGAGCCATCATTTCTAGTGGCAGTGCGAGATGTCATAACAGTAAGCAAAATACCTCCTTAAACCTGGAAATAATTTATCATCTGTTGTTGTATCCAGGAGCTGTTTCACTTCTTGACTGATCTGAGAATAAACTGCTATTAGATAAAATGACAGCATGGTGTTGCTCTTAATCCCCCTATGACACATTTTATTCATAACATTGAGTCTTTAAGGTCCTAATTCCTTTCATGGGCAGAAGTATTTTGATCCATTTTGTAGCCTACAGGGGAAACCACAGATAGCCAATATATAGTTACTTGATTAAATAGTCCCTTGTAGCTCTGCAACTATTTCAGCAAATTAAAGATACCAAACACTTGACAAAATTAAAGTCAATCTCATACACTGTAACTCCATCAGGATTTATGATTCTGTTTGTTTAAGATGTGATGACAAGAGTTTGGGCAGAATTGAGTTCCAGCTTAATATTGTTCAACTTAATAGTAGGGCTCCCAGACCTTGTTGAGTTGCTTTTATTACTTTAAAGCTAAATAAAGGTAAAAGCTTTTTGGTGTTATCATTCTAATGTAAAGCATTCTGATATAGGGAGACAGTTATTCTAAAAGAGAAATAAAATGCCTTTGGGGCTTCCCAGTCCTCCACAGGGGCTTTAACTGATGCTGGGTGCTCTCATGCTTTGGTGTGTAGTGGGCACATATTTCCTACAGGGTTTCTTTGAAAACTCAAGTTACTGCAACTCTCAGTCCATATGACCACCTGAGATTTTTGGAACAGAAAAAAATAGCTGTTACAATTGGATTGTCTGGCTACTGATATTCTTTCACCTATAAAATTAGATGCAACTAATCTAATGGGTTTTTTAAACCACAGTGCAAAAACAGCCGACTATATCACACTCAGATTTCCACAGAAGCATTAGATACTATTACCCATTTCATAGACTTTGCCTATATACAGCAGTCTTTGCATGCTCCAAGATCTCCCCGTAGTCAACTTTACCCAAAGTACACAAAGTGAAAAAAGACTGAGGCACAAGCACTGACATTACAGTAATTTACTATAGAAACACTAACTTCCTCTTAGATCTATATCATCACATCAAAGCCAGAATGATCGTGGTCTATGGCTTTAGTGGCATCTATTTTTAACATGTTCAGAATCAGATCCCTTGGGTGAAAAACATTCTGCAGTGTACAAGAGTCAAATCAAAACTTGTAGGACACAGCGAAAGTTGACAAGAGCTGCTGGCTTCTCTTCTCTTTGATTCCGTTTGTAAAAACATCTGTCTCTGTTTCTTCCTGCCAGAGAAATAACATCTTAAATGCTCAGATTCTGGTTAACCTCATCTTAATCTGATTAGAATTTCTTGAATAACAGAAAGGAAATTAAATTTGGGCAGTAGTAAGAAACACCCTTATGAAAAGCTCTAGGCACCCTGACAACTCTTTAAACAAATTATGTAATTAAATGTGTAAAATATATTTTCAACCTCAGATTACTAGAACAGGTTTAGAAACTCAACTATCTGAAAAATAGCCATACAATTTTTATATTAAGTCTCATTAAGCTCTATCACTGCATTAATGATCAATAAAATTTTACAATGCAGTATATCCTAGATGTTTATACAGCATCAGACCCTTTATTTCTTCTTACCTGCCAGCTTCCCAATGCACAGTAGCCGGGATGTTTCAGTGAGAAGTGCCCTTCTTGTGTAACTCAATGTTCAGTACCGGATGATCATGGGATGATATTGGTAAACAAAGAATGCCATAGATCTTGGCAAACCTGGAGACCTGCATCTGCATGCTTTGATTATAAATAAGTTTGCTTGGGTTTTTTCTACAAGCTGCATCAAATTAGAAAGCAAAGCATCACGACTTATATCACAGCTCTGCTTGTCTCAGTTACCAAAGCCATTGAAGCCACAAAGTCACTGAAGCAACAGAAGTCATGGTGATGAGACAATTAGATAATGTTTCAACAGACAGTGAACACAACTGCTTGTCACAGGATGCTACTAAAGCTTCACTTTCAGTGGCTGGTCCAGAAAGAACCTACAAAAAACTTAACATTCAGCAGTAACAACTCAAAAAGGGCTGTTGCTTTAAATATTCCCCCAAGATTTAAATTAAGAGTTTTTGAAGGGAAAGTGTTCCATTTGTTGTTTTTGATCATTCTTGGTACTGTTGTTTTGTATTGATTTTAACCAACAGACGTAGGATCCTCAGCGTGTGTACATCTGCAGCTGCAGATTTTGTGCCTCATGCATATTTAATAAACAACCAGCACTGAAATGAAGAAAAATTGCTTTTTCTGAGTCACTCTGAGGCCACATATTTGTTTAATTTTAGCGCACTTCTCCCATGCAAGGAAGTACTCTCAAGGAAAGCAAACAAGGATTTGAGAACATAAGTGAGGTACTTAGATACACACAAATACACTAAACAGACCACAGACTCTTTTCTGATAAATCGACAGCAGGGATTTGAACATGTGAAATTGTTGTCCCACGTCATAATGGTTCCCCTTTTACATATAACATATTTTCTTCATAGATTCAGTTTCTGGTCTTCTCATTCTCATGGCCTCAATTCAACAAAGTGCTGAAATACATGAGTAGTCTATGTTGTCATCTGGTGGATATCGGTCGGGGTATTTCTAAAATATCTGAGTCAGCATCCCTGGAGGTATTAAAAAGACTTGTAGACCTGGTGCTTACAGACATGGCTTAGTGGTGGACTTTGCAGTGTTAGGTTTATGCTTGGGCTTAACGATCTTAAGGGTCTTTTCCAACCTAGATGATTTCATGATTATACGATAAAATAAAAATTGGGATCACGGATAGAGTTCCTGAGAAAAAGTGCCACGGCTGCAAGGGTGTTGGTATGGTCACATATTATCTCACACTGGCAGCCCAAGTATTTCTTTCTAATGGATCTTCAAAGCAAATATATATATAAGTACCCCTCTATTTAACAGAGAATGTTCACAGGTATTTTACTATAGGTATTCTTTACTACAATTACTATATAAAATTTCTGTAAAAACATAACAAATATATTAGAAACTATATTTAGAGCTGTTCAAAACCTGAAACCCAAACTTGACTCTTTCACGTTTAGATTGTATAGCACGTCTAATGTCACACTTAGATAAATACATTTGATGAATATGCTATGAAAATTAAGCAACTAATTATTGGAGAAAAAAAAGCACCCTACTTGAAATTGTAACAGTAGGAGAATTCATAACTAGAAATCATCTTCTTTTTTATTTTTTAAAAATTGTGGATGGTTCAGTGTGGTTCAGTATGGTTTCCATATCTGGGAACTTTTATATAGGAGACAACTGAAAATCTCTTATCTGAATTCTCTCAAACAACTTGTTCAAAAGATAAACACTAAATCTGATTGAAAATTACTATCCTGGATCTAACTGGGGGAGCAGTGTGAGGAGGCAAGGAGCACAAATCTGGAAAAAGATATTGTCCCTAATTAGTCAAAACTGTCGGTTTTCAAAAGCTTTCTTTGTGGGAGGCATTGGATCCCTGTTCTTCCAGGGCATCTCTCTCCATTTTCGTGCATAATTCCCACTCCCGGCCCACAGTCCCAATGTCAGGCCAGCCTCCACTGCCTTCTGCTGCTCTGCCTGTTCCAGTGAGACCCCTGTGGCTCCAGCTACCCCTGTCTGTAGCCTGGCTGCCTATCGTGAAGGCTCAGACATGGACCCAGATCAGTGAACCCCAGCTCACCCCATGTCAAGGCAGAGCTTGAGCTAACAAGTAGGCAATATGGGCAGCCAGGAAGTTTGAGCTTAAAGGGCGAGTTTGAGCTCTGAGCTGACTTGACAGCACAGATATTACCATAATGTCTATGCACACTATACTACCCAAGACAGACAGTAAAGACAAGGCGTGGCTAATATGAGCAGCAGACAAAGTGGTTTCACTTTTCCCCTACTATTCTTCATTGTGGAGTCAAGTCCAGATAGAATAGGACAGCTGCTGCATTTCCAGGTACATTAAGGACCACACAAGACAAACACAAGAAAAACACAAGGAACAGTTTTGTCAGGGATGAGTTTTACAGTATTTGGTTTTTTGGCTTCAGTTCTCAGCCCAGGAAATTTAAGGCTACACGAATCCAGGAACAATACATTTTCATCAACTTGATGTTTATCTGTGCAAAAACTCTTATGCTATCTTAAACAACATAAAATACTTTGACAAATGTACAACTAAGCCAACAGTTTAGTTCAGAGATATCTGAGCATTTTTTTCATTAGAAATGTCTGAAAGGTCCTGATATGTTTAGGAATCATGTTTGCTTCTTCATTGGTTAATACTACATTGATGTCATACTTTTAACAAGATTTTATATATTTTCAATTCTAGCTCAGCAATCAAGTTTCTTAATAACTGACCCATTTAAATGTTATCTTGTTCTTGCTTTATATAGCAATATTTTTATTTGGTTTTGTTCTCTTTTCTCAAAAAAAAAGGCTACTGAAATGAGAAATTTCAAGAAATACTGTCTGAAATGGCATTTAGAAGAATTGTATTGAAATAAAAACTGAACACATTAAATTAGTATCGGCATTATACACCCAAGATCTGGAAATGCTCATGATGTATTTTAACAAACTTCAAGAATTAAAAGGAAAGAATTGTTGAAAAATCAATATTTCAATATTTGATTTCTGAGTATTCTGTTGCAAGCTTTGGTAACTATGGTATTTAAACAATAAAAGATTGGTGAAATGGAAGAATATCAGTAGCTTATATATCCAACCAGGATAACTGAACCATATGGTGGATCTACTTGAGTAACATACCACGTGTACTTTTCTAATCTGCAGTATTGTCAATGAATTTATAACACATTGAGATTCCAATAATGCTATCCAATTTTCATTTTCTTTTGCTTAACTGATAAAAAATATAATTATTTTATATTATTATAGAATATAATTACTTAATTGATAAATAATATAAAATAAGTTTAAGGCTGAAATTGGCATTTTGATCACTGTTTTTCAATTTGGGATGTGGGCCTAATCTATAGAACAGGAAAGAAGTGAACCTTATCATGCACAGTTACCCTGGTATGAAGAGTATGGCAGCTCTAACCTGACTTCTGGCTTCAGGATTCCCTAATCGTCACTGCCCCACGTTAGTGTGGCCCTTGCATTTCACTTTATGGCCTAGCCATAGACATATGCCTATGTATGTGTGAGTCTGGAAGTGAAGGAGAAAAACATGGCATGAAGAAATCTGTGCCTTCTCTGAGTTTTTTGAGGAATTCACCCATATGGCAGGTTCTCTTTTTACTGGAGGAAACTACAGCTGCTCAGCAGACTCAGCAAAACAGTTGAAAACTAAATAAGAATAGTAATCACCAAAGTCTGATTTGTATGGAAACTGGCCATCGGCAGCATCAGTGGAAATCACTGGCATCCTCAATGGGATAAGGTCTCTCAAATGACACACTGAAATGCAGAGGAACCCATGACACAGTCCTTCAGAAAACTGAGATCTTCAAATAGTTGAAGATATTGAAGGCCGTGTTCTGATGAATGGCTATCATATCACTGTGAGGGTGGTTCAAACATTGGAAGTACAGCAACTGGCAGTGCAGAGGTAAACCCATCCAGGCTTCTGAATTAAGGCAAGATGTTGCTGATGGGCT
This sequence comes from Pluvialis apricaria, assembly GCA_017639485.1. Taxonomy (NCBI): domain Eukaryota; kingdom Metazoa; phylum Chordata; class Aves; order Charadriiformes; family Charadriidae; genus Pluvialis; species Pluvialis apricaria. The sequence goes on along the minus strand of CM030008.1, from coordinate 139,105,262 downwards.
AGGGAAACTGTCATAAAGGTCCATCATTGTAGATGTCGACGTACCCATGAATCGGGCCAATGAGGAGCATCAAAACAATCAAGTGGATCAGACTGCTAAAATTTTCCAAACAGATTTGGACTGGGAACATAAGGGTGAACTGTTTTTAGCTTGGTGGGCCCATGACATTTCAGGTCATGAAAGGAAGGGATGCAACATATAGATGGGGTCATGAACAAGGGGTGAATTTAACTATGGGCACAATTGCACAGGTTGTCCACAACTGTGAAACGTGCTGCAATCACACAAGCTAAACAGTTAAAACCTTTGTGGTATGGGGGAAAAAGGCTGAAATATAAGTATGGTGACGCTTGGCAAATTGACTACATCACACTCCCTCAAACCCGCCAGGGTAAGCACTACAGGCTTACAATGGTGGAAGAAAGCATCGGATGCTTGGAAACCTATTCCGTGCCACATACCACCACCTGGAATACTGTCCTGGGCCTTGAAAACCAAGTCTTGTGGTGATATGGTACTCCAGAAAGAATTGAGTCAGACAATAGGACTCATTTTAAAAACAATCTTATAAATAATTGGGCCAAATAACATGGCATTGAGTGGGTATATCGTATACCCTATTATGCACCACCTGCCAGGAAAATTGAACGATGTAAAAGACTATTAAAAACTACCCTGAAAGCAATGGATGGTGGAACTTTTAAAAATTGGAACAAACATTTGGCACAAGCTACCTGGTTAGTTAACACCAGGGGATCCATCAGTTGAGCTGGTCCTGCTTAGTCAGACCTTTTACATATTATAGAAGGGGATAAAGTCTCTCTGATGTATGAAAGGAATATGTTGGGGAAAACTGTTTGGGTTTTTCCTACTTCAGGCAAAGGTAGACCCATTCGTGGGACTGTTTTTGCTCAAGGACCTTGATGTACTTGGTGGGTGATGCTGAAGAATGGAAAAGTTCAATGTGTACCTAAAGGAAATTTAACCCTGGATGAGAATACTCAGTTTTGAGCTGTATTATGTTAATTGTTATATAATACTAACAGTATTCAATAAGTGTTTTTCAGGATAACATAGTGGTGATGAAACCAGAGCTAGATTCATCAAGTGGTGTCCAGCAAATTGTTCAAGGTGGACATGCTACACGGGGGCACAAACCATGATGAATTTCATACCATCTTTCCCGCCCTGAAAGACTTCTATGATGGAAGGAAACCTGCAATCACGAACTAAATGAACTTAATGAACTTTTGTATATAAAGATAAACATAAATTAGTAATCTGTATATAAGTATGTGTATAAGAAGACACAAAAAAAATCAGTAGTGACCTAAGCATGACGCAAATGGTATGGAATAAGGGGTTGAATGTCCTGGTTTGAGGTAGAACAGAACTACTTTTGGTTTTGGTAATTTTACTTTTCAGTTAAGTCTCTTTTAACTAACTCTCTGAAATTAATAGCATATTTTTCGGACAGTATCCACTTCTAGCTAGTTAATACCAAGGAATGGTATGCGGAGAGGCTCTTGCTTATATTTATTGCTATTAACAACCAAGGCCAGTTAACTTTGTTATGCACCAAGTTGGAGGGGCAGAAGCAGAAGAGCGTAGAAGGGTCGCAGCTGCGGGGAGGAGCAGACAGCAGTGACCCAAAACTGACCAACGGACTAATTCCATCCCATCTGTATCATGCTCAGTATAAAAGCTGAGGGATCAAAGGGTCAGCCTTCTTTCTTAAATGGCCAGCGTCCGAGGCAGAGGCTGTCTGTTCACAGAATCACAGAATGGTCAGGGTTGGAAGGGACCTCTGACGATCATCTAGTCCAACCCCCAAAATTTTATGAGGATGATGTGGGAGACAATGTCGAAAGCCTTGCTGAAGTCAAGGTAGACAATATCCACTGCCCTCCCCTCATCGACCCATCCAGTCACGCCATCATAGAAGGCTATCAGATTAGTCAGACATGACTTCCTCTTGGTGAATCCATGTTGACTACTTCTGATAACCTTCTTTTCCTCCAGATGCTTGGAGATGACCCCCAGAACAAGCTGTTCCATCATCTTTCCAGGGATGGAGGTGAGGCTGACTGGCCTGTAGTTTCAGGGTCTTCCTTCTTGCCCTTTTTGAAGACTGGAGTGACATTGGCTTTCCTCCAGTCCTCAGGCACCTCATCTGTTCTCCAGGAGCTTTCAAAGATGATGGAGAGCAGCCCAGCAATGACTTCCGCCAGCTCCCTCAGCACTCCCGGGTGCATCCCATCAGGCCCCATGGACTTGTGGATATCCAGTTTACTTAATTGATCCCTAACTTGTTCTTCTCTGACTGTTCGTCTGCCTTTGATCCCCATTCATGTGTTCCTGAGCCCAGATCCAGAATTGAGTTCCCATCCATCACTGAATCCAGTCCGGGACTTTCCCAGTGATTGCCGGGGACATGATTGTCATCCTGGGAGCTTGATACTGGTTTTGTATATATTGTATATATTTCATTATTTTCTTATAATATTATTATATTTTGGTTTTATTAATAATATTATGTTAATATAAAATAATATTATTGATTAATTAGTACAATATTATTAATATTATATTAATATTATTTATCTTTATTGTGATCTTACAGGTCCCTTCCAACCTAGACAATTCTATGATTCAAGTCTCTCTCTCTCATTCTTTCTCCCTTCTGAAGGCAGAAAGATTAAAGAGAGCATGTCATTCATTTAGTGGACAGGCCAGCCCAAACCACAACATCAGCCCTTTTTATTAAAAGCTAAAAATTCATAGAATCATGGAATCATTTAGGTTGGAAAAGACCTCTAGGATCATCAGTTCCAACTGTTAACTTAACACTGCCAAGTCCACCACTAAACCATGTCCCTAAATGTCACATCTATGCATCTTTTAAACACCTCCAAGGATGGTGACTCTACCACTTCTGTGGGCAGCCTGTTCCAATGCTTGACAACCCTTTCAGTGAAGCAATTTTCCCTAATATCCAATATAACCCTCCCCTGGCATAACTCAAGGCCATTTCCTCTTGTCTTATTGCCTGTTTACTTGGGAGAAGAGACCGACACCCACCTCGCTACAACCTCCTTTCAGGCAGTTCAAGAGAGTGATAAGGTCTCCCCTCAGCCTCCTTTTCTCCAGGCTAAGCATTCCCAGTTCCCTCAGCCACTCCTCATAAAACTTCTTCTCTAGAACCCTCACCATCTTCGTTGCCCTTCTCTGAACATGCTCCAGTACCTGAATATCTTTCTTGTAGTGAGGGGCCCAAAACTGAACACAGTACTCAAGGCGCAGCCTGTAGAGACCCAGACTACAAGAAACTCCCTCAAACACTAGCTGAAAAGTGTTGACAGAACAATAACAAACAAGTTGTTGGCGGAAAAGAGGTCCCTGAGGAGGACAGGCAGCGCTTTTTCGAACCAACTTCCTTACCTTGCAAAACCACGAATCCTTGCTGGGTAACTGTCACCCAAGTCTCCAAAATAGCCCCCCTCAACCAACTTCTAGAATGTTCCAGAAAGAAGAACTGTGCATGACACTTAATTTACATGAAGAGCAAGAAGGCGGACTGGGGGAGGAGACTGGCTGCCTATATAAACCCATGAGAGGGGCCGCCCTGGCTGGTGCCCCCAGAACCTGGACCCCCATTTCATCAGCTGGACCAATGCTGAACCCAGGACTGCTGATCTCTCTCTCTTTCTCCTTTTTCCTTTTCTCTGTTCTTTCTATCCCTAACTACCACATTTTTCCAAATGGTGGCTTAATGACATGATGCAAGGTTTGCATTTGTAAGTTTACTTATATTTCAGCAAGGTTAGCTTGGTTAATAAATGTTTGTTGTTTGGACTCCTCTGGTGTCATTTCACCTTAATTCTGACAACAGAAATCCGCAAACCTGTCTCCCCAGTCTTGGGATGTGACATGGTCTCACCAGTGCTGAGTACAGCAGGATGATCACTTCCCTAGTCCTGCTGGCCACACTATTCCTGATACAGACCAGGATGCTATTGGCCTTCTTGGCCACCTGAGTATACTGCCAGCTCATATTCAGCCATCTGTCAACCAATGCTCCAAGACGCTTTTCTGCCAGGCAGCTTACCAGCCACTCTTCCCCAAGCCTGTAGTGCTGCATGGGGTTGTTGTGACCCAAGTGCAGAACCCAGCACTTGGCCTTGTTGAACCTCCTACCATTGGCCTCGTTCAACCTCCTACCATTGGCCTCAGCCCATCGATCCAACCTGTCCGGATCCCTCTGTAGAGCCTTCCTACCCTCAAGCAGATCAACACTCCCACCTAACTTGGTGTCATCTGCAAACTTACTGAGGGTGCACTCGATCCCCTCACCCAGATCATTGATAAAGATATCGAACAGAAGTGGCTCCAGTACGTCACCCTGGGGAATACCACTTGTGACAGGCCACCAGACGGATTTTACTCTGTTTATCACAACTCTTTGGGCCTAGCCATCCAGCCAGTTTTTATTCAGATGCACGCACAGAATCTAACAGAACAGACATGACAAAACAGGTGCAAAATTTTGATATCTTTTAGTAAAGATAGGAAAACTTGTGAATTACCTTGAAGAATATCTCTGGGTCAATATGCTAATTGTTTTTAACAAGGAGTTGATATCCACACCCTGGCATAAATAAGCACCATGAGTTCAGTTCAACACTTTCCATTGTTAGGGTTTTAATTATTTAAAATAAATCTTTGGAGGGTACTTTTTCCTGTATTCTTTTATTATAATTATTTTTAAAATAATTTTTCAGATGAAGATATGTCTCCTAATTACAAACATCTGATATGACAAAACCTACTAATCTCATCCACAAGTCATATAATCTCTCAAATATACCTCCTTCAGTCTAACAAATGGCCGTAATGCATACTTTTGCAACTGAAGGCTTCAAATATTGAGTACCATTTCTAAAGTTCACAATCACTTTTGTTGTAACTAATAAGATTTTTGTTGTGAAAGTTTCTTCCTTAAGTGGAAACACTTTCTACATTCTTCAAGTGGGAGAAAATACTGTTTTTGTTATTCCATTTTAAAGTATTATGTACTATTTTATCATGTAGAAAAAAAACACTCAAAATCTGTTTCATATTTATGTAAGTCACATTTTTAAATGCTAACAAAGTGCTACTCAGTCTCCCATGTTTCCCTTTTCTATAATAAAAACATTGCAGTCTTGCTATATTACTTCAGCAACATTTTTTATTTAAAGAGAATACTTTTCCCATAAGTTCCCTTGGAAAAAAACCTGAAATAATAAAACAATTATATATGCCAAGTCCCCACTTCCCTGAACAGCGCTTTCAAGTATTGAAAGGAATTCCACAGCTAATTCTTTCTTTCATTCCCTTGCTAATCTCTCTTTTTTCAACATCAAACCTATTCATTTAATCATTAAAAATACCATGGATAGGATTCAATTCACCTAACTTTAAACATCTATATTGCAAATCTTCATGTAAAGTACCTAGTTCAACTACATTAAGCAAAGAGAAACCAGCATATTTAGAATCATAGGGTCATAGAATGGTTTGGAAGGGACCTTTAAAGGTCATCTAGTCCAACACCTCTGCCATGGACAGGGACATCTTCCACTAGACCAGGCTGCTCACAGCCCCATCAAGACTCACCTTGAACACTTCTAATGATAGGGAAGTCATGGATGCACAACTTCTCTGGGCAACCTGTTCCAGTGCCATACCACCCTCATCATTAAAAAATTTCTTCCTTATATACAACCTAAACCAACTCTCTCTTAGTTTAAAATCATTTCTCCTTGTCCTGTCACTACAAGCCCTGGTAAAAAGTCTTTATCTCTTTTATAAGCCGCCTTTAATTATTGCAAGGTCACAATAAGGTCACCCCAGAGCCTTCCCTTCTCCAGGCTGAACAAATCCAACTCTCAGCCTTTCTTCACAGGAGAGGTGTTCCAACCCTCTGACCCTTTTCATTGCCTTCCCTTGGACCCACTCTGACAGGTCCATGTCTTTCTTGTGCTGGGGGCTCCGGAGCTGGACACAGTACTCCAGGTGGGATAGAGGGGGGAGTATGACCTCCCTTAACCTGTTGGCCACACTTCTTTACATGCAGTCCAGGACACAATCGGATTTCTGGGCTGCAAGAGCACATTGCTGGCTCATGTCCAATATTCCACCCCCCAGTATTCCCAAATCCTTCTCTGCAGGGCAGCTCTCTATCCATTCATCCCACAGTCTGTACTGATATTGAGGATTACCCTGACCGAGGTGCAGGACCTTGTACTCGGTCTTTTTGAACTTCATGAGGTTTGCATGGGTCCACTCCTCAAGCCTGTCAAGCTCCCTCTGGATGGCATTCCTTCCCTCAAGTGTATCAGCTGCACCACTCAGCTTGGTGTCATCCACAAATCTGCTGAGGGTGCATTCAATCCCACTATGTCATTGATGAAGATTTTGAACAGTATTGGTCCCAATATGGACCTTTGAGAAGCACCACTTTTTACTGGTTTCCACTTGGACATTGAACCATTGACTGCAACTGTTTGAATGTGGTTATCCAGCCAATTCCTTATCCGTCTAACAGTCCATCCACCAAACCCATATCTCTCCAATTTTGTTGTATGGGACGGTGTCAAAGGCCTTACAGAACTCAAGGTAGATGACATCACTTGTGACAGTTCAGATGTAGACATTACAACATAAACACGTACATTGCCTGTTCTTTTCTACCCTGGTCCTTACCACTATATTTTATGATCAAAAAGTATCAGGTTTTATTTATTCATTATTTCTTCCCCCTTATTGGCATTTAAATTTTGAGAACTGGTCCAACGGCCCAGTTCCACAGCAGAAACAAAAACATTTTACTTCATTTCACTGGACAGAATTGATTAGCCTAAAAAATTTGTAATATTTTTGCAGAAAGATTTATTCACTCAGTACACACAGAAGAAATAAAATGGTATAACAACAGCAGATGCTGACATTTTCTTTATGAGATCTAGCATTTCTATGTCCTGCATGTGAAAAAAAAATAAACCAACCAACCAACAAAAAAACAAACAAACAAAAAAAAACCACAAAAAAAAACCCCACAACAAAATTCAGAAGAAATACAACAACTTTTATCATATTTTTATTCATTCACCTATGATTTAGATTAGACTGAACACAAAACAGCATGTTATTTATTTGTCTAGATTTTTGCCAGGCAAGATGGTGGAGTTAGGGACAGGAAGCTGGAAAGTCACTACAATCATTTCAGGAATATATATGTGTCCTCAAACCAGATGGAGCTCTGCACATGACCTTGATCAAGTTACCAGATAAGGAAGCATAAATTTATAAGACCCTGTAACCCATGGCCAGGGAGTTCATTTGTCTGTAACCAAAAGCCAAGTTTTGTGTGGCACAGCTAGGTGGCTTTCCATCAGAGAAAATTGTTGCTAAAGTGTCACAAAGTACAAAAGTTAAAACCCAAATGCAAAAACTTAGACAGGATTAAAATTGTTGAAATAATGATAGCTACCAATTCAAGGAAGTGAAAAAAACCCAACCAAACAAAACCAAGCAAAATGACTGACAAGATTTCTTAGGAATTCTTAAGAATAAAGTCCTAAGAAAAAAACCACAGAGAATCAGAAGATGGGCACTTAGCAAGACTGAGGATCAGCCCTTCATAAAGAGCAAAGAGGCAACACTTCTGCAGCTGACTGATGACTGCCTGGCCAGCAGAGACTCACCAGGTGTCTCATCAGCGCCAGTGAGCAAATTAATGCTAAGCCTAGTAGCATGACTAGTATCAGCTGTGTGTATGAGACAATAAATAATTGCTTTGAACGTTTAAGTTGTATATCCTGCCTGCAGGATGTCTGAACAAAGGTGACCCAGTTTACGAGGTCACAGTTCCACATTTTACACTAGGAAACAGCTTCTACATGTGGAATATACCCCTCCTGAGCTTTTCATTTACTTGCATGCTTTGATGCAGTCTGTGAAGGAACTCAGTGTATGGTAGTGCTGGTCTAGCATTTGATTATTGCTCTGACCAGGGCCATATCAAGAGTCTGTTTTAAGAAATAGAATAGACACTGATCCCTAGGAAATTCACAACACGTCTGTATACTTGCACCAGCACTATTGTTTCTTCCTGGTAGATTCTACAAAGTTAACACTCATATCTGAGGTAATTGCTGTGACTTCTGGAAGATGCAATTATGTCTCACAATCCTGACGATATTTTGCCAAAACGTGTGCAATGTTACTATAGTTAGTTCTTTACATGGTGAAGATGTGTATTTTTTTATGTCTTCTTCCTATTTTACTCCTTTTCTCTTAAATCTCTTCAACATTTCAGCAATTTCTACTGTGTTGCTAATGAGTTCAGATCTATATTTTTCCCCCCAGGAAGATTCTAACTGTGAAACAGATCTCTCAGGTAACAAACAGACATTTCAATATCCTTTCTTTCCCCAAGTCTCTATACAATAAGAGTTAAAATGCTTGGTCTTCCATGTATATAATATTCTTGTAATTTTATTGTAAAAGTTGCTGTATAATCTTCTAGTTACATGACAGCTTGCTGAAATAGTAGTAAAGGACCTGTAATAAACCTGAATCATTTTGCACTACTAAACCAGTGCCTTTGCCAGTAGCTCTTAAGTATTTTAATCATGTGTATGTATGCATTTATACTTATATTCTATTGCACACACCTAATTAAAGGCTTTTTTGAGCTTTAAGAAAAGTACTGCAGCTTTGACATCTAAAACATTTTGCCATTAGCCTTAATCAATGTTGTGTGTTTTATCATCTACTAAATAGCCACAGGCACTGATCAATACAATAGCAGAGCCACTCGTCATTAATCTCAATCTGTTCTAGGTCAGCATCCTGATACCTTCAACTGCGAATTTTTAATGCATGTCTGATTAACTAATATATCCTTTTCTTATTCCTTGGCATTGTACTTTTCCTGCTCATCCCCTAAAACAGTAGCCAAGCTAATTTCCGGTAAATCTATTTGAACCCCAAAATAAAATTCAATATTGTCAAGGTTTGGGGTTTTTTTCTTTTAAAAAAATCCATTTTCAACACAGCAATAATTTTATATTTTGGCCACGATAGCAGTAAATGCCGAGGGTCTGCAGGCATCCACTTGAATTGGATTTTGTAATAGTTGTTACTACTTCACGTATTAGACAGGTGTGGGGATTCTTGACATTAAAAAGGTATGGAATTCATAAACTGTGAAGACATGTCTGGAAAAACACAGATGCATGCAGCTATTGCAGCTCTTAAGTGTTTTTTACCAGTAAGGAATTGCCCTCAACCCAGGAGCAACAACAGGCGAACAGCCAGCAGATATCCTAGACCTTGTGAATGGCATTCATTTAAGGTAAGCTATGTTAAAGCAAGACATCAAAACTAAGAGGTCCAGCATCTGTTTAGAGCCAACAGGGAGAGATGTGCCTCCAGAGCACAGTGCCTCCCTTTCTAAGTTGAATATCCAAAAAACAGGATAAATTACCATATAATGCCAGTTTGGCAGAATGTCAGATTGCTTGTCCAGCCTTACAAGATCTGCTCAGCAGACAGCAGTCTTTCTCTTTTTGCAGTCTTTGGTACTAGCAACAAGTGTTTGGATTCATCTCACATAACTTTCCCCATTAACAATAATTAATTAATGTGATCATGGTATGGATTTCTGTGTGGAATCGATCGTTCTTTGGCGATGCCTCTCTCATTTCCTTTCCAGTGATCACAGAAGGAGATAACCAGAATCATTTATAACCTTAACATTTGAATGGCTAAAGTTAAGGTAATTCAAACCTTCTTGGGCAATTGTAAGGGCTGTTCGTCCAGATTAAGCTTTGCATATCTTAAAGCAAATAAGTAACATCTGTCACATGTTAAGAATGCACAGAAATTTCTTTCTTGACTGTTCAAATAATTAATGTAAAATCTAGTCACCAGAGATTTGAAATAACATCATAGTGTATCCAAATTCCTGAGCTGCTTCCAGAAACTGAGTCCTATCCATTGTCATAAAGTGTGTTCAGTAGTAATGTCAGACTGTAATGCCTGGAGTGGCATTACGTTCCCCAAATTTTCAGAAAGAAGCTCAGTGGTATCAGAATAATGAAGCTGTTTAATAATTTGCTTGGGATAACAGCAGCCAAATGTCATCCATACAAAATGTAATTAAAAACACCTTATTTTTAAAGATTAAAGAAAATTACAATTGGTTATAATAAACAAATATTTACAATTTTCTTATAAAAAGAGCAATGATGTACTAAGGCAGGAGAATTACTTAGCTGTTTCTGCTGATAAAAAAAATCCTAATGTAGCAATAGATACAAGCAATTAATCTGTCATGATTTAAGCAGCCTGAAAGTGATTAATTTGGAGTAATTGTGCTCATCTATTAGGCTTTTACTTAATTATCCTAGAAAGCAAAACAAAGAACAGTTTACACAGATGTGTGTGTCTGTATTGGACTCCACTTGAATTGACCGTGACAGAGAGCTGAAGTATCAACATTTTACATTAAGGGCAGAGAGAGATGGATCTTTCTGCCAGATTAGCGTCAGAGACAATAATCCTGTGGGACAGGGACTGTTATTTCCCAATAAATTTGAACAATGCCTAGTGTATTGATGCCCCGGGATTTTTTGTTGTTTTGTTTTCAATCAAACTGTAATAAAAAAAAAATCTCCTTCAAAACATACTGGATTCTAAGGCTTAAAAGATTTCTAGAAAAAAAGAGCCCCTGAAGCTGATGGCATTTCTTCCATTTATCTCCACTAATGGTGGGGGATGTTTCTATAAGTATAGAAACTGTCTCTGAGAACTGTTCACGATAATATGTACAAGCATCCTCTTAATTTCTTAAGGTTTATCTAGTGTATTATATAAAACTTCTGTATAACACCAGCAAGCCTGCATCACTGGTTGTAAACCCAGCGGAAGGAAAGTAAAGACAATCTGGAGATGCTACAGAGCAGATAACAGCAGAACCTGTCTAGTAACCCAAAACAACCTGTACAGGGTGTGTACTTATCACCATCCCCACCTCAGGACCACTTCCACCATTCTTCTATGCTAAGTATGCAGCATAAACCTATTCTGCAAGTGGAAAACCTTATTTATTTTTAAGGGGGTGCTGGAGAGATATACAGAGAATATACGTATATAGAGTATGTCTGCATCATGCACAGATTCCTCAGCTAGCTCCAAAACTAGAATTACTCAAGTCTCCTAAACACAGTGCTCTGTCAAAGCTAATTAACAGCTATTGAAAAGAGGAGGCAATTAGCTTGGGAGCAACCCTTCACTGGCACAGCCTTATCTTTTCAGGTATCAAAACTTCTGAACCATGTTATTATTATCTTTATAATGGCACTGTGTAACAAGCTAAGGTTTCTTTTATGGGATGGTATTGACTAGAACACACAGGGTCTTCTCAGCTGCTTTACTGGGCCTGCAGTGCTGCTGTTCGTTAAATGTAGGGTGCAGAAAGACAACAGCATGTCCTGGCGCAGGGGGAGAGCATCTGTCATTCACCTCAGTGGCCAGTCCAGCCCAAACCACGACACAGCAACATCACATCTTAGTAGTATGCTACTAGGAAGATGACCAGAGGAGAGAGGCAGGGTCTCTCTGGGCCTCAGGTCTTGTACCAGTTCCTGAAACCAGTAGTGCCGCATGCCTGCGGAAGTAGAGGAAAGAGGAGAGGGCCCATGATGGTAAAGGCGGTGCAAGAGATAGAAGGTATATGGGGAAGGATGGCATAGAGCAAAATACAGAGCCATGAGGTCCACCTAAACAAGCCCGGGGGCCTCAGTTTTAAAAAAGAAATATCCTCTGCTTTAGCTATCAGGACTTCCAAGGTTATGTTTGTGTAACTGAATGTGTCTTGTGGTCAAAATACTTGTATATTAAATATTGTATTTACAGTATAGGACGGTATTTATCTTGTGCCTCCATCCATCCAATAGCACACCCCTTTGATTTTCACAGCATAAAAAAATGGAGAAGGCACAGGGGGTATCTTTTTAATGTATATAAAAAACAAATGCAAAGGAGTCAAGAAGACAGAGGCAGACTCCTCAGTAGTACCCAGTGACACGGTAAGAGGCAAGAGGCACAAACTGAATTATGGGAAATTCCATTTTAAAATAACAATAAGGATTTTCTTTTGTGGTGGTGGTCAAACACTGCAAGAGGTTGCCCAGCCAGATAGTAGAATCTCCATCCTTGGAGATACTCAAACATCAACTTAACACGGTCCTGGTCAGCCTGCTCTAGCTGACCCTGCTCTGAACACGGGTTAGTCTAGATGATCCCCAGAGGTGCCATCCAACCTCAGTTGCTCTGTGACTCCACAATGGGTCAAACATTCACATCCTCCACTCAATACATCAGGCACTAGAGGTTTTCATTCCTAGACCAGGCATACCTTACTTAATTGATGACACAACTGGATTATGAATTAGGAGATTCCTGAATAGTTTATCAGCCTCAATTTCAGATTAAATTTGCTGCAAAATTTTATTCATGTTTCAAATTAGGCTAAAGGGTTAAGGAACAAAAAAAGATTGTGTGAAATACTTGTTAAGAAAGAGAGTATTTGAGTGCAATCATTTAAGAATAATGCAGAGAAACCTAATAATTAGGTGACACAGTTGATCTGGAATAATAGGAATAAAATGTCAACAGGGAATACAAGCAATTTGATTTATGTGTTTGATTTTGAGTTTCAACTGAAATACAAAAGCTATAAGGACATAATATGGGATAAAAGAACATATGTAATTAGATCCTGAGCTCCATTAATCAGCATAAGCTGTTGTACCAAAGAACATAGCTGGTATTCACTCCTACCTTGTTTTTAAGAGAACATTCTGACCTCAGAGAAAACACCAGGAGAACTGGTTTCTTACCACGTGCCTGGGGAAAAATGTTCATCTCAAGAACAGATATTATTTTACCTGATAAATATATATTTTAGAAAAGGACTAAAGGCTAAGTAATAAACAGTAGGATTTTTGTAATTTTGGTCTAATTGTAAGGCTTTCTAGGCAAGTGCTTTCACTGCTTTCAGCGGCATTTTTCTAGAAGTTGGATCCAGGAAAGGACTTCTGTGTAGCAATGCTCGAAGTTGCAGAGCAAACTCCTAAGTACTCTTTATGGTATCAGAATATGCAGTCCTTTATAAGGCATCTATACAATGGATAGAGGTAGATGTGCATGTAAACTAGGGAAAAGAAAACAGTCTTAAATCCTTCCCAGAATTTACTGCCATAAACATCTTCCTTTTATTTTGGATTTGCTGCACTTATACCTATCAGGATTCAAGGCATAAAGTTAATTCTTTTCCAGAAGTTTCTTGTGCTTGGTAGATGCATTAAGCTGATGTAGTAAAAGGTCTGGTTTAGATCTAGAGTCTCTTCCTCACTTTTGTAAATCAACAGTGGAAGCCTACAACAATGCCAACAGTGGCATTGATCTGGAAAACCTCTCTGCTTTTCACAGTGCTGTTCAGTTCAAAAATGCCTTTTGATTGTCCATTCAGTGTGACAATATCCTGAGATGCTTTGATAGCAGAAACCTCACTTACTCCCACTGAGAACTAGTGAGAATGAAAGAAACTGAGAGGATGTTCATAAACTTTAGTTAACAGACAAAGTTAGCTATAAAACACATAAAAAAGCTGGTGTTTTGGGGATCAGAAGTGTTAACATGCACTTTTCTTTCTGTACCTCCACTGATGATCTAGAAATGAGACAGAGTGCACTCTCCAAAAATTTGTACATGGTACAAAAGTAGATGAAGTGATTGACACGTCAGTTGATAGAGCTTCCGTTCAGGAGACCTCGAGAAACTAAAGAGTTAGTAGCAGCTATGCAGAAATGGACTTGGGGATCACAGCTCATACCAAGATGAGTTTGAGTCAACAGTGCTCTCCTATTGTAAGCTACATGTCGGATACTGGTTTATAGTATGATCAAACTCTGGGTAGAAGACTGAAGGGAATTGGTAGCCTACTCTGCTTGGCATTGATTAGGCTGGACCTGGAATGCTGTGTCCATTTTTGGTGTCTTCTTCATAGTATCAGAAGGTGTAACAAGGGCAGAAGTCACAAATTCCAGCTTGGGAGCTTCAAAATGGATATTAGGAAAATTGTTTAAGTTTGAGATTTGGCTAGAAAAAAAACACAGATAAACTGATCTAGGGTGAGGCAACAGTCCCACTTAAAGTAGGAGGCAGGAATATGTGACCTCCCTTATGCGACCTTCCCTTATATCCCTTAATATGTCCCTTCCAACTCATATTTTTATGACTCTGTAAAATACTGTTTCAAAATATACTATTTTGTTCCACTTCGTTTTGATTGGCTGAACAACTGAGTAACAGAGAAGACAGGAGAGCTAGGTCCTAGATGTACTGTAACATGTTGCACATTCCTGTCATAGTAAACTGGGAAAAAAAAAAAAAAGAAGTGGCTCTGTATTCAGAAAGTCTGAATTTTAACTATTTTTTTAACTTTAGTTCTCCAGTATATAAGAGGAAAAATTGAAAGCATAATGAAACTAATAAAAGGAAGCTGGAGCAGAAGTGAACAGATATATTTATTGCAAGATGTTTCTTACCCTTTTGCAAAAACTGGACTGAATAAACCAGTCTTTGCTACTATCAGTAAAAAATCATGGATTTAGTGATCATTTAAGTAACACAATTAAACTAAATTCTTCTGCATTAATGCCAATTAAAAAAATATGCAAAAAATATTTCAAAGGAATTTGAAGGCTAAGAGATTAAATAGATAGCACTTCCTAGACATTAAAAAACTTGAAAAATGTTAATTGTCATGTTATTGCAGAAAAAAAATAAAAAGAATTTGCAGGGAAAACCGATGAAAATATCAGGGATCTATTTCAATATTGTAAGTTACTTCTATTTAACACAACTATCAAAACTTAAAATATACCTTAATTGCATGACACTGAACCCGAAGAAAATACTGTATATAATCACAGAGAAAATGAAATATATAATACATATTTTTAATTAAAATTACTATTATAAAGCAGCCCTGCAGTTCTTATGCTACAGCATGCAATCGTCAGAGTAGAAGTAATTCTTCTCTTGCTTCAAATGTGGTCATACGAAGCAAAAAAAAGAAGTCTGATATCCCAGATACAGCAGAATCCGTAGCATGATTGGTTCCCTCAGAAATGTTCCCTCGAAGCAAGAAATTCTCAGGAAAAGAAAATGCTAAAGCATGTTGCCATCACAGCAATCCACAACTCCTGCTTTTCTCAACCACAGAGCTCAGGAGTATGAATATCTTAACTCTTGTGACATACAGGTTTCTCTGATATATACTGATATACCTGTTCACTGTGTCTCTTGCTCAGATTTTTCCTCTGTGCTGAGGTAAGTCCAAGCCAGGTGTAACTTTACTCCCCTGGAATGACTGCAACACAGGCATCAAAGGTAGGACCCTTTCAGAAGTAAAATTTGTAATTAAAATGAATGAGGGCTGTTTTTCTGAGAAAAAAAAAAAATCAGCTAGAAAATATTGACTTGTCAGAACAAGAATTGTTGGTGAACACAAATTAGTTTCAAGAAATTTTTATCAATAACGTCTCTCAGGTTTGCAGTGGAACATTTCAAAGAGAAAATGAAGTGTCATCCCAGCACAGGCCCAAGGCTGAGACGTCAAACCAAAAAAAGCTGTGACCTTGTGTTGCATCTCTTAACTATCCCAGCCAGAACCAGTACACTACACAGTCAGCGTGCTTCTGTCTCTCCTCTGGCAAAATGGTTTTTTAACTATTTGTACAAAATTTAGGTAGATTCAACATGAGAGAAAAAGAGAAACCAGACGATGCTAAACTTGCTGACTAGGACGTTCATGCATCTTGGGAATCCTTTCTTCAAATTAGCAAAGGAGAGACTTTAACCTTGTTTTTCTTAACCTTCTCTTATCCACAACAAAGATGAGTATTTCAGCCACCATTTTTTTTTTTTTTTCCCTGGGCTGGCACTCTCCCTCTTCTTTCTTTTTCATAAATTTTCAGAAGTTGTACGGTCTTCCAAAGTTAAGCAGGGAGAGGAGGAATTCTGTTAATTTTATTATTTTTTGTCATTTCTTCTTTTTCCGTTTCAGCTGAGCATTGGTGGATTCACAGTTCATTGCTTCTAGCATGTGCACAGCACTTGGGCATAACTTTTAGCCGCTTTAAGGTAGCAAACATCTGCTTTCACATAAACTGTAAAAGCCTATTAGAGTGCACCTGCAGGGAATGCTGAAGTTTCTTTGAAAGGATACTTATTACTCAGATCACTTAGATTCCTGCTAAAATGGGATCTGAGCTGAAAATTTCGAGTTTTGAACATCCTAAAGTTCACATCATGGCTAACAGCATACCTGGATTCAAAATCTAAGCCCTTTGCAGAAGCAGAAGAAAAGAGAAGAGGTATTTTTGAGAACTACTTCTAAACATTGCAAAAGGAATTTCATTGTAGTAAATGAGTGACCCATTGGCTAACATACTGCTGGTATCTCAGGATGTACAGACATACTTATGAGAAAAGAATTTGAGAACACTGTGACCCAGACTAATTTTAGTTTGAAAATAGAGATAGAAGTTGAATTACTATGGACAGAGCCTGGGTTCACCATTATCATGTGGCAAAATAACCTTATTACATGCAAAATAAGGATAAGTAAAGTGAGGAAAAATAAAAGAAGAGCAAGCATTAACAACAGCATACTCAGTAGGTGAAGCAAAATAGTTATTCCCTTCTGTCTGGCATTTACGAGTCTGCATTTGGAACACTATGACCAGTTAGGAACAATTCCAATACAAAGCAGACAAACAGGAGATTGCCCCATGGAGGGCCACCAGGTTGGTCAGTTTGCTGGAGCACAGGATGTATGAGGAGAGACTAAGGGAGATGGGTTTCTTTAGCTGCAAGAAAAAAAGGTTAGTAATCTGACTGTGGTCTTTAACTACATATTGGGTAGTTATGGAGAACATAAGGTCAAAACTTCATTTGGAGAGGCAGCAATCATAAAAGAAATTCTGACCAAATATTAAGAAATAAAGCTCAGCATGATGGCAGTCAAGTACTATAGCAGGTTGCACAGAGAGACTGTGGAACCTCCAGTCTGGGAGATGTTGAAAAGGCAGCAACCTGATCCACCTGACCAAACGCTGGAGTTCACCCTGCTTAGAGTCAGGGCTTGGACCAGATGGTTTCAGGAGTCCCTTACAACCTAAATGATTCTTTGGTTCTGTTACTCATCCTTAAATTGAGGAATGTGTCCTCCTGATACGTCTCAGTATTCTTGGGACTAGAACTCTACTCCTGCCCTTGAGTCTTTCTCTGTGTATACATGAAGACCTGCAACCACATGTTTTTCTGTTGGCACTCAGAAGTGTTTGGCTCATCTAATAAAAAGCAATATTTGCTCTCTTTGAGAAATGTATCCCTTATTTCAGTGTGACCCAGTGTAATGAATGCACAGGAAACAATAATCCACAAACAATTAGGTTGGTCATTTGTCTCTTTCTAATATGTGTTGGTAATCAATAAAAATTATCAACTAAGCCATTATTTCCAATAACAATGTGCCCACTTTAATTACAGAGAAACTGATAGTGAATAGGATTCATTTAAGGCTGACAAATTAGGATAGGCATTCACTGTATATGTTTATTCCCATGCATTTTATCACAATGAAGAGTTGTCAAAGGAGATAAGGAGACGCTCTGTAACTGAAGATATTGAATGATTCAGCAACTGTTGTCCATAAAAGCTTATTATGGGCTATAACATATTTTATGAAACCTACAGAGGCAAAATAGTCCCTTTGAAGAAATGCAGCAGACATAGAGCCTGAAATTGAAATCATAACTCTAATTTCCCAATTATAGACAATATTAAGTATTCTGTTAAAAATAAAATACTTTTCTTGGATCTGTCTGTATGTCAGTAACTTTCAAGACCAGTAACTGTGGCTGTTCAACCAATAGAGAGTTTGTGTGTGGCCACCAAATAAGAATTAGTTGCTATTATGCAGTTTTTCTGAATTAAACTGCTACTACTCTTGCCAGAGTGAATATGCTGCTATGATATGTTAAAAAAACCCAGAACACAAGAGCTTATCTTAAAAGCCATACATTTCCATACCTAAAGTATATATTCAATACCTAATGATATTGTCCCAGCCTCATTTAACAAACTGTTTCTCTTTGCTTTGCAATAACTGTTTTGTGTTTGGAAATTACTTTGGAAAAAGTTATGTTTTGATTAAAATGGAATAAGAATTCTCCTGCATCTTTATAACACCCCATTTAAAGAAGAATATGTTTTGAACATGGCTGTTGAGAAACTCCCATGCCATGAATTAGAGAAAAACAAAACAAAAAACCCACCCAAACCTCTAGGAAACTGTCACATTTGCGGGAAGGTGCAAAAAACATACATGAATTCTGCACATTGACTTTATTTTGCATGTGTGGGGAGAGGGAGGTTGTCTCTCTGAAGGTGGAATTCCCCCAAAGACTGTTGAGAAACAAAATGTTTATGGCGCAGACTGAAATTCAATAACACAGTGCTTTAAGAAAATTACCCAACCTGCAGTCTTCATATGTCTGTTTAACAAAGGGATTGGCCTATAAAAAATACTTTGAGTACTCAGAACAATGATTTGCTTACAAGTAGTTTTTAGTCAATTAATGCTTTATAGGAAAGGCGACTAACTTGGAATATTGCATTTCATTTCAGCTCCAAATAGTTGTTCTTTCAGATACAAACTCCTTACCTCACTTACTCTTATTTCCTGATTTCCTCTTTTCAAAAAAATAATGATGTGACAGCAGGACTCAGCATGGCATCTGGTAGATTGGGGGTTAAAAGTATGAGTCATGAAAGCAGAGACCTTGTATGACTGATGTCAGTGATTACTCCTGCCAGACTAATTGGCCAGACTCCTGAGTTTCTCAGCTTCTTTGGCTCAAATCCAGGACTAACTTTTGCAACGCAGGCGCCTTGACCCTGGGAAGCATTGGGTTTATGTTTGAACTGGAGCTGAAGGAAGCCTTCATTATACATTCTGACTAAAAGTGACTACGCAAGGCCTTTTCCTTGATCTAACCAATACTGCAGTGATCAGCATGTCATCTTTTGATATGGAAAAGAAGGTAGCTTTTGTGCAGAAGGTCAATTAGAATTGAATACTTATATGTTATTCTAAGCAAGCTCAGCTGAGAAAGTTACCAGTTGGGAAAGTTCATAGCTTTGGAAAATGGCTCACCTCAACTCTGGTTCTAAGTTGCCTTAGAAACAGAAATGCAGAAACAATACATCACATATTGGTCTAATGATCAAGAAAAAAAGTGAACTAATAGGCAGAAAAATCTGACATGGGCCACTGCTTTTAGTTTTAGACTTTCGCTTGCAGAGCCTCTTTGCAAAAGCCAATTTTGGATAACAGGTTCAACTTTTAGGTAGAAAAGATCAAAATAACAAATGTTTTGCTCACAGAAACAGTATCTATTTAGCAGAAGTAGGTATGGAAGTAGTTTTGCATGGGTTAAAATAAGTTTTAAACAAAGTTAGGAAAATTGCTCCAATAGAAACAAGAAGTATTCAGCTTTCTAAAATATCTATAATGTCACTAATGGTAAATACAGTGTATTTGTTTGCTCTCCCTGTCACAAATCATCCATCAGTGTGGACCTGAGTTATTCCATAAAATGCTTAGCATGCCAGAGAATCCATATGAATATACAGTACTGGCAGGTAAATAAACATCATCCGGCCTTAAATGTATTTCTTATTCTGCTTCCTACAGATTCATGCCATTTGTATTGATTTTTTCCAGACAAAGTAATAACCACAGTATAATATTGCTCTCCTGCGTACTACTTTTTTTCATTTACAAGAGTCTGAAATATTTTTCCTAGTGACTTAAAATGTTTACACAACCAAAATGAATCAATTTTGTCAGATCGCTAGTAATGCAGAATGTTGGATGCATAGGGCTGGCAATGAGAGGTCTTTTGTCCATAAAAATCTGCAAACTAGCTCAGTCAATGGAATTTAAACTCATGCTTAAATGTTGGAAAAAACAGGAGTAGTTTAGAAGGGTTGTGAAAGATAAGCATTTTAAAAATTGAAGAACTGAGTAGACCGTTCTGCTAACTACTTCCTACCTTTAAAAAGCAGAAAGACTTGGTGTCCTGCAGGATCACAATTGAAATTGTGTCTATGATGTAACCACTATTTTTTTTAATCTTTAAAAGAAGTCTTTTTTTTAAAAAGTTTAGAAGAATGTAAAAATTTTAACAATTTAAATTAATTAAAAATTTAAATAGACATAAATGGTCCATTTAACTTAATAGTCCATTAAAATAGTTTAAACATTTATGTCCATATAAGACATTAAGTAGTCTCAAATTATATCCATCATTAATATACTGCTGTTCGCAAGCCTGCATATCCCCATCACTGCTTCAACAAATTCATTTAGTTAGTTGCCTAAGTATCTTTTCCTGCATATTCCTATTTTCCCATGGACACACAATTATATATGTAATTGCGTATTATTTTTGTGTTGCAGCCCAAGGACTTTTTTTTCCTTTTTTCTTTTTTGCATTCTGAAAATCACATAATAACTCTAAAACTATGTGTGATACTGTTTTTCTCTGAGCTAATTCTCTCATACATTTAGGAGCAGATCTTACGCTTACTAAAGCTGATTTTTGTCATTTGATCTGAACACAATAATCTTCAATTCTGCTTGTAAGTATACAGAATTTTCCCTAATCAAGGAAATTTTTCCATGCTGTTCAACTGCAGCAGTGAATTTGAAGTTTTTTCCTTTCCTAAATCCACTAGAGCAGCAGATCTGTGAGGATCAAGGGGGAGTAGCAAATCTTCTGTGATCTGCAGTAGCTAGGCTCTGGATATCAATATGGCTCAAAGTCTGGAAAATCGTAGAGAAAGGATATTGATTTAATGTCATCTTTGTAGGCATACCCTCATAGCAGACATGCAAAGACCAGCTACCAGGTCTGAATTCCCACTGTTTTAGGGGTTTAGACTTTAAAAACAAATAGAACTGTTAATCACTTATAACTTCAACCACTTAATGGTAGATATTTAGAAAAAGAGAAATACATATTTAATTCCTAATCCTCTCAGATACTTAAATGATGCCAGTTTATAGAACTGGCCTTGCTTGTATAAAACAAGATCACAGAAGAAAGCAATATGCAATTAACAAATTAAAAATGCCTTGCCACCAATGGATATGCATTTCTCTTGCAAGACAGGCATTACCTTACAGGAATTTGTCTGTCCTTCCATTTAACCACTCTACAGTTAAACTAAGAAACAGAGACTGAGCTTCACGGTTGTTTCTTTTTTTTTAAGAACATCAGATTCAGCATTATCTCATTAATGTGGAAAATGCCCTGAAGTGATCAAATATCAGCAAAAGTGCCCTAGAAGCGACACACCCATATGCTTGCATTGCTGCTGCTAAGCAACAAGAACAAAAATCCCAACACAGGTCAATTCTCATTTAAAGAACCGATGCTAATTTCATTCTTGTTTTGGAAAGAGAAAGGAAATTAATGCAAAGTCAAAAAAAGGTGCTTTTTTTTTTTCTTTTACTACCTTTCTGATAAGAAATTGTGACTTTTATTAACAACTAGTCTGAGTGAAAGGGAATAAAGATTTGCTGCTGTTATTAGACACATGGAACAGAAGTTCACATGATTAGTACAATGAAGTCTAAATCAGTGAGCAGACTAAAATATTCCCATTGACAATAAAATTGTAGCCAGTATTGTAATTGTAACCAATCAGTGATCATTTCCCCTTTTTCAGTTTGGATTCTTGAGTTGTTCCTCTGATCAGATCCAGCAAAGTAGGCTTTGTGTACAAGCCTTGGTTACCTCTTGATGAGATGAGACGACCTGTTCTCTGCAGAAATGCAAGTGTGAACTCCCACTGAAGAGTTTAGTGACCCTTTCAAGAATCAAAGCTTATGTAGAAGTTGAAATGCAAAGAAAAAGAGAAAGCAAATACCCGATTTAAAATATAAGAAGACAGCAATCACCAACCACATTGCTCTAAGGCTGGTTTCTCCCATACTCAGTTAATTATTTTCTGAATTATCTCAAATGCTGATATAAGCAAAACACTTTCAGTTTTCTGAGTTTCAGTCACAAACTCTGTCTTAATGTAAACATCCCTGCTCTTAAGTAATGCAAACAAGGTAAACTTTGGTTTATAGGCTTTCTGCCCTGTGTATTTTTGAGAGCAATTGCCAGAGATTCAATATTTGGAGTTCTAATACCTGCTTGATTTCTGTCATAAATTGATCAGCTGTGAAACAAACACATACAGTATCCTATAGCACTGGTGTGGTACACAAAGGCTGTGAGAGTTGTTTTGCTGTTATACTGCAGAAAAACATAAGTAACACAATGCTCCATGCCTTGCAGATAAATGCCTGTTCTGCCACATGGTAAGCACCAGTGCAGAGCAGACAGCAAAATACCAAACACCTGGCAACTGCCTGGATATCAAAAGCTAATGGATGCCCCCTGGTTGCTGATAAATTCAAAGACAGATTGGACTCTGTCTGGCAGCTTTTAAAAGATGAGTGAGAAAGAAATTCTTCTGAGGTGCATTATTCCAAAATATTTAGGTATGGAATTAATTTTAGACAAGCTAATTGTGGTAGCAAGGTCAGTGTGCTGTAAGTACAACTTGCATTTCAGGTACCTGTCTGGAAGAGGATATGTAAACCATTATATGAAAGTAATCTGGTCTTTGAGAAAAGATGCTGTACAGAAATTTGCTTTCAAAACTAGAAGCAGATGCAGAGGTATGCTATACCAGACCCCTTTGCTACTGATGGGATTGGATCAAATTTGTTTCTTGCCTTGATTTCACAGTCAGGAGCAACTGCGAGAGATGTGCCCAATGTATTCCATTTGGGATTAGAAGAAATATTCTTCAAACAACTTAGAAGCACCAGTTACAACAAATAAAGAGATGCACCTGGACTGTACCTTACTGGCCTTTATATCCTATTTAGTTGATATCCAAGAGACCTGGAGTAGAAAAGAAGCCTAAACACTAGTGAAAAGTGTTGGGGGAGGGAGGAGGAAGAGAGTATTTTTTCATTAGCGTGAAAAAAATGAAGAAAAGAGAAAGGCAAAGTAAAAATGTACATGATACTTGGTGAGTCATTGTCTGAGGCCAAGGAAGAATAGACACTTCTCACCAACTTGAACAAGAGAGGAAGAGGCAAAGGTGATATAACCCCAAATTCGCATTACTAATCTCTCAATTACAGTCCTTTATTTCATGTAATAAATTAGACTGGTTTATATATCTTTAAATTATAATATGATTTAATGGAACTATCTGGTTTTGTAGAAAATGCGATGGATATGTGTGCTCTTGGAAACTGAAGATGAGTTTTACTATTCTGATGCTCTAAAGGCACAATCTTTTTTGCATGCATGATCCAGTAAGATTTCCACATGACACTGTCAACATACACTTGATTTTCTATATTATGGCACATCAATACTCTTTCCTAGTGTAACAGAGCGCTAGTTCTATTTGAACTGTTATAATTCATGCAATTTCCACAACAAGCATTCATTTTTATTTTCATGTATAAGGCTTTGTTAAGGTCTTCCTGGTAAAAGATGTTGCTTTTTAAAGTATATCCAATTTGTTATCTAATCTATGTGTATAAGTCCCATTGCCACAAGTATCTCAAAAGACCTCAAAATTATAGTGTTACTGCCTTTATAAACCCTTCTGTGTGAGAAAACAATACCTTCACCACATTTAACGGATAAAGGACTGAGATTCAAAGCACTGGAGATGAAAGGAGCTAAATTCCTGTTAAAAACTGGTAGTTTGAAGATCTTTGCCAGAGAGAGTTGTGGCAAGATTCACAAAGGATTATAGACGTGGTGACATTCAACATCCAAAATAAGTGTTAGTTGCTTGACTAAAGAGGCACTTGGACAACTAAAGGCTGCAATATCACTCTTTCTCAGGGTTTGTTGTTTGACTTTTGTGAAGTTAAGGCAAAAAAAAAAAAAAAAAAAAAAAAGAATGTGAGACCAGCTGGCAAGATTTTTCTTTGTCTGGAAAGAAGTAGATATCTGAAAATCATCTGAGTGTTTTTGAGAACCTTCAGTAATGTCTTTGTTGTCAAGTCCAATTGTGGGTGCTGTACAGACAGCACATGCACTTAGTAAGATAACTATGTTGGTCTGACAAATTCAAATGAATAAAAGAGGTAATCTCATGATATCTGAGGTGAACTGAGAGTCTTTAAAGTTTTCTTTTATAAAATGGTCTTCCTTTTGTTGAGTTGTGATATCAAAGGAAAATATGTGATTATCAAAATATTATTTAGACCCCGAATGGATAAAAGTCTACTTTTACAGGCTTATTTGCAATTACTCAGTCAGTGCTTCTCAAAAAATTAGCTTTATTCCCATGAGTTAAACAAATTCAATGAAAAGCTAAGATTTTTTTTTTCGCAGCTACACTGAGAAAGAAACATAAGGTAATGTGCTGTGGGGATTTTTCCTACCTTATTTTTAATTCATCAAGAACTTAATGTGCAGGTGACCTTTCTACACTCTGAAGGGAAACAAGCACGAGTGATACAAGGAGGTGTCTCAACCCTACCTCAGGCCACAGTTAGAAGAGCCTGATGGTCTGACCCATGTAGACTTCCTCCTGAGATATCTGCCAAAATCATCTAGCTTAGATGAAGTAATTAGGAAAGGAACCGAAGATGAATGAGCTGACAAAGGCCAGTGCTGACCCAAGGTAAGATGCTGCTATGCCTAGGAGACATGGCTTTCAGTTCTTTGAGAACTACTGTTTTCCTGAAAGGGAGAGAAGGTTCATCAAAACTTCTCAGCAGGATAGAAATCTCAGTCACAAGTTCACCATCTCACAAGTCAAATTCAACCTTTTTGTCAGAGAAGAGACTGCTCAGGTGTTGTGCTGAGGGACCTGAAGGTCATCTGGCAATGAATCCATTCTCCACTCGGATATGCAAACTATTTAATGATAAAGAACTAGAAAATCATTCATCAGGTTCCTTGAAGAGTAAGGAAGATGTAGAAGAGGATCAGATATATTTGTCTTTGTCCGTGTGGATCTGATTCATTTTAAATCACAGGTTCTGTAATCCAGTTGCCTCACCAGGGTTGCTGACCAGAAAGGAAGTCATAGTTGGTTAGCAAAAAACATTTAGAAAGAAATCTTCAGACTTTATTATTACTGTTGTGTAGACAAATGAAGGTCTGTTTTCACTGGAGGCTTACTTTGTTTCCTGCTCCTGCTAGTTTTTCCTCTTTGGACACAGCAGCGTACACTGAGAAATACCTTTTCTAAGAAACATTTACAAACAGTCCAGCACCATTAATACTCACTCTTATGGACAGAGACTGTCATGAAAAAAGTAAATGAGGATAGTAAACAGTACAGAATTTGTTAGTTTACTTGAAGTTATTGATAAATGGACAGTGTCAGGTGAGAAACTCATCCAGACAACTGTGGATAGGATGCACTTCAGGTAACATTAGACAGAAAAAGTTAGGTATGTACTGTAAGATAAGCTCTCTAGGTACCTTCCAGGATCAACAAAGAAGGTTATTCTTCTACCGCACAATTATTTTAGATTGCACACTTCATGCTTTGATGAACAAAGTGCAACAAAATGAATCCTGCCCTGAATAACGGGAAAAACAATGTCACTCTAACAAATGTCACTTTCATTCAGAGCTTCAGTATCAACAACAATGCACAGTCTAAAAAGGCCTACAGCTGCTATTTGCATAACTGTTTTATATTCTTAAGAAACTGAGACTCAGAAATATATTCTCTTCTTTATTTTCAGACTATGATGACAATAGTGATATAAAGTAAAATATACATCAGTCATTGCCTGTGATGGAGGAAGTTTTCTTTCAGCTTCAGACTTGAAGTAGCAACACGTGTACAGAAGAATGGGGGAATCTTGTGTAATCCCCAGAACTACTTATTTAGACTCATGGGAGGTGTACAGTGCTTTGACAGTACCTCTTGTAGCACCAAAGCACTTCCTTTAGCATTGAGCTTCTCATTCATATAGATACGCAAGAAAGAGAATGGAATCTCTGAGATCTATTCCTATATGACTTTTTGGCTCAATATCTATATATTATCCAGTGGTGTGGCTTGTATGTGTAGTTATATACTTGTTAAAACTATTTGTCTCCTGCATGTTGTGTTTATACAGTCTTGTTTCCTGTACAGTGTAGCTCCAGTAGCTGATTTAATAAAATATGCTGCACATCATTCTGAGTGATTAGAGGGGTTGATTGAGCTAACAAGACTGTAAAAGGTATAGTATCAAGAAAATATTTCCATTAATATGTCATGGCAGAATGTATATGTTTCTGTTGTATAAATATCCTTTTGAGCTAAAAATATTACCTTACAAGCAGATATGCTTCTAGTAAAAGGTCTGGGAAGATATCACTTCACTTTAGAAACAACTCTTAAGCATTCAGGTTAAGAAAAAACATATATACTGGGACACCACAATTTAAACAGGTGTCTGAAGTGGTATCTGTCTTATTTGCCTAATTACGGTACTTTAATTATTGCAGACTGAAATCTTTGAAAAGTCTATTTAATAGATTTTATGGGAAATATCATTTTTATTCCCAGGAAAGTCCAAAACCCATTTGTCATTCTTGCTTTCTGAAGCAGAAAAAAAAAAAGTTGAAAATTCCATAGAAATATTTTTAATGTCTGTCTGGAATTATTTGGATAGTTCGGTTTGGAAGTATAGGTTCATTTCATATTTTCAACATGAGTCAGCAATGTGCTCCTGCAGCAAAGAAGCCCAACTGTGTATTAGCAAGAGTGTAGCCATCAGACCAAGGAAATATTATTCCTCTCCACTTAGCACTCATGAGACCTCATCAAGTACTGTGTCCAATTTTGGGTTCTGTGGTACAAAAGGGGCATGGATAGATTGGACAAAACCTAGCAGAGGGACATTAAGATGATTACAGGTTGGAGCTTGTGGCATACAAGGACAAGCCAAGAGAACAAGGTGTGTTCAGTCGAAGAAACAGGAGATTCAGGGAATATATTATTGCAGTTTGCACTTACCTAATCGGAAGGTATAGAAAAGACAGAGGCCAGAGGGTACAGTAGAAGAATGTGAGACAACACAATTTGGAATATGGGAAACTCTGAGTTGATAAGGAAAAAAAGCAGTCACTATGATCATAGTAAAACACCGGACTAGTTGCTCAGAAAGTTGTGAAATCTCCACCCGTGGAGATGCATAAAATTGCGCTTGACAAGGCCCTGAGCAACTTGTCCTAAGTAGAACTGCTCTGAGCAGGAGGTTTGACTAGATGACCTCTGAAAGTTCCTTCCAACCTACATGATTCAATGGCTCTAGGACTCTATAAAATACCCTGTGTAAATTATCTTAACAGATTATTGCTAATATTTTAACAAAGCCAAGGGAAAAAAAGGTTAAACAGGTAATTTCTACCTGTACACTAAAGCCTTGCAACATTATTGTTCAGGTTTCTTACTTTGTTTCAGTGGTATTTTAGCTATCAAAATTGCTCACCAAAACAACACAGTACTATTAAATGTTTCCATTTCAGCAACTCTATGTTGTTTTAAAGGAAAGTTTTGGAACACTGATTGTGAGTGAGTTTTTGTTGCATGGTTATATCACTGAAGGATAGTTTTAACTTACTGGATGCAACCTTGAATTTGGGCAGTGCAGAATCCCTCTGTTCCTGGAGAAATGTCAGCTCAGCCGGACGGGTCTGCTGGCCAGCATATGGGCAACGCCAAAGCCCTGTCTCCTTTGAAGACTCTTGGGTAGGGGACAGAGACAGAGCAGCAGCATAATGCAGTCATTTTCATAGTGCAGTCAGGGATTAGCAGCAGGTTTACGCAAAGCAGATGGTGGGATGCTTTGTAATCCCACCACCACCCCTCCTCTAAGAATGAATCGCTGATGAGGAAGGTGAACCCTCTAGCTCATTAGGGGAGATAGGGAGATGAGAAAGGAGTTACTAGCCTAGCAATATAAAGTAGTTATTCAGTCTTTGCTGGAAAGCATGGCTTTAGAGAGTTCTTGTAGCTCATATACTTGGACTTGGACTCTAGAAACCTGGGTTAAGTAATCTAGGTAAGATGTGCTGCAGTTTCTGTAAAACTCTGTCCTGTTAAAAATAACCAAGACACCTCTACATTAGCTTTTCCACATATCTACAGTAGACAGTTTTCACTTCCCAAACTAGCTTTCTGTTATGAAATATATTTCTTTATCACTGCATTTCCCACTGCATAAAGGAGGATGCAGATTGTGATGGAGCAGAGGAACGTCTATATGAAGTTGGTCATACAGTAGAAGGGTACAGTCCTGAGCTGTGACTGCTGGGGGAGGACTCCTATCTGCTCTGCTTTCATTTTTATTCCTGAACAAATGTTCAAACCTACCTAAGCAAATTTCTATGGCAGACAATTTTAGGAGCCCAGGAAAATCTGGATGATGAGTAGCCCTCCTTTGAATCACACATAAGAAATTTTCAGAGTGGCAACTCTGCAGGTGAGACAGCTCAGTTTCTTACACTCTGTAATTTGGAAAAAAATTCCAAACAATGGTTGCTCAGGCATCCAAAACCAAGCTGGACCTGGGAATTGGTCCACATTGCAGGACTGCATGCCAGAGTTGCCGTCAGCCTGATGTGGGTTGAACCGGTTATAGTGACGAAGCCAAGAGTGTAAGTCTGTTGCTAGCCCTTCCATAGTGTGAACTCACTAGGGGAGATTTTCAGAATTTTTTAGGGGAAAAATTATTTCAATATTTAATATGTTTGACATTTTCAGGTCTCTGAGAGTCTGAACTTGCTCCTTGACATTACTATATGATAGTTTGTTTGTACTGTTTACAAATTTTCTCTCAAGCAAGGTGCCTTTAAGATGACATACATTGGTTTGCTTGCGTTCAGTTTTTACTAAGGAATTTCTCTGAATTTTTACACTTGCCAGAAACTCAACAGTGTTATTTTATTGTTGTTTGTTTTTAAGTCATAACACATTTGATGTTTTCAGAAGTATTTTAAAACTGGTTTGGTACCCAAGCTGCCGTGCAGATAAATCTGTAGTTACAGTGCATGGGTCATAGCACTTTTCTTGAACCATAAAAATGGGATTTTAACCAAGAGTGCTAAACATCACAAGCCATTTATTCTGTGTTCACAGCACAGTTGAAAGAAACGTGACTATGTTACCTAATAACTAAATGCCAGAGAGCAAGATTTATTCTAGACTGTTGACAATAGAATCATGGCTTGATTATGCTGGTTTTAAAGGCCATTAAAAGCATTTTTGAGGGAGAAAAAGAAGGGCAGTATCATAATATGTCTTGAATTTCAACATGCTAACACTATTAATGTCAGACTATGAGAAAGAATCATTAGATCCAGGTTTGCTAATAGACTTTACATTTTCATATAAAGGCTTTACAAGCTTGATTTCTGCCTTTTCGTGTTTAAACTGGGGTCTGTATTCAGAATTTCTGCTATCCTGGGCAGCCAGATGCCACGTTCATTTTATTACTGAAGAGATGTAGTAATGATATTTAAAATAGATGCTTACCACAAGAGGACTATGTAGTTTAAGGGCTGTGGTTGCTTGCCTCTGACTGTCCAGGACACCAAGATCTGCCTGCTTTACACTGTAGATTGCTGATAATGGAGCTGGATGCCCCACATATGCCATACAGTCACGTACTGCTGTCCCAGGACAAAAGTCAGGTGTATAGATCAGCTGTGGGGTGCTTTCCAGAACAGACCAACCTTCACACGCTACATTAGTTTTGGAAGCAGCCTGTGGCTGGTTACTACATTGGGCAATGCAGATGAAGGAGTGAAGAAATCAATAATCAATCCTACTCTTCCCTCTGGCTGTGCCTTACAAAGTGCGGGACAGATGTTGTCCATGTACTGTGGTGGTGAGAGCAGAATAGCAGTAAACCCAACATCTGCTATGGGTTACACTGAGTCTGCCTGCCATTGGTATCTAGTTTAATCAGAACAGCCACTCTTGCACCTTCCTCATCCATCTTTCTTTGCTCTCCAGAGCGTTAGTAAAGTGGTCACTGCTAGTGATAACTGCAGCTGTGGGAAGAGCCTGGACATGACCACAGGTTCAGACCCAGGATTAACACAGTGCTTCTGCTTCTCCCAGGGGCTGTCTGGAAATACACTGTACTACAAAGTTTTCTACTATCTTCTGTCTGTAAGATATATCAACTTGAGCAAGTATAGTAGTTTCCTTAAGTTCATGCAATTGGTGTATGATTTAGCCACTGTGATCCTAAAAATTTGATTGGACCCAAAAATCCCCTGAATGAGTATTTTTAATAGTCAACATACTAATTGTGCCTAAAAAAAGTGCATTTGGAACACTGCATTTAACGTAATAACAAGAAACGTTTAGGGAGATAGTCTTCTTGCGGGCCCGCAGAAGTGTCACCCATAGGGCATGCTCAGTAATGAGCTGTTTCCAGTTTCGGCTCCGTTCAAGCTGAGACAAGCTGTGCCTAGGTCGTGTTGCCTTTCCTCCTTCTCCTGTGGTTACCTGCCTCCTCCTCCTCCACCTGTCACTACAATTTGATCCACTAATTATCTGTAAAAAAACCTGACTGTGATTATCTATAAGGAACCGAAATGATTGTGTATTTCCCGTGCAAACAAAGTACTTGCCAAGAAATATTTTTCACAGAATTATTTAGAAGACAGAATATAAAATAAAAAAGAAGACAGAATTAAAAAAAAAAAATTCATTGATTACTATAATCAATGAAAAAAGTAATAAACCATAGACACATAATGTGAAAACAGCACAACTATGGCTAGATGTATTTTATACTATAAAGAGAACAAAAACCATACTGTAATAACACATGGAGATTAGATAAAAAAAGAAAAAAAAAGAAAACTGGTGGGCAGCTGAAATCAAGTGGACTAAATAGTCCTTAAACTATTCTGGAGACTGCTTTTAGTATTTTGGCCCTTACATGTTGTTTTTGGTATATTCCAGGAGATTTTTCATATGTATGCATGCATGTGTATTTTTTTATTTATATATGTAATATATATATTCCTATATATACACACATAGATGTATATGTGTGCATATATATTCTGTAACTGGGGAGAATCACTGTTTGCACTTGTCACACTGCACTAAGCTAGCCTGAATCAAGTTAACTTCGGTACGAAAAATAGAAAGCCACAGATTCCAGATATTAATTTAAAGGGATTGAACAGGGGAAATTCTGCAGTGTCATTGCCCTTGTCACCCTGAACAGATAAATTTAACCCAGTGTGCGTGTCTGAAGTTGTGGTGTTCACACATGTGATCACATTGTGAACATGCTCTGAAGTCAGGTGTTTTCAAGGGAAGAGCCATTAAATGAACACAGTGTTGCTGCAAAACATCTGAGCAGAAGGGGCTCGGGTGTGGGGCTGCAAAGATGAGGGGACAAGAGAAGCAGAAGCAATAGGGAGAAGCTGAGAAGGAAGGGTGATTTTAACTTCTTGACGATGAAGCTCAGTGCCAGCCAACTTGCACCACAACTGTCTTTCTACTCCACACCACTCCGCTCCACCCCTGTCTGGCTCGTTACCACTTTTTTCATAATTTGTTTTTCCTCAACATCCTTTATTAGCCTGGAACTCTGGAACTCTAGAGAATGTTAATTTTTCTATACAGTGTTTTAAATGTTACTCTGTAGTATTTGGGGCGGGTGGGGGAGAGGGGGCAGGTGGGACGGGGCGACACACGGCTCAAAGAGAGTTCCAAAAATTCTTCTGAAAATAAGCATGTGTAACATATATCTGTGTAAATTATATGCAGGGTCGTGTATTCTGAATCACAACATCAGGGGAGGAGAAGGCGGCATCGCTTCAGAAGAATAACTGTCCTTTAGAGGTCAGCCTAAGAAAAATCCAGTTCCTAAGCCCTCCATGAGGTAGCTCCATGAACCTACCCACTCTGCTAAATTAAACAGCAGAATGATAGGTGTCTGTGGGAGATTCAAATGAGTAACTGACCAGTGTAAAAATCAAGTATTGAGAAAAAGACACTTGGAAGTGCTAACTGTGGCTTTTGGTATACAACTGCCCTCCCCACATACAGCAGTAAGGACCCCATTAATTAAGAGGGAAGGTTGCAGCAATGGTCTTGCTTGTGATAATGAGTATTAGGCCAGATCATCCAGTTCTCCAAAACCTTATTCTCATTCTAAGTCTTCATTTCAGCATGTTTTAGGCAATTATGAATTACAGAAGACATTCAGCAGCGTTCAATCTTTTTTGTCTTTCTGATCTGTATCAGTAAAGAATTTAAATGGAACGAGGTCCAGAATATGGTTACGTGCACGCGTGCAGGCTCACGTGCATATGCAAACACACACAAAATTTGAAGCAGCAGCTCCCAGTTGCAGAACATTAGGCTAAATTGACTGGGTGATTAACCAATTTTTTTCTCCGTGACACCTGGAAAATAATTAGTCATCTGTGGTACTGCCGAAGAAGCATAAACACCAGAAGTTTACACCCATTGAATACCTTAGCATTGTTTTAGGAATTGTTTAATAAAATAACTAAGAGTACAATTTCCCTTAAAACATTCAGTTAATTGCATTTACCATTGTTTTAGAAAAACAGGTTTTTGTTTTCATAACTGTGGGATTGCTTTGAATTAATATGCACAGATGCAGTGGCTGATTTGCATCATTAAGTCTTGAAAAGACTATTAAATTTTTATATCTTCCTATCTATTCTTATTATCTTTCTCAGTAAGAAAAATTCACTATTAATGGATGAAGCATTTCAGCAAGATTATGAAACCAACTTTGAAACTGTAGAATAAAATTAAAATATATAAATAATAACAGTTAACAGAATATTGGAAAATAATTCCAGTGATGCTTCCATATAGCATATGAAGACAAATTTCACAAGCAAAATGAAAAAATATGGAACATACACTCTTGCAACTGTGCTTTTAAATGAATACATTTATTTAGTTTAACTTCCATCTGACCAGTAAATATATAGATTGACTCACCATAATGAACAGGAGTGTTTGACTCACAGTAGTGATAAATGAAATTGCAAAATTTAGTCCTGAATCTGAAACTAGATGCAGATTTTTTTCTTGTGTCCTGAGCAATGTGGCTGTGCAGAGAATCACACTCCCTGTTCAGTGAGGACAGTCTCTCCACATCCTCAGTTATAGCATAAGGTGGGAGAAAAAAAAAACGCAACATATTCCATGGTCAGTTCTAAAATCAGTATATTTTACTGCAAATGTTTAACCCAAACTTATTTTAAAATGGGAATCATGCTTTCTTGAAGACAGAATTAAGAAAATACAGTTTAAAATTTATTTTGTGAACACCTACAAACTTCTTAGGAGATCCTCATATTTTTAAAAGGTCTTGGCAGAATATTAGTAGTTTTCCTGGAGTTTAACAGGATATGGTCCTCTAGCTTTTCTACTTGTAGGATTGTACCCCTTTAGGAGAATTCACCTGCTAAAATCAGATTCTAAATAATGCTGCACATTCTCAAGCCACAGACAGCTACTGATTCAGTAAATATCCTTATACAGGAATTTCATTTAATGGTTAACTCCCAGTACTTCAAACTTTTGAAAGACTGTGGCTTTACTCAGTGTTTGCCACTGTACTGGTGGATAAATCTACCCAGAAAGTAAATTTTTGATCACCTTGGTGAATAATTTCATTTTGTAAAGATCATATCTCACTATTTTACAGAAGATGCTGTTTTAGAATAATATATTTGTAGATGATTCCCAAAATGCAACATCTCAGTGTTGGAGTACTGTAAATTTTTCACTATTGCTGCAATAACATAGAAATAACTATATTATAGAAATGGAATAGCATTCTATTGCTTGCTTTTGCTTTATGGAGCGCAATTCAGCCACTGCATAGGTTCATTTTGTGACTGTTCAGCGCAGGAGGTTAGATGAAGTATTAGCAGTTTAAAATAGACACATAGACTTTCAATTTCAGTGCAGCCCAATGATTTTTCCTATCTTGTCTGTTGGCATCATTATGCAATCAAAACAGCACTCTCGACATTAACCTCCTTGGAAGTTTTGTTTTGGCTCAAGGACATGTTGAGTGGCTAAACCTTGATCCTGTTCCCATTAAAATCAAAGCTTCCTTTGATTTCAATGGCATAGGCAGAGATCTTAGCGAAACAGCAGGATCTGTGTGGCAAATTACAACAATAACAAGTAGGGATACATTTGTGAGACTACAAATGTCTTCTGTGCTGTGCTCTGAATGTTTTGAAAGTATATTACTCACAAAATGTAATGACCTTACACAGATGAATTGACGCCCTGTTTTGTTCGAACAGTAGAATAATTCTTCTCTGAATTATTTGCTCTAAGTGTAATTATATTGCTCACTCATTCAGCAGTTTGTATTCACTGCTTCTGTCTGTATTTGATCTACAAACAGAAGTAGTCACTTCACCTTTTATAAGCGTTTCCTTCCTACTGCAAACAAGAACTGAATAATTCATAGTAATTATCTTTTTTCTGTATGTGTTGGGGAATAAGGACTTGGAAATTTTCACAGGTTTCCTGAAGAACAAATAAAACAAAGCTCTTGTTTTGTAGATTGTGAATATTCACAATTTGCACAGCGATAGTTAGATTGTGTTAAACTGTTTCTCTCCACTGACTTAAGAAACTAACTAACACAGCGTGAACTCTACATTGTGCAATCAAATGTCCCATTAAAAAAAAAAAATCAAAAATCTTATAATAATTATTCAGGCTTTTAAGTTTTAAATCTGTTTTCCAGTGAGTATTCGTGCAAGCAAAGCATGATTGTGGTAATGTTTAGAGCCAAAATAGAAAGAACCTGAATACAGATGAGTCAGGAAAGAGTAAGGAAGAAACGGCACTTGTCTCGCACACATAAAAAAATAAAAAAGGAGAAATGGGAGATCATTTCAGAAAATGTTCTGTTTAGTCAGATTAGCACTCACTGTTCACTCCAAGGTAACCCTTCTCCTTCTTTCTCTTAAACTTTCCGCTCAGCTAGTGCCTCATCCATGCCATGTTGCTTTTGCTCCCTGAAAGAGTAAAACCAGCTGGAGTTCCCTTTCTGGTTGCCACTCACCAGTTACTGCTTGCCACTGTCTGACTGAAAAAGAAAAACGAAATGGAAATACAGTCTTTCCACTACACTGATGGCCCAAAATTTAGGGATTAACCAAAGGGAACCTCTTCACTTTTTGGAAAGCACCTGCAGTTGTGTCCTTGCAAACAGGGCCCTTTGAGTGCGATCACTGAGGGTGTTTGTAGCTGCTGACAGTATCACCCTGACTCTCTACATAGGGAAAAGGACTAACGGGGTCTGCTGAGGAGCTATCTAACAGGTTCATGAACTTCACCTTCAGTTTGGTACATAGACTTCCTTTTGGTTTCAAACAAATATGATTCTTTTTTTCAGGCAGCTTAGATTTCTGAGGATTGAACCCTCAGTAAATATAAGGTAATTGTAATTATAATATAATGAATGTAATAAATGCTGCTGTAATACGGTGTTAAGTGACAGAAAATTGCCAAGTACTATAGATATATTTTGCCTTTAATTAGAGAGAAGCAACCATCTCATTTATTCTAGTTAAATCAGAGATGTAATTTTTGAAGTTAGCATCAAAGACCTCATGATTTAACCTTACCAAGCACACTACTAATAATAATTTTAAGTGTACTTACAATAATAGTGGCTTTTCATTTTATTACAGGATAATAATTTGGTCTTAGGGTAGATAAACCAGGACATGGAAGGCCAAACCAGTGAACTGCAGAGTACCACAATACTATTATTAACCCTCTGCTGGGTTGCTCTGCAACCATCCCTGAAGCTGATGTTATTGAGCAGAAAAAGCACGTATCTGAAGAGTTTTAAAACAAACATTTTTGAGGCTTAAGAGAGTGGGAGCTGAGGTCATAGTGAAGATTTCAATGTGCAGTACTAAATCATCCTGATTTGCTGAAAGAAGCCACTGCAATTAGCACGCACTTGAATGCATGGAATAATTTCCCAAATTCAGACCATGTTTCTATACAGATAAATTAAGCACTGCTTAGTTTATTTTTTCTGATGATGCCACTATGACTGCCATGGGAGTATGAAAAGGGGAATATGGACTTTTTACATTTTTTCATATAGTGTTTTGAAAATAATGGCATTGTTTCTTTGCTTACTCATTAGAAAGGGCAATGGATGTATAAAAATCTGTGTCGTATCATCTGTTACTTGTTAACTTTGTATTATAGTATAATATTGCTTCTCCTGGTAAATCTGATTTGAAATCATTCAAGCAATGTAGATTCCATTGAGTAAATCACATCACAATATATCAGACCTCACTCCTTTCCATTACTAATGATGAGTTTCCACTTGTTTCATATGGTATTGCTCTTTTTGGAAATATCCTTGTTCTCACCCTGCCATCACCTCGAAAATATTTATTCTAATAACATCAGTTTAGCTCTTACATCTATCTTTAATTAAAGCTATACTCCAGACTACAACTAAAGTAAAACTTTACAATGAATTGTGGTTATTGCCAAAGTCTTAGAGAACTTCCACACTGCAGATGATTAAGAACGTCAAATATACAATTAACAGCTTTCTTACTGAAGAGCTTCACAGTGCAGCACTTGGATGCATTTTCTTTTGGGGTTCTCTGATCACTGTGCAAAACTAAATTATTGCTTTCTACCACTGTGGGATACAAATGAGCTTCAATTCACCTCAGGTTGGTTAATCAAAGCCTCTGCTTATGTGTCTCTGTGTTCTCTAGATGTTCCTAGATCATCCAGGTCTGAAATCTAAACCTGAAAAATAACATCAAACAGGTTTTTGTTGGGTTGGGTTTTAGGCTGGGAGTAGAGTTGGAAGAATAGGTGGAAGGGATAAAATCTGACATGAGTGAAGCTGTGATCTCTGACCTAAGTTGAACTTTCCAGTTGTATTTGAAGGAAAAAATTTCCAGTTGTATTTAGAAGGAAAAAATCCTTCTATAGGTATATCAGCGAGAAAAGAAAGACTAGGGAAAATGTAGGCCCTCTCCGGAAGGATACGCAAGAACTGGTCACCCAGGACAGAGACAGAGCTGAGGTACTCAATGACTTTTTTGCCTCAGTCTTCACGGACAAGGACAGCAGCTGCACTGCCCAAGATGCAGATTGCAAAGGAGAGGATTGGGAAAACGGAGCACCGCCCACTGTAGATGAAGATCAAGTGAGAGACCACCTGAGGAACCTGAAGGTGCACAAGTCCATGGGACCTGATGAGATACATCCGCGGGTCCTGAGGGAACTGGCAGATCAAGTCACGAAGCCACTAGCCATCATATTTGAGAAGTCGTGGCAGTCTGGCGAGGTTCCTGCCAACTGGAAAAGGGGAAACATAATCCCTATTTTCAAAAAGGGAAACAAGGAAGACCCGGGGAACTACAGGCCAGTCAGTCTCACCTCTGTGCCTGGCAAGATCATGGAGCAGATCCTCCTGGAAACTCTGCTGAGGCACACAGAAAACAAGGAGGTGATTGGCGAGAGCCAACATGGCTTCACCAAGGGCAAGTCATGCCTGACAAATTTGGTGGCCTTCTACGAAGGGGTTACAGTGGCAGTGGACAAGGGAAGATCTGCTGATGTCATCTACCTAGACTTGTGCAAAGCGTTTGACACTGTCCCACACGATATCCTGGTCTCTAAATTGAAGAGACATGGATTCGATAAATGGACCACTCGGTGGATAAAGAACTGGCTGGATGGTCGCACTCAAAGGGTTGCGGTCAACGGCTCGGTGTCCAAGTGGAGAGCAGTGACGAGTGGCGTTCCTCAGGGGTCGGTACTGGGACCCGTACTGTTCAACATCTTTGTCAGCGACATGGACAGTGGGGTAGAGTGCACCCTCAGCAAGTTTGCTGATGATACCAAGCTGTTTGGCGAGGCAGACACGCTGGAGGGGAGGGATGCCATCCAGAGGGACCTGGACAGGCTGGAGAGGTGGGCCCAAGCCAACCTCATGCAGTTAAACAAGGCCAAGTGCAAGGTCCTACATCTGGGTCGGGGCAATCCCAAGCACAAATACAGGCGGGGAATGGCTGGAGAGCAGCCCTGTGGAGAAGGACCTGGGGGTGATGATTGATGAGAAGTTCGACATGAGCAAGCAATGTGCGATCGCAGCCCAGAAGGCCAACCGTATCCTGGGCTGCATCAAAAGAAGTGTGGCCAGCAGGTCAAGGGAGGTGATTCTGCCCCTCTACTCCGCTCTTGTGAGACCCCACCTGGAGTACTGCATCCAGCTCTGGAGTCCCCAGCATAAGAAGGACATGGACCTGCTGAAGCGTGTCCAGAGGAGAGCCACGAGGATGATCAGAGGGATGGAGCACCTCTCCTATGAGGAGAGGCTGAGAGAGTTGGGGCTGTTCAGCCTGGAGAAGAGAAGGCTCCGGGGAGATCTTATTGCGGCCTTCCAGTACCTAAAGGGGGCCTACAGGAGAGCTGGGGAAGGACTTTTTACTAGGGTATGTAGTGATAGGATGAGGGGGAATGGCTTTAAGCTGGAAGAGGGCAGGTTTAGATTGAACATTAGGAAGAAGTTTTTCACTTTGAGGGTGGTAAGGCACTGGAACAGGTTGCCCAGAGAGGTTGTTGAAGCCCCGTCCCTGGAGGTGTTCAAGGCCAGGCTGGACGTGGCCTTGGGCAACCTGGTCTAGTGAGAGGTATCCCTGCCTATGGTAGGGGGGTTGGAACTCGATGATCTTCAAGGTCCCTTCCAACCTAAACCATTCTATGATTCTATGATTTTATTTCTGGGCAGAAAGATACCAGTATATATGTTTATGGTAAGCTTGTACCCTAGAGATCTTGGAGTATATTTTGGGAGCCTGGATATTTTAGGAGCCAAATTTACCCCAGGTACCTACACGTTACTCTTTCAGAAACCCAAAAACTTTTCCAGAATAGAACAGTCACTTGAGAAACTTCACCGCTAGCAATCTTAATTTCCATTTTGTGTCAGCTGCAAAAAACGGTCATCCTAATTGTTGGAAAAGAATGAAAATTTTTCCCAATTCATGCTTTTAGTTTGATTGCTTTACTCTTCAAAGCAAATGGTTCAATATGGTAAGCATCCTTCATTACATTCTGGAAACAGAATATACTTTTATACAGTTTCATTGTTTTCTTTGGAGTAAAGGTGCAGGAGCAGAAAAAATGAACTTCCTAGTATTAGAACCCTTGGAAATAATGAAGAAACAAAGTGTTTTGGGCAAGAGAAAAATATTTCCATAGAAATCTTTGATTTCTCAGAAATGTAACCTTATCTCAGAAATTAAAGCATATCTAATTTCCAGAAATATTGGGAGAAAAAAAAAGTTGCAAGACAGAGGTCAGCCAAAATGACCTTGCTCCCCTGAGACAGAATGAAGTGGAGATGAAATACACCTCTGTTATCCATGTAACC
Source organism: Pluvialis apricaria (assembly GCA_017639485.1). Taxonomy (NCBI): domain Eukaryota; kingdom Metazoa; phylum Chordata; class Aves; order Charadriiformes; family Charadriidae; genus Pluvialis; species Pluvialis apricaria. Next base: position 139,065,541 of record CM030008.1, on the reverse strand, counting down.
CTCACGAGAAAGAAGGAGCCAGACCTACACAAAGACACAGACAACTCAGCTCAGCTGCCCACACAGGTATGCAGAGCCAGTTTGGTCACCCTGCTGCATCCCACCTGGCCCAGCCAAAAAGGTGCAGATCATCTCTCTGTCCAGTGATGCCATATGGAGCAGTTCTCCAGGCTCCACTGATCCCATTAACTAGATGTCCATTAAATATAATGAAAGCTTAGACATCCGTGCACATACAGATATCTGCATGTAGATGCCTATATTTTGGCATTTTACTCCTTGAATAGATCCTGTGTGGAAGCAAACTCAGCAGAACTAAAGATGTCAGTTTTCTTCAGTTTTGATACCCCTGCACATCCAAATGCTTGTGCTGTCTGGTGGTTTCTGGCTTATTTGTACTGTTCCAGTTCCCTCAGTTTTGCTGCCACAGCTCTACATCTTTCTAGATTTCTCTGCCCTTCTGCTTGGTTTCTTCTCTCCCTTGATGTGTCTTTCTGTTTAGCTAATACTTTCAGCTTGTGAAACCTATAACAGGTGCTAGAAGAACTCGCTAACCTTCATGGCAAGGGTACTACCTGATTGCAGAGTATCCTGGAGTACATGTAACTGCACCACCAGGAGCATTTACTTGCTGCCTCATTACCAAATGCACTGTGCACAGAACTCATTTGGAGTGGGAGATCCTGTGCCCATAGTTTTTTGCAGAAGCTGTTTGTCATGTAACATACACAAATTCAATAAATCTGCTGAACCAAATCATTCAGAGTGGATGATTGCAAGGTGTTTCTCTGTAGACATTTATTGATAGTCTTGCATTCATTCATACCCTTTTTTAAAAACACTTTACCTTGATTTAAATCCAGGAGTCTTGCCATACTACATATTTCACAGAATCACAGAATGGTCAGGGTTGGAAGGGACCTCTGGAGATCATCTAGTCCAACCCCCCTGCCACAGCAGGGACACCTACAGCACGTTGCACAGGACGGCGTCCAGGCGGGTTTTGAATGTCTCCAGTGTGGGAGACTCCACAACCTCTCTGGGCAGCCTGTGCCAGTGCTCTGCCACCCTCAAAGGAAAGAAGTTCCTCCTCATGTTAAGATGGAACTTCCTGTGCTCAAGTTTGTGCCTATTACCTCTAGTCCTGTCACTGGGCACCACTGAAAAAAGACTGTTCCCATCTACCTGGCACCCTCCCTTTAAGTATTTATAAGTATTGATAAGACCTCCCCTCAGTCTTCTTTTCTCTAGACTAAAAAGACCCAAGTTCCTCAGCCTTTCCTCATAAGGAAGATGCTCCAGTCCCCTAATCATCTTTGTAGCCCTTTGCTGGACCCTCTCCAGCAGTTCCCTGTCCTTCTTGAACCGGGGAGCCCAGAACTGGACACAGGACTCCAGATGCGGCCTCACCAGGGCAGAGTAGAGGGGGAGGATGACCTCCCTCGACCTGCTGGCCACACTATTCTTGATGCACCCCAGGATGCCATTAGCTTTCTTGGTCATTTCTTCTGAAACAGCACATGAGGAGCCACGTTACTGTGTGTGGACTGCCACCATCTATCCTAGTGTGCAGGATTTTGAAGTCTGAGCATCAGAAACAAGCAAAATATAGTTTTCATGTTATTTATATTCCTGTTAAAAGAAGATACAATATATATTGAATTCCACTCCATTACTTTGAAGGTAGTGAGTCTATGAAGTCTGCACTGGTGAACTGGTAAATTAGAAAATCAGAACACAACTTTTTTTGTCTCATACTCCAACTGCATTAAATGAATTTGAGGACTGAAAAGCGAAAATAGCAGGAATGGCTGAAATAATGAGATCCAGCCCTGACATGTATATTCTCAGGTGTTATTGCAGGGGTTTATTTTTTTTATTTTAAACTACAAGCCTCATTAATTTTCTTTTTCTTTTGGTAGTAAAATACAACTCACAAACGTATGGAAGAAAAAGGCACCTTTTTTATCAAAATCACTTAAGTTATTTAGGAGTTGAAATTGCATTTAAAATCAGTAGCACTGAGACTTAAATCTTCACATAACTCAGACACTTTACGTAAAATTCCCATTTGGAAGGGAGGAGAGGACAAATTGCCAAAACAGAAGAGTCATGTGAAGTTTGAAAGTAAACTCTGCTAAAGCTATCCACATAGTGAGTTCCAGTCCAATATAGTGAGTTCTATGTGGTCTTGTCTCTTTGGACTCACATTCCAAATATAGTGAAAAACTGAATGTAATAATAATTGCATAATTGAATAATATATTATGAATTGAATCAAATATTATAATAATTAAATAATCAAAATATTAAATAAAATAAGCTATCACAGTGTTGATGTTTTTTCTCTTGGTAGTGTGAGGGCATAGGTTGTTGTTAGTGTTCCCCTCACAGTTTGCTGAGGAAGAACCCAGCCATAATCTGCCAGAAACACAAAGAAGTAACAATTTCTTCTGGAAGAAATAAAGTAACTATCTCTTGCTCTGCTAACATTAGCAGAGCAGACGATATCTATCTAAGAATGTGAGTTGATAATAATTGTCTTATGATCAAATGCCTGCATACACAATCAGGTTAAATTCATAGATGCCCTGAGCTAGCTATACCTGTACTATGAAGGGTTTTTTCGTTTGGTCTCCCTCAGATTCTCTTTTCGTCATACATTTTCTGTCTTGCCTCATAACAGCATGCCTCTTACCTTTGTCTGAGCACCTCTTGGCACCACATCTGATGTTTCTTTTTTTGTTTTTGAACACTAAAAGTGGCCAAAAATTACTTTTCTGTAAAAGAAAACTACTTTTTTAATTCAGGTTGAATTTGTTCAATAATTTTATCTAGAGAAATGTTTTGAAAGCTACATTTAAAGAAGAACCATAGAAAAGCATGGTGTCAGTAGCTTGTATGCGGTGCCTCAGCAGTGAGCTGGTTACACAGACTTGGGCTAAATTCCACCCTCACTGTGAGCGTATTGAAGCCCACACTTCAACTTTGTAGAGACTGGAACAGTGCAAATGAAAAGGATAGCAAGTGGTCCAGTCCTAGAAATGGGATAGCTTGTTGAATAGAAATTCACATGTCAAAAAAAAAAAAAAGTTCAAAGCCTTTGCTTGATACAGGACCAGAATTTGAACTGATATACTTTACTTCTTGCATGAATGTCTTAATCACTAGCTATTTAGGTATTCTGAGGCAGAGCTTTCACAGTCTCTGCTTATACATTTCCTTTTTGTATAAAAATACTTAAATAGTCATTATGCCAAGCTGCATAAATGATTCCAGCCTGGCTGTTAGGCCGTTTGCCTCATTGATGGATTCCAGCTGATGCACTATCAAATATCTAACAATTTATCTGAAGTGTGACAGAGTCTGTAGGAAGGACTGAAAGCACTTCCTCAGAATGTCCCTACAGCTTAGAAAGCTGCAGCACTCTCCCAGGAGAGTAATTTTCTCACTCCCTTTTTTGTTTTTCTCACTAATATCTCTAGAGGTGTTTTAATTCTGTGTCAGATGGAACATTTCTGAAGCAAAGAAAACATTTTGATTCCACTTTGTAATGCAGGAAATAATAAAGCATTTTAAACTTTTGGATACATACTTATGGCTGGTTTATTTCCTGAGTGCAGTTCAAACAGAGAAAGCAGGGACTTGCACAGCCATGCCCGATGCCCTAGTATCCTAGATCCTATCCCCAAGGACTCATGGTGCAAATAAAAATAGGTGAAGAAAGAGCAGAGAAAAGCATTTGCTAGAAAAGTTGTCTTCACAGCAGAGAGTTGATTTCAAACAGAAAATTTGAAAAGTCAATAAGCATGTTGTGGAAGAAAAAACCCAAAAGACTAATCAATTGCTTTAGTTGAAGTAATATTTTAGAAATGTGTAGCATATTCCTGAATTAATAAATGTTTTAACAGTTTGAAAAGCCTTGGTTTATAAAGGCTTTGCACATTATCTGCAGCAACAGCAACTTTATGCATGCATGAACTTAATGAACCAACCAACAAAACCAAAGAAGTAAGATTATTAATGAGACATTTTCTCAAGGCAGGCTAAATGAGTTGCTTCTGAGAACATCAGAGAGAGTACTCTAATGATAGGCAGAGAGGCACAGCTGCTTATTTGTTTTCTGTACAAAGACAGTGGTCAGTGGATTTATTGCTGAGTGACAAAAGCAACAGATTTGGTAGGACTTTGGGTATAACTCTTTAAGTACCTGCTTCATCTCCTCTCTTTTTACTTTCTTTTTATGCCTTTTTCCTTCCTCTTTCCTTCCGTTGTTCCTATGATTTTTCTTGGGTTTTGTTCCTTAAATTTTATTTTATTCACTCTTTCTGAAATGTTTAAACTTACTTCTCAACAACTAGTGGGCCAGTGTAATGAGAACTGGGCTTGACATCTTTTTGAAACTTAGTTATTTTGAGTCACTTTTTTCCAATGCGGTGCTTTTTTACTGTGCTTATGGGTACATTAGTCCTCCAGCTGAAGTGAAGTTTCCTTCCTCAGAGACAAGCAGGAAAAGACCAAAATTTAACCTTTGGGTCAAGGTGTTTCAAAACAACCTTCATCTGAAATGAGCCACTATTTCTTTGCAAGGCCTGGGTGATTGCGAACTTCTTGCTTTTGAAGCCTACCAACAGTCTTTCATACTTGGTCTACAGAAGTCTCGTGTCACTAATTAGATTTAAAGGAATCATTTGCCCCCCTCTTTCTCAAAAACTTAATCTTGTAGAACAGTAGTCTTTCAGTACTGTACAACCAATCTTATAGTACAGCATAAGTAGATTATAAATTACATACACTCCACACCTAGAACTTGGAACAAAAATATTCTTCATTACAGGCCAAAATTACTTATGCGAAATGTAAAGTTTTATTAGCCTTTCACTTTGTTCCAGCCTGGAATCAGAAGTACTGAAGTATATGTTATCACTAATCAATATCATCAAAAAAACTCCTGAGAGAATGTTTTCCTTAGTTTTCTAGCTCAGTTACTGAATTATACAGGTCTGGTGACCTTAGAACAGAAACCAACCACCACCAAAATTGTCAAATTCCTCACATACTTTATCTGAAGTGGATATTTGGAAGCTAGTCCATGCAAAGGTTCTCTACATGGAGTCTGTGATAATGATGTTTAGTTTATTTTCAGCATCTAAAAAGAGATAGGTGTTAAGGAAAGAATCTTCCACAAACAGTTGCTTTCTGGAAGACAAATCTAAAGTGGCAAGAAAACTGAGGAAATCCAAAAGAAGAAATTAAGGTGGATACTTTATGTAGACGTGTAGAGAAAAGAGTATGTTAAGAAGAAAAGTGACGATGAAATTCACACAAACGATATCCACAGAATCATTGGAAATTCCAAATTTACTGTGGAATGCGCATTACTTCAGAATGTCATGTAAATATAAGCAAACAAGAGAATCATCACAAGAGCTTAGTTGCATAGAGTGGAAATGTAAGCCCATTTTGCTTCATGACATGCCTGATCTTATTCTGATTGTGAGCAAAATATAGAACAAATATTGCCATGAAATCAAAATCTATAACTGTTTCAAGACTAGAGAATAAAATACTTTTGTTTTCACATGACAGAGATAGTTGAGCTTGAAAGAAATCATAATAGCTCTACTTCTGGACTGTTACTCCAGGAACTTTCTCTCAGCATTTTCAGTCACTGAGTAGAGCTCACTGATTAAGTTCTGCGGGTGGATTAAACAGGTGGTTTCACTGCTGATATTTATGGGAGTTTCTTTAAAGCTTTTGTTTTTTCCACCACTCTTTATCTCTCTACTGTGTTTTTCACTCTACTGACACCTGCCTACTCAGAACTCAGAACAAGATCTGGCTTCCTACTTCACTGTTTCATCAACCCAATAGTATATCTCACTGTAATATGATCCCACCTGTGATTTACTTCACCAGAACTAAAACTTAACAGCACGTGAAATTTATTGCATATTGTTTGATTCATTTGTATTGAGCCATACAGAACACAAACTAAATTGTAAATTTATCTCATATTGTTTTCTGAACGAATGATTGGTCATAGTTCACATGCAAATCTGGAGCTGCAGTGAGAATTTTAACTGCTTCATAAAAGTTAATGTCAGAGGTTTTCTGATGACTGCACCCATCTTCTTTTATGGCCTTATTTATTTATTTATTTTTCTAGAACAAGCTTGACACAAGTCATTCTTTCTTACGCATTTTCTGTAGCCCTAATACAGCAGTTTATTTTTAGACCTCTTCTTCTGCTAAGTAGCGTGAGGAACTGACAATCAAACCAAAATATCTCTTTCCACTTAATAACATTAAACTTCATGCTTCAGTTTTCTGCCCATTTTCCCATCTGTTTAAAACATTATGCAATTCAAGAGTGTGTTTTTTTGGTGCATACTTTCCCCCCTGTTTGTCTTGTTTTAAAATATTGACATTATTCAGGTCCAGCTGTCTCAGTCAAAATTCTGGGATGTTCTTAGAAATGTCCATGTGTGCGTCAGTGGGAGGGCAAGAAAAGGGGGAATAAGAGGGCAAACAGGGAAAACGATAGAAAGAGAAGACATTTAGGGTTTATGGAAACCTACCAGGATCAAATGCATTGCTTGCTGAAGCTATATATATTTGGTACTGAGATATTAGAGGAAAGAACTCTTGCTAATGACATGCGTATCAGCAGACACGAGTCCTTATATCTCAACATAGATGGGTTGAACTGGTTCAGTCATTCTCAGACTTTTGGACTGCTATGAAAGAACAGAAGGACAAAAAATCTTAAATACATTTGCATCAATGCAAACATCATCCCTCATTAACGCTGCATTAACACTGGAAAGATGAAGAAAGGGTCTGGCCTGAAGAGAGGAATTAGCTGATCTGGGCTGAGCTTCTCCTCATCACACATTCTTCACAGCCTTGGGAATGTCACAGACTGACAGAATCACAGAATGGTCAGGGTTGGAAGGGACCTCTGGAGATCATCTAAGTCCAACCCCCCTGCCACAGCAGGGACACCTACAGCACGTTGCACAGGATGGCGTCCAGGCGAGTTTTGAATGTCTCCAGTGTGGGAGACTCCACAACCTCTCTGGGCAGCCTGTGCCAGTGCTCTGCCACCCTCAAAGGAAAGAAGTTCCTCCTCATGTTAAGATGGAACTTCCTATGTTCTAGTTTGTGCCCATTACCTCTTGTCCTATCACTGGGCACAACTGAAAAAAGGCTATTCTCATCTACCTGGCACCTGTCGGAGTGGGATTGGAACCAGAGTATCGATGCGGTCTCAATGTGAGTATGATCATTCTCGTTTATTGCGTATTTTAGCAGAGTATATATAGGCTCGCGGCAAAAGCATGCATAGTCAACAACGCTATGATTGGTCCAGCTCCCCTGTTCACGCACAACGCCTCTCAACCTGATTGGCTAAGGCCCTCTGTTCACACGCCTCTGTTTAACTCTTCTCCTGGGTATGGTGATGTTACCTTTCTTGTTTACTTAGATCTTTTCTCCCTCACTCTGGGTGCTTAGTTCAAACCCTGGGTTGCTCAACAGAACCAAATCATGCCCTTTTTCATTTAGGAATATCTCCACAGGCACCCTCCCTTTAAGTATTTATAAGTATTGATAAGATCCCCAAGATTGTGATGTCACTTAAGGCAAGATGCACAAAGTCTGTTTTGATGCCTAAAAAGATAATTTTGTGTAATTTTGATGTCCAAGCACAAGGAGCAGCTTAGTCCATTACCCATAGCCCTTGTCCCCTGGCTGCTGCCACCAAACAGTAGAGGCCACAAATCTCACTAGATCTGAAAGCAGTGATATTCTGGAAAGTTTTATAACTAAGCCCTAAATAAAGTCTGCAGCAATCCATATGCAGAAAGGAGAGAAGGCTAGACTCTGCCCAAAGGCCAACTGGTATCTATTAGGTGTGCTCTCAACACGCTGTACAGCACAAAGAGATGCACGGGTATTTTCATTCCAAAATCACAGGATCACCATAATCCATCTTCTGCACCATAGGTTTTGTTAAACATCATTTAAATAAGACAAAGAACACTGAGGCTGTACAGGAGCCTGAACAGGAATACTAACCATATACTGCCCAAATATGCAGAAAAAAAAAAAATATAGTCATGGGTCTGGAAGAAAATCAAATCAAATAGGCTGATTCTGTAACCAATTGTCAGGATATTCACTAAGGGCCAGAAAAAGAGTGTTGTACTACCTGTAGTTTGGGTAGTTCAGAACATAAAGATTGCAGAAGGTATTTTTCTACTGTGTTAAGTCCAAACTGGTGACACTGCCAACTTTAAGGTTTGTCAGAATGGCGCAGGAAGGAGGCTCCAAAATAGGCAGAGTGGATTACTATAAACTATTTCATATTTATAATACTTTCAGAAAGGTAACGTCAGATTTGTTACTGAAAAGAAAATCACATCTTCTTAAAGAGAGTGTTCAAAATATGTGACTCTCCTTTTTTATATATCTGTTTGCACAAGGATAGTTGTTTGGCATGGGGGTTGAACCTTCTTTCTAAATTGAGCAGTGGATATCACTAAATTGTCTACTAGCGTCCTTTCTTTATATTGATACAAAAGGAGGATAAACAAGAGATTGTGATGTTTCATCTTTTAAAATAGCTTTTCTGAAATTAATAATATACTTGAGCAATATCAAGTGACTGTGCGACTAATTTACAGCTTCTCAATGCTTTTAATGCATTTATTGTAGGAAGTGGGAGGACTGAGTAATACTAAAGCTATTTCTTCTCTGTGAGGTGTAGTAGAATTTTAACTAGCCTCACTACTTCTCAGCACAATCACTAAAATAAATGTGTGATATATAATCACATTTTTAGTTAACTCAGCACTTGAAATAACACATCAGCTCTCAGGAGAACAATTTACCAACCATGATGAATATGCAGCAACTTGCTAATCTTTGCCTTCTTAATACGACTTTTCAAAATTTTGATTCTTTAAGCTTCACATCCACTCTCTGTGAAGGATGGGAGTGTGTTGCATTTTACAGGTATCAAGATTTGAAATGCATAGTAAGCTTGTTTATATCTTAATTGGCTACAGGTAGAGATTTTGAAAGGTCATTGGACTAGGTAAATACGATTTTACTGAAAGAACAATTTAGGTCAAAGACTAATAATAATAATGATAATAACTAAAAATAATAATGTAAGAGTTGAATGATTTTACTACTAAGGTCTTCAACATGTTACGTAAGCAATCCCACTAATGGGACAAGCAAAAAGATGTCAACCCAGTAGTCAGGTTCATGTCTGACCCTGTTTACCAGTATAGACCTAACTTTGTCCTTCATTTCCAACATTATGACAGATTTGCAGCTAAACATTGTCATTTTACTCAACTGCTTGATGGAGTAGTTTTCTAGATGAGAACTGGGTAAGCCATGCTAACCTACCTCACAGCTGGATGGGGTAGGTTCATCAAATATAAAAGGGTTTGGGTCATTAAGTTAAGCACTACTATGCACAGGTTTTTAAAACAAACTTAGTTTTTATGTTAAAGATTACCTGGACATTTATTAAAAAATTAATCCTCATTAGGATAAGTTTTATTTTAAATTTAATAATCATAAGTTTTGAAGAGGACATCACGATTTTGGATTGAGATTCCCTTCTACCACCCAATACCACCGAGGGCACAAGTACTTTACAGGATATTTCTAAGTGTTTTGGTTTTGTTCTGTGCTATTTTATTATCCTTTCTTTTTTACTCCTCAGTCTAAGTGGTAAATGAGTAGTCAATAAATATATAAAAAAAGACTTCCTTATGTATAAAGTTTCAAGATGTTGAAAAAAATGATATTCAAAAAAATATTGTGCTAAGAAAAGAACCACTCTCTTTCAGGAAAAAAGATAAGACCGAGGCACTGTGGAAGCCTTGGACTAATACCCTCGATGTCCTCATGCTCAGAAAGTTAGACACATCCTAAATGTATCAGACTAGCTATGCCATTCTCAGGCTCTCTCTGCACAATAAGACTAGCACAACCTCAACAGTGAAAAATAAGGAATTTCTAGACGGTTCTGCACCTGCTCTAGTTGCTCTGTGGGACATCCAGAAATCATGGACAAGCATCTCAAGTGCTTCCTATTTGCTTTTCTTTTTCACATGCAGATAGGATTTCCAAACAGCAAATCTGTTGACATTTTGCACAAGGCAGAACATCCTAGTGGAAGCCTGGTTCCTGAGTTTTCTTTTAAAGGGAGTGGTCTGTTAAGAAACAGTGAGACGTTTTCTACCCCACATTTTGATATTAAATATGGAGGCTATATAAAGCATATCAAAGACAGAACTGCACTTTTTTTTACCTATTTAAAAATCTGTACAACTTATTTCCCAATAATTGCTCGCCTGTTATTTTTTCTTTCAAAAAGCATTAGACTTGAGAATTTTCTAGAAACATAAAATGTGTCTAATGATATTTTTTTATTGCTTCTTTTGTTCATCACAGACCAGAGACACTTCACTAGGTTTGTTTAGTGCTTTCATTGTGTTTTGTTCGTAATTAAGACCTTTCAGTATTTAACAAGACTAGAATGCATTGTAAAAAATAGTGCATGTCCCCAAAATAATACTATGCGCTCTTAATTTCCTCTATAAAATTACTCACCTACTTCAATACACTATTTCAGTTAATTATTCATAATATGTGATTTATGATTTCAAGAAAAAAAAATAATATTAGGTAGGTCATTCCAGACCAACATTATTTTAATTCACAAATGAGAGTCTTTCTGACTAACAAAAAATGGTCATCTACTGATGTTTTATACAGAAACCCTAGGTGATTAGAATCTCTGTGGCAGCACATGAAAGCCTTTTCAGTACTTTGTTAAATGTCTTTGAACACAAATATTTGAATAAACCCACATTTTCAGAATATAATTTTTAAACTTTAATTATTTGGCACTAGATTGAACTACAGAGACTTGGCTATATTTTGACATTTCATTTGGGGGTAGCAGAGACTAAAAGTCAGCAGGATGCCAATAAGGAAAACATTTAATTTAAAATTATTGATGTCTAAGGGGATTTGTGTGTTCATGAAACAAGTGGATTGAGAAAACAAAATTCTCAAACATTGTTTCTCCCAGGGCTCATACACAACATTAATTTATTAACCAAAATCAAATTGGCAACTGGTGCTTGCAGTATTATTCGGTGCAAATTACCATTATTATTTTATTTGAAGTAATTAAAGCAGATTAATATATTCAAGTAAACATAAACTCATTTACTTTTGTTACCACAGAAGAAAAGTTTAAGACAAAGCAGCTAATAAATCAAATAATTGCAATAGTCTGCTATGTCTCATACGAAAACTACTTTTTGATCTCTAACAGAAGGCAGAGTTGTGTTACAAAAGCCTCCTTTCAAAATTTCATTGTTGTGTTGTTTGAACATTCTGAGAGAGATGAATTCTGTATGTCTAGTAAGGTAATTATAAATCTCTACTTCTAAACAAGTACAATTTAAAATGCTTTACTATGGCTTTTCAGAAAATTAGTTAAAAATGCTGAGAAAATTCATGTTCACGAACACATAGTTCTGAGACATGAAACATCCTACTGAGGTAAAACAGAGCTACTGGGGAAGCAGTAGACCTGCAATGCAAGTCAGTTCAAGGCAAGAAGAAATATCTTAATAAAAACAGTAATGTTATTTAAGAATCTAAAAAGAAAAAGGACAGTAATCACCTACACTCCTACATTTTTGCAGAGTAAAGAACCCTGTGAAAAATAGGCTTCTCTGTACACTAAATAAGTCAAAAGTTTAGTGATTCCAGCTGAGGTGAAAGATAGAGCACTGTTTGCTCTGTTTACTAGATATAGTGGAGGAGGCAGCTGAGACCATTTTAGAAGAGAAAAGATACCATCTCAGCTAAAGAGTTATACTAACCAAATATAAAAAGGTAACTTCAACCCTGGACCACTGTGGAGACAACTATCTGCAGGAACAGATTGTTTTCAGCTTCTAAAAACTACACAAGGGAAGACAAATAGCCAGTCTTCTGGTTTAGTTTGAACAAGGAAACAACTAGGGATAACTCTTGTTGAAATGCATATAATGAACGAGATAAGATAGATACACACATACATACATACATATATACATGAGTGCATGTGTACATGCATACATGTATACATACATACATAGACAGACAGACAGACACCAAAATTGGCTGGTTTTGCCAATATATTTGTATCTCTTTCCATTATAGCTATCACAATACCCTTGATCTGTATTTATTATTTGTCAATCAAATAACTGACCACAGAAAGAGAAATTCTAGTATTTCTTTGGGCTACATTCACGAAGCTATACTATAATTCAAATAGAGCAGTATTTGCAACCGAAGTTGTCACTTCCTTGTTTCTACAAAATTCCCAGCATTTACAACCAGAAAGACATTTTTTCAGGCAAGCAGAAGATAAAATTACATACAAGTCTGTCACAAACCAATACCTCCATCAAAGGTATAAGTTTGCTTTTTCTCTTTGCAATATGCAGTTTGTCCCTAGCAATTAATTTCTACGGAATGGATTGATTTTTTGGCCAGAATACTTCAGTTTTTGACCTCCTCAAGAGCTGAATCTGCCCAAGATATGCTTCAAGCAGTGCTGTGAGCCCATTCAATTTTTAAGTCAACACACACACACATTTCATGCCGTGTTGGAGGTATGCCACTGTTTGTTGTGTGCCTGCTTCTGAAAAACTATTTGGAAAGTGATCGTTCATTAAAAAATGTTATCTGCAGAAACAAATTCAAATTGGCTGAAACTTGCGTTTTACATTAAGGTCTGTGGAACTTGTGGTTTTGTTTATTTAGAAGAACAATTATCTTGATTTGTAACATCAGCTTCCAAAAATACTTCATTATTCATTCAAATTCTTCTGCATTTTAAATACCCTTCATGCAGCCATGACCTAATACGGCCCTAATGAATACTTGTGTTTTCCAGACTGAATGCCCATTCTGTTTCATGATGCACTTTTGTATTTTATCCCCTTTGTTATTCAAATGAACTTCTGATAAGTGATGAATATGAGCCAGCATTTAGTTTTAATTAATCGCATGGGGTAATCAGATATGGCCAAATGACTGTGTGGTGTCTACAAAGCTTATATGTGTGCGTGTGTGTGTATAAAATATATATATATCTCCTTATTTGTGTATTTTTCAGACTTAAATATGCATACAATGCACAGAAAAGGGCTCAATTCAAATATACAACAATGTTAATAAAGATCTCAGTAATGACTATCAGGTCATTACAGGTCATTACAGAAAATGAGGTGTTTATTATTCCATAGACATCCACAATTGTTGGATTTTTTTATTTCAGAATGCACCATTCTGAAGGCATCTTAAAAGCTAACACGGAAAATTGACATAAATCTACTCTCATCTATTACATTTCAGTAAGTGAGAACAGATCTATAGGAATTCTTCACATATCTAATTAGATTTGCTTTTGGCAATGTCGGTGGTGTGTATCTAGAACATTAAAGCAACTGTTGCCATCGAGCTTCATTAACAGGACACCAGTGCTTTATCTGATGCATTTTCATGTTCACATTTCAGCTGCAGATTAGATTAAGTTCCCGTATAAAGAGGTTCAGCTTAATTTAGCTCAGTAGAATTGTACCCAATAACGTCAGCTTTGAATGAGGCCTGTTGTGCCATTTGAGGTTAGATACTATGTTAAAGTCCAAGCACAATTTTCACAGAGCAATCTTTGTCGTGAATGCTTTGAGATATCAATTCTTGTTTATAACAGATCCTCAACATTTGATCTGAATATAAAGAGATGGGATTGTTGATGAATTGTTTGAAGTTCCATGAGAGAAGAAATTAGACTCATGGCAATGAGCAGTATGAAATAGCAATAACAAGATCTCTCAGTACCATTTGACTATACGCTAATAAAAGTGCAAAGATCTGGAGAAAAGTGGCTTTAAAACTCTGAACTATATGTGGGAATACAAAGATACTGGATGAATGAAGGGATAATAGGAATAGAAAATGAGGAAACTTGAAAAGAACTGAAAAATACGTAGATGTGAAATACAGTAAAATCAATTAAAAAGATATAACCTAAAGAAGAACAGGCTTTTCAGTGATAACATTCAAAGTTTAGCTGAGATGGAAGTGTCCTGAGCTGGATAGTGACAGAGTTAAAATATATTGCTTTTATCTTAGCTGGTTCAAAAGAATGTGTGGAATGCTTCATTTTGCTTCAAAGTGATAAAATGTCTCAATAGAACAGCTTATAAATGCCGCCTTGTAATTAATGTGAACTGATACCAAGCTACAGGATTATAGATTTACCTATTCCCGATTTCCTCTATTCCCTCCTCTGTCCCACAGAAAGAGAAAGACATAAATGAGTCTTGCAAGTAGTAGCTAAAGATGCCCTCTGGGAAGGCTGTGTCCATTTAAGAGATAAGAAATTTCTTATTTGGGGGTCTGAAGCCACTTGAGCTGATGAACTGGAATTTTAAGACAAGTATATCCAATACCTTGAGCAGGGCACGCAGGAAATAGGATCGTTGCCCCGTTTCCACAGTTAGCTGGCACTTTTGTACCAGAAGCAGGTAAAAACCTCTCCTGTTTCTGATTAAAGCTAACTACAGCTGACGGTCACTTTGGGGATGACAGGTATCTCTTCACAGTGAGAATTTTAGCATTCCCATTATAATTAACATTTATCATATGCACTTGCCAAGATGGGATGGGATGGGATGGGATGGGATGGGATGGGATGGGATGGGATGGGATGGGATGGGATGGGATGGAGACTTTACAATTCAGAACATATATAACGGGGCTCTCCTTGAAGTAATTTCTCAACTGGCTTACTCATTCAAATTTAGTTCATCTCATGATACCCTATTTGGAGGTTCATAAGAACTGAACTGGTTACCTCAATTTCATCTTAAAAGAACAAATGCACACACGGACTGCAAATATAACCTCCAAGGCTTGTAATGCTGTCCTTCTTGCCAGCAGTCTAAAGCAGAGAATTAAAAGTCATAAGCTACAAAGATGAAATATTTTTCTCTTTTTATTTTTGTTTTCCTCTCTCTCTTTTTTTAGCAATGCATCTTTAGAGGTCCACTGCTGAAAAAGTGATACAGGAAGTTTGGCTGGAGATTGCCCTTGATCATAGCAAAAAGAATATTTTTATTGCCTAAAACTGTAAATCTGATATCAACATTCACAATTAAAATGAAATTTTAAAAAATATTTGCAACTAGTAATAAATTATAGAAATGTTTTAATGTTTTGCATGAGGACAAAACATATTTGAAAGTAGTAGCATTCAGCACTTTCTCTAAGCAAAAATGAGCAAGAGCAAAATCATCACTTGAAAAAGATCATTTTACATTAAATACCTCTACACAATTCCTAGGTAAACTGCATTTTAAAAGCATTAGGGTATGTATTGAGTAATGCATCTACAACAGTAAATAATTATGGTGGTTGTTTTATGTCCAGAGACATTGCTTCATAACAGATTTGAATAGTGGAGGTTTTATTTTTATTTAGGGTGGTCACAATGTTTTTCTCAAGTTCATTAACTGAACAATGAAATCCTTTTTAACTGAAAGCAAGTGAGAAACCACAATTATACCTAGACTGAATTCCACAGTAGGATGTTAAATGATTGATGTTGAGTAATTTAGCTACAGAACAAGATGTGTTGTCGGGGTTGGCCGTAGCACCTTTTTTCATTTCCCTGTAAGGCAAGCCTGTTATTTAAGGAAATAAATGGACAAGGGAACAGAGAGGTTATACACCTCAATTAATAGTGTGTTGCAGGTCTCTTGGCTCTTTGTGTTGCATTATTTTAGCTTGCAGATCTTAGTACTTTGTAAGAAGGAGAAAACACTTATAATTGCAAGGCATGCTATGAAAAAGGACAACGTTTTTGTAAATATTGTGTGTTTTTCTGCTATTGCTATGAATAGTTTTCTGAGACATAGCTAAAACTCCTCGTTAGCTAAAAATACTGCAAAAAACTAACAAGTACCAAAAAATATGAAATACTGCAGGCTGACACAATATCAATAACGATCATCAGAGTATTTGGCAATTGACCTTTGGCCATTGGAAATTCACTCCATTGTTCTGATATTTGAATACTATCCAAGGTTTTTATGTGCTTATCTTCAGAATCGCCCTGGAATTCCAGTATGTCATCTTATATACCTTTCAGAAACTGAGACACTGATAATTGAAGACTGATTCAATTATCCAAAGACACAGAGGAAGGCAGAATTAGATCTTAGGTTTCTGCTTGTCCAGACAGTGCCCAGTCCTTAAACTCGTTCTTCTTCCTTTTAGCCATCAAAGTGTCTAAACAAAAACACCTTTATGGGTATACTCATGGTATAACATGAGATTGTTATGTGATAAAAACTCATCTGTACACTCATGAAGGAGCCCAGAGAGGCAGTGGGGAAGCTGGGAAAAGCCCAAGCAACACGATGCCCCAGCTAGTCCCAGGCCCATCACAGAAGCCATCAACCCATAATGACCATGACAAGCCCAGAGAAGCACATGGGCACAATGGCAGTTGGGAACCCAAAATAAGGACCTCCAAGGAATGAACACCTTGTCTGGGCCTCTTTAAGGGCTGCCCCAGAAGATCCTCAGCCCCAGTGTCCTGGTGTGAAACCCATCACCATCAGTCATTGGGAGCAGCTCTCCAAATCACATTTTGGACTAATGGGGGTTACTGCCTGGGGGTAAGACACGTGATGGGATACAGGAGAAGAGCATTTTAGGATTGCATAAGACTCCTTATGGGATGTTTTGGGGTGGAACCCAAGGCAGGAAAAGGGAGAGAATTTGGGTAATTTGGGGAGGAACAAGTATAGGAAATAGAGGGGTAAGTGGATAAAAAGGGCTGGTCACACGGAAATAGTGGCAAATCACTATGCTTGCCTGGCCTTGTCTTGTGCCTGGTAGTAGTGTTTAGCAATGTCTACAGAGTTCCTGGACAATCTAGCTTCAACATTCAAAACTAAAGTGCATATTGCTATCCTTAAAATCATTATCTCCATCTGGAAGTTACTAACTCATTTAAAAATGATGTCTCACCATCAACTCAGCTTGCTGCCTTTTTGTTAATATCTATAAATTCACAATTTTAAAATACATATGTCTATTTGATATAATCCAAGGATCAAAGCACACACGTTTATTGCAGACAAATCAAGAAGTGGGAATAAGAAATCATGGAACAGATCCTCATGGAAGACATTGAAACATATGAAAGACGGGGAGGTGATTAGAGGCATGGCTTCACCAAGGGCAAATTGTGCCTGACTAATCTAGTGGCCTTCTATGATGCAGTCACTGTATCAGTGGGCAAGGGAAGAACAACTGATGTCATCTACATGGAGTTCTGTAAGGCCTTTGATATGGTCCCCCACAACATTCTTACTTCTAAACTGGAGAGATATGGGTTTGATAGTGTCCTGGTTTGAGGTAAAACAGGACCAATTTTGTTCAGTAGCTTTGCTTCTTAGCTGGGCCTCTTTTAACTACTGAAATTAACAGCATATTGTGCAGACAATGTTCACTCTCTCAGAGTGATAAGACCGATGTTTATAGCTGATGTCCAGACATGGTATGCAGGGAGGCTCTTGCTTACACTTATTGTTCTAACACCCAAGGCCAACCAGCTGTGTTATTTGCCACGTTGGAGGGTCGGAAGCAGAAAAGCATAATGGGGTCCCACCTGCGGGGAGGAGCGGACAGGACAGGTGACCCAAACCTGACCAACGGGGTATTCCATCCCATCTGCCTCATGCTCAGTATAAAAGCTGATGGAGCAAAGGGTCAGGCTCTTTTTTTTTTTTTTTTTTTTTTTTTTTGCCCTTCTTTTTGCCTTCTTGCTTCAATGGCTGACGTCTGAGGAGGACTCTCTCTGTTCGTCTGCCTTTGGACCCGATCCTGAATCCAGATCCGGAATCCAGTTCCCGTCCGTCACTGAGTCCAGCCTGGGACTACCCCAGTGCCAGCCGGTGTCATGATTGTCATCTTGGGAGCTTGATACGGTTTTGTATATTTCTCATTTTTTCCTTTTATTTTATTATTAATACTTCATTAAAGTAGTTTAGATCCTTCTAAACTCATAAGTCTCTTTTTCCTCCTCTGCCTCTCTCTTTGAAGAGGGGTAGAGGGGAGCATCTGTCGGTCCCATCTGGGGACCCCTATGTGCCCAGTGGCCGATTTGGCCTAAACCACGACAGATAGATAGACTGCTAGGTAGATAAGCAATTGGCTGGATGACCGCATCCAAACAGTTATAGTCAATGGCTCAAAGTCCAAGTGGAAACCAGTAAAAAGTGGTGCTCCTCAAGGGTCCACACTGGGACCAATACTGTCCTTGTGGCTGCCTGCCAGGTGCCCACCAAGCCACTCTGTCACATCACTCCCCCTCCTCAACTGAACATGGGGAGAAAATACAATGAAAGGCTCATGGGTCAAGATTAGGATAGGGAGATCATTCAGCAATTACTGTCATGGGCAAAACAGACTCAACTCAGGTAAATTAATTTAATTTATTGCCAATCAAATCAGAGTGGGATAATGAGAAATAAGAACCAAATATTAAAATACCTTCCCCTCACCTCTCCCTTCTTCCCGGGCTCAACTTCACTCCTGACTTCCCTACCTCCTTCCCCTGAGCAGCACAGGAGGACAGGGAATGGGGATTGCGATCAGTTCCTCACATGTTGTCTCTGCCTCTCCTTCGTCCTCACTCCTTCCCCTGCTTCAGCCTGGAGTCTCACCCACGGGACACAGTCCTCCATGAACTTCTCCAAAATGACTCCAAACTTCTCCCATTCACATGGGCTGCAGTTCTTCATGAACTGCTCCAGCATGGGTCTTTTCTACAGGGTGCAGCCCTTTAGGAACAGACAGCTTCAGCGTGGGTCCCCTGTGAGGCCACAGGTTCTGCTGGAAAAAACCTGCTCCAGCATGGGGTCTTTTCCATAGGCCACGGTTCATGTCAGGAGCCTGCTGCAGCACAGTCTCTCCATGGGGTTACAGCTTCCTTCAGGGCACGTCCACCTGTTCCAGCATGGTGTCCTCCCATGGGCAGCAGGGTAGATATCAGCTCCACTATGGAGCTCCATGGGCTGCAGGGAGACAACCTGCTTCACCACGGTCTTTCACCATGGGCTGCAGGGGAATCTCTGCTCTGCTCCAGCACCTGGAGCACCTCCTTCCCCTCCTTCTTCACTGACCTTGGTGTCTGCAGAGTTGTTTCTCTCACATATTCTCACTCCTCTCTCCCAGCTGCTGTTGCACAGCAGGTTTTCTCCCCTTCTTAAATATGTTATCACAGAGGTGCTACTACCATCACTGATTGGCTCAGTCTTGGCTAGTGGCAGGTCCATCTTGCAGATTGCTGGAACTGGTTCTGTCCAACATGGGGACAGCTTCTGTCATCTTCTCACCCTGCAGACCACCCCCTACCAAAACCTTGCCATGTAAACCCAATACAGGGGCTTATAAGAAAGATGAAGAGAGACTTTTTACCATGGCCTGTAGCAATAGGACAAGGGGTAACAATCTTAATTTGAAAGAGTGTAGGTTTAGATTGGATACAAGGAAGACATTTTTTATGATGAGGATGGTGAGACATAAGAACAGGCTGCCCAGAGAACTTGTAGATGTCTCATCATTGGAAGTGTTCAAGGTCAGGTTGGATTGGGCTTTGAGCAACCTGCTCTCGTGAAAGATGTCCCTGCATGCAGTAGAGGGGTTGGACTAGACGATCTTTAAAGGTCCCTTCCAACCTAAACCTTTATATGATTTTATGATTCCATGAATAAGCATGTCTGCAGCTGGGTGGGATGGAGTTTCCAAGGTAACAAAAGATTATGTAAAATACTTGTCACAGATGTTGATATAAGAAATGTTAGTATCTTATTAGACTAGCCTTTGCAGTCTTAAAGTATGGATTGACTGATATCTCAGTCAAAGGAGACTTCATTATAGCTATAACATATCAGTTATTTAAATAAGCCCCACATTTTCTCAGTTTAGGAGTTAAAATTCTAACAGCATGCAAATGAAAGACCTAAAAGTATATAATGAAATGGTTTCTCCAAATAAGTAAAGATTAGTTTTATGCCTAGAACTGAGATATCGAAATCAGCTGTACTATTAACAAAACAAAAACTATTGTCAGCAAGGATCAGAATGACATTCACATTCTTCATATAAATGCTAAACAATGAGGCAGAGAGTACTTACATGTCCACTTGGCACTTTCATGCACCATTGCCCATTTATTCTTTCTTATGAGAAATATTAGTCACATCTTTTTTTCTTCAGTTATGCCAGCACAGACCCTTGAAGTAAATCCATTCGTACAGATGTAACTCAGATGAGAATTATGAAATCATGTAAATCAAAATGTGCATCACCATACTGAGATCACCACACTGAGATCATCAGAGATATATCGGACAGCAGCATTAGCTAAGATTTTAATTTAAAAATACCCTAATGGATTGAAATAACTAATAGTCTGACCAATAATACCCTATGCCAATTGCTCATATTTTCAAATCAAGAAGGAAATTATCTGTGGCCAAATGTTATGCAATCTAAAGCATGTTTATATTACAGCAGATTGTACAAACCACAATACAACTGTCACTTACAGTTTCATCAGCAAAGGAAACTGCAAAATGTTTGTTTCTTAAAAACTGACAAATTATCTGGCTAGTCCAGGCAACGACATTTAAACAGGAAAAGCAAGAACATTAAGCTTTAGTACTCACAGACAAAGCAGTACAGACACCTTTGGGAAAATTCTCTAAATAGCCCTGAGACTGGACCCTGCAGGAGTCAAACCAAGCTTAACAAAAATAACTAGCATATACATTTAAAAAAAAATGCCAGGATTCATCTTGGATTCACATTAATTAACAATTTCGCACACACTGAAGACAGAAAAGTAAAACGCTTATTATGTATTACAACAAACAGCCTTGAATCACAAGCAGTACTGCATAGGGTTGCAGAGACAGAGCAGTAAATCAAAGCAGCTTGATATCATAAAAATTTAGAGGTATATTTATAGTCTTGCTCAAAGTTTCTTTTTTTTATGAGGTAAATTGCATGAGTCCTGTGAGATAGTTCTTGCTTAATTTAAAATAATAGATACTTAAGACAGGGGGAGGAAAAATCCCAACATTAATTCATGCAGTCAATGCCAATGTCAGCACAAGATTGCTTTCTGCAATATATCCTCCAGAGTTTGGAATCCAATGCTGGGTATCTCACTGTTTCCCTGTGAAGATTATTGCTCAGAATAATAGATCTTACATTTGCAAAATATTTTCTGGAAATTTTTTGGCTGCTTTCTTTCCTTTGCTTCAGGACTGATTCTCTTTTTCTTTTTTTTTTTTTTTTAAAAAAAAAAGCCAACACCAAAAAAACAACAAAACCCAAAAAAACGAAGTTGTACCTGGATTGTCTAAAAACATGTTGAGTGACCTTGAATAACTCTGGAATTACCCATAACTGTTTAAGCCTTCCTCAGCTATAGAGAGAGGTATCTTTCTTTTTCTCTTTCTTATGTTGATGTCATATTGTTTAGTTCATTATAAAGGTGTTTGTGAACAAAATCCTCTGGAAACCATGCTATTAGTTAGTCTGGGATGGTGATTTTGATATCTTTTTTGTCAGCCTTAATAATCCCTTGCATATTTCCATGGTTATACTGTTAAAGTACTTGGAGACTGTTACTGTTTTCTGCTAAGCTATCTGGCCAAGCTATCAGCATTCAGCTCCTTGAACCACTCCCTATTAACCGAACACTCTACAACTCTATATTCTTTCCAACTCCCGATCTTTATTAGGCATCTGAGAGCACATAGTATGGATTCAGAGGTTTGCTCTTATACATGCTGGAAAACTTGTTCCACCTTTATATTCCAGCTTTATTCAACCATGAATTTCAGACTTAACAACAAATCTATCTTTAACTGTCAAAATTCAGGTGGGATGAAAGATTCACACTAAGTTTATGGTAATCAATGATTTAATGTTTGAACTGTGCACTTCAAGAGATAGTCATTCTTTCTGTTGACCTTACCAAACTATGCAAGTGATGCTTACCAACCTACTTTCTCCTTTAAGCTGAACTGCTAAGGCAAATACAGAATTCCAAGCAGCAGAAAACCAGAGGTTTATATTTCCTTTCCAAGGATATTACCTGCTTCAGCTACACACTGAAACCAAAGATTCTTTCTTTTTCTGCTTCTTTTAATTCAAGGGTAAAAGCAATGAGCTAATGTAGTAGGTGATTTCATTGGGCATATGTCAAGCTACACAAGTGAAGGATGTGTCCTTATTCCTACTGACTCGGACCCTTGACAAACATCAAAGGAAGAGCTCTTACGCTATTGCCAAAATGCATATGTAACTGAATGAGCAGTATATGGGCCCTGCAAGAGAAAGGAAAGGTAATTTTTGTTAGAGAACAAATGTCAAAAGAGTAAATGTTTCCCTTCTGGTTTTGCACTGTAAGGTGGTTCAAATGTCGTGTCAATTAACACCAAAAGAGACTGATGAACTTTAGAATCTGTTCTCTTTGGAAGAGCTAATAAATGCAATAAAAGGAGATGGATCCGTCACCATGTGCTTAGAGCAGTACTCTGCCTTGCACATTGCTTTGTGAACAAAATTAACTGTCCACTAATTTTTGTGACTTAAGTGTCAAGCCACCTTAGCAGAGGAAAAAGACTGGAAGCCTATGGTCAGCAAATCTGAGGTGAAACATTTGCCTAAATATAGTCATCTAGTGGCGTTTGAGATGCCCTAGGGCAATCAACCTGGCCAGCTGTTGCCACTCCAGAAGGCACAGGTCCCACTAAGTCCTGTGACATATGTTCCAGCCCAGTTTGGGTGCCTCAGATACTATACAGCACTTTAAATGTCATTAGATGACAATTGAATCATCAAATGGATGGAAAACAGAGCTGCAAATAGGCTTGAAGCCTGTGAATATTCACGTTGCACAGGAGAATATACATCTTGTTCATTTAGTCAAGCCAGGCCATAAGCACTCCTATTGCAGACAGTGGCAATGTTCCCATTGATTAAACTGGAGGACAATCTTGCCCTTAGCTGTGCTATGAATATTTAATCAAACAAATTGGACAACAGTGAACACCTTTGTGCCTTTTGATCCACTCAGGAAAGATCTTCATCTAAGGCAGCTTCCATTTTCTGTGAACTAGCAAAAGGAAGCTGGCTTCTTCCCAAATCTATTTATCTTTATTGTCTCTTTCTTTCTCTTCAGCTCATGGTATTCCCTACTCTTACCCTTTCAACCAGTTTTACTGGCCCTTAAGCTGAAAGACACTACATACTATAGATGTTCAGTCCCATTTTCCTTAGCTGCCCCCCGGCGAAATGGCAAAAAGCTTTATAAACCTCCAGATTTTGGTCTTTCCTGATGATTCTGGTTAAGAAAACCCTAATATTTGGGAGCAACAGTCTTTAAGATTCTCTGTGATTTTCTGCACTTCTATGGTCGTGTATCTGAGGGTAACTTAAAAACCCAGAAATAATAATAGTAATAGTAATAAGTAGCAGTAGCAGCAGCAGTAGTAGTAGCAGTAGTAGTAATGCTTATGTAGAATTCTGTCTGCTTCTGGAATCCTGAAGAGTAAATTTGGAGAAAGCAAAAGATGATGAATAAAGGGAAGAGGAAGAAATTATTGCCTTCCTTTTTAAGGACTGCAATGGAACAAATTAGAAACAGTTTGGAAATACGGAGATCATTTCAGCAGCTAACACTGATAAATGGGACTCAGAGTCAAAACTAATCAAAGATGACCAGCACTGTTTAAATTGGGGTTGTGCTGACCTTTATTTTGATGTGTTATGCTCTGCTGACTTTGTGGAGGAAGGGCATTTCAGACAGAATTTTCAGCAGGTTCACTGATTCATATTTGTTTGCTGGGCAGATATATTACTGGCCATATAAATTGTTTAGTGCCACAAGTATGATTATTAGCAGCAAGAACAAGAGGGTGACCACACACAGAGTGGCAAATCATTATTTATCTTGAGGCTAAGCCTCAAAATAAAATGCTAGACAATTTATTTCAGCCTTCACTTAAACCATCCTTATTTTGACCAGTGTCTCCTGTTATTCTGAAGACACAAAGCACAGGGAATATTTGCTTTTCATAGGACAAAGCCATTGTTCGTGTCTCAGACCAAAATGACAGCATATAGAATTATGAGCAATGACTTTATGGAGACAGTCTGATGGAACTGGCAGTGCCCACCATGTATTGAACATGCATCAGCTGTCAGTGCCTGACAGTGAATAATCAGTGGGTTATTTTATTATTATTACTCAAATTTGCCTTAGTCACTTTCCAATCTTTTGTTATTGGGGACTCATTCTGTAAATATTTCTTAACCTTCCAAGCCTTTAAAACACAGCACAGAAACCTGTAGAAAGGGGGACACAGAACAAAGAGCAGAGGAAGAATTTTGGTTGAGTTCCTTCAATAGATGGAAATGCTGACCTCTAAAGCTGAAGCTGTTGAAAACTTTCTATTGTAAAGTCTTGTTTATGGGATACACAGTGAAATAAATCTGACTGAAAGAACAACCAATCCTGAAACTTCCAGCATGGCAAAATTCTGTCTATTGTAGTCCAACTTCCAGATTTTGGAACCAGTCTTAATTATGCTTGTGCCATTCTGAATTCCATAGAATAATTCAGGAAATTTACATTCAGTTTAACACAACATACTAGATTGAGTCCACAAGTACAGTCACTCCTACAGTAGTGTCTGTGTTTGCAACAGGGAGTTTAATCCATATTAAATTGCATAGATGGGTTAAAGCCCAAAACATTTCCATTTGTTTCTAATATGAACCCCAATTACTCAAATCATTTTACCAGCAACTGGAATTTATTTGGCTATGACAGAATTAAAAGGGCAAAATATAAGATTTATTTAGTCAAAAAGCTGAATCATAAATGAGCACCAATGTCAAAGGAGATCTTAGTTCAACAGTAAAAACAAATTCTGGGCACATCTGTCATAAGCCTAAGGGAAAATTCACATTATCCACATTAAACTCCTTTAATTGTCTAACATAAGAGTATTTCATAGCTTCTGTAGCTACAGCATTACAGTCATGTGCAAGCACTAGAAAGAAAAAGAGGGTGTTCGGAGGGAGATGCAGAACACAAAGACAGATGTCTAAAATTAGGCAGTGTAAATTTCTCTCAGTATTTCTTTTTTTCTTTATTTTCCTTTTCTGAAGCTGGTAGAACATAGAATAACCTCACAACGAGGACTCCAATAAGTAGGGCAAAATATTATAATTATTGTCTCACTGTGCCACTGCAGCCAAGTAACTAACAGAAAAACTCAGTATGCAATACAAGATTTGGCCCCTGTCACCCCTAGACAGCCATTGGTTGGAGCCCCAGGAGATCTGGACCAGGAGATCTGGACCACACAAGAGTGACATTCTGTGTGCTGAATGAGAGACCTGCTTCCTCAGAGACATGGAAATGTCCCTGCATTTTGGTGTGGAATCTGGCCAAAACTACAACTGTGATGATCAGGAAAGGTAAGCACAAAATGGAATCATGCCAGTGAAAATGTTTCTTTGATCATCTGTAGAGAGACAGTACAACCATTTAGAAAATATAAATGAAAGTGAAAACTGACTTTTACTGGAGTTAAGTGGTCCTCTTGTAATTCAAAATCGCAGCACTGATACTCATTATGTGCAGGAATACCATTCCACAGAAATGCAAGGAATCACAACTGCAGGATTTTTGTTGAGCTCGTTTTCTCAGAATTTCTGACAAAAAGTTAGAATGAGGTTCTGCACTTTAACTTGGGCTGCGTGAATTTCATGCAGTATGAGTACAATAACTGCTGCAGAACCTTGTCTAAAACTCTAGAAGCAAATTAAACCCAAATATTTTTAGGGTTGCAGTTTGGCTAATATTATCGCAGAAGACAACGTTAAGGGGTCTGAGAACAGGAAAAGCGATATAAACTTGGCAGAAATATTTGAACCTTTATGTGCAGTACCGTTCCTAAATAGATTTAACCGAGAGAATTGATATGGTTTTGGCTTCCAGCCCTTTTTTTTCCTGGGTTAAACTTAGTCAGGATATTCAAAAGCTATAATGTGAACCAAACACTGAAGATCATATTTCAAAACTAGGAGCCACGTATACCTGCGACAGGATTATTTGTGACCAGCTCAGAAAAAATCTATCCCCAAATGCAGTAATTCTAACCAAAGTATTTGTAGTCTGATCATGGATATTGCCTCAATGTAAAACCAATGTTCAAAGAGTAAATTACATTCTGTAAATTGCTTATCCACTTTCACTCTGTAACCAGTGTCACATGGATTTTTAAAGAGCTGGTTCAACTGACCTATTCACCTATTAGCTGAAAACATTTTATGATAAGAAAATTCCCTTCTCAAAAGTGTCTCCACCTTTCCTATCTTTCCTATCTTTTTTCTGTTGTTTTTTTTTTTCCTTTAGCACAAGGATGTTTTACAAAATAATAAGCAGATAAAGTTATTTTCTTTGTTTCTTCTTGTTGTCCAAGAAGGCATTTTAACTGACCAACTGTTTATGTCAGCAGCCTACAGTTTCAGATCTGAAAGCTTATACAATCAAATTAAATGAGGGCATCTCTCCCAACTGCCTGAGCTGCAAGCAGCATCCCTTCCCAACCAATTCTCATCTTACATCACAAATGGAGCAATACAACAGCAGCAAATAGTTTTTCTGAAGTGGAAAAAACTACCTGCAAAAATATTCTTAAAATATTGAGCACATATCTTTCCATATTTTCTGCATTTTCTTACCTCATGGTATTATAAATGTACTTCACTCTCTCTCTTGTGGAAGATAAATGGAATAAAAGGTAATATTTAAAAAAATAGAAAATGCTTTGTCTTCCTATCTAGAAAGAAATACTAAAGCTTCCTTATCACTATAATTTTGGTATAAAGAAGGAAAAAGATTTTAAAAGTCTGTCATGTGTCACTAACATTTTGCATAATATTTTTATCTGTTCCTTAGAGAGCTGCAGATAAGGGACAATTGTACTTAAAGCAAAGACTTTACAGGTCATCAGTTTTGAATTTCATTTTTCTTTATTTGTTCCCACAAATCTATTTATTTTTGGAATAGGCATTGGAAAATTAAACCCAGAGTAGTTCCTCCTATTCCTCGCTATCTTAGCCTGCAACACAGGACGTTCCTTTCATGTGCAATATTAAGATGGCCCTACTTAATCTGTAGGTCAGGTCTTTAATCGAGTTTTAAAAGGCACATTGTTGTATTTGCATAATACACATTGCTAAGCCATAACTAATGGGGCAGGCTGAGCTAGAGACCCCAGGGTTTTTTTGGATCACAAACTTTTCTTATTTTTGCCTTCTTTGCAATTTTAAAAATATACTCATTTACAACTGCATTTTTAAGAAAAATGAAACTTGCAAACCTGACAAAATAACTGCATTTTGCTGCTTTTGCTTTTAAAGGAGGATATTTTTTCTGTATTCCTGATGCGTTTTTGTAGATTCGACTGTTGAAGAAATCAATTTTCTACAGGAATGGCAATACTTTTCAATAAGAAATGAAACCTCTATATCTTTTTGCTCAGCACTTGCTTCATGCTATTTCATTTTGCACAGACTTTACTGGGACAGCCAACATTTCCTTGCTAGAGGTACGTACAATTCATAATACAATAGAGATTAGCCTCAGAGCATTACTACCACATAGGAAAATAAATCAAAACAAAATCATCCTACTCATTTTGCCTTAAAAGCCCTGCCTTGCTGTTTGCCCCAGCAGAGCTGGAAGGTATGAGGCTTTCCTCTTCTCTTGAAACCTTCTCTGCAGAGCAGAGTGCAGCATGGCTGATGGCTTGCTGCTGGACGGAAGGAAGGACAGCACCAGAGGCAAGAAGTCTGCCTCATCTAAGTACAGCTCCTAATTTTCAAGGTAAAGCACAGTGCAGGGGAAAACCAAACCAAACCAAACCAAAACAAACCAAAACAAACCAAACCAAACCAAAACAAAGCAAAACACAAGAAAAAACCAAACCTGTCCCTCACCCCCCAAAAAACAGTAAAAAGGAGAAGGTCTGGGGTTATGAAAAGTGACACTGAAGTTGTGTTGCAAGCTCTCTGAGGCAGAAATTGGTCTTAGGACACTCCCTTTGCTCACAGCAGTGAGAGGTGAGGAGAAAGAAAAGAAAGTGATGATGAGGATAATGAAGGCTGCCTTTGCCAAAGAGGCAGTGGGGACTGTTGGGTTCTCACCCCTGCCATCGTCTGTGTAGGGTACAAGTCTGTTCTCTTCCTGAGCTCTTTGGCTTTGGTGCCATGATCTTTCGCTCCTCCCTGTCTTCCCGGCAAGGAAAGGAAGGGCTAAGTCTTCCTATGCCACTTTTTTCTATATCTTGTGGGGTGGGGAGGCTCTCAGAGGAGGCAAAGAACATCCTCAGGCCAAGAGGGAGTGACGGTATGTGCCCCCCCTCCACTCCTCCACTTTCCCTATTTCTGCTATGCAAAAGGCAGGTGGTGGCATCACCACGAGATGCTATTTTTTCTTAAAAAGGCGCTCAGCATCAAGCAGGGCTTCTTCACTGCGGGGGACAGCAACTTCTCCTCTATGCTCAGAGTGTGAGGTTCACTCGCTAGTATAAGTATTTCCTCTAAGTAGCTCCTGTAATTGTGTCACCATTAGGAGGATCTCAGGCCACCCCGTGAGGAGCGCAGGGCACCATAGGCTCCTTGCCTAAGATGCTGGATTGCACTGTGGCAGCCAGGTACACCAGGGATCAGTTCTGCAGCTCTGCAAGTATTTTCTGAGCTATATTCTTAATGCTTCCATTTCCTCACTGAAAAATAGAAAGCATAACTTCCAGTATGTTTAGATTATTTCCAACAACACTTAGGAAAAGAAAGAACTAGGTCTTCAAGGTGAGCTGCTGTTATAGCTTTTATAAAGAAACAATTACTCTTTTATTTGTTTTGGATGGTCTAGTTGTGATTTATGGTAAAACTCTATAAAAAAACCTCCACTCCTACTACCCATGAAAATAAATGTTTATGACATTACATGGGAAAAGATGAAACATAGACAATAACGCTTTAAAATACAGTGATTATGTCTTGCAGTTCAGTGACTGGTTTTGAGCACGCAGACAGTGGTTGCAAGCACAGCTCAGGGGAACTTTGTCAGCCTGCATTTCAAGTGATGTAATTGTTCTCTTGAACACAGGCAATAAGAATTCAAGTCACCTTCTGGCCCTGAATCAACTAATGTAGAGTCTGGCTCACTGTCCAGACCAAGGAGCTATAAGAATTTCCTGCCTCCATCTGACCACTGATCCTTTCGTCAGATATCATAGCTCCCATTGCAGAGCTGGCTGAATAAGCCTCCTGTTCAAACCTGAGTTGCCACAATCCACAACTTGGTGTATTCATAGAGACGATCCATGAGTTCAGGTCTCTTTGCAAGGATCTCTAAGTTTAACACAGCCAAGGCAGGACCTTGATTCACAGTTCCCTGATGGAGCTACCTGAGGCAGTCAAAGAGGTTACTTTCCTCCTAGATGGGGACAGCAAAAACTGAAGTCCATTGCAAGTAAATTCAGTAGAGGCTATGAATCCAACCTAATTCTCCATACCAATTTACTAATCCATACCAACCCGTTTCTCCATATTTGGCCTGAAATATTTTACAACAGCAAAATGAGCAAAAGGATTAAATAGTTCACTGGAAGCCTGGCCCCTGGAATACCAGCAACTTCTCCATCTAAGAGAAGATTTCATTTTTAATTCAGTTTGGCACTAATTTACCCCAAACCTATAAGCTGGCTTAGGACCCTAGCAATGGTATGTGTGCACTACAAAACCTATACATCTTGTTTCTTGGTGTTTACAGAAAGCTAGTCAAGTTATTTCAAAATCACCAAGTGCAGATATTTTTGCGACTGAGCTCATCTAGTTCTGAAGCAAACACCTGGTAGCTGTGATGCTTAGAAAATATATGTGCAACAACAGTATACAAAAAATTGGCCCGAATATGACATCACATTCCTGTGGAACTTCATATGTCTAGGTGCAAGAAGGCTGTGGACTTTGCCCTGACTGTGGTTTCTCTGTGTTTGTAGCTATGCTTTGTTAGCTGTGATAATTGCCTCTGATTAATCAAAGCTAACACTCCAAGGTGCTTTATAGAAAAACAATTTCTATCAATTTGGTATCACTGCAAATTGCACTCCAGGGCCCACATTCAGCTGAAGTGGTTTAAGAGTGGTCTAATTCAAGGGATTCTGTCGAAGCTCAGTATACTTCACTAGATTTATCTTTCAGGGTTTCTCTTCACCTTGGTTCTTATTATTTATCCTATTAAATCTCTCCTTTTCCAACTTTTTATTAAGTTCTTTTCAAGCTATCAGTATATTCCACAGGAGCTTTTGAGTGAAACCAGCCAGAAAATTATTTACTTTAGTGTCCTCCTTTCCTCATTTCCAGGAATATACAGGAAAGAAAAAATATCTCTTCTGGTTACTGTGCAGTACAAGAATGCCATATTGCAAGACATGCACATACTGTTTGCAACAATGTGAAGATTGGTTGCTTGCCAGATGATGCACAGACCGTAAGCCATTTAATTTGAAGAGTCAGGATAGCTATTGATAATTTGTGCCATTCTAACTAACTGAATCCTACCTGAAAAACAATAGGCTTATTCCAAAATTGGTCTATCTCTGCAGTCCTGTGCCTCCTGTGATGGCGTTGGCTTCACTTGGTAGAGCACCTGAGCATAGACCAAGAGATTACCTTCATACAGCATCTACAGCTGATCCTTATTCTGGCAGTCAATATTCCTGTCCTTAATATGGACTTTAAATAATATGATATATCACTTCCCTATAATGGGAAAATACATCATAATAGGAAACATGTCAGTGCTTCTAGTGTTAACCATGAGCAGCTGATACATTTTCTAATATGATGTATTTTCACCATATATAAAAGAGATTACTGCTATGTAGGACCATACCGCTCCAGAAAAACTCCTATCAGGATAATAGTTTAAGCCATAAAATATTTGCAGCCCCATCAATTAACACTGCCAAAAATAATCCTTTTTAACCACAGACCATCATCCCCCATGTTATGGAAAATGTGCTTAGCAACATCAATGATGTATGGTCATATAAAATCTCAAAACAGCTAAAGATAACACTATAGCTGCAGTACAAATATACCATCAGAACACGTTTTGAAGATGGAAACAGACCATGGACAAGGACTGAGAGATAATTATTGAGTGCATGTAATTCAAAAGAGCTTGTGAGGTTAAAGGCAGGTGACAGGTTTAAAAATGTTTACTCAATGGATAAACTACTTATTGTAGTGGATTCTTTGGGAAAACACGAATTAGATATTGCAGTAATCTTCAATCTCTGTTGAGAGAACTACTTTATTAGTCAAAATAATTTAAAAAAAATTGTAATTTTGAATTTGAAATCTGTGCTTGCTCTGCATATGTGTGTCTGACTATCTGTAAAGGTTTGGGGGTTTATTTTTCACGTTTTTGCAGATGATTCAAGTAGCAATCTTCATCTTCAGGTTGATAAATGAGAAAACTGTTTTCCCAAAATGTTAACATTCCACTTTTTAAACATCTTGCAGTCTTCCAAACACTTTGTCATTAAGAGACCGCTGTACTATTTGTGGCTTAACATGTGGGGAAATAGGGTCTTGCACAGTAGCAATGCATAAGACAAGTCAAGAAGAGAAACATACTTTAAAAGAAAGTAGAACGGTTTTCCCAGAATATTTTGCTTTGAAATACAAAACTTGGGAAAATATTATAACATCAAAAATCCATTTTTGTAAAAATTAAAATTGAAAAATTTATTGCAAATGTTGCTGTCTTGGAAGAAAGAGCAGATCAAAAGTATTGAAAAGATGAACAGACCCAGAACACTACCTGCCAAGGGTCTATTCTGGTAAGCTGCCACTTGTACAGGAACTTAGGAAGGAGAACTTGTAAGATGTGCTTAAATTTCTTTCTCTTGATTTTGTACTGGAAGGAAACGTCGCCTCAAGGCTTGCCCAGCTGTGACAATAGGGAATTTTACTAAAAGCAATAGATCCTGCAGGTAACCATGAGCTTCTTTATGGCTTGACTTGTCTCCATAATATGGAGTATATCCATGAGCTCAACTCAGCATCTCAACTTGTGCGAGAAGATGCTTGCTCCATCTAACTTTGAGTTTCTAAAGTAGGTGCTCTCTGCATCATATTTGCAGGTGAGTGGAGAAGAAGGAACCTACCTTTCTATGTTAATTGAATAAGGATCTTAACTTCTTAAATGCATGTTGCCAAAGCAGTTGCTGTCTCAGCTGTGTTTTCTTGAATGGAAGAAGTGAATAAGGTGTGGCATCTCTCAAAAGTGTAGGAATAAAAGGTGATTTATCTGGTACCCCTCCAGAAGAAATCCTCTAAAAATTAAAGCCAGAATGATGGCTTCCTTGTTATTCTTCCTTTTTGATGTAGTAGAAATAAGAAAGAGCTAGATATCTGGAAAGGGCTAAATATCTGGCAATATATGAGGGGAGCACCTGAAGCTCAGCTTCAGTTTCATTGGGACTACATAGAAGTAACAGTAGTTGGACTGATACTTCAAAATGTGGAGAGTTCACGCCCTGACTTCCTATTCCTCCCTTGCATAAAACACAAACCTAGTCAACAGATCAGACAGATTTATGAAGGAAATATATCAAATAACGATTTCTGTAAGCTTAAAACTTAACCCAGAAAAGACCAGTTCCAAGGCTTTGGTATTGTCATATAACTTTGATAAACAAGTGATATCATAAAGTTGCAGTTGAATTTTCAGTTCTCTGGAAGTTTTGAAAATCCATGGGGGCTTCATTTTGGTTATCTGACAATTTTTCCAGTAAAACTTCTAATTTCTCTTGCAAAAGCAAGCAATAACATAATTCAAATCCAAAGAGCCAACTTAACAGTTTTATTATGTTTTTTGTTGTTTTCAAAGGAAAAAAAATGGTTATGTATATTAAAGAGTTAAAAGAAGATAACAATGTAAAATTCTTGCAGATCTGCATACAATTATCCTGCTGCACTGAGATAACCAAAGTTTAATCATGTGGAAAGAGCTGAAGAACTGTTTTATGAAGCACTAATACCTAGGAAGTTTGAGAATAGGAAAGCAAGAGCAATCTCTCTAATCTCCATTCTGTTGGTTTTCTGTGGTGTGTATGTGCTTTACGGTTGCTTTCCTTTTGCGTCAGTAACATGTCCTTTTAGATTCCATTTTGATGATTATTACTGAGTGCCTGCAAAAGGATGTTCTTTCTTGTTGGGGCTTTTTTGTGTATATTCTTGTACTGCATGCCCTCAACACTGTTATCCATGCTGAGCTGATTTACCTGCTTAGATTAATGTTACACATAGCGCTTGAGATGCTGAATGTTTAATTACATCGCTCCTCAGATGCTTCTCTTTATGGAGCAGGAGAAGCTATAAAGCATCTATTTTTCCAGCGTAGATTCTGCCAGCAATAAACCCTTGCTTATGATATGCTGTGATAGCTATTTCAAAGCGTCAGAAATCATTCCAGAGCTGGGCTGGCACTTTAAAGCCAAGACCATGATGGGTCCTGCTCCAGCAACCAGGCATAATCCAAACTACATCTCAAGAAGCAGGTCTGAGGCAGTGACTGTCATGCTTAGTTCAAAATTTCCCTTGCTTTTATTCCATCTGTTGCTAAGTAAGTGGTATTTGTTTTCATAAAGCAGATTTTTATGTTCAATTTGGTTCGGTTTAGATGTTGGGGGTTTAAATTATGTAATCCAAGGAGTTTATGTAGCAAAATAAAGGAGGGAGAGGAATCTTCTTGTTCTCACATTCCTGTACTTATAGGTTATGAGGCTTTCAACTTCTGAGACACCGTGAAATCTGAAGAGCCCTTGTGATGCCCATGCTGTCTTTTGATTTCCCAGCTCATTTAGTTCTTACTCTCCTGCTTATGTCTCCATTACATGCCCAGCTCTCAATCTCATTTCTATTTTGTGTTATAAGAGCAGCTCTCACCTTCACTCACCTCATATAAGAATATGTTTCAGGGAAGTACATGGTAGGTATTACCCTCCTACTCTGGATTTTACTTCAGTAAAATTGGCAAAGTCATTGAGAAAATAAAATCTAAGTGCTTAATCAGTATATAAACTTTCTTTAAAAAAAAAAAGTGAACCAACACAGCTTTGACAATATTTTTAAATTATACCTGTTGAGAATTTATTTAATTAATTTATCCATATCTGTCATTTTGAATATAGGCCTCACAAGGAAAACACTTTAAAAAAATGCATATTTTTAACCTCAGAAAACAGGTGAGATTCTGTCTGTTTTGTAAAGAATTTAGATTCCTCTTCTGATTGATAAAGAGAAGATATGTAGTCAGCAGTATGCCAGGGGGAAATTAAATACCATCCACGTGAATTTATTTTTGGTGACATTTTTGACAATATATTTTCTGATGCTGACAAAAACCAGCAGAAATTAATAAGAATGAGGTGCCCATAGATAAAAGGTTTCTTCTTCCATTTCAGTTTTATTTGTCAGGAACGAAATATAGTCAAAAGTAACTGCTCCTGAACTAAAAGAGAAATTCCATTTTGCTATCAGATAGATATCAGGAAAGTATAGTAATGACAAGGTCATGTTGCTTCCCAAAGTCCAAAATGGTTGCAATAAATTCTGCATTTTTTTAGTCCAATTTAGGGAGCCTTCCTGCTAGACTGCATATGTTACTACTAAGCATTCATGGAATAAATTTTTATTTCCATATTGTAAAATCAACATCGTCTAGCACACGGCATGCCTATAGCCTCTTTGTGCATTGCCAGCAATATATCTGTATCATATTTCTCCAAATAGACTTAATATGCCTGAAAGTCTGCATAATAATATGCCCTTTACTGCTCTTTTAAATGTTTGCATCTTAGAAATAAACAGCCTTCAAACAGACTATGCGTGCTTTTCTGTATTTGGTGATATGCAGCACCCAGCTAGGACTGTGGCATGTGTCACTAATAAATTCAGCGGCAAACTGTACATTTCCTACGTTCTCATCAGCTACAAAATCATTCTGAAGCATATCGCTTTAATAGGAAAATATATTGTTCAACAAGCACGCACATGTAGGAGCTAACCTTTGCCATGGGAAAGTATTAAACAGCACTATTTTCACAAAGTTTTCAGATCCTTCTGGTTGCAAAAGACTATCACCTGCTTCGTGTTGTGTACAAAAAGATTATTCCTCTTTACCTTCCAGGCAGAGCAGCAGGGTATGCAGAAAGTCTTCTTTGTCAACTCACTCCTGGCATCTGAAATGAAAATGATAGGTTTTTTACAACCCATTTACCAAAGAAGGAGTAATGCTAAGGAAAAAAATATGAAACACTGATGCACACCTCACATAAGGAAAAAATATGTTATTGCCAGAACAGCAACACAGGAAAAAAAAAAAAAAAGGAAAGGAAAAAAAAAAAAGAACAAACAGATTTATAAGATCACAGTAAAGCGGTAAAAATCTGAAAAAACACAGAACCAGGCAACCCTTCTGGGAGAAGTGATAACAAAGAGAGGGAGGAAAAATATACAAAGGGAGACAAACTGAAAAGCTAATGACCATAAGCAAATGTTTTTACAGGGCTAGATACATAAAAGAATTAATATTCTCCAATTTTCCTTAACGGTGTCTGCAGTTGAAACCACACAGGAAACAGCAAGGCAAAAGGTAAGAAAGAAATGTCCTGGATACATGAGGAGAAATACCAGTGACATATTTGCAGTTTAATCAGATTTTGCTAACCTGGGTCACTCGGATCATAAATTATTATAAAAAACCTTCTCACAAGTCCTCCTTTAATTGCTTCCACTTGAAGGACTGTCCTTAATCTGCTGCCCCCTCTCCATGGTTTTGCTATGGTGCCCTTTTCCTACTGCCTTTAGAGCCTAGGAAAGTCAAGTGGTTGTTTCACAGCACTAGATTTAGAACTCCCAATCTCATTCCCAGCTTCTTCATGAACTCCCTCTCTCTTCTCATTCCCAGCAATCAGACCCCCACAGAAAGAGTATCTGTACTCAACAACTGTCTTTGTAAGAGGACCGACAATTACCTTAGCTGTCTTCCCAACACCACTAACGCCACCATCCCCAGATCTTCAACATTTTCTAACTAACTCCACTGAAATCTATTTCTAAACTCCAACCCCCAAATACTTTTTCTTTCACCTTAATTCTCCTTTAATTTGTTCCTTTATGAACCACGCCACTCTGCCTTTCAGTATGATACATACACTGCAGAATAAAAGCCTAAGTGGAGTCTTCTCTCTCTCAGGTAAGGCCAGGTAAGATGTTTTGCACCTCATCAGCTGCAATGTGCATGCTGCTCTGTCTGAGCTACAGCTGGGCAAAGGTCATCCCTGATCAAGGGAGGTGATTCTGCCCCTCTACTCTGCTCTGGTGAGGCCACACCTGGAATACTGTGTCCAGCTCAGGAGCCCCCAACATAAGAAGGGCATGGACCTGTTACAGCGGGTCCAGAGGAGGGCCACAAAGATGATCAGAGGGCTGGAGCACCTCTCCTATGAAGACAGACTGAGAGAGTTGGGGTTATGCAGCCTGGAGAAGAAGGCTCCAGGGAGACCTTATAGCGGCCTTTCAGTATCTGAAGAGCTTCTACAAGAATGTTGGAGAGGGACTTTTTACAAGGGCATGTAGTGATAGGGCAAGTGGTAATGGCTTCAAACTGGAAGAAGGGAGATTTAGAATGGATATTAGGAAAAAGCTTTTCACTCTGAGGGTGGTGAGGCATTGGAACAAATTTCTCAGGGAAGTTGTGGATGTCCCATCCCTGGAAGTGTTGAAGACCACGCTGAATGGGGCCTTGAGCAATGTGGTCTAGCAGAAGGTGTCCCTGCCCATGGCAGGGGGGCTGAAAGTAGATGACCTTTAAGGTCTCTTCCAACCTAAACCATTCCAAGATTCTATGATTCTATATTGTCTCATCTTACCCATCTTTACTCTCTGATAATTGAAAAACTGGCAATGCTCCGTAAGGACACTTACCCAGTTTTGGCTCAGAATTATTTCTCTAAGTCTTAATCTTGTCCTTGCAGATAGGTAATACCACTGGGATGGGAAGATGTCCTTTAGGATGTGTCCACATTCCTTCTTATATGCAGTAAGTATGATCTCCCTTAGTATAACAGAACTGCTCTGTTCCCTGATATATATCGATGTTCTTTCATTTTCAGCCAACTTTCAGTTCCAACTCTGGCATAGCAAGTATGAAACAGATTATTTTTCAGGAACTTGACATGTTTTCATTGCATCTCATCCGGAGAACAACTCCATGACTTCAGAAATTTTGAGCGAAGAAGTTAGTGAATGAGCATCCTCTCCTTTTCTTGTTGAATAGTTGTTTTTCTTTCAAGGTGTGACTTAAATTCCAGTGATATGCTTAGAAACTTTCAGATTGGCCTCCATGGATTTCCATCTCTGTTAAAAGTATCTACCTAAAAGGTAAGCAACTAATGTAATTATTGCTTAGGCTTATTCTATAGTCAACAGAAAAACCTAATGTTTATAGATAACAGTTCATTAATGTTGTCACCAAACTCGAGTTTGTCTCATTTAAAGTTTTCCGTCTCTCTCCCTTAATCCAGGGACAAGGATTCATTTTGCTTAACTTTGAATTAGACCAGATTGCAGCATTTCATCTATATTAACCTACGTCATGCTTTTTAGCAAAGCACACCACAAAGGAAACACATGGGAAAATTTCTGAGCCTTGTACAGAATAATTAGGAGTTTCCCATGGCATTTCTAAACAGTATCATGCAATAACCATCATTCAAACAAAAATGGGAATTTGGGGTTATATTTCTGCAAGTATTTATCTCTGAGAATGTAACTTGTGGAACAATATATAAAAGAGTCGAGCAACAGAATATGTGAGGCAGTTCCTATCTCTCAGCGTAAATTCAGAGGATCCTTCAGAAGACACAGAAGTTACAGACATTGGATCTCATGTCAATCCCAAACACCTTCGTCAGGAGATCAGTGTGTGTTAGCAGGGTCTTCTTTGGCCACGGTGTAGCATTTTACCTACAGCAGCTGTAATTTGCTGAAATGAGTCTTAGATCACTTGTACTCTGTTCATTGCTGTAAGTACAGTCTATAGCTACTGTATTTTAGAAGATGATATGCAATTGCCATAACCAGCCTATCTGCTATCCTTTCAAGTTCAAGGAGTCTTCTCAAAATAGTGATTTCTAGAGATACAGACACTCTCAACATCTGGAGAGGGAAGTTAAATTACTTTTGCACTTACTGTTTTATGTTAACAGGAGCAGTTTAGGAAATGGTGGACTTGGTTGCTTGCCCGCTAGAGATGTCCATTTAATAGGAAATCACATTTCAAAAAGGTGAGTTCTCAGATGGATGGGGGAGAACAGAAAACATTGCAGGCAAAGTCACAGTACCAGTAGGTTTTTCAGAGTTGCAGTATGATCTGAAATATTCTGCTTTGTACTGTCCAAAAAGATGGAATATGGTGGAATAAAAGTGGACTCAGAGAGTAATAATAGTAATGGTTAAGGGCACAAAAACATATAAGAAACTTTGCTGAAGAAGGGTTGAAAAGACTGGGATTTTTCCTTTGAATGAAAAGGTATAAGAAGTAACAAATAAAAATACCTAAAATAGTAAAAGCATGTTGGAAGGTCTCTATCCCTAATTCATTTCCTCATTGCTAAAATAGGGTAAATATACTTTAGACCATTTCTCTGGAGTTTCAGAATGAGAAATAGGGCATGACTAAAAACATAAAAGCCTTCACAAATATGCCTTCTAAAAAAGATTATGGATCCAGCAGAACACTTATATTCACGATGAAGTTTAGATAACCTTTGAAATAGCCCACTGATACTGTAAGTTAGTATATGTCTGAGTGACATAACAATCAGGAACAGGGAAGATATATCCATTTCTATCCACAACATTTGCTTGCATTGCTGTTAGTGCAGCCATTTGCCCTGATCACCTTGTTGCAGATTATCTTCAGCCAGTGAGGTGGTTGTCCTTCAGAATTACACTCGTATGCCACATTAGTTCCAAAGGACTTCACTATTATTACTGTTCTTATCATGGGAATGAGGAAAAAGCTGTTGTGAGTGGAGTCTGGCACACATGCAGTGGTTGTACCAGTACTATTTCTGTTTGGAATGTGATTTTCTACTGAAATATTTATGCTACTACCTTCCTCAGTATGAGCACAGCTGTAATACATCTGTGTATGTGCATGTACTGGAGAACAGTATAGTCTCCTTCCCTGTGGGGAAACATACACTAAGATAGGAACTTTATCCTTTTGTATCTACATTCCCACATGAATGTAATTAAGCAGTGCAGTCTTTCTGCTATGAATTGTATGTCAATATCTGTACTTACTAACTACTGCAGAACAGGAAAGGTGTTGCTATTATCCAACATAGGTCCATAGGCACAACTATATTTTGACTAGAAAATAATTTCATAGTATGTCACTCTGATGTATAAGAGCTTAGCATCAGAATTAGTGATAACATGGTGCCTAATGACATTGATTATACTATTTAGAAAGGGCTCTTAGGACTTAAATGAATAGGATTTGCATATAACACTCACTTTCAATGTCCAGTATAGCCAAAAAAAAAAGGTACATATTGATCTTTGAGTTGTTTCCCTAAGTTATCAAAGTGGTTCATTTACTAATACGCATTTCAGGTTTTCCCTTGCTGCTGTCAGCAATAGGCAAACAAGTTGTTCAGCATCTTAGTTTGCACTATTTGTTTTGTTCAAGGTGTGCTGGCACTGCTGTCCCATGTTTCTTTTTAATAAATGCCCGTATTTTGAAAAGAATACCTCAAGCGCATAGGGGTCCTTGACTAATAATTAGCAGCACAATTTGGAAGAGACACAGAAAAAAGAACAAATATCTATCAACATTTCCATTCAGCAGGAAAGTTTCAGAAAGGGAAAAAAATGGTCTTATGCTTGCCATGCTGAGGCTAAAGACATTGGAGATCAGTTCCTGGGCTTGCTAGATTTGTTTTGCATGACCTTGAGAAAAACACTGGGTCACTTTAGCAGGTTAGAGGTTGACCTTAGTACTATTTCCCTATCAATTACATGATTCAAACATCTAATGCGCCCATAAAATCAGAATATTCTGAGTTGGAAGGGACCTATGAGGTTCATCAACCCCTTGACATCTTGGATTAATCATAAATCAGGCTGGTCACCAGGTAGAAACTCAATCCTCGAACCTTGAAATGAGATTTACCTATTCTGTCTGAAGGATGTGAAGGTCATTTTCCATTGTTTTACTCACCCACCTATAAATTAAGACAAAAATACTTTCTTCTCCTAACATTTGCTTGCCTTCACTAGACCCTATTTACAGGTTCTGAGTTTAATCCTCTGATGTAAGAGTTAATCCAAGCTAGTGATAGTTAAAATTGTCTGGCTGTGTCTATACATCACATCACTTCCAATTTTTATACATAGTTTGCAGTACAACATAATCATTAACTAGTTATGTTAGTTAATCTATTTAGTAAAAAGATTATATACGCAGAGTGCCCACCTGCAAAGGGATTTCAACCTTTTAGATTTTCTGTACAAAGGCAATAGAGCTACTCAGATCTCATCTCTTTCAGAATCCATTTTCCTTTTTGCTGCTTCGGGAAATGAAGCCAAAAAGCAAAATTAAAATGTTTGAACCATTCTCAGTTAGGGAAACAACATGAATCTGCTCAGCTCTGACTATTAGCTCAGCTTCCATCCTCCAGCCAATCACATTCCATTGCTGACTGGTCAAGTTAGGACATTGCTGTTTTCTTACAGAAATAAGAAAGTACTATACCTACTCTTACTCTTTTATCTGATTGTGCAAGATTGACCACTCACTTGTCCTCAACCTGCTTAGGTTTGCAGGCAGAAATACAGACTCTGACAAACGAGGATTTCCAGAGAAAATAACAATGCAACAATACTGGTATAGCAGCCCAGCTCCTTCCAAGACGCATGGTTTTAAGAAGATAACTGAGAACAGGTGACATCTCAGTAGAATCTGAATTATGCAAAGCAGAACGGGTGGGAAAACAAATTTCCATTTTGCAATAAACTTTCATTTTCCAGATAGCTTTCACTTTATAAAGAACCCCCCCAAAAAATTGACCGCTATAATGGGATTGAAATTCTGCAGCCCTTCATTTCAGAAAAAAAGAAAAAAAGAAAAAAAAAAAGATGTTTTCTGGGATCCAGAGCTGCTGGCTGCATGGGAGTATTACATTTAGAACGCTGAACTGTGGTGCCGTATTGCACAATGCGGTAATGTTGCTCCCCAAATTAACCCAAGACCTGCAGGCTCCCGTTCTGTGGCACAGACCCACAAGCTGCCTGGGTCAACGGAGCCCTGCCCCTCGCCTGAGCTGGGGCTCTCTGGATTGCCAACCTCCCTACCCCAAGGCAGTGAACAGTGTTTCATGATATACCCTTAGTGTTTCATTTGTGCCGCCTTTTGTACTTAGTGCCAGTCAGGAATTCTTCAGATATACTCCAAAAAATATCATTATCTGAACAGTACTTTGAAAACCCATAGTGATCTAATAGAAATATAATTGCGTGAAAAAAAAAAAAAATTAGTTGATTTAATGTTACAGAAAAAGGATTACCATAGCAATAAGGATCAAGGTCTAAGATATTTGCTAGGCAATTAGCAGTCTGGCTACATTAACCAAATTTTCCAGCTGGTCATAAAACCATAAATCCTAAGTTATGATTGCTGATTTTCCACAAGAAATGTCTTTGGCTAATTTTCAATATAAATAGTAAAATAAAAAATTGTCTGACTTTGTCCATATATCACATTGCATTGTGGCTTTAACTTCTTGTGGTTTGTAACATAACACAAGCAATACACTGCCTCACTTCGTATATGAATTTGAGATGACTATGTCGCTAAGGATGAAAATGTGTTTTGCAGGTTTCCCAATGGATTGTACAGTTACATAAGGTCTTCAACAAATACTTTTCCACATTTTAATGGCTATTTAGAATTCTCAAAAATATCAGGCATCTTATTAGTTGCATTGCAAGTAAAGACCTAAGTCCTGAGATGTTTTACATCTGAATGTAGAGACTGACAATGAATATGGAATTGCTCATTCTACAACTACTAATAATTATGTGTGTATGGTCCAGTTGTAGTATATAGAATTTTGTGTGCAAGAGCTAAAAATATAGTCTGCTTGTTGACTGGCAGAGATTTTCCTGTCACTGCAGACTAGTTGATAAAGCCATCAATTACTTGAAAGTGTAGCAGAGCACTAAAAAATTCCCTGATGTTACAGAAGTGAGAGAGATTGAAAACACAACCAACAGCAATATTAAATAAAATAAAAACCTGGCTTATACCTCATGATTCAGGATATTTTATTCATAATTTAAAAAACAAAACAAAACAAACATCTGCCAGAAAGTCTGTCCAGAGGAACAAACTTAATAATATCTATTAAAATTTTTAGTAGGCTGGGTATATTCAATGCAAAATGAAAATAAATGAAGAGATTGTTCTTTGTAAGCTAAAGAGACTAGAACAGATTACTAGTCAGTCAAAACAGAAGTGTGAATTTGTCAGTAGTGCAAAATAGACAATATTAGAAACTTTTTATAACAATTATTGAGAAATCAGTTCAACTGGCTGTAATTGAAGCATGAAAAAGATTAATGTCTGGAAAAAGGCCCTGACCCTGCAAATATTTACACATGGCCCAGCTTTAAGCATGACAATAGTCAGCTGGCTTAACGTTCAACAAGTGCCTAAGTATTGGCCAAATCTGGGGCAAAATGGGAAAATAAAGGAATGAGGGACTGCTTACACAACTAAAATATATTCAAAGAACTAATGAAAGTGACAACAAAAATCAGCTTGAAGAAAGGGAAACATTTCTTCCATTTGAACATCAGGACTTGGCTATCGAAGACATCTCTCTTTTTTTGTCTTGCCCCCCTATCTTCTCTCCTCGGTGTGTGGTGAATTCAGGCTGCAGCCCCTCCTGGCAGGTGACCCATCTTCTCACTTGCTCGCAAGCAGCAAATGTAATTTAGGCTGCTATGTAAATAACAACAGCTGAAGGATTACCCAGCAGAGAAAAAGATGAATAATTTGATGGTGGCTGCCTCAGATTCACAGGGAAATTAAGCTATTTCAAATAGTAACAGCTTCAGTACTGAACTGTCTATGGAAGAGAGCTATTGTTATTAAAATCAGTAAACATTTCTCCTTCACTCTTTTTTTTTTGTTCTCCCATATTTCCATAATGTTTTTTGTTCTCTTTTTTTAAACGAAGAAAAGTGTAGTCTGCTACTGAATAGCACATACAAACTCAGTCACTCACAGAGGGCATGTATACAGCTTTAAGAGTGCACGTAATAATCCACTTACAGAAAATACCACAGTCACTGCACTTAAATGCCATTTGAAGGAGGGACAAAATTCACATCACACTTACAGTTTCTCTTTTTCCTTGCCTTCCTTTCAAGCTGCTGACTTAGCTTCTCAGGTGTCTCTTGGTTTTTTATCACTCCTTCTCCTATCCTTCCACAGGAGATTCTGAATAGAGATGAGACTAAACTATTTTTAGATAGTAAGTAGATCTGTGCAAAATTCATTTATTTCATGTTGCAGGGATTCATGCAGTCTTTTGGCTTTTGATTTGTTTGATCTCACATACTCTGAGTTATGCTTTGAATTTTATGTTCAGATAAATCCAAAAAATCAAAGAAAAATTCATCTGAAAGTACTAACACCCTGTTGCCATTGCAGACGGTCTGCATGAAAGAGGTAGCTGTAACCAATTTCAGTATTTGAACACAAAAGCACAGTCCAGACCTGGTTCTCTATAAAGTTTCACCAAGAGTTACCTTAACCTAACTCAAAATTTGAGGGTTTGGCTTCAGGACATATTGACCACTGGACTCAAGACAGAATGTGTCATTTTATTGCTTATTTTAAAACCTACTGAGTTTTATAATGAAAATCCTATATCATTTAAATTTTCAAATGAAATAAAACAGTGATCACAGTTCACAATTTTTAAGGGTAAGAAGATACTCAGCAGCACATTTATGGAGGAGATCCACATGGCTTAATAAATGAATGAGGAAAATGTCATCCTTGGGGAACCCTGAAGATTTCCTTTGTGCTTTACACATAAACCTTCTCCTTCCCTTTCCCCTTGTTGTCTCTCCTTATTTTGTTATATTTTGGTTTAAGTCTGTAAGGTCTCTGAAGAAGGGACCAGCTTTTTGCTCATTTATCACTGCACTGTTTAGCATAAAGCATTCAGCATGAAGGCAGCCTTTATCTTTCGTACCACACCACAAATAACAGAACCATCTTCAGAAATAGATGGTGAGGCTGGACCTGCTGGATGCACCACATTTAAAAGGAAGGTACTCAAACCTGAAAAGAATTCCCCATCTCCCTATAGGCTTTTGCACTTAATCAAGATGTGGCAGAACCCATCTCTCTGTCTTCTGTAGTTGGCATTTCCACTTGTTTTTCCTGGCACTGCATTAAATCCAAACTCTGCCCCTCAGTATTCAGCCCTAAGAAAAATCCTGAAGCAACAAAATTACTCTGCTTGGTTTCTTTAAGCAGGGCTTTTAACTGAGTGCCACATTTCCCTCCCAG
Organism: Pluvialis apricaria; assembly: GCA_017639485.1. NCBI lineage: Eukaryota > Metazoa > Chordata > Aves > Charadriiformes > Charadriidae > Pluvialis > Pluvialis apricaria. The sequence goes on along the minus strand of CM030008.1, from coordinate 139,020,585 downwards.
ACAGCACAGCTGCTCTTTGTCTTTGGCCTCAGGTGAAGTACTTACTGATTTTTTACATGCATGCTTGCAAGTGAGTCAGGTCCAGCTAGTCTAATGCCTTTCCATGTCTCTTCCAGCACCGCGGCTCTTACTTTGTCCTTCCCTATTCTGTATGCTGCCTTCTCAGACCTGTGGAGATTAAATGCATGCTACATTGCCAGCTGTTTTGAATGCTGACAAGCGCCTCCATTTGTTTGGAGGCAGCACACGCTCTCCATCTCTCTGCGCAAGGTCAGTGGCAGACTGATGCCAGGGGTCCCAAATGCGTCTGGAGTTCACTCTTGGCTCTGGAGACACATTTCTAACAGCAGACTGGGTCTCAGTAAGCCTGAGTATGCTGTCACAGTAGGGCAGTCATTCAGTATAGGGTATGGAGAATAACAGCAGGAGTTATTAAGTACAATTTTCAAAGTAACCTCCATTTACCAGGTCAGTGCCCCAGCAAATGAATAAAAATAACAGATATGAAGTAAATGTTTTTGTTTGAAAGACTGAGCTAATGCTCAGCCCAGCTTTCTTCCTCACAGTAGATATTGTCATTTGAGAGCATAACCCAATTTTACTTTGGAAGGATGCTCTGAATAAAGAACCTTCTTCAGCAGAGCTGCCTGGAAGGCTTGGAGAGTTCAACTGAGTTTGACTCCATTCTGTTCCCAACAACCAATATTCTCTAGCTGCTGCATGGCAAATGTGTACTGTTTACAGCACAGTACCTGGTGACTCCTAATGAAAATGCCCAGCCCACTCAAGCCTCTACAAATTTTCTGCAATTTAAAGAGAAAGTTATTCTAGGATAAGGATTGATAATATTACATTTTTTCATAGAAAACATTGGTTTCACAGAAAATTCTATGCTCTGGAGAAATCAAAACTTAAAGACCATGCGTATAACCACTTAGTGTTCAGAAAGAAAAAGTCACAATCATGCACACTCCTCTCGAACTTCATAATTTATTTCAACCTGTAAAGATGCACTGGTCATCTGCTTCATTTATCCTGCTATAAATTGTTTCTGCTCAGCAAACACTGCCATACGGAGCCCCATAAAAATGTAGAAAATTCCAGGCTAATATCAAAGCTGTGAACCTCTATTACTTCCCAAAAATTTAGACATAGAATTTTGATTTTTTGAAGATAAAATAAAAAATAAAGTAGCTAATCCTTTGAAAGTATGCATGGTTACAGATAATGTGTCACGTTAAACTTACGCTTATAGAAATACCAGCCTTCTGGCTTCTACTCTTTGCATAGGGAAAACATGCACAGAAAATGAGGTCCATTTGTCTTACACATGACTTAGCAGTCCTTGGCTTCTAAAGACATTTCAGAAAAAGCATCCCCAATAAAGTCTAAACTTCATGTATCTTATAGTAAATAGTACAGTTAAATCTATCATACTCTACAGATATATATTTAGAATTCTGGTCTTTTTCTGTGTTTTGATTACCATAGGTCTAAGTAAAAAAACCGTCTGCCGAAGCCTCTGTATTCTGCATCTAACTGGAGATAACCATGGTTACAAAGCCAAGTGCTAAGCATGAAATTGCAGGCTTTAGATACAGCAAAAAATGATATATTGGCACTCTGGCATATACAGACACATCTGCACCAGATCCCGTATTTGTGTACTAAGCACAGACTGTTTACAAGATAAGGTGACTGACATTCTTAATTACAGATGCATACCTCTAGATAAAAGAAGATTATTATTTGCATAACCTGATTGCTTACTCAAATATTATACAGTGCTAGAGCTAATAAAAAGGCTTTAATAACTTTGAGACCAAGAGGTAATATTTTCTTTTCTTTTTTTTTGGGGGGGTGAAGACATATGATATAGTTTCTTGCAAGAGAGTCTCCCAGTCTCTCTATATGTATATAATTTTATGTTAACTTGATACACTTATTCATACATACACACCCACACTCTGGGAAGAGAAAATGCAAAACATAGTCAGATCCAGGACTTGAAGCAGAAAGGATTCTCAGGATTTTTCTCATCACTTGAGAGAGAGAGATTGTCATGTTGTAATTTAACATAGGTATGTTATCCTATCACTTATAAATTAATTCTTTGGATGTGACAATTCTAAAAGGAGAAAAAAAATAAGGAGGAATAGAGAGATAGGACCAGGATTGGTTTAGGTTCTTTTCCCTAATTCTTTCCTACAGCATTTTACTAATGAGATACACAGTAAAATTACATCACTCATGCATTATTTAACAACGTGCCCTCTGGAATTTCTACAGCTTGAGCTTAGATGACTCATGAGCTTGAAATCAGGGCAGCTCTAGGCAATTTAGGTTTCAGAACATACAGAAACCGTGTACATGTTTTTCTATGTTCATTATTTTTCAGAAAGGAGATTTTATTTTTTAACTTGAAGTAGCTGGGGAAATTAACATGTCTTTGGAATGACAGCTGCAGAAAAGTGATCTGAACATGACTGATTTTCCACACTAAGATGTGGCGTTCAGGTAAATTCCTGAAAGTTAAATGCAGAAATCTTCACATTAGCAAAAATCACTATGATATAGTAAGAAAATTTTACAATTTAAGACAGAAAATTTGCCCAACTAGACTAGAATTTAACAGTGGCAAATATGTATGTTATTGTGCTTACAGAGTCAGAAGTTCACTTATTAGCCCCTATCCTCCAAAATGTAGACATGCGTCCATATTACGTTACTAGCAACTAATGGACAAACAGCAGTGAGTTTGCTGCCATTAGCAGCCTTTATGCTGTTTTCCTGCTAGTTATGTTCTCCAGGGCAAGCTCGAATGCTTTATCAACCAAACTAACTATGAAGGACACATCTGAAGTAAATGCCAAAATTAGATTCCCCCAGCTGGCAGTCTTTAAGTTTGGAATCTAACAAAACTGATGGTAAAATGCAGTGTAACATTCAGTGAGGTCTCTGCCTTGTAATCACATCTCACATGATTCACCCACAAGCAGGAGGGCAGCTTGGTAAAGATTAGTGACATATAAAGAAAGCAAAAAACATTTTAAAAATGAAGCACTACAGGTTGCCCTTGCGCTGTTCAGTGCATATTTTAGGCCCCCACTTTCCTTCCACAAACTGGCCTTCAAAAGGTGATTGATATACTACAGGGAAATTTCCTTCTGGCAGTTCTGGTTCTTGGGAAAGACTCTTCAAGATTCCATCCAAATGCAGGCTTCCAGTAACTGCAAAGGGCAAAGACCCTCACACACTCAGGGCCTGGTTCTGCAGGGCACAGCTTCTTTCTGCTGTCTGAAGTCTGAGTGTGCAGTGGGTGCGGGGAATTGTGTAGCCTCATTCCATCCACTACAGAATCACAGAATCACAGAATGGTAGGGGCTAGAAGGGACCTTCGGAGATCATCTAGTCCACCCCCCCTGCCGAAACAGGTTCATCTAGAGCAGGTGAGACAGGAACGCATCCAGGTGGGTTTTGATTATCTCCAGAGAAGGAGACTTCAGAGCCTCTCTAGGCAGCCTGTTCCAGTGCTGTCACCCTCAAAGTAAAGAAGCTTTTCCTCATGCTCAGATGGAATTTCCTGTGTTCCAGTTTGTGCCTGTTGCCTCTTGTCCTGTCACTGGGCACCACTGAAAAGAGTCTGGCTCCATCCACTTGACACCCGCCCTTTAGATATTTATAAGCATTGATCAGATTCCCTCTCAGTATCCTCTTCTCCAGGCTAAATAGAACCAGGTATCTGAGCCTTTCCCCATAAGAGAGATGCCCCAGTCTCTTGGTCAACTCTGTAGTTCTCCGCTGGACTCTGTAGTAGTTCCTTATAATTTTTGCACTGGGGAGCCCAAAATCGGACATAGTACTCCAGATGTGGCCTCACCAGGCAGAGTAGAGGGCAAGGATGACCTCCCTCAACCTGCTGGCCACGCTCTTTTTGTTGCACCCCAGGATACTATTGGCCTTCTTGACCACAAGGGGACATTGGTGGCTCATGGTCAACTTGTTGTCCACCAGGACTCCCAGGTCTCTCCCTGCAGAGCTGCTTTCCAGCAAGTCAACCCCTAACCTACACTGGTGCATGGGGTTATTCCTCCCTAGGTGCAGGACCCTACACTTGCCTTTGTTGAACTTCATTAGGTTCCTCTCCGCTCAACTCTCTAGCCTGTCCCAGTCTCGCTGAATGGTGGCACAGTTTTCTGGTGTATCAGCCACTCCTCTTAGTTTTGTGTCATCGGCAGACTTGTTGAGGGTACACTCTGTCCTCTGATCCAGGTTATTGATGAATATGTTGAATTAGCTACTGTTCATGTTCATTGGAAACTCTAGAGGGCAGCAATAAAGTTATCATGAACTGGCTTGACAGTTTGTTCATCCTTCTGCTCAGCTGAGACTGCAAGTGTGTCCTTTAGCTGTGTCCTGAATATCAACTGAAGTGGGGCATGACATTATAATACATGCATTTCTAATATCAGCGAGCACATGCATAATCATACGCACATAGCAACATCATTTGTTGCATCAGATACTGAGTAAAGCCCTTCGCTTTCAAGCACACTGATGTGACACGGAATCCACTTCATCACCAGAGGAAGCCAGTTATGCAGGTGAAGGTCAGATGCTGGCCTTGAGATGGTTCAATCCAGAGGTTGCTCCCTCGGCAGACTATTTCAATGGCTGCAGTATTACACAGGGAAGAAAAGGTGCCTTCTCAGATAACTAAGACCAAAGCATGATAGACCCCTTCTCTTTACAGACAAACTTGAGGTGAAAAGAAAAGCAGAGAAGCCACAGAGAAGTTAGTATAACATGTTTCTTCTGCTCAAAATCCCCATTCACATGGGCAGCTGTGAGCTGCACACTCAGTTCTGGAGTAATCTTCAAAGTGATGGCACGCAGCGATCACCTAGAAGGCCCCAAAGTACACATGCAGGAGTTTCATGGGGATATTTTTCTTCCTACAGAAAAAAAAAATAGTCCTTTACATTGATTTCCTGTTTAGTTACTAAAAGATAGGCATCTTACATAGCCAAAGGGGTTACAGCAACAAGGCTGTCTTGACTGGGGCAGCAGGGAGACACGGCCTGGGACAAGACTCCGTGACACAGCCAATATCTTGTAGTTCTGTGCTCCTTTAATGAGGCTGTGTTAAAATATAGCTTATTTTCCCTCCTAAAGTTCATTAAAATCATTACCTTCTTAAACTCTCACCATTTCATTATGTCAGCATTGACTTTGTCTTTATTATAATAAAACCAACGGGATTTCATCCTGCCTTTTGTTTGTGTAGGACAGTTCATCCTATTTACCTGTTCTTACTGTTGCTTTTCTGGCAGACTGTTCTTCCAGAGTTTATCCATCCAGCTGGACATTTGTATAGGGTTCAGCTCTCTGACTTGAATTGTCATCACCTTGAGGCATTACTGCAATGTAAACAATACATAATCATTCATCCTACTCAAGGCCAACAGGTGACTGCAAATACAAAATTAATATGGCAAACAAAGAAGGAGCAGTGGACAGTAAAGCTACAAAGACATATGTAAATGATTGCCAGAGTCTTAAACATCAATGAGATGCTTTCTTATGAGGCACCGAAATTGTGTGTATATAGGATGACAGAAGGCTGTAGACTCCAGAGCAATAGAAACCCCAGAGTGCTGGTGGATCAACAAGAAATAAATTAGAGAGAAATATGCAAGTTAAATGAAAAAAATTTCCATATTACTCCAAGCTGTGCTTATAGAGGGAAATACATATGCTTTCAGACTTTTTAACGGACCCATGAAAAGGTCTGTTTTCCTACAGTAAATTACAAAAAAAAATTGAAGAAGTTTCAATCTTCTTATGCTTCTGGACCCTTTGACAGTCAGTGACAGACTAGTGATGCAACTGAGTGGATACAAAGATCTGGAATTGCTGCTGTCCTAGCCTAGCCTAGCCTAACCCTAACACTAAGTATTGGCCAGGATTCGCACTGTATCACAACCTCTCCCGAGGGCTACAACAGCACAGTGAGATCATAGAGCAGAATAGATGAGCTTTTCATGTAATTGTCTCTATGAAAGGTACATTTCTGACAGAGGCAGAACCAGTGCAGCCAGTTCTGCAGTCTCTTTCACGGAGGACTGCCTTAAGCATGTCAGATGCAAGCTGCAGGTGGGCAGGATGCGTTTCATGCAGTGTGTAGGTTAGGACCACATCCAAGAATTAACGTATTACCATTTGTCTTCTTTCAGTCCTTCTCCTGTAGCCATGGTTGCTGTACTGGTGACTCTCAATCTTTTTTGACTTCTCAAGCCATTTTAGAATGACATAATAGCTAGTCAGAGTCTGAGTAACCCAGGAGTAAGGTTTTTTCATATGGGTATTCATAGATTTTCTATTAATACAGAAGAAAACACCTTTATTATTCAACAGTATGCATTATCTGCAGATATAGGCAAGTAGACGTTTACTTCAAATTTTTCATTTGCTGAATACCTCAATACCTGAGCTCTGCCACTGCCTGCTCCATCTCCCCCCTGCAATTCACATTGCCCCATCATCCCCACAACATTGACAAGGGCACAGGAACAAGAGTAGAGGAATTTTCTGGATTCAGAGCCACCTTGGAAGGGAACCCACACACTAGGATTATCTGTAGATTGCTTCTTGGTATTTTAAAGAGGCATATGTAATACAAATGTCTCAGGAGTAACTCAGAACCTAGCAACTCTGTGGTGCCAAAATATACCTTTCTCAGTGCAATTTAAATGGGATAAACACACAGTCTTTTGGATCACAACCTCATCTTTCCTTTTTCTCTTACCATGGCTATCTTCCTCTGCCCCCTCCACATCCTCTGTTTCTTCTTCTGGATAACCTGACCTGGGATAGCCCAAAAATTTATCTCTGTTGCATCCTTCATATAACATATCTTAAAAGCCGTCTCTCCTTCTGGTGAGTTCCTTTCCCATACACAGTCATCTTACTCTTTGTCCAGCTTGTTGGTCATCACGTTTCCTCTTTGCAGTTTCTTTGCTTCTTGAGAAGCCAGCCAAGGTCCAAGCACCAGAGGATCTCACTTTTCCTCCAATCTACCTGTGTCATGTTTTTTACATAGGAACCCCAGACCATTTCTCCTGGGCACTGCATGATTCTTCTCCTATCTCTTTCTTCTTACTCCAAGTGTTGTTGAACGTTGCACAAGTTGAAGAGGTTGACTTAACTCTTTCAAATGCAACTGTAAATTACAGGCCCTGAGAAAAAATAGAGTTTCACTGGTATAACATAGTGGATACAATAAGTCTATGTCTGCTTTTTTTCTCTAGCAAAGAAAGTGCCAGCCTTTGTCAGGTTATATGAACAATATCACACCTTGCTTTTCAGGTCGCCATCTATACTGGATGCATGTGCTCATCCTAAACAGGAAGAGAGTAACCAGACAGGGAAGGGACATGAAGATTGCAGGGAGATTGCCTGCAATGAAAGTGTAACAAGGAGAAATTTTAGAAGAAAACTATATTTCTTCTAACAGAATTAGGTTTTTTTAAACTATGTCACAGGACCGCTAGTCAGTGGGTTTTCTGCCTTTTTTCCCTCCTTTTTTCTTCATCCACTCCATCCTTAAAACTCACCAGTAATTATAAGGTCTATTTATTTTTTTAATTTTCTTTGCACCAAATTCTAGCCATAGAACAAAAGATTGCTGGGCAAACACATAGTAAAGTTATAGTGGCTGTCTTCAGAAGTTTATAATCTTCTGCAAGTTTTAAAGAAAATAGCCAAGAGATACCAAAAAAAGCAAGACATTTGCTGTCAGCATTGTAAGCAAAAGTCTTGGCCAAGAAGCAGACACACTTTTTTTCAATGTTTTCCAGGGCATCACTGCCAGGTAACATTTAAAGAAACAGTGAAAGGAAAAGTTCTTTACCTATATTTATAAGGAGCTCTTTCAAATGACAAGTGAAATAGGAGAGAGCAGAAAAATGCTTGTCTGAAAATGTAACTAGTCAATGACGGTAGCTGATATCCTAAGCCAGTGAAAGGTAGGAGCTGACCTCCTAATACTGCCCAGGAGATGATAGATTGGATGTGGATAGGCCATGAAGGCTTTTGGTTTTGAGAATTCATGTCACATCCATCAAATATTATTAAAGCATCTTCACTCTTCAGGTCTGCCTATATATTTGATCATTTGTACTGTTGTATCTGTTTAAATTAATTTGTTAGTTCCTACATCTCCTTCCACATGTTTGCAAAGCTTTATGGACACCTTTGATACCATATAAATTATAAATAATAATAAAATACCAAATTGTTTAATTTTTTATCACTGTAAGTGCTTCCTTCAGGTTATGTTATGAATACCTCCATTCCACAACGCTTAATCCTGACTGTATAGGAAATCAATAAATAAAAATATTACCTGGAATCATTTTCAGTTGAGAGAGTTATCAACATGATTAAAAGCAGTAAACTGAAATTTTCTGGCTTTCATGGTTCTGAGATGTTCTTCTTAAAAACTGAGTTATTTTTATTTCAAAAAATAACCAACACAAAATTATTTTCTTGATCCCAGTTACATATTCATGTCTTTGTGAAAAAATAGCCAGATGGAAAAGTAATTTTTCCTTTACTGAAGAGAGAAACTGTTTGGTTTATTTTATGTATTCAATAATTATTCTCCATTTGTGAAATTTTTTGGTGCAAGTTGCCCTTCATAATGCTCTGGGTTTTTAAATGGTGTCAATACTCAGGATTTCCATTTTTTATTTCTGTGAAAAAGAGCTCACCATGTTTTATATTTCCATTGTTTAAGGGGTATCTATTTCCACCGACTTTTCAACAAAGTTCAGGATTAATTTTAACAGTTTTTCTCTTTGATGTGGTAGACTATGGCCAAGCACCAGGTACAGATTTTGGCAGGAAGCAGCTGAGCCAATTTATTTCTTCCTCATGGTCAGCTCTGTGCTGTGGAACTTCATAATCTCTACTGTTAAACCAGATCACCCTGAAAGAAGAATTTCTTCTCCTCCATTAAATTAAATCAGAACCATTTAGAGTAAGTAGCTATGACAACGTTATTTTTCCTGCCCTCTCCTTAAAGGCGAGATTTCACTTTCATGATCCCATTTAACATATACTTATCCATTTTTCCTCTTGCATATTCCCCAGGAAAACATGCACCATGATCAAAAATGTGTGGAGTCCTCTTCCATGGTTCAACGAGTTAGAGAAACACTGGAGAATATTGCCTTTTATGTGTTTGGTCTTCTTGCACCACACAAGTTTTTTAAGCATTTACTCTAGGCAAAATGAAAATAATCTATGAGGGTGAAAGTTTTTCACATTCTTAAAAAAACAAGGGAGCCCCCACAACAGTTATCTGGTTAAGCAGAGAAAAATCAGGAAATCTAGGTGACCAAATTTCCATTGGATGTGCAAAACAAGGAGGAAAATAAAAGAAAAAAAAGAGTGTTTTGTCCTAGAGTCTGTTTCTCATCCCCTCTTCACAGCATTTGGCTGCTTGTTCATGATAAAATATTGTTCTGAACTCAGTTATGAAGTTGAGAGACATTTTGTCCCTTAAAATAGTGGACTGAGCTTTTTTCTCTTTTCTTCTTAGTATGCCCTAGTGGGCCTGATACCTAACACACACGTACATTGATTATAAACAAATCAAAAGACTTGTGGGTTTTATGGGGAAATATTTGCTAACCAATCAATAGAGGCTTTCAGATTTATGATTCTCTTTTATACAGTAATAGAATCTTTAATGTTTGCATTAGGTAGATTCCTAGTTGGTTGATGAGAAGCTCAACATGAGCTGGCAATGTGCACTTGCAACATGGAAAGCCAACCATATCCTGGGCCACATCAAAAAAAGTGTGGCCACGGGTTGAGATAGGTAATTCTGCCCCTCTGCTCTCATGAGACCACACCTGGAGTACTGCATCCAGCTCTGGAGCCCCTAACATAGGAAAGACATGGACCCATTAGAGCAGATCCAGAGGAGGGCCACAAAGATGATCAGAGGGCTGGAGCATGTCTCCAGTGAAGACAGGCTGAGAGAGTCAGGGTTATTCAGCCTAGAAAAGAGAAGGCTCTGGGGAGACCTTATAGCAGCCTTCCAGTACCTAAAGAGGGCCTACAGGAAAGCTGGGGGTGACTCTTTATCAGGGAGTGCAGCGATAGAATGAGGGGTAATGGTTTTAAACCAAAAGAGAGTAAATTTAGATTAGATATTAGGAAGCAATTCTTTAATGTGAGGGTGACAAGACACTGGAACAGCTTGCCCAGGGAAGTTGTGGATACTCCATTCCTGGAAATGTTCAAGGCCAGGTTGGATGGGGCTTTGAGTAACCTCATCTAGTGGAAAGTGTCCCTGCCCATGGCAGGGGGTTTGGAACAACTCTAACCATTCTATGATGCTATGATTCTATATTGAAGTCAACTAATAGGACAGGTTTTTTTCAAATACAGAGACAAAAAGGTTCATGGCAAATTGGAAAAAAAGTCAGCAAAGTTTTGTTTCCTTTGATCTGCCCTGGTTTGAAGACTTTTGTGAAAGCTAAGCCATCTACTGCAAACATGAAACACTGCACACAGACCTCCGCGAAGTGCATATGAAAGTTATCCAAACTGCAGACCAATAGGAACATCAGCAACATACTTTCTTGTCTTCAGAATGTAAAGAATAGTATCACAATAATAAAAGGTTTGACAATGGAGTATAGGGATTGTTTTGCCATATAGCTTTTGTTTGGCTATTCTACCATGACTTATTAGGTGCTCCCTTCATCCAAACCATTCATGCACACACAGCATGGACTTTTGCAGGTACAAGCATGCAGCTTTCTGCGGACTATCACACAGTGTTCTTCCCTGGTGGTGCGGTGATGCATTGTGGGATGTTCTGTTAGCACACTGCTTGCATTCATAGCAGAGTCTTCTTGAAACCACTAGGTTGAATGATTTATTTCCAAGGTTCACCTCTTTCTGAGCACGCAGACAAGAGTGATCCATCCTATAACGCTGGCAGTAATTGATCCATGCAAATGCATAGCTAATGTTTCAACACTGTTTACTGTCCTTTTGGTGGCACATTCTGGCAGGTATGAAGGCACCCCAAAATGAATATCCCATTGCAATGAACGTTTTTGTGGGGACAAAAGGAAAGAATGGCGTGATGCAGCAAAGCTTGCAGTGGACAGGTTAGCAATTGTCTTTATAGCTCTGTAGGAAAATAGGTTTTTCAGCTGGAGAACATCAGGTAGAGGCAGGACTCCAGGAAACAAGGGAAAGCACTATTCAGAAAGACAGATCAGAGAATATCTGAAGATGAGCACAGCAGTAAGTTGAAAGAACAGATAAATTGTAATGCATGTGTATTAATCATTCTGTTTTGGGAAACCAACTCCTACCAAGTATTCAGAGCATGGCTTTTATTTATGCTTTGCTGTTATGAATACACCTGGCCAGAACTACAGCTGGCATAAATCAGATTGACTTCAATGAAGCAATACCGAATTGCAGCAAGTGAGGATCTGGTGCCACAGAAATATTATATGTCCCTTTTGTGGTATTCTTCTGGTTCCGAAATCAATACTTCATTTATCTTCTGTCCCTGGTACAATACCAATCCTGCCGTAATTGTGTTGCTTTGAGCTGCTGGACGTAGCAGTATTATGTAACTAAGGCAAACTTTCATTTGCCAGAGAGCACTCATTTTTCAAAGCTGTTCTTCAAAAGCTTTTACTTGTTCCACGCTCCACTTAATATTCTTCCAGTTTTCTCTGGCAAGCGAGTTGGTCCCATTAAAGGTAACAGAGGTCTGAGACCTGACCCTGCTCTATTCCCCAGCTGACACATCTTCATTTTCACACACACAGTGTCTAATTTCAAACAGCTGTTTATCCATTCCCATGCCCTACCCTGTGTCACTGTTTCAATAGGCAAAGTCAAGTGCTGTCACTTATCCTTCCCATTTATTCTGTACTAATCAGAAAGGGGATATACAAAGGATTCAGTTTGCCAATAAATAAAAAGCAAAGACAATCACATATAAGATAATTAATAATGTTTAAAGCCAAGAGCACACTTACTCCTTGGGCTACGCTGATATCACTGGTGATGATACTGAGCACAGAATCTGGTAAAAAGAAGTGGGAAGATAAAAGGCCTAAGTAAATATTAGTACAGTTAAAAGTGTAGGAACAAATTAATATCAACAAAGGAACTGAGAGTGTAAACTAATGCAGGAACTGATAATGTATCATTCATCTCAGGAAAAGTGCCCCCCCACTACGTCCTTTTGAAAAACACTTTAACACTGAGTGAAGAATAACCTCTAATATCTCACTTACGAGCTGAGTCACCTTCCATAATGCATCTACCTCTAACCACCCTTTTTTAAGGGATTTTAGGATTCTGCCTTTTTCCCCATAGCTGTACATAAGTTTAGGGACCACGTGAATATCCCATTGCAATGTTAGACTTTTTACCACTGAAAGCTTTGCATATTTCTGTTCCTCTTCCAAATTTTTTAATTCTTCTTAGCATGAGTGTGAAGGGTAGGAGACATAAATAAGCCACAAAGTGAGGTTGGGGATTGGTACCAGTAAAGCCAAAAAGGACAATTATTTAGGCAAATTGGGAAAGAATAAGCACTCTAGCCCATTTCTATATCTACCAAAATACTAAATCTTGTATAGATATATGAAAGAAAATATAACCACTAAATGCAGTTTTTCTAAATGCTATTTAGACAAAAACCCTATAAGAGATACAATTAAATTAGCCAGAAGGGGATCTGAATGTCCAATTAACAGCTACAACTACAGTGATAATCTATTTTGTGCAAATGACTGTCACTGTGGTGACACAGAATTACAGATTAATAAATCCAAAGTTTCTGATGCACTTTTCGTGAGCTACAATACTGTTAACGCAAGCAAGCTGGGGGAAGTGTCTCCTGTTTCGTGAAATATTTACAGGGACTTCCTCTTAGTGCTCTGCAAGCAGTGTTATTAACCCTAAAATATCCCAATGCTCTGAAGCACCATCTACTGGAACTATTAATACGTTTGCCTATGTGCCAGCCCAGAACATTCATTGATATAGTTTGCCTCTCAAAAAGGAAAGGAAATAATTTCTTCTAGCTGAGTCGTGCTTGAAGTAAGAAGGGAATTTTATTATTCTACTTCATCTCATTTCATTCTGAGTAGATTCCTTTTCTCATCCCTGGGAGATTCACGTCCTATCTGGAACAAGATGCCAAGAGGTTGTGCGCTCTCCATTCAAGACTTAGCTGGTCAAGGCCCTGAACAACCTCATCCCACATTGAAATTGGCCCTGCTTTGAGAAGGTGGTTGGACTAGAGGACACGTCCCCACCAAAGGTCCCTTCCAAATTTAATTTTTTTGATCATGTGCATTTTTTATATCAACATTATCAGTTTGTGAGAGTCATCAGTATGGATGAACATATCTTGCACAAAATAGCTTTTCAGAGGGTTTTGTTGACTTTATGCAAGCATATTATTTCACTCCAGCTCTCAGGCATCTTTATTTTAGGCTGAATTATCTTAGCTTCAAGTATTCTGTATTTTTGCCAGAGTGGGTTTCACCACTGTTTAATTTTTCAGTTAATAATTTCAAACATACACTTGTTGCAGACAACAGACTCCATATGTTCTACGACGTGAGTAGCTACACTAGTCTGCCTTTTTTATGGCCCAGCATTTCTGTATGAGGAATTGCCACCCTAGAAGGCCTTTGTTGAAAAAGATCATTATATATGTGACAGGTAGTGTTGACTTTTTATTGAAGTAAAGCAGAAGTATGTTAAAACTCTGCTGATGCTACAAATTTACACATTCGTGCTGGCCAATGTAAATACCACCCTCTGTCATTACTAAAGATCTTGGGTATTCCATGCTGAACAACCTAATATTGCAGCAATCACTGTTCCCTACAGTCCATATACCAACAGCTATTATGAAATATTTTACTTCCCTGTAATTCCTTGTTAGTCTTTATCTTCATCTTTCCAAGGCCAAGTATGATAAAATTATTGGAAAGTTGCTGCTGATTCTTTCCTAGCTTATGGATTTTGACACATGCTGGAGAATGTGTTAAATCTGGACTATGATTTAGCATCAATATGGTTGGAATGTATATGATTTACCATTTCAAGATCCATCGGTTTTTATATTCTTTTTTTTATTTCCTTATAAAAACACCATTTTAAATATTCATTCTTTGCCCGTGCACACAATATTCATAAGCAGAGCTGTTGAAAGTGTGGTCTGAAGAAAAAAAAAAAGCTGAAAACATAGTTTTGGAGCAATAAAACTGATGTTGGTATTATTTGATTAATAGACTCAGGCAGAAAATAGAGGTGTTAGAAGTGGAAAAAAACAAAATATCTCATTTCAGTTTTGACAAACAGAAATATATAAGTGCATTTTAAAAAGAAAACAAGGCTTGAGTATGTTCAGTAGACCCCAAGAAATTTTATGCATATGCATTTCTGAAAGGCCACTGAACCAAAAGATCTATTATTTGCACAACTCTACTCATGAATACTAAGTGCCAAATCTTCCTTTTTACTTTACCCTTTCTTTCCTTCAAATGCTTGAAGCGAGATATCTTCTTGGGTGTGTCTGTTTGTCAGCCTTTCTATATCAAAATAATTCTCCCTGATTGTGGAACTTGGATAATGAGGTGAAGTCTCTGTGCTCGAAGAATGATTGAGACTGGCCTTGCTATCTCTTGTGCAACCCGGGGGAGCGGAGACTCTCCTGGCTAGCATGGGGTGCAGGTAAGGGGGGAGCCCTATGTAGGCCGGACAGTCCTGCTTTTCGTCAGCAAAGGCAAAATAGCAGACAGTGTGTAGTTCTTTGTTTCTTCGAAACGCTATCATGCCCGATGACTGACCTCTGCCTCAGTACCTGTGAAATGCATATTAAAGTTGACACCTCTGCATATGCTAATGAAGATCATAGACATCATGTTAAACATATATGACTATAGCACTCGTCTCTCCACCCAAAACACACTACATGGCACGTGGGGGGGAACCTCATAATTTTGGGGATAAAAGAAGGAGAAAATGACTGTTAAATTGGGACAGAAGAATCTCGGTACCTGACGGACCAGTTGATGGGCTGCATTCTCTTCCTCCACCCCAGGCAGGGACATCTTTCTGGGTAAGCACTGCGCCTTTCACCCTCTGGTGAGTGTTACCACCAGGCTGTTGCATTATTTTTTC
Source organism: Pluvialis apricaria (assembly GCA_017639485.1). Taxonomy (NCBI): domain Eukaryota; kingdom Metazoa; phylum Chordata; class Aves; order Charadriiformes; family Charadriidae; genus Pluvialis; species Pluvialis apricaria. Next base: position 139,005,330 of record CM030008.1, on the reverse strand, counting down.
TAGCAATATCAACCTTAATTACTAGCGCTATTGTAGTCAGTGAATTTATCAACAGCAATCTCGAATCTGTTCTGTCACTTTCAATAAAAAAACTAATTTTGATTTTTGTGAATCTGACTCAGTGAAAGTTCTTTGCCAGGGCTCTGATAGATAAATCAGTGAAAGTCCTGGGACTCTGACAGGCAAATATCAAAACTACGTTCCTTTTAATGCAACACTGATATATCCAAGTATCTGGTGTTTTTCTTGTTGCTATACACTGAGGATTTTGTGAACAGGACTTTCAGCAGGCACTGCTACTCTGGACAAAGAGACTGCCATGGACGTCAGATATCCTCATCTGTATTACACATCTGACTGATATTTTGGGATTTTCAACAACATCACATAGCCTTTTCGAAACTCAGAACGAATACATTTTGAAAGCAGATTTGATAAATTTGTTGTCTATGTGAGCCGTAAGTCAAACCTGGTATTCAAAAAGGCTACATAAACACAGTTTTGCTCTACTGAAATGCCTAAAAGAAAATGCTTAAGGTTCGCTAGTTGGTAAAATGTTCCCAGTTTGTATTCGCTAGCTTTACAGTTTCCTCATCTCAGACGTGTTCAGTATTTCAGAACAAGGTAGTAAGTCACTAATTTAGATTACAAGAACATTAGGAAGCATTTCTGTACTGAGAGGGTGGTCAAACACTGGAACAGGCTTCCTAGAGAGGTGGTTGATGCCCCAAGCCTGTGAGTGTTTTAAGAGGCATTTGGACAATGCCTTTAACAACATGCTTTAACTTTTGGTCAGCCCTGAATTGGTTGGGCAGTTGAACTAGATGACCATTGTAGGTACCTTCCAACTGAAATATTCTATTTTATTCTATTCTACCTAGTGAAAACCTATCAATTCATAAAATATGATGTGAGAAGCCATTTTTTTCAGTTTACCCTTTTTTTTTCTTGCTAGCACACTGAGTAAGAACAACATTCTTAATATTCACAGTAAATCCGTCATAGTCAACCAAAAAGCATGGAGTTCAAACATTAAGTATCAAGTACTTTAAGTGTTCCATTCCATGCTCAGAATAACACATACATAGCAAATATCTGGCAACATGTGAATAGCAATGAGAAAATCTAAACAATTTATGACAAGCTTCCTGACAGTTGGCAGAGAGGTAAGTTGAATGTTTATATTCCTTCATATTTAATAGGTTTGTCTGTGAGTTTCAGTTCAATGAGTTAGAGGGAAATCTGAGACCTATTACCTAAGAAGAATAAAACTCAAAAGGTTTCTGAGCTGCCTGATGCTTTTAGGTTGCCTGCACTTTGAGTGATTTCCATCTCCCCAGTGAATATGAATTTTCTCACCCCTCCTTCAGGTCAGCACTGACTATTCAGAGGAGCTTTGTTGTATGCTATAGAAAATCTTCACAATTCTGTGTCAGAACTTCAAGGGAAAGCTTGTAAAATGACGTTAGGCAAAGCTGATCCTTCAAATTACTTGTTCGGGAAGAAAATCTCAAGTGAAGCAAAGGCCGCATGAGAAATAAGTATGAGCACAGTTAAAATGGAAAGAGAAAACAGAGCTATTTTAAATTGCCAGTTAATTAGTGGAGTTTTTCTAGTATTCTTTAAAGAACATCTGTTGTCCCTGGTTAGTTTAGATATGCCAGAATAACAATGTGTTTTCATTGCACTCGACCACAGTCCAGGTGGCATTTGTAGACTGTTTACAGCAGAGAAAAGGTAACCGTCTTGGCAAGGATTGGACATGTGGAGGGTTGGAGACTTAAACAGGGGAGCGCAGTGGTCTTTTGACCTTGAGAAATCAAACACAAAGCAGGGAAGGTAAACTGAAAATGACAAGAGATTTCTGTTAAAGGTTTTATACTAGCTGAGGCAATCAGGAATTATATTTAGCTGAAAGAGGCTGCAAATGAGCATTTCATTCCTTATGGTTAATTCTAGTCCTGGACAGTCTTACAGTACTGCTTGTGCAGTTTAGTTTAGGACTGAGGTAAAACTGCACCCTACACAGCAGAGAAACAAGTATGCACATGGCACATATGAACCTGTTCGCTCTCCACACCATTAGGAATGATAACTGAGCAGAGTGAATAGCTAATGTTATTACCCGCGCCCTCTTCAGAGGCCTGGGGGTTATTGTGAGGGTACATGTGGAAATTTGACTGAGGTACTGGACACAGGTAAGAAATTCTGGTGAACAACCCCAGCTGTGGTGGGGGAGACTGTCCATGCCATTTCTACACTCTGGCACCTGGGGACAGCCTGATGCACTGCTTTTTGTTTACCTTGTAAAGCTGAGACTTTGTCAGAGGTTAGCACAACACTGAGAAGACTGTCACGTTTTAGAGTCAGCCCCATGCCTTTCGGCAGAGCAGAATAAAGAGCCTGTAACTGAATTTTGAAGGTTGCAGCATACGGTGTGGTAAAGAAGATGATTGACAAAAGTAACACATGCGTAGACTAAGAGGCCACTAAACTTGCTTGCAATTGCAATGAGCCAGTACCAGTGGGTGCGAATGGGAAAGAGGCTGAAGACAAACCCCTTTAAATAGGTCGTGAAGAGTGAAAAGGTCATGATAACCTATACTGCACAAGTTACTGCCAGATAGCTCCCAGATGAACAAAGTTAATAAAGTTTTAGGCTAATTAAACAATATCCCCTGTGCTTTGTCATTCTTTCTGCATGTCCAGCCCAATGAATAATTTAAAATGAAACTGCAAAATAGAGCTGTTTAACTAGCCTTTTAATCCTTTCTCAAATTAGTAGCACCAATAGCTTTTTCATTTCTTTTTATTTCCCTTCCAGTATTATTTAAAGCACATTTGTGGTTTCCAGGGAGGTTTGCAGTTGATGGTCAAATGGGACTGCCATTTCAGCTAATACAGTATTAGTATCTCTTCCTAGCAGTCTGTCTTTTGATATGTGTAGTCAGCAGGATGGTCATTGGGGACCATATTTGAATGAATGTTGTTCCACTATATATATATATATCTCAAGCTATATTTATGTACGTTGATTTTGTATCCTGTGTAGAATTCCCACCACTCATTTTACATGCTTCTCTTTCTAATGGGACAACCAGATACACTAAATGAACATAAAAGACTTTCATCTTACTGAAAATGTAGTTTAAGATGGAGATATTTAAGCAGATTTAACGTTCAGGTGGAAGAGCTGTACATGGAAATCTCCTTTTTATCTCCAGAATCTGTACAATGCAGATAACAGCAGTGAAAATTTCATGTCTGCAGAGAGCTAAGACAGAAAGTTTAGTGTCTATAAAGTTGTCTCTAACCTGTGGCCCAGGGACATCTACCTGACTGTGAACAATTTTTAATGAGTCCATGAAGTGAAAGCAAAGAAGAGAAAGTTCTTCTTGTCAGGAGGCTTCAATTCAGTCCACAAATCTGTGCTTCTGCTGGAAAATATTTGGGAATCTGCAAATACAGAAAATAAAAAAGACCTGCTCTAGGCCCATTTAGTGTGTCACTTACCTGCTGAGATGATCAAGAAAGGTGATGCTGATGACTGCTATTGAAATATGGACACGTCCTCTGAGAAAGAGATGGAGCCTACTGATCCATCTCATCTGCAGCACAAAATTACTATTGGTTCTGAATAATCACTGACATTGTTACCAGTCATTATCAATATGAATGAATCTGAAATAGAGGAAATAATTTTAGTTTCATTCCTACAAATAAGAAAACAGAACAGAAGAACGGAATCCAAACTGCAAATTAGGTCATGATTTTTCAAAACAATTTAATATTATATAGGATGTTTAAATGTCCAAACTGCAGTTCACTTTACTTTCAATTGCACTGGAGACACTTGGCACTTGGACAGATCAGCCCTTGGGGTATAGAGACAAACATCCAGAAACCAAAGGCTATGCAGTAAATGAAAAGGGGTTTTTTAATATCTTGATTGATTGAAGGTGTCAATTGACAAAGCTGGGAACAAAAATCCAGATTTTCAGAGCATCATTCAGTTGATTTAACTAACTGTTATTCCTTCTCTTCCTCCACTGTGTTTTCTAATTTTGAAGGATGGAATGGGCCTAAAAGGTCAAAGGCGTAAAATGATCATATAACAGTACAGCACTAGATGGTTGAATAATGCTCAAGTAATGAATACAGAAGTTTTACTTGTTCACCAAGGGTTTTATTTTTAATATGTCTCTTACTCCCTTATTTTTACAGTAAAGAGTTTTTAGAAGGAAAATTTCCTGCTTGATCAATTTACAGAAATACTGTTTTTATTGGGGAAAAAAAAATAAATTAATTCTGTTATTTCTAGAAGGAAGAACAAGAAAAGCACACACAAAAGAGGAAAGAAAAGAGGAAAAAACAGTTTTCATTTGCAGGCTCCTACTTGCAAACTCACTGCTAGAGAAAAGCAAACACATCACACAGCCTTATCAGCCCCTTCAAGACCTGGCACATGCCAGAGTCAGGTTCTTTAAGTCAGTGCTGTTAGCTGCCCTTCTGGTCACGGGTCACAGTACTGTTACAAAAGACGAAATCTTAGCTAGTTAAATCAGTCTCTGTATTTAAACAGGAGGCAAAAGAATAAAACAGGAAAGAGGAAAACAACCCTGAGAAGGCAAAGGAAGCATGGGAGAATTGTGAAATGGAAAGAAAATTTCTCCTTTTTTTCATCTTGTTCATAAGTCTAATTAGAATCTTGAAGTTGCTTTAGATTGATTTCTAGCCCCACCTTAATTTTGAACACCAGTTCAAATGTTACCTCAGGCTCTTAATGACATTAGGAGGCATAGCTTTGTTTTCATTGTTTGTTACTTTAACTTGTTTGTACTGCAGAAAATTTGTATTGCAAGACTCTGCGCAATTTGTGTGATACTTGTGACTATTTCCACTTTATGAAAAATAAATACATAAATAAAGTGGGGAGATTAGCATCCTGCAAACAAGACTCTCTTTTACCCAACAGAACTGCAGAATTTCATGGAGAAACGCCTTCTGCACAGTGAATGACACTGGGATGTTATGGAAAATTATTGAGCAATCATGCAGTGAAACCCCACAAGACAGGGCTTGTGCTGAACAGAGAGCTTTGGCTGCAGCTGAGGGAAAAAAGGAGAGTCTATGGCCTCTGGAAGAAAGGGCAGGCCACACACGATGACTGCAGAGATGCCGTGAGGCTATGCAGGAAGAAAATTAGAAAGTCCAAAGCCCAGCTAGAAATTAATCTGGCTTCTGCTGTAAAGGACAACAAGAAATCTTTCTACAGATACATTAGCAGCAAAAAGAGGGCCACGGAGCGCATCCACCCTCTATTAGAAGGAGAAAACACGGTGACTAATGATTAGGAAAAGGCTGAGGTGCTTTAATGCCTTCTTTGCCTCAGTCTTTAGTAATTGGACCAGTTGCACTCTGAGGATCCAACTCCCTGAGCTAGAAGACAGAGACTGGGAGCAGGATGATTCCCCCACAATCCAGGAAGAAATGGTCAGTGACCTGCTGCAGCACATAGACATACATAAGTCTATGGGACCAGATGGAATCCACCCAAGAGTTCTGAGAGAGCTGGCGGAGATGCTCACCAAGCCACTTTCCACCATTTTCTAACAGTCCTGGCTGACTGGGGAAGTCCAGCAGATTGGAAACTAGCCAACGTGACACCCATCTACAAGAAGGGCTGGAAGGAGGATCTGGGAAACTACAGGCCTGTCAGTTTGAATTCAGTGCTGGGAAAGCTGATGGAGCAGATCATCCTGAGTACCATCACACAGTACGTACACGACAACCAGATGATGCAGCCCAGTCAACATGGGTTTATGAAAGGCAGGTCCTGCTTGACTAACTTGATCTCCTTTTACAACGTGGTCACCCGCCTAGTGGATGAGGGAAAAGCTGTGGATGTTGTCTGTGGATGTTGTCTATCTGGAATTTAGTAAAGCTTTTGAAGCCGTTTCCCACAGCATTCTCCTGGAGAAACTGGCTGCTCGTGGCTTGGATGGGCATACACTTTGTTGGGTAAAAAAAACGGCTGGAAGGCCAGGCCCAGAGAGTGGTGGTGAATGGAGTTAATTCCAGTTGGCAGCCAGTCACAAGTGGTGTCCCCGAGGGCTCACTACTGGGGCGAGTCCTGTTTAACATCTTTATCAATGACCTGGATGAGGGGATCGAGTGCATCCTCAGTAAGTTTGCAGATGACACCAAGCTGGGTAGAAGTGTTGATCTGTCTGAGGGTAGGGAGGTCCTGCAAAGGGATTTAGACAGAGTAGATCGATGGGCCAAGGCAAACTGTATGAGTTTCAATAAGGTCAAATGCCAGGTCTTACACTTTGGCCACAACAACCTCTGCCAACGCTATAGGCTTGGGGAGGAGTGGCTGGAAAGCTGCTCAGCAGAGAGGGACCTGGGGGTGTTAATTGACAGCCAGCTGAACATGAGCCAGCAGTATGCCCAGGTGGCCAAGAAAGCCAATGACATCCTGGCCTATATCAGGAATAGTGTAGCCAGTAGGACCAGGGAGGTGATTTTACCCCTGTACTCAGCACTGGTGAGGCCGCATGTTGAGTACTGTGTTCAGTTTTGGGCCCCTCACCATAAGAAGGACATTGAGGCGCTGGAGCGTGTGCAAAGAAGGGCAACAAAATTGGTGAGGGTTCTGGAGCACATGTCTTATGAGGAGCAGCTGAGGGAACAGGGGTTGTTTAGCCTGGAGAAAAGGAGGCTGAGAGGAGACCTTATCGCTCTCTACAACTATCTGAAAGGAGATTGCAGAGAGGTGGGAGTCGACCTGTTCTGTCAAGTAACAGATGATAGAACAAGAGGAAATGGCTTCAAGTTGCGCCAAGGGAAGTTTAGATTGGATATTAGGAAGAATTTCTTAACCGAAAGGGTCATCAGGCATTGAAATGCGTTACCCAGGGCAATGGTGGAGTCCCCATCCCTGGAGGTATTTAAGGGTCGTGTAGATATAGTGCTTAGGGACATGGTTTAGTGGTGGGCTTGTCAGTGTTAGGTTAATGATTGGACTAGATGATCTTACAGCTCTTTTCCAATCTAGGAGATTCTGTGATTCTGTGAATCCCAGCTGCCATGATCCCAGCCCCACACTGAGTCTCCAGGACTCCTCAGGGTGTTACTATTGCAGGATCCTCACCTAAACACCCTTCTTCTCCTAGCTGCCTGTCTCCAAACACACACTTGGGCAATCCCAGGCCTATTTGTTCCAGATGTGTCCCTGATCTGTCATATTTTGCCCCTTCTCTTTTCTTGACTGAGCTTCATACACAGACTCTTTGGCTATTTCCCTGACAGCCCAATATACCCTCCCAGAGCTCCACCTTCCAAAATCTGAGTCTCTGCCCTTAACTCTTGGTCCAGTAGATTTTGTGGGAAGCAAAAGACACATATGTCATATTTTGCAGTCTTTCTACTTCTTCCTCATCTGTTCCTGTTCCTCCAAATAAAAGCCATTTGAGTATTTCAAAGAAAAGCTTCTGAATCATATGGACAAAACAACCTATTTTCCCCTAGCATCGTTCACAGAAAAGCTTGAAAAATTACGATGCAGAGATTCAGCTGGAGGCAGAAATTGGCATGGAAAAATTCATCATGAACAGCTAGAGCCTGGCTGAGTTATAAGTAACTGAAAAAAGGCATGTATCAAGAAGAATGCTTGGCAACCTCAGTAATAGAGAGTGCCACTTAGTTTTGCCTAAAATATGGATGCTCCTGACAAAGAAAGAAAAAAGAAAAGGTAAAAGATAACTAGGAAATTCTAAAGCTGTTGGCATACAAATACGAAGGGGAAGGGAGATTGAAAACAGCAGCTGCTGTACACTAATATGCAAGGCCACTTTTACAATATTAGATGTACAAAAGAAAAAAACTCACCTGGGGTTACCTGCAAACCTGCACACAGTAGCAACGAGCGTGTTCGCAGATGGTCAGGGGCCTGTGGATCGTGGGTGTCAGGTGTGGCCCCTCAATATCCAGCTCCAGATATATCCTCCCACCAGGTCAGGACAAGACTAGCATGCAGCAATCTCCTCCCTGCAGATCTGTGTTTCCAATGGGAGGGAGGCTGGAAGGGGTTCACCATGGCATTCCCTCCAGTCTAGGTGATGAACCTAACAGGATGGCTAAATATTACCATGGGGTATTTCTGCTCATCGTACTTCATTTTTTCTAGCTATTGCCCCCTAAATTGGCACAAATTTTGATAACAGATATTATCACAAGCAAGTTTCAAGGGGAGGTGGTGAGGAGGAAGATCAGAACTATCACCTCCTGATGACCTGGATGTTTGCACAGCGATCTCCCACTTTACTAGGTGTTCAGCTTTTTGTGGTCCGAGGCCCGTTTTGGTGTGACCCTGCTGTGCAGCCTTTGCTCTGACCTCTGAGGAGACTGCTAAGTTGTGAGGGAGAGCTGTTGAGGTGCTTGATGCGTGGGGCTGGGTCTGCCCAGCTGTTCCTCAGCTGCCCTGTTTTTGGCTGGAGCAGTTGGGGCCACTGGCCTCCATGGCATCATGACAAGCCCAAGGGCTCAAGAAGTAAAAGTGATGTGAAAAGGCAAAAAATCCTACAGAAAAAAACAGGGAATTGTAGACAGCGACTCAACAAAGCTATTTCGGGGAGCACCTGGCTGACAACTTGGCCAGCAAAAACACATCACACCCCTTATGCAGGGTGGTGATGCTTAGCCTAGCAGTTCACTAACTCCAGCTCTCCTTTATGTGTGCTATCTGCAATATCTGCTTTGTTCTTATAAATTGCGCAGAATTTCTCCGTACGTGACAAAAAGTGCCCAGAAAAAGCAATCCAAGGAGGAACGGTGATAGCACAAGTATGAAAGCAGTCACACAAACAAGAACTCATAAATCTAAATGCAGGAAAGGCTTCCTTTTTTAATATTTTGGTGGTGCAGGGAAAAGTTAAAATATTCACGTATGCAATGGTTATAAGACCAGATTTTAGGACAGAATTTTACTGTTCCTCAAAAGGTTACTCTTCTTTTCCCTTCTCTTTCCTAGCATGACTTATTAACTTGGTCCTCGAGAAATGGCATTCCAAAGAAATGTTGATAAAACTGCATTATAGTATTTGAGCTGATAGAAATAGAGAGAACATAATGCAATGTAGAGGTCCAGAAAAATGCAGAGCTAATCAATTCAGCCGCATGATTTTTTCCAGGTTAAATTAAATCAACAGTCAGTTCATAGCACAGAAAACAGTAGCAAGATCCAACAGTGTATAATCATTTTGAGACTGATTGTGAATTCTCTGCACACCCACTTGTACAGAAGTCATTAGATATTTTGGTGTATAAAGAAATTGGGATTAGGTCTCCCACAAACTCCATAGCAGCAATAGCAATTAAAATTTATGACTTCACAGTCTGGCCATCCAGACAGCTGATCCAAAGACTCACATTTCAAGCAGAAACTTTTGTTCAATCTCTGAACCAATTAACCTTGCCAATTCCTCTGCATTTCTGCAACAACAATGGTACATTTAGGAAATCCAAAACCATCACTGGATCCAAAAGATATTGCTGATCCAACTCTGCATGTATTTAATTCCCTATTCAAATTAAGTTCACATATCCCCAGAAATGCTTCACCTGTCTATTAATATTTGTCCATAAGCATGGTAGGTACACAATTTATTACACAAAGGCAGGAAAACAGCCTCAAAGTGATAAGTCTTTTTATCCCAGAACAAAAAACTAAGGACTTAAACCTTTCTGAACCTCTCTACATCTTGACCTGTACTGAGCTCCATCTAAATTACTCCCATGAAATTATCTAGGCCAGATTAATTGCCAGATAAACAAGAATACCTTTTTCACTGGCAGAGCAATCATTGCACCTTCTGTTCTAACCTGTGGCAAAACAATGAGACATGTTATGCTGGACCTTATTCTCACCAACAAGGAGGGGCAGGTGGGGAATGTGTAGCTCAAGGGCAGCCTTGGCTGCAGTGGCCATGAAATGGTGGAGTTCGTTAGGGGGGCAAGGAGAACACACAGTAAGTCCACTACCCTGGACTTCAGGAGAGCAGACTTTGGCCTCTTCAGGGATCTGCTTGGTGGAGTATCATGGGATAAAGCCCTGGAGGGAAGAGGGGCCCAACAAAGCTGTTTAATATTCAAGGATCACCTCCTCCAAGCTCAGGAGTGATGCATACCAACAAAGAGGAAGTCGGGCAAAAACACCGGGAGGCCTGCATGGATGAACAAGGAGCTCTTGGACAAACTCAAACAGAAGAAGAAGCCTACAGAGGGTGGAAGCAAAGACAGGTAGCCCAGGAGGAATACAGAGAAATTGTTTGAGCAGCCAGGGATCAGGTCAGGAAAGCTAAAGCCCAAGACAGAGTTTAATCTGTCCAGGGACATCAAGGGCAACAAGAGAAGCTTCTACAGCTACGTCAATGATAAAAGAAAGACTAGGGGTTCCTCTCCAAAAGAAAACGGAAGACCTGGTTACCCAAGATGTGAGGAAGGCTGAAGTACTCAATAACTTTTTTGCCTTGATCTTCACTGGCAAGGGCTCTAGCCACACTGCATAAGTCGCAGAAGGCAAAGGCAGTCACTGGGAAAATGAATAACCGTCCACTGTAGGAGAAAAACAGGTTCGAGACCATCTGGGGAACCTGAAGGTGCACAAATCCATGGAACCTGATGAGATGCACCTGTGGGTCCTGAGGGAACTGGCAGATGAAGTTACTAAGCCACTATCCATCATACTTGAGAAGTTGTGGAACTCTGGTTGGATGGCTGCACTCAAAGAGTTGCAGTCAACAGCTTGATGTCCAAGTGGTGAGCAGTGACGAGTGGAGTTCCTCAGAGGTCAGTATTGGAACTTGCGCTGTTCAACATCTTTGTCAGTGACATGGACAGTGGGACTGAGTGCACCCTCAACAAGTGTTCCAATGACACCAAGCTATGTGGTATGCTCGACACACTGGAGGGAAGGGATGCCATCCAGAGGGACCTGGATAGGCTTGAGAAGTGGGCCTGTGCAAACCTCATGAAGTTCGACAGGGCCAAGTGCAAGGTCTTGTACATGGGTCGGGGAAATTTCAAGCAGATATACAGGTTGGGTGGAGAATGGATTGAGACCGGCCCTGAGGAGAAGGATTTGAGGGTGTTGGTGGATGAGAAACTCAACATGATCTGTCAACATGCACTTGCATCCCAGAAAGCTAACCATATCCTGGGCTGCATCAAAAGAAGCATGGCCAGCAGGTCGAGGGAGGTGATTCTGCCTCTCTACTCCACTCTCGTGAGACCCCACCTGGAGTACTGCACCCTGCTTTGGGGCCCTCAACATAAGAAGGACATAGACCTGTTGGAGCGGGTCCAGAGAAGGGCCACAAAGATGATCAGAGGGCTGGAGCACCTCTCCTATGATGACAGGCTGAGAGAGCTGGGGTTGTTCAGCCTGGAGAAGAGAAGGCTCTGGGGGAACCTTATAGCAGCCTTCCAGTACCTCAAGGGGGGCCTATAGGAAAGCTGGGGCGAACTCGTTATCAGGGCATGTAGCAGTAGGACGAGAGGTAACAATTTTAAACTGGAAGAGGGTAGATTAGAAAGAAACTCTTTACTGTGAAGGTAGTGAGACAGTGGCCCAGGTGACCCAGAGAAGTTGTGGAGACCCCATCCCTGGAAGTGTTCAAGGCCAGTTTGGATGTGGCTTTGAGTAAGTCTATCTAGTGGAAGGTGTCCCTGCCCATGGCAGCGGGGTGGGAACTAGATGACCTTTAAGGTCCCTTCCAACTGAAACATTCTATGATTCTCTGAAAACATTGTGGAGCTATGTTGTTCAAGCATCAGCTGAGATGAGAAGCCCCTGAGTGCCTCACTTGCAATTATTCATCCCTTCTGCCTTACTAGACACGGCAGTATGTCTGAATAAAACCTCACACTTTGTCCTGTAAAAGAGGAAGACCAGGACTGCCCTGAAGTTTACCATCCTCATGGTGACTGATCCCATTTGCCTGTAGTGCAGGATTTCTTAAATTACACATAATTTATGATATTCACCCCCTGAAATCTTTTAATTCAGTATTGGTCTGGTAGCAAATACACAATGGCAATACGAAGACTTAAGAATGAAACTAACATGTCTCTGAACTAGTTTCTCTCTTCACATTGTACAAAGGAAACCCTTTGAAACAACACCAGTAAAGATGAGACATTTCACAGTAGCTGAAGGTTTGATTCTGCATTTTTCTTTTCTGTATGGATCAAAGTCTCTTCCATCATTTAAATAATTAGTGATCCTCTTATTTTATTTATGTGCTATCCATGCAGCAATTTGTCTGCATTTGTAACATGTCCAGATTACCTACATTTTCTCCATACACTTTGGCATAAAACTTACCTTCAGAATTCACTGCCTTTGTGAATTAACAGCAAGTCTCTGGTTCAGAGAAACTGCTCCCTGAACTGCAAACTTACATTTTACGTCTTTTATTAACATACTGCATTCTGACTGGTGTTATACAGCAGACATCCTAATTCACAAGATAATATAATTGACAGATCACAATACAAACAGAAGAGAGCAAAGGAAAACTAAGCTGCTGCCTTATGTGAGGCAGAACATAAAAATAAAGCAGCCTCTCAGAGATACTTCTGTGCGAACGTTTATGGGGTTTTTGTAGTTTTTGAAATCAACCCCTTTATATGACAGAGAAGAAATATCTTAAGTGCAGGTCATTTGCCAGCGAACAATACAGGTGTATATCCATATACAACAGCCACTTCATGATATGTCATTATGCATATGTAAGTGAAACACGAGATAAAGCTTTTGCAAATGCAAGCATTGGAAACAACTATAACAGTGACATTGGTTTAGACAAAACATTTTGTTATTACTGCTTAAAACTCCAAAGGACTACAAAAAAAAAAACCACCAAAAACTCAAACAACCAAAACCAGCCAGAACAGCATAAAATAAAGAAGTAGCAGAACATAACACATTATTTGTGGTGTGGGATTAAATATTTGGTTTAATTTTAAGGAATTTTTAAAATATGGTTTTCAATAGCCTGAATTAGAACAGATTTTAAATAACAATGGGAATGTCTGTTTAAAATATAGCTGAAACCTAAACACTGAACTAAGTGTAAATCTTTCTTCAGCAAACAGCTGTTGGAATCATTCACAGAGAACATTATATGGTTTTTATATCTAGTTACAGAAAAAGGTACACTTATGTCAGTAATAGATTACAACAGGATAAGTCTTCATATAGATGGAAATATCTAGACATTGGTTGATAAACATTTTGAGGTTTTGGCTGAGGACTGTCCCACAACAGTGTGGAGGTACCTGAAATTGTTCATTGTTGCATCAGCTGCGGGATGTGCTTATCCTCCTCAGCTCAGCCTGAAAATGGCTTAATTACTAACAGAGATGGGACTTAATCCATTATCAGCATTGCTGAAAGAATTGCAATAGATGTGGTTTTCCACCAAATCTCCAATGAATTTTCTATGGTAGGGTTGAAAGCGGTCTATTCCAGTTTCCACTGGAGCAAAATCAATTTCAATACAAGCTGACTTGACTCCAAGAGGAATTTCTGACAAACATCATCATCACTCAGTCGTATTTTTAGTATACTGTCTCAATATTTTTCACTGGTTCTTTGTATTTCCTAATATTCTGGTGTTAAGAACTCTTCAATCTATTAGATTTGCATTCATCACTTCTGTTTTTTCCCTGCTTTGTTAAGATCAGGTGCAGTGTGAAGATCCTTGCTGTCCCAGAATCCCTGGGAAAATCACAATGTTAATAGGATGCAAGAAAAGGAAATCAGATGCCAGAAAAAGACAGCTCCAATAAAGACAGACAATCAGAAAGACACAAGGAGAAAAGAAATAGAGAGCAGAACAAATCCAAAAAGATGAAGAATGATAGCTGGAAGGATGAGATTTGGAACCTGAATCTGCAGAGCGTATTAAGCTTAATTTTCTGGATTGCAGAAGAGCAAAACCTGAGAGGATTTTCAGCACTGTCAAAAGAATAGCACCCAGTTCTGGGAATGGGATAAGACAGTGGGGGAGACACTATGAGGCAAACACAGACTTGAGTCCTCTTTTGGGGAAGTATGGACTTCCAAAACCAAAGCCAAGCATACCTAGACGGCAGGAAGAGTTATCTCCAGGGACACTCCCAGAAATAACTCATAAAGTGCACCTCTCCCAAAAGACAGCCACAGCCACAACCACAGGGAGCAGGACTTTCTGGTGGCAACTTTTGATGGCCAAAGAAGTGGCTGCAAAGCGAACAATTAGTTTTATAAAACAGTTTCACCGAAGAATGGTGGCGATCAGAGCAGGAAAAGAAGAAAAAGAAACATCTGGTATGCTTGAGAAAAGAAATAGCGAGAAATGAGAGGTGAGTAAAAATGTGGGGAAAAAAAATCAAAATTGGAGGAGCTTATGTGATCTCATAACCTCTTGGCAGATCATCTTAGTTTTAAAGAGGTCTGTCTGCTCCTTATTCTTTGACACTGACCAATACTACTTATTGAAAATGTCAACTGAATATTAATCTGATTATTGCTGAAAGAGTGAATATACATTTTCCCCCACATATCTTAATTATAGCTATATTAAAGAGTGCCTGCAGGCATACTGCATATTTAAGTAGTCACCATTTACAGATGAATTTTCCAATTTTCTGTGGAGCCTTTATTTCCCATTTAGGACTGAGGTCTGAAATGCTACCATTAGCTTTACTATTTAATCTATTTGATAAATTTCTGTTTGGCTTTGGGCCAGACTAAAGCAAAATTACTTTGGGAAACTACTCCAACAACGTACTTAATGTGTCTTGCCCTTGCTATTAGTACTTGTGGACATATTTGTAGGGATCAACAGCTTAGATTTAAAAATGAAGCCAACCCAATTTTTTTGCCAAAAGTCCTTCTATATGCAAGCCTACTTCTTGTTAGAATTTATTTCTCTAAGAATATGGAATGAAAAAAAATAGAAAATCTAATAAATTTCATATGTAATTTTTCAGGCTTATCAGCCTGGTTTTCACTTTTGAAATATTTATTTAAAAGAAACATCATAAATAGCCATGTTCTGTAAAGCTGCATTTCTTGAAAATTTCAAAAGAAAGGAAACATAATATTGTTTTACTAGTACAGTTTCAATTGAATTTCCCTGAGTTTTTCTTTTTTTAATGGAAACTGTTCAGGCATCATAGAATTAAATGTGACCTTGGAATGCAACCTAGACCAAGAGCCCCTCATTTTTTGTACCCAGGACTCACTGCTGCTGCTTTCTTAGCCTAAGCCTATCTCAACAGTTGGACCACACTGCCAGTCTCTACCTGTCCCTTAGGTTCACCATGGTCTCTGTGCTCCATCTCCTTCCACAAACATTACTGCAGCATCATTTAACTAACAGCCCAGCCAGCCAAAGCTGAATCTTCTGAAATTTGGCCTGGCACAAAATCACACAGCTTTTCAGCTTGAGCTCTACTTCATACCTATATGCCATTTTGGGAAGCAAATTGTTATTTCATACCTCTTCCCCCAGTTATACACCCAACACATTCCTGAGGGACATCTATCCAGATTGTGTTTTAAAAGCTTAAATGGCACAAGATTCCACAACCGTGCCAGTCAATTCATTTTGGTATTTAACTACCTTTACAATTTCTTAGTTTATAACATATGTTTTGTTTTCTTCAAATTGACTTTTATATGTCCAATGTCCTGCATATGGAAACCACTTTTTTTCACTTTCATATATTCTGCAGCTACATTTGGAAATTTGTCATTCTGCCTTCCTGATGTGTTCTCTGAAATGAACAATCCCATTTCTTCTAATGTTTCTTCACATACAGTTTTCTGAGACCTCTGATCATTATTTTGTCTTGTCTAAACGTCCCATGCCTCATGGAAAAATGTGCTAAAACTAGATACAGTACTCCAGCTACACTTGTTTTAGGGCTGTCAAAAGCAGAAGAATTATTGTTTAAGCTTTACACACACATGCTTACTCCCATGCCCCCACATGAACTAGAATGATTGATAACTTGCACTTGCCACTGGTGGTAGAAGGGTTTTTCATATGAACTGTGTAAGTGATGCAAACTTAGCCTTAAAACCAAACACTCATGCCTTGAAGCTCTGGAGCCTTGACATGGATACATTTTTACCAAAGCAAAGTGCCAGTGTTGCATGATTTCAGAGGAGTTTTGAATAAATGTGAACTGAGGCCTTGATTTTGTGTGATCAAGCTGTGAATTTTGAAAGGTAAACATGTAGTTACATGCTTTCCTAGATGAGGTACCTTGTATTTAACATAACAATGACTGGAGCAGAGCTCCCCAGTGTTTATAAGGAAAAAGCCTTAAGAGCCACAGGGATGTTGCTAGTGATCAGCTGCTAAATGTATGAAAAAAAGGGATTCCTCCATTTAATCTTGACAATATTTGGTGCCACGTGGAATACAAATACTTACACAGCCTTACTACCGTGGCTCCACTCAACAGACACTACACACCTTAACTACTATGAAAAATCCTAGATTTGAACTTCACTTTCATTTGTCCTTCATCAGTATAGCTGCAGTCCCAGTGCTACTCAAAAGCGTTGAAGTCAAAGACACCAGGTCCTGGATAATCTTTGTCACCAGTGAGTGCAATTCGGTAGTCTCACTAAAAATCCTGAGGTGCTGGTTTCATTTGTCTCTAATTCAAATCCTCAAAATTACTATGATAACAGTTTCCCATCCCCTCCATTTAAAACGGGGACGTTATGCTGATCTTTGAGCTCTAATTTAAAGGAAATTTTGTTCTGCCCATATTGTAATTTTCTTTTACTAGGGTCACATGCAGACCATCTATAAATAATGTTCTGGTCTGTGATTACTTTTCAGGATAAGTGTAATCTCCATGGGGTTATAATGTACATCTCATTTTCTGAATTTCTGCCTACACTATAGATTTTCATCATGTTGGAACACGGATGTGAGGAACAGAATTACTTGATACAAGGCTGAATACTGTGGTAAGTACAGACCATTTGCATAATCATGGCAGATAGTTACAATACAATGTTCTGTGTTTTACACAAATAATCATTTTCTCTGTGTTGAGCACAATGAAAACCATTCTATAGTTCAATTTCTATTTCTGTTTTACTTTATTCACATCTGCTATGCTTTGCTTTAAACACTGACACAGGTCTCGTGATGTCAGGAAAATATCAGCTTTTGCTTAAAACCATTATTCATATTATCCTAAGCCACCTGATCTCTGTCATTTATGTCACCCTTAGGGTTCACTGTTGCTGAACATCGAATCCGGCCTCAGATGTCTGTGGCGCTGAGGAAGTGTCTTTCTTCAGATATCTAAGACAGCAGTTCCAAAGGCCCTAATCAAACTGGATAAGACGTAGCACATACTAGTCCTAGGCTTTGAGAAACGTCTACATGAAATGTTGGCCTCCAGCCTTTAAGTCATAACTTCCTTCAATATTCATTTTCTCCCTGAATGCTACAAAGTATGTAAGGAAGACAATGAGGACAGAGCCTCGTGATGATGAGGACAGAGATACCCTGCCCCATCTGCAGGCATGGTAGCTGTGGTGCTTCTCCACAGGTACACTGAGGCTTAAGAAACCAGAGGGTTTCCATCTAGTCAGTGACCTACTCCTATTCATTAGAAATGTGGAAGCACAGTTTGTCAGAAAGAAAGGAAACAAACAAAGAAAAATTAAAGGATAATATACAATAGATAGTTCCTTTTTTTAGACTGAAGTTCAAAAAGTTATCTTGGTATATATCTTGTTGCTGAGAATATCTAAAAAAAGCTATGGTCACCAGCTCTTTCTTCTTTGTACTGAATTATGTATATCTCTCTAGGGTCAGAAATTGTATTACAAAAAAAAAAAATACTTTTTTCCAATACTTCAGAAAAAGATCAGAGTGATCTGGTGGAGTTTTGTGTGTCTCCACAGGGTAAGGAAGAAGACTTCTCAATCATAGCCTCAATCTATTCACCACTCTTTAAAAAATATCCTCAGGCTGGCCAAAGTGGGGGGGGGGGGGGGGGGGGGGGGCGTGTGGTGAAATATGAGATCTGCTGTTTTTATTTAAAATGTTCTTAAAAATCCCATGAAGCATGACATAGAAAAATCTTTAAAAGTCCTTTAAAAAAATAAACAACAATTTCCAATGTAGCATCAAAGAAAATATAGTAAGGTATAAGAAGCCAAATAAAAGCTGATGTGTACTGTACAGTAAATGTAGTGCGTATTTTAAATTTTATGTAATGAAATGTTCCAGAGGCAGAAAAAAGATGAAAGAAAATGAAAAAATAAAAGAAATTGAAGTTAAAAAGAATACAAAACAAAATTACTAGAGCTGGTTGCTCTACAAAAATCCTAAGATACTTGAGAAAAACAACTGCTCTGTTTTAATAAATATGAAACACTACAAAAAAAAAAAATGCAGTGTCTGATAAAGCTTTCAGTATCATTATTGTAAATATAATAGAAAGATTAAAAGCTAAGACATAAGATGAGCTGAGCTCCTATGAGCTAAATGCCAAATAAAGTAGGTCAATGCTAAAAGTAGAAAAAATGCAAAATCCAATCTAGTTTTGTTTAACATCTTTTGGTATCTAGAGCACATACTGGCGTCTACACCATCATAGCGGGTGAGTCCCTGGTGAGGTTATATAACTGCACCAAATATACCAAGCCTTCCTTGTCGATGCAGTGATGTGTTCACACTTGCCACATCACCATAAAGGATATATCTCTAAAATCAATCAGAAAAATGAATATGGGAAAGCTCTTTGATGATGGGATTCTTATTCTGTACCTAATGGTGGAAACTTACAGCATATAGCCATAAAATTTGTACTCAGTATAAACAAAAAGGGAAAGGTTTGCTGCAGGATACTGAGAAAAAATTAATGTCCAGTCATGATAAGACACATTTAGATTTAATAAACTAACTAAAGCTATCATACTATGCAACTTTTAAATTACTAAACATTACAGGCTGGGGGAGGTTTGGAGGCACTGATCTTGAGGGCATTCTAGCTTTCCTTTCAATCCGTGTGCTGCTATGTTCCCAGGTTTTATCTTTTTCTATTAGCTCAGCAATCTTCATGCATAAGTGAGCTGCAGAGCTCTCAAACTGGTATGTACAAGAGGAAGCATTACAGCAGAAGAGTAATCAGAACGTAAAATAGAGCTGTTCAAGAACTAATATTGTGACATGGATGCTGTTGGAATGCAATAATAACATGATGTTGTCTGATATACTGTATGATACACTAATAATGAAACAACAGGAAAAAATGATCAATATAGCCTTTGTATAAAAATAAAATACACATTTTGAAACAAAAAAATCCATGGTAAAACAAACCTTTGGATTTAGACATATTTGTGAGCAGCAGCCGAAATCTTGAACTGCTGATTTATTTTGAACACGATCAATGCAGCTTCTTCCATTGATGGGTATTGGATCAGAACTTTTTGTTTTCCAGGGCAAAACTGTGTCCTTATAGAAATTTAATGACCAAAATCCCATTAATTTCATTGGGACTGAGACTGTCAGCATTCTTTTTGTCTACTATTAAATTCACTTCTTAGAAGCCTCTTTGTTTGGTGTATCTTTTGAGAGGTACCTTCAATATTGCAAAGCTCTTTGAAGAAGCAGAGCAGATATAGTGAATTCATCATCAAGAAAATAGTTTGGTTTTTTTTTTCTTGGAAGAGCTGCAGAGGAAATTGAGAAAAGGTAGAAAGTCCAACATATAAAGGAAATATCCTGACATTCATTTTAGAAAGGAGCAGAATGGAAAGGAAATCAGAAAATGAAACAGTGACATTGATTGACTTTTAAAAACCTATCAAAAGACAAGAAAGTGAAAGAATAGTAAGAAATATTGTACATCAATTGTGCACTATATATTAATACCAAATAGTCAGATAAAACCCTTATATTAAAGGATCTGAGTAACATAGCATGTCAAGATGGAAATTGCAAGTGATTTCAATCCTAGTAATTGTTCAAAGAATTACAAGACTCTCGACTTGGCGGTAGCAACACCATCTGTTTCTCTGGCAAGTGTGTTCCTGGGAATCTCATGTTGATTACTGATGTGGACCAAAACACTCCCTTACTCTCCATATCCTTAGTCCTTCTTCGGTGTTGTGTCTGGAAAGAATATACCATCTACTTAGTGGCAGAGTGGGGCATTGGCAAAGGGTGAGGGAAGAGGGATGAGGGGAGAGAGGCAGAAAGTCTCCTGGGGAACAGGATGGTGAGAGTAGGATCATCAGCTGACACAAAGCAGAATCTGATTATCCCTTACCAACTATGGGGACCATAGGAATCCTTAACATTTAGCACACTGGTTTTTGTCAGGATCAGCTACAGAAAGAGGGAGAGACAATCCTGTCCCTGACAAAGCCTTGTTGTGTCAAGGGCCATCTACCACAGTCAATATACAATACTCCTTGTCTCTCAAATGGGTGTACCATTATCCAAGAGCAAGGAGTACCTAGTAAAAATTTCTTAACATGTATATGTTTTAATACTTTGATTCCAGCTCATCATATCCAAGTTTTGCAAGGCTACGGACAACAGCTTTTTACCATTTGCAAGAGGCGGAATCAGTCAATTAAGAGAAACTCATAAACCACAAATTCAGGCTAACAAATTTTCTAATACTAGACCACACTAAAGTACGTTACAAAACCATACAATAGATATATTGCACCTGGATTTGTGCAAAGTATTTGACACTGTTCCGCATGACATCCTGGTCTCTAAACTGGAGAGACATGGATTCGACAGATGGACCACTCGATGGATAAGGAACTGGCTGGACAGCCGCACTCAAAGAGTTGTGGTCAATGGCTCCATGTCCAAGTGGCAAGCAGTTACGAGTGGTGTTCCTCAGGGGTCAGTATTGGGACCGGTACTATTTAGTATCCTTGTTGGCAACATGGACAATGGGTTTGAGTGCACCCTCAGCAAGTTTGCTGACAACACCAAGCTGTGTGGGGCAGTCGACACACTGGAGGGAAGGAATGCCATCCAGAGGGACATTGGCAGGCTGAGAGGTGGGCCTGTGCAAACCTCGTGAAGTTCAATGAGGCCAAGTGCAAAGTCCTGCATGTAGATTGGGGCAATCCCAAGCACAAGTGCAGGCTGGGTGGAGAACGAACTGAGAGCAACCCTGATGAGAAGGACTTGGGGCTGTCGGTGGAAGAGAAGCTCAACATGAGCCAGCAATGTGCACTCACAGCCCAGAAAGCCAGCTGTATCCTGGGCTGCATCAAAAGAAGCATGGCCAGCAGTTTGAGGGAGGTGATTCTGCCCCTCTACTCTGCTGTGGTGAGACCCCACCTGGAATATTGCATCAGTCTCTGGATCCCCCAACATAGGAAAGACATGCTGTTGGAGCAGGTCTAGAGGAGGGCAACAAAGATGATGAGAGGGCTGGAGCACCTCTCCTATGAAGACAGGCTGAGACAGTTGGGGTTGTTTAGCCTGGAGAAGGGAAGGCTCCAGGGAGACTTTATAGCAACTTTCCGGTATCTGAAGGGGGCCTGCGAGAAAGCTGGAGAGGGACTTTTTACAGGGGCATGTAGTGATAGGACGAGAGGTAATGGCTTCAAACTGGAAGAGGGTAGATTGAGAATAGATATGAGGAAAAAATTTTCACTCTGAAGGTGGTGAAGCACTGGAACAGGTTGCCCAGGGAAGCTGTGGAGGCCCCATCCCTGGAGGTGTTCAAGGCTGGGTTGGATAGGTCTTTGAGCAAACTGTTCTAGTGGGAGGTGTCCCTGCACATGGCAGGGGGGTTGGAACTAGATGGTCTTTAAGGTCCTTTGCAACCTAAACCATTCTATGATTCTGTGATATTCAGAAGTGACAGAGATTTTGAAGCAGCATGGTAAGTGGTGCATTCACAGTAACTACCTCAGCTGCTTTGAGATGACCTGGATAACTGAAGTGGTTCAACCAAAGCAGCATAGCATTCACAGCTAGCTGCAAGGCTGACAAGGGTTAAGGTAAATTCACTGTAAGCTGGTCATCTTCCATGGCTCATCTGCTATCAGTGCTGAAGACTGCAGTGAGACAGTGTCAGGAAGAGAGGGTGCAATCTAAATTAAACATACTTCACCTAGGAATTATGTAACATATGTTTTTGTAAACTCTCTGTTGATGGAAATAATAAACCTCACTATGTTTTTCAAACTTACAATCTCACACAAAATGTTTCTGTGTTTCTAGCAAACTATAACAGATATAGATAAAGAACTCATTTAAAATTAATACATCTGTTCCCATGAGACCACTGTGAAAATGTTAGAGTATCTCTAGATCTTCAAGTACTCTGAAGTTATCAAAAAGGCTGATCTATTCTACCTTATGTTCATTCTGCCCATAGGGTGTTTCTATAACACTAACCAAAGCAGAGTACTTTTCCACATAGCCAGCATTTCCGCACAATTTGAAACTTTTGAAAAGAATAAGGGTTGAAACTCAAAGTAGGCTTATTGAATTATAATTTATGAGTAACACATTACCCAGGTGTTTTGGACAAGATAGTGAAAGGGTAAATCAGGAAATATGACACACTGCTTTCCATTAACCCCCTGGCACTTGCAATTTGAAGCTCCCCCTACTAAAGGCTAATCCGTTTTGCTGTAGTGCTTAGCATTTTAAAATCTCGGCTCCTCGTGTCAAAATATTTATATGTGTTTAGATATTAGAAAGGCAGGTAGCAGTTTTGATCCCCTTACTATTTTGCACATTGTCATACCCAATCAAAACAAACAGAAACACGAAACATATCTACTGAAAAATACAGCTCTTTAGTCTATAAGAATGGACTATTTCAACCCCAGTTTTCAGACAAATGCTTTTGTCCAGTCCCCAGAATTCTGTAACATTTAATAAGTACTCACAGCAAAGATGAAGTTTAATACACCTAGGTTCTAGCTAACACTAACAATTGTGAAAATGGCTTTTTATTGTGGTTTAGAAGGTAGATTTGGTCACAGCAGAAGCAGCCTACCTCTTTCTTAGTGCTGAAACTGGAATACGAAAAGTTTTGGCTATGATATTTTGCAGTGTACATTCTTCTCCTGGATGCAATCTAAGTACTTCAAGAAACGAAATAATCTGTTAGGGAAACGTCTGTTAGCTCAGTCAGTTCAGCAGGTCTTATATTTCACTTCCATAACAGATTAGCAATAGGATGAGGGGTAACGATTTTAAACTGGAAGAGGGTAGATTTAGGTTAGATACCAGGAAGAAATTTTTCATTTTCAGGTTGGTGAGGCACTGGAATAAGTTGTCCAGAGAAGTTGTGGATGTCCCATCCCTGGAAGCGTTCAAAGCCAGGCTGGATGGGGCTTTGAGCAACCTGGTCTGGTGGGAGGTGTCCCTGCCCATGGCAGAGAGATTGGAACTAGGTGATCTTCAAGGTCCCTTCCAACTCTAACTGTTCTATGATTCCATGATTATATAATTCTGAGAGGAACAAAGAAAGATAAGAGTTTGAGTATCATTTGGATTGATATATTCATTTACTCCTCAATGAGCAGAATAAAAGAACCCTACTGTCATTGCTATTAGGAAAATTTAGACTACAGTTCAAAAATACCCTCCATAATTTAGACAAAATTGCCCTTGCTTGCAAAATACCATCACTCTTTCCCGTACAAGCAAGAAGCAGGTATGCATCTGGAGTTGATATAAGTTTTCTCTGGAGCGATTAGCTTAGCAACCTATACCGTGATGATATGCATTTGTTTCTCTTGGGTTGGATGTTTTGACATCTCTCATTTAAGCTTTAAAAAATCTCATATCACTGAAAAGTCCCCAGTTAATATGGATGACAGTTACCTGCTTAGGATGGAGCTGTTCTTATGATGAGTTTATACTGGAGCCTACAGAAATGACATTAATTATTAGAAAAAGAAGTGTCATTTTAGTCACTGATATGCAGAGCAGATGCTGCCTTCAAGTGCCTGTACTCATGCTTGGAGCTGAAACAGAGCTTACTGGTATTTGTCTATTTTCTCTTGAAGGAGTCTCTCATGTTTGACATTGCAGAATTCCCTTCTGTCAGTTAACATCTGTATGACTTCCAGGTAGAGCCGAGGGAAACAGGAGCTTCTGTGATTATGTCTACATAAAACATATAACTTTCAAGGTCACTTTTGCCAGGAGGAATGCTACATGTGGAACATGTCTGCATGACAGTCAATTTTATAGCACTGTCAACAGTCCCATGTCTAATTAACATGTTCGTTGTCTTACAAAATATAATCAATCAATGCTTTCTGAGAAGCATTAAAAAGTTTGCATATTTGTTGTATGTCAGCATTCCTAAACACTAAACAATTCAAATGAATTTTTGGGTAAATAAACATTAAATGCACCTACTCACTGTATTCTGGGCTGGTTTTCACATTACGCTCTCAGAGGACAACAGAACTACTGGAAAGAAAGAAGCAGAAATACTGGATAGCAACTTACATCTTCCAGGTGCACTCAAAGGATCTCACTTTTACCTGTTGTTTCTCAACGAGTTTAGGTAACAGCGTACAGACAGTGAAAAACAAAGTAGAGCCAAGTGTCAGAGACTTTATGAAACCTCTCTGCTAAATGAGCATGGAGAAAAGAGCTAATTTGAGAAGACTTTTGAGAAGAAAATCTTGAAGTTGGCAGCCCAAAGATAAGCAGCAAAACTATGTGTCTGATGACATAGCTGGGAGTCCGCATATCAGAAGCCCCATAACAAGATTTGTAACACCTGCTCTGTGACACAAAGAGCAGCTCTAATGCTCTTTGACATCAAATTGCAAACATAGCATGGCATGAAGTTTTCATAGTGCACTTTGTATTGAATTTTCAAGCAAAGCAAACTTAATGAGGACAGAGGGGACAACTGGAAAAGTAGAAAGCATCAAAGAACAAAATCAGTAATGGTGGCACACGATAAAAAAGCTCTGTGTTCTGAATATCTCTGAAACCTTTGTGCCAATGAGAAAAAAAACAGAAGAAAATGCACAGATAGTATATATATTGGTTATTACACCAAAATATACAAGCCAAAATGAACCTGGATGCAATGTTATAAAACCCCAAAATAAAATGTAATATATTGGCTATATGTATTAAAAAATATGCTGCTTCCATGGATGTGTGTTTGGGTTCTTTTTACGGTATGTGGCCTCATGTTAAATTAAGGCAATCAAGAAAGAGTAAAGTACTTAGTAAACTCAAAGGGAAATAAAGATAGACCAAATGTAATTACTCACGTTAGAATTCACATTTTTCTTTATATAAACAAAAGAGTAAAATTGCATATATTAAAACTACAGTTTACATACTGTGCTAGAAGTTGTTCCTTGGCACATTTAAATTCAAGAGTAGCATCAGGGAATTGACTAGCAGAATATTAAGAAAAGATTTCAGAGCAGATGAAGATTTCACAATTGGACACAATTTTCACAGGACTTTAAATATGTGATAATTTCATGACTGATTTGATTTGAATGTATAATTTTGACCCTATACCAAACTAGGAACTTTACTTCTTCAGATAGATAGATAGATAGATAGATAGATAAGGTATTTCACTAAAGATATGAAATTATTACACTTCCAATGGAAAATGGTGCCTCTTTCTATGAGGCCAATGTTCAAAAAACATTTGAATTCATTTGTCTTTGTTCGTATGCAAGCTTGAGCTTCTAAATTTTTTTTAACCTCTGTATGGTTTTTAGTTCTTTTTTTTTTTCACTCTTATCTTAAAATTTGAATATGAATGTAAAGGTAAACATAAGTGTACAAAGAATGCGCCTAAGAGGGAAAGTGGTAGAGATTAATGGATGTCAATGAATCAGGAAAATTTTCCAGTAAGATCTTTTAGGCCATGGAATATTTTTCGAAGAGAAACAGTTTGCATCCTATCAATGGGAACACTCAAAACTAGATTTGGAAAAACCCTTATAATGACCAGCTTAAAAATATAATCTTGCTCTCACAAAGAGACAGAATAGATCACTCAAGAGCATTTTTCTTCTCTGATGCCTCTACTTTGCAATTATGCAGAGACTGAATATTTCACTCTATGTTCGAAGTGTTAATCAGAAACTCAGTTAGGGATTCTAGTCCTTAATCAGCTTCTGGACCTTCGTTTTAAAACAACATCTAGAATTCAAGATCTCTCTGCAGGGGGCGACATTATTAGCTAAAGCTTTTTTTGCCTGTCAGCTTTGCTGAGAAATACTTGGCTACAGTTTCTTGGGGAAAATAAACCCACTTAATCCAATTCTTTTAGATTTTTAAAAGCAAAAAAGATTTTTGGTACTTTTTCAAAGGAATTTAATTTATATTACTTAAGTAAACTGGTCTATAATCTTTTCTTGGCTACATTTTTAGTTTTTAATAATGCATGCATCTGTGCATTTATGTATATGCATACATATGTCAATTAAATACAAAGTGATCCTTTAAAAGTTACTGAAACTGAAAAGGTTCATTTGCAAGCATTTAACTGTAGCTAGTGTAAATCCTTATGATCCAATCTTATTTTCCTCAAGTACTTTGCCAATTTAGCTATTGTCGGAAAAAAAAAATAATTGCAAGCTTGATCTAATCCTTCCTCTATTTTATTTCAGTGCTTTTACCCACGTTAAGTATGTATTTTATTCCTTACTGCATATGACATCCCATTAATATAAATCTTTTAGAATAAGGTCTCTAGTACCAGCACTTATAACGAGGTCTCATGTAAGTTGTTTCTTTTTGCCTTCTCTGACTCTTACCATTAATCTACCATTAATCCCAGCAGAAAATGACCTTTTTTCCCCAAACAAATGAACAAACAAAACCACCTAGTTTATATTCTTCTTAAACAGAATGTTGGGGGAGATACGTGATATGGTAGGGATATGACAGGCCTCATTAAAAAAGTTATTAAATCCCCAATTTCTTTCTAAAAAAAAAAAAAAAATATTTTTCAAAGACAGAGGTAATCTCTGTTGGCTTTATAAAGAATATTTTATTGACATTAATTGGAAAAGAAAAGCTTAGCTAATAAAGTCCTTTTATAGAAGTTTATTATTAGATTGATTTTTTTTTCATTAGGAAACCGAGAATTTCTTACAAACCATCTTTTTTCAGATGGTGTTTAGTCATAAAAGGAAATTTGTTCTTCCCTTCATGGAAAAATCCTACAGAATGTAGAAGAACTGGTTAGCCTTCTGTAACAGTGTGATGTGATAGAAATGTTAGAATCTTACTGAATTTAAAAATATTTGAAAGCCCCACACTTCATTAAACATTGCTTAATTACAAACTTCCTTGGAAATTTGTTGTCGTTGTTTCAGAGCTGTCATAAATCTGTTCAGCTTTACAGTTTAGGCATAAAATATTCGCTTTGGGAAAACTAGAAGCAGTCTGGCCAGACCTGAGTGTTCTCTTTACAGACTTTCCTTTCATTGATTTGTTGATTTATGTGACTGAGAAAGGCTCTGACCTATTCATTTCTGGAAACAAATATTTATTTAAGAGAGTCATCAAAATATGTGCTTGAACACCAAAGTACATTGACGATGACAAGAGTCAGACTCATGCAGCACAATAGCTTCCCAGGAGATCAGAAACATAGTCCTGATATTGATGCCTCTAAGACCACTGCAGCTCTTGAAGCGGGGGAGAGCGGATGGAAGGAACAGGCAGGATCCCAAAGCGTTGGGAAGGCACAAAGAGGTTTGGAGAGAAAATCAGCCTGGGATTTTGAAATGAGGATTGACAGAGACAGAGGACAAACCAAGTGTCTCACTTATAAGAAACCTCTTCTAATAAGAATTCTCTTAAAGTAAAAGATAGACACTGTTCCAATGAGTTTACTACCTATATAACTAAGACATAAAAACAGGTAGGAAAAGCAGCCAAAGAGTCACATGCTCAAGATCACAAAGACAGCAAATAGCAGGATTCATCACAGACCTTCGGTTTTGCAAGTACTTACTCAATGCCCGGTTTACCAAACAGACCATCATCTGTCTGGTAAGCACATGTTAGTAGGCATCACCAGTTGCTGCACTGCTGTCTTGCACTAAGCTTGTTATTATTTTTAACATTACGATGAGTAATGCTTTTGCCAGCTTGATCATAGAATTCAAAATAGATTCTCCTTGTCCTAAAGAAAGTAATATCCAGCTTTGGCAACAGTCCATTTAGCTCAAGCTTGCTGTGTACTATATCAAATCTGCTTCAGTACATTTTAATTTTAGACTTTGTTGCACTTTTTTTTTTCTTTGAGGATATTGATTTTTCTCCCCTTCAGTTCCAGTAATTTTCAGTTACACCATCTTTTTGGAAACAATGAAAAAGAGATTATTCCTCCACTGATGCATGCTTTAGCAACTTCAAAGACCAAAGCCGAATAAAAATCAGGAGAGGACTTCTGAGTAGTGTAAGAAGTATTACGACAAGCGGTGATTTTTAAGTTATCACAGACCCAAGAAATACCATGGTTTCTTTAAAAGGGAAGGGGAGAGGGTATTTGTACTTAATTGTCATTGGATTTCAACTTAGTTACAGCTCCAAATGTTGGAGTTATTCAACACAGAAGGGGCATAAAGCAGTTTACAGACTCTCCATTCTGCTGCAAATACCTTTGCATGGCACTGTGTTTTATATACACATACTCTATGAGATCCCCAGCTCAGATAACAGAGCCTCAAAGTATAAATTACATCTTAGTATCATACCATGTTCTGAAACTGTGCATTTACATAAGGAAGGTTACTTTTTCTTCTCTTCAGAGTTTGATATCGCTTGCAGGCATACATAGTCTAAATATAATCACTCCCTTTAGTATGGTCCTGGTGTTTAGTGCATAACTTATTGCATGCATTCTTCATGGGCTGGAAATAAGTCTATCAAAGTCCTTGCATGATGAGGGTCTCAGTTCTGATTGGTAGCTCAGGTGCTCTCACCATACAAATAATTAAGAATAACAATAGACTGCAATACTCTACAGTTACACTGAATTGGAATATCAGATTTTCTTCGGAAAAAAGAAAGTGTAATGGGACTTTCTGAAGTGAGGATTTTCGAGTGAAATTACATTCTTCCTGTCAAACACTTAGCATATGTTTTTATGTTAACTGTTTATTCAGAAATTTAAAACACAGTTATTTAAAAGCAAAGAGAAATAACATTTTTACAGGCAAAGAATCAGAGCTCAGCATAAAAGCAAAGTGTAGTAGCAGAGAAAGCAACTCAAAAGGAAAACAAATTCAAACTTTTCAATTCAAAACACATCAAGAATAGAGGGAAGACATAAAATTCGAAACGGGATGTTGATTTAACCTGACAGTGTCCTTTAATCTAAAGAAATCACATAGTGTTTTAGGATATTAATGTAAATTCAACAGCATGCAATCCCCATGACAGCTTCTCTAAGAGATAACCAGCTGACATCTCGGATAACAACTACTCTCATACTTAGACACTGAATAAGGATATACGCCTGTGCTGCATACTGTCATGCAGCGTGTATATCCTCAGGCCAGCCATAAATACACGAGTGTGAGTGCCAAAAGATACCAAGCAGCCTGAAAGCAGGATAAATTAATTCACATAGTGTTCAATTCTACTGCAGCTAGACTCCTGTGGGAGTGCAAACAAGTTCACTTACAACTAGCCTCATCTGCTTCATTTTATGCAGAATAGGTACATATTGTTTCCATACATATATGTTTTTAATACTTACTTGCACAAGAAAAACGCAGTTCCTTTTCAGCTGTTTGTGGATGTTAAACGTAGTTTTCTCCAAAACAGTCAAGGGGGATATAGGGTATTTTAGTATTCGAAGTTAGACCGAAGATGGGCATAAGAAGTCTAGGCTTGATCATTGTCATTTCATATCAACATTTTGACACAAAATGCTGGTTTTGTTTTGCTTTATTTTTTACCTAAAATGAAGCAAAGCTCCATGCGAAACTAGATGAAGATTGGCATTTCATTTCCAAATACCAGTTCAAAACCAAACTATTTGTTTTTACATTTCTTTCTGTATTTTCATTGGATTTGACATACTGCTGCAAGACTTTCAGTTTCAGTGCAATATTATTCTTCAGCAGAAAAATCTTCAGCACACAAAGTCAACCAAACATCTATAGTAATACCAATGGGACCACTTCTATTCTGAGGAACCACTAACATGATGCATTAGCAAATGGCTCCAGAGTTGAATTAGGCACTGTCAATAGTTGAGGTCATTATGAAACCTTTATACTTCTGTTAATTAGTCAGCCAATGTTATATATAGAAAAATGTATAAAACACGTTCTGTTCATAACTTCATCTGATTGTTTTTCTCCTTCATGGTTTTTCTCCACATGCTTCTACCTAGAGTAATATAATGGGTTAATATTTAGTATTAATGTTGAGAACTTCAGTCTACCTTGACTTCAGCAAGGCTTTTGACACTGTCTCCCACATCATCCTCACAGACAAGCTTAGGAAGTGTGGGTTAGATGAATGGACAGTGGGGTGGATTGAACAGTGGTTGACAGATAGAGCTCAGAGGGTTGTGGTTAGTGGTGCAGAGTCCAGTTGGAGGCCAGTAACTAGTGGTGTCCCTCAGGGGTCAGTACTGGGTCCAGTCCTGTTCAATATATTCATCAATGACCTGAATGAAGGGATAGAGTGTACCATCAGCAAGTTTGCTGATGATACAAAACTGGGAGGGGTGGCTGACACACCGGAAGGCTGTGCCACCATACAGCGTGACCTGGACAGGCTGGAGAGTTGGGCAGAAAAAAAACCTGATGAAATTCAAAAAAGCAAGTGTAGGGTACTGCATCTGGGGAGGAATAACCCCACGCATCAGTATAGGTTGGGGTCTGACCTCCTGGAGAGCAGCTCTGTGGAAAGGGACCTGGGAGTCCTGGTGGACAACAGGATGACCATGAGCCAGCAATGTGCCCTGGTGGCCAAGAAGGCCAATGGCATCCTGGGGTGTATCAAGAAGAGTGTGGCCAGCAGGTCGAGGGAGGTCATCCTCCCCCTCTACTCTGCCCTGGTGAGGCCGCATCTGGAGTATTGTGGCCAGTTCTGGGCTCCCCAGTTCAAGAAGGACAGGGAACTGCTGGAGAGAGTCCAGCAAAGGGCTACAAAGATGATTAGGGGACTGGAGCATCTTTCTTATGAGGAAAGACTCAGGGACTTGGGCCTTTTTAGTCTAGAAAAAAGAAGACTGAGGGGGGATCTTATCAATACTTATAAACACTTAAGGGGAGAGTGCCAGGTAGATGAGAAGAGTCTTTTTTCAGTTGTGCCCAGTGATAGGACAAGAGGTAACGGGCACAAACTTGAGCATAGGAAGTTCCATCTAAACATGAGGAGGAACTTCTTTCCTTTAAGGGTGACAGAGCACTAGAACAGGCTGCCCAGAGAGGTTGTGGAGTCTCCCACACTGGAGACATTTAAAACCCACCTTGACGCCGTCCTGTGCAACGTGCTGTAGGTGTCCCTGCTGTGGCAGGGGGGTTGGACTAGATGATCTCCAGAGGTCCCTTCCAACCCTGACGATACTGTGATTCTGTGATTCTGTAAATATGTCTGCAAATATCATTACATCTGAAATACCATTTCACTAGAGAATGTAATGATGACTAATAGGTATGAAAGAAATCTTACTGCTTCATTTTCTAACTACAAAATACATAGGAAAATGTGGAATGTAGCTGATATATTAACATTCAGAAAACCATTTAGGGATATAATTGGTACTTACTAAACCAATTAGCATAAAATAATCAAGTGTCAGTGAACATATATAATTTACTGTTGCCACTTAAAGTGGCAAAATTTTTTGTTACTCTCAGTAAATGTGTACAAACAATTGCGTGCAAACACTGGCATTTAGGACAGTTTCCTCGGACGGGTTTACTGCTTGACAAAATTCTGTCTGTACAGTGTCTGTCAGCAGTCAACAAGCAAATGCCCACACTGAGTTTCAACTTTGCTTAGCTCTCAACCTACACTTTTCTTTCATTTTTTTCTGTTACCAGCCATATATACACTCTTCAAACAGATGCTTATTTTTGCTTTGAACATGGGCTTCCTAGCACAGCCAGCTGAGAAGTTTAAAGAAGAAGCTGTTTCCCTCAGGTTGGAAATTGCCCACTTTCCAAGGATCGCATTGAGATCTATGAATGCAGAACACAGCAGGAGAAGACTTGGGCATCTATACATAACAGAGTCTGAGAAGTGCTTTTGCTGAAAAAGAGTGAATTTTACTTCACATGGTGCCAATTTCTGTGGAGTCTCAGGCCTTCAAACCGGTGGACATGAGCTGCTTTTGTGATGGGAATGCTGTGGGTAGTGTGTTAGTACATTTTCAGCACTCTTTCAATTAGGTAAAAGAGGACAAAAAGCTTCAAAAAAAGTTCACGTGGAAAATACCTAACCCCTCATTTGCTCATTCAAGCAAAAAATTACTTGTGGGTTTAGTGATCTGAAACAAAGTAAAAATGTTATTTGTAATAATTTTTTAAAAAGCTTCACGTCTCGTTTGCATAGCAGCCAGGTGATTAGAGATGTCTTACATGAATAGAGACACTGATTTTGTTCCTTCCTCAGCAACACAAGATTGAAGACCTGTAATGGAGAATATTTTGCTTGACAACAGGCCAGGTTACTTCTGTTTTTGAAGCTGTGTAAAAGAACATCAGATTCTGGGAAGCAAGGGTAACCCCAGCAATTAACATGAAGAGGTAGCAAGTAATGAGTCCATCTTTTTCAGAGAGGACAGATGAAGATTGCTTCTCTAGAGGGCTTTCTGCTCTGTAGATAATGCTAGCTGCGCATAAAAGACAGATACAGTCCTGAAGATAGACACCAAAACTCAGAATCCTCTTTTCGTAGAAGGCAGAGCAACAGCACGTGAACCTCCATGCTCCGCTGATATCTCCCTCCTTGTGCTATTTTTCTGAGTCCCACTGGATCCCTTATAGCTCCTGCAGGCCGATAACATGGCTACAAGCATCAGGGAAGTGAAGAGGCCCCTTACACCAGCACTGGTTAATGATCTCATGAAGTCTGCAGGAGACTGCAGAAACAGTTCCAGGCTCGAGGTGTTTTGAGCTGTTGGAGTTTTTTAACTTCTTAAGCATTAAATACATTAACAATTCAGAAAGCACAGGTTTAAATTGTGCATTCCTTTCTCTTTTTCAAGTTTCTTAGCCACAGATGTTTAATTCTTTCCTTTTTACTGGACTCTAGGCATCCATGAAACGTAGGAAGTCTGTAACTTTCCAATTCATCATGATAGTAAGCTTCACAAGTTCCAGTGGTTTGAGGAAATTCTAAACTGTGGAGAACTATAAATCCCAATTTATTTAATAAATCTTTGATTAAGTCTTTCAAGACATCTCTATTCAGGTAAGACTTACTGTAGAAAAGCCTGGTTTATTAGTGTAACCAAGTACTGAAGTTTTCCCTGGCAACGTGGCACACCTTTCCTTACATGCTGTCTTACTGTTCATGCTCTCTCTCAGGCAACCCTAGAGCACTCCACAGGTTGGACAAAAGCAGTAAAACCAGTGCTTTCAAGTTATTCATGTCTTTAAAAAAGAAGAGTAAGGATGGTTTATGCTTAAGGGAACCACAGAATAGATTAGAAGTAGATTATATTTAATCTGAAATCGTTTATCTACCAGAGGCATTCTGGGCAATTAAATGTCTGCTTATTGGGACCACTGCCAAAATAACAGATTCAATTAAATGAATTGCAATAACTCCTAATAATAGTTAACTGGCCCACCTAATCCATTTAAATAACGCATCTGGTCTTGCCTGTTTGCCTATTCACCATTCACTCGCACAGCATTTACTAACATAAATGGTCTGCGGTGAAATCCTTTTTTTGCTGTTTTATTGCTGAGTTTTGGCCGCTGAATAAGTAGATCTAACTTGGGCTGGTGACATCTTTTGACATTTGTCAGCCTCCACCTTTGTCATTTGTTGTTAGACAGTTTTGGGGAAAAAAAGTGGAAGAACAGAAAAAACACTAGCTGTAAAAAATGAATAGCCAATCATTATTTCAAGAAATACAATCAATGTCAGAGCTGAATGAATAGTTTCTAATGGGAGGGAGAATCTTTCATCAAATTATGTGAATGAAGTGGCATCAACCAATTAAGAAAATGTGCTGAGGGTAGCAGATGTATTCAACTTCACATACCTGAAATCAAGACTTGTAAGAACATAAAAAATCAAACACCTAAATATTGTAATCTGTCAAAAAAATTAATTTGATAATTCCTTGCCACTGACTTTGAATGATGAAACAGAAAAGGCAGTCCATAATTTCTCAAAGTTAATAAACTAAAAAATATTTTTTGAGAAAAAAAAATTAAAAATCCATAAGACTGAAACTTATTTGAGTGTTGGTTTCAGAGACTTCTTCAAAATCCACCTTTTTCTAGTTGTACAGGTCTTGAAAATGAGGGAAACCAGTTCCTAAATATGAAACCAAAAAAGCTAATTCTAAGATTAGCACTGCGGACAGTAAACTACTTTGTGTCTCCCATATGTGAGTGCTTGGAAGAAATTATATTTCATACACTAGAATTTATATCATTCTGTGCAGCCAGACAATACTTACATATGGTCTTGCAAACTCCTAGGGGCTCCAGGGCTGTATCGAGAGCCTCAAGATGCTCTGGCAACACAAATCATTCCAAATGCTCACTACCAGAATTACCCAGATGGAACAGGCTTATAGCAAGACTCTCCTGGGAACAGTTAACAGGATCAGAGGGGTGGCTCATGTCCACCCCACACCAAAGTCCCTGCCGCTGGATTTTAACCAGGAAAACACCTGCCCACCCACTGCGGCTGGCCCTGGCTCTTCTTTTAACCTGTGTTTCTGCCTTGAAAACAAATGCCGACAGAACATGATTACCTTGTAAAAGATTATATCATTAGTCAGAGTGCCCATGAGAAATAGCACTGAGGAACAAGCAGAAAGAATGCAAAAACCCACAAAGCTACTGTGTCATAATAGAGTTACCAGTCTTTCTCAGACAAATGTTCTTTGACAGGAGAAATTGAAGTGAAAAGTCATAAATCATTAAAGCTCTGTATTGCATAGTATTGATATATCACATAATGGCTACAAACAAGGTACTAATGATTATCTGAATCTTATTTCATGAACATGAATTTCTTAATTGGGTGATGCCTACTTAATTGAGTACAGTCGAATCAAACTAATTGCCTCCAACATTAAGTACTTATGTTAAGTCTTCAAGAGAAGAAGAATAGATCCAGCACCTAAGTCTTTTCTATGTCATTGTGTTCATAAGATTTAATAGAAGTGGAAGGCAACGCTCAAATATAAAAAGAAAATTAGATGTTTAAAGGAGAATGTTCTCTGTAAATATGAAGGTTTCTGGGTTCCTTCCATTAAAAATACTCCTATCCAAAAAAGTGGTAAGTAGGTGTAGATATCCATCATTTATTGGTGAAACATAAGTTAGCAAAATGCTAACAGTATAACAGAAAATGCACGTATGCAAAGACAAGCAAATAAAATAGTTTTTCAAAAATAATTTTCATTTCATGAAGTGTCTAGTAGTTGCATATTTTCTTGCTTGGTTGTACAAGCAGGATCTTACAAATTGATCAATATATAGATATACAGCATTTATGAGTACTTCTGTCCTCTGACATTAGTAAGCACACGCTCACTAATGGTTCTAGCTGATAATCACTTTGGAGTAAAAAACCTATTGCTGAACCGCTACAGAAAGCTATTTCCTCAAGGAAATAACAAACCTTTTGTCATAATCCAGTATGCAGTTTCACATTTTTACTACCTGAGGCTTATGACTGAAATATCTGGAACTAAAGCTGAGTACAGGGAAGGTCTAGTAATATAAACGGGTTGTACAAAGAAGAGCTTTGTCAGAGAAGGCTAGGAATTGGCTTTTTCTGAAAGGCCACAGATCACCTGACGTTCAGTAGTATCAACCTTAAAACCTACGCAGAGTTCTTTTAGGGTCAGTGGCACACAGGAGAGCTTCCCAGTTTGCAGACCCAAGTGTCCATTTAGCCATCTCTGTAACGTAATGTGTAAGAAGAGGATTAAGAAGAAACATTTATAGTTGATCTAAAAAAAAAAGCTGTTACATCTTTTAACATCATGGCTGAAATACCAACTTTTTTTGAGTGTCCACATTTGAAAAATACATTGCTAATTTGAAGGAACACCTGGCAGAAAAAGTTCCTCTATTTTGAGGGATTTAAGCTACTAAACAACATTTATTTAGATGGGGGAAGGGAAGCACCTCCATTACAATTTGTAACACTCTGATTATAGATTATATAGCAACTGCTATATTTGTGAAACAATGCAGGGAGACAAGAAATTTTCATTAAGAATTAGTGGTAAAATTATATGAAAAACAAAATTTGAATCCACTGTTTTGAAAAGCTATCTATATTCTCAAGAGCTGCAGGTAGCAAGCAGCAGTTTCTGGTTATTGTGGAATTTGTATTTTCAAATAAATACTATTTAATAAAA
Organism: Pluvialis apricaria; assembly: GCA_017639485.1. Classification (NCBI taxonomy): domain Eukaryota; kingdom Metazoa; phylum Chordata; class Aves; order Charadriiformes; family Charadriidae; genus Pluvialis; species Pluvialis apricaria. Next base: position 138,968,691 of record CM030008.1, on the reverse strand, counting down.
CAGTTTAAGGACTAAACAGGAAAAAGAGGTATAATACTACACAGGAACCTTTACTCCAACAGATGAAGGAATAACATTACCAAATGGAGACTGAGGCTGGGCAAATTCAAGGAAGAAATAAGGTGCTCGTTTTCAGTTGATGGTAAATAATCTCAGTTTATTGAAACCATTTACCAAGGGCTGTGGTGGATTCCTTGTCACTTGAAGTCATTAAATAATGATTGAGAATCTTTCTCAAAGACATAGCCCAGAGAATAGGGTGTTATGTGGAGGCGCAATCTGGGTTATTGCAGTGATATTTTCTGATCTTAACATCTGTGGACTTACAGAAGCTAAAGGATAGGTTACCCATGATTTATTTTACAAATGCATAACAATGAAAAGTTATCCAAAAATTCAAGAAAGTGGTCCAGCAATTTCACAATGAGAAAACTTCATTTCTCTTATACATGCTAATGACTGAGGAGATAAGATGCACCTTTTCTCCTATCAGCTAGTGACATTTACTCAGGTCAGTACTGGATGATTAAGGTAAGCACTCTTCATTTGGGAACTGTCTCCATGATTTATGGCTGTTTTCACTGTGCTCTACATGGTCTTAATACCTTACAAGAAAATTATGATGTTGATTGAATACAATAAATTACAGAACTCCAGTGAATTAAAATATCTTGGATAGATCTCAGCAAATGGTTTTTTTTTCAATTCACAGTCTGTGCTCCACAAAATAGAGTTTCAGGAACACCAAAACTATTTTTATTGTGAAACAAGTATAGCCAATGTTTAGGAATGTAAAAAGTGGGAGCAAGATCAAAAGCATCAAACAGTTTGTTTCAGAAATATGCCTATCATTATTTTATGGTGTTGACAGTTTTCAGTTCTCCATTTGGAGCTAGAATTAATTATTACATAATTTACTTAAGCTAAAGAAAAATGTTCATGGAAAGGGATTTAAAATTTGAAAATAAAACAACTGAGTATGAGAAAGTCACTTCAAGCAAAGCATCCAAGTTTAATCTAAAATAATTGTAGGACTGTTGTAGGATTTTTAAAGTTTTTTCATGTTTCCAAAAGAGTCTTTCTGGTTCATCAAGAATCATTTTTTATGGGGATAAATTTCTAGTTTGATTTCCAAAAATAAAAATCCATTAAAAATCTGCTTTCTCAGAATTTTTTACCATCCTTTTTTTGTTTATCAGACCCAGAATGAAAACTTTTTTTTACTGTAACCCGTGCAAATGTTATGTCCAAGTGTGGTTTAACTCCAGCCAGCAACTAAGCAGCATAGAGCTTCTCACTCACACCCCCCCTCCCCGCCCTGTGGGATGGGGGAGAGAATCAAAACAGTAAAAGTGAGACAACTCATGGGTTGAGATAAAAGTTTAAGAATTTAATTTAATAATATTAATAATAATTAATAATTAATAATAAGAAGAATAATAATGGAAAATAACAACAAAGAGAGAGAAATAAACCCAAGGAAAATTAACGACTCAAATGAAAAACAATTGCTCACCACCAACTGACCAATGTCCAGCCTGTCCCTGAGCAGCAACAGCTACCCCCAGGCCAACTCCCCTCAGTTTATATGCTGAGCATGACATCTTATGGTATGGAATATCCCTTTGGCCAGTTTGGGTCAGCTGTCCCAGCTGTGCCCCCTCCCAGCTTCTTGTCCACCTCCAGTAAGGCATGAGAAACAGAAAAGTCCTTTATTTAGTGTAAGCACTGCTTAACAACAACTATAACATCAATGTGTTATCAATATTATTCTCATACAAAATCCAAAACATGGCACTATACCAGCTGCTAAGCAGAAAATTAATTCTATCCCAGATGAAACCAGGACACCAGGCAATGTTAGCAATTATCTGGACTGGAGGACTGACAGGGAAGACAGGTATCTTGCCTTGACAATGCTGGAGGATACAGGAGTCATTTACGACTCTACCAGTACTGGGATTGGCACTTCCCTCCTGCACAGCCCATTGCTGCCGAGGCTGCCCAGGGAGTGGAGGGAGTTGGAGAGATGATGGTAAGGGGACCCACTAACCCACCTCATCCCTTCTTTCCTCCACCTCCCCTCTCTCCCAGCCCCCCTGGAGCAAGCCACAGGTCTCCAGAGCTCTTGTGACACAGCCCCAACTTCCTTACCATTCCCTCATGGGAGTTATGTATTTGCCCACTTTACAAAATGCCCAGATTCTTGGGGATCACTATAGTTAGATAGTTTGAAACCAAAAATCGAACCTCGGTGCATTACCTGAAAATACATGCAATATCTTTTCCCTGAGCAATATATCCAAACATGAAAGACATTCTGAATCCCTCCCAAAGCAGAGGAGGAAGGACAGCTTTCCAGGATAAACCTGGTGGTTCAGAGACAAACTTTGTGGACCACAATTTTTCAGTCCTTTACTCTCAGACTCATCACCTCTATACTCTGGGACATGTACTAATTCCTCATCAGAAATACTTAAAGGCTAAACTTAGGTTGTACCATTTTTGCTGACAAAAGCAGAATTTGCAATGAAATCTTTCTTTGTAATAGAAAAAACTTATGTCTATCTTTACAGAGACAAGGAAACTGCTAGTACCAAAAGGAGCTCAGGATGATAAGAAGATGTGATTTGGGCCAGTCTGACCAGTCTGATGTGGAATCCTAACTGTTCTGTTAATCAGTACTTTGATATGTGGATATTCCACTTTTTTATTAAGCAGTGAAGCTTCCTAATATACACATGTAGAACCTGTCTAATAAGGAAAAGGAAAAGATAATACTCTGAAAAGTCTTGCAAGTCTTCCCTCTCCTAGTCCACCTGTCTATGCTGAGTCTTGGCAGGAGGTCGCTCAGCCTTGCATATGCCCGTTATGAGGCTATTAATACAGTGAAACATGATGTGGTGATACAGAACTAATTAATGGAGAATACATGTGATATAAAATGCTACCATATTCACAGCAGCCTTTAATCACAATGTAAACCTCATGTTAAAACATTTTTTATGTGCAGATTATGCTGACCATAACATAAAAATCTGAAGTACTCACTTTTATAATTCACAATGTGTTATCTTTGTAGAAATGCCCTCCCATTTTATTTATATAATTTTCAGTCCAGTATGTAGTGGTCTATGTGAATTGGTTGTTAGCAAGTACATTCTGGGAAAAAGTAGTACTAAAATTTCCAGCAAAGGTATAATCAGACAATTGCTGATCAAAATTACTGCATAAAAAACTCAGAGATACAATCACAAACAATTACCATACAATTACAACATGAAAACGTACCAAGTACAGATACAATCACAAAGACAAGTACAGCTGATGGCAAATCTAGAAGCAATTACATAAAGCCTTTGAAGAATTACACACATTTATTTAAACTTGATAAATGTGTATGTCTTAGCAGTACGATAATTGAGCAGGATTATTATAACCAGTGAGATGGGGCAATTTCATTTGCATAAGTAGTTTTACAAATTTCTAATATTTAAAATTTGATTAAAAAATGAAATTGCAGTTATTAGCATTCAGGTTATTCACTTTTTTATCTTACAATCATTAATTATTTTAGAGCCACCAGAAATTTGCAAAATACTTCACATATATGAGAAACTATAATCCTTTTAATCCAAAAGCTCTTGATATGTAATCTTGGCCACAATTTGCAACCACGAGGTATCAAGGCAGGTAGTAAAAAGACAGGGAGTTGTAGAAATCATTAGCTCCTTGAATCTGCACATTTACACCATGATCTAAAATTCTGCAAGTCAAAAGATGCATTGCAATATCTTGCAGAGATGTTTGATCAAGTTCTTTCCTAAGAAATGACTGTTTTATTTTGCTGCTCACAATCACCATTGAAAAAATGAGACTTATTTTGTGTTGGTTTTTGCAGTGCTTGGAGTGGAAATAAATCTACGATGATTTGAATGACAAGAAGATAATCATGAAGTTTATTCCTCAGCACGCTACTAAAAACAATAAACCTAAGTTTGTTCAAAGTGATACCCTGAGAAATTCAATCAGAATTGCTAGCAGGTCATCTTGAAATATATTGTTAACAATAAGGTGTCTTTGAAATCCTAATGATAAGTATTTTAAATTGCTAGAAACAGAATCACATACACAGAAGAAAGGTAAACCAGCATAATGATACACCAGTACTGTTAAAAGGGGCACACTGAAACACACAATTTTACTTTTACTTGACAAGGACTTGACAGCCTTTGGCATGGATATCAGAGCAAAAATTGGCTTTGGCATCAAAATCAAATCAAAGACTCATAGATAATTTTAGTTCGCAGGCTCCAAGCTGTACTTGACATACTCTATCATGGATCCTGCTCCTGGATCGAGGACATTGCTCTACACAAGCCCTGCAACATTTTTCAAAAAAAGTCAGCCTCCTAAATTGTTGGGTTCAAAATCAAAACCAAACATGCCAAATGATTTTTTAACCTTATGTATTGCCCAGCAACAGTTCTGCTTTTGATGAAACCAGTGACAACAGTGTTTTGCTACTGTATAACAAAAGGTACAAAAACTCATTTAAAAAAGCTGTTGATGAACTGTAAGCTTATAAAGTCATGCATTTTCATGTATTCACTGCAGTTTATGCTCTAAGAATCTGTTTTTTCATGCCAGCTATTATGTACCAAATACGTACATCTTCATTTTTGACACATCGAAAGATTTTAATTCCATTCTAAATGTCCAGCTTAAAAGCATCATTTCTGTGCACAACTTTGTACTATTAGTTTTAAAATGAAAGGGGTCTGAAGGGTCACATTCCTTTATACTTCACCAAAAGTAAGTTTATAATTGATGGTTTGCTGTGTTTACATGTCCCTGTTCTGTCTGATTCCTGCCTAGTGTTTGTGAAACTTTGTACAGAACTTCATACCAGACTGATGAGATTAAGCTTTAAACATGCTGCATGCCTTTTCCTGCTCAGAAACAAAACAAGGGGTGTGGAAGATTGTTCAACTGGAAAGTAAGGCAGGAAGATTTGCATTTTGGGGGTTGTCTTTGATGACTAGGCCCTAAGAATAAAATTTTGAGGCCCTTAATTGAGCCAAATTCTAATTGACAAGTGCAAATATGCCCTGGGAAACATAAAATTTGATCCACAGAGTTATACTGTTATTCAGACTATAAGCTATTAGGAGTTAAATCATGCAACTATGAACCTTGTTGAGTCGTCTGTTCTCGTGTCAGTCTTTTCATTACAGCTTACCTGTGTTTGCAAGACTGAATTCTGATCAATTAATTTATTCCCCCATTGCTACAGAAGATGACCTTAACTTTATGGAATTAGTAAATATCAGGTTTCCTCAGCATGTAATTTTAGTTGTTCCACTCTCAGAATAGATTACAAAAGAAACAACATAATGAAACAAAGCAGGGAACTCAACAGTTAGTAAATCTACATAATACGCTCTACCTGGTATGCACACTACAGCAGTAGAATGAGCAGAAAAGGAACTGAAGCAAAATTGCTTGACCTATTTTAATATTTGATGAAGAAATACTAAGCCTAGAAATATCATGTCTTCAGGGACCTTGTAGTTGATATTATTAAAAAACATTTTAAAAGGAGGCTCCTATAGTCTATCATAATAAGCTTTGGGTAATACTTTAAGAGTCCATTAACTTATGCTCAACTAATCTTGAATTACAATAGAAATCCTTTGAAAGCATGTATGATAGTCACACAAATACCACATAAATTCATTTCCATCCTTTTGTGAATGTTTTCCCCTAGACACACTACAGTTTTTAATCCCTTTGTGTAATAGTCCAGAACTTGATATTTTAATGTTAATGGAAGGAAGTCTGATCAGTCCTAAATCTTAAAGAAGAATCCAAATCAAAACTGCCTGTGAACCAAATATAATGATTTTTTGAAGTTATTTGTCCGTAACTCTGAAACTACAACAGAGTAAAAAAATGGTTTTCTTATATGAGTGGCATAATTGTAATATTTATTATTTCCAATTAACATCATTTTTGTGTTTTAAATTATCTGAGTTACCAATACAAGTTAAAATTTTTCCAAAGAATCACTATCTGAACAGCAGCCTGGAAAGCAGTAGAGTCTTTCAAACTTGTGAAAGCAAAAGTCATGAAAAAAATCAGCCATGCAAGGTTGAACTATCGAACTGAGAGGGGAAGAAAAATGTTTGAATGGAAAACATCTTTGTCAGAAAACATGACTTTGGACTGTTCTGTTTTCCCAGTTTTTCCAATAACCTTCCAAAATCACTGCACTTTTAAGTTTCTTTACTAGAGATTATTTTGTCATCAAAATAAGGCATTTTTTTAAACTCTAAATATTTGCAGCGGTATCTTACTGTTGATGAGGCCCAGTCATTTCAGAGAAAAGACACACCTGAGAAGCCACATGTTTTCAGTATTGGAAAATGGATACTTCTAAATAATTCCCCCTGTCTCTGAATACATTTGAATGCAAACCGATGCTGAAGTCATGGTCATGACAAAACAGAATTATTTTTCTTCTGTGGCTCTACACTAACCCCTCTCTTCTTGTTCCTGTTGAGTTTTTAAGTCTTTTAAAGGGAGAGGTCTCTATTATAGGTTAGTTCACTACCAGGAGCCTAGCATAACCCATATTCTACTGAGGCCTTATATACTACAGCAATACAAATATCTGTGTCTTGTTCCTTTGAGCTTGGATTTTTCAGTGTTTGTTGGTGCAGGTACTAGGCTTGGGGGAACGATAGATCAGAAATTGAGATCCACGCCAGCCTGGTGATCTAATCTCCCAACACACACCCTGCAAAGGATCTTGGGCAGGGTAACTGGAAAGACTGGAGATGTCCTGGGGTGGCCAGGAGTTCCAGCCACAGGCACCATCAGGGACTGGACCAGGCACACGGACACTGGCTCCTCACTAAGTGCATTCATTAATGCTCCTAGTGCCATTACTACTTTAGAAATTGCCTGTTTCATTCTTCTTTCCAGTGTCTGAGAATTCTGTCATTGCTTATATTTGGGAGAATGAACCACCGCACACACATCAAGGAACAGCGATCATCACACCCTCTCATAAGCCTGTAATTTACAGACAGCACTGAACAGTTTGAGCTACTCTCTGTGTACCTGGCAGGCTGGAACCTTGACTTCTCTGTGTGGTAAAAGGTTGATGACATTGCTAATTTGAAAATAAATAGCTTCCTGTAATGTTATAGAACTGCTGTAGCAATCAGGCACATAAAGATAAAAGCTCATATAGATAAAGGCATATTAATTAGCTCATAAAGCCTTATTAATCAGGCTTGTAATGGTAGCAGTTTGAAACCATAAAAGAAATGTGTAAGATATTTGTCTGCAGGCTTAAAATACAGAAAAGAATGAAAACCCACCCACACAGCATGATGTGATATTAGCACCCTGCTACTGGGAAAAGGAAGATACAGTCTAACAGCAGCATCTTCATTACAGTATATGAATGACAATACATTTGCTCTAGCTGAGGAATAATAGCAAAGAGTACTTCAGACATACCCGGACACATTAATCTACATCTAAAGTAGCTTGACTACCTTAATCCATGGCTCACGGAAATCAGTGGGTCTCTAACTGAGAGTGGGATCAGAGCCTACGAGATCCATTTGTAAAGACGAAATCCTATCCAAACTAAAGCCAATGGTTACTGCCTTCAAAAACACAGCATGCCAGCGTGTTTCCTGATCACTAAGTCCTAGACCTTCTTCAGGCAAAAATTCCTGCTCAGATTGAGATCAAATGAACTTCAAGGATTCTAAAAAATTAGAAGTTCTGGTTTTTGATGAAGATGCTCTATTCCCATCTTTATTTAGCATTTGATACTTCCAACCAAAGTCTGCCACTCTAATCCATTGAATTTTCAACAAAAACTAAAAATCAGAGACATTTAGAAAATTGTAAACTATCCTATTTATTTCTGTATCACACCGCACTAGCCCTACAAGTTTCTAACAAATCTTCCTTGTTCCAAGACTTTCTGCACACAGTGCAGACAGGAATCCCATTTTTATTATAAATAACTGGGGCAACCGCAGCAATTTATGATTCTGCAAATACCTTCCCTAATCACTAAATCTCCATTAATTTTATATATATTTCCAGAAGGTAGAACTGTTTGCTGTGCAAGAGACTGTAAAAGAAGAAAATTATGATTTTTTCCCTTCCTTCTTTTTGCTTCCAATTTTGTAACAAATGCAGAACAGATCTACTTGGGAAAAGCAAGCTCCACTCCTCTCCTGAGCAGCCATGAGCAGCAACGGTAGTGCGTGGTCCTTGTCACTTACCCACCTCCTCCTCACACATTTCGCCATTGCATCTGGATCAAAGAAACTGGTATTTATCCTTGACACAATCTGACATGGTCACATCAGTGTGATGAAGGCTCTTATTCCATTTTAAGCCCTTCCAAAAGAATGCATTTTGGGGCACCTGAGAAGCTGATTTTCATCTAGGAAGAAATGTATAAGGTTTTTCTCCTTTTCACCTAATATTAAACCAAAGTAAGCATTATTTATTTACACATTCAGCTGTTCATCCCTTACACTGAAACAATGATATCTGTTAGATTGCCAGTGTATTCAGCCTTGTACTTTTTAACAAACTTAAGATGGTGACGATTATACCATTTTCATTTGCTGCTTTGTCTTATAACATTGTTTATATTACTGCAAAATGACAATGACATCCAAAGGCACAAAAGCCTAATCAGAAGTATTCATTATCCATGGCAAAGCATTCAAAATCTGAGTTACTCAGGATCTCAACAACTTTCATTCTTCACAAGTCTATGAATTTTAGAAGCATGTATAGTAAGTAAAGGACACATGTAAACTTTTTATTTTTAATCTGTCCCCACACAGTGTTACACTGGTCAACGTTTGTTGGATTATGGTTGGCTGAGACAACGGCATACAGAGCCACTATGTCTTGTTGTTGATAGCTGTCATTGATAAGGCTCCGTGTGAAAACTTTTGGTCCCAGGTACATTGCTGCAGTCTTTATGTTGAAAAGAGAAGAGTCAAGATCAAAAGAATTTCAGATGCGTCCAACTGAGGCACAAGAATACTTAAAAATTACATACAGTTAGAGACCTTCTTGGAGAATCAATGCTGTTAATGATGTACAGTAGGTTGCTAAAAGCACACCTACCAGGTCAGCATGCAATAGGGTATTAGCCAGACTTCACTGCACTATTTCACTTCTGGGTCATGAAAGTGAAATTGTGAATCCAGTCCAGCCCACTAGAAGGAGTGACCAGCTTCAGCGCACATTTACATACACAGCAAATGGCTCGTTCCCACAAAGCGGGTGCATTTGTAACGAGGCTGGAAGCTCACTGAAACCTGAATGCTGAGAACTTTGCCTGAAAAAGGATGCAAGGACTAACAGATTGACTTTTTTTCTGTTTTTTTTTTTTTATATTGTAATATGCCAAGTGGGTCACAGAAGATATAAATATATATGTAGTCCTGAAGAAAAAAATAAAATATCCACAGCACTTACAATTATCATAATCTTAGAAAAGCTCAAGTCTCAAAGCATTGCACTTATTGACCAGCTCCTCTGCTGGCGTGAATAACAATAGCTCCATTTATTTCAATGGAGCTCTGTGAGGTTACATCAGGTGAGGACTGGGTCTTATTGGTCTCCTTCTTCATGTTCCTGTCATTCCCAAATGGATGTAAATGCTATATAATTTTTCAACTCTTTAGCTCCTCACACATCATAGAATCATAGAATGGTTTAGGTTGGAAGGGACCTTGAAGATCATCGAGTTCCAACCCCCCTGCCACAGGCAGGGACACCATGATATGTTGAACCCGTGCTTGCAATATGAAGATAATTGCATATATTTACCATTTCTGTCTACAACATGAGAGGAAAATGCAGGTCTGTTTAACTCTACACACTCATTTCTTTGTCAAGGAAGAGTATTTTAAAAGATGCCTTTTAAGCTATCTTTTTATACACTGAAGAAAATGGCTATTGTAACAACCACAGTACCATTTTAGCTTTCAATAGAAATTTTCTCCTAGAATAGTTTCTGGTTGTAAATAATGCATGCGAGTAGTCCATTTTAGGGGGTTATCTTCCTTCCCTACCAATACAGCTCCCACATAACATTTTGCCCAGGATTTCACTCAAGAGAGCAAAGTTTTTTGAGGAAAATACTGTTCAGTTCTCTCCATGTCAGACTTGCAGTTGACATACCGGTGAACTGTTTACAAAAATGAATTCTGCATCCTGTATCCAGCTGACAGACCCCTGCAGTTGGTAATTTATTAGTTATTCTTGCTATGAAAGAATATGTACATAATCTCTTTATTGTGTTCATTTTTGTATAAAAGACAGAATAATTATAATTCTTTTATTTGTGATCACACAACTGACGGTTCTAGTCATATAATATAAAAACAATTTACTGATACTCATGTGTGAAATGCTACTGTACAAATATGAATCTTTCCCTTTGACCACTGAATGATGATCAGTTGGCCTAAATTAATCTTTTTTATTATTATTTATCACAGTATGTCTCTTTCTGAATTCAAAAATTACGAATTTCTAGAACTAGCAGAAAATACTTTTTAAAATCTAAAAAATGGACTTACAGTATTAGTTATATATCATGGTTGAAAAGGAAGACAAAACTGGAGTAGAAAAATTCTTGAATACATTTACCAGTGATGGAGAAAGTGGTTTATGGATAAACTTTTTTTACCTAAAGAACTAGATGTTTGGCTAGAATAAATCAGCAATGGCACATCCCTTATTTTCCTGAGCTAAGGATCTAGCCCACGTGCTCTACTACTACATAAAAATGTTTTTGATCCTGATACAAGAAAGAAACAATATTTGCACTCATTTTATGAATTGAAATAAGGTGGAGCAGAGGGGAGATGGAGGGTGTTAAATAGTATGGCCAAGGTTGCACAGAAACTATCCAGGTCAAGGCTGTCTGCACAGTTTGTTTGTCTCTATAACAATATTGCCCTCGCTAAAGTCACTGTATTTAAATTTTCAAAGTAGGTTGAACTTGGATTAGGCACCAAGGCAAGTAAGTGCCCACTAGTTATTTGACATGCACTGCAATTAAAAATGAAAGAAATCAGTCTCACCATATTTGGGTATATGAAAAATGTTTCCTTGGAAAATATCAAGTTGAAATTATCCTCTGATTACTGTCATGTCACAGATGGGCAGAGGGGGCACAGAGAAGTAAAGGATTTTTTTCAAAATTGTACAACAGATCATTTACTGTCATAGTCCTTTCTGGCTTAAGGTCTGTATTCCTGTGAATCCATGGCAGAGATAATATTATAAAGGAGGGTCCACGTGGTGCTGTACACGCCTGCCACTCCTACTTTAACTAGCAATCATCAACTGCCTTCCATATATGTTACCCATAAAATAAAAGAAGCTGATGCCTTGCAAATACAACATGTTACTTTGACTTCTGTCCCTAAACAGATATCTGGATAGGGACACACAACTCATCACTAGAGAAAATTTGGTGCTTGGCAAAGGCATGAACATCCAGTCCCAGACAGAACAAACGCACCAGAGTTTCAGACCAGCATAGCCTGGGCAGGTGGATGCACAGAACATCACACTTCAGTCATGACACCAAAGATTCTGCAATCTCATTGTCATGGTTTCAGTTGGGATAGAGTTAACTTGTTTATTAGCAGCTGGTGTAGTGCTAGGTTTTGGATTTGGGATGAGAAATGGTGTTGATAGCGCACTGGTGTTTTTAGTTGTTGCTAAGCACTCAAGGCCTTCTCTGCTCCTCACACCCCCCACCAGCGAGCAGGCTGGGAGGGCACAAGAAGCTGGGAGGAGACACAGCTGGGAAAGCTGACCCCAACTGACCAAAGGAATATTCCATACCATGTGACATCATGCTCAGTATATAAGGCTGGGGGAAGAAGAAGGAAGGGGTGGGAATGTTTGGAGTTATGGTGTTTTAGTCTCCCAAGTAACCATTATGTGTGATGGAGTCCTGCTGATGGCTGAACACCTGCCTGCTGATGGGAAGTAGTGAATGAACTTGTTTTGCTTTGCTTGTGTGTGTGGCTTTTCCTTTACTTATTAAACTGTCTTTATCTCAACCCACGAGTTTTTTCACTTTTACTTTTCTGATTCTCTCCTCAATCCCAACCAGGGAGAGCAAGCAAGCGGCTATGTGGTCCTATCTGCTTACTGGGGTTAAAGCATGACACTATTCTAGATGTTACTGGGCAAGCTATCTTTGGGAATACTTTTTAACCTTCTCTAAGTGGAACATGTGTATGTAACAAAACCCCCAACTTTGCAAATGGTTCTACTGATTTCATTAGCAGAGAAGTTGAGGCTTCTTTGGTCTGTCTTCCTAATTCTGAGGCCTTCTTTTTAAGAATGATTCACATCAAAAGATTAGTGTGGAATTAAAATAGAAGATACATGAAGGCTTTGCACCATGTTCCTTACATGCACTGAAGTCAGTTGTAATCTATTAATCTCCAATTTGCATGTGATTAAGCTTCAGGAGTGTTCCCTGTCTGCCTATGCTGTATCTCTTTCTTCAGTGCCTATTGCCAGGCATTTTTCAGAACTGATAGTGGCTTATCACTATCAAAAAGCAGCTCAAAGACCTTAGGAAAATCTTCAGCTTAGCAACCGTCCTTTTAAAATTGTAAATCATACCTGTTTTCCTTCATCTTTGTAGCTATTAATAGGCATACTTTTCATGACAACAGGATTTGTTTGCGGGGTTATGAGATATCATCTGCTCCTTCTCTTTCCTTGTCTCTTAAGCTGTAATTTTCTGTCACAGGTTGTCCTGGAAATGGCTTGTCACAAAATGAAAGATTTGTTGCTACCGTAAGAGAAGAAACAGCTGTAAAAGAGCAAAAGTTAGATTTCAGCCAAATGTTCTTTAAACAAATGAATAGGGAAAAAAGGAGACCCTAAACAAAGCTTGCTTAAGCTGTTTTGTTTCTCTAGACAGTCTTTGCAAAGTCTGGGAAGATAAGAAGAGTCCTACAAATGGTTGTAGCTTCAAATAGATTGTGTGGGTGGTTAAATACAGGAGAGCACAGTGAGCGATGAAAATAGGATGGGCTTGGGTCTGTACTCAGAAAGAAAACAGATTTATTTTCTAGCAGAAAGCAATTTCCATAAATAAATAGGATTGCTCATCATTACCTGCTTTAAGCATAATTAGGCTAAATATACTTCCAGCAGTCAAAACAAAAAAGAGATCTCGGTTAAGTCTTCTTTTTCTCTGAAAAGTCTTTGCTGTATTCAGTTGGTGTCAGGCATGAGGACGGGAGCGGGACAGGGTCCAGCTACCACTCTCTGATGTCCAGTTTGTCTTTGGTCCGTGGTGTAGGGAACAGAAACATGGCAGCTATTTCCACGGGTGCTCTCATCCCCAGCGTTATTCTGCCACCAGGACATGCCAGAAGGCTCCATGCCAAAGCCATGGTGTATGATCAAATATCCCAGTGTGTGGAGTGGGCAGACCCATAGCCCACCAACTCTGTGTCCGTGTGTGTGTATGTGTGTGTATGCAAGAATCTCATGTGCGAGGAACATCCCCAAAACAGCAGTGACAGACAGCCCCTCTTTCTTCTGTACTCTATGAGTAGAGCAATGGGCCAAAACTAGAGCTTGGTGTACACAGCACACAGAAGTCTATTCAGACTTTTGCAGCTGAGCACCTCAGGGTAAAAACGAACCCATTTTTCTCAGTTACCCAAAAGTCAAGTGATTATAGCCAGTGAAATTGGAAGCATGGTCAAACCCTTCTAGCAGAAAGACAACTGAAGCCTGTAAATATTTCCAAGAAGTTACATTTTTAATCAATATACTGTATACAGCAGTATTTGGTTTTCCAGTAGTATTTACTCAACTTTACACAGAAAGTAAACTCAATCAACGCAAACAATAAATAGCTGATATTTCAGTTATATTTGGTGTGTACAAACGGAAATAAGCTTCTGATGTTGCCTCCGGACTTAAAACCTGGTCTTATTCATTATCTTCAGTAAGAGGCTACATTTTTTAATCCTCTGAATAATTATTATTATTGTGGCTATGCCGATAATTTCTGGTAATGGCCTGTTGTCCCACACATAAAAGCCATTGTTATGCACTGCAGATATATGCTAAAATATTTCACAAGATTATGAGAAGAAAAATTATTATAATTTTGATTTACTTGTTCCAAAGTAAACCTCTGTAAACTAATTACAAGATACACCTTTTTCACAGATTCTGTGAATGGAAAAGACTCACTGATTACCAGTTTTGTCTTCAGTTCTATTTGATGAATCACATTTAATTACACCATAATTAGGTAACACCTCTGGAAAAATATGCCATGTAATGGTTATAAAGAATGAAAAGAAGTGATCATACTGTAATTTCAAAATACATCATGGCAATTCTTTTCATTAAATTTCTGTGCAAAGGATGTCACTTATCTTAATTGTTAGTGTCAATACCATAGTCCTAATGTTATAGTTTCCAAAAAACTAATTTCAATCCCAAAGTAAAGTCTGTGTTTATTTTAGAAATCATCTCAGACCCATTTAACTTCAAACACTCAAGGAATCCCATTAGACTATTAAATATAAGAAAATATAAAATTCTCTGCTTTCTAGAAGCTTTAGACAACATCAAAGTCCTCTAGCATAATTCTGCTTTAAAACAATGTATTATGTGGGTTTGCAGATCTGCTTTAGTCTCTAGTGAATAGAAATACCTCTAAAAACACCTACATTTACATTATTGCAGTTTCCAGTGACTTGAGGCAGGATCAGGGCCCCTTATGGTTGAAACTTATCAGCATTTAAAGAAAAGTTAAAACAAAAAAGTCCTTGCTGGATTTATGTAGGAAGGACACCAACAAGCAAGGAGGATTTATGAGGCAGAAATCTCAACGCAGCTTTTCTTCTTGACCTGATGACTAGGTAGTGAAAGTCACAACAATATTTGTGTATAGTCCAGTAACCCCATCTTCAGAGGAGCAACCTTCTCTGGATCAGCTAGGTCAATCCCTAGCTATGAAGTATCTTGCGTATTGACAGTGCGTGTGCTCTGCTGGCAGGTGAGCTGCCTTTTCCTTTGGGGTGCGTCATGTAGGCAGCCCTCCATCAGCCTGGTGCCACACATGCTGAGACCTGCTGTAGGGACTCACATTACACAGGCTCTCTGGAGCACTCCGGTCAGCCTTAAGAATCTCGATATGGGCCTGATTCATCGCTTTGTTACTCAGACTTTACTCAGTTTTATTTTACAAAAGCTTATTAGGAACCAGGGCTGTCTAGAGACTTTTCATGTCATGCTGGATCCGTCAGCGACATCCAGAATGCTGGGTCAGGCTGAGAGAGTCATCAAGAAAATATCCTCAGTTACCAAAACAGACTTTAGTATGCCCTTATTTTACATATTGTTGTAATGGTCCTGTTATCTGACTACCTGCCAACAGCGACCTTTGAGAGGTGACAGATCAGTCCTAAAACATTCATGGCTTGGATTAAAAACCACTGAGTCTTAGAACTGCATATTGAGCCTCAGTTTATTTGCCCACTGGATTTTTAGCCTATAGGCTAAATAGATCTGGCATCTTTATGTGTTTCCCTAGCTCAAAAGGCTAACCACATAGAAAGTTTTGATGGCTTTTTTTTCTGTTTTCTGGGTTTTTTTTTCAGTAGATGCTTGATTTCTTCCATACCACAGGGTACCCTGAGGCGCATTTCCAGGTAAACATGCCAGATACTTTAAAGCGTGGTAGCGGTCCTGGAGGTTACCAATGTTGCAGACTGAACAGCAAGGAAGAAGTGGCTGAACACTCACCCCCCTGGCATGAAATATTTTTTTCTGTGGTGGTTTCTATACAGAGAGTGGTTGGGGTACTAGATGAGGCTGCAGCCTGTGCAGCTATCGGGAGAGCTGAGAACCTCCCAGATAGCTCCTGTGAAAAGCTCCTGTGCCAAAAACGTGCTGTCTTCTCTCCCCATCTACAGTTCCTAGAGAACAAAGACTCAAAAACAGGGCTTTTGGGGCTAATGGGTGCTGCTGTTTTGCTGGGTTTCTGGGACACTTTGGATTGATGAAGTGAAGATGTTTTTGAAGCAAAAGACTTTCAAAGGAACAGGTGGCTGTGCGTGGGCACCGAGTCTGCAGTGTAGTTACACGAGGAAATAAACTCAAGGCCACATATTCCAACTAAAAGTGAAAGTGCTCTTCCAGCTGTAGCCTAAGGGAAAAATAACTTAAGAAATGCAAGGATTACAATTTTTTTTTCTTTTCTTGCTGTGCAATTCACAGTATGAGCTGGTGCCAGCAGGTCACCCAGTGCCAAGGACCACAACCGACCCTCTGCAACCAGAGCTATGCGTTTCTCACAAGGGCTGGCTCACAGTATTATTTTCCATAAACTCCCAAGTCCTGAAAAAAAAGCCTAAAGATTGCCTACATGTCACAAGGAGCATAAAATAAAGAAATGTTGTTATGGGCTTTTGGATGAGTTTAAACATATTAAAATTGTAAAGGTTCTTAGATGTAAAAACAATAAGAAAAAAAACAGGCATGTGTAATACTAAAATTTTATGGCATTACAAGAAACTCAGTAGTAGGTTGACTTTAAGTGCCTTGGGCCCAAGTGAACATAAATGTGTGTTTTATCTTTTGCAATTGCCTGTGTTTTTAGTACCATTTTGTTTAAAACATTTTATTGTTGTTTGTTGTTATTTTTAAACTTCTGAGAAATGCTATCCAAAAATCCCAAAATGTTAAAATTGAGTATGATGTTCAACTGAGAGCATAATAGAGTCAATTTTGAATATTAAATTGTATTTTTCAAGCTTTTAACACAGATAAATAACACTAACATGGAAGAGGGAATATGGAATTGTTAAAATTTTTCACTAAAATTATTTTTTATTTCTTTCTCATGTGCCAAATCAATGGAAATTTTCTGATATGATCACAGAAATCCTTGAAGAAATTATACTGGCAGGTAACTCCAAGATAAAATGCTGAGATCTATATAGCATGGCATATAATTATGGTAGAGGAAGGGCATGATCACAGCCATGAAAAAGAAATATAAGCCGCTTTAGAGAATTAAGTAACTTCAGCCCCAGTAAGTTCAGTACATTTCTCATCAGTGTTAATAGGAGTTATACCTGCTCACAGTATAAGTAAATTTAAACGAGTTACTTTTATCCTTCTCAATCCAGGAAGATGATTTTAAGAAATGAAGGATAAAGATTGCTAAGAGATTTGTCTTAGAATGAAGATGGCGACCTTGTCCTTGTGCAAAACCCATTCATTCCCTTTCCTTTCTGCCAAGTCAAATATTTGTCAAATATTTGTCAAATATATGGGACCTGTACTGTTTAACATCTTTGACAGCAACATGGACAGTGAGGTAGAGTGCACCCTCAGCAAGTTTGCTGATGATACCAAGCTGTTTGGTGAGGCAGACACGCTGGAGGGGAGGGATGCCATCCAGAGGGACCTGGACAGGCTGGAGAGGTGGGCCCAAGCCAACCTCATGCAGTTCAACAAGGCCAAGTGCAAGGTCCTACATCTAGGTCGGGGCAATCCCAAGCACAAATACAGGCTCGGCGGGGAATGGCCGGAGAGCAGCCCTGTGGAGAAGGACCTGGGGGTGCTGACTGATGAGAAGCTCAACATGAGCCAGCAATGTGCGATCGCAGCCCACAAGGCCAACCGTATCCCGGGCTGCATCAAAAGATGTGTGGCCAGCAGGTCAAGGGAGGTGATTCTGCCCCTCTACTCTGCTCTCGTGAGACCCCAACCTGGAGTACTGCATCCAGCTCTGGAGTCCCCAACATAAGAAGGACATGGACCTGCTTGAGCATGTCCAGAGGAGAGCCACAAAGATGACCCGAAGGCAGGAGCACCTCTCCCATGAGGAGAGGCTGAGAGAGTTGGGGCTGTTCAGCCTGGAGAAGAGAAGGCTCCGGGGACACCTTATTGCGGCCTTCCAGTACCTAAAGGGGGCCTACAGGAGAGCTGGGGAAGGACTTTTTACTAGGGCATGTAGTGATAGGACGAGGGGGAACGGCTTTAAGCTGGAAGAGGGCAGGTTTAGATTAAATATCAGGAAGAAGTTTTTCACTTTAAGGGTAGTAAGGCACTGGAACAGGTTGCCCAGAGAGGTTGTTGAAGCCCCGTCCCTGGAGGTGTTCAAGGCCAGGCTGGACGTGGCCTTGGGCAGCCTGGTCTAGTGGGAGGTGTCCCTGCCTATGGCAGGGGGGTTGGAACTCGATGATCTTCAAGGTCCCTTCCAACCTAAACCATTCTATGATTCTATGATTTGTGAATGGCTACTCCTTGTTGCAGCATAATACTCAGAGTAATATTATAGTATCGTATAGAGTTGGGTCTAAATAAGAATAAGGTAGTGAGCTTCCAACTCTGTCTGCAAAATATTTTGTTCTGAAATAAAGCAAACTCAGAATGAACAAAACTATTTTAGAAGGTAATATGCCATCATTTTGGGAAGACCAGCCCCACTGACCTTATGAGATTGGTCTGAAGCAGTATTTTGCGTTTCCCATTTTGCATCAACTCCAGGTCTATATTCATTACACCTCTGTCCTTCATTAACAGCTTTTCAGTATCTTGGTCTGAGTTCTTCTCTCTTTGTTTGTTATCATAGCACGCATAATTCTAGTTAGATTTACCGTGCGTGGGAAAACAATGGTTATTCAGAGTTCATAATCACGCTGGTGACAACTAACCCTTTCATTCCATTTAAATGGCATTTGCCTTTCTCATGATTACTCCTGTCAATAACTTTAAAAAAAGAATTCAACTTCTTATTAGCAAAGTCACAGCAAAGCAAAAATGTTTCAAACTACATTACAACAGACTCCTATTCTCTCTTCAATTTTAGCAACTTCAACATAAAATAGATGTTCAAGAAAACTCCATACACACCATACCTAAGAACTCAGAGGTAAGTATAGAGTTCTGGACCAGATTTCTCCCAGGTGGAAAAAAAGCAGTGCCAGTGTTTTAGCTTTGTGGCTGTGTTCTTCAAAAGCTTTCTATTCTGAAACATTAGCTCTTTATGAGTCATATTAATCCCTACTGCAACTTCTGTGTAGATACAAAGAAAAATCCTGTCATGCAAAAATCACATTCAATCAGATCCTCTGCTGCAGGTGTTAAATATACAGTATGACGTAAATCAGTGGCGATCTATGTAGAGCAATATGTGTTCCCAGAGTAAGAATTTAAAATAAAGGTATCCTGGTTTAGGTTCAGGTGAGTAGCAGGAAATAAAATGGCCAGGTAGTGCTTAACAGCATGTACTCTAAAGAACTGCTTACAACTTAGAATGAAATTTTAACGAGTTAAAGGTTAATTGGAAAACCTACCTTTTCTATCTAACCTTCCAAATTTAATTAAATATCACAAAACCAGCAAAGACTCGGTATGCTTTGTTAAAGCAACACTAGCCTGATGAAAATGAACAGTTCTTGAGCTCAGTTCTGCTTTCATTTTTCTGAAGTAACTCTTCTGTAGCCAGTTATCTCTCACTATCAATAAAATCTCTTCCTTTTTCTGAAAGCTCCCAGTTATATCACCCAGCTTGTCTTTATAAGAAAAGAGCTAAGCCTGCTCCAAGTTGGGAATTCAAACCTGTCTATCTGCATCTGGAAGTAAACTGCAACGGGAATCGTCTTTGCAGTATACCTTAGGTTCTAAGAGGAAAGAAATAGGAACAGTATTTTCACCACCAAAGCTTCAGTGTTCCTGGTCTCTGTAAGATGAGGGAAATGAACTTGCAGCATCTAGAAGACACATCTTTGTTTCAGTCTTTATTTGTTTCAGACTTAATAAAGCCACGCTGAAGATTGCAGTTCTGTGATTTGGGGGATTTAGGGATTTCAAACTGAATTTTTTTAAGTACTCTATCTAAGTACATAATAATACAACATAGAATGAAGTTGCAAGAGTGATAACAAAATTAAAAAAAAAACCAAAAAATTAATTCCAAAAATAGTGAATAGCGAATGTTACAAGACTGCATGAATATTTTAGTTTGTTCAAATTCTCCAAAACCAAAAATCTGGAGAGCTTTTTAGTGTGTTCCACAGGGCTTTTTAATTTGCCAGAGCTTTTTTTTTTCCACCAAGGAAGTTCCATCAAGGTACTTACCCCCCAGCTTTAGCATCATCTTGGAGCTAAATTGCAATTTTTCTGTGACCAAATAAAATACATTAGGATTTTTACTTGCCTCTAGCATTAACCTTGCAAATACTTCCATGCAGCTTTTACAGTCACATTCCAATTTCCAGTTCTCTCCATTTCAAAGCCCTGGAGAAGAAGTAACTTACAGTAACCATTTACACCAGGGCAGAGCAATGTCCATATTGCTGTGATGACTGTGAAGTTAGAGAAAGGACCGAGCCAAAGGTCCACTCCACGCCTCAGTCCATTTTAGTTGCTTTCAATCTACCGCATTTGGAGAGTAACTGTGCAGCAGAGACTATCATCACTTGCACTCTAGATAATTATCAGATAGGACCTATATCTTGTATTTCTCTTCTCTGTTCCTCTGAATGTGAACAAGAGTCACGCTTTGATCCCCAAAGCTGCGGAGGAGAGATTGAAGGAGTCAGAGCAGCAGCTTACCCGTGGGTATGGAAAAACTTGATATCTACAGAAAAATAAATTAAACAAGGCAGTACCATTCTATGACACTGAAATCAAATGCCACGGGCTGGCTCACGTCCATACTACTAAATTCCTTTCCACTCCCAAGCAGTGTGGCCTCACCCAGATTGCCTGTTAGGACCAATCCCTCCTTTTTGCTAACACCTGAGCAAGACCCCAGCACGGACTGAGAGATGACTGGCGAGGGCAAAACCACCCCAGGGACCACTGTGACAAGTCACCACTGTAGCTGGTCAGGTTCCAGGCACCAGGAACATTTCCTGCCACCACTTGGCTTACTCATATGGATACCATGATAGCAGCACCCAGCAAGGCAGGGACAACTTCAAAGTAGCAAGGAGGCAGCCAGGTGCCTGTTTTGACAAAAGGTTAAGCAAAATGCAATAGCAAGCAAGCTCTGGAACCATGAGGCTGCTGCAGGTCCACAGCCAGGTCACAGCATAGGACAATTTGTTGTAACTCGTCCACAAAAGGAAGTTTAGCCGAATTCATCCAGTTTTGTTTTTTTCCCGTGTTCAGTGTAAGTTACATAGATATACACGCATCCTGTAAATCATTCAGGAACTACCTTTTCAATTTTAAAAACAAATTGTTATGCTTTGCTGCTCACTCATTTCACCAAGCTTCTCACCAGTGAAACACTGTAGAGAAATTTTTAAAAAGCATTTCCAGTACAAGGAGTCTTGGAAGTATGCTGGAGTCTTTCCCTCTGCCATCCCATCTCTATTCATGATTTTAACCATACACTTAATGAGACTGAGATTCACCTCAAAAATTCCCCTCACAGCTATCAAGCATTCCTTGCTTCTTTTCCTTAAGCTCATCTGAATTCTCCACGTAGCACCATTTCTGCAGTGAAGTTCCCTCATGACATGCTGACTCTCTGATTGACAGGCAGCACACACACGCCAAGCAGAATGTCAAAGAACATGACATGATAAAACCAAACATAGCTTAATACAGTTATGATAATGCCAAACTGCTTAAAATTCTCTGTACCTTTGACAGACTAGCCATGTATTGTATGTCTTTCAAAGCTGTGCATCTGCCTAGAAAAACATAGCTTCTCCGGCTCCTAAAGGAGATAAATACCATTTGCATTTTAGACCAGGTTTAAACTAAAGCTAAGTAAATTGATTTTTGTTGATGAAAGTAAGACGTTTATTGTTATCTTTCAGACTTACAAGCTTGTATTTCATTGCATATCTAATGTGCAATGTGAGGTTACCTGACTTAAATAGCACTCCTGTTAAAGCTTGTTAAATGGTAAAGACCTGACTTATAAATATTTTCACAGTTGAAATCTGCAAGATAAGGTTACCTGCAGACATATTTGCAGACAATAACTGAAAAAAATGAATTCATTATTTCCTAGAAGATCATTCTTCAAAACTTGATTGTAGAAGTAACTATTTCAGACTTTCCTGTCGTTCAAGCAAGGAGAAGGCAACTAAAAGATGACTTCAGCAGAGAGCACAAAACTAAAATTCCTAAACAGCTCACAGACTAAAAATTTTTCACTCAAGCAAATGTATTTGTTTCCAAAGACAAGTATGTCGGGAAAGTTTAGCATTCATAGCCATAACTTCGAACGCTGCTACATAAATGGTTTTCCTACATAGAGAAGATATCATGCAGCATAAAGAGCATGACTCTACAGCATTTTTGTTACTCTGGCCACTCTTTCGTGGACACATCTGAGTTGACACTAAAGCCACACAGTGTACCACTAAATGAAACAGGGCCACAGCCCGATTTAGTACCCTTATGGTCCTGAGATGCACCTAATATGTGGGTAGGGGAGCTTTCTCATTCTGAAGTGTCTGAAATAAAGCCTATGCTACAGCCCATCAAAGAGGTCCTTTGCAGCATGAAACCATGTGACATGCCTGGCAGTGTGCCGCAAAAACACGCGAGCAGTTTGGGAAGGCAAAGCCTGCTGAGAGAGCATTGGAGGCGTTCATGGCAGGAGCCAAACCCAATACTGCTGCTGGGCATGGCTTCTCCTGTCCTCTGAGCCGTACCCAAAAAACATCTCAGAAAGCGCCATCCAGCACAGAACAAAACACTTAGTGGGGCATTAACAGTCTGAATGGTCAGTAGACCGGTGTTTGAAATAACTCCTTATCTCTCTTTTATTTAGCAGTACAGAAGGAGGCTGAGAATTCAAAAGTTCATTGGCCTTTGCAGAAAAAGCAAGCGCAAAAGCCTTCTCCTGCTACCCATGCACAGCAGCCACAGCAGGGGCAACCAGACTACTATCAGCATCACGTTCTGGCTCTGGCTTTTGTCCATAGACTGTCATGGCTAGAGCTAAATATCAAGTCCAGTTAAGATCATGCCTTTGCTCAAGAACTCTCTTGCACTTGTAATGAATACTGTATTTTGAGCAAATTACAGTAGAAGAACAGCACCTCTGAAACAAAAACTAAAAAAAAAAAAAAAACAACCAAACCTCACAGCCTATTACTTCAGGATTAATTTTCCATCCAAAATAAGAATTTTTTTCATTTGAAAAGTTGAATACAATAGTTTTTGGTCAAGCCAATTTGAACTCCCTCATATCATTTGGCCAAATGTAAACTTTTAGTTATAAGAGAGTTCACAGTTCCACTCTTTTTTTCTATGACACCTCAAGGGAATTTGAAGTCTCCAAAATTCTGCCTGGTAAGACATCTTCTATGCAGGAGCACAGCACTGATCTTCACTTCACTCACCATCTCATCCACCATGAGGTCTGAGCTAGTTTCTCCACAGAAAGTGACTGAGTAAGAGGCTCTGTGGGAGTTTCAGTAAACCATTGGAGGACCCTTTGAATTCTGAGACAAGCCAAAATGAAATCATCTACTTGGGAATTAAAAAAATTTAACTATCTTGATGTAACAAAACACTTGTTTATCTAGACATTTCTAGATGAAATACATCTACTAAAACCAAATCACATGTGCATTTTTTAACTTGATGGGATTTCTTTGCTTGTTTTATTAAACATGACTTTTACTAAACATGACATTACTAAGCACGATTTTTACCCTGAAAAATTCTACTGAATCAAAAAAGAACATGCATTTTTTGCTAACATTGTATGAAAAATTGGGCACCACAATACTCAGAAGTCTGCAGTGTTGTTTAGACATCATTCGTTTCCCTACCCCTGAGTCTATGGTTAGTTTCTCATTCCTCCCATCATACTTGCTAATTACTGCTGCTTTTACCTTAGAAACATTTAGAAGATTCATCTTTTTTCTTTACAAGGCTGAGCCAGTTACTCAGAACGCAGCAGTTTCCAGAGCGATTCCTTAATTACACTCATTGCAAAAATAACAGCTTAATTTGATAAATACCTTCAATTTGAAACTTTCATGTCTCAGTATCTGCACCAAGGGTAAAATGCTGAACTCCCACTGACAACCATGGAAGAAACACATCTAACAATACTCTCCGCAATGAGATTTTTTTTTTCTTTATTCATTACTATTCCTTAATTTCTACTTTGGGATCTGCTGCTTCTTGGGTGAAAGAAAAGCAAAATCATGCAGAGAGAGGTGCAATATACAGGCATGGTATGAAGTCACAGATTGTGCTTACTATATAACAGGAAATTCTCAGGATGAAGAAGTACAATGATGGGGACAATGAGAGCACCCTTACAGATCCATTGTGGAAATTACAACCAGCATCTTATTCAAATGAAGATCAAGTTCAGCAGGAGGCAACTGCTGCCTAAGAGAGCCAGTGAAGATTAAAGCAGATCAGCTAATACTAGCTGAAATTGCAGTATTTTGAATTCAGTTGGGTTATTCTTGACTTGTGCCTTTAATGGGTGATATGCACATTTGTTCTTCCTTGCAATTTGAGTTACATAAATTGCTATGCAAGCACAAGATAATGTTTTCAAATAGACTCATTGGCGCATTAATCTATACCACTATAATCGGCCTGAAGATCAGATTTTTTTTTCATTAAGCAGTGAATGTCAGCTCCTTTGGGCATACAAGGTGTCATCAACTTTATGCCAGCTTTGCTGACTCATGTAAACATCTACACTTGTAAGCATTAATTTTCTTAGAGCTACAGTACATTATGTACTAAAGGGGATCAGAAGTAAGCAAAATCATCTGGAAAACATAGTCTAAATTTATATTGCTTCTGCTGAGAGGATTAATTTAACTGGCTGGAGATAGATAGAATATATATTAAGCCATTAATGTTTATAAAGCTAGAGACACAAAATAACTCATTTTACACCAGCTGTTATTACCATGCTCATTTTGTTTGCATGTGCTCAAAATGCTCTGTTACCTGAGTGTTGAGATTACCCTGAAATTATTAAGTAGCTTTATGTTCAAGGGCAAATGCATCTTGTGAGTTTGAATCTTTTGAAGATCTGAGAAAATCTAAGGTTTTGTTTGTTAGCTGAACACCACACCCTGACTGAAAACAAACTGCAGCTTCCTTTTCTACGGAGGCGTGCTCTTACCTTTTCTGATGGCAAGGTATATAGGTAGGAGTATTTGAACATAAGCTACTATTTCAAAGTCTCAGCTGCTCAAGTGCATCAAATCCTAAGCGGCTCCCTCATTTACCGAATTCCTCCCAAGGGTATCAGAGAAGGACAACTCTCCTTTCACTGCAGTGTAGCAGCAGGGGCAGAGGATGGGCCACGTTGGCAGCCTCCCTCTGCTTCCCAAGACAGGCAGTCAGCGAAGAAACACAGGAAGAGACAGCAAAACTGTACCATAGGGAAAGGACCAGAAAAAAATGGATTCAGTCTTGGGGAGAACCTTAAAATATTGAAATAGAATATTTTATAAAGAGACTTACCCCTTGATAAATAATTATTTTATTTCTCTGTCTTTGGGAATGGACACAGACAAAATTTAATGCACAGATTTACCTCTCTGGGAGAGAGGAAAGGCTGAATTCCATGAAAATTGATAGATGGCTGGGTTTAACATGTATGTGTAGATTTATTGATGTGGTTTTATGATGCTTTCACTACTTCTGAAATCAAATTTCAGTAAATCTTGAAAGTAAATCTTTTGAATTACATATCGTCTCCTGCTGCACAAAAGCCACAGTAGGCCTAGTTAGTTAAGTACTGAAGACAATGAGTTACTCAGCTCACCCTGTCAGATGCAGAATAGGCTTTATTTTTTTATTTTATTTACCTTTGTTATTGCATTGACTTCATTCATATTTATCATTAAAAATTATGTTAGAAAATTTTTAAGTGCATTTAGCTGGTTCAGGGAAATGGTAATGGAATACTGAGCCATCTTTTTTTAAGGTCATCAGAACAAAATTGGCATGGGTTAGCCTTTATTCCTCACAGCTGTACAAATTAAGCTGACAGCCTCCATCTTTTACAAGCGGACTCCCTTCTGTGAGCATCAGTACTGAATAGAAACATCTGGTAAGTATGAATACTGTCTCACCTTAATTCCAGCTTTTCTGGTATTATTTCAATAGTTCTTGATTTGATAGCTTGCTATAATTTTTTATATTTTCACAGCTTTATGATCATAATAGAATAAAAATATCTAGATTTTCACTGCCAAGAACATTTAAACTGACATTACTACTTGTTCTTTGCACACTCCTGCTGATAAGCTGACAGGAAGAGCAACCAGCACATGTATATGTCTTTTTAAAAAACAGCTATTTTAGCAGCAAACAAGTATCTATTAAGTATCTATTAAACTGGTTAAATGCAATTTTAAATATTTTCTGAAGAAGAGTTTTTAAGACTACACAAGTACAGTGGTGTCATAAATTATGAGAAATACGTTTAAAACATTAAGCAATATATTAAAGAATTCAGTGGACCAACAGTAATTTTCACTGCATCTGTACAGCAAGTAAATAAAAATGAAACTATAAACGCTGCACAAACTTCTTCTCATTTGAACCAGGCAGCTTTAATAAATTTTGAGCCTATCTAGTGATTGTATCAATTTATACCAGTGTCTGTAAATCTATACAGTGAGGAAGACACTAGAGCAAATTAGAATCCCAGTGTTTGCTCTGAGAAAAATCAACCCAGCCTTGGCAACTTTCCATTAGGAATTTGGCAAAACAGTGTGCTGGGATTCAGTGAATAACAGGAGTGCCGTTCTCCTACCAACATCTTGAAACAGAGGTGTTATATCCAGTCTGTTACCGATCACAAATTTGCTGCTCGCAATGAAGCAGGGAGCAAATGGAAATCTGAGTCACACAGAAAACAGAGCTTAAGCTAAATTGCCTTCCAGTCTCAGTTTTACAACTAAGTGAGGGTGAATGCTGTCTTGAAACCAAGTACTACCCCACTGCTGTCTTATGACCTAAGTAGTCCTTTCAAAAGTCAGAGAAGAAGCACTCAGTGTGAATTCCTGTGACCACATTATATGTTTCCTTCCTAAGACAGGACACACCCAGGAACCCAAATGCCACAATCTCAGCTTTGTAAGAGTCACAGCTAAGATGCCTTGGTACATACCGTCCCATGCAGGGTGCCTAAGCCGCCTGTTCAACACAGAAGCCTATAAGATAGGGGAAAAAAGGTCGATGTGAGGCTGGATGGGACTTTGAGCAACCTGGTCTAGTGGGAGGTGTCTCTGCCCATAGCAGGAGGGTTGGAACCAGATGATCTTTAAGGTCCCGTCCAGCCTAAACCATTAACTGATTCTATGATGCCCAACAATTTATGAATATGTTCATCCAGAGATGTGACAGATCAGATCACATCAAAGGACTCCAGCTGTTGGAAGATCTAAGTCTTCACAGACCAGATCACATTTTATCTGGGTAAAGCATCTGGTGCAGCTTCTCAAAGTGTTAGGCTATGGAGTGGGGGAAAGGAAGCTCCATTTCCTCCTTCTTTAGGCTTAAAAGCCATGCCACAAGTTGTCAGCTTGTCAGGTCACCCTGACAAGACAGGAAAGTGGATGCACAGTTAGCAAACCCCAGTACAAAGCCACCAAGGTACCAACACAAAATACTCAACGCACTTAAGGTTTAGGCCGATAGGGAACAGCACTGGTAGAAATACAGCCAGAGACCCTAGATGCTCTGAGGATTAGGCAATGTCTGACCAGAGCTTTTGAAGGTCTAGCTGTAAGAGTACAGTGACCAGTGTAGCACTTAGACACTAAATCCCTCTTTATCCCTGTTTAGATGTGTTGCTGGTGGTGGGCCAAGCAGGAAGTTTATGTACTGATGTACAGCAATTCCTACAAAACCGTAATGTTGGCTATCTTGATGAACATGTTTGAAAATAATCTTCCACAGCCTCAAATGAATGCAGCACAGATGCACCTCTTTTTTCTTCATATGCTCTTTTCATTGAGTAATATTAAACAATTTACAACAAAGTCTGCAAATGAGGGACCATATCAGAGACCCGTACAAGGGACTAAATCGATCTGAGCTAACCTTAGGGATAAACTGAGTTATCTCTGATTTACATCAGTACACTCAGAGGAGGGTTAGATTGCCAGAATATCTGTGTTAACCTCAAATGCACATTAACCATAAGAAGTAGAACACTGTAATAAGTAACTCTGAAGGAAAAGAGAACATTTCTCCAGGCAGTTTGGTGATCGACTATGAAATTTGTTTCTGCATGGACTACAGTGTCTTATATTGGACTTTGAAAGGAAGTTATCATTTTCTGAAAAAAAAAATATTTTTTTTTTCTGATGGGACGAATGATGGGCAGGAGCTCATGGCATAGGATTAAAAATGGAATTTTGCCCTTATGGAAACCTTCATAGTGTTGGCAAGCTATGTTACGTCTGTCCTCTCCCTTCTGCTGAAGCATTAGACAAAGCAACTGCTGGAAGTAGAATAATGGACCTGAAGGACCAAAAACCCAATCTGGTGGAGCAGATTGTGTTTTTGTATTCAGAGCTATTTAACAAATCACATTGTGAATCGAGTCTGCAAAATCAGTACCTTGATAACCTTTAAACAGAATTTTATATTGGCCAGATGGATCATGGCAGAGCCCAGTCAAGACTGGGGTCTCATTCTGCTAGGTAATCAACAAACATGAGAAATTAAGGTTGGGAGAGAAAACAAACATGGCACTTACCGTGTGCTATTAAACACAATGCAGAAGCACCTGAACAAGCAGAGATAAATTACCCCTGTAACTTGAACCAGAGCAGCCACCTCTGCAACCTAATGAGAACTCATGACTACAGATCTCTAATCTCCAAGGCCCAGCTCCCCCTGGGCTCTCAGTCTGCTATTATGATATGTAAAAATACTAAGGAACACAAGATTGCCAAAGTTTGTATATTTGCTTATCTGGCTCCTAAGCATTTACCACAAACAATTTTTTGTACTACTTTCATCTCCCTTGCTTCCTCCTTCATCAGACCTTTAATGTTCTTCTTCCAATGCCTTTCTACCGCAGGTCCCTGGAGCAGCCAGCCAGGTGCTCTGTTAGCCCTGGCCAACAACTTGCAGGTCCATTTGTAATGTGTCTGGTCTCTTTCTTTGTTCTTTTGGATGGAGATATTGCTACAGTCCCTGCCTTGTTGCTTTCTACAGCCAACACATTTCGACAAAAAATATTGAGTAGACTATTAGAAGGATTTGCCATTGCAATCATAAAAATCAGCATAATAAAATATGAATAGCATTTTGAACCAGAGTAGTAGAAAGAAACTTTAGCAATAAAAATTAACAATGTATCCGTTTACTGCCTTATGGTCCATTGCTTATTGAGTTAGTTCAGTTTCCTCTTCGATGGAATCATAAAGGCTTCCAGTAGAAAAATAATTTGAAAGACATATTTGTTTATGATCTTTCAGTACCAAGAGAGCGATCAAACCCATGGTTTTGAAACCGTCTTTCAGAAAGAAGTGCAGTGCAGAAAACAAGCTGCCTTCACTCAGCAGGGTGTGCTAAGTGTGCGGGAGCATTGCGAAGAAACTTCTCAGAATATGCAATTTTTCAAGGTGGAAGAAAATCCTTGTCAAACCCTAGCAGTGAAAGAAAATGAGAAAGTATGATTAATAGCACCATTGAAAGTAACAAAATAAACCATGAAAGCTAAACAATCTAACATCGTGCAGGGAGCCTATGAATATGAAGAATCTGTTTAATTTATGTATGTTTAGTGGTTTGCTACATTTCTAAATTTTAAAGGGTATGCACATGCATTCCCATATTGACTGAGCAAAATTTCCAACACTGGACTACACAAATATCCACCACCTCCCTTTACATTCCCACTGGTACCAATAGCGCACTCCACGGCTATTTAGGAGTTGTCAGTCCCTGTTGCTCAGATATTTGGGGGGTTTGGCTCAAGTTTGCAAGAGTGAGTAATGATGATTTCAGGCTCCTGAAGGAAATAAACATAATTTAAAGAAGAGAAAACCTACATATAAACTTTTCTTTCTTTGTTTAGGTGAAACTAGCTGTTTCTTCTAGTGTCTTCTTTTAGAAATAGCAACACACAGGTTTACAAAGAAAATTAAAATAAAGCCCTTAAGTAATCCCTGATCCAAATAATTGATAAAAACCCCAAAGAATGTGACCATTTGCATGAACTTTGAACAAATACTTTTAATATTTTTCATATTAAATATTCATTTCATATTGATGAGCCTGCTCGAGCTGCAACTTATGAAATAGAGACAAACAGGACTCACCAGTACCTCTGCATTACATTGATATACTAGGTTGGAAAAAGCCACATATAGGACGCTCATTTTATTGCTTTTATCACATAAAAATGGTGAATCTGAGTAAACACCTTAACTCCAAGAATATTCCAAAGAGAGCTACATAACTGCTCGATCAATGCAACTTTGTCCTGCAACTACAACCGGTATTTCTAAATTTCTAGCCCAAATATTATGTATCTATAACTAGACTCCTGTAAATACACATTCCTCTAGCTCTGACTCAGATCCGTTTTCCAACTATAAAATGTTTATTTGAAATTTATTTTAACTTATACAAAGTAAGAAGGGACACAAATCATTGTTTTATAAATTATCTCTGTCCAGGTAAGACACTGTCTAGTTCTATGGAATGGAAGAAGAGGTAGGTTCAGGCAACCAAATCAGTCAAATGAAGATCTTGTTCTTATCTTAAAATCCATTTCCTGACACACAGATTCTTGCCAGTCATTACCCCCAACTGCCCAACCACCTCCATGCTTCACAAAACATTGGCTGTACTACACGATGCATCTTCTAACTCAGGGAAGACCAGACATCCCACAGCCTCTCATTTAAATTTCACACCTTTTTCATGTCCTGATTCTGGTAGTATCACAGAATTTCTCTTACTACTAAGTCATAAGTCACTCATTTCTGTCATCGTGTTGTCATGACCAATCCTACTTTCCTCTACCTAACAACCACACACAGTATTTTCTCTTTCCACCTCCCACTATTTTTCATCTTTATTTTCTGCTGGTTTCTCCACTAATTCCCTGGAATTTGTTGCTTCATTTCAGCATCCTATCTTCTTACTTCTGAAATGACTGACATGATTAGAATTGATAAATATCTATTTCATAATTCATGATAAAATAGACCAAAAAAACCCCCAAACCCCAGATTTTAATAAAGCAGTCTTACAACCTTATTGTCACAGAATGGAAAAGTCTAATATCTATGTTGGTTTTAGCACTGAGGCTGACTGCATTTGTGCTATCTACATGGTGGCTATCTAAGATGATCAGGTCATGTTCCCCACTAGGTCAGCAGATCAGGTAACTGGAAGCTTCAGAGTGTGTTTGACCAGAACAATGGAGTCAGCATTTTAGCAACACAACTGGACATTTTTTAATGCTTTAAAGTATTGTTATGATGAAACTTCTTTTATCAGTTAGGTCTTAACTTGATGTAAATTAGCAATGATTAACTGATATGACTTAGAGCACTTCAAGTTCAAATAAACAGATCTTGTCCCAGCTAGAGGCTTATCTGATTGACAGAATTAAGAAGGTAATCATAATAAGCATGATTTCTTTAGGTTTTTGTTGTTGTTTTTATCTTTTTCACTCTAAGCACTTGGAAGAAAATAGATCTTCTAACCATATAACCTTTGCTTGTGCTGCATCTCAAAAGTACTGTATTTGAGAGACTGGTGTATTTTTCAGTCTACAAACTATCCTCACATCCCTTAGGTTAACCAGCTACAGCGTTTCTCTCGTGTACCATATTGTGTGTTTATCTCTACATATTTGAAATTACGTAATTTTATAGATAGATATCACATCTGAAACACACCTGGCAAAAGCTGATAGCAAACTGCTGATAGGGAGGTCATTTATCCCAGGCATTTTCATATGCCCTGTATTCCTGTAAAGGTCAGTTTCCTATTGGTTTGAAAATGTAAAGGTTGCTAGAAGCTACAGTATATAAAACAAATGCTCATCAGACACAGTACACTGTATTCTGACACAGAAGATGGCTATCTTTTTTCTCTTAGTACAAGCTTCATCAGTTAGTTTAACACCCTGAAGCTGAAAATTAATAGTTCATGTTTGTCTTTATCAAATCCACCCTATGAGACTACACAGGAAAATTAAGATGTACAAGAGGATTTTAGAAAATTTAAAGGAATTATGGCAAGGCTGGCAAGCTTAAAAATTAAGCATGCCTGCTTGGCTGTTGTGGGCAATCGTGTTTCCTTACCCCACTGCTCTGCCTACTAGCAACACTCTTGGTGAGTCAGCCGGGCACAGAAACATGGTGAATATTTTCTCCGTTTCTCTCTGTCTCTAAAATGTATAAAAGGTCACTAAAATTACAAATCTTTACTTTACTATTAAGTAAATTAGGATATTATTTAAATCGTTCAATCACGATATATAACCTGAAAATTAGGTTTTTCATTTAAGTCTTGTGAATCAGTCCTCCGTGACAGGTTGGGGGCACAG
This sequence comes from Pluvialis apricaria, assembly GCA_017639485.1. NCBI lineage: Eukaryota > Metazoa > Chordata > Aves > Charadriiformes > Charadriidae > Pluvialis > Pluvialis apricaria. The sequence goes on along the minus strand of CM030008.1, from coordinate 138,936,050 downwards.
GCTGTCTCTGGTGGGGTTTTCCACAGGCTGGCTCCAGGACACCCCAGCTTGACTTCTGCTGAATTTAATGGGAATCTGATAATGAAATCCACATGACAGCAAGTTTAGCTAGCTGTCCATGAACACTATAAATAATGCTACTTTAGCTTCTGAAACTAAAAAGGGTATTAACCATGCTCCTGAAGCTGTAGTTAATGTTTTGTAACAAATATTCAGATAGCTTCAGCCTGTTCCCTGGCAGAATAGCGTACACCACTGGTGCCACATCCTGGCAGTGGAAAGTACTGGCTAGGCTGAATGAAAGCAACTGATCCTTCATTGAACCATCCCAAAGCAAATGAATTCACCATTTCTGTGCCTGAGGGGGTCACGCAGTGTCTGCCAGATAGAAACCTATGTCTGCTGATCTTACTTCAAAACTGCTGTCACAAGATGGCTTGATTCCCTTCTCCTCAGTCATACCTGAGCTGTGACAGCTTGATGTTCCTGGTTTTGGCTGTCTCAGGCGGGCTTTCTAGTCAGGCTGCATAGCTGGCCCTCCTCTGGGACTGGAGAAGTGGGTTTCTGCAGCCACCTCCCCCAGGCCCAGCACGTGCACCGAAGTCCCATGGGAGCTGCAGTGCTCCAGACATCCAGAAGCAGCTCCATCATGCCTCTCCCAAGGCTGCACCTAACCTCTGAGGAGAAGACATGCAGCAGATGTAGGGCAATAAATGGATTCGTATGTGCATCTGACTCTGCAACAAAATATAAGTAGAGGAAAACTGGCTGTACATAATACTACAGAAGGAAGAAAACTCCTCCCTGCATGTTAGGGGGTCTGCTTCCTCCTGAAAAGAAACCTTCTGTTTTAAACAAAGCTGCAATGCTTCGTTTTAAACTACTGCAAACAAAGTCTGTGTTGATTTCACCAAGATAATATCAGATCTATATTCAATCAGGTGTTCACACATCTTAAAACTTACCCCTCATCCTTCAGTGCCAATGTAATGTATAAAGCTTTATTTTCATACTTTGACCCTTGTAATGGCCCATTTGTGGAAGGCCTACACAGTTTATCAGCGTGATATAGCCCATTAAAGAAATACTGGAAGTGGCATGTAGTACTTCCTTTGGTCAAAAATACATTAATTTATTAAACATAAAGTTTGAAAGTGACCACTGAGGTAATTTTGAACATCTAGAGAAGAGTAAAAGAAACAAACCGGTATATCAGCATTTATTTTATTTTAAAATAAACACATTTTTTTTAGGATTCATAATAAACACTACTATTTCTACAGAGTAAATCTGCATTTAAGAAGTACTGAACACATGTATCTGTTTGACACAAACTCCCAAATGTCATTTTCCACTGTATGAGATGCCTGTATCAACCAATTATATCAATATATGAGGTGCTGGCAAAAGGAAGGCAGCATTTAAAGCTGTTAAACTCAGAAAAAATATATTTGAAATCCATAAAAACCTAAATTCATTATCAGACAGTAGGTAAATAGCTAGATAATGGAAGAACACATCCCATCACATTCAGAGTCATTGATGACAGCCAAATGGAGGATAGAAATTTGTGTCACTTTTAAGGCACAGAGCATTATTGTGCAAACAGCCCATTAAATCACATCATCATCATTTGTACAACTACAGCAATAAACATAAACCTACCTTAAATATAAAAGCTGTTTTGTAGAATTTGTGTTTGACAGGCTATAAGCTTTCTTTTTTGTCGCTCTTTCTTCATTGGTAGGTGAACTCTAGAGGTTTGGTTGAAAAAAGTTGTATTAACAATGTGATGTTACTTCTTAATAAACTGGCAGCGTGTATTACCCAGGCATGGTTCAAGGCCTTAACATGAAATAGTAGGAATGCTTATATAGGGAACAATGGTGTATGGCACCAGTTAAAGGCGGAACAAAGAGGATTCTCCCTTCCCAGCTACAATGCTCGGAGCACAGCAGTGCCGTGTACTGAGCCAAAGGGCCTTTCAGACCCCCGAGCTTGTACCATCCTAAGCCAGAACGTCTGCGTGGCAGTGTTACAGGAAATATGAGGATCCGGGCACTTTACAGCCCTAGCAATGCCTTGGCGGACTCAAGTTAAATTAGTTCTACTGCAAGGAGACACCTATTGCCTCCGGCTCTGTGGTGGACTGTGTTCTCACACAGCTGATCCATTGGACTGCGCAGCTTCCAGCCTTTAAGTCATGTGGGTCACCTGGGTCATTCAGGACCCTCAGCATCACTTTCTTCTGCTGTCTAAACATCCTACAGGGATGTTAATCTCTTTTAATTTAGGTTGCCTTACAAGGATTTTAGAGCACTCCCAGATCTTTGTGCTATTGAAACACAACTGCTCTGCCAGAGCAAAGCAGAAATTTAGGTAAATGAAAGGTGAGGATGTCTTATGCACCTTAAATGTGGCTCCGTTCTATACAAATCTGAAGGTCCATCCAACAGCAGAGAGAAGCTAAAAGCATCTGCTGTCTGGGCAGCACCAATGAGGCCAGGATTTCTGGCCTTTACTGGCAGATGAAATGTGTTAATTCTCATCTTCCCCCACTGCTGTGGGAACTTTATAAAAGAAGGTTAAATAAACATGTCTCAAAATAATTCAGACAGCGTTAATCGAGCTTCAGCATGCAGACTATGTAGATGACCTCTCAGAGCCTCTTCTGGGGCTATTTTCTGTAACCTGCGATTGTTTCAGGTTGTTGCCTTACAAATTCAGATTGGTGCTGCCACAAACCCTCACATCCTCCCATGCTTTTTTTAATATCACATCTTTTGTAATGGAGACAGAATCCATTGCATAACCTGGTGACAGAAAATTGATTTAGCTGAAACCTTCAAAACCACAGAGAGATCTTGGAATATAGCATTCAAAAGAACAACTTGCATCATGGACAAATATGTTACTTTTGCTTTAGGTGAAGATTTAATATAATGGTGTATTTGTAGCTAATAGAGAGAGTGGGGTCACGCACCATTGTTGAAAATATCAGCTTTAAATCATGAATACCAAGGTATTTAAGTACTTCTGAAAAAGGTGCTCAATAATTTCTTTATCGGGAGGAATCAATGGATAATAGCCACCTCCCTGATTCAGAGAGATATCACAAGACCTAACTTCACAGACTGGATGAAAGCAGATTTCACAGGATTAGTCTGGGCTGTTCTTCAGATGCAATGTTGATGTCCCTCTGGACAGATTATTTATCACAATATATTACAGCTGATTCATGGGTACTGAATACAAATAGCTACGCTGATGTAAAGGATGTTGCAAAGCTAATAATGATAGCTATGAATCCTAGTTTACCATCACTGCTCTGCAAGCATGTAATTCATTTCAGGAAGGTGAGAAAGCTATTAAAAAGTAGCCTTATGTGACTCATTCTGTCAGCCAGTATAAATAGCGTAGGAGAATCAGAGTTTTCCAGCACCTCTCCTGGTTTTGAATGTCTCTGAATGGTAGCTCTCTTCCCCTCCAGGTTAGGTGGGTGTATTGCTGCCTCTTCCTTAGTTACCTATAAGAGAAAACTTAGTTACCTGTGAGAGAAACTATCTATTATTTTGTTTGTGATTGATAGAAAGTTTTGGTTCTTTTGGCTATTATTTTACTATTTCATAGCAGAGGGACCAAACTTGAAAGCTGTTTCACTACTAAAAAAAAAAAAAAAAACAAACAAAAAAACGCCACAACTGACTCACCTGCTTAGGATTTAGCCACAGGAACAGTAGAGAGGACTAAATCCCTCAGATAATATTCAGAATGAATGATTTCCCGAGCTTCAGGAGTAGGCGCAAGTTTTTATGTACCTTCTGGTCTGAAACTGCACTCTATTCAGATTACAATTAAAAGGCAGAAAACCTGCCCTTTTAAAGTGAGCAGAAGTGGATTAAGGCACAGGCACTATAGATCTGTTGATGAGTTTACAAAAATCTGCAGATCACGCTCAACAGTCCCAAGCTGTCTGAGCTTCCCTTCCTACCCTGTGTCATACGCTATGGCCCATATTGCACTTTTCACTGGGAAGCATCCCTCAAAATACTTGTCTCTTCTGGATTCTGCACTTCTGGGCAAAGTAGAAACCCATGATTAGCCCAGCTCTGAACCACAGAAATAGTGAAAAATAGCACATATAGTTTTCCACAGTCCCACACTCCTTAGCTGGAAATCAGCCCCAGGCTGTCCTCCCCCATCATGAGATCACAGAAAGATAGATTTCTCTTCCTTTTTTAAAAGGGCTTTGTCAGTTCTTAGAGAATGCAAATAATAGTCAGACAGGAGGAGAAGAAATGATGGTAGGTGATAACAATCTGTAATAAAATGTGTGAAATTAAATTTAAATTAATTTTAGTATATTCATTTTAGGTAAGAAATAATTATTTCCAGTGGTTAAAAAATTCTTCCACATTTCTGACACAATAGCTATTAAATCTTTTCAGAAATAGTCAGTAGACTTTTAAAGCTATAATATAAGACGCCTTTACCTTAGGAAGTATATTCAGTCTCAAATAGAACCTGCAAATGGATTTTTCTTATCATCCGTGAAGAAGTGTAAACTTAATCTGGTTGCTGGTTCTTTATCTCAATTCCTTTTTAATTGACATTCTGCTTAAACTAATGAAAAACCACCCTCTCTAAAGTCACTGCCATTAGTACCTTATTCTGGCCTTGTCAGGAATGACTGACAGAGAGGTGAAGCTTAAACACTGATAGTCGGAAATCTTTCCGTTAATCCAAAGTCAGTAAAATCTTCAGACTCTTCAGACTGAACATATAGCTACTATTCTTTGTAACTAACTTCAAGAGGATTTGAAATGGTAGATAGCGTGATTCAATAAGACCTTGGTACACTCTTAAAACTCCACTTAAAAAGCCTCACTGGGTTATTAGATATTGTGATTTATTCCAGAAAATGCTTTCAAAGAAAGCTCAGGAAAAAAAGCCAAGAAAGCTCTATATTTGAAACATAATCTTTCCTACTTTCCTGTAATTCAAGTTGCCAATTCTCCTTGAATACAGCTGTTAGTCAGAGCCCAGATCCAGCAGATAAAACCACAACTGAGAGGAAGTGAGGACGAGCCATGCAAGCCCAACCTACAAGAAGTCTCTCTCAATTCCCTCCACCTATGGCAAATGTATGTTTGCTGAACAGAAATGCAACTTTGTGACACAAGGCATTACACCTGCCAGAAGCACATTATTCAGTTTCCACTACCACATCGTTACTCTACTAGACCATACGGTTCCAATTTTCCAGTGAAACAGGCTGTGGTAGAAAAGTGATCCCTTGTAATGACACCCAAGAGTTTTTGAGTTCTTGGACAAAATATGTCTTGTTTTCAAATTTTGGGGACAAGAAGTACAAAAAACTTGGTTTAATTCTTCATACTAAGGTTTTAATTTGGGCAGAAAAAAAAAACATTTTGAGTTGTAATATAGCCATTCTCTAACTAACTCTATTCATCATTTCACTAAATAAGCTCAACATTGTTAATAAATTAAATACTAGCTGAGCAGAAGATTAGCATTTTTATTTTCCTGAAAGTCCTATGAGTGTTTACGTGCATTTAGGTTTTCTATATGAATATTTTGCTTTTCAAGCCATCCTGGGGTTGTTTTGCTGTAATCATTTGAGCTACAACTATCAATGTACTTCTTGGAAACCAGGGCTGTAATTCATTCTTGTCAGAAACAGATGGCTGAGAACATGAAAGCAACAACAGCAGTGAAAGACAAGGCCACCTGGGTCCATCAAGCTGATGAGAAAAGCCTGTGAAGCTAATGCCAGTGGTATCTGGAGCCAACACAAGTAGGCTTTCAAAATAAGAGCTAGGAATCAGTCAATAATAAATGAAAAAAAAAAAAAAAAAAAAGAAAACCCCTATGAAGCTGTAGGGGAAGCAGTCCTGGGAATTTCAGGCCTAGTCAGCATCATAAAACATCCCAATTTTAAACTGAATTAAAAGGTGGAAAAAATGGACGGTCAAGCACTAAGCCGTGGGGTTTGTCTGGGACCACATTTCTGAGTAAGGTCAACTCAGTCTGATATTTTCACCGAAGAATACAGTTAAACAGAAATTAAAACTCCTGTTAAACTGCTCGGCCTCCCTCCCCTGTCAACGCAGGATGATTTCTCCACTCCAGGGATCCTTTAATTATTTCATGAACCATCATAGAGCATTCACTGGAAATAGTCAGGTAGCCACATAAAGTTACATTTCCTCCCTCTTTTGCTACTTCAGGCTTCTGAACTGACTGCCACTACTTCTACCAGACCGGCTCCCTGTTTGTAGGTTATGCTGGAAGAAACTGAATAACCTAGAATTTGCAATGAATGCAGGTAATAGCAAGACTTCTTTTCTTCCCATCTGAGGTCCAATTGCCATCCCCTGCACTTGCCCTCGAAGCTGAGAATGAAGTACATCTGGGTCAGCAGCACTGTTCAGTGAGGGTCCAGGCTTTATTTTTCTCAGAGCTGCTGTGCAGCACCAGTGAGGACCAGTTAGCATTCTGTAAAGTTTCTCCCGTTTTAACAACTTCAACTTCGCCAGCTGCTTCTTTATATTCTTTCCGGTTCACTGTGATTTATTGACTTCTCTAGATCTATGGGTACCTCCTGCCATACAGAACTGAGTGCTAAGTTGAACTGGACAAAAGAAAGCCATTAATAATGAAGTAAATTTTAAAATTACTCTGCTTTAACCGCAGTCATGCCCCATGCGTGGAGCTGACCTACCACTGGAAACAAGTGCTACTTTCTATGAAGTTCTGCACCAAAAGCAGAAGAGTAAAAGTTTCAGTGATTCCTCTAAGGAACATTAACAGTATCAGGTACTTTCATGTCTTTTACACTTCCCCTCGATTACATCTATGGATGACCCCTGAAGTCAGATATTGTGATGCACAAGATCTAATCCATGCATTTTCTCATTGGCCTTTCTGAGAAAGAAAAGCCACATGTATAGAGAGCATAAATTATGACATAAAATTAAGCCGCCAAGCTGGCCTAAACAACTACACACAATGGATGAAGTAAAGGTGTTTGGCTGAAAAAAAATGCTTTGGAGTTTGGTTCTTTCTCTTTTCACTTACCTATAAAATCACATGAATTCACAGGGAAATTGGTTGACCAGCCCTTGCTACTGCTGTTATTTCTGCTTACAGATATAACATGTGGCGTGATGCTGAGGGGCATATATATGCATAGCAACCTATGGAGACTTGAGTTCCTGTGCTGCACTTAGCAAAATTCACAAGGATGCCCATATTTCACATGCAAACGATAACTCTGTGAGACTTAAAGGTACAGTACTTTTGAAAGATGTGGAGGTACAATCATAAACCACAATATTTATTATAGTGAAACAAAAGCTTTGTTCAAATAGAATTGCTAGTCATAGGTTGCAGTAGCAGCTATCTGCAACTGCAGCCACTTTGAGCTTTTGGGTTTTATTTAAAAAGCTTAATTGGAATTTTTATTACTCCCAATTAAGCTTTTTAATTAAAAAGAAAGTTGAAAGAGGCTGGAGGCAAGTATTGCTGAAACTCATATCTGCATAGACTCTGAGGGGAAAAAAAGGGAGTTTTGTAAAATTGCAACTGTCAGCCAGCTGCAGCTTTCAGTAACGCTTACTGTTGATCCCATTTACCTTGCCAGTGGCACACTGCAAATGCAGATACACACGTCTAATTGGAAAAACAGGCTTTCAGCTTTAAATAGCACTATAAGAATATGAATCCTGCTTTATTCCTGCAAAGGACACACCACGTGAGTGAAAAATCCTACCTACTCCTCCATCTCTGCTTTATTTATTCCATTAGCAATTTGAGCCTGGTAGATATTTTCCTTTGCCATGACCAGGGTAGATTCACCACGTAATGAATTTAACAACATTCCAGCAGACATGGGATTACCTGCACATTTCTCTCCAGACCTCTACATGTACAGACAGGACCGACAGAAAACATATTCATAAAACAGGGACGCTTCTAGCCCTGCCTTATAGAACTCAATCAATATTTTTGGCCCAAAATTTATTTCAACTTTTCCTTCAAATTCAGTTATTCCATGTAGCCTTTAATACTCTGTTTGGATTAAGGAAAAAGCACTGGTTTAAAGGCGGGGTGAGAACTATTATGGAGAGATCTGCAACACTCAGCTGGCAAAGCAAAGACTGGGAAACCTTCACATATCCAGACAACTGGAACTTTTTTAAGATGATTAATATTTTGGACCAAATCTTAAAAAAATCATGTCATTCATTCTTGCACATTAACTTCTCCACTCTTTGGAAGCAAAAATACTTCATACTTAACCCTACTTGAGGTTTGTTCATACAGTAAGATAATATTCTAACAAACAGGGATGTTGGATTAGCGCTTGGAATTTCCTCTATTGTTTCTAGAGAATATCTGGTGAACATATTTTCAAAATATACCCAGTGACAATGAATTTATTTGTTTTTAATAGATAAATTATCAAAGTGCAGCACAGTTAGACAATGGGTTCTTACTGAACTGATTTTGAAAGTGTAATTTCAGATATGTTTCCCAGATACAAATCTCAACAGAGCTGCTTTTTACCCTGCCTTTGCCTTAAGTAAAAATCCTATTGTGAATTGCTCTTAGAGAATAGTTGTGCTTTGTATAGGGCTTAGAGGACAAAGTTGTAGAAGCGAATGAAGATTAGTATTGTATGCTTTTTTTTTTACATAGTTAAAGAGTGAAAAGTGAAGGGATTATCCAACCTGCAAGCCAAAACATTTTTCTCATGAGAAAGAGGCATTTAATTCCACAGGAAATTAAGGATTCAAGAAAGGCTGTTTTCCTTCTTGTTATTGTAGCTAAAGTTGTGTTTTGAGCAAAGACTAGAAGGTGAAGTGCATGGGTAAACATGTACCTTTTTTCTTAGAATGACATAAAACGAAGATTTAGGGGTGTTCATTTCCTTAGATACAGTCCAGACAGTGTTTTGATACTTTTAATAGAAATTGTAAATCATGCTGGGTAACTCTTGAAACAGATAATAGAATCATCTGAGTACATAAATCTAAGAACTTTTATGTCTTCTGTGTTCTTTATCTTTCCATCTCTTCAATATTTAATTCTGAATATTTGCCTGCTTGTTTGTACTTCAAGGTCATTACCAAATATTTTACTAATTTAAAGGGAATATTTTTCACAGATATTAGTTGTTTGAAGACTAGGGATTAAATTATAATGCTTCAGTTTTAAAAATCTTTGGACTGATCTTATTTACGTCAGAGAGCACTGACGTAAAACTCCATACAACATGGTTAGCCATCAAAAGCTTTGTACTCAAAATGTACTGCATTTTTTTTCTCTCTGTGACTTCTTAAGCCAAAATGTCTGAGGACTGACAACACAAAAGGTTTCTTCTAGCCGGTGAACAGCCATGCTAGAAAGGGCACAACTGGCACGTCCCACGCTGTGAACTGTGAATGATGGTGAATTTTTGCAGGCTGCTCACCCCGGGGTCCCCACAGAAGCCGTAAGAGAAAGCAGTCACCTCTAAGCATCATTCTCCTTGGCTTTCTTGCTCGCACGCATAAAGTCTAAAGGCAAGAAAAGGGAGGAGCTTTGGCTCCACCTCCCAAGCATAAATTAGTATAGCTGATCTGTCGGATGAGCCCCATAGAGGAAAGGAGCCCTGCTACTGGTCTACACCGGACATCCACATCTACGTTCTATTTGATCCTGGAGCTGTACAGCTGTAGTACTGACTATAATTCAGGAGACACTATGATACAGCAATTTACACTAAGTGCTTAATAGTAGCTATTCCAGACTACATAAAGATGCCCGTCATTTTATAGATTCTAATCTTTTAAAAAAGAGGCCAACACATAGCATTGTTTCTCCATTTTCAGTGCTTCATTAACAAGATTTTCTTTAAAAAAACACTGCTGGCAATATTGTAAATACATTTACTCTGATTCATCGGTGAGCCCTGGGATATTTTTTCATGTTTATGGATATGATTTTATGTATTTTCCCATGAATACGTCTCTTAGATATAGGCTGGTAACATTTTTATATGAATCATTAAATATATTTTAGTAGGGATTACGATGAGTGTATTTGTTTCCATATAGAAATGAGGTTATGTTGTTTGTTTTGCAAAATGTTACTATTACTTACCGAGAATCTGCTGGGGCCATACTGATAAGATGGGGATAAAGGTTTCAAAGCTGATTTCATTTGCTTTAAATGGGTTGTGTCATCTGGTGTATACCAGCAAATGTCTTTAGCAAGTAGAGAAACCGAGGCAAATAAATCAGGCATAAATCTAAATCACTGGCTTTATTGTAAGGAGAATTGCATTATTTTCTCTGAGAAACTTGGTAGAATTTCTTCTTTAAGAAGTTAGCCCTCCTGTGGGGTGTGATACTGACTGCAGGAGCGATACCAGCATGGCTCCAGCACCATTCAGGAGTGGCTGGAGGGATGCTTGCCTCTGATCCAACCAAACGAGCTTGGCTCCGACCTAAATGCATAACTTTGGATAACATTCAGGATGCGTCCTTGATACAGTGGGGGGAGGAAGAAAGGGAGAAAACCCACCTTATTTAAATGAGTCTACATTTTTCCTTTCTTCTTACCGGGTTGGCTATAAATGTCTGCCTTGCCTAATCTTTCAATCAGTCAATCTCAGTCAGGGAAGTCAGGGCACTTAAGAGCTGCTGCGGTTCCGAGTAATTACCTGAACAAAAGACCGTCTGGGATTGGACTAACTATTGGCTCATCTGTATTCAGCAGTGTTTTTCGGATCATGAAGGGAGAAACCTGGAAAGTACAAGGGAGGAGACGCAAAGAACGAGACAAATGAAAAGGGAAAAAATATACTGTAAATGTACAAACCATAAGAAAAAAAAAGGTAGAGATGTATTTTTGTTGTTTGATCAAAGCAAACATTTCTGTGAGAATACAGAAGTTGCAGAAAAAAATAATTACGAAGGCTTTTCTGCTTCAGCATTAAATTTCTGCTAAAAATAAGAAATAAGGAGACAACAGACATTTTACCTACAAATAACCAAACTCTCATTTGGGCTACCTGATGCCCAGAGTTAGCTGCTATTTCAAATCATGATGGAAACTGAATCTTTGGTCTCTCACACAACTCTCCTGATCAACGAGCCATTTAATAAACTGCGGAATTTCTCTTTTCTTTCCCCTGAATCACTTTGACAAGTTTCTGATTCACCCTGATGTGAGGTGGAAAATGTTATAAGATAAAATCAGAAAACTTTGTTTGATAAGAAAATTGTTTGCCCTAGTTGAAGCTGAACCCTGAGCTAAACTCTGCGTTCACACATACCAAGTTTCATGCTTCACTCAGGAAAACTCCAGTGGGCAGTGACCTTGTTTTAAATGTTTTGGTAGGGACTGTAAGGAAAATAATTTTTACCAATATTCTCATTTTCACTTTATTATATGGGTACAGACAATTCCATACAGCGATGAACTTCTTTAGTGAGACATTTCATTCAGAGATTCATAAAATTTACCATCAGATCACCTAATCTAAAAACTTATATAAGCCGTAGAAACTCTCCCAATTATGCTGAGCTTTAGTTTCATGTCTTTCCTGCATTTTTCTTCAGTATGAATCACTTTTTATTACTTTCAGAACTACACTCCCAGCTCCTGATCTTTTTAGTGGTCTCATGATTAGCAGTAATTGTAAGCCTTGATTCACAGCCTCAGCCTGTAGGCCAACTATTGATGAAGATGGAGTCAGAGCTTTACTAGTTAGCAGGTGGTCTTCCCAGAAGAAGATTTGCAAGGGGTGTCTCAGAAGATACAACCACACAAATGTGAATTACCAGCTTTTTGAACTTATCCATGTAACACTTTTGCTAAAGCTAACCTTGTACTAAAAAGCAAGAGATCTTGTTACCTCCACACATCTTCAGCCTGGCTTTCTGTTCTGGGGATTAAGACCTTCATATGATGCCAATCTTCACCTCTCTTGATCTTGTAACTCTTTGATGATGCTGCCTACACAGATTTTAAGTCTACAGAAGCCCAAATGTCCAAAAAGCAGTTGAGTTCCTCAGAAGTGAGGCATTCTGCAGAATAGGAGGTTATCAGCCCAGTGAGTAACATAAAACTTACCTGCGGTTGGAATGACTATCAAAGCAGCAGTGGTGTCACCTGTGCACTCCTGGCAGTTATCACAGATGTTTTAAACATATATGTGCACAATATGCAAAGAGGTCAAAATTCTTGAAGACAGACAAAGCCAGTTTCCTAGTAATAAAAATATATTCTTTTAATAATAGCCATAAGAAAAGGAAGAGCAATGATGACGACCCACAGCCCCTCTCACAGTACAGGGTATAGAGTAAAGCCAAAAGGATATTGGCAGCTTCGTGAAAACTCTGACAACAACCTTTGGAAAAAAAGCAATGGGATGAGAATGAACATGGCCAGAACCTATTAATAGCTGCAAAACAGGAACTTTCCTAGAAATCACCTGTGGTACTCAGGAAAGCACCACATTAAAGACCTTTCTTTTGCTGACTGTGCCTTATATTTCTGTAACTACAGCAATGAGTAACTTATTTGGAAATTCTCAAAAATCTTCATGTATTTCTAAACAAAGACTTAGAGCCGTATGCTTTAAAATCGTTATCTCCATCTGTGGCGCCTGAAGATTGTATTATATTGTATTATTTCAGTGCCCAAACCAAGAGATTATCAGTCTTGACTGCCAGGAGAAATTGCTGCCCATAACACAAGCAACACAAGTGGTTCCCATATGGCTTTGAAAACACGGGGTGGTGTGGAGGCTGCACACTCCTCTCATGTTATAGTTAAAGTATGTGTGTCTATAAAACGAATAAATATTTGCTGAAAGCTAAAAAGATTTCTGCTCGCTGTGGAGTTACTTTGATACTGTTCTGAAAATCTTCTTAATTGAGGAGGCCACAAATTGACCAGAACAGGCTCTCTCAGCTGACATGTATGCCCATCAGCTTAGAGGGTGTTCAGGTATCTCTTTATAATATTCTGACACTTTCTAGTGCAGTTTAAGATTCTTCTTTTCACAGTAATATGCACATTACTTTTCCTGCCTTCATTTTAATTCCTACCTAAAACTATAGCTATGAAGTGTTTATGCAGATCCACTGATACCTTGAGTTTGGGTTTGCATTTCAAAAACAACCCTGATTTATTAGGAAGGAGTGATATAGGATGCAAAGTAGGAAAAACGTTCCTCTTTTTGTAGCAGATGAATATCATAAGAGGCAGGACAAACATAGGACAGACTACTGCAGTACCTTGATCGTAGCAAAAGAGAGGGACCTGTATTCTGAATGACAGAATTCTGAATGACAGAATTCTGAATTCTGATAGAATAGCCAGTGCAGGCACATGATGTGCTGTGTTCAGTGCTGTGAACTAATTAGAGTATTCAGGATTTGGAGGATTCTAGCACAGGCTGAGATTGTAAACGAAGGAGAACCTTCAAAAGCAGTAAACTGGGACCAAAAAAAAATACCATCTTTCTCTTGATTTCTCCTGTTAAAACCGAGAGATAATAGTTCCTTAGAGTCAGACACTGAAATCATTGGAAATGTAAGCATGACCCTCTATCTCCACCTGACACAGAGAATTACAGATCTGTACCAGTTGTGGCATATTTCAGTGTAAAAATATGTCAGTCGGGAAATCTGTAGCTTTAAAGGACTGTGCTAGATTCACCCCTGCTGGCACAGAGGGTTGCAAATAATTTGAATAATTGCTGCAGAGAGCAGATGGTAGAAATACTCCATTAGAAGAGTTCCAAATATAGCTTAATTCAGCAAGTGGAGTGAGAAAAGTAGAGAAAAAGTTTAACAGAAATCTGACATCATCATCATCAAATTAATATTAATAATAAATAGTACAATAATAATAATAACAAAAACACCACAACTGAATGTGAAATGGATGGGAAAAAAGGATGCCAAAATTGCTATTTTGGACTATTGCGCTCTAATGCATGCCACCAGACAGGAGCAGCCTGGTTTGCATCACCACCATTTCTGAGACTAACGGTACAGCTAGACACCATCAGTCTGGTGCCACATTATATTATTTCTGGTTTTGGCCAGAGCACTGAATCAAAGGGATCTCCCGAGTTTCCCAACTCTTTCCTGTCTTTGCACATCATTATCGGATGCTTGGGTGCCTCTCAAGGATGAGAAATACTCAGCTCTTTGCAATGCAGTAACCTCCTTGTTCAATGTCTTGCCCCAGGGCAAAGACCCACGAAACTCAGGGTTGAACTGAGTTGCTCATCTTTACGCTCCTCTTTTTCCAATGGTAAAACGGCAAAACGGCATGCCCTGCGATGCCTGGGAATCCTAGACGGGTCACAACAGCAGAAATGGGTCACAGAATCAGTGCTATAAAATAATAAATCACCAAAGCTGTAGGTCTCAGGTGGAACTTTGCTGTTGTAAAATCAGGCATCTGAAATTGAGTGAACCTCACTGAATGCCCTTCCTCAACACTGCTCTGAACATTCTTCATATTCGTCAGATTAATAAATTATGGTAGGAGAGCAGAAGAACTCACATACGAGAAGGACACCATAAATACCTTTTGATACAGGTGATAAAAATACACTGCATGATGAAGAGTAATTTGGTTAAATTCTTTATAGACTAGTGATGATTAATTTGAACTTCTTTCCGCTACTCTAAAAACAAATATGAGAGAGATACGTAGTTTAGTCAATTCATTAATCACCTTATACGATCTTGAAAACAAGCACAAATCAGATCCAAATGTGGCAAAGGAAGTTGAAAGTGGCTAAAATATGTGACATTTTGCAAAAGTAAAATTCAACAAACAAGGCTTTGTACCAAGAAAAAAAAGGAAACACATAAAATGATACAAAACCCATGTTTGAAGGTTAACTTAAATTCTGGGGTTCACCATCCTAAGTATAATATCACATAAGACTTTAAACTTTAAAATAGTTCACTACAACTTACATTGCAGCTTGGTTTAGATACTTTAAAGCCAATAATGGGAATAATGGGTGTACAAACATTTGGGGGAAAATAAAAATCAATACATCAGAAATGTTGCCAACTACATCAGAAAACATTTGAACCTTCTACTTATATCTGCAAAATTTAAGTCAGACTCATGGCTTTTGCACCCAGACATGCAAATTACAGCATTTGTAGTAGCAAACCTGCCTTATTTGCATTTGTTTCTCTTTGGAAATAATAACTTTGCACACATCACTTTGCACTACAAGAGCCATGCATATCCATTACCACAGTGCATACTCACTGCCGTCTCTTGCCTTACTAAGATTTCTAAGATCCACAGACAAAAAACAGCAGAAAACAATAAAGGCTAAAAAAAATCCAAGGGTTTTCTGTATTTCCTTAAGCACTGAAGAAGGCTTAACGAAGATCAAGCACTTCAAATACTGCAACCTGCTTCACTGGAAATATTTCTAATCAAATCAAACATGAACAGAATAAAATTACATGAAGAGTAATGAAGTCTATGATCAAGACTGCTAGATTTCAGTGAGTGGTCTGCTACAGCTTCTCTAGCTTCTCTTTTGTAAATGTCACTATTAGCTGCAAAAGTAGCTCAATTAGAAAAAAAAAATTATTTTCTGTGAGAAAAAAATTGACTGTTTAAAGCTGAAGATACTCGTATTTTACAAAGAAAGTGCATTGCAGAATATTCTTACTGTACTGGAAATGTAAGTATAAGCCCCAAGACAATGGTGAAGGGAACATCTGAATATGAAATACTGTGGTAACAAGACTGGAAAATGTGGTCGGTGTTTGAGTTTGTAGTGAAACAGCTGGAATGATCTGGCAGCAAAGTGCCCACCAGAACCAGCTGGCAGGATACCACAAGGAAAGAAACCTTCTGGTGCACCTGCAGAAACAGAAGCTATAAATTGGCTTGCAGGTATTTTACAGCCTTCCCCTTCTATATGTAGCACAAACAAAGGGAGAAAAGATGACAAATGGAAAAAGGGAAGGAATAGGATCAGAAGTGCCCATTCCCGATCGAGCCTGGAGAGAGAACTGCAAACGTACAGCGATCCCGACAACGATTCCAGCACTTGCTTCTGCAAGGATTCAGATTTATTCTTGGCGCTAGCAAAAGCAGCCGGGTGCACCAGTCGGGAGCACAGGACGGCATTTTGACACACATTTGTGAAGCAAGCTGATTTTAACTTTGCGCTGTCTTGGCGTCTCTCCGCCGAGCCGTCTCCTTGCTGTGCATTGCCACCTGCAGGACAGCCAGCTACAGCGATCGGCGCTGCCGCTTCGCCCAAAAAAAAAGGCAGCTTTTAACAATCATTTGGTTTCATGAAGCAGTTAAAAATCAAGAAGCCAAGTGCACATACGTTTCTGTGACCATAAACGTGTATATACGCTGCCGAGAAGAGTCAGCGCTGTCACCTCCCAGCCTAAAGAGCCGCGGAGGGCAAATGTTTAAGGTCAATACAACTTCCCGGTCTGTGATGTTGCTGCAGTTGATGAGTTCCAGGCAAAGCTAGGTAAATAAACCATTTTAGAAATTAAAATCCTCGCTTTCATTTAATGACTGTGAAAGGGGAGAGAGGAAGATGAGACACTTCTCATTGTGCATTTAAATGTGCATTTAAAGATGGACACAGGAAATCCAGGATTTAAAGGAAATATTGTGCTACTTGGCTTTCAAAAAGTCTGATTCCCCAAGATGACTTAATTAACTCTGCCAACCAGCTTCATATCACCTGGAGACACCAGATAGATACCTTTTCAGCGCTTGGTTAAGACAGGGGGAAGGAGAATCAGTGAATATAAAAATGTTCTTTGTGATATACCATGTGGAATCCTGGCCCTACTGATCACCAAGGCAAAGCTTTCACTGATCCATATGACTATCCTGTTATATCCGCAGTCTGGATATAATGAGCATGTGAGATTTTTTCCTAATGGAGGCTTTATAAATGTCAAGGGCAAAAATGAATCTTGCAGAAAGCAACTCCAAGAGTTTCATGCCACACACGGGGTGAAAGCGCTGCCTTCTGAAGACGCGCTGGTTGAAACCAGCAGCAGTTTCCTTGTTACAAGGAGAAACTATCTGCACACATTCTCCAGAGAATCGCTCCTTTCAGCTAACTATTGTTAACGACTGGAAACAGAAGGAGGTTTAATACAACCCATGCAAACAACGAGGAAGCTGAGCTTCAAGTAGTAGACATGAGACAGAGTCTCAGCTGAGCTGAATAAGTCATGAGCACTGTACTGCAAGGAACCGTCCCACTGTCCTAGTGAGCACAGCGCTGCTGGGGTTCGAGAAGGTGGCAGGGTCTGCCTGGAGGCAGAGCTGTCTGGTGTGCTCTGCTCCTACAGCATCTCGCACAGTCGGGTCCTGTTCTTGACGAAAGACCGGAGGTACCTCACATCCACTACCATCATCACCACCAACCGGTGAAAAAAAAAAAACCTAGCAAAAAAGGACCGGGAAGCTACAAACTGCACTGTGCAACTGCCCAACTGTGTAAACTGCAGTTGTGCAACGCTGATGCAAAAAAGGCACATGAAAATCTGGGATGTACAGATGTGGCTGCAGTTCACCAGACATGGAGGTGGCAATTTAGGAAATTAAGTTCAGCAGAAATCAACAAGACTGATAAACACAGTATATGAGGAGAGAGTATAGCGCAATGGGACTGGCTTAGTTTCAAACAGAGATGAGGCATAATGAGAGTATGTGAAATATTGTCATAAACATGACAGTGATTGTTTTCTGTGTACCCTCGGTATACAAGAAATTGGCAACGCCCGTAAAAAAGAAGATTTATTCAAGGTATAGGGAAAATCTGTCTGTTTATAAGGGGAGTTAAGTCCTGAAGCAGCTGGGGAAGCTAAGAAATCCTTGTGTTCAGAGGTTTTTAAGAACAGATGAAGCGTTATTTGGACCCTTGCCATTTGGACTTGTTCTTACAGTCCTAGCTCAAGAGATTCAATGATACCACAGATTTCTCTTGCTTATTTCTTATCAGTATCTCTTTAGTCATGGGCAGATTAAAAAAAACATGATCATAATGCAACTATAAATGGCATACAGAAGAACAGACATGCATTATTTCTTTTTCACATTTCACAAAGCCAAATCTATTTCCACAACTTCCAGTTTGACTCATGATTTTTAACATTGAGAGACTAACCACACAGAAATCAAGATAAATAATAAGGATGAACAGCAAGAAATACTCAACAATTTTTTAATAGGCAAACATACATGAAACTAAGACATATGCACTTGTAAACATGTGTAGTATTTTTACATCTGTATATTTCAAATCTGAGTAACACAGTAGTGTACTTTTATGAATTCTCAAGGACATCCAGAGAACTAGATACAATTTAATACAGTCATATAGCTTGAAATAGACAATTTTATAGAAAATATATGATTTACTTAGAAGATGAAACTCTAGAGGCCAATGAAGGTACCAAAAATAGGAATCACAACACATCACGATTCATTCTGAATTGTGTACAGCAGCCCACAGATGTGTTCTGCATTGAAGGCCTTAAATTTCACATGACTACAGAAAACAGATGTGCCACATGTTTAAATCATGAAATCCAGCATTTTGTGCTGTTTGGAAAGCTCAGACAGTGGGCTTCAAGCTATTGGAAAGGTACTAGGAATTATCTGAATATGAACTACTATATTGTATAGGACTTGTCACAATTAATGTCCGGAAATGGGGAAAGAACACTAAAAGTGGTGATTCAAGAAACAGTTAAATCTAGCAAAAGATCAGCAAGTGATTTACGTATGAAGACTTTATCAAAAATATATACTTTGGACATTTTACCTTCCATGCAAATTTTGGGTTCTGATACATCTGCCTGGGTCAAGGCTCTGACTCAAACTAGCCCTTTTTTCTTTGAAAGTAGGAATTCATTTTTACTGACTCAAGTGATCTGCAAGTCAGATGTATATTTCAAGCAAGTCATTTAAGTTGCCTGTAAAGACAGTGAAAATAGATAGGCATTTGCAGGCACCAGTTCATCTTACCTTAAATTATTACATTATGGTTAATATTAATATTATACCAAGATGATCTGTGTCCTGGAGAGGCTTACTGGTCTGCTTAGGTTAGAGAAGCACCACAATCATGAAGGTTCCAGTTCCAGCTCATCCCTGCTCCTACACAGACATTTGGTTGAAATGCCAAAAATTTTGTGTGTGTTTGTTTCCTGGACCTGAGCAATAGAATAATTAGAACAAGAGGAAATGGCTTCAAGTTGCACCAGAGGAAGTTTAGATTGGATATTAGGAAGAATTTCTCTACTGAAAGGGTCATCAGACATTGCAACACATTACCCAGGGCAGTGGTGGAGTCCCCATCCCTGGAGGTATTTAAGGGTCGTGTAGATATAGTGCTGAGGGACATGGTTTAGTGGTGGGCTTGTCAGTGTTAGGTTAATGATTGGACTAGATGATCTTACAGGTCTTTTCCAATCTAGGAGATTCTGTGATTCTGTAATAGCATGGGGCATTTAGACATCCTGAGAGGCAATTGCTTTCCCTTCAGGAACATCACAGCCTTTTCATTGCTTTCCCATAGAATTGGGTATTCAGAAAATGGAAGATGCATTTCTGATTTGCAGACTGATTATTTAGGGCCTGATATAGTGATGCATATTTAAATGCCTTAGTGCCGCTTGAGACACACTAGAGTATCCGACAAATCCCACAGAGCTGGTAATATATTTCACAAGACCTCTGTGAGACCCATTCCCTTCTGGAAGCTGCTGGAGAGATCCCCTCGGATAGCTCAGACACCACTAGATGTTCATGCATGAGCAAACGAATCAAGCCCAAAGGCTTCAAGCCAAATGTGGACTTCAGCCCTCCCGACTTATCCACCAGTCTGAAATGTTCAAACCATAAGAGGAGATGCTTGACATAAATAGCTCTGTAACTCCTTACTAAATCCTCTGGCGGAGCAGGAACAGGCATGAAAAGGGGTCAGGGATGGTGGAGGCAAGGCAGCATTGCTTGGCTCCAGGGACAAGCAGCACAGAATCTGTTGCTTGGGGTAGATATACATGGTCTGAATGACAAAACACAACATAACATGGACCTCCTTCTGTGAAGTCTCTTGAGGATAATAATGTGATCACCTTTCGCTCATTATTATAAATAGGTTATTACACAGCCCTGACTTCTCTAACCTCTATAGCAGTAGGAAAATAATAACCCAGTGGTAAATTATATTATTTCTACAAATAGTGTGAGAAATTGTGGATAACCAGAAAGGTTAATCCCTGCTTAATCTTCAGTTGCTGTGCTAGTGTGGTATAAATCTGACAGTAAATGGGGGGCAGGTGAGCAGAATAGAGCCCCTGTCTCCTACACACAATACATAGTCACCTGAAAGTTTGCCTCTTGCTTTGCTTTAGCACTATAATTTCTCATAAAAGGCTTGTGAATGAACAATAATTAGAAAATAACTACTAAAAAGAATGGCATTTATCTGCCCTTTCCGGCATGTTTCCTTTGGATGTAAGAGCCTAGGGACAGAAAGGAATACTGCAGCTGAAATGCACAAACCGTTTGTTTTGAGTACAGGAAAAAGGTTCCTCAAGGGGTGACTAAAATACTCAAAGGATGTATCTTCTATACATCCAAACAACCCGTAGACAACTCTGTCCATAGAACTGCAACACCAGGTAAGGAAGCTACTGAAAACAAGTATTTATTCTCTGCAAGTTATTTTTTGTCCCTCCCTGCTGCTAATATTATTCTTATGACACCAGACTGCATAATTTGACATTTCAAATGTATGGCACTATGACAATGATATATGAGGAAACATTTACAGAGCCTGGCACAAGAAGCAAAATTAATACTGAAAAGCAAATTACTTGCTTAGATTGGCTGCTGTTTCTCAGTTTGCAGGGTAAATATGCAGTGTAACAGTTAAACTTGGGAACACAAATAATTAATAGCTTTCAAGCAATGACTGTAGACATTTACAGCCTACTTGCTTAACTACCTGTTTTCTGCCAGCACCAATGTTGTTTTCCTGCAGGCATGCCTGGCTTTATGATCAAATGTGGCTAAAAATAATCATACAATATGAATTCATTATGTTCTTTATGTAAAGAAATTATCTTTAAGATTTCAAAGAGAAAAGGTTGCAAAATCACAACTGAAGAAAACAGTCTATGGAGGTCACTCAAGAGAAATTAAAAAAAAAAGGGAATTAATAGAGTAGTGCTCCCTACCCAAAGTATTTGGTCTCTTCTTCTGTACAATTTTTAAAACAATTTGTGAAAGGAAAATTAATAAATATACTGATTTTTTCTGCTAGGCTCCCTTCCCCCTCTGCGCTCCCTCTCCCTTGGGTAGCACCTCCTGCTCATTCAGGACACATCCTCACGCTCAGTTTGCCTTAAGCTCAATCATCTTAAAGGAGTTTTCCTGAAGGTCAAGAAGAAACAAAAAGCATATATCAACATGAAGGGAAGAGGAATAATCTAAGTGTGGGTGCCAAGAAGGAATCACAAAGAAACCAATCATGTCCTGGCTAGCAGCAGAAGGACAGAGAAAAAAAAAGCATCGCGCTCTAAATTCTAGCCCCCCAACCAATTATTTGGTTATAATATAAATCGGCAGAATAGATTATGCAAAAATTATGAAACCACCAGTAATATGTCCAATGATCTCATTGCAGCTAACATCAGTACAAGGAATGCTTGGGTCTACATTTTCACGTGGGTAGCTAAAATGGATAGCTGTGTTGCCAAGGACTATGGGTCTTTCCCAGATCTGTTTTCTGGGATGACAAGACAAAAGCAAGACTCCTATGGCCTTGAGCACTGCTATATTAGCTTTTTGCAGGTGATAAAAGGTCTGTAATCTCCACAGAGTGCAGCTGACTCAGCATCACTACAACACATTGCTGCCTTGTACAATCACAGCTAGGACTTGGAAATGGCTAGAAGGTTATCAGCCAAGATCTTCCTAATGTAAGGTCAAGTTTCAGTATATTTCCAGCCTTCTGGATCTAAAATTCCATTTGTTCAAAGGTGTTAGTATATATCCTTGGCTGTAAGAAGCTTTGAGAAGCTTCTGTTCATGTATGAGACTGAATGCAGGAGTTCTCCAAGTGAAGGAGGTTAGAAAGCAAGGACCGCATACCCTGTTCCTATTTGGTTCAATCCCAAATTAACAAAATCCTGATGTCCAGTTTCAGAGCCACTGTTAATTTATATTACCCTTCATTATGTTAAGCTTTTTCTAAGTTAAAGAAAAAAAAGCCACTGGGATAAACATTTTTTTATCATTCTCTAGACACTCAGCTCTACCATCAAGTATCAGACTGGGTTTTAAAATTTTGATAATAAAGAAAATAACCTTTCCTTTAAATCTGGTCTTTTAATGTCCTTTAGTAAGTTCTATAAGGTCTTAATTTATATTTTTAGTAACTGTTAAAGAGCTCATTAACTGATCAGTTCATTACATAATGACAATAATATAATTTATTTCTAAAGTGGAAACTGGAAGCAGAGTAAATCTCAAATCTCAGCCGCAAATTCCTATTAAGCCCTAACCCAGAAAATGAAACCACATGGAGAAAAACTGGTTTTAGGTAAAGGAGAAGAAAGACAAAGTCAGTTTATATTCCAGAGAGGAACACAGCTACTTCACCTGGTCCTGTGTTGAAAGGCCTTTTGTGAAGTCTCTACACAAAGTCTTTTTCCTCCTGTAAAAGGAATGATCAATAAATATCAATTTGCTCTAGAAAAAATTCTCTGTCTATACGCAATTTCTCACTAAGTTGACAACCCTTTTTTTAAAAGTCCCAATTCAGAGCTATTAAGCTGCATTTTGGTGAGAGCTGTGTCCTCCAGGAACGCTTTCAAAGTCAAGTGGTCTCTCACCTATAAGTTGCATCTAGGGCTGGCACTGAAGGGATTTAAGTTGTTAGTAAAGGCCAGCATCCCCAGCTTGGTCCTGCAGCATGGATGGCTCCAATGAGTGCCTGCCCCAGCCCTTTACTGAGACAATGCATCAAGACAGTATCTGTTCTCTTCTTAACTCAGATGACTTCCACGTCAGCTTATCAGCAGGACAGATTCCAGCTCAGAAGCTTGAGACTGACATGTCTTTTGAGATAATCAAGAGAAGCAGATGAATAAATGTATTATTTATGTTTATTTTTGGCAGGTTGACAGTGTTTGGCACTGAAAAATAGGAGTGTTGTGGGAGGGAAAAACAAGACTGGCTTTGTTTTTAAAACCCTATGCTGTCTCGTTGGACCTCATCAGGAGTTACAATCCATTAGACTAAAAAGACTATCCCAGACAAATAAGATTAATAAGTAATAATGCCAATTATGCACCTATCCGGACCAAACAGGGAGACTGAAACAATTACACTGTTTTACATCACTATACAAGAAAAACGTTTATAAATGCTGTCACTCGATGTGTGACAGTCCACATCACAGTCCTTTCCAGAGCCAAGTAGCACCATGTTCAATCTGGCAGTCATGTTGCCCAACAGCAGAGTCAACCACAGCCATACACAGTACAGAGAAAGAAGTACAGAGAAAGAGATTGAAAAAGGGATCTCCTCAAGACAGGGAGAGGATAAGTTTGGGAGAAAATGAGAACATGGACCAAGATAGTGTTTACTGCATGACTTATCCTAAAAAAAAAAAGTTATTAACTAAAATATAAAGTTATGCTTTTGATACAAAATTGCCTGGTGTAAGTGAACAGCTTGTATTTTGCTGAGATAGATCATCTCATCATAATGTCTCTTTTGAACACGGAAAGCAAAACCAGCAGTCAGCAATAGAAGTAAGAAATTAGTACTGTTTACCTTGAAAGAATTCAGAAGTTTCCAGGAGAGGAGTAATGTGCTCCCGTTCCTAGCTCTGAAAAAAGGAGAAACACTGTAGTTTCCAAGGTAATATTGAGGGCCTAATATTTTGCATGTCTTTTGCAATCAATCACTTCCTTAAAACCATGCAAAATAACTACATAAGTGAATATAGAGAAAACTGTGCACTTGGAATAGTAACAATTAATAGCTTTCATCATAATCTGAAAGAATAATAAACTCTTTTAACAACAGACATGAAGTAAGACTGATTTGTTCAGCATAACTTGCTTGATGCTGTTAAAGCCAAGCTGCATGAAAAAAAAAAAGATAGATTTATGTATTCTTCGTTATGAAAAATGTCCAAAAGTATTGGGGAAAAAAGCTATGTTCAGTCACACAGGAAGATGATTCACCATCCACCCCTTGTAGTCACTGAAGTCAGACACATTCATTACCCATTATGCTGAGGAATTTTATTTTTTCCCCTTTTGGTGAATAAGCACTGAATTACCCATATCACTGCACCATCTCGCTAAATGCAGCGGCTGCTGCTCACCAAAATAATCATAAAAAGTCTATCTGTGAGGGATTCCAGACACTTAAATATATGGAAGCTGCCTCTGCTAATAACAGAGGCTTATATTGCATTTGGAAAGGGGTGTACACAAATTCTAAGAATCACCAGTCGATACCACATGCAAATATACATGCTCAGTGAACATTTGTGGTTTAAGACTCTTCCGTTCATAGAAGAGAAGCATTTAGCAATCTTCAGGGGCAGGGTCAATGCAAATGTGAAAAGAAATCACTAGATGAGAACTTATAATGTTCTAAATCCTCAAGGCCCCATGTTCTACATGGATTGGATTTTGAATTGATAGCAAGATGCTGTTCTAAACATCAATTTTACTATTCTTCCGTAAAATTTAGTTTCACTTTTTCTCTAGCTTCACCTTATTCTTAGCAACTTTCTTCTTTTCGCCAATTTACTCAACAGTAGTAGAATGCAACCAGAAGACTGGATTTTTACCAGTCTATGTCTTTGGACATAGCTAGCTTGATGGTACCTATGTATTATTGTGTTCCTATTTTCTATTACAAAATCTACTTAAAATAAATAATAATCACTCAATTAAAATGTAGTGCTGCCATCACCAAACTATATACTCCACTGTGTCACAAAAAGATCTGCTTATTAATGTATCTGTAGAGCTTGAGAATAAACCAATTTACATTTCATGGGTGTTATAGAACTGTACAGAAGAATTCTCCAAGCTACTATATAAAAGGTTTTTCATTTATTTTATTTGCTGCTTAGATGTGGAGTTAACTGCTTAAGTGTTTGCAGAGACAGGAACAAAGAGGCAGGTTCAGTCATTCTATGAAAAATAATGGAATAAGAACCAGTTATTGCCACCAAATTTGGCCCATTTAGGATTTTCAATAACTGGATGTGCAATTGACTATCTCTTGTTCTATTTTTGAACAAAAATTTTTACTAATCATGGGTGTTTGAGCATTGATAAACATAGCCAAGAAAGACACCCACCAATTCAAAGTTTTTTCAATTGTCCTTCACATTTTTGGCCAACTATTCTAAATTTCTAGGTGGTTTTTATTCTGCTCTGCTTAAAGTCAGAGCTCTACGGCATCAGTTCAAAGCATGCTGGGATACCTGCACAGGCAGGGGTCAGGGCAGGCTTTCCAGACATCAATGGTTGCTGGCCAACCAAACTGAAATCAGAGCTAACTCATTTAACCTGACCCCAGAGCATTTGGGAAAAGAAATCACCTAAAAGCCTAGATAAAGTCATAACAGTTTAGCTCTTAATGTTTTCCTTTTTCCTCCTGTCAAAAAAAAAAAAAGTGCA
This sequence comes from Pluvialis apricaria, assembly GCA_017639485.1. Taxonomy (NCBI): domain Eukaryota; kingdom Metazoa; phylum Chordata; class Aves; order Charadriiformes; family Charadriidae; genus Pluvialis; species Pluvialis apricaria. The sequence continues at coordinate 138,910,263 of CM030008.1, read as the reverse complement.
GACATCTAACAAATTTTATACATCTATTCAAAGTGTATAAATATTAGAAATCCAGAAAGTATCCACAAATATTGAAATTACACTATCCACACAAAATTGCTTTGATAATAGATTAGGAAAAAGTAATTTCTGTTTGGTCACAAAATTAATACATGCTGATATTTTTGTACACTGATTTACAAAATGAAGTACTCAATATAAATACAAGAACCTCCAGAATCAGAACAGCGCATCATTATTTACATTGCCCTAAACTTGGAGAATTGCATGGAGCTTTTTGCTGCCATTGGCACCACAGTATGGCAACTGAATGCAGTGTTTGATTATTGTACAAGAAACAGGTACTTCACATTTTCCTAACATTTAAATATAGTTTGGTTAACATCAATAAGCTACAAAGTCGTGTATTCAGTGTTTTCAAAAAAGCAGAAAAAGCATGCCCAAATAATTCACCCATTTTCTTGGTAACTGGAACAAGGATGGGCCATAGAGGCAGGTCAGACCTTCACAAAGCGAATCTCAGTCCAGACTCAGTCCTGAGCATGCTGTTAATTAAGCTGCTGTTTGCTTTGGCCTTCAGACAGATTAAGGCCAGGTAGCAGAAATGTAGATTTCAGTCATTTGTCAGACTCCTGTGTTGAACTTCATCAGTTGTGAATTTAGCACATTTCAAAAGTAACTCAGTCATTTCTACTCATTCAGATTTTGTCATCCTTTATTTCAGTGGAACGCGGTATCTTTCTCCTCACAACTCATGTACGGTCTGAAGACAAAAAGAACATTAACAGTCAAGCCATGAATACCACATTTCAGCTTTTAACTTACTGGTGCAATAAATATTTAACAGGGACTGCAACAATAGTTAAACATAGTTAAAAAAATAAAAATGTTAAGGAATTTACCCTTATTTTAAATCTTTTCATCTTGTCCTACTCTACTGAATGTCTTGCGTACTTTCAGAATGCAGACACAGATGAAGATTCCCATAATTGCTCTACAGATATGAAAGAAAACTGACTTCTACGCAACTGTCTTTGGTTAATTGTAGTGAGGTGCTTGTATACAGCATGCTGCCTCTGCCAAACTGAAATGCAGCTGGTCTTAAGGAGCAAAAATGCTGTGCAGGAATCTCAGATAATTGTAAGTGAGTAGCAATTTTAATTCTAAGCATATTGAAAAACTTACAGCAGAAAAAAATTACTTAAAAAAAAAGACTAAAGAAATTACTCATATCAAAATGTGTTAAGTATAATTAGAAGTTTATATGGAATAAATGTACCAGCATGACATACGAACGATAATACTCACTTTCCTGTTTTGTAATCTGCATTTTCTGCCCTCTAGGAATCTGCCTGTCCTCTGGTAACAATGTCACTTTTCTCAGCATTTCCCAAAAATCAGCTCTCAAAAAATGTTTGAAAAGGGTCTGTTTGGTAGCTGAAGCCGAACAGAACCAGCACACCATGGCTCCCACCTGGTCCGTACACCCACAATCACTTCAGGGGATACCTGGCAGATGCATGACCACATATCCACTCCAATTCAGTAGCCTGAAACTGTCACTGTCACGGCCAGGGTGTGCACCAAACTCGGCGACTGAAGAATTCGGTTCAACAGCCCAGACGTGGTCTGTGGGGGCATTTCAAGTCATTGATGCTTCTGGCTCCTAAAATAACTTTTGAGTTTACTTTAATCAAGCTTCTGAGAAAAATGCACTTTATAATGCTCTCTTTGAATTAATGGCTTTACCGTAACTTTAATCTGCAAAAATTGACCAAGAAAAGCCCTGTTTTCCTTTTCTTTTCCTTTTATTCTTTGGTGTTGTGAATAAGTGGGGGTTTTTTAATTGGCCCGGTTTCAAGATAAATTTAACCCTTCAACAATGCTCCTCACAAACTACCTATGGTGACAAAATCAGCATGTATTGCATGCATTAGAATTATATTGAACTTTCTGAGTGAAAATGAGACATTTTAAGGTCCTCTTTGATTCATATGTACTTTCACTGAAAAAAAGAAAAGAAAAAAGAAAAAATTACTCTGTGTGCACTGCTGCAATCTATTGGAAATTAAATAGAAAGGCATTTGTTATATATATGGTTAGATTTGGAGTCAAACCAGAGAAAATAAAGCAGCACACTCCCTAGAATACTACCCGTAAAATGTGTCCTGCTCACTTGATCTAATAAGGTGCTAGTTTTAGTTACTCGTCCAATTGCTCTAGCTAGATTCAAATACCGATTTGGCTGAACTTTGTGGGATTTTTGAGTTTGTCTTTTTCTTAAATGCTGTCAGATGGTTTATTCCCACATATCACCTTCTCATCACTTTAAACAAGCTGTTATTTATACAAGGTAAAACAGATCCTCTGACTAGGAACATGCCTCTTCTTTTAGTATACCCTCAACAACAAATGTTGCAGCACATGGCTTAGATGCAGCTCCAGATAGCAAAAGATGCACCTCATCGAACTTCAGTTGTCTGAAAGACCGGCATCAAGTTCAACTTAATCATCAAGGCTTCTTCTATGCAGTCTATGGAGAAAGACAAACACCTCCAGAGTGTGATTCATCTCATCTGTTCCAGGATAAGATAAAGCATCCACTGGAAGTACCTGCCTCTCTCCTTTTGAGGCAACCTACACAACCAGTCCAGAACTGACAGCGAACTTTCCAACACTTTCAGTTAAATGAGACGAATCCCACCCTTACTGCCTAAGGCTGTACCTAATTACCAAGAAAAAACAGAGCATGCTCCAGGATTTTGATTGCCCAGCTGGGATCCTGCTGGAGCTTGCCTGGCAGTGGGATGCAACGAGGAAGCAGCCTTGTGCACTCCGGGGTCATAGCCTGAAAAGGAGCCAGGATGTAGCCTCAGAGAGAACCTCAATACTATTAGTAATGGCAGCTTATAGCTGTGCATTTCATTGCCGGAGATGTGCCCACTCAGCATGGTGCAGTGCTGCAGAGAGATCCTGGAGGCTCCTTGAAACAAGCTAGTCTAGAAGCAAGGTAGGCTTGACCCAGCCCCATGTATCAGCTTTTCATCACAGCTAATTAGCTACTTTAATTCAGCACAGTGTCCTTGTTATATATGCAAGCTACATGGTTCAAAGCCAGCTTGGCTATATCTTCATTTTAGACATAGCCAGAATGCCTGGAAATTCACACAGATTTTACTAGTTTGTACTTTAAAAGTTGCCTCTGCAACTAAAGGATTGGAAATACATTTTTCCCACATGAAAACTTATTTTCTGGAGCATAATTCAGGCTCAAGGGAGATAAGGGAGGAGAACTGTACAAGGACAAGCCCTGAACTACAGGAGACAGTCTACCAAACCACAGCAGACAAAAAATATTTCCATATTGAGGAACCTACGTGACTCCAAGGTCAACCTGTTCCCAGTGCTTACATGCTCAGACAACCTTATAAAGTAGAGGTGGAAAACAAGTGTCCCTTTCTATCCCTCCTAAAATTTTGAATGCTATAATTTGCAACCACATGATATAACCAGGTATTATGCAAACACTTGTACTTTTTGATCTATGTTTCAGTGAAGGGTTTTTGACAGGGCAGTCCCTTTGTGACCTCCAGCAATGACAGAGCTGCCCCCGGGAACAGCTCCACACTTGGGTCTGGGATAGCTGAGGCATGTGCACAGAGTCACCAGAACATGACTGTCCCATTCTGTACTGCCTGATTTCTTCCAAAAAGTGGCATAAATAGCAAAATTAACTAGGGGCTCATCTGACAGTCAGTGAATACAGTGGTCAGTGGTGAGCAGGCTGAAGTCTTCAGCAAAGCCTGATCCATCATCAGGGAGAGCCTGCCTGCTCCTACCTGGAGGACTATAACTTTATAAAAATACCATTTGTCCGCAAATAGCTCAGCATCTTTATCTATCCTGGGCCCCTGAGATTAAAGCAGCAGGTAAGCAAGGAGCTGAAAATAATGTATCTTCTTTGCTGCTTTTTACCTACTTTTCTTGGGTCCACAGCCTGCTCATAGATGCACTGGAGAGCAATGGCCTTGACCTCCCCACAGGATCAAGGCCAGAGTGAGGAGCTGCTACTGCAAAGTCCTTTCCTCCCAGCAGCATATCTACACCACAGCCTTCAGTCTTGACACAAAACACGAACACCGAGCTCATACCTCTGCTGCAGCACCGCTTTGGAGTAACAGCAGCTGCATGCGGCACAAGCTGCAAGCAGCCGAAAGCCTCAGCAGGACATCGGGCAAAAGATTTCCAACCACAAAGCAGGAATGGAGGATGTGTTTCCATACCGCATGAACTCACTGAAAAAAATAATTGAAATTAGTGGTTTATTGAGGTCTGAAGACTGGGAAGTTTGAAGTAATTACATTTATTCAAGCAATACCAATGAAGAGTGGGAACTAACATCAGCACATGTCCATCATCAACCTGTCTGCTTCGTATATATACCACATGCCTTTTCCGCACATCTTCATCCTTTGTTTTTGTTGGATTTAGCCTTTATGTTGTTTGGGAAAGAGACTCAGTCTTTCCATACATCTGCCATCTCCAAGTGAGGTTATTACCATAAAATCATTAGCAGCAAAGGCAGAGAGTCACTCGGGAAACTTCTGACTCACACTTTACACTGAAAGTCAACGGTGCAATGACTTTTTCAGGGTATTCATGGGCAAACATCAGAATGACGTGGAACTTAACTTTGATATATATATTTTGGCAGTATCTGAGAGCAAGGAGCAGCTTAATACAACTACAGCACGTAAGGCCAAATGCTCTACTTCCTAAGTGCTGTTCATGGCGTGCAGAAAGACCAGAAATGAGCTCTATATTCCCTTTCTAGTAATTCCCCAGGCACAGGAAGCTCTCAGCAGAAACAGACCCTCAGCATCACCTTTCCAAAAAGCTCTAGAAACAGTGATGGGAACTGACAAGAGCACAATGCTTTCTGGCAGTCTCCAGCTGGCATGGAAGCTATTGCAAACTGGTAAAACTCTTGTCTTAGCTTTAACCTTCATATTGCGCCACCACCAAAAATGGCAGCTGAGCAATCTTCCTTTTTTCCACAGCAGAAGAGAATCCGTAACAAAAAGATTTGATCCTTCATCCACCAGGAAAAATAACAACATTTGCTAGAGGCTTTGTGGGCTTCTGATGGTTCACTGAAGTTATATCTGTGCAATAAAACTAACTATGATAGATATGAAAAAGAACCAGTACTGTTCTATGGGCTTCTGAGCACAGTAATTCCACGACATGTGCTAAAATCTTCCATTTTCACTGTCACAATAAATATATTAGTCCTCTCACCGACATCCACTACTGAATAGGCTTAAGTCCTTAACAAAATTTACCTTGCTGAAGCCTGATACACTATGTTGGTGAAATCCCAGTGTAGTTTATTTAGGACCTGTAAGAAAGGATTCTGTGGTGCATTAGCATGTTGCTGTCTCTCAGCATGAACACAAACCTCAGACGCTGAATAGAATCTCCCTGTCTCCCAATACTGTCTTGGAAATAAATGTCAGGCATGCTTTCATCTGTACTCAAATCTGAATCAAGTCATCTAAAGGGACAACATACCCTTTCACATACCTGCTCACCTAGAATAAAACACTTTCTACACGGTAGATGAGACTGGGGAAAAAAACAGGAAGGAATTAATTCCAGTCTTTTTTATTTTATTTTATGGATATGCACACAGTACTCACTCTGCCTTGTTTTAAACGTCTGATGGAAACTGGCTTCACAGTTGATACCGCGTCTTGGTCTCATGGGACATAAGGAGAGAACAGCTTGATATACAAATGGAAGTGCAATTAAAGTTAGTTAGATCATGCTTCAATTTTTAGTAACATGGGAGGATTAATCACACATAATTTACACTGGAAAAGAAACACCAATGAATAGGGTGAAAAATGATGCAAATAAAAAGAAACAAAGGGAAGCCTCAGCACCTTTCTAACCGGTTTGGGGCGGGGAGGTTAATTCTCAGTAAGGTAGATAAAGTAGGCTTGTGCATTCTCTTCCAGAAGGATGACTAGCTGCACACACACAGGTGATCCAAATCAGATTCAAGACACCCAGTCCCCAAAGCAAACACTCAACCGCACCAACTATAACTGAGATTTTTTTAAAATAAAAATATTAATAAGATTTTTTCATTAGGGATAGACAGTTTGTTACAGTCTCTTCCCTGTACAACTAATACATTAGCAGATTTTTGTTTTTAATTCTGCTGCTGTTTGGATAATTCTAATTCTCGCTATCCTCATACAGCTCCTACCAATCATGTATTAAAGAAAAATACATGTTTATCAATTCATTCAGTTTATCAATTTCTTTCTTGCAAAATTATAAGAATGCTAGCTCCTCAACATTCAGGAGGAACACCTAGGAGCAAGCATTTTGTTTATACACAACTTGATTAACTGCATCTGGGGAGGAATAACCCCATGCATCAGTACAGGTTGGGGGCTGACCTCCTGGAGAGCAGCTCTGTGGAAAGGGACCTGGGAGTCCTGGTGGACAACAGGATGACCATGAGCCAGCAATGTGCCCTGGTGGCCAAGAAGGTCAATGGCATCCTGGGGTGTAGCAAGAAGAGTGTGGCCAGCAGGTCGAGGGAGGTCATCCTCCCCCTCTACTCTGCCCTGGTGAGGCCGCATCTGGAGTACTGTGTCCAGTTCTGGGCTCCCCGGTTCAGGAGGGACAGGGAGCTGCTGGAGAGGGTCCAGCAAAATGCTACAAAGATGATTAGGGGACTGGAGCATCTTTCTTATGAGGAAAGGCTGAGGGACTTGGGGCTTTTTAGTCTAGAAAAAAGAAGACTCAGGGGGGATCTTATCAATACTTATAAGTACTTAAGGGGAGGGTGCCAGGCAGATGAGAATAGCCTTTTTTCAGTGGTGCCCAGTGATAGGACAAGAGGTAACGGGCACAAACTGGAGCACAGGAAGTTCCATCTTAACATGAGGAGGAACTTTCCTTTGAGGGTGGCAGAGCACTGGCACAGGCTGCCCAGAGAGGCTGTGGAGTCTCCCACACTGGAGACATTCAAAACCCGCCTGGATGCCATCCTGTGCAACTGCTGTAGGTGTCCCTGCTGTGGCAGGGGAGTTGGACTTAGATGATCTCCAGAGGTCCCTTCCAACCCTGTGATACTGTGATTAAAACTAAACATAAAGCAACTGCTCATAGGTGATGAGACAGCTAAAACAATCTTCAGCTCCCTTCTGAGTAGTGGGGAGAGAAAGGGGATTCAAAATGCAAAATTAGTTTCAGACTTAAAAATTAAATTATGTGAGCCATTCAGACGTAGTGTAAATGTCACTGAGTGTTAAGCCAAACAAACAGATAATCTTCTCCCCAGGAAAAAAAAAAAAAGTTAAAAATTAATCTTCAAGCATGGGATTAATTCAGTAAAATTACAGTCTAGCCTCCCTTCCACCAACTTCAATCATAAACAGCCCAATCCTGCAAAAGGCCACGTACCCTGCTTTTGCACTGATTGCCAATAACGCCAATAATGCTTGCCAGGGCTGCATCTAGGGCTGTTATTTATACCATGTTTTGCAACAAGGAAGTAATCGTACTCATAACCAAATACAGAATCAAAATATACTTCTTTTGCATCTCAGGGCTGAACACAGTAAAAATCTCTTTTCGGAACAACTTTTTCTACCATGGTGAGAATTTTAGTTAAATAGTGGCACTTCTCACAGCATTCATGGTTAGCACTCACTGACAAAGAAACCAGACCAGACCTGACTCTTAACTGGGCTGTTCAGCTTACTATTAGCTTAGCAAGACGGAAACAACCACGAACTCACTGTCCCAGTTTCTCAGACAGCCTGACAGTAGCTGCTGACTCCTCCATTGCAGGACTGCGAGACAAAGTCATTCCAATTTTAATAGGGTCGCGGTGCAGTTTCACATGCAGCCCAGGTACAATCATGCTGAAATCAAAGAAATAGACTATAAATGCATCCTTTCGTGTGAGAAGTAGCAACCTCAGCCCATACTCCAGACACCCTCTAGTAGCAGAACTGATGCAGGTCCAGTGCACAAGGGAACAGTTCAAATCGCGACACCCTTTACAATCACCCTTAAGACTTCCAAGCTCCCCTCCCTGGTGGGTGCCCCAACATAATGTACAAACACAGGCACACTCTCAAGTGCTTCCTACCTTGAACAACCTTCAGTCCATGATCCTGGTTCAGGAAAGCCTGCCTCCATCACTGAAAAAATTTGTAAAGCCAATGTAAATGCTTTACTATGGCATCCCCACTTTATAATGTTCAGCCCACTGATCACATGGAAAAAACTACTATGAAATCGTTCAACAGAGGAAGAACTGTAAGAATTCAAAATCATCATTAGGATCTGCAAAATATTACTAAAAATATTGCTTTTTAAAAATTTCTGAAGTATGATATTAAATATCTGAACTAGTGTTGTGTCAAGAATCTGAAGTTGTGTCAAGAATCTGAAACTTTCTTATCTGTATAGTGTCTCAACTAAACAGAAAACCACATCAAGGGAAACAACTGACAAAACCTTCCAAGCATACAATTTAGTCCACAGACACACCTTTACTATTTTTTATTCCTTGCAACCTGTTAATAAGATTTGGATTTTAAAATAAATTGCTTCAGAACTTGACTCCATCCTTTCACTTCAAGAAAAATGGACAAGAATGGTTTCACCAAAAATTCCTTTATATCTGTAAAATATACTTTCCCTTTCACCTCGAACCAGTAAAAGGACATTTTCCTTATGTCAGATTTTGCCAAAAAAATTGTAACTCTGGCTCAGTTATTTTCATTCTCTTTTCACCTACTCAACAAGTTCAAATTAATACAATTGGCAAAACTGAGAGTCCTGTTATCTGAGCTGCAGCTCAATTAGTTCAAAGGCAGCTGGGAGCAACAGGCATCTTCCAGGACATGGCCAGAGATGCAGAGAAACCTTCACATTTTGTTGTGGAAAGTCAGTCTGCAAAAGTTTTAGAGAGAATTAAAATGGGCAGGAATAATGTTCCATTTCATCAGATGCATTCAACGTTTTTAAACTGAATGGCAGAGATGCAAGCTCAGGGTTTCTTCCTTGCTGCCTGCCAAGCGAGTCAGACCTTCAGCCCTTTCTTTTACTTCAGTCTACTTAATGAATGGCAATAGAAAATCTCCAGTTCAGCTCTCAGCCTATTTAGAAACCATTGGCCCAAGAAAGAGGGTAGATCCTGAGGTTTTTTGCTAATCAGCTAAGCTCAAAATAAGCCCATCCTTTCCTTTAACATACAGATGTTAGCAGAGAGGCACCTTTTTCCCAGGGTAAATACAATGGAAAGGTTTCTTACATAATTGGTGAAGCTGCAATGAACTTCTACCTACCACATCAGCAGGTCTAAACATCTACGGTGACATTCGTACTGAAACTTCCAACTTTCAAAATCACAAGCTATAATCTTTTTCACCTCCAAAGAGTCATTAGATGCCTAACACAAAATTCAGTCAATTTGAAGACACAGCTGAGAGACCTGGCTGAAGATCAGGTCAGGCCACATTCTCAGGGAAAAGGATGTACTAAGGAGCTAAGTGATAAAATATGAAGCTTAACTTAATTTCTGACAATAGTTCATTTCATGCAAACATACCCAGAATGAGGCATTTGTAACTTTTGTGCTGGAAACATATCTTAAATCTGTTTGCCGTTTCAGAGGACACGTGAGAATGACCTAAGAGAAGAGCCAAACAGCAAATCATGTTGTGTTGGCCTCTGAAAAGTGGGACAACTATGTTTAAGTCCTTGTTTCAAGCCAGAGAAAGCAGAGATTAGGACCTTCATTTACCATGATGTACTTTTAGTGTCCTAAATACCTGAATAGTTTCTGTTCCAAAATAGCAGCTTTCCATTTTTGCTCTCATAATTTTCTAGCAAATCTCAAAATATCTGAAGTTTTCCCTACGTTAGACCAAGACCTACAAGAAAAGCTCAGTTCAAATGCTATTTTGTGCACTTGGAAAGCTTTGCAAACCCAGCTCATAGCTCACTATGCCACACTCAGCCATGGCATAAGTGATTCCATCGACTTGCACAGAATTGTGCCCAGTTTCACAAGGTCTTATTTAACTCTGATCTCTAAACTGCTCTTGGACAGACCTCAGAGCTGCTTCCATTTATTATACTGCACGGCAAGCAACTATTCCACTATTCAGCATCAATTTAAAATCAATTGCACAGCACCACAGTCAGCCAGTTATCTAAATATACCTCAGATAGGTAAGGCTCAATTACACTGGAGGAGTGAAGAATACACAGAAGAGATTCATCACTGACTCAGATGGATATCAATAAAAGATGTAATCAGCAGGGGACTGCATGAAATATAAGAATGTGGATACATTTTGTGAGTTAATTCTCTTGCATTTCATTAAAACCAACTTTTAATCTTTTCTTCACTTTTTTCATATTGATGAATTGGAGGGAGCGCACAAGGCGACTTTTTAAGTAGTATAAATCTGTGCACAGAGCCCGTGATCTAGCTCATAACAATCAGTGAATGTTTTTGCCACCTTCTTGGCAGAATTATTCCAATGACAGACTCTAGTCAACACCCAGACCACTGGGAAATTTTGTCTTGGCCAGGTGTGGATTTCACTGGTGAACTTCTCCGCATGGATTTCTCTTACCACCCCCCTGGCTCGTAAGAGCAGCCACTGCAGGTCCCAGGCACAGGTCAGCAGGTTGCGTGACTGGCACAACAGACCCAAACCTGGTGTAGAGCTTCCCATGGAGCAGACCTTGGCCAAACCACCCAGCAGGTCACCAAGAATGGATTGAGGAGCACCAGACTAAAGAGAGTTTGGTGTGACCGAACAAATGGGGTGGAAACTCTGATTTTGTTCCCAAGCTAAGTGCTCTGAGGCTGCACTTAGAGATGTCATGTAAGAGACCAGGAATCTTGACTGAATCTTGACAACTCATTGGGTATATGATATACTTACTAGATACTAATAGCAGCTCAAGAGCAACGGGAAAAATGTGCTGAAGGAATATTCCTTGTGATGAAGAACAAGCCAACAGAAACAAAAGGGCAATGAATGGGATAGCCAGGAACAGGAATGGGTAAGGTACCATTTTACCCCTTTTCTCTTATTTCAGCTTCCTCCCAGGATAATTATCTTGGCTTTGAAAGGTGTTTGACCTATTTATTCTCCCTATTTGATAGATGCAAAGACAGCTGGAGTTACAGATCCTTCTTATACTGGAATTTCAATGTTGTGCTACGTGTAAATGAAAAAAGCAAGTAAAAATAATAAAAGAGTTCTGGGCTATCTATTTAGTTAGTCAAACCCACAAATCCACTGTATTTGTACAGTGGCTTGTTTTTTTAGGTTGTGGTGGGCTTTTTTTAATTTAAGAGCAATGAAAAGCTTTTCTTCTAGATTCAATAATATGGGAAGCTTTGGAGCTCAGCATCCAAACAAGTTTTTAGCAGTCTAAGCATACATTCATCTTTTATTAGTACTATCACTATTACTATTATGTGCTTTTTTTCCAGAGCTTTGTTACCTGTGTGAGTTCTATCTTTATCTATCATGGAACAATTTATCAGTTCCCTACCCACGGGAAAAAGAGAGGTTTCCTTTTCTTTTTTCTTGAATGTTATCTGCTCCAAGACAAAATATAACACCTGCTGTTTTCTATCAATTACTTATGAATAGAAATAAATAACACTATATTTGATATTGTATCTCTCTGTGAATAAGTCAGCTAGTTATATTTTTCCATGGAATATACAATTAGTACATACACAGTGAAAGGGTCATCAGGCATTGGAACGCGTTACCCAGGGCAGTGGTGGAGTCCCCATCCCTGGAGGTATTTAAGGGTCGTGTAGATATAGTGCTGAGGGACATGGTTTAGTGGTGGGCTTGTCAGTGTTAGGTTAATGATTGGACTAGATGATCTTACAGGTCTTTTCCAATCTAAGAGATTCTGTGATTCTGTGAAATAAGGACCGAGCTAAATCTGCTTTTGTAAGCAAAAGGAGCAGCAAATGTGAAAATAGGTCACTTTATAGAATCTCCTGGTCCTAGAGATCTGCAGACAGGCTTCTGACAGGTGCCTCAAGCTCTGCTGAGGGTGACAGGCAGAGACAGGGACCGCTGGTGGGATGTAGTGCCCAGCCCAGCCCATGCTGGGGACCTCAGGCCTGCAGCACCCGCCCATAAGACAGCCTTTGGGCTAACACACCCTCAAGACTATTCACCGCTTGGGACGCTCCCCTCTCTGTATGGGGGATTATGTAGTGTCCAGCACCCTCTGTACCAGGAAGGAGGAGAAACGACTTAACAGACATTTAATAAGCAAACTGCAGGAAGGCCAGAATCATTCATGGGCTGAAAAAGAACTTTGACATATTCTGTGTCCCATTTTGTCAAAGGAAACATGCTGGGCCCAGCTGGGGATGTAAGTCCGTGCCTCTGCGCGCATTCCGCTTTCTTCAACATGCACAAACACACTCTGGTGTCCTACAAACATTTGCTCGCACTAAGAGTACTTGTGACTGACATATCAGTGCCAGTGAAGTCCTTGCACAGATGCATTTATTCCAGAAAAAACGCACTTTTGCGGAGGGAGCTGAAAGCATGCCATAATTTTCCAGTTACAAACTGTACCCTCAGCAAGAGCTCTCTGACAGCAGAGATGAGCACAACCATACCAGCACATCCATACCAGTGCTACATCTAGCCTAAGGTCCTGCTGCTCAACTCCTCTTTCCTCTTCAGCTTTTACCTGTCTGGATCACATCATTTCACTTCCTCTTACAGTTTTCCACTTCAACCTTGATCATCAATTTTCCTGCTGCACAAAGGATGCTGAGGCAGGGTAACCTGCACAAAGATTTATTAGCAGGATCCACTGCTGATGACACGCATTGACTCCAGATAAAGTAATTTGGGGGAAAAACAAAAACAAAAGCAGAGGAGAAGGACAGAGAAAAGAGGACAGGAGAGGGGAAAATGTGGAGAGGAGGAGGAAAAACTCCCCAGAGGCCAGACAGTAAGGGCAGCCATGGGGTCCCAGGTGAGCGTCATCCTCTGGCCAGTGTCTCCAGTGGCGACGGAGGCAGGTGGTGATGATGAAGAGAAGCAGGAGGAGTTTTCCCTTCATCCTAAATGTTTCACTGAGACCAACTCAAATTCCCTATGGATTACTCCTGTTTATGATGCTGTTAGAACTGACCAGAGTACACTAATCAGATGCAAGCACTGTACATTGACTGATTGTTTAAGCTTTTCTCCATATACATTATTGGATAATGTTTATGAAGCATTTGGATGACTATTATCTACCTTGTTGTGCAGAGTGTTTGGTTTCTTTAATTTAAAATAAAATCTCCAAAACTGGAGGAAAAGAAAGAGGGGAAAGAGGGGCGATTCTCAAACGAGTGGCAGCTATGTCCATGAAAGCCTACCATAAAACACTGTCAGGATTTGCAGGTGCAAGTCCATGCGAATGATACAAGAATAACAGCATGAAAACAATAACGTCAAAATGCTGGCAAAGAGGGTCCAGATAATGGCTCAACGGCTTCAGGGGCAGGTTACAGAGCTGCAAGGAGCAGGCTCTTGCTAAGGCCAAGGCACTTCGGTACCTACAGCACTGTGCAACACCCCTGCGGCACAGCACATCTTGAAATAGGTTCATCCCTCCAGAATTTTCTTTCTTATGTGGAGTCAAACCAGACCTACTTCCAGTGTAATCAATATGAATAATTTATTCATGTTTTAGTGATTATAATTATCTCACAGTCTTTCCTAATGTAGCTCTCAACTCATACAGAGTTTGCAATGCCAGAACCAGGCACGGGTCTGCGGATTAAAACAGAATTGAACTTTCTTAATTCTGAAGACTGCAAACAGAATTTGTACCATCCTATCCTTGAATTAAACTAGTAGGCTCACTACGTTTCTGGATATTACAGGTAGGGCAGGTTTATGTCAGAAAACAGAATCCAAACCAGCAGGGGTATCTCAGCAAGGAGGCTGAGGACTGAATGCACGTGGTGAGTAAATTATCTTCTCATCTTCCAAACTGCTCCCTCTGGATCGCATTAATGACATGCATTAGTTGTGTGCACCAGCACAGAAAAAATTGAGCCATGTTTCTGAACGATAAATGATCTCTTTATCAAGAAGGGATAGGTGGACTATACAGACGACAGCAACTAGACAAATAAACTAACTTGTCAAATAAACAATTTGTGAACTTCATCTTACTTCCAAGGATTAACTCTAATCTCTCCATTTGGATTCTGTCCTCAGCTTCTATTATCGGCAAGGTAAAACTACAAGTGTTTGTGATATGTGCAGCCGTGCTGGGCCACTGCCCATGTTTCTCTGAATAAAGAGGGGATTTCAATTATTAGCATTCCTGAGTTAAGAAGAGAAGAAAGAGGACAAGAAAATATTTGGAAAGCTCCAGAAAACCCATTGAATGTCCAAGACATCAATCCAAGCAGTTACTTCCTAGCATAATCTATGATTAAGTGACTAAGTACATCTATCAACATTGTAGGCTGCTAAATACACTGGAAACCCACCACTGAACCTGAAAGTGAAGAGCCAGGGCAAGACAAGACAAGGCAGAGAAGCATGAGGACTCCACTTCAGTCCCTGAAGAAGTTACAAGTGATTTACTACCATTGGCATGGGAGGGAAGACAGGCTCACTGCCCTGCGTCGGGGCGGTGGGCCAGCCCGTAGAGCACTGTCCCAGGAAAGGTGAGCCCTGGTGCCAGGCAGCGGGATTTCCTAGATGTCAACTCATCCCGCAGAAGAAGGGAACAGGGGTCAGTGAAGTCCATTCACTGGGAATCTCATCTGTGCTTGTCTGGCAACCCAGCTACACAAAGCACACGCCACTCCCCAGGAGCAGGGACTGTAATGTCAGTTTTCCCCCAGCGTGCTCCTTGACTCTTGTGTAAAAGGTGGGTGGCAATGCCAACACCAGACCGGTGACTAGGACCACCCTGTGTGTCCCATGGTTTCCTATATTCCCAGCTGAAGTGTCCCAGTTTAACTTGAACTCCAGCACACGCTGAAGGTTCTACACACCCTACACTGCCAGTTGGAGAGAGGAAGACACTCACATGAGGAACACTAGGTCCTCATTGAATGCCGGTGGTTTTTCTTTTGCCAGTTTTAAGACATTTCCAGGCTTACTCAGAATACTCAATGTTCATTTCCAAAATGGTGATACTTGTAAATATTGATCTCCTGGGTTTCTTCTAAACAACCCCAACTACAGCTGCTAAAACAGCATTTTCTAGCAGACAGAAATGTTTACCAGCTGATATCTTTCTTTTCATGAACAATCTATGAACTTCATTTGGAAAAGAAATGAAAAGACAAAAATAGGGCAGAAGAGTCATTTCAGAAAGTTGGTAACAAAAAGCAAGCCTTTGAGCTCCTGCAAAAACCCATACATATAAAAGCATTAGATCACACACTAAGGCATACCAATAATTTGTCCTCTCAATTTTTACCAGTGGTCAGTAACTATTTTGGGTACTTCTAAAAACTCAAATTTTTAACAATTTTGAAAAAATAATATGTTGTTAACTAAGAAAATTACTTCCGTAACATCTTGGGGGGGGGGGGGGGGGGAAGGGAGGTTCAAACCACAAAACAAGCATTCATTAGAACAATAATGTAGAGAATAGGACAACAGATTTATATTCCATGAGGCTGTAGCTGCAGGTACAGACAGGATGATCACCCTGTACTCTAAGTTTCACCATCACAAAAGTTTGGTATAAACTAGAAAATGTCACCCAGTTATAAACTTTAATAAAGGAAGTCTCGAGAAAAAATAAACATAAAACCATTTTCAGCAAGCCTCCAGGTCTTACTTAGACGTGCACTTAACTTTGAAGAATCAGTCTACACATAGTCCTTGACCAAATAGTGCTAGTGCTTTAAACTAACAGACCCTTTCTAAAACTGTGTGATTTAAATTGTCCTGGGTTATCTTAAACTTTTCAGCTGACCTCCCACTGCACAGCACCACAGGAGTGAATTGGTTTAAAGCACATGACATCTTCCAAGAAGTACAAAGTTACTACCAGAGCCTTGTTTCTGACCCAGAAACGAAGAGTCTGTCTCTTTGTTACAGAACAGATGGTAGGAGGAAATCAGCATTAAAGCATGCATCTTACATTCGGCATTTAGCACTGTTTCCAGTTTTTAAATAAGTTTTTCCTTTAAAAAATGCAATCAAAGTATTGTGAGAATTGCATTTTTGTCTTCTGTCATGGTTTTGCAGGTTAAATATCTCAACATACCAGTAAAAGGGCTTTTTCTTCTAAATCTCAGGCCTACAAATTCACTCTGGGGATCTGGAAGTCAAGCTGGGTTGCTTCCATCTTAAACATTAGTACCAGAAATAAAGGCTTCACAAGCCAAATTTAACTCTCAGTTGTGCTTCTGTAAATTCTCTACTTTTAAATCAAGCTTTTAGTTTTGAACATAAGGTTAATTGTCCTAAATGGTTCTCGGGGCAAATATATAAAGTTGTTGGAGCTGAGACTGGAGGGCTAGGGGTTTACCTGAGCACTGCTGATGCAGGGACTTGGCACCCCGATGAATACTGTCCTATCAAGGGTCTCTGTCACTGGTCAGCCCCACTCTGCACACCCTTGCTTGAGTCTCTGAGCAGAAATTGCTGGGGTGTCTGCTTAATAATCTCCCAATTCCTTTGGCCCTCAGACTGCTGACTCAGACACCTCTTCTTCCTCTTCTTCACATTTTTCCCTGAGGAAGAAGGTGGACTGTATCTTTAATAAACAAGATTTCCCCTGAAGACAGGTTGCAACTGAGGAAGCTGGGAACTGAATTATCTTTTCAGTCCAAAGGGGTATGAGTGCTTCTGCCCCTCGTACAGCAACGCATACTGGTGGTGAGGCCGCAGAGCAGAGCCCTGCAGCCATGCCCACCCCGCTAAGTGCCCGCTGAACCAAAGAGCGGGCAAAAGCACAACGGGTTCCCCAAGCCACGCTCTGCATACCCACACTGCCTAGGTCACTTCTGCCACAGTGACCTATTTCCCATAAGGGCATGCTGACAATAACACCGGTCTTTCTGATCCACATATGGCCATATTACATGACTGCAAGTCATTGTGGCACTTATGGCAGGGGACGGAGGCCTAAGCAAGAGCAGGCATGCCTGTGCTTAGCTCTCCTTCCTCATGCTAAGCACATACTTTGCTAATCCCAAAAATTTGCACAGGCTCAGTTATTATTCTCCTGCACTCCTCAGGGCTTGCAGAGAGCTGCTTCGCACTGGCTTCGGTTCAGAGAACTTGGACAAGTCAGTCTGGGATCAAGTGCAAGCTCAGGCCCACACTGGCAACGTAAAGAATGGATTTGTTTCACAGGTAAGCAAGGGAAACTATTGCCAGGCCTGCCAATCAGGGACATTTCATCAAAACTAATTTCACCTTTAAGCCTTGCCACTGAGTCTTTTGTAAGCCCATTATTTTCAGACCAGCTCTAAAACACTGCAGCAGAAATTCCAGAAAGCCCAGAAATTTCTGCACCATAGCATTTTCACCTGTTTGTGAAATACTTCCTAGTAAAGCAAGACAATGTCTTGACTAAAGGGAGCCCCAGAGAAATCTGGTAGATCTCTCTGCTTATTTGGATGCACAAAGCTCCACAGCAATACTGGTTCATTTCTGAAATGGCTGATGGCAAGCCATGCTTATTTATTTGTTCAGGTCTACAGGTTCAAATTGCCTCAGCTAACTTACTTGGAACTAATGCCATTATAAATGTTTGTAAATGTCAGAGATTATCCTCTTGGTTGATTTTATATTACTTACTCTTCAGTGCTTTAAAATGATACAGTGCTGTCCTATTTAAAAGTGGACTTTTTCCAAGTACATGCAAATGCACCAAATTCGAGAGTTTTCTATTGTTTTGAAGTCTCTCAAATGGCAGAAAAAAATCAGCATTCTGCTTCCAGAAAGGAAGCCTCATTGTACTTTCATTGCATCTACTTCGGAAAAAAAAAATCTGCAACAAATAATAACTTTAGATTGCAGACATAAGCATGTTACGGTTCTTACCTATCTATCAGGGAATGGACATAATTAAATATATAATTTATAGTATGCACTGAGATTTACTGCAATTTAACCTCTGTTCCCCAGAGTTATCAAGAGAGGAAGATAGAGATACCAGTAGCGCTTCCTAGGAGCGAAGCCAGGGTGTTTGCTTTGAAAAGAAAATATCCTCCCCACTATTTTTGTCTGTAAAATCCCATTTAGAAGAATACTTAGAAAGGGAAAGCTTATGGAAATTAATACAGAAATTATACAAAAGTAGTCCAGGTCAGGTAATAATACAATCACCCTTATCATAAGCAACACCTACCATCACAAAATGGATTCAGACTCAGTGCATATTATGCTCTATTTTTATTTCTAAATTTTAGGTACACTTATATTATGCTTTGCTCGGAATGTAAAGGAATACCTAAGAAGGAATAGGGGCCAGAACTGTCAAAAGACACAAAACCAAACCTTACTTTAAGCACCAAAAATTACACAGCTCTTCTGTACTTACAATCAGCATGAGTGTTACTACCTAGAGAATGGGGCTATAGCCAAGATATAACAATAGGAATTCATATATTCAAAATTTGTGCATTTTTCTGCTTCTCCTTCCTTTTATATTCTTAAAAAATAAAAAATTGCTTCTCACCCTAATAATCAAGGATGCATATCACTGTAAATACTCAGCAACTCACCACAGCACAACAATCCAATTTTTAATCCTGATATAACGTGAGCAATAATCTAAACAGCAGCACACCTATTTTCCTGTCAGACCACTTAAGGAAAATTAGGTTGTACAAAACCAAAAAGTATCACTGGAACAAAGGAGCAAAGAAATTATTTTGAAAGAGAACATATAGAAAAGCACTTCTATCATTTTCAATGGTGAAAAATTTGTATTAATGTTCGAATTTATCAGTTAAGGACTAATGTTGGTGATGACACTAGATATATTCTAGAAATAGGAGCCTCGCTGTTTTGAAAGGGGGAATGAGGTAACAAATAGAGACAAATTAGGGAACTAACTTTGAAATGATATATTTACCAAGAGCATTGAGTGTTCCCATGTCTGAGCAAAACATCCTACTAAACCAATCTCACTGCAACATATACTTCTTCCTAACTAGGCACAGTTTACGAAAACCTTGAGACTGATATACTTTATTACATTCAGTAAGCCAGTACATAGTCCAAAGTAATTCTACATTTATAAAATTTTCCCATATGGAAATTCTGTTTACAATGGCAACACTCCTAATCTAGATACCCAGATGTTAAAAACAGTCCTTTGTGAATACAGTTAATTCCGTTCCAAAATACAGTTCATATTATGATAGCAAAAGAACTCTTTTCCTCGTATAATATACATCTTCTTTGGAAGATGTGAGGGGTTCACTAGAAAATCTTCTTAAGTGATGACAGAAAGCAATACTTCTGACATCCATGATAAATATGCAAGACACAAAATAAATTCTTTATTGTCACCTCATGAATGAATGAGAACATGAGTTTTTTACATGCTGGATGAGTTCATAATATCTCCCTTATGGTTTATTTGAACTTTTCCAGAGAAGAAGAATGATTTGCCTGGCCACATTTTATTACTTATAGCACAGATTAGAAGGAATCTTCTTTCCTCCCTGAGACATATTGCAGGTCTCTGCTAATGTCTCCCGAACACCCTTCTTTTGCGGGAGTCTTTCTTCAAAAATGGTAAAGGTGACCCCATGTAGATGAGGGATGAGATGCAACAAAAAACCTTAAGCATCATTAGCTATGGAGATCACACTGGTTTCAGCGAACTACCAAAGATGAGCAAGCAGTCTGCTGGAATGTTCAATGTACTCTCACCAAATGTAAGTGTGAGTTAGGAATACGTCTATGAGAAATGCACATTGCAGGATCAGCACAAACGCATACCATGCATACCAATTCAAAATGCCTTCCTAAATTCATGGAAAAGCACCTTCCTCATTTGTTTCTCTGAACAAAAATTTTTCTGTACAGACAATAACTGATTTTAAGAACTTTCCTAGGGACTGCTAGATTCAACAGATTATGTAAATGATGGAATTCATAACTCTTCTCCATCTAAAATGTAATTATAACTCTTCCCTGTGATATAGGAACAGACAATCCTTCTCTGCAAGGAGACAATCCTAATCAGGTTAACCTGAATTTTGACATTGATTTGCATAGGAAAAATATCGGGACCCTGACTACTTATGCATAAAACAGCAGTTATCTGCCTCTAAGACATTTCCTACATCAGTACTGATCTGTCGCATGACTCTCCGAGCTTCCAATTTGAGCTTCTGAAGTGGTCTGATTTTCACATCACTGTTCCAAAGTCAGCAGCTATTACCCATAACTAATATAATATGACAACACTCCTCAATGTCCCACTCTTCAAATGCCCTTAGTAATTGCCATCATTCAATATTTAGAATTATGCATGCTGGGAAAATGTAGTTCATAAGTATAGTGTTTGTTATGCACAGAGGTTCCTCTCAAACCTTTATTCTTGAGCTCTCGGAGGTAATATGAGCTCTCTGAATGTAAGTGCTTCAAAACAAGTACATTTCA
Source organism: Pluvialis apricaria (assembly GCA_017639485.1). Lineage (NCBI taxonomy): Eukaryota > Metazoa > Chordata > Aves > Charadriiformes > Charadriidae > Pluvialis > Pluvialis apricaria. The sequence continues at coordinate 138,889,555 of CM030008.1, read as the reverse complement.
AAGCAATGTTTCCTTCTACAGAGAACATCCTTGAAAATATAATAGAAGGAATTTTGACCAAATTGCCTTTTGCTTGCTTGCTGCCAATAAAGGTAGATCACGCTTAGTTCACATTACTTAAGCCATTCAGGTATGCCAACATCCTATCAGAGTGACTCCCCAGCTCTGCAGCTAACTTTGCCAACGCCGCTCTAGATTACAGAAGAGGAATACTGACAAATAATGACATACAATCACTGCTTGTGTTCTTCAAGGTGTGTCATCCTGCTGACCCGTTCTTTCTTTCCCGGTGTCAAATATTTCTTTTACGACAGCTCTTCTTCTGTAACAGAGCCAGTTAATATCCTATTTCCCACTGGGCTTAAGCGCAAGCAGCCTGATTTTGCTGCCCTTTCTCACATAAACGGCACTTTGTCACATAAACAGATCCACTGAATCTAGTAGTACTTGCACAGTAAGGTTTTATATGCAATTGAGTCAGGGTGACAGAACTGAGCCCTTCCTGTTTAAATAGGGCTTAATTCTCAGGTACACACCACTACTGCCTGTTTACACTGCTCCCGACCTTGAAATAGGTGCAAATACGAATGTTAGAACAAAACCAGGCCCATCCCACACACATTTCTGTGTACGCATAATGCAAAGCCATTAGCAACGTGCACAGCGGGAATGATGGAGACACAGGTGGTGTTCCTGTGCACAGAAGACAGACAATGAGTGACTGAATGGGGGTGTGCGACCAAATGTGGTCAGGAGGAAAAGCAGTACAACAGTCAGTGCTCCGCTCCTTTGTCAGCGGCCAGCCACAGATCGCCACATATAAAAAGGAGAAAGTAAAATGCCCCACAACAGCAGCAACTGCAGCGCTCAGACCACCAGTGTGAGTCCCTGACACCACACAAGCTTTCCCCAATGCTTTCGCTTACAAATTTTATAAGAGGTCATATTGGTCTATCACAAATGTTGAGACACAATCGCCGTCCAAAGAACCATAGCTCAAAACTCAGCAAGAGAAAGGCGTCACTGAAAAAAAGCATCGCCTGAGAAGATTGGCTCTGGAGGAAATTAATTCCTTTTCTATCAATGATACGGAGTGTTATTTTATTTAGATCAAGGCAAAAGAGTTAAACATGAACCAAGTATAAGACAGAAATGTAGATGTGCCTTCAGGCAAGCTTCTCTGAAAAAGACTGACTTCACCTCACCTGACTTCTCAGCACCTTGAGGTGAGAGAAGCACAAACAAAAGCAATATTTTTGCCTGTAGCCTGAAATCTAGAGACTGTGACTTGGTCAGTCATCTGAGTGATCAACTCACCATCACTCCACCATCAAATATTTGACAGGGCGTTATTTTATCAGTGCTAAGAAGTACTGATGTCTCAATTTATTGCAGAGAGTTTCTGAAGGTAGAAGTCTTTTCAGTCTGTGGACCACATGAACAGGAGCATCTAAAGAAATCTTTAAAAACTGTTAAAGAGGAAACCAGTCAATTTCCATGTATTTGACTGGAGCTAAGTTTTTATTGTCACTGTCCTACAAAGCCTCCTCTGTTTGCATGAAAGAAAAAAAGAGAGGGTAGTTGATTGTATTAAATGCAAAATTATATCTATCAGTGTCTTTAGTCTGCATTAAACTATGTATTTTTTCATATTCTCCAATAGAAATAATTGAAGGGACTCAAACATAATGAAGTAAGTTAAATAGAAACAAAGAGAGTTTTGTAGTACTATCATGGCCCCATTTATTTAACAATGCCTCTTCCCTTTTTGGGATCTTAACCTATCTAAAGATCAGGTTAATTTTGATTTGCTTTAATTTTTAAGTGTTTTTAAAGAAACAGAAAAGAAAGTAGGTAAAAAGAAAAATATGAATTGTATAAATGTCTTGAGAAACAGCCACATTTTCAGATCATACTTAATTGGAAGCACAGCAAATGATGATAGAGAATGCAGAAGAGCTTTAAACTAAATCCTGAAGCAAGCAGACAGCACATGCAATTAAATGGGGACAAATTTAGAATGAAACTGACAGGAGAAAAAAAAATTTCAAAACTTTTTCTGTTGAACAGAAAAAGTAACATTAAGCTGAAAAAATACGGAGAAAGAGATTAACAACTTCATGAGAGCAAATGTACATTGATAACAACTAAGACACCCAAATGGTTTTTGTTGCAAAAATGAAAAGTTAGCTCTGTAAGTGGGACTAGTTAGTCAAGCTTCAAATTCTACTTGCCTACATAAACTTAGAAATCATAACAGGAGACATAGTCTCCGGTCTTTAGGGAAAAAGTTATTTTGAAGAACAGTGGACATACTGCAGATAAGAGAAATCTAGAAAGTGTTAAAGTAGGATAGTTATGAACAGGATCTAAATGTCTTGGAAAATAGCCAAATTTTCCCAGTGTGATTAGATCTAATTAGTGCTAAGCTTTCATTAGAAACCCTTTCTTAAAATAAATAATGGGTAATTTATTCCACACTGTCCCATTTTTATGATGCCTTTATAGAACAGCTGGGTGCTTTAAATTTATTGCCTTTTATTAAAAAATTCTTGTTGAAAATATATGAGCTAGCTTGTTGCACCTTTCAGCACTAACTCAGCTACAGGAAGACAGCAATTTTGTCACCAAGGAGAAGTGCTTGAATTATTGCTTTGCTCTCAGTGTCGCTGATCCTGCATTTAAGTAAATCTCACCAGATTCATTAGCAAATCACACAGCATGCTCTATTCAGTGCCTACCACTAAATTGTCTTTTAGGGACCCACACTGAGATTTCATTAGTCCTATTTCCAACTTTTAAAAGTTACATTCAAAGATTGCTTCAGTCTTTCTTTCCTTTATCACGATTCACAAATTCAGACATGACACTTAAAGGAAAGCTCAAGTACGTTTGTGGAAAACCCGAGGGGAGATCACAGGTTTTTTAGACCACCCAGAAAGCTGGGATGCTTCATCCTTTTCTTTAACCATACTGACTAAAATCATGGGTAACAATAGGGAGTTAGCACAGAAAAAAAACCTAGTCTTCCAATTCAGCACAGCTTTGTGAGACCATTATTCTTTCACTGTTGGAAGGCAGAGGGAAATGGTACCCACACCATATTACTCCTGAAAAGGTTGCTGAGATACCTGTTGATATTCACACAATGGGACTGATGCTGTAAATTACAAAACAGTACCTCCCTGAAAAACATAAAAGAGGTATTTCTGGAAACCAAAGTGAGAACAGACAGTCTTTCTGTGTATCTATCTCAGCAATCACAATTCACAATTCAAGGCAACAGAAACAGTAAAATAAGTATAATCAAAGAAACTCACTTGCCACTTGTCTAGATACTTTTAATAAATAACACGGGGGGTTTCTTTCCTAAAGAAAGAGTCCTGATCTGCTGGTCTTTGCCAAGATACTTTCTTTTGTAAGTTCTGGTAGTGGACAGGCTATATCATATCCTCTGCAATACAGAAAATATGTATTCTCTGCAATATAGAAAATACACACACCTGCTAGGGTTAGAGGCAAAGATGGACCTTCACCCAGAAATCAATCATGTTATGGTTAGTTACCCTTTTCCTCATTAGCAGAACTGGCTGTAGAGCAAACATCTGGTCCAGACACATGGATCTTTAATAAGACATGGCAATAATTTGTTTTCCAATTTTCCATAACATCCAAATATATCACCAAGAGCACAGCCTAGAGTAAACCTTCTGCTCTGTATTTTCCCTCTGGGGAAAAAAAACCCACAACCATATTTAAGGCCACAACCAAAAAGAAAGCACAAGGGAGGGCTCAAAAGCTGCAGCTGAAAAATTTATGTACAGCTTATAACCATTTGCTGACAGAAATGTGACAGTTACATATTTAAGTAGTCTGTAGCATCGACTTCAAGAGACCTTGGTCCTCATCTGGGCCTTTGAGCACATACAGCGTGTACGTACCATGGTTCACCTGTAATTCAACACTAGATTCTTAATTAACATTTTTCAGGGGAGACAGAAAGTCCTGTTATCCCTGTTTTATTGACTTAGAAACTGAAATAGAGAGCTAAGTAATGAATTTAAGGCCCCAGAAAGAAGAGCTATCAGACAAGCTTGCACTGCAGGAACTTGTGGAAAGTCTGTGCTCTGAGTAACAGGAAACCCTGCTTTCTGCCTTCAGAGTAAGTTTCATCAATAACATTTTCAGTGTGAATATTTAACATCCACTAAAATGTTACATTCTCCTCCTTTGCTTTTTCCATCACAAGAGCTTCCCAGAATACATAACATTTTGTCTTCTATTCATCTCTCCTCTTAATCTTGTAGCCACCAAGGAAAAGTTTAACCCACGTCATTTTACTTAGAGTTTTTACATTCATTTCTTCTCTGGGTATATGAATAAAACCAAGATCCAGCCATTTGTGCAGGAGGGGACAACCTGGAGTTCAACATTTCTGAACAGTACTATGTGGACAGCCTGTGCAAAGTGATCCAAAACATCTCCAAAATGGTTATCTCTGAGAAACTGAAGTCCTCTGAGAATTCATTTGTCTCTGTATGGGCTATGAGGGATCCTAGACAATCACCTCAAAGATAAATTTAGATGGCTAAACATGGAAGAAGAAGCTTTGTCCCCAAGTGGGTATTGAAAGACACTCCACCGAAGTGAGACTAGACCAGATAACACATGAGTCTCGTCAGCAAAAAGGACAAGTTTCCCTACCACTGTACATGATGTTAACTACAATTTTCTCTCTGCAATGAATCCCCAACCACTGCTTAGTCTCTGGTATCAGTCGGGTGGTATCAATGCTAGCAAACTTTTTTTTTGTGTGATGTAAATATCTAACAGGAACGAGAATGAAACAATCAATTCATTTCACATAGACCACTGAACAGTCTTCCGGCAATAATGACTTCAACCCGCTATTGACATGGCTGAAAAAAGACTAATGACTTAGATAAGAAAGACTCTTTATGACACTGGCAATCTTTTTGCCCTCTACTTGACCCCACTACAATCTTCCTAAAACTTTAATCAGGGAAGGAGGTTAAGGAAAGATGGCTTCTAATGCAGTATTAGATACAGTGCTTCAAAAACTTCAGCTTTTAACCACATTTCATTTTTAATAGTCATATCCCAGATTATTTATTTTTCAGACAGCAGCTTAAGTCATTTGAACAACTTTGTGAGCAATTTCCTTTACCCCATTTCTTCAGACATTTGCAGTAATTTCATAGGTACCAGCTCTTTACATTATTTTCTAGCTCATCACTTTTACTATCATTTTGACTCAGAGCTCATTTCTTTGATGTATAATAATTTGTTGTGAGAACACAGGATATCAAAGGACAGAAATATCTTCATCATCTAATGTGCAGCATGATCTACATGTCAGAAAGAAACGGTAAGGTTATTATTTATGCTTCCTCTCAACCATCTCTCTTGCAACAAAAGTCAGATTGCTACCATTCAAATTACAGCACACAATTCATTTCACACCAAAAAAACCTCCATTTAATACCAGGCAAGGAGAATTCATACGTTGAGCTTTGTGGTGTAAGATCCTGTATTCTACATTGTACAGGGTAAGAGAAGTCCGGCTCCCTTTGTCACATGATTGTTCACTGCTCTTTAATCTGCAACATCACACAGAAAATAAGATTTGGGTCCTATATGTCACATTTCTTGTATTTCTCTTTTTCTTGCTTTGGTTTATTTTTGTCCTTTCCTACTTCTCTTTTCCTCTTCGGTATGAAAGAAATCTGATTTAGCCAACCAAGACAGAACGTCTTTTCATTTCATTGTCAACCCGTGACCTGAAAGCTGGCTGATGCAGGTTTGCTGGGTCTTGGGCTGGATGCTAAGATGGCATAGTATGCCTGTCATTCCAACTCGTGAAGCTGCAAGCTAAAAATCAGCACCAACAATAAAAAGTGCAATGTCAGCTTTGTTGTTCTCTCCCCTTTTGTGTCTATTTGTCTTGTTTTGCTCCCAGCAAAGCCATATGAGAGCATACACTTAGGAAAAGCAATAGCTTGAATACACATCAAATGCATTTTTCTTTTTCCAAAATGACATTTGAGAAAGTCTTTAATACCAGCTATAATATAGTTTAACAAGAAGAAGAAATTTCACCTAAAATCTTTTTTATATACAAAGGAAAGCAATTAGGGGATGCTGGTGAAATGAAAACTTTTTACTTTTTATTGTATTATGTATTTTTATAATTACAGGTTTCATTTTAAAATGTGCATTTGAAAACCTCACTTAAATTGCATTTCAAATGCTCTAGCTACTTTTCTTCTTTTATCTATTAAAAGCTTAAAACAATTTTCAGTGGCAATTGTGGACTCAGTGGACTTAGTAGGCAAAGACCTTCGTGCTGAAACTCCAAGCCCTTAGTACTGTACACTGAGAGAGCCAGGCTAACACATCAGACCATTTAGGAACACTTATTCCATTGAAGTTAACACCATCAAAATTAAACTGATGGTGTTTTTAAATTATGCAAGTAGCATGCATTTGTGGGGATGTGGGTATTCATGCCTGTAGTGACAAAAAGCAATACTGACTTCTTATTAAAAAATGACGATTTTAATATTGACTTTGTTCCATCATACACTATATCTCCTTAGAAATATCTGTGACAGTTCTGACAGCAAAATTCCACTTTTCTTATAACCGCCCTCACGTTTCCCCTCTCACCCTACACTTGCAATGCCTGATGTTTCCATTACATCCAGCCACAGCAATGTATTAATTCAAAAGGCATCCTAAAAATTGCCTTGCTCCTCAGCACATAAAAGACATTTATTCACTCATCCAACTGTCTAATTTTCCCCTTCATTTAAAATTATTGAGGTTTTGGGAATGCTGCAATATGCTAGTGATCGGTTGTGTCTGGTTTTCTAGATGAAATGACATTTCAGGTATCTATTACTACCTCTAAGCTGTGGTACCTGGGAGCTCTTACCCAGTCTTGGGTGAGGGTGTGAGATGTGGCTGTGTCATGCCAGTATGCTGGGACCATCCCACCCTCTGCTTCCCTCCCACACTCTTACATCCACTGGGAAATAAGACATGCGAGCAGTTTAAAAAGAAGGGATGGGCATTCCAGTCGCTGGGACCGTGTTCGGGTGACAGTGAGACAAGTAGTGCAGAACACACTGTGCAGTGGACTTGCCTCTCAGCTGCTGCGATTTGGGGGTTTCTTACCACGCTCACTCAGCGAAACTTGCTGTAGCTGAGATCAGCTGAGGCATTCCCACTAAAGTTCATCTCTCCTAAAAGAGTCTTTCCACCATGTAATCATCCATCACAATAAATACTGTTTGATAATAAAAACTTCTATGTCAAGGCCCAAAATGAGTTAGTGATTGATCTTCATGTGATAACCCTTGTTCTCTCTTACCAACTTCTGCCTGAAATATTTGTTATCATTGCTTGTTTCATCCTGTTCAATATAAAGTTACAAATCCATCCAGAAAATAATGGGTTTTTTCTATGCGTCTGCAAATGTTTAGCGCATTTCTGGGTTTTGCAAGATAGCAATAATAGTCATCACTAAACAGTAGCCTCCGGCCCTAGAATAGCCTGCAAATGTTAATGCTAAATTAACATGTCAGTGTGCAACATACTCTTGAATTGCAATTCACAAGGTAGAGTTGAAATAGAACAGACTAAAAGGCTAAACAAACACAAAGCAATAGATAGAGGCCTTCTGAAGGACAGAGATATTTTTCTTGTCCAAAGCCAAAAGTCCAAATTATCTGCTGGTTTTTACCACAAATGAAATACGTTATTGTATAATATTAATCTAATAATAACTATGTGTTGCTACTTCACAAGAAAAGGGTAAGAGTATGATTCTATCCAACTTTACATGCAAGGATGTCAAGTACAGCAGTATTTCAAAGTCTACCTCCAACGGGGAAGGAAACACTGTTAGAATTTTGGCTAGCTGAACACAAGCTGAGCACAATGCAAAAGTTGACTTAAGTGTGGCAGTACGGAACACTGCCACCCTGGCACTTACTGAAGCACAGGGTGTGCTCATTTCCATATCAATGCGCCACATGTTTCTCCAAGACAAAGCTGTTTCACACCACTGCTGCTATTAGAACTTGGGAAAAAAAGGGAAAGGTTTCTGTATTATTGTTAAAAACAATGAAACTCACATCCTTTGTGCACAGGATACAGTTAATGAACACTGCCCTTTATCGGGCTGTATTAGTGATTGCGTGCAGAAGGAGCGTATTGTTACAGAGCTGTGCTGTGCAGGAAAGACAAGCATCACTTTAAATTCAGAACACAAGGTTGTGCACGTAACAGTGATGCCTTCCAGGTTTAGAGGAAGATCATATTCACTGTAACTTTGTTAGCTTGCTTAATGAGACTATAGCAAAACCTGGGAATGGACAGTACAGTGAAATTGAAAGTGATTTGTCCAAGGTCACACAGAAACCTGTGAAACAACAGTCTGTCCTGCTTGGGTGTCCCTTCGTGTTTTAACAAGACCAAGTTTCTTCGTTACTCCACAGAGAAAGAAATACTTTTGAGACTGCTCACAAACCAATACTAAAATATGTTGTGCCTTACAAAGCAGAAAGCTGTAGAGCATTAGGAGGGAAAACCAAAACCTACAAAGGCCGTATCAAAGGACCAGATGCTTTGTCATGGCAAATTACAACACAGGGTACCAACGTGCCCAAAAGATTAGTACTGGGAAAGAACCTTCTCTTCCCCGCAAGGAAAGTGAGTGAATATTTCAATGATGAAAAACAAAGAACTTTAAAACCACTTTTCTAGCTAAGAGCAAACTAATCATTTTTAAACCTGAAGCTTCAAATGCATGTAATGAAGTCATTGTCGCACATGAATATGACTCCTCAATCAAAATGCCTGAAATTTCTGCCATAACAATTTTCTTTAGATTGAAAAGAAACCATGTAGTCTACTATTCAACTAACAATAATTCTTTATTCTCTACTCCCTGGGTTTTCCTTACAATGTTCTTTTCACATTGATTACAGGGAAGAAAAAAGAAGAAAAGACGAAAAAAAAAAAACTTATTCCGAAAAAAGTATCAGAAAGTACATTCAAAGATTACCTGTAAACTTGCAACAAGTTGAATTTTATTTCATCACACCACAACAAATGAGTAGAACAAATTTTGCTCCCATGCCCTTTGAAGAGTAGATGCTTTTAGATGCTTTTAAGAAAACAGAAATAGAAACTGTGTCTAGTATCTTTTTGTTCTGCAGCAACAGCAGGATGGCAGGCCTCCGAGCTCACAGAATCACAGAAAGGTTGAGGTTTCGAGGGACCTCTCAAGATTGTCTAGTCCAGCCCCTGCTTAAAGTGGGGTCAGTTACAGCAGGTTGCTCAAGGCTGTGTTCAGTCAGATTTTAAATATCATCAAGCAACTACCTCTCTGGGCAACCTATTCCAGTGTTTGATCACCCTCACAGTAAAATGTGCTTTCTTATGTTCAGACGGAACTTTCTGTATTTCCATTTGTGCCCTCTGACTCTTGTCCTGTCACCACTGAGAAAAGCCTCACTCCAACTTCTTTGCGCCCTCCCATCAGGTATTTCTCCACGTGGATAAGACACCCCTGAACCTTCTCTCCTGCAGGCTGAACAACCCCAGCTCTCTCAGCTTCTACTCATTGTCAGATGCTGCAAGCCTACAATCATCATCATGGCCCTTTGCTGTACTTGCTCCAGTATGTCCATACCTCTCTTGTACTGGGGAGCCCAGAGCTGGACACAGCACTCCAGATGTTATTCACCAGTACTAAGCAAAGGGGAAGGGTCACCTCCCTCAACCTGCTGGCAATACTCCTCCTAATGCAGCCCAGGATACCCTTAGCCTTCTTTGGCACAGGGCACATTGATGGTTCATGTTCAGCTTCATGTCCACCAGGAACCCCAGGGCCTCTTCTGCAAAGCTGCTTTCCAGCTCATTGGTTCCCAGCCTGTACTGGTTATCCCATAGGGTTGTGCCTCCCCCGGGGCAGGATTTTTGCATTTCCCTTTGTTGAACCTCATGAGACTCCTAACAGCCCATTTCTCCAGCCTGTCAGGCCCCTCTGAACTACCAGCACAACTACCTGGTGCATCAATCACTCCTCACAGTTTTGTATTGTCCACAAACCTGATGAAGGTGTTCTCTGTGCCATCATCAAGGTCATTAATTAAGATGTTACTTCAGTTACTTCAGTTTATCTGTGAGGATGTTATGTGAGGCAGTGTGAAAAGCCTTAACTAAGTCAGACGAACAACTTCCACTGCTCTTCCCTCACCCAACAAGTTAGTCATCTCATCACAGGAAGCTATCAGGTTGGTCAGACATGATTTTCCCTTCCTAACTGTTGTAGTGAAATTGATATTAACTTAAAAAAAAAAAAAAAGGTAAATGTATCTGAAGCAGCCAAGGAAACCTGCTGCTGCTAAAAGTTGTCTATACAACCCCAAACCTATTTAATTATTTATTTATTATTAAAATAGAGAAATAGTAACTAGACATGATTTATCTAAGATTAGATTAAGGAACCAACTACTAAACAATGTAGCTTTGTTGATAAGTACGGTATTCCTGTCAAAAGAGCAATGAACTCTAGGCCTGGTCAGCAAACCAAGAAAACCACCTGGAACTGCCAAGATTAGAGGAGAAGTACATAAAAGGTAATTCCGACAGGGGGAGATGACGACCACCAACTCATTGACCACCTACCCAAATGATACCACCTACTCAAAAGAGAACAATGGAAGAAGAAAAGAGTCTGTGCACTAATTTACACAGGAAGTGAAGAAATCGTGACCAATCATTAAAGAGAGTAACAATGAATATGTATTAATTGTTTAAATATGTAATAGTCAGTGTACAAAAACGGAAATGTTTGAAACTAAGGTGTGCTCATGTTTTGGGACGAACACCCCATTTCTGCACATTAATGGGATAAACTTGAAAGTACCTCTGCTCTGTGTGTTACTGCCTTGCACACCAGGTAAAGAACCCAGATGTGGGACAACATAAGTACTACTACTCTTGATCACCTTTTCGTCCTTCATGTTCAGAAACACTTTCCTGAATTATTTGCTCCATCACCTTCTCAGGGATTAACATTAGGCCTGCAGCTCCTTCTTGACATTCTTGAAATAGGAAGTGACATTTTCTTTCTGCCAGTCCTCAGGAACCTCCCCCAACCTCCACAACTTTTCAAAGATGATCGACAGTGGCCTTGCAGTGACATTTGCCCACTCCCTCAACATTCATGGGCATATCCCACCAGGTCGCTGGATTTCCACGTGTCCAGTTTGTTTAAACATTCCCCAACATAAACTTCTTTCACCAAAGTAAATCTGCCTCACTCCAAACTTTCCCACTGATCATAGGGGACTGAGTCCCTGAAAGTTGATTTTACCAGTAAAGACCAAGGCAAAGAAGGCAGGGAAAGCAGGACCCCTGAGGAATATCATAAAGTCTACCTATTGTCAAAATTACGTATTTTGTTCTTTTTCCAGGGGGTAGCCAGATGTCAACGAGTCTTTAGTTGTCAATTTCCAGGACAATTTTGCCCAAAATTTGCCATATTTTGATCAATACATCAATAATCAGAATACTTCTGTATATTCTTGATGAGACATCATTATTAGCAGTTAGTGATCATAAAGCCAAAAGAAGATATACCCAGCTAGGAGAGGGGCTGAAAATGCTGATGGTGAGAATAAAAAGGAAGGAAGAAGAAAGGACACAATTTACTAGGGATATCAATACCTGCCACAAGGCAGAAGGAAATGTTGTAACTCATATATTATTTTAAAATCCACACTTACAGTTCATTCATCTGAAAATTCTGGCCATAACACCTGTAAGCTTCTCTACCCAGAAGCAATCAATCCCTGAGAGAGAAAAATTCCCTGTAACTCAAAGCAGACCTAGCCTCTGGCAGGCAGGGATTTCTTAACTCCTTAGAGGCTGCTGCTTCTGCTTTCTTACTTGAGGACTCGCCCCTAAGACAGAGGCACAACAGGCATAACTAAATACAAAGCTGGTTAAGTCCCATTTGTAGCTCAGTGAATTGCCAGAATAATACACAGCAGCTGAACTATACCTGTGAAACTGGTATTCCACAAAAAGTCTATTAGGTCTATTTTTATTCCTTAAAAAACTCTATTATCAGGATACCACCTTGAAACCAATTTAGGTGTAAAACTATATTACAAGTAAAGTTTATAGCAAGCATTCGAAGATAATATATAGATGTTAACAGCCTGAGAGTAATCAGTTAGGAGACAAGGGCAATCAGTATCCCACACCTGAGTGTTTTGAACAAGGGTCAAGTCTGAAATCAAAACCTGAGCTAGAAACCATAAAGGATCTAGAGCTAATGAAGAACTGGACTTTGGGAGAGCCTAGTCCTCAGCATGATACTTCAAACTCTGAACAAGGAGTGAAGGCCTCCAGGAGCCTGTGCTGCACAAGCGAGATACCTCATGACAATTTCAAAGTAAGCTTGAACACAGTCAGCCACAGAGCAGTGAATCGCACAAAGTCAGACCAAACCTGCAGAGAGCCAGCCAACAATGGAGTTTAAATCCCATCTCTTACCCTTCCCTCAGTCCTTTTTAACCACTGGATATCTGAAACTGTGTAGTACAACCTCCCAAAGACATCAGCTCTCAAAGGGTGTGTATAAAAGGTCAACTTTGTCAGCCCTTTAAAAGGCAAGGACCCTTCGAACATGTGCTGAAGTAGCATCTCACAGACATAGGAAGTATTACAATACAACATATAAACACACACACTGATACATTATCTATGAATTGGAGACACATTAGAATGACAAGGCAACTGCTTAAAGCATTTCAGGATCACAACACAGGGTCTGGATGCCCATATTTTATGAAATTCCCAGTTTCGATACTTATGCCTGCTTTCAAAATATCCAGCTTCAAAGCTGTGTAGTTTTTGAACCTGGAAGGAGACCCCACCTGGAGCACTGTGTCCAGCTCCACAGTCCTCAGCACAAGAAAGACATGGACCTATTAAAGTGGATCCAGAGGAGGCCCACAAAAATTATCAGAGAGCTGGAACACCTCTCCTATGAAGAAAAGATGAGGGAGTTGGGGTTGTTCACCCTGGAGAAGAGAAGGCTCCAGGAAGACCTTATTGCAGCCTTTTAATACTTAAAGGGGGCTTATAAGAAAGATGGAGAGAGACTTTTTACCAGGGCCTGTGGTTATCACCACAGGTCAAGGGGCAATGGTTTTAAACTGAAAGACAGTAGGTTTAGATTGGACATAAGGAAAAAATGTTGTATGATGACATGGTGAGACACCAGAACAGGTTGCCCAGAGAAGCTGTCTTTGGTGCTCTCTTTAACCTCTCTCCCTTCTCAGAGGGGAAGGGAGACAGAATGAGAGAGAGACACTTATGGGTTGAAAGAAACTAAACTACTTTAATGAAACAGTAATAATAAAAAGAAAAGATAATTATATTAATAAGAAAATAATGAAATATATTCAATATGTACAAAACCAGTTTTGAGCTCCCAGGATGACAATCAAGTCCGCAGCTGGCATTGGGAAAGTCCCAGACTGGACTCAGCAATGGATGGGAACTGGATTCCAGATCTGGATTCAGGAACATGGGGATCGGGATCAAAGGCAGACAAACAGACAGAGTTCTCCTCAGACGCTGGCCACTGAAGAAAGAGGGTGACCCCTTTGATCCCTCAGCTTTATACTGAGCATGAGGCAGATGGGATGGAATACCCTGTTGGTCAGTTTTGGATCACCTGTCCTGTTCGCTCCTCCCCACAGGTGTGACCCCTCTATGCTTTTCCATTTCCAACCCTCCAACTTAGCACATAACAAAGTTAGCTGCCCTTGGTTATTATAGCAGTAAGTATAAGCGAGAACCTCTCTCCATACCATTCCTTGATATTAACTGTAAACATCAGATGTTATCTGCTAGAAGCAGACACTGTCTGAAAAATATGCCATTAATTTCAGAGGATTAGGTAGTTAGAAGAGACTTAACTGAACAGTAAAATTACTGAAAACAAAATTGGTTCTCTTCTACCTCAAACCAGCACATTGCCCCATCCCTGGAAGTGTTCAAGGTCAGGCTGGACAGGACTTTGAGCAACCTGATCTAGTGAAAGATGTCCCTGTCCACAGCAGGGGGGTTTGACTAGATGATCTTGGAAGATGCTTTCCAACCCAAACCATTATAGAATTCTAGGATTCTAGAATTACAGAAATAATTTCCTTTAGGAGAAACTCCATCACTTCTAATGCTGAAGACTCTATAACTGAGAAACAAAATTGGCTTTTTTGTCATAAAACAAATATCCTCCAAGTCATAGATTTTACAGCATCCTGCAAGAGAAAGGTTCAAATCCCACTGAAATATAATGGGATTGAATTCTTCTAAAATAGAGTGGAATTTGAGTGCCTACATCCAATTGAAATGTAATGAGATTTGAGTGCCTAAATCCCATAACCTGATTGAAAATCAGTGCTTCACATGATCATAAGGGCAGGTGGGACTTTGAAAACATTGCATTACACCTCAACTAGCACAGCAGAAGCTACATATAACTCAATAACTGATTAACCCAGAGTTCTCACCTATAGGATTATTTGGTTGGGGTTTTTTTTCAACAGAAGATTAAATTGCTGGACCACAATTAGCAGTTCCCGCATTCTTCCCAGCAGAGGAAGTGCTGGGAAGTTCACAGAGGTTGCATAAAGTTATTTTATGTTAATAGGCTTTTCTGATTCTGCAAGCCCTAGCCCCTACACAAGGGGCTATCTAACCAGCCAGCATTAGCAAAAATCATGTCTTTGGCACAAAAGATTATGGTGGCCTGACAGATTTTGATCAGGCCTATAACATATATACCAATCCTCTGGAAAACCAAATAACTACTGGACGGAGGCATAACGTGGGTGGCATTTGGTACCAATATGTGCACAAAAAAACCCAGCAAATACTTTCCGGGGCAGACCAGTAAATACTTTCCAGTCTCTTACACATTTAGTAACTAATTTTGTTGTCCTTTCGACGCAGTAAAGGTGAAATGCACGGTATTGCCACAGGGTGGCTCATCTAGCCTGCAATGAAAGCCACAGATTTTCTGCTTACACAAGCAGCCGAAGCAAGGCAGTTTGGAAGCTTTACGGATTGCTACAGCTGGAGTACCCAGAGAAGGACTAATATAAAGAGAAAACCAGGAAAGGTACAGACCCAATTTTAGTTCACCTTAATCCTGCGTAGTTTCTCTTACCCCAGGGAAGCAACAGGTCATTCCTGATGACTTTGTGAGTGAATACTGCCTTGTGACGTGAACGCACTGAGCCCACATTCCTCAGCAGCCAAAAATGCCACTGACTTCCTTGGAATTTCCGAATGACCAAAGAAGTGCAGCCTCATGCCTTGTTCCTATACCTGCTCACCGTGACGAAAAAACATCCTGTTCCCTTCAAAGGATTTGGGATAAGACACTTGCTTGATTGACAGTGTCAGAGTGAAAATGGACCTCAGTATCACTGGGGGGGCCTGCTAAAAATTTTATGTTAACCTACACAATAAATGTCATGTCATAAACTGTTAGCTGACTCACAGACTGAAAAACATGCATTTATAATTATCAAATGTTTCTAGAGGTGAAAAAAATCCCATTTTTTAAAAAATGTAGCTTGGTAGGTAAAAACTTTAAAAATAACTATTTACAGTAAAAATTAAAACAAAACTTAAAATATATAACTAAATTATTGTAATGCTCAGACATGTTCAACTACTATAGACAAAAAAGTGTTCTGAACAACTGGAAGTTAAGATTCTAATTTCTAGCAGTTTTTTTCTCCTCTGCAACTATGTGTTAGAGGACATTTTCATCTTGAGAGAGACAAAGTTTAAAGTTCATAACAGTTACGTGCTCAGTATATCAGCTTCAGCAGTGTAATTTTCAAAATGCAATTGATTATATTTCCTCTAATTTAATATATGCATTAATAGAATGTATTTCAAAAACCCAGTGTATTATCTCTTCTGAGTACTACATATTTAAAACAGAATTGGGAATTTAAAGAGATAATTAGATCCAAAAAAGTTCCCCGTGGCACGGCTTCTGAACTACTCATTCACAAATGCTTTTCAAATCTATTAATTCTACTCATGATGAATGCTAGC
Organism: Pluvialis apricaria; assembly: GCA_017639485.1. NCBI lineage: Eukaryota > Metazoa > Chordata > Aves > Charadriiformes > Charadriidae > Pluvialis > Pluvialis apricaria. The sequence goes on along the minus strand of CM030008.1, from coordinate 138,873,364 downwards.
TACCCTGCCAAATCCGAGGAAATTGCTTGAAAGACCAACATCCATAAAAACCACTGAGTTCAAAATTAATTCCAAACAGTCCGACGTACTGTTTAAACAATATGACACAGGAAAAAACAAAGAACAAAATTCCCTAAGACCCTAAGAATATGATTCCAGCAGAAGCATTACACTCCGGTGTCAACAGTAGCCCCCAGACCAGTATATACTGACATGGGTAATGCAAGAGGCCTGTACTACTGTTTGCAATCACAGATCAGATCACCTTACCAGCGTAGTTTTGCTACACTATTTGTGTGCCCATGGCCTGCCGAAAGTAGGTTTATTATAAACAAGCAGATCAGTTGCGCAGCGTTTGAACAAGAGGTGCAATATTCTCCATAAGTGCCTAACGGCTCCCAGACCCACCAACACGAGACAGATGTCAGGCAGCAGCCGCAGCCACTGTTCCAGCAGGCTGCTGACACCCGAAAATCCCAAAGTGTACCATCCAGATAAACGATCCGAAGTAGGGGGAAAGGCAATCCCAGAAAATCAGGTGCGCAGTAAACTCCAGATGCAAACTCAACAGCAAAGACTGTCTCAGAAATCCTAGGTATCACATTTTTTATGTGATGTATAAAGAATATGAAATACATAAAGAAAATGTACCTTTTGACACAAACTGTAGTGTTTTCATTTTCTCCAGAGTATTGTGTTTCTGTTTACGTACATAGTTCCCTGTAAGATAGCGAGACAGTTTTATTTCCACCCCGCACCTGACAGAGTTCCGGAGGTTTCCCCGCCCAGGGCGAAGACCCGCCGGCCCTCCCCGCCGGCCCTCCCCGCCTGCCCCTTCCCGCCTGCCCCTTCCCTCCCCGCTCCTTCCTCCCCTTCGCAGCGGGGCCGCTCGGCCGAGGGACGGGCTGACCCTGCCGGGGGCAGCGGGAGCAGGGCGGGGGGGGTGGCCCGGAGCCCCCTCCCCGCTCCCCCGTCTCGGCTGCCCGGAGGCTGGAGGCCCTGAGGCGGCCCGGGCGGGCACCGCAGCGACAACGGCCGCGGCGGCCGCCAAACCGCCCTCAGGACGCTCCCCGCTCCCCTCGGCCCCCCTCGCCCCGCGTAACTACAGGTCCCAGCGGGCAGCGCGACGCCCGGGAAGGGCGGGGCGGGGCGGGGCGGGGCCGGCCGAGGGGGAGGGTGGGCCCCAGCGGTGGCGCGGCAGAGGGAGGCGAGCGCGGCGGGGAGCAGGTGAGCGGGGGCGGTCGCCCTCCTCTCAGTGCCCGCCCGGCAGGCGGGGAGGGGCGAGGGGAAAGAGGGAGGCAGGCGGCGGGGGGAGTGGAGCCTCATCTCCCGTCCCGTCCCGTCCCGGGCACGGCCGGCCCCCGCTGCCTCTTCTGCCCGCCTCGCCGCGCCGGCCGGCGGCGCAGCTCCCGCCCACCTGTGCGGAGGCAGCGGCGGGCGGTAGCGCCGGCCCCCGCCGGTGGGGGGCGCGGCGGGCGGTTGGGCCGCCGCGCGGGCTGAGGCGAGGCGGGGGCCGGTGCCGCTCGGGCGGGACGGCGGGGACGGAACTCCCCTTCCCCGGAGGACGGCGGGTGGGGGAGAAGCGGCGCCTCCCTTCAGGGGAGGTGGGTGGTTCCTCAGCCCGTTTCCGAAGCCTCGCGACCGGGCCGGGTTCGCCAGGCCCCGCCGGTGCCGCTGCCGCGGCGGCCGCTCCTGAAGTTGCGTAAAAGGGCGGGAGCGGGCGGCGGTGGGGGCCGCCTCCCCGCGGCGGCGGTGCCGCGCACCTGGCGGGTCCCCTCCGCTTCAGGGCCGCGCCGGCCGCGGGGGGGGGGGGGCTGACGGATAAGTACAGTTTTTTGGTTGGTTTTCGTCTCAGTTTCGGTACCGTGAAGTCACAGGGAAAGGTAGGCAACGTAAGCACATCTTAACTGTGGCATTTGGGGGAAGGGGGTGGGGATACCTTCGGTGTTTCCAATTTGGTAACAGGCTCCTTAGGGCAGGAGTTGCCCCCCTCTGGGTGCATGGGAGGTGTGATCAATAGGCCCCAATTTTGAGTTCCTAAACAGGTGGAATACATCGCTAAGTAATTTGATTGAAGTCGGCGCAAAATGATTATTTAAAAAAAAAAGTGTATAAATCCTAACCCAGCAAGTTGTGTGTTTAAATAGTCCACTAGTTCTTCAGCAAGTGTTCCATGGGAGCGCTTAAATCCTAAAGAGAGGTCAGCCTGACTGCATTGTCCAAAAAGAGACGTACTATGTGTAACCGCCTGGCAAAAAGTCTTCTAAATCCAATTAGAACTGTTAAATAAAGGATTTATCTGTGAATCGTGTGGCTTACATGTTTCTCGCTAAACATACAAACCATTAGCTTAAAAGGGCTTGGAATTGCGATAGCTGCAAGCTGGAGGCAAACCCTTTTAAAGTGGTTTTATTATAGCCTATTTGCTTCGCCCGCAAAAAGGGAGGTGGCTGCTGTAAACACCCGGTAGGATAAGTTGGTGTCACGCTGTTTTGTAGCACGTGACGGTAGGGATCCTGGGACTGTCCTATCCCATTTCAGATTTAGCAGTTCAGTACTTCAGCAAATGTTCTCTTCTTTTATATTTTGTTGTTAACTCACAGTTGGGAATCAAACTAAACCAATTACGGTTTCTGAACGGGAAACAAATTTCTTATAAAAGGTAAAGTTAAGTAACTATCTAGACAAGAAAAAGTGCAGTGACTGGATTATGTCTTAGGTGTCGTGAGCAATTTGTTTGTTCTGAGAGTTGATGTGGTGCAGTGATTTTGCTGGTTTAATGCAGTGACATGTGAGACCAGTCCGTGGTGAAGCTTGGTTAGTAGCAGACTGTGCACCTAGATGTTCCCTCCTTGCTGCACCAACGTAAGCAAGGAGTGGTGTGGTTTCTCTAAAAGTGTTTTATCAGATTATTTTCTGTTACTTTTACTGCCTGAATTGGCAGTAAACATCTATATTCATAAAAGGGCTTGAGTCCTAAGGTTGTGACCCTCATTTGAGCATTGTATTCTTTTTCTAATGTTTTGCCTTCATAAAGTGCAAATTAATGCGATTTTAAATCCTGTTGTGATTTATAGCATGTAAATATTTTAGATATTTGGAAATTGTGATACATTTACAGTTTAAGATGAATTTATGTATATATATGTATTTGTAAGTCTGGTAAGTTCTAATGTAATATGTTTGTGTGTTTCTTTTTCTGTTTTCTTGACCAAAAAAACCCTCAAATTAAATGGCATGGCATGCCCTTTGCTCACTTGACCTGACAGTTCTGCTACTCTTCAGAGTTACAGGAATCTCGGTGTGAGATTGGTAATATGAGCCCCTTTTATTTATCTCTAGGTATGTGTACTGTGTCAGATTGAGTCAAGAATGTCCTTTAGAAGCAGGTACTGTGATCATCACCATTTAACGTGCATTGGCTCACAATTTGGGATGGTCTTGCAGAGTACAAAAGAAACTAAACCAGAAAACGTATCCTGGGAGCAGACCTAATGCAGTCCAGCTGCTAATAAGCATTCAGTGGTACAAAATTACAGCTAGTCTGACATAAAAGCTGCTGAAGCGTGTGTAGTGTAGATGCTGGATTCTTAACACCAAGTGCTTTACAGGTCTGTTTGTTTTGAGCTGTATTGCTTGGCAGTATAGGTACGGCCTCTCAGTAATGCATTTAAAAGTAGTAGTAAGCATAGGAAGTTCAATATAGTAAGTTCTTAATTGTTATTTCACTTTAAAGAAAGAAGTTCTAGAAAAGACTGTTCATAAGTATTGTATTGACGATGTTGTCATGGTTTGTGGTTGTTTTTTTGTTTGTTTTGTCTTGGGTTTTTTTTTTCCCCAAGAAGTGCTGAAAAGCACAGGCTTTTTTCCTCCTCAAAATTCCATGAACTCCCAGGTGAATTTCACCAAGATGTGGTCTTATTTTCCTTTCCTGGTTCAGATTCATAAAGTCATGCAGCAGAAAATAATAACCACTTTTTTGTTTGTTTGTTTACAGATCCTTCAATTTGTTGCAAGCCTGGACTCAATTGGGTTGTTCTGTTTATATGGATTTAATCGCACACCTGCCAGGAGCATAGCTGAGTGGGGCATTCTGTAAGGGGATGCTTATAGTTCTTTATTCTGGTAACATGGAAGAGTCACTAAAGTGGCAAGTGAAAAAGGAGTTACTTAGTTCAGTGCTTTATGCAGATGAGAATATTGCTGGAGAAAATCTACCAGAATGCTTCTTGTCTTGATATTTCTACCTCTATTAAAAAATCTTATTGTTTGAGGCAGAAAAGAGATTCACTTACTGAGATGCAGGTGGAAAAAGGGGTTTAAATCCTGGTCTAGCTTCAGGAGAACGTCTTGTCTCCGAAACAGGTGTGACTTGCCTCTTTCAAGCTATGCGAGGCTGAAGCAGGTCAGCTGTCTGACACATGGGGTTTAAGTCACACAACCAAGCACAGGACTATGTTGCAATAGAAGCTGCTGGATAGTCTAAACGCTGCACCTGGCCAGCAAAGTCAATCAGCAGGGGTTTATGATACTGACAGTTCTGGTCCCTCGGATGCTGCCGACTGTCCAGCCTCACCCCACAGAGAGGCAGAGGTGCACCCAAGGAGTCACTGCCAGTTTGCAATTGTTCTTATTGGTCAAGTTCCCCGAGCTTTCTGATACACAGAGCGTGTGAGGATTTCCCTATATAGCTGAAAGGATGAGGAAGTTTGGTTTTTTTCTTTCACTCAAGGAATTCTTTCAGGAGCATTTTTCAGTCTTTCTTGTTGATTCCGGTTCACTTCATATTTATTTCCTTTATTCATGTTCTCTAAGATTTATTTAGGGCAAGAGAATGAAAGCATCGCTTCACCCTGGTAATTAGGAAGCTCATTTGGGTTTTGCTCTAGTAGATGATTGATTATACATATGACGTGAATCAGATTGATGGTTTCCTATTTCACAGCTGCCCTCAGCCTTGTGGTTGATTGGTATACTCTGGGTGAAATGGGTGGTGACTCAAATTCTATTAATCCAAAGAGATGGCATCTAATTTGCATCTTGTAAGAGCTTTTTGGGTACTTTGTTAAAATGAGGAGATGGTGCTTTTTTGTCAGTTTGATACTGCTGTCTCAATTTTCCTTTGCTTTCTTTAGAAATGTGCACACAAAAGATTGATTTTGGCTTGAAATGGTTTTCTTGAAGAAAAAATATCAAATCTTGTTTATCTTCTTTCACTGAACTTGTTTTTTTTCCATTTCAATCTACTGGAATGGAAAACTAGCTGCTATTACAACACTGCTTTTGATGTGCACACTTTTAAAACTTAATTGCTCCAATTCAAGCTACAGAAAACGTGCCCAGTTAACATTGCTACAAATGTCTGCAGCGTTATATGCAGCAGAGTTGTTTTGAAAAACTATTTTGATTTGAAAACAAATCCATTATACTTCAGTGACTATGTAATATATGCAAATAAGTTTTTCACCTAAGTTGTTTACTGTGTTGTCTTTCGATTCATGTCATCCATATTGTCACATGCATGTTTGGCACATGTAGCCTGCTCTGGCTATCTTACAGAAGCAATTCTGAGAAAAGCTTTTGTGTTGTTTATACTCAACAGTCACTAAAACTACAACAGCTTCTTAGATATGTCTAAACAATACTGACTTTTTCAATAACACAAAATAGCATTTAAATCACAAAGGGCAAAAAGATTTTTCTTTCTTTTGTAATCTTACTTTAACTTTCTGTCATTTTAATCTTAATAGCTGTGAAAGAGAACTCCTGTAAAACTCTCACATTGTAGAAATACCACTGTAAAGCAGGATTTTATGTGAAGCCAAATTCCTTGTGAAAATATTTAACCATCAGTACTGCTATGTACCATCTCAATGCTGATCTAGATTCTTCCAAAGCAGTATCTTAGTGTTGCTTTCACTTAAAAATGACAACATTTGCTGTCCTTCACTGCAGGTACTGTTCTTGAGAAGAAGAGAAATCATGGCTTGTGCAGTGAATGAACCTTAAACTCCTGGACCAAAAACTGAAGTTTTTTTCATGAAGGATGGCAACACCATACGTTCCTGTTCCTATTCCTATTGGAAGTTCATCATCCAGCTTTACAAACAGAAACCAAAGAAGTTCTTCTTTTGGGAGCATCTCAACAAGTTCCAGCTCCTCAAAAGGACAGCTGGAGGACTCTACAATTGGTAGTTTTAAAAAGATGAGCGTGCCTGACCAGATTGGTTCTACGTCATCTGTATGTAGTAGTCCACTTGTTAGGACTAAATTTACAGGTCTGGATACATCCATAGAATACTGTACTCAGCCTGTGGAAGAAATAGAGCAGAACACAGATTCCAGGAGCTGGGAAGATCGACCATCCACGCCTACTATACTGGGTTATGAGGTGATGGAGGAAAGGGCGAAATTCACTGTAAGTTTTGGGGATAGTATAGTTCATCCTATAATGACAAGGTAACGGTTGAATGTACTTTGATGCATTCTCTTTCAGTAATTAATCCTGCAGTTCAGGGATGTTGGAGTACTTTACCAATAATAATTTAACTTCAAAGTACTACCATGTGACAGGAAAATATAATTCCTGTTATACAGGTGGGAAAATTGAGACTGAGAAGCAGTCTTTCTTGTAATTGTGTACATGGAATAGAAGGGATTCATTCTACTTCAGGTATCAATTTCTGCTGGGAAAGTCAGGAATTCCTTGCAAAGTTACAATTTCTTGTGAAATTGAACTTCTGTATAGTTAAACATCTTAAATAAAATGCAGTCTCTTATTTGAAATGAATGATAGGACACTGTGATACTTGCCTTTCACAATTATGAGTAACGTACAACATTTGCATTAAAGTGTAAACACGTAGTTTACAGCTTCTTGCATTGCTAGATTTAGTTTCCCATCAAGGGAAATCTGTTCTGCAGACATTAGAGTGAGATGTCACATATGCAGTATCTCATGACAGAACACCAGCTTAACTGATTTGCATTGATTTTTCTCAAAATGTGCTGAAGCTGGCTATTCAGTTTTTCTACATGCCATAAATATATTAAGGCAATTGTGCGATTGTTTTTGTGGATGTGGTGGAAACATTGCTTTGAGATAATTCAGCAATGCTTGTGGGACTGGTGAGAGTTGTTTGATACTAATTATTTATTAATTATGTTACTTCAGGAGAGTAACATAAATCACAAATAGAATCATAGAATGGTTTAGGTTGGACGGGACCTTGAAGATTGAGTTAAGCAAAAAATCATGGTCTTTGCTGGGCTTCCTTTAATATCTGTCTGTTTCATGCCAGGGAACTCGTAACTGGACACAATACTGCAGATGCACTCTCACAAGTGCTAAAAAGATGGGATCAATCACTTCCATTAATCTGCTAGCCACAGTCTTGCAAATAAACCGCAGTACATGGTTCAGCCTCCTTCACCGCAAAGACACGCTACTGACACAGTGTACTTACTCAACATGAAGTGAGGCACATATAAAAAAAAATTTGCATACATAGTTATGAGCTGTGCATCAGTTATCACTCAGAAATAGTAGAGTTTGTGGTTTTTATGAAAATATCAGCCCATTTCTTTTTGTCAGTCAAAAAAAAAAAGTCAAAAGTTGCCTAGCTTCTGAGGGGGATCTGAGGATGTCTATAAAATTGCAAGTAGAATGGACACGCTTTCTCCAAAACTAATTATGGGCATTAAATGAAACTAGCAGACAGTAAGTGTAAAAACAAATTAAGGAGATAACCACGCAGCATGCTACTGACATCAGTAGCATGTTGTGTGGTTCAGCTGCGGAGCTTCTTACCCCAAGCTATAATGAAAAATAAAAATTTGCAGTCAAAAACAGAGTAGACAAACTTAGAGGAGGGAAAAGTATATCCAAGACTGGATTACTAAATACACAGGCATACACATTTGTCTCAAGATATCCATAACACAAATCACTGGAACTTACAAGACTGCTTGGCAAAAAGTATCCTAATGTATTTGCGTTAGACTTAAAAATCTTACGTAGGCATCTTCTATGAATAGTCTCAGGCACAGAAAAGGACAGATGACGCTTCAGTCTCGTATACAACACTGTTCCACTTACAAGTAGGTGTATCAGAGGTATCTTACGTAAGATCTTAAAAAGAGGTCTTAATCTGACAGTTGACAAGCACAGATAGGCCTTTAAACACACAAAAAAAAGAGGGAAGTAGTTTTAAAACAAGAAGAGCTGGGAAGGAGTAAAATGCATGGTTTCTTAACCCAAAAAGAGCCTAGGACAACCATACACAACTGAGATGTTCCGATTATTTATGGAGGAGGAAATAGGAGACAATTTTTTTTTTCTTCTATTTTTCCAGAAAAGTGTAGAAGCTAATGCCTTTATGGCAGTTCAAATACGAGTAAAATCATCAAGTTCTTTTTGCAAAGAATTAAACAATGCTGCTTTTTAATTTTTTGGAATGATACCTTGACTTAACTTTTTCAGTTTCTAACATCATGCATGGTAGCTTAAGAGAAGAACCTGTAGATTAAAAGATTCCTTTTAAATAATACCTTCAAAACTAAAACAATTACTGGTATTGTTATATTGATACAGGTTAGTCTGAAAACATGCCAAGGCATATTCCAGTGTGTGTGTAAGATGTTTGTCAACTGTAGTTAAAATAAGGAATTGCAGGCTAGGTTACAGTACAAATGAAATGTTCTTCATCATTAAATGCTTGGTTGCATTTTTGCTCTTTCTGAATTCACTTCTGTTGCTGTGTGAGTTTCTGAAAGCGCATAATTAACTGTTTGTTTTCAGTTACATGTTGAAAATAAGCTTGCTATTGTGCATTAAGACCAGCAAGTAATTAGTCCTAGAAATTTGGGTTGCTTCTGTAACACAAAGTCAATGAGATGGAAGACAGTGGAAATTTAAATTGACAGTGGAAATTTAAATTGAAATCATCTGTAAAATAGAGGAGACTCAATTGCTGAAGTTTTTTTACTGCTTGTTAGCATCTCATAGTTCCCAAAAATATGAATCTGAATTACTTAAGCTGAATGATGAACTAACTTTGAGAGTTAAATGTTAGTGCGTGTTGGAGTACGTTCTGCTGAAGCTTATGGGAGAAAAAAACTAGGCTGAAAAACGTCTCTGTAAGCAGCTGGTCTCAAATGAGTTGGCAGTCCTGGCATGTTCAATTAGCCCTTTTTTTTTTTAATTCAACAAGAAATGATAATGAGATGCTGATTCAGCCAGAGATTGTTACTAAATATTGTTACATTTTCATTGAATATTTTGTATTTGTGGAATAAGGCAATTCAGGATTGACTGGGATTACTTGAATTTGTTGAATTAATTTGTAGGTTTTTCCCAAAAGCTTGTGTGAAGGAACTGACAGTTGTTTTTGTAATGATCTAGTTTTTCTTGTTTATTAATTACAAATCTTAAGAAAAAAGAAAATGAACCAAACGCAAAATGTTTTTCAGTTTTGGCAAGAAAACCAAAAATGTTTGTTTCAGGTTGACTTTTCCCCCCCCCCCCCCAGTAATGATGAGATGACTGTGCTCTTTATGACCATAATTTGTAATGTTTTGGGTTTTTGAGTTGTCTAATATTTACTTGGAAACTACTCAAAGTGAGGGTCAGACTAGGTGGATTTTTTTCACACATGCATTTGTAAGCAATGTCTTTGTAGAACCTTTAGTAGAATGAAAGAATAGAATAGAATACTGACCAGCAAGTAAATCAGCAAGCATATTCCAAAGTTTCTCATTCTATGTTTTACTGTGTATTAGCACAGAGTCTGCACAATTTTATATAGCAGTTCTGCTTTATGAAATTTTTGTAAAACAAAGCTCTGTTTATACTTTTGGTATGACAAGAAAGCTAAAACATTTGGAGATCATTTACATGGAAAATGTAAGACAGAAGAACTATGTTTTAATGCTGGCTTCACAGGCATGTCTTGCAGCATGAATTTTAAAACCTAATAGCTTTTTGTTAATGACTGAAATACTGCCTCTATTACAGTACATGACTTCCACAGATGATGCTGCTTGAAAGTGGAATTCTGTGAAAAATTGCTGAAGAATTGCTTTACAATTTGCACAGTAGTTACCTGTAGTTTGTGTAGCTGTCTGCAACTTCATACATTATAGAATACAAAATTACTAATAACAGTCTCACACATGTACACAAGTTGGCTAGCACTGCAGTTATCACGTGCTGGGATTGCAACAAGGAAAATACATTTATCGCCTGAAACAACCTGCTGTGAAATACTGGGAAAGATTTTACTATGTAACAGATTAGAAATTGTTTTAAATAGAGTTTGATTAAATGCCTATAAGAGATTGTTTATCACTGATTCCAAAAATATCTTTTTCCTCCTTGTATTTTATTTTTTTTTTTTTACTAGAGAACACCTAGACTGGGAAAGCTAACCTAGTACAATTGCAGAGCCATTTTGTCCTTATATGGGAAGAAGTAAGGTTGTGACATAAGAACCCTTCTTACCTAGAAACTGCTTAATATTTTCTAGTTGAAATTGTGTTTTGTTAGATTCATTGTGTTCAGGCATTAGAGTATCAGTCCTCCTAAAAGTTACTTGATTTTCTTTTCTTTATTTATTACTATTATTTATTTATTGTTTTATTTATTTATCCATTTGCTTTTAAATAGGAGAATGGTACTGCTGTGCTGTTGTCTTGCTAAATCTTGATTCAAAGGATCCATTACTTCAATTCTACCGTGGTAGCATAATTGTTCAGATGCAGTTATCTAGGGAAGTGGTCATGTTCTGCCTGGAAAGACAAAACCTAACATTCAAGACAAATGAAACCAAAGCAGGGTGTTATTTTTATCCTGCATCACTTTTCCTTGTGAACCAAGTCAGATGAGACATTGTAAAACAATGTAACACTCAGTAACTGATCATTACAGTCATCTTAAAAACAGGATTGATGAGTAAAACTATAATTCAGTGAAGGTTAAAGTAGATCACTAAAACATACTTCACTTACCTCTGATAACTGTTTTTTGCTGGGGAAGAAATCTGGATGCAGTTTCACAAATGCTTTCTTACGCACAGAAAATAGGTAAATGTATTTAGGAACTATAGAAACTACTTCTGAAATTTCTTTATACTGTTTATACTGATGATTAAACTTAAAAAAAACCCAAATGTCCAATTAAGGATTTTTTTTTTCCTCCACGAGTTTTGTTTCGTTAAGAAATGAAGGATAATATCAACCTTCCAGCCAATGCAGCCTGAAGTTCTGCATGTTTTTCTGATATTCCTTTTTTTGTCGCACAGGTATACAAAATACTGGTAAAAAGAAGTCCAGAGGAAAGTTGGGTCGTTTTCAGACGGTACACTGACTTCTCCAGGCTTAATGACAAGGTGAGAATCATACACTGGTAAATTTCTCATCTAACTTGCCTCACTCTTCTTTCAGGTTTCATTTTCTTTGTCTCTCACATTTTTGTCACTCTTTTTTTTTTTCTTGCCTTTTTTACTGCATTTCAAACACATGCTATATTAATGAATTAAAAACATATGATTCCCCATTTTTTCCAAGATACACTAGCTGTAGTTATTTCATGTAAAGAAGGTATTTCTTCATCTGAAGCTGTTAGTGTGCTTCATACTTTGTATTTATTCCTAATCTATGTGATAAAGAAAATTAACTCTTCAATATTTGTATCCCCTGCATGGAAATAGAACTAGGGGCCTGTATTCTTTTGCAAGAATGATCCAGTAATTTTTTAGCCCTTTTCAGTGCAACAAACTCTGGTTTTCTTTCATGATAAAACTGAAGTTTCATGAACATATGGTTTTTTTGTTTATTGGTCAGTCTTCAATGTCTTTGAAGTTAATTGTGAAATATTAGGTCTTCAAAGCTGAAGACAGAGATACCAGGTAAATAGGAGTTCTGGGTCAGCAACTTAATATTTTTAGAACGTTTAAAAACAAATAAAGTGTCTCTGAAAAACACAAGGTTTTTGAACTAGTAATAGCGTTTAGCTATCTCATTTACCATTATTTCTGTAGAAGCATAAAAGTAGAAAACCAGAAGTGTACTTTCGTTTGTCCTGCTGTCCACTTCTAAGACTAATGTTTCATTGCAATTTTAACACATTTTCTTCCATTATGTTCCTTCATGTTCAAACTTGCAGCTTTTTAAAAATCCCTTTCTTTACCCATATTAAGGGATTTTTGGTATACCTTTTCTTCTCCTTGGATGAATGTGCCTAATCAAATAAGAACTTCATTCTGCTGAAATTTTTAGATGGACTTGAACTTACATATTTCTCTGGGTTCTTGGTTTGACCTATTCAGATGTCTTTTAGGCTACCTTTAAAACACCAGTGCAGTCTAAAACTACCACACATTGTTGACTGTGAATTAGTTTAGAGATTTCTTACTGAAGAAATTTGTGTTTTAATTCAGTCTGTCCCAAATTAAGGAATGCCTTGGTATTAGCAAAAGCCTGACTTCTTTTGAGATGATGATGTTCTGGGGATTTCGACTCAAATTTCAGAACTCAAGTCATAAAACAGTTTGTGTTTTGGTCAGCTATGTCACATATAGGCCAAGAACTGGCTTACATGCATTTACTTTTAGTGTGGTTATCAGTAGTTTCAAAAATTAAAATTCCACAGGTATTCATTTTAGAATAGATATTTAGATTTTATGAGTGAAGTCCTTAATCTTCGCAAATCTTTGGCAGAAATGTTTGACTTTTAACACAATTTATTAGTATTAGGATTTCTGTTTAAAAGAAGGAACTTTATTTTTCCCCCGTGTTACTGACTGAAGCTTTTTTGTTTTTCAGTATACATCTAAACTTTTATTTTGTTACTATTCTATAATTCTCTAGAAGTTTCAGAATTATGGTATGTTTCAGTTCCTGGAGCTGGCATTTCTGTATTATACAGAGCGTGATCTCTTATGAACTGAAGAGTAAATGGTTATACACACGCGTCAGTTGTTCAAAAGGCATGGTGCAGCACTTGCAACTTCATGCCTGTATTTGTCATTAGAAAACAAGGAATTGCATGCATGTATACTTCCAGGATTTTCTGTACCCTCTCTCCTAGAAATTCAATATAAACAAAGGAAATACACAGTTTTATAAGTCCTTTTCCTCACCATTCTTGAGATTGGCAAATTATTCGTTCTCTGAAATGGTATTAGAAACTTGGCGTTAAATGCCAACTGAATTGAATAATCTATCGTTCTGTGAATCAGTTTGAAGTATTAACAGAGGGGGAATGGCTTTTCAGGAAGACCAGGTAAAGACAAAAGAGCAATACATTTTGTATGTGTTAAGCATAGACTTATTTGCAAGTCCAAACTGAACTGAGAGTTTGACTCTTGCAGTGGCTAAAAATTGAGAATGTGAGAATAGGGACAATGTCACAACAGGCACTTGCACAGATAAAATCAGGACTAAATGAATGAATGCAGCTCGGCTAACTAATAGAAGTGGGTAGTGAACACAGTAGTAGCATTCTTTATTTGCCATGAACTCTCAAAGAAAATAAATACAGCAAAATAGATAGCAGTAGATTCTAGACAGTGTATTTCCACTAGTGTCTGAAATATTTATAGTAAGGAATAGCTAATTAAATAGAAATGAATGGGAGTGAAGAAGCTCAAAACCACTCCTTTTATGAATGAAACAAAGTAGTGCAGCTGCAGGTTAAAACTTGAACAGATTTCAAGTGTGAGCCACAAGTCCTTTGAATGTCAAAGCTATCTACTTTCCAGGCAATGACAAGGTTATGAAAACTCCATACCTACTGAAAGAAAACAAATGGAAGGTGATGGCAAGTTGTCCAATGTAAAGGAAAGACAAGGTATTGCCAGTATTGGATACACAAGAAGCCACATAGTGATCTCAAAGTCAAAAGTAATTAAAAAAAAAAGAGATCAGCATAAGGAGAGCAGTACAGACTTCTAAAGACTAAGGCAGAAGTGCAGAGATGTGAGATGGACTGTCACAGGATGCTCAGAGCAATAAGTAAAGTTCTATAAATCACTAGAGACAGACATAAGGGAAGGAGGCACTAAAATAAGAGATCTATTACTGGAGAGCAAACTATGGGAAGCAAATAGCAAATGATACAGAGAAGACTGAAATACTGTCTTTTGCTGTAATATTAACAAAAAACTTAATCTTAGTGGATGTTGGAACACGAGAGAATTTGAGGGGTTAGGAGTAAAGGCTAAAATAGACGCATAGGTTTTGTTTCAGAACACCCAGTGGATTGGAGAAGTATGTGAAGAGTACTCTTCTGTCCCAAAAAACGATGGAAAAAGAACTTTACAAAGTTTATTGCTGTGCTGGTAGAGATGTTGAGCAAATAATGAAATGGCCTATCTTGAGAATCAAGAAGTTAACCTTTTCTCCCTGAGACTGTGCCTCATGTGACATGTATCATCTGTGACATGATGATGTAGGGGAGAGACAGGTAGAAAAGATGCTGGATCCAAGCAAGTGATGACAGACAGCGTAATTTGTCTGACGTACAGTTTTTCCTGCTGTGTTTGAGAAGTGTTTGAGAAAGAATGCCCCAGGACTATGCTGTTGAAAACTAGTCTGCTGACAGCTAACTAGCATTCTCATACTCTCTTCATCCACAAAAGGAGTAATCTGTGGGTAGGCATACTCTTTCCTTGGAAACAAATTACACTCTGTACATAACCAGACAAGTGAAATTACCATTAAGCAGAAATCTGTGTGGTTGAAAAGCTTTCCCAGCAATGGTTACCTATGGTCCTCTCTACAGCTAACACAGGAACTTATTTTGTTATCTTTCCTGGGTTCAGTTCTATTCAGTATTTTATTAACTTAAGAGGGATAATGGATACTTATGTACGTGGTATTAATGATAACTTGGTAAGAGATGAAGGAACTTCGGATGACCAAAAATAAACTAAAAATATCAAGAGGAGGCTAATATCAGGATGAAATTCAGTAGGGGAAGAGGAAAACACTTACCTAAATAATTAAATGCAGAAATGAAGAGCAAGGCTTTGACAATAAACCATTCTATAAATAAGAAACTAGTAGTTATCATGAGCTATTTAAATATACAGTGCTTGTGATGTTCAAAAAGCATGCTTGTGCTTGTGAAATGGTACTTATATGAGCAAGGGTGATCCATTAGCATGGTTCTTCCTTTAAATTGTGCAGAGAGATTCTAGCTGAAATACAGTATCTGTATCTTTTTAAAAACTTAATGTGCTGAAAGAGCTATCCATTAGCTTTTTCCAAGAGTCCGTAAAGAGTAGTTAAATAAATAAAGCTTGTTGTCAGAAGGCTTAAATTTTGCTGTGCAAGGATCAAGATGCTCACTGAAGAATTATCTTGCAGCTATGTAAACATTGAGTGCTAAACTGTTTTCAAGGCAAATTCTGGAATCCCTGTCACTGGAACATTCATGTGAATATCTTAGGTGTATGCAGTACATCCCTGACAGAAGCTGACTTGATCTTGTCTTCAGAAAAAGATTAAACAATTCTTGTGGCAGCTGTAGGAACATTAGATTTTCTAAAACCTGTTTGTTTTTCCTGTTGGTTGTAAATCCACTTCAAGATTTTTGTGCCAAGCATCCCATCTAAGAACAGGCATCTAAAATTTGTTTTTTATGAAAGTTCTTTTTTTATCTTCACGCATACTAGAAATATAATGAATTGGCATTCTTGCACAGGTCTGTGGTTATATAATTTTATGCTTCCATTCACTTGCCTGTTCAATTTCTGAATTCAAAGAAAATTTCTAGGTATTTCTGATGCTGAGAATACTCTGTTACTGTTCAAGTAACTAAAAAATACAGTTTTGCATGTTAGTACTTGGGTTTGAGCTGTATCCATGCATATCGAAATTTCAATATTCTGGGTGTACAAGGAGCTACTCTTTACTAGAAGCATCTCAGGCCTGTGTTGTAATTCATTCTGCCAGCCCCCCAAAAAAGATGAGTTGCAGAGTTGTAGGTCTGTAATGGGCTTTTATATATTTTATTTATATAGTACTTATCCCTGAGTACTTTAGAAGAAACACCACTGAAATGCTTACTCATCTGATACTTTTTACTTACATACAATTTTCTTACATTTACTGATGCAAAGGCATTAAATAGCAGACTGAGAGACATTAAATAACAAAGGTTTTCATTCCTATTTTTATATGGTAAATTTGAGAGGTCATTTGATTGCGTGAGGCAACACAGCAAGTGATAGAACTGTGTCCATAATTTATGCTATAATTTGGATTGCATTTACAGTTGAGACTTACCTTGTGCTTGAACTTAACAGAAGACAGAAAGATCCAGTAATTCTTAGTAAAATCAGTGCCTGTGTCGAGTTCAGTATTTCGTCAAAACTTTTTTCTTGGTTTTCTTCATTTGGCTTTGATTTCTATTTCAGCTGAAAGATATGTTTCCAGGCTTTCGGTTGGCTCTTCCACCAAAGCGCTGGTTCAAGGATAATTATAATCCTGACTTCTTGGAAGATCGACAGTTGGGACTACAAGCATTTCTCCAGAACCTAGTAGCTCACAAAGATATTGCTAACTGGTACGTGATTAAACTTGGCTTGTGGATTGAGATTTTTTTTGTGTGTTCAGACTCCTCACATAGGCTTCTAGGATCTAGCAGTATATCTGAGCAACACAGTAAGGAATTTCATGAACGTTTATGTTGTGCATTTGGTCATTATGTGAACTATTTGGTGTCCTATTAAATTAATCCCATCTTAACCAAAGCAAAAAAGGGGAATTGCAGTATTTTGAATTGTACATGGTTAACCACTAACTAAAAGCTGTAATATTTAAAATGTTAGGTGAATCCCATGTTTAGTCCTTAAGCATTACTTCTGTGTGATGAATGCAGAGTTGATACATTGTTAATTTATATTGAGATTAAATGTTAGGCTCTCATAATGGAAAGTACCTACTATATTACAAGATTAGTTCTTAAAATGTGTATTAAACGAAAGGTTTTTAATTTACATTACATGATAGTAATAGAAGTGCCTTAATAGATTGCTTTACATGAGTAAATGAACCCATAAATCAAAAAAGGCTTAAGAGGACTCTAAAAAACATAATGTGTTTAAGCGACGAAGTGCACAGGCCTCTTTGAACAGTATCTTTTTTCATGCAACATGGAAGATTCCTCCAAAGCTGGAAGATGAGTAAAACATAATTCTGGCAAATGAAATGTATAATCATTTTAATACAGGCCAAAAAAGAATTTTAGTAAGTGAGTTACTAGAGGCAAAGCAGTTAGTGCTAAAAACCTTTTCCAACAGCAGAAATAAAAATGCGGTGAGGTTGCTGTACCAGAGATTCTTTGAGGAATGAGTCTGAGGAGTTGAATTAATCTGAAACTTCATTAAAAATGAAGAACAAGAAATTCTCTAGAGCAAAAAGCGTTTCCTCAAGAATTTTAAAGGAACTAAAATGTAAAATTGCTGAGCTGTGGTGTGAGACCATATAATGCTCATGTGTACTTTACTTTTTAGTAGAATGGCTATTATATTTGGGATGTTTTTATAAGGCATTTGACTGTTGAGTCTGGGGACTAGACATTAGTAAGTAACTCTGACTTTTGGTACTGCTTGTAGTGAAAAACCCAAAGTGGCAAGCAGGTAAATAAAAATAATACTTGGAAAACCAGTAATGTCTTTTGCAGAGGAAAATCTATCTAACAAGTAGTTATGAGGGAGCTCATATAAAATGGTTGAAAGGCGAGGGGAAAAGGATTGATGGAAATTTAGGGGTGTTACCTATGGAGTGCTGGATCACAGTTTCGGAGACGGATGTTAAGAATATCTGGAAAAGGGAATGAACAATGAGATCACGAAGTGTTCTAGAAGGGTCCTGAGGCACTGTGAATAACATTAAATTTCATGTCATGTACTGGAAAATGACAGTAAGTACATACAGAATTATAAACTTTATTGTTTTTTACAACCTGGAAAATAACTATTGGTATTGATAGAGTTTTCTGAATCAGTTCAGTATTCAGCAATAGTCAAAAAGTTGCATAGAAACTGTTGAAGAGAAACTTGAAAAGGAGAGGGGAAAAAAAAAAAGTTACTGCTGTGGGAATCCAAATTGCACTTCTGCATAGTCCAGTGGTAAAACACAGCGTTCAGTTTCAAAAGGGGGTCTGCTAGAAGTACAGAGAAGGCAAGCAAGAACAGATGAAGCTACAGACAGACAAACTTCCCTGCAAGAAGAGTTCTGTTCTCTTTAGTCTGTCATCCTGGGAAAGGGCTGGCTAAACAGGGCATATGAAATCATCAAGGGGAATAGGGATGGTGAGTAAAGAATGTTAATATTGTGGATGATTCATAGTCATCTCTCAAGATGTCACACTGAGTTGTTAAGCTTTGTTGTGAGATGTCAGAGACAGAAAGCTTAAATGGTTTCAAAAAGAAATAGAGATCAACCTGCGAGTTTCCTTGTCAGTGGCTATTAAATATGATTACGTGGGTAAAATGTGGCTGAGAAGATCAAGAACCTCCCGATTATTGAATTACACAATAATAGGTGTGCCAAAAAAAAAGAAAGTAATTATTCTCTAAATGCCACTTACATGATGCTGCTGGAGACAGACTAGTGAGCTGGATGGACTTTTTGTCTGCTTGAGTAGATATGAAGGCTTTATGCTTCATGTTGTTGCAGCTAGTTTGGTATTTCAGCTAGTTTGGTTTGTTTGTATCTTGATGATGATCCATATTGGACAAAATGGTATTTGTCACAATTTAAGGCAAAAAAAGCCAAAACATAACATCATATACAAAAGGTAATTTACATGTTTTTGGAATTAATTTGTATTTTGATTAATTAATAGATAGTTAACTGAAATGTGGTTTTGAGGAAGATTCTGATTTTGGCTGTGCAAGGCTCTGCATGAAGATTAAGTTTATTAAAAAACTTTATAACGTATTGGTACAGATTATGTTCTATTTTTTTGTATCTATGGAAGGTCTGGATTCCTCAGGAAGTGGTTAAAACTAGGGAGATTTCATCGGTCTGTTTTCTTTTATTTTACTCACTTGTCAGAGAGTAAAAGTTACTATTAATGGGAATTAATATTTGCACCTTGCATGAGCAGTGGTGAGCGTCTGACCCTGCTTCCTCCTTAAAAGCTCACCATTTACTTCTGCAGTTTTACGAATAAGTCAAACTGCTTGGGTCACACCAAAACCAAATGAGCCTTTTCTTTTTGTGGAGAAGTCTGTTTCCTTTCTCTTTATGTACTGTATTATCGCTGAGACATATTGACAGTGGAAAACTTGCCCATCAGGGATAGGAGACCTCATTTGGTATACCTATTTTTTAATAAAACCAGATTCACGAAGTAGATTAAAATGTAGGATGGTGTGCAGATGACTAAATGTAGAGTCTGTGTTTTATGGATTTCTTCTCATATTTTGCCTTGTATTGAAGATTCAGTGAAAGATCAAATTGAAACCCACCCACAGTTTGATGTTTTCAAGAAGGCTTCATACAACCCACGAACGGGGAGAAAGAAGTTTAACCTGCTAAACAGAAGTGTCGTCTGGCTTTATACAGATGACACAGCTCTCCTCTGCCTCCACCCTGTATAAGAAGCAGCTTGAAAGGGAGAAATTGAGTCAGCTGTTGAGTCTTGTCAGGGATCCCCATGTGGTGCTGCCTCTTGCAGCCCTTCTTAGTGCTGATGTACGCTGGCATCACTGCCTGTCTTGAGAAGGATGTCGGCTAGCGTAGGAGCAAAGAAGCCATGTACTGCAATCTCTGTTGCACAATGTAGATTTCTGATACCTTTAAGGCAGAACTTTATCCTATTTGTTAAATGAAAGGAAGAGATGTAACGCATGGGGGGGAGAGCAGGGGCAAAGCAGACTCTCAGAGTAAAGCTAGATTGCAAATAAATGCTCATGCCATCAGGTGCGTATTTTAGATAAAGAAACACTGTTTTCCGTGACCTGTGGCTTTAAGTTTCTTTACCTGCTCATGTAGAATAATGAATCTACAGCTTTCAATTTCAAGAAGTTTTGAAAACTATAGAAAAAAGACACAGTTTTCTGCCAGCAGCTGTAGGGAAAACAAAAAAAAAAACTGTTTGACCTGAGATAAGTAGATGATATATGTAGATTGGATAGTTTTGCACATTTAATTTTCTGGACACCTCTTTTTTGACTTACAAGCATTACTGCATGATATGCCATTGTAATGTTACCCTTTAATAACACAATAAAATTACCAGTAAAATGTAGACATTAAATACTTTTAAAACACGTTTGAACTGAGCTATGTGAATAAGGATGAAGATATTGGAAAAAAAATGGTGAGCAGAAGTGTTTCCACATAATGAATTCTTCCGCATTAGACATATGCGAGTTCATTCAGCATCTTTATGAAAAGGAACAATTCAACCATTAAAAAATGGACTTGAGCATCATGTTGGAAAAGGATCACTTCAAGCAGATTAAACTATTTGGAGAGGGAAAAAACAACCCCGCTCTTGAAAATGTACTTTATATGCCTGAATAACTTTTCATTTGGCTTGAGGTCTTGTTTTCTAATAATTTAACTAATGATTTGTTACCATCTATCATTTTTAGTGCTAACTGGAGTGGTAATCTTGGTTTAAGTAGCAGATATTTTTTTTTAATTACTTGAATACGTGGGAGAAGCTGTTTTGATAGTACAGGTTTAGGCTATGGCTTGCACAGATAATAGATTGATTAATGTAAAACAGCAGAGAGGGCTTGAAAAAGGAAGGTTTTATCACATTTGTTACTTAATCTAAGTGGGGAAAGGAATGATTATAGGAGAATTTTTTTCAGTTTCATGCAAAAGTTGATGAGGTGAAAGTGGATACGAAGACAAGAATTCTCACCAACCATTGGCCAAAAAACCCCACCGGTATCTTCACATGTGCAATAAGCACTTGAAAGCAGGCTTAAAAAATCCAACAACAAAGTAAAGGTTCAATGTATTTTAGATAAATATTCTTCAGAACCTTTCTAAAACTAAAAGTGACTGTATAATCAATTATTAGTGTTTGCTGAAGAAATTTCTCTCCGCACTTTGCTTGCCAAACCTGAAGCTGTAACCAGATTGGTAACTGGGTAAAAGTTTCCATTTGTGTTTGTACTTTGCGTCCGCCTCAAATGCAGAGAATGAGCAGAAGGCAGACAATTAATTCCTTTTGCCCTCACCTTCCCACGGGAATTAGGTGGGAGGAAGAGACAAAGAATTAGTTTGGATTCACATCTTCCATTTTTTGCATTTATTGCAGTAGGAGATGATTTAAAGATTTATAGTAGAGAGTGCAAGCACAGAATTGGTAATAAGTTACTACTTGCTAATTAATTGCGAATACAGTATTCGGACTGGAGGTTATTTATAGAAGAATGAATACAACAGAGCAGGACAGTTTTAGAAAGGTGGGCGAAGGGATGTGTTTGGAGATGTTGAAGAGTTCTGTGAAAAGTAATATAGACTTGGAAGATAGAATGAGCAAGATGCTTAAAGTAACCTATAGTAAACCACACATACTTCCTTCTTCTGGCCTTTGGAAGGCAATGCACAGAGGCAGATAACAACTGTTACACAATTTTACACAGTTTTAAGTTGGATGCATTAGTTTGAAATCTGTTTAGAGATGCTATGTAGTATATATCCATGGCACGTTAACCTTGTGACTTCTTATTCTTTTATAACTTACTATTCTTTTTAATCTGTATATAAACATACACTGTATATATAAAAATTATATACTGTGTATGTGTCAATGGATTATGATCTTAGCAAAGTGGAGATCAGTAAGCACACTTCAGTACCCATGCTTAGTTCCACTGATATTTCCTGAAGGGATCTGCATATGGATTTTGGCAGCACGCTTTTTCATCCATCTTTTAATATTTATTTTTCACCAGCAGAATTTTTCAAACCTCTTCAGTACCTCTTCAATTAAGTGATAAACTTGCTTGTCGGTTGTCATGTAGCAACAAATTCTATGAAGATTTGGAAAATCCTGTTCTACCCTCTGTTTGAAAACTCCTTATGTGTACTCAAGCAATTTCTTAAGTCATATTTTAAATGCTGTCCCTGGTTAACACATAAAACTGAGACCAAATAGTTTGTTACCATTTTGTATACTCGGGATTAAATTTGAGGATAGATGTTTGTGTCCCTTAAAGAAACACTGCCCTTTTATGATCATATTTAAGTGTTGTTGCTTTTTTGCACTTCAAGTAATGCACTCTCTTTTATTTGGTAAAGTCTTGCAGTGAGAGAATTCCTTTGTCTGGATGATCCTCCAGGTCCTTTTGACAGTCTAGAAGAGAGCAGGGTAAGTGCTACGTAATATGATAAAAGCAGAGTGCAAAAGACAATAGTTGCTGTTAGAATATTGTAAAATCTTCTGAATGGTATGGAATGAAACACTTATTTCTGTTCTTTCAAAAAAAATTTGCAAATAGATGTATTTCTGAAACTGACCATCTGACTATTGGTGCACACTGATAATCTTTGACTGCTGTACTTCATCCCTGTCCCAAGATATTATCTCTTCCTTTTTGCCTTATGTGACCAGTGGATGAAATTTGTTTTTAAGGCAACTACTGAATATAGAGAGAGTTTTTGTAGTTTACGTTCAACACGATGTCACAATGAGTACACCTTGGACTTAAGGTCTTGCAGTAAAATGGTCTTGTTAAGAAATGTAACGAAGGGCTTAATTCTGATCACCAGAAATAATGTTCTTGCAGATAACTAAGTGTCAAGTAGTGTTGTAAAACTGCAGACTTTCGACATGCATGTGAGCACATTGAACAAATAATGCTGTGTGCTGCAGCCTACTTTATTAGTAGTAGGTTTCACTGGCATGCAGAGCTGTATCAAGTCTGTCTAGAACAGGTGGTCTTAGTTTTCTTGCTGTATAGAATAACAATATTTTTTAGAATTGCACATACATTGTTAATACTGTAGAAATTATGAATGTTAAGTGATGCTCCTTCAACTAAATTTATATTTGCCAGTTTGCTTCACGTGTAAGTGGGAGTGCTGTGGCCGTTACTACATTACTATGTACATTTGAAGGATTTGGTGTGTTTTTTTGTGTTATGAGCTCGTATTTGATTTCTATACAATCACTTTTCATCATAGCTATTTCAGTTGATGAAAAGTAATAAAAATGACAGGAATTATTCAGATAATTAAGAAATTTAAATGCCTTCTTCATAGAGATTTTGATCATGTGTATTGTGGTAAAGTCTCAGGGTTATTCTTCCACCACAGGAATTTGGGCAAGCTATTGAAATAGCTGTGCTGTTGTAGCTTTGGCTATTAACCATTTCAGTAATGTTGTTAGAGACAGCTGTCATAAAATTCTGGTCTCCAAGGGATACCCCACCTTATTATGGAGTGGTTGAAGTTGGAAGGGACCTCTTGAGATCAACTAGTCCAACCCTCCTGCTCAAGCAGGTTCTGCTATTGCAGGTTGCCCAGAACCATGTCCAGTCAGGTTTTGAATATTCTACAGAGGAGACTTCACAGACTCTCTGTGCAACCTGCTCCAGTGTTTGATCACCATGACAGTAAAAAAGTGTTTTTCAGGTGTTCAGATTGAATTTCCTGGTTTTTAGGTTGTCCCCGTTGTCTCTTGTCCTGTCAGTGGGCACTCCTGAGAAGAGCCTGGCTCCCTCTTCTTCATTCCCTCCCATCAGGTGTTTATACCCATTGATAGGATCAGCCGAAGCCTTGTCTCCTGCAGACTAAAGAGTCCCGGGTCTCTCATCTCTTATCACATGGAAGATGCTCAAAGTCCCTTAATTATCCTTAATTGTGGTATTTGAATCATGAGACCTGGAGTCCCAGTGGACAGCAAGCTGGAGATCAACCAGCTCCCTCAGCACTCACAGGTGCAACAGGTCAGGGCCACGGACTTACCTATGTCCTGTTGGTTTCAGTGTTCCCTGACCTGGTCCTCTTCCACTGAGGGTAAGTTTGTCTTGCCCTTCCCTGTCTTTCCCTCTGGGTGCAGAGGTCTGGGATTCCTGAAGGCTGGTCTTGCCAGTTAAGACAGGCAAAGATGGCATCGAGTACCTTAACCTTTTCAGTGTGATTTGTCACAAGCTCCCCCACTCTATTTGGCAGCAGGTCTGTGGTTTCCCTAGTCTTCCTCTTGTTGATTATGGACTTGTAGAATCCTTTCGTGTTTTCTTTCATGTGCCTTGCCAGATTCAGCTCCAGGTTAGCCTTCACTTTCTTAACCCTGTCCATGTAAGATCAGACAGCAGCCCTGTACCCCTGGGTCACCTCTGTCCATGCATGCTTCCACTGCTAGTACACTTGCTTTTTATATCTGAGTTCAGTTAGGAGTTCCTTGCTCATCCATACAGGCCTCCTGCAACCTTTGCTTGACTTCTATTTGTTGAGCTGGACCTTTATTGAGCTTGAAGGTGGTGATCCTTGAATACCCACTAGCTCCTGGGCTGCTCTTCCCTCCAGAGGGGTTTCCCATGGATTCTTTCTTCCAAGCAGATTTCTGAAGAGATTGCAGTCTGCTCACTGGAAATCCATGGTTGTGGTCCTGCTTTTTGCCCTGCTCCTGCCTGTTAGGACCCTGAACTCCTACATATCAGAGAGCATCTATATCCATACCTCGCACTTTTTTTTTTTTTCTCATAATAGTGCCCAACTACAGGACAAGCACTATTGCTCACGTACTTATTCCTGGAGTTCAGTTTTAAAGGTATCTCAAAAATCACTTCTGTTATACCTTACTGTTGTCATACAAATCATTGCAAAAAAAAATTTATTACTGTTTTCCTGATAATGGAAAATATGGATATCTTCTATTTGTTTTCTCTATTCTGTTATTCCAGTTCAAGAAAGACTTGCCAAAACATTTATCTCTTTGGGGAGGAGTACAGGTACCTCCCCCACTGAAAATCGATTAGGCCTTACAGAAGTTTTATCACAGAAACGTAGGCAAAATATTTGCTAAAGCAATCCTTTTTGTCATATCATTGGTAATTGTTTCCACAGGTCCTTTCCCAGCCATCAGTGTTTTATGAGCCACTGAAGAAGGAAGTGAAACTCTCTTCCAGTTGGTCCAGTTCTAGTGCCCTTTCAGAGCTTATAGGGAAATTGGTCCCACCTGGGTATTGGAACTGTACCGGACTCCAGGTGTCTGGCACTTCAAGGAGCGAGATATCTCATTACATACAGTTCCCTGATAGGTCTTTCTCAGCTTTGGTTCACCTTTGTTCTTATTTTCTTATTTGGTTGTGAACAGTGACTTCCTTTCCTTGGGCAGCTGATGGACAGATTGCAGCTAGAGATGAGTTTTTCCAAAAGGCTTTTATCAGTTCTCATATAGAACAATGAAACAGTTCACAACGCCTGTGGAATATTTTCCGTTATTCTGTGAATATGGAAATCTGCATGTGCATAAATCTAAAGGTAGAAATAATATAATTTAATTATATTCTTAAGGAAATAATGGCCAGTTTTCAGTTAGGACACCAGCAACCCTGAAGAGTTTTACAAAACACACTAGAATTCACTTAGTTGGCTTGGATGAAACAGGATGACTGCTTAACTAGAATGATTGCTAAAGCAATTGCTAAAAACGCTGCATGAAGAATTAATTGCATGCCACTCGTTCTCGGTTCTAGTAGATGTGAATAAAGCTGTGGTTTTACTGATGATTTGTCTTCAATGCCTGTCAACCAAAATAAATTTGCTATCTGAGTCAATAAAATAAATTGAAACTCAGTGCAAAAAAAAAGAAATCAAAACAGTTATTGGATTGAAAAATGCTGCATTTGTTTGACTTGTATAATTACAGGAAAACTTAACATTTTGAAGAAGTTGTAAGTCTGCTTCAATTAAAGCAAAGAA
This sequence comes from Pluvialis apricaria, assembly GCA_017639485.1. Classification (NCBI taxonomy): domain Eukaryota; kingdom Metazoa; phylum Chordata; class Aves; order Charadriiformes; family Charadriidae; genus Pluvialis; species Pluvialis apricaria. The sequence goes on along the minus strand of CM030008.1, from coordinate 138,847,456 downwards.
TAGTATCTTCTTGATGTTTGTAGCCTGTTTTATAACAAGGAAAAATAGTGTCTTAACAACATTGTTCTTAACTGAACTCATATAAAATGTTTATATTCAATAGATTCCGTGAATTAGTGGTTAGTTGTGTGTAATGTTAAGCCAAGAAAGCCTCCTACGTGGGTTTCTTATTTAGTGCAAGCATGTAAATTATTAAATCAGAATTGCACATCACTGTTGGTACACTTGCTCTTTCCAGTAATAGATCAGCAGGCCGTATGACAACGCTTCTGTCACCTGCTGCATTCGGTGGATGTTGCGTTATACATTGGCTCTTCGCATTAAGTTTTGAGATTGCTTGCTGTCAAGTTCATCAGGGTATACTATATATACACATCATGCTCAGCAGAGTAACACAACATACTTATTGTGATTGAGTAGTTATTGTTCTTAGCATTTCTTTAAACTCTTTCAAAATGTTTTTGTATTGGTCTTCTCCCTCACTCGTCATTTATAACGGCTATTTGGTACAGACCTTTACAACTTTGTCTTTATCCTGGGTAAGGGAAGAACGTGCACTCTATGCAAATATTCCTGACATCTTGGCAATAATTAGATACTTTGAAATTGGCTTCCAAGTCATGTGAAAGTGAAGCTCATATGAGGGGGGAGGGGGCTAGGGAGTTCAGCTCCATATTATGTTCCATATAAGTGAAAAGGTTCAAAATTAGGGACTGCACATCAAAGGAGAGAAATCTCTTTCTAAAGTCTCTTGTGGGGCAAACAAGTGGTGCGATAAAGTATTTGTGTTGCAGTTTACCATAATAAATTCAGTGTTCAAAGCAAAGTGGTATTGTTATATTAAGGACAGAACTTTTTTTTTTAAGTTTATATAGTTCTTTATAGTAATCAATACAAAGAAAAGCAGCTACAATTCTGTTACAGGTTGATGTTTCTAAAAGAAAAATCAATAAAGGCAGTCCACTGGGGTTAAATGGAAGATGTTCTTAAATTTTTCTTTCAGGCTTTCTGTGAAACTCTGGAGGAAACAAATTACCGCCTACAAAAAGAACTGCTTGAAAAACAAAGGGAGGTTGAATCGCTGAAGAAATTATTGAGTGAAAAGCAACTTCATATAGATACCATTGAAAGAAGAATTCGGTATGTAGAAATCTTATGGGGTTTAGGCGTTTCTTTCCATGAAGGCATTTTCTCTATGTAGTCACAAGCACCAGCTTTAAATGTGTTCTTGGAAACAATTTTCCCCACATAACCACACACAAAGCAATATTTTCAGTAGGCTCTTTCTCGTATGCTAGCTAAAAAGCTGTTGTTTAATACAAATGACTGAGGAAGTGTTGTCCCATCTCTTTCCCTCTAAAGTAACTGGGATTATGTTTCCTAATCCTATAACTCCTGGAAAGATAAGGCAAAGATTCTCTTCTGCTTTTGAAGTGCTGGATATGTGAAATGCCCTGCTCGAGTTCAGAGCAGTGGAAAAATTGCTTTGGGTTATAAAATTCCACCTGTGCTCAGAGCTTTGACAGAACATAGGGATCAAGCAATTGTATGTCTGTATTAACGTCTTTAACTTTTGTTTTGAATTGCCTGGAATGATGCTGCAGATTGTCTGTTTAAATCTAAGAAAAAAAAAAAAAAAAGGTGGTGGAGTTTTATTATAAAACTTTATGGTACCTGTCTGCTAAATTTTGTAGCAGGCCCAGGAGAGTTGATGTTGGGCTATTCAGTGTCCCCATAGACTCTCTGAGTCAGTCATTGTGGGGTTTCCTTAGCAAAGGAGTAAATTCCCATGGTCCCTTTAATACTGCTTGGGTCGATGAGTCTGGCATATCCAGACTGACTAACAAATCACATCTTTGGATATAAGCTTTAAGTGAACTACATTTGAAAAAGGCTTTAAATGGAATTGTTGTGGCTTATTGAAAATTCTGATCTGAATGCCATATTCAGTTTGTCACTTGCTCCTGAAGGCAAGTAATTACATTTGAAAGGTGCTTTCCCTGTTTGAGGAGAAAGTTAGGACTTACTGCTGGCTTAAACAGTGAAATAGCCAATAAAAATCAAATAACTCACATTTGGCTAAAACATCATGATAAGAAATTCTGTGTGACTAAAATAAGAAGGCATGAGTAAAAAAAGGGATTTTATTTTTTAGTGCCTTCCCTCAAGATAGATTTTTTGTTTTTCTTTTTTAAACACATAAACACACTGCCAGTTTCCCAGACACTTAAAATTATTGAAAGTCAGCCAAATAGTATCTGAAGTCTTAGTGGAAAATAACTCGTGTGATTTTTAGTTGTAAAAGTTACCAAGTAAACCTGTGGCCTTGTTTAAGAAATTCAGCTTCCCCGATGGGAATTGAACTGAAAAGAAACAGGTCTGTCTTGTTGAACTGGAATTTTGATCTGATGGCCCAGCAAGAATTAAGCATCTTCTGCCTTTACGCTCTAAAGGCCAGGTACCTAAATTGTACGTGAGGTAGGAGGGGGCAATTGGACAAGGCATCAGACTTGTAGGCCTTTATATACCATGCTGGATTTGGTCCAGACATCGGCCAATAATCATATTAGAGAATACTGCTGAGGTGCTACTTAAAACGCATGCATTAAAATAAAACTATAAAAACAGTAGTAGTTAAAAGGGTGAAATACAGTAGTATCATTTTCAACACAAAATTCTTCACAAGCTTTTCTTTCCAATTCAAGTGGCTGCTTTCAACACTAAATCGATACATGTTTTCCACACGGAGCAATACTTTGGAAACAAGGTTTATTGATAGCTTTATGTGACCGTATTCCCATTTGTAGCCAGGCTAGTTGGACTGCCCACTCACGTTACTGTTAAGAAAAAATTATTACCTGTCTCTTTATCATTAATGGGAAAATGTATTGTTCTGAAACTTAATGTGTGACTGTAAAGTTACAATGAGAAACTTAAAAAACATTTCCTCAACAGTTTCTTATAATCCTGCTTGTCTTCCTTCTGACTCTGTTTTTGTTATAATCCTGCCATTTAGGCAAGACGTGTGTGGCTTAGATCATCTGCTTGTAATTTCTTACCTGAAGTCATAATCACTCCTCTGGGACTTCAGTTTTGTAAAACTACTAAATTGTGATGCAACCAGAGGACTGAATGCAGTTTAGGAATAAGCAGCTGGAGCAAATAAACTGTTTAAATAGCTATCCAGTGCAAGCCCTGCATCTCTGTAGTAATAAAAGAAATGGGGTGTGTAGGAGTGAGATTGATAGGTTCCCTAAAACTGCAAATTTTAAAATGAAATGAACAGCTCTTCAGTGATGAATGCTTGCTGTATGGTGGTACTCTGCTCTTATTTGTTGTAGGGATTTATCTTTAGGAAAAATGACTCGTCAAATGTCAGGAGAAGAAAGTGAGTGCAGTGGTGAGGTGGAGTCTTCTGCAGTAGAAGCAGACCAGGGTACCCTGGGTGAGGACAGCTGGTAAATACTATTATTTTACTTGTATTTTAGTTTTTCTTAAAGTATGTTTTTAAATGTTTTGTCTTGCATAAATTCTGAACAGCTGAGGAATTCAGCATTTTATTGCACCTCTCTGTAGCTATCCCATGTTTCATAAAGGCCCTCAAGATAGATAATTTTAGATCTGAAATAAATGATAAGTTGAACAAGCTTTGCAAATGTTTTGTGGATTGCAAGCATAAAATGGTTATGGAGAATCATATTAGGTTTCCATTTGACAAAGCTTATTGATCTGTTGTTGCAGCTCAGATAAAGAGAACCATGAGGCATGCTGGAGTGGCTCTTTGGCCGAAAATTCTGTACCAGAAATTGAAGTTGCTGAAGTAGCATATACCGCTGATGAAGAAGAATAGAGCAGTAGCAGCTGCTGTTGCCTGAGAAAGGCTCATGTTTGGGACATACCCTGTGGGTAGGGGCATGTAGTAGCTGCAAAGAATTTACAGCAAAGAGCAAGAATGCACACACTGAATGTTTACATAAATCCTTACAAATTATTAACGTAAGAAATATACCCAGTGCTGCTTTGATTTCAATTTTTATCTAGCCTTTATATATTTAAAATATTAAAGTCTAATAAGGGCTAAAATCAGCTAAAGTTTAGATATGTACATACACAATTTGGCTGACTTTCTTAATGGAGTGACGAAAACTTCACATTGAATCACCAAGCACATCTAACTAGCATGTCATTTGTTGCCACTGGTGTGACGCATTTGATGTGTTCATCTGTTTGGTATTTGTGTTTTCATATTCTTATAGCCATAAATTAATGCTTGTTGAAGTAAAAACGGGCCCATCTTACGTTTAATAAGAGTGTAGAATGTGTTGTTTTTAAATTGTAAAGTTGAAGAATATTTCTCTGGAAAATTTTAATGCAATGCAATAGGAAAACTTACAATACCAAGAGAAAAGTACTTACAAAATGGGATTATAGTTGGACATTTTAAAAAAAACCTGGTCATTTTTGCTGAAGGAACTAATGAGACCCCCAAAACACTGTGTATTTTCATCCCAAGTTAGCATGCTATACTTTTTGTTCGGTAATGCTGCTTTTAAAATCTGGGATACCTTTGCTATATACCCATGTAACAATAAAATCCGTGAGTTTGCCTTTTACTTGGAACACTACCTCTTACCATCTTGCTAATACATTAATGTTTGTTTAAAAATATTCCAGATTATATGGAGATGATTGAAAGACTTGTAAAGAAGCCATATTTTTTCCTGCACAGTTCATAACTAGATTGAATCTAGTTGCGATGTATTTTTGTTTCAATATATTGTATACATGGGGCTATTGCTCCACATGTTCTATAGCCTATTTTTCAAAATGTATTAAGACAGGAGATGCACTTTATAATTAAGACTCCATTGTGCCAAGTTCAGTTGGCTAATTCGTTAAGAAAGGGGAGTTGCAGGGAGAGGATTATGTAGTGCCTTTTTGTATTTTACTTGTTCATTACTGCAGAGTTTTGTTACAGTGCTCTGGGTCAGCTCTGTGGAATCTTTGATACAGCTTGTTTCTGTTCCTCACTTATTTACTGAAAGTGCCTTGTTTTATTCTGCTTTTCCAATAGGAAGAATGCTGTTTTGTTTTAATCTTTTTTCGCCCTATACCACCCACATCGTTGTTTAATGTTGTCAATATGCAGTGTCTTTGTGCTGGAGTTTTCAAAGGGAGCTTTGTACTTCAGGCTGTGCATACAATGACCTTTATGCAGAACTGTATAAACCTTCCTGGTGAAATAAAACTATGGACAAAACACCTGTCTTCTCTTCTCCATTACAGGAAAAAAAATGTTCAATGCCTTGTCTAATAGAAGGATAAAAATACCATTAGAAAGAGACATGTCTTACCTCAGTGATTTCCTACAGTTACTCAGCTTTTGGTCTGAGTTCTGTTTGTCTTTGTACCAAAAATTGTCTGCATGAAAATGAATGAGAATGCTGTAACAAGACACCAGAAAACTTACTGTACTTCTGTTGAAGATTAAAATAAAAAGGAACTCATTTTTTTTTTAAATATTCTACATGAATCCTCAGAGATGTTGAGTGAACTCAATAAAGTTTTGACACCTTATTGGAAATTCATGTAATCTTCTGTCAGATGTCACTTACGTATTTGAAAAGAAGGTTGAACTTTGTATATTAAAATAGTGTTAGCTTTACAACTATAAATGTTTTCAAAATCCTGAAAATGGGCTTGGGTCACACATGCTAGCAATTTCTCAAGTACTTCAGGTAAATCTGCAAATCTGGTCACTAAAGAAAGCATTAATATAATTTACAGTTCAGTCATGAGAAGGCAAAGGAATGGCAATTTTGTTGTGCTCTGCCTTTAAAGTTTATAAGATATTTTGCTGACCCAAAATATTTAGTATTGCATGAATAGACATTTTTGTTTAGGTGGATGTTGATTTTTTAATTAAACTGAGCTGAAGAATGTGGATTTGTTCAGCAGCCATGTGGTATCACTTGGCCTCTGTTATTGGTTAATGAATGGTTACCCCCCTTAAGGGACATGCAGAACTTGAGGTGTGCACCCCATGGTGGCCTTGAGCATCCTGCCGGAGGTGGTTTCCAAATCTGTCCCATGTTGATTTTTTTTCTGGTGCACTTGCTTCCATTCTGGCACTGTTTTCCACCCCTTTTCCCTTCTCATTTCGCTCACTGCTGCAATTTTAGTACAGAAGAAGCCAACTCTCAATTATTTCATTCATGAGAATTTGCCGGTGGAATTCTGTGCTCTTCACAATGAGCAGAGGAGTATTCAAACTGGAATTGTAGCGGAGTGAACTAATGACAAGAACTGCCGCCAGTAAAGCTTTGTTCTTTTCTGTTGTAGTTAAATGATTCCAAAGGTAATTGTTTTAATAGTTCAGTCACTAATGGGGTTTTTTTCCCTTTAATTTTAGATTTAAATACATCATACCCAGCTTAACCTTACTGGGGTTTTGCTTCTTTTTATGCTACACAAATTTAATAATCCCGCAGGATTTTTTAACCTCCAAAGCACTTGCAGTCTGCCCCCGCCACTTCTGTGCTTTTGATTTGTATACTCTTAAATCAATTAAAATGCTGACTAGTCCTGAATCAAGAATGAGTCCCTATAAAACTCCCACTTCATACCTTTCCCACTGTGACAACCGTTAGTTACTGTGAGTACAACAGTCCCATTGAACCCGCTCAAGGAAGGCAGCAAATGCTCTGATTCACAAAACTGCACCTGACCGTTGTAGGAGTCGCCTCCGCAGTGTGTTTTCCCGTAGGCTGCTGTCCTCACCTCTTTGTGTCAGCATCTCTTTGTTGCTCTGGGGGGTCATAGTTGGGGAGAAAAGGGGCGTGGAAAGCGCCTGTTCTAGGTCATATGTCTGGCCCAAATTGGATTTACTCTGTGCATCTCATAAGACCACTGCGTAGTTTGATTTTTCTCTCTGTGGTTCCTGTGCCTCTGTTGAAATGTAGCTATGAAGCAGTAGCAATTATCCTGCCAGAAATTTGCATTTCTAGTAGAACTGATAAGAAATGCAACTTTCTGTATGAAGTTTTACACAGTTTCGTTTGTGGGTGGGTTGGGTTTTTCCCCCCAACCTATGCCACAGCAGGCTCTAGAACACTGCGGGAGGAATTCTGAAATTATGTTCTAAAGTCACTGCTGCTACAACCAGTTTTTTTAAGAAATGTCAAATAATTAGATAGTCCAAGGTCATGAATCAGCAAGGAAAGGAAGAATCCTGGGGGAAACACTCCCTTTATGAAATACCAGGTCTAGGGGGCTTTTTTTCCTATCATTCATTTCAGTATTTCAATTAAATCTTTGTTGCGGAGATCAGAACATGCAGATTTCTACACAGAGCCAACATTCAGAACTAGGTATGTGCTTTTGCTATAAAATACAGCGCTTGGTTTAAAGGATGCTGGGGTAACCGAGCTATGTCCTCACATCCAGGTCTCTCTCGTTGAACTTGGAGAACTGATAATGCAGCTGTCTCCAAAAGAGATGTCCTTTTGAACAGTTTGTGTTCTGGGTGAGCAGTCAATGTACTGACCAGTGGAGTTTTGTGTTCTATGTTTTTATTTATTGTCTTCATCACATTTTTAATGCATGTGATCTCAACCTCCTAGCTGAAGGAAAAGATGAGAGAGAGAGAGAGAGAGTGGAAAAGGCAGAGGAGAAAGAGGGGATTGCCTTGTCCATAGTTTACACTTGAGGGTTTTTCCCCTTTGAAAGTGAAAATTTGTTCAATCATTTGCTAACCAGAATTGCTTCTCCACTAAATGTTAGTTTCTGTGTTGTGAGTGGTTTAGGTTCTGTGTTTTTTTAATCCGTTCAGGAACCCTGTTCTAGGGCTTCTTCCGTCGCACTGGCATTTCTTTGCAATCCCTTGTTGTGCTAACCTTTATCCTAGTCTTGTTTCGAAAGGCAACTTTTTTGTCTTTGGTCTTTCTCAGGTTGCGTGCTGCAGGGACAACAAACTGAGCTAGGGCTTTTGTTAAATGTTTTCAATCTTCTTCCAAGGTTTGGTGTATCTTTTGTTATCTGATGCAACTATACAGATTTGGAAGAGCGGAAAGGTGAGAAAATGCAGTCCTTTATTCTAAACAATAAAAGATTAATATATTCTTGTTAATACATATAAATGACAAACTTACTTATGTCATCCCCTCTTACGAGTAACAGTGACGGCCATGTCTATCCTGCTGTTGCTTTATAGATTATTCTCCAGTTGGATAGTTTGAGTGTTATACTGGAATAGGAAATGTTTCTCTCTACATTTCTCCTTGGGTTGATGAACTCAGAACCATTCTGATGGTTGTTCCAGAGTCAGGAGAAGGCTGTCACAAGATGTGTCAAGGCATAACCCCTATGTCATGTACAAAGCATCTTTTTTCCTTCTGGTGGGCACATTTTAAAGCCCAAAACTGCAGTTTTATCCAGTATCAACAAAACAAAGGGATACTAGTATTGAAGGATCCTGTCTAACAAGTTACGTTTAGGCTGCCCAGAGCACAGGATGTGCACAGACAGGGGGGTTTCTGAAAGACGGGCATTTTTCACTGTCGTTTAGAGGTACCAGGAAGGCTGAAGATGCTGTGCAAATGGCCAAAGTTACGGAGTCCTCAGATGTGATTCTGTGTAGCTGGATAAATCAGAAAGCCTGATATATAAGCCATTCTTACTTAACAGATGATGAAAAATTTTAGCATGAAGTCTTTCTGCAATGGTACAGCACCTGACGCTAAAGTTACAATTCAGGAAAGCTCATGATGTTCTAGCTGAACTGGCAAAGCTTCTCTTTCTCTTTTTATACACCTTTAACCTCACCTTCACAGGCAGAAAAGTAGTCTGCAACTCATCTTTTTCATGTGTAACCCAGATCCTTACACTCTGCCTGTCCTTGTTGGTGTGACTTGTGCCTTTTCTGTCTCATCAAGGACGTCACAGGGGACCAGCCCAGGCTGAAGTTCTGATGTTGCTGGTGAAGATCCCAAACTGCAAGCAGGGCAGCGTGGCTCTGGAGAAAAAGGCGACTTGGAAGTGGGAGTGGTAAATGCGAGTAATAATTTCAGTCTTTGGAAGTGCTGTCACTGCTTGCCAGAGTTGAACCCTTCGGGAGGCAGGAATGTGTGTCATCAGAGAAGAGATTCACCCCCAGTGCAGAAACCATTAGCGTGGGTCTTGCCTGCCGGTGGGTGTTGTGGATCATCTGATTAAAGCACTGACCTAATAAATGGGGTTCTGGGCTCAACTCCCAGCCCTGGCTGAGTCGCATCTGTCTTAAGGCAAGTTGGCAGGTTCTGCACAACCCTTTGTTAAGCCTTCAGGAGTAGTACTCTAACCTGTTTTCATGGTTTTCAACACAACCTTCACGGAGACCTTTGCCTCTTTTACACCTTTTAAGCTCTTCACGGAGATCTTAAATGCTTGCCGTTTCCTACTCAGCACTCCTGTGACTTGAGGATCATCAAGATGCTCGCCAAATAACAAATTTGTCCCCACTTTGTACCTGAGAGACAGGTATTGTATTTCCTTCTGCTTTGCAAATAGGGAAAAGGAGGAAGCAAGCAATTATGTGATTCACCCTAATTGCACAGTAAGTCAGTTGGTGTAGTCCTAGTGTTACTGCTGATCCCATAGACTTGTCAGCAGGTTAAAATTAGATAATTTGCTGATACGGTGAGACTCCTGCCTGTGTAAGGTAGGAACTGCATCTTGGGATGTCTTGACTGGGTTTCAAGTAGGTTTAAATACCCTTGCTCATATATTATTAGCTTCTAGATTTCATAATATTCCTTTCTTCTACCAGTTCAAACTGAAAACGCTAAGGCACTTGCATTAATGTGGTGGAGAAATAAGCGTCTGTTCTCTGAACCCCCTGTGGATTAATGCTTTTCATCTGGAAGAAACCACAGCTGTTTTATGGCAATGTTGAGGATGACGATGAAATACTGCTCATAAGTTTGTTTGGCAATTAATGTGGGTTTGTCAAGCGTTGCTCATCTGGCAAGTGCCTAATGGGAGAAGGTTGCGCATTGACCTTTCGAGATCTCATTACTGCTTTGCATGTTTGAAAAATAGATGGATAGATGGATGGCTGGATGGATGTAGTTTAGGAAGCAGTTGCAACATGTGACAAACCTCCCACAGCATATCTACTCCCAGATTTCCTGTGGCTCTTTCCTAGATGTTCTCAGAATTTCTGATACCTGGGTCATGGGGTGGAGAGTTTGTGATGTGAAGGAGTCTCCGTTTCCCCCTCATTCTGTAGCATAAATGTGCCTGATGATACAGGGATAAGCAGCAGCATCGGGCGAGAGATCTACCCTCTTATGGCAGCTACTTTGTACATTTAGAGAATGTCTTGTCCTTAGAAGTTTATTTTTTTGTATATTGATGTACAGTGTTAATTTAGAAAACTTACAGCACAACCTGTTGAATAATGTAAACCTAACAAAAACATCATGTGGCTCCTCTTAGATTTGAGTTGAGCAAGGGGATAATGACTTGCGTGGGAAGAGGCAGATGAGAAAACTGTCTCCTTCTGTGGAATCTTTTGAAAAGCTTTAAACTCAGCCATTCGGTAAGATGGCGATGTGCCATCAGAGGTGGCGTTCCTGCTCACGTGTACAAGAAGAGCCCAGATAAGCCAGCTTCTTACAGAGATCACTGCTTTTTCATCTTGCACACCAGTCAGATCTGACTCAATCGGTCCTACTTAAACAGGCAATTAAAAAATAAGTTGAGAGCGTTGTGAAATTAATGTGCAAACTAATGTGTTATGAAGGAGTATTAAACAATGAAAAATTAAGCTCAACCTTGCTGTGAGTTAACCCGAGAAACAGAACATCTGCAAATAATTACTCTTATCTATCTTTCTTTGCTGTCGGCATGCTGTAGCTAACTACTGGCATCCTCTGTGTGGTATGTGTTTCAGTTCTGATTCCAGAAAACCACAGAAAGGCCAACATCTTTCACTTCTCAAATGACATGAGTTACACAAGACTCATGATTGTCCAAAGGTCAGAGCACAAGATCTCTTCTCTCAATAAAGGGGATGCTCTGTTCTGCGCTGCTGAAGCAGCTGCTGGCTCAGATTTCAGTTTGTTCAGACACAGTATGTGCTCTAGACAGATTCTCAGTCTACATAAATTAATGTCTCGACTACTCACCATTTTCCCCCCTCATTTTTTTTCTCCTGTTGTCTTCTTTGCGAAATAAAACCCTTTGTGTTCAACCACAAGTGTCTGATGCAATATATAGATAAGATCTGTCATCAGGTTAATGCTATTATAAACCTTTTCCAGAATTTCTTGGGGCACGCAGGAGGATTTTTTTTTCCCTAGCTCAGGAAACTAAATTGATTAGACACATTTTGCTGACCGAGCATGCAAAGCATTGGGAGCTGAAGGTTTTAACCTGGAAAGTGTGAGGTGAGGTGGTCTCTGCTATCCATGTTCCGCTAGTAACTTCTGAAACTTTGTGTTACAGCCATAGGAAGGTCAGTAGTAATATAATCCATTTTATTTGTGCATCCATACACGGTTTCCACTGTTTGCTTTTGTTCTACCAGAAATTACCTGAGCCACAGGCAGCTTTTTTTTTTTCCCTCAGAGCACTCTAACTCTTTGTCCTGGTGATACCGTGGAAGAAAGCTGACTGTGGGGTTAAAGTAACAAGGGTGGCTTCAGAGGAGCCCTGAGCTACCTGCTCTTGCCACCAAATTTGGTATTTGCCACTGCCACCATTTCTAGTTTAGCCAAGATGCTCTCAACAGCCTCTTGGTGCAGATCTGAAGGGCTTTTTCTCTCAAGCTTTTGCTTGTTTAAGACCAGGAAATGGCAGCAGAAGTCATGACCTCTGCCTACAAGCAATGAGCCAGAACCAAGTTGAGGGCTGCCCCTTTTGACCCCAATCTGTGCATTCCTGAATCCCAATCGAGAATCCAGTTCCCATCCATCGCTGAGTCCAGTCTAGGACTTTCGCAGTGCCAGCTGGTGACAGGACCTTCATACAGTTTTGTATATCTTGTATATATATTTTGTTATTTCTTTTTTATGATTTTATTACTATTTCATTAAAGCAGTTTAGTTCCTTCTAAACTCAGAAGTCTCTTTCTCTCTCCCTCCTCACCTTGGAGAGAGAGGTGGGGGAGAGCATCTGTTCTTCATCTCAGTAGCCACTCTGGCCCAGACCATGACAAGTGTAAAAAGCATGTTTGCAAAGCACGGTGAAACAATCAAAGCACTATCTATATGATCTATTCTCCTATTACCGTTTTCTCTTTCCAGCCTATTATCATCCTTCAGGAAGAACACTTTGTAGCGCCTTACTGCAGGTACTCTTACAGCACCCGAAGGGGGATACATGAGGGGCTCCAGGGTATAGCAATACTTCAACTGTGGTAAAGCTTTTACTAGAGAGTTCAGTAAACGAGCCAGCTTACACACAGACATTGCACTAGGACAACTGACAGCGCTACAGAGTTTATTCCTTAGTGGTCAAAAAGGGCCCAAACCCCAATTCAGCTCTACTGCATAGCCAGTCCTGAAGATGGGGCTCATCATCTGCTAAATGCGTCCTTTGGCAAATAAGACCTCTACTTGGTAAAATTACCGGTAAGATCCAAATCCTCAATAAATCAGAGGGATTAATTCCACACTTGAACATCCTCAACAGCCTCAAAACCAACAGTTGCAATTCCTATAGGCGTAGTCCCACGTGCTCCCACCTGACCCAACGTAGCACTGACGCTACCACACAACTACAGAAGTGCTCTGAACCCTCGCAAGGGCTGAGGCACAGACCCGACCAAGAAATCCCTCTTTGCAGTTCAGTGTCCTCAGTGTGTTGCAATGGCATCCAGCTCCACTGCAAAGCACAATTTGCTGAACCAGTATGAAAGAGGTTAAGGAAGTCCCTCCATCATGCTGGGCTGAACTTCTCTCCAAAAATGGGTACTTTTTACAGATTTAATCATTTGTCATGGTGGGAATGCATAAGGAGGAGGCTGGTGAACTTCTGCATGAAGGTCTGCTCGTGAAGTCCTGCTGTCCTGCATGTTTGCAAGTCCAGAGCAGGGAACCAAGCTGGTGCCAAGGTGGCCTTGGACAAGGGAAGGTAAGAGAAGAGACAACGGCCAAAAACGCAGCTGAGAAGGTGGGTTAGTATTGAAAGGCTCTGAAGAAGTGGAGGTTTGGGGGGAGGGTTCCCCCCAGCTTTTTGAGCAGCGCTTCCAAGCAGGCCCTTTTCCCTGAGGTATGAGCAATAGGACAGACTGAACTCGGGTCCTGTGTGGAAACCGCAGCCTCCCGAGCCTGCTGGAGCTTCTTGCTGTACGCTGAATCCAGAGCTCCTCCTGGAGGTCTGCAGCGTCCTGCCGCTGACAGAGCTCATCACTGCTGCTTGGCACAAACAGCAGCGCACCAGGCACTTCGACAACCCTATATATATATAGGATATATACAATAGGCGGGTATAGGGTAATACAGTACCCCTATGTATGCCTACACATAGGCAGTCCTAGCTGTTTTTAGTTAGCTCAGCACCTGCACAAAGGTCTCTTTGGTAAGTTGAAGCCAATCACAAAAGTAAATATAATACATCTGAATATATTTACATATTAAATATATCTGAACCCTTATATTCCTCCTAAAGTGCACATTTTATTTTTTGATGAAAGGGTGCTAAACTGGTGGTGGGGGTCCACATAAATCCTGTTTGAACCCACAAAACACTCCTTGCCCACGAAGGCAGTATGCTTTTGAAAGCTGATGTCATATCAATGAGAGGTACTGAGACTTGGTACCTCCACGGGGTAAGACCGCTAGCTCAGAGCAATTAGCCTCCCACCTGTTTCATTAAATTTAGCTCACTTACAAACTGCAGGAAGCAGCTCACTTACAAAACTGGAGCGGGTCCAGAGGAAGGCCATGAAGATGATCAGAGAGCTGGAGCACCTCTCCTATGAGGACAGGCTCGGAGAGTTGGGGCTGTTCAGCCTGGAGAAGACTCCAGGGAGACCTTATAGTGGCCTTCCAGTATCTGAAGGGGGCCTACAGGAAGGTCGGAGAGGGACTTTTTGCAAGGGCATGTTGTAATAGGATGAGGGAAATGGCTTCAAACTGGAAGAGGGGAGATTTAGAATAGGTATTAGGAAGACATTTTTCACTCTGAGGTGGCATGACACTGGAACAAATTGCCCAGGGAAGTTGTGGATGCCCCATCCCTTGGTGTTCAAGGCCAGGCTGGATGGGGCTTTGAGCAACCTGGTCTGGTGGGAGATGTCCCTGCCCATGGCAGGGGGTTTGGAACTCGATGATCTTTAAGGTCCCTTCCAACCTAAACCATTCTATGATTCTATGATCCTCAACTTAGACACATACTGCCATTCAAGTGTAGGAGAATCAGATGCCCGCTCTTTGAGAAAGCCAGCTGGTGGGTACCTACACAGCCCTGCTGCCTTAAAAACAGCCTGGGTAACACCAGCCGGTGAGATAGCACAGGGGGTGTAAGAGGTTGGGTGAGGGGGATGCCCAAACATTTTGGGCAAATGCCTGAGAGGGCATTTGCATCTTGGTAAAGAGGAAGACAATGATCAACTGTATTAAACAACAACTAAACAATAACAGGGGAGTTACCAGGAGACTTTGGGGGGGGGGGGGGCGGGGCAAGTCAGCTAACCAGACATACAAGCAAAACATGAGGATTAGAAGTGTGCAGAAGAGGGGAGCAGGGCAGCAGAAGGGCCAGCCTGACCCTGCTGACACAGCCATCCTAGCCGTACAAGGATATTTAGAAATTTCTAGGTACATATTAACATTTCATTACTGTAATGTCTCACCTTAACTGGCTATCGCTGAACTATACACTTGGGATCAATATCTGCAGTGCAACAGATAACTACGTGTTGATAACAAAACAATAAACCACTTAAACCATGATCAGTCACATGAATCAGGCAGGTTTCCCCTACAATACACACCTGACTGAACAGTGCTGCGCTGGTGGGTCTTGCAACTGTCTCTACAATGGAGACAGATATGAGAAAATATGACAGCTACGTAAGATTAGACTGGTGATAGTTGGCATTTCTTAAGAAGCTCAAGCTTGTCCCTGCTGTCAGGTTATTTTTGAGAGTAGCGCTTCCTCCTTATGTTTCTAAAAAATTACATCATTAAAATAATTTAGGCTCTACACCATGTAAAACTGTGAGACTTTCTCATTGGAAATACTCCCCATACATACCCATCCTCTTCTTCCACCCCCCTTCCCCAATAGCTGTATAGACAGCAGGCACGTGTGTGTACCAGAACAGTTCCTTGACATTTTGTGATGAAGCCTTCAAGCTTTACAAAGAGGCAAAGACAAGCTGCCCAAGCAATTGGGCCCTTTCCAGAACAGATCATGAATGATGGTCTCAAATCACTGCTCCAGCATGTTACACATGTTTAAATATGCAGATGTATGTACATAAAATGTGAGCTACTAAACACCCACACTTACTTTAAGGGGTTTCTAATAAGGTGCATAAAAAAATGCATTATTTTATTTGTTTTAATTCATCCTTGCCTATAGTAATTTTTCTTTATCATGTTTAAAAGACCTGACCATTCTTCCTTTAAACTAAGGCATGGAAAGTAAAATACATGCGTGTCTGAAACAATGAAGAAATATTTGGGGGGGGGGGAGGGGGAGGCGGGGCAGGGAAGGTAGGTATTTTGGACACATTAAAATAAAAGAATGTCTTGCGAAACAACTGTTAAGTGCAAAGGAATGCAGCCCAAACACCACAGCATATACAACTTTTCTTTTTTTCTTAAACAAAATCAACTTTGAAGAATTCTTGAATTCTAACCTGATGCTGAAAGACCAATACACCAAAAAAATTTTCAAAATACCCTCATATCCTCTAAAGAGCACTGTATCCTAATGACAGTGTACAGAGAGTACTTACAGTTTTGCCTGGTAGGAAAATAAATTTAATGCAATCATATAGCACAAATATGACACCAAAATATTTATTTACAGCATATATATATCCATTCTTTTCACTTTTTATTAATAGATTTTCCTCCTTTTAAAGCTATCCAGATTTAAAATGTCCAAGTCTGTCAAGAGAAGAAAACATTCTCAAAATAAATAAGAAACAAGAAAGGAAGTCAGCTAAAGTACACCATCTGCTTCCGCAGCCCTCTTGTAAAATATGTTCCAGTTAATAGAGAGTACATTTACAGTAACACATTGACACTATTCACTCTTGTCCACTTCCATACTAAACAAATACCATCTTAGCATGAAGAGAGACATATGTTCAAAAAAGGAAGAGCCATTTGTCCCAGTGTCATCTGAATTTACACAGGAAAAAGCCACCTCAGCTGAACTGAATCCCTAGAACACCTTTGCTTTTTAAGAAAATCAGTCATCTACTGTCTTCCAAACAAATATGGCACCAAGCACTCCAGTTCTAGAGGTCCGTACTGTATTTTGGTTTGTAGACACGACTGTGTATGATTACCTCTGTGTATAGCTTCACCAACAACACATCATAGCCTGTGAACTGCTATGTGACTCTGTCCTCCAGAATCACCAGCCACTACACAGAAGCTTTTAGAGGAGCTCACCCGAATGACCATAGTTTTTCTTCACCCTTCAGAAATTTTGGTCCTAAAGTACCTGGTCTGAAATCAATAAGCTGAAGACACCTGAAGATTCCCAGGATCAACACTTGGCCAAAACATTGCTGGAGGTCAGCAGACAGGCATGAGCTTGCAAAGGAGAAAAGCTTCCCTAGGATTTCTTCTTCCCTGTGGGGTGTTCACAGGGAAAGTTCTTGCACAAAAACAGTAGGTCCACGTTTTCCAAAACAGGCTGAAAAATCACTTCAGTTTCAAACCAGAAGCTTAAAGACCTATTTTGGTTAGGTTGTAGAGCACTTTAAATATGCTAAGTGGTACGTAAGTGCCAAGTATTGGAAAACTACTAATTTGACCAAGAACAGCTGCTAGAAGCCAGCTTTTCCAAGCTAAGCACAGGACTATGTAGGCATGGCCTTGCATTTAGAAATGCCAGATGTGTCCACAAGCACATGGCCAGCCTCACATGTTGATGCAATTGGTGTACACCAATACCTTCTGTACCCAATTCAGAGACTTGCATAGACTGCACACCTTGAAAACAGGATTCCAGCCAAAAGGATTAGCAAATGGATTCTAAATAACTCAGAATATTTGTTATTTTATTGAATATGCCTGCTTTCAGCTGGCATCTATCTCATCCTGAATTTCAGCAAGCATTGAAACTGAGCAACGTATTTTTAGTGTTTGGTTTCCTACTGAGACTTCAAAATGTATTTTCAAATTTAAGGCAGTTATTTAATTTTTTGTTTGTTTGTTTTTAAAACAAAAAAATGAAGTTCCAGGTTTTCTCTACTCTCAACAGGAAGGGACAATTTTCCTGGTACCTTCAAACTTTGGGACTGAATTAACACACATTTTTTTCCAGTAGGAAATTTATCCAAAGTAAAGTGGCAAGGCTTGATTCTCCTTTCATATGGATGCAAACCTAAAGCAATTCCACTACACAGAATGAAAAAGTCCTGAAAAACTGAATCTCTCCACAGGGTTTGTAAATTTTGGGTTTCATCCACGGAACTCAACTTGAAATGTTCTGAGCGTGCCAGGACACCATGTCCAGAAACACACATTAGCTTATGCTTAACCTAAAATCCATTAAGCTGAAGCCTACTGTAGCCTATCGAAGCCAAACACCCAGCAAATCACAGGCTACAGCCCACATGAGGAGGACTCAGTCTTCTGTTGCTATAGATCTACAGAAACCAAGTCTCCCACTATGCCCAAGTGGTTCAGTCATCAGTAAATTTAAATTAATTTGAAAACAAGAAACCTAGATCAACGTGGCTGCTTCCCACATCCCTAGGAACTCCACAGTGTTTTATATTTCCTTGTGACTGACAGCAGGCTACTGGCATAGAGCTTAAGTCTTATTTAATAAAATTCGTTGATACAAAGCAGACTATTTAATTTTTGTTTTGTATTTTAAGAGTGATTGCTCTGTATGTGTAGTAGTTTAGCACTCAGAGTGGCATTTCTTCCTTAAGCTAAAAAGCTGTCAGTTGTTGTACAATAACACGTCAAACTTTACAAGTAATTCAGAATCAGCTTTTAACCAGGCTTAGAAAGGCATTTCAAATACAACACACTGGTGTTATTTTAGTTCAGAAACCAAATAAGAGAAAAAAACTGAATGATCAGAAATTAAAATTATTTTGAAATTGTAAAATTTAAAAAAGCGTTACTAATTCCTTTGAGGATGGGTATTATCACACAAAATAAAGACTCACCCTAGAAAGACACAGTGGAGGAGAACACAGGAATATCAAATCTCTTCTGGATTTTTTTATAGGGTTAGCGGAAATCAGTTTTGTTTGGCAGGGATCTATAATATCTGGGACATTTCATTTTCCCCAATCACTGTAAAACTGTTCTTTAACCAAGTAGGAAATAGTTCAAAACACAATTCAAGTTGACCTATAGATGTGCATGGGATATTCTGGCCAAAGTTTACCTATCCCACTTCAAAAAAATCTACAGAAGAGTCTCCTCTTAATAGCTAGGATAACAGAAGTTGCTCCAGACAACCTGTTTAAAATCTCCATGCCCAAATGAATCGCTATTAGCTCTTGGGCTTAAAAGAACTTGCAAGTCAGGACATGTAAAAAGTTGTTTTGCTAATATTCAAATAGTCTGAACCAAATAACCCTCTAGGATAGGGCCTTGATGACTTACTGAACTTTTTCATTTCAACACATTTCAACAATGAATTCAGCTGTGTGCATAATGTGGCACACTGGCTTTACAAACAAGCAAGATATAGTAAGACATTACCTAATAAAACCTGATACTAATAACAAAAGAAATCTCTGGCCAAGGCTGAAGGTTTGGTTTTTGAACCACCAAACCTGATGCTTGGAATGTTTTGGCATCTATTGCATTTTTTTGTTTGTTTGTTTTTAAACTAGTTTTGTAACATGGCAGTAACACTATTACTACCAAGATTTGTCATAAAAATAAAACAACCCAGCCTGTATGAGGTGCAACCACACTAAATTGGTACGGTTATAAAACAACATTACAACTCTAATGTTCAGTGTTATAAAAAGACTGCTCTTATGAAGCCCAGGCAGCCAGCTTCTTCATTTCATCTTCATCCTCTGCTCTCTTCCTGGTCGATGCTGCAGAGAAAGAGAGATTAACAATAACCATCAATGAATGTAACAGTTAGAAGCATTTTATTTGTTACCATGAGGACTTGCATAGTGCTTTTCAGTCTGAAGATTTCAGATCAATTTACTGAGTAGCTAGCTAAACATGGTAATGCAGTAATTAAGCTGATGAGAGATGTGACTATTGTGCCCCACCATTACCTCACATATCACCCTGAGGTTAACAACATAGGTCTGATGTAAATCCTACTGAAAGACTACCACAGAAAATACGTTTAACCTCTAAAAGCTGTCACAGAGAGCAAGCATGCACCAGAATGCTCAAGTTCTCTCACTGCCACTTGAGCAGGCACAAGTGACCTACCCCAGACAGCTATGCATCCTGCTACCATCCAAATACTGCTGAAGGGTTCTGCACGTGCAGCCCCGGTCTCCAAACAGACTCAACCCATTTTAATGAGAGGTGTCATTCATTAAAAGGGAGAAAGAAATTCCTGAACTCATCTTTCCTCAGGTGTGCCGTGGTCACAGCAAGAGCAATTCCCAGCTCCGTACCAGGTCCTACACACACTTTCTCTCTCTCTCTTTTTTTTTTTTTTACCCAAATCTCCTATCACACATCTTTTGCTTTCTCTGAACTAAAACCTCACCCAAGTAGTCTTCATTCACTGACCTACAACTGCATGCCCTACAGCCCAGGTTCAGCCTCAGGCTGTCTCCAGCCACAGGCTCCACGAGTCAGGATTTGCATTCCTTCAAACGTCAGTGGAACACTGTTAGTGGGTGCAATACCCTCGTGTGCACATTGACAGCAGCCAGTTGGCTCCCGCCTGCAGCAGCCGTACTGCTGGGAGCCACCATCTTGAGAGGGGCTGCAGCTACCACCTTTGGGGACTAAAGCTGGGAGAAGGACATGGGAGACCAGGGGTCCAGTCCCTACTCTAGAGGCAAGTGCCACTGGCTCACTGCGCGACTGGGGAAGGTCACTATGCCTTGCTCCACCTCAGTTTCCTCATCTCTAAAATCAGGAGGGTAACATATATCTCCAATTAGAAGCATTATAGAACCATTAACTGTTGTTCTTATTTTGGCATTGCTATGTAATCATAAGCATGGAGTTTTGTAAAAGATAAGCCAGTTTTGCAGGCCTTAAACTGTATAAATGTAACCAGCTGCTTTTGCCTGAAGCAGTCACACAGACAGATGAAGTAGCAAATTGAGATAGTGAGAAGCACATGGAGATGGCCTGGGTTTAATAAAAATGTCAATTGGCACAGCTGGATCTGGAAGATGAGGTACGAACAAGCCATAAATGCAGACTGCGATTTCCCAAATCCATTTTTTTAGTAGCTGTTCTGCAATTGACTTAAGCAGATGAGGCACAATCCCAGTTTGAACATTTTAAACTGCTTCTCGGGGTTTTAAGTGCTGTCCGCCAAAACACACATAAGAGTCTCTGAGCTGAGCTGGTCTAGGTAACCTGTTCTGCAGCAGAACGCACCAAGAACAACCTGTGCCATGTGTGTGCTGCCCTTGCCACCAAATATTTATACTCTTTTACTAGCATCGGTACACAGCAAAGTCTTTCAGCTGATAGAGGACAACAGGGACATGGTAAAAGGTATAATTCAAAGTTGACTGTCTGTGGCTTAATTCAAAATCAACAGGGTAGAACTACAGAAAAGTAAGACTATTGCTTAATGCCAGGAATAAGTCTGTTCTGTAGAAAGAAAGCAAAGGAATGACAATATTTCTTTAAAACGTGTACTTCCTGCCGCCTCCTTCATTTCTAATTAAAATACCAGTGGCAAATATCAAACCACTACCCTACAAAGCTGGATCTTTGTGACGCAAACATTTTGAATCTAGGTCAGGCTCTAATTCAAAAAGACTAAGGATTTAATTGATGAAAAGAGAAAAAAAGTCTTCCTATTCCTCAGTGACCTCACTACATTTCAGTAGCAGACGCATAGTTATATGTACAAGGTGAAGTTCCCCAAGTTTGCCTCCCCAAATCTACATGGAATTTGATCCTAAATGCTTTCATACAGCCAACCAGAACTCCACTCTGCTTTTCCTGATAAACAGATATTAAAATAGGAAAAGGAACTTATAATACTTTAAAAGTTAAAAAAAACAGTTAAATACATATCTGGAGCTCTTTTTTCCTCTCCTACTCACAGCATGCCTTAATCATGAGAAACGTAAAATGGCAAGCAGTTTACCAGGGCGAGAAGGCAGCGATGTGGACGGAACACTTGGCAGTCTGACATCTCTCATTCCCTTGTTCAATTCTTCTTGCTCCAGTTCTTCTAATTCTGCCATCAACTCATCCTAAATTCAAGGAAAACATCATTTACAAATTCATTGTCCTGACAGTGATCTCAGGCAAGGCCACATTTAATGACCATGAAACAAAGCACTACGTAAAAAAAAAAAGGTTAGACCTGAAAAGAAATATCAAAAAAAGCATATTCCAAGTATAATTTTTACTAAATGTAGGTAATAACAATAAACCGTAGTTGAAAGTTGAAAGAAGGACAATGGAAGTTAGAAACAGGAAAAGAAATAAAGTTAGAAAGATAACAGTGTA
Organism: Pluvialis apricaria; assembly: GCA_017639485.1. Taxonomy (NCBI): domain Eukaryota; kingdom Metazoa; phylum Chordata; class Aves; order Charadriiformes; family Charadriidae; genus Pluvialis; species Pluvialis apricaria. The sequence continues at coordinate 138,825,623 of CM030008.1, read as the reverse complement.
GTACTCATCAAAAAGGCAAACGGGGGGGGGGGGGGGGGGGGGGGGGGGGGGGGGAGGAGCGGGGGGGAGGTCTCTCTGCCTTCCTCAGGTTTGTTCCAAGTCTAGAGCCTGTACTCTTTAATGCATCTTAATTTTAATGTGCAATTTCTCCCATTTTAAAAAGCAAACAGCTCCACTGGTTATAAGGGAGACTGTCATTAAACATTATGCCTCAGCCCTATCGCACAAGTCCAGGATTTTATATGATTTCAAAGCAGCACTGGAATCAGAGCTGTCCTCCTGGGTCCTGTTATTCACTCTTGAAGCACGTTAACACTCGTGGGCTTTTAGCCGCAGAAGCTGATTTGGACAGATGATCTAACCCACTTGTATAATACTAAAAATAAAGAGGCTACAACACTTTTTTAAAAAGCCAAAGACTTATTCCTTGGCTGGAGTTTCCCAACGAAAGGAAGCTAAATATTACATATTTGTAGAGAAATGGACCTTTGCCACAGTGATAAAATGGTTTAAAAAGAAACAATGGGCAAAAGCGGGTGGGGAAAAAGTGGCTGTAGCAAAGTGAGATCTACTAGGTATTGAAGTGGGCTTTGCCTACCCGTTTATACCTTGCTTATCACCAATGTGGAAATTAAAATTACAATTACATAGTCACCACAGGCCTTCCTAGACTGATCTCAAATAAATGTGCAACTTGGGGCCCCATGGCTAACTTAGGCATTTAGCTGAGGTGCAAATGTGTCTGCACTTTCAGTGCCTCAGGCAGTGGTGTGAATACAAGCTTCTCAACGGAGTTAGTATCAAAGTTGTTGTAAAGTCAATGGAAACAGGTATTTCTGAAGATCTCTACATGGTCATCTAACACTCTCCCACACCAAATTAGACCTTACCCACCTCTGCTGAACAAGTAAACAATTAAGAGGTGTGTCAGCCACAACATGCTCTTCAAGAGGGGGGGAAGAGGTGAAGGAAACCGTGATCACGACCCCTACAGTTTTAACATAATAGTGTGATGGCTAGAACATTTGCTCGCGAAGTGGGAGACCCAAGTTTTAAGTTCTTCTAATCCTCAGGCATGGCTTTAACTTAGGTTTGCCACAACTCGGGCATTGCTCTACAACTAGGCTGTGGAGTATTGCAACAGCAAAAACAAATCCCCTTTCTCTTCTGGAACCTAGGCCAAAAAGAGAGCAGAGGGAAGATACCATGTGAACTCTCAGGTTCCAGGCTTTGTCCACTGGAAGGTGCATATTTTGCATGTGATTATCAGAAACAGGCCTCCAAGCAAGTGTCACTCATCCCAGTGAGCATCCTACTCAGGTAGGACAGAGCTTTTTTGCATTCTTCATGACATATGCTGTGTCAAGCCAGGGAGAAAGAACCCTTATGTTTTTGTGTCTATCTGGAGCAGTAGAAACTACATGCTTCCATGATCTCCTTACGCCCATGCCACAAGTGTGCAGAGGAAATCCAAGTGTGTGGTCACAATGTCATTCAAAAAAATAAAATTTAATATCATCCTCCCACACAAATCACTTCATAACTCAGCAACTAAGTAATTGATTCTAGTGTTCTTAAGCTGAAGTGGCCTGCAAACCCCGTTTCCCAATTACTGAACAAATGCTATAAGTATTAGGCTCCTATGCAAAGGCAGGTGCTGGTACAATGATGGTCCATGTGACAGTGGCTTATTTTCCCAGAACAGAAAACATGCCCATCAATTTAGACTAGAATCTCTAAGGAAGTTCCAGGTCAATATACAACATGCTTACAAAGTCTAGACTCCTAGAAGTTAAGCACTGATTAAGAGTAAGCAACACTATTTAGCTGTTCAGGATGGCAGTGTTTTTCAGCTGTTTGAAGCCCAGTTTATACAGGCCAAATCCCATTCCTTGTGCCAGCATTGATTAAATGTTTCTTGAAAGTCTATTTAGATTCAAAATGGAAAAAGAGGAAAGCAGACAATGGGAACAAAATACAAAGAATCATTACTATTTTCAACAAATTATAACTGTTGAATAAAACTTCCCCTCTCCCCCCAACCAAGAAAATATGATATAGCATACATATTTTTCTTTTTTGTCCATTTGGGCACGTAGAAAAAAATTAGTTGGGAAAAGAGTGACTTGTTTAGTTCTTTAGGACATTCTTAAAGTGATCCCTAGCGCTTGGTCATTTTAAAAGACAGTTAAAAAACAAAACCAAACTGGTTGTGATGTCGAGCCTGATCCCCAGCTCTGCATTGCACAGATTGCAGGAATTTTGCGTATTCTTGACCCTTGAGTCCTCAGCCATGTTTGGATCAAAAGTCCTGCTTAGATATTGTCTAAAAACCAAAAGTCTGGGGACACTAGATGAAAGCTACTGCAACAAATTTTCAGAAGGTCCTAAGTACCTTCCAGGGTTTTGGAAGAAAAGTGCTCAAGGAAGAAACCTTACTGCTTCCAAGAGGAATTACCTCTACCTAATGTATCTATGTCTGTAGAAAATCTGGAACACAGGGAAAGGACCTGCACCTCCTAGAACCAAAAAAAACCCTTAAAAAACTGGTCCAAGTATTCAGAATTGTGAACAGCAGTCTATTCATGGCATAGGAACACGCGCTTAGTCAAACAGATGTCTATTTGGAGCACAAAAAATTATACGTTTCAAGCATCCACTTGGAGCAGTACAAATTACATGTTTTAGTGACCTGCTCCTTGCACGGCACAAATGAGAATAACAAATACAGGAGTGCAGTTAAAATTGCCTTTTTTAAATTTGTATATAAATGAAAAATATTTTTACATATATAGAATTTTTATTTATTACATTACGTATACCGATTATATATATATATTAAAAATATAAAAATGTCCTAGATAGCGTAGGCTAGAATCAAGGAATTCCACATCCACACCTTTTGAGAAACAAACCACTGGAACAAGGCACGGCACAACTAAATAACTATGGAGTCATTTAACAGCTAAAACTCACAGGCTTTACTGAAGTACTAACCTCATCAAACTCATCACCAAAGACAGCTCGGTTTGAGATAGCATCTGAAATTTCCTGGGCGACATCTTGCTGTTCAGTGATATCTTGCATCAAATCATCAATTTTGTTCAAGTCCCTGGCAAGATAACATGGAATGTTTTTTAAAGATGTATCATTCAAATCATATGGAAGAGACTCAGAAAAATCTGAGCAGACTCTTTTTTCTTTTTATGCCCATGGCTGTATAAACAGCAGAACTCACAGGGAATAATTCCCCTCACCTTCACCTTAATGTTTCTTGGCAAGCTTCTGTGTGTTTTAGCCAGTCCAGTTTCTTCTACTTTGGAATTATAACAAAAGTCAAACTGCAGCAGTCTGTCTCTCCCTCTGTGGGCTTCTCATACCTCTGCCAGCCAACAGTCACATTCCTGGGCAGACCCCATCTCCTTTCCAAGGTCAGCATCTTTATAGATGGATCTTTGATGTTAAGCTGTCACCAGAACTGGGGGGAACTTACCAGGACTATACCCCATTTAAAAGCTTCCCCTTATTGTTAACTTCATTGTTGTTTCAGTTCCTGTTTACTTCTCCCAGAACAACCTTTCTGATTTAACTCTGTTTATCCAGGCAGGAAAACACCTCATGTAACAATATAGGACATACAAAAATACTACACACACAATAAAAATACCCTCTCTTTTATTCAGGTCTAATTAGTACTTTGAATCACATAATCCAGTTTATGGACTTTAAGGAAAAGAGTCCACTTAGTTTCTTCAACTAAGCTTTCTTCTGGAAAAACTCAGGGCAGAGGCCAGTCTCTACTGCCAAGGGGGACTTAAAAAAAAACAAACAGGTACCACACAGATCTCTAGTTAGTTGGACTTTCTTCTAGACTAGCTGTTAAGAAAAGATATTTTTCTGCCAAATGTAACACTACAGCACCAATAGCATTCCTGACATTAAATGCCTGAACCAAAAATTAGGTCAAAACTGGCTGACTTGATACAATAGGCTGTAGCGATGAAATAGTTTGAAAGTGGTCAGCAAGCTAAACTTGAAAGCTATTAGAAAGCACTTACATATTTTCGTGCACTTTTTTCATAGCTTGTGCAGCATAACCCATATTCTTGAGCACTTCTGTGTTGGTGTGGGAATTTTCCAATGCCTCTCTCTGGAACTCAATGGTTGAAAGCGTCCCATCAATTTGACTCAACTGTTTCTCATATCTCTTTTTTCTCTTCAGTGCTTGTAAGGCAGCTGGAATGGGAAGAGGCAAAGTGCACAGTGTATTTTCATAGCAAAATGCAAGGACAAGTAGTTCAGCACCAAGCCGACCTGCAGAATTTATAATTCTCACCCTCCTACCTTACTAGTAGGGAGACAAACTTTGCCCACACCAGATCAGCAGTCTGTTTATCACCAACATGCTGTTGCATGAACATGCTGGGAAGGCTCTTTTAGATTAACTCCTTTTAGCACCACAGGGAAGAGCAGCTTCTTCCTCCACTGCGGGAGATCTTGAACTCCATCCTGTGCACGCAGGCAAAGCAGGGAAGATGGGGAGGAAAAAGAAAAATATCAGAGAAAGTCAGAAGGGAGGAAACAGGGGAAAGAAAGAAAAGAAGAGGTTGCAAAATATAAGTAAAAACTAAAGAAGACAGACTAAGAAGATCTGTCATGATAACCACACGTCCACCAAAGCTGCCTTCTAAACTTTGTCTCAGCAGCAGAAACTGTCAAGTGCAATGGAAAGCCCAAACGGCCTAACCAAGCAGGTGGATTAGACCGGAGGACTCACATTTCTCTGGCTTTCAGCCACATCTGTTTCTTACAATCACTTGGGAGCATGATCTTTAAACCTTAAAACTTGAAAACATATGAAACTGTGTAGACACGGCCACAGTCAAATCCAGCTACTCCCCATTATTGTTGTAAATCATTGAGCTTAGTCTTTTGTATTTGCTAAGTTATGAGCACCATACTTTGCCCAGAGTAAATCATTACCAGAATAAATGCAGATGACAATCAGGCGGAGAAAAGGGCTTTCTCTCAGCCTGTGGGTGTGGAACACAATCTTGCCACAAGCGTTTCCTGACCACGGTCCTTTCTAAACTACACATATGCCAGGCAATTAAAAAAACAAGCAAAATGAGAAGGGACTGGAGTTAACCCATTGCTTTTTCAATGCTGTTAATACCCATGTCTTTTCCCTTGTCTCTCTCTTACATTTCATTTTTAAACCCAGTTCAGACCCAGCAAGCAACTGCAGCCCCCCAAACTCATAAAAAACAATAGCAGCCATTACTGTTGCTGTCCTATTCAAATAATTCCCCACATGCAGTAACATTGAACCTTGACATTGGGGTACACAACTTTTCAAATGAAGTTAGGATCTCTCCAAAAAGGGGGCATAGATTTACGGTGTGTAACAACATACTAAAAAATTCAGTGCTTTGTTGACAAATGCTTGAATCAACATGGTCAAAATTGCTCATCATTACCTGCACAAGGACAAGCATTCAGACAGGCTAAGATACACAATGCCTTCTAGTACCGGCAGTAAAATGTTTCAGGACATCGAACTGCAATCACAACAAATTAATCACAGTATTCAAATTCCAGATTTTCCCAAGTTTTGGGGCACGGTCCATAGATCATGCATATTCTGAAAAAGATGATGTCATGCAAGCGGCAAATGTGAGAACTATAAAATTCTTATTGGCATTCCAAAATACATGTTTGACTTAATGCCAAATAATCTTTTTACCTATTAGTTATTTCCCTACTTGCTTATACTTATTATTGATAGTGTTAAGACACCAGCCACTCCCTTCCTCAGCTTCAATCCAATCAAAATTTGATCCTGGATTCTTAGGTCAGGAAACCAGAGATTCCAGGTAAATTCAATGGTCTGAAACTGAGCATACCACCAGCTATGCCAGAGAAGACTCTAAAGCCTTATGGACTGAGGAGCACTAACGGGCTGATGTGGAAAGGCTGGAATAGGTAGCTGTCACAGGGAAATACTTCCAGTCAGTGTTTTTCACAAATAAGACTCTGTAATGGCACTGTTATTATTGGCTGCTCAGACAGAAAATGGATTTCTTCAGTTACACACAAAGCAGTTGTTTTCAAAATCCTGAAGGTTCCTGTATTAAGATTTAATTAAACCGCACCCAAATTAAGAAACCACAGAAGCAGCTAGACTCTGTGTGACTTCACCTATTCATAAACAGCTTTTCCTAATTATTGTAGGGCAACATATCATCTTTATTAATTCTCTTTAGTTTTACCAGTGACTTACAGAACAAAGCTCTTCATAGGAAATCAATTCATACTCCTTCCTTAACAACCAAGGCACAATTCCCATAACACACTATATGATTTTTCTCCTTTATATTAAATGAATGCCTTTCATTGCAGTGTTTTGTAATAGTAGCTCCTATAACTAAGATATGAGAATTTCCATGTTATTTGAAATCTATTTTTCTGTGGTTTACAAATTATCATGAACTTTAAGTGTTTTCTACTCCACACACAAGCATTTTAAAATTTGTGTGCAACCTTTACAAGAAGATTGAAATGCTTTACAAAAATGCTACTGCATCACAATAACCAAACTGAAGAACATATCTATCAAAAAGTAAAGAAATTGAGCAGAGAACATAAACTTACTTCACTGAAGATCTAAGAATGGCACTGAAAAAGGGTGTTGCCCATTCCAAAGATTTCAAAGAAGGAAGACAGCCCAGGGAGGAAGAGCCTAAGCAGGGGCAGAGTCTCAGGAAGCAAGTGTAATTAATACCAATTCAACCAGGAAGAGGAGGAGGACTTCTCCAGGAAAAAAAAAAAAAAAAAAAAAAAATCAATCTTATACACTGTCTCTGTTGTGCTCCAAAGCAGCTGATTCAACTCCTGCATTTCATAATGAAGTGGTTAGCCACTGGCTGGGCTTTAGCACGTTTCCTGTGCTCTACTTCTGAGTCTAGCAAGCAGGATACAGCTCATAGATTAGGAACTGCTTTTAATCTGAATTTTTATTTTCTTTTCAAGATAAGTGGCTGGAACAACAGTAGACTATTATGTCAGTTTAAGTAAGCATATTAAAGAATCACCGCTACTAACAGAAGGACACTTTTCCAATATCACTGCTATGCTGATATTTTATTAAGGAAGCAGAAATGGCCATCTGGGCAATAGTAATCCTGGCCACACTGAATATCCAGGTTTCTAAAGGAAAGAACAAAAGTAGTGACATAGGAAGAGTTGTGGCATGCTTCTCATGGTTTCATGACAGATCAGAATGAAAAGAGACAGCACAGTGATAACACCTTTACCTGTCAAACCCACCACCAACACCCATCAGTACAGGAATTACCGATGATCTCATCTTCTGAAGTGGAAATAAAAGCATTGTATAGTAATCCTTAAAATTCCCAGGGGGAAAACTGATGAAGAAGCAAAAGAGTGTTTCTTCAGAAGATAAAACACCACTGTGAAAATACTGGTTCTTATTCCTGGATACAGTTCACAAACCTCCACTTCAGTCCTGCAAGGGATTGATGGATTATAATCTCCCGTACACCAGAGACAACCAAAAGAAATGCTGCTGAGGCCATAAAAATCATACCACCTTAAGTAACCTCATTATCCGCATTCATAATCCTTAAAACCTTGTGGAGGAAGCCACATACAGTTACAACTGAGGTGCTAATTCAAGAACAATAGTGCACTTGACTCGTTACAACCATTCCAGTTCACTGCAAGACACTTGAAATGGGATCATGAAGATCAGAGAACAGCTGTAATTCACAGAACAAAGATACACTAAGGGCTTCCTCCTATCTCCACACCAGAAACCCTCAGTCCCAACCTGTCATATACCCTGCCATAGGCATGACAGCCCTGTCTGTGTTAACACACAACTACTACATCGTTATTTGGTTTCAACAGCCTTCTGGTTACAACTAACTCATTGAAAAGGAATGCTACCCGGCTACATAAACCCTGCCCAAATGTACAACACAACACATTTAGCAGCATCTACTTGTAAAACCCTATGTGCTATTCCAACTTTCTACATAGGTTTTGTCCTCAGTGGTACCATGTGCCTCTTTATGGTTAAGATTAATTCTCATTCTGCATGGCTTCTTTTAACTTAATTATTTTCCTTTAGCCATTTTTTAGGATCTGTGAAAGATTCGAAGCTGAAACAACACTCATTCACATCTATGTTATTTTCACAGGCGCACTTCAGAAAATACATTTCCTTTTAAATGGGGTTCCCAAATATTCAGTATCACTTTCTGTCCTTTAAATTTTCCTGTATGACCTTCAAGATATTGAAGACGAAAGGCAAATTTGCAGATGGAGTCGGCAGCTGTGCACTGTCTGAAACAGAGATACCCAAAAAAGTACAGCAAGAGATACCCCAAAAACTCATGAGTTTGTACCTGGAATGCGGAGAGATTAAAAGGCAGTGCTAACTGTGAAAAGAAATATTGCTTATCATGACACAACCTCTGCAGGAGGAATTCCAACACACATTGCTGTTTCAAAAACCCTCAAGTGGTCTAGCTACAGTAAGATATTAATGGGGAATGCTGAAAAAGTATCACCCCAAAAGCACAGCGAATTTCAGATTAGGTACAGGAACTACAGAGATATTCACTTCATAAAGGAGAAGCCAAAAATATTTAAGTGATGCTTCACATCTATTTACATAGCTAATGTGTTACAGCTTTTAAATCAAGTTAAGCTTACTAATGTCACATGAACCCATTAAAGAATCATCTGAACCCATGAAAAATTGCTGGTGCTTGAATCTGCTCTCTCTTGCGTCAGTATAACTGACTCAGATTCACATGCCTAAAAATCAAATGAGATCACGCTAATTTGGTGCATTATTCTATACCTAGATACATCTTGCTGTAGTCTTGGACACTCACATTTTAGTTTCCGCAGGCTTCTCCACAGGTGCAATTACAAAAATACAACATTAAAAATTACCTACAAGGTCCCTTTGAAACAATCACTTTAACAAGGCGATGAAGATCAAAACTTTTATTTTCTCATTTGTGTGTATGTTCTCATTGTGATGGTACACTGAGTGTACCATCAGCAAGTTTGCTGATGACACAAAACTGGGAGGGGTGGCTGACACGCCGGAAGGCTGTGCCGCCATACAGCGTGACCTGGACAGGCTGGAGAGTTGGGCAGAAAAAAACTGATGAAGTTCAACAAAGGCAAGTGTAGGGTACTGCATCTGGGGAGGAATAACCCCATGCATCAGTACAGGTTGGGGGCTGACCTCCTGGAGAGCAGATCTGTGGAAAGGGACCTGGGAGTCCTGGTGGACAACAGGATGACCATGAGCCAGCAATGTGCCCTGGTGGCCAAGAAGGCCAATGGCATCCTGGGGTGTATCAAGAAGAGTGTGGCCAGCAGATCGAGGGAGGTCATCCTCCCCCCTCTACTCTGCCCTGGTGAGGCCGCATCTGGAGTACTGTGTCCAGTTCTGGGCTCCCCGGTTCAGGAAGGACAGGGAGCTGCTGGAGAGGGTCCAGCAAAATGCTACAAAGATGATTAGGGGACTGGAGCATCTTTCTTATGAGGAAAGGCTCAGGGACTTGGGGCTTTTTAGTCTAGAAAAAAGAAGACGAGTGGGGGTCTTATCAATACTTATAAACACTTAAAGGGAAGGTGCCAGGTAGATGAGAAGAGTCTTTTTTCAGTGGTGCCCAGTGATAGGACAAGAGGTAACGGGCACAAACTTGAGCATAGGAAGTTCCATCTTAACATGAGGAGGAACTTCTTGACTTTGAGGGTGGCAGAGCACTGGCACAGGCTGCCCAGAGAGGTTGTGGAGTCTCCCACACTGGAGACATTCAAAACCCGCCTGGATGCCGTCCTGTGCAACGTGCTGTAGGTGTCCCTGCTGTGGCAGAGGTCCCTTCCAACCCTGGTGATTCTGTGATAACAGTACAATAGATACTGGTCAGCATAGATTTCCTCTGAACTATATAGTACAGTATACCAGCTAATACAGTGCTATATGTAAATCAACAGCAATTAAACTGCAAAGTAATTGATATATCAAATGAAGGGGTATTCTTGGGGACTTAAGTTCACTAACCAGCCTGCTAAATTCTAGCACTTTGGCACAAAAAGGTTAGTTTCTCTTGTTTCTCCTATGACTATAGTTACACTATCCTGGTTTGGCTTTAGAGCCATGTTTGGCATGAAAAAATTCCCACTCTGTACTTCTTACCCTACTCCGGTCTCTTTACTGTCCTTAACTGTAGCTTCCTGAGCCAACGACAGGCTAAAAATGAGTTAGTTTTAACAACAATCCACTCAACAATCCAGTTTGCAGCATGACCCCACAAACAAGGGCACAGATAAAACGAGGGGAACTGCATACCGAGCATAGCAGTGGGAACAAACACCTGGCAGAAGAACTTCGTATGTCAAATGCTGGCACACCTGAAGCACAAGGCCATCGTGTGACAAACACCTGGAACCAGCATCAACCTGCCAAGTTAAAGGAGAAGCAGATCCACTTTCTCCCAACAAGCACTCATTACTGCCTGTGCACCACCCCCTCCTTCACAGGTGCCCCAGCACTCGTGCAGCTGTGAGACTCAACTGGATAAGTGGAATTTAACCTACCCTGGGTAAAAAAATAACCCAGCCGAAAAAAAAAAATAAAAAATCAAAAAACAACCCCACTACATCTTACAGCTGCATCCAGCTTTCTGAAACACACCCTTCCAGGAGCTCTGCCAAGGCGAGGAAGGGAGCAGTGCGGGGGCTGGAGCAAGGCAAGGAAGCCTCGCTTTTTCCTGCAACCATGCCAGCCTAAAGTCCAGCCTTGGGATGAAGCTCCACAGCAGCGTGTCTGGATTTAAACAGGAATTGCTACAGTCACAGGAGCAGGCCTGTTTTCTTGCGTCAGCCCCGTCACTCGGGCAATCGCACAGCGAACCAGACCCAGGAGCTATCTGATCACTTTGTCCCATGGCAAATTAGTTTTCAGCTGGATCACCTTCCTGAATTAGCTCACTGCGCCAGCACACAGGTTCCCGTACCTGCACAAGGGGACAAGACAGACGCTCCAGGTGAAGCCAGGGGAGCAGAAGTTTGGGACCGGGACAACCCTGACAGCTCCCGTGCCGCAGAGCGACAGGCTCTGTTGCACTGCTGAACTGGCTTTACTCCCTCTGACTGTTTGCGCCTTCAAATCTGTCCCGTCTTGACCGATGCTTTTAAATCCTTTCTAAATAAATGCTTTTTATTAAATGCTGAAGTATTACAAACACATTAAAGGGCTAGCCAAAACACCTCTCCTCACAAGACAAACACGCAACTCCTCCCAAGTTCTAAGTTACATGGCATTAAGTTTTTAGGTTATCTAGGAATAGAAAGAGCAAGTGAAAGACCTACTTTCTCAATATGCCACAAATCTTTAATTTGAAGTGTTTTGCTTCTGTTTTGAGGTATTTAAAGAAAAATAAAGCCCAGAGTAGACAAACAGGACTCCAGGTGACTTTAGGAAGTAATTAACTTGTTTCTCAAAGGCCTGTACATTCCCCAGGACGTCAGCTACCATCACTGGCTTCCCAGAGATGACAACATCAGTATAAGCAGGATCCAGACCTTATTATCCCTTAGTATTGCCTCCTTTGCTAACAGCAGGCCAGACAAGAGTCACTAATGCGCTGAACTACCATCCATTTTTTTAGTGATATCATGTACTTCCTATGCGAGTCATTGAATCACTTTGTTTCTCTGTTGCCAGCAGGGTATTCTCCAGCCCTCACAGTTGGGATAATGTGAATTCATCCATGAATATACAAGATCCTCATGTTCTTCAGCTCCTCTGCTATCTGCACAACCAACGAGCAACACCCAAGCTGCGATCCCCTACCCACGCTGAACAGTACTTTGCAGCCCCATCTATCCAGCCGAAACCTGCTTCGACTGTAGCGCAAAGCACAAACAAAAGTACTGCGCAGGGCACTACGGACATTAAATTAGTTAAGAATAAAGTGCCCTGTTACCAGCCCACCCTAACGAATCCACGATGCATTAAACACTAAAAGACGCCAAAGACCCAAAAGCCACCACCGTGTCCCGCTGTGCGCACACCGTGGCGACGCTTGCTCAGAGCCCACAGCCGAACCACGAAACACACCGTGTACCCGCAGAGCCGACAGACACGACCCAGCAACAGCCCCTGCGAGCCCCCCTCTCCTTAACAGAGCCTACAGCACCCAGAGGCGTTTGAACCCGGCACTCGGAGCCCCCCCAGCCGCCGCCGCTGCCGGGGCGAGGGCTCACCTCGCTTGTTCTTGGTGCCGTGCTGCCGGGCCGCCGCCAGCTCCCGCTCGATCCTCGTCTCCAGGTACTCCTGCTTCTTGCTGAGCATCTCCTCCGTCTCCCGCAGCCGGGCCAGCGCCTCCTGCGGCGAGGGCCCTCCGCGGCCCTTGGAGGCGGCCGAGCCGCCCCCCTTGAAAAATTTGGAAATCTTGCTCATGGCGACGGCCCCGGCTGGGCACCCGGCGACGGAAGGGTCTGGCCGGCCCGACCCGCAGCAGCCAACCCTGACGGCACTGCCCGGGCTCCGGGGCGGCGGCACCGCACCTGGCGGCGGGGTGGGCCCGGCCCGGCACCGTGCTGCCCGCCCAGAGGCGGCTCCGGGGAGGCCGAACCGCCGCTGCCCTCCGCGGGCCCTCCCTCCACCAGCGCCGGGAGGTGGAAGCGGGCTGCGGGGCGCGGAGGGCGGCCGAGGCGGGGCCGGGCAGACGAGCCCGCCGCGTCCGCGGCTGCTCAGCGTGCGCTTCCCGCGGTGCGCGGCAGACAGGGGCGGAACGAGTCCTGGTGACCGCGGGGTGCGACACGCGGCCCCAGCCGCTCGCCAGGCTCTTTTAACACTCGGGCGGAGGGACGGGCGCGGGTCAGGGCTGAGGGAGGAAACACTGAACCCGTCAGAAACGCGGCTTTTAAAAGCGCAGGTGCGGCGCGAAGGAAACCACAGCTGCGCTGATGAAGTACAGGAGGGCAAGAAGCACCTTCAAGCACCCCTTCCTTCTCCCTCGCGAAACAGGCGCCGTTCGGACGGCTGACGCCACTAACGGCAAAAAACAGACACAAAAAATACTTCCCCGTCCCCCCCCCCCCAAACAGCCGCCCGACGCAGGCAGAGCCCCAGCGGCGCGGCTCCGGGCGGACTGGAAGCCTGAGGCGCCGCTTACGCCGACACGGGCTGGTCAGCGCCGGTTTCCCAGAGGCGGCCGGGCCCGGCGGACCCCACACGGGCTCCCGGTGCGCCCGGCGGAACAACCACGGCCCAACCGCCCGCCCGCACCCCGCCTCACGGCCCAACCGCCACCGCCCCGGGGCGGGGCCGACCGGTACATCTGCATAGTAGCCCCGCCCCGCGCCGCGCACGCGGCGTGCCGTGTCCTCCAGTGGCCCGACAGCCTTTGCGCGCCCGGTGTCTGCAGCTTCTCCGCCCCCCCCCCCCAGCTCCCGGCCTTTTGCGACGCGCGGAAGATGGCGGAGCTGGAGCTGGGGCAGCACTGCGGGGTGGCGGATTGCCGCCAGCTCGGTAAAGGGAGGGCGCGGCGGGTCCCCCGCAGGGTCGCGGGCGGAGGCGGGGACGGCGGGCCGGGGGCGGTGCCCGGGGCGGGGCGCGGTGCGGTGCGGCGCGGCGATGAGGGGGCCGGTAGCGGCCGTGAGGTGGTGCCGCCCCCTCGGGGCGGCCTCCGCGCTGATGCAGCCCTGCCCGATCTGCTGGCAGGGCCTGCCGCTTCAGTTGTGTCCCTGGGCGGTTAATCCCCTGCTTTGCCGGCTGTTGTTACCCCGTTTGTCCATTCATTCTTCACCCTTGCTTGCCTTCACTGATCTCAGGAATGATGTTTAACGAAAACATAACTTTTCGGAAAGAGGCAGCAAAGCCGCTTGTACCGAAAGCTTTGTGATGGGAGCACTCGGTCTTACAGATGAAGTGACCGAGATCTTCGTGAGCTGAGCTGTGTAGTCCAGCTGCATGGTGGTCCGTTAAGACCAAATCTGAAGGATGGAGAAATGGAGCAGTGGCCTAGAGGTCGGCATTTGCTGCCATTGGCGATGTGGCCAAGTTCAGCAGACAGTGAAGTGATTTTACGTGTCAGAATTGGTGCAGCAGATGGGGGATGTGTGCAGAGACTTAAGTAGTATGTGCATTTTAAATACACAAGGATGGTATGTATTATATGAAGGGTGGAGAGGAAGGAGCAGGATCATCAGGACTGTCAAATGGAGGAGATCCCTGCTTTTTGGAAGGGATAGCATCTTCTCCAGTTGGCAATCCATATAATAAAAATGTAAATTGTCCAGTGCTCCATCAGTCAGTAAATAGTATTCTTCGTGGTCCCGCAATAAATTCAATTTTTAGCATAACTGATAGTTTCAAAGTTCAATACTGAAAAAAATCAAATTTAAAGCATAATTCCAACTTTTGGAATGTATCTAAATATAATTTACCTACTTGTATGTTTTTCAATAGTACTAACTAGAGGAGTTAACAGTGTAACTGTGTTACAAAAGCCATTTCTAGGTACTATGTAGATGCAGTTGCTAAGTGTCCTTGTAAAGATATCTACTCCATGATATAGATAAGCAAAAGTTATTTGTGTAAAAATTAACCTGGAAACTGTTGGCAAAGTACCAACAATGTTGTCTAACTGGAAACAAATCTCTTTGTTTCAGATTTTCTTCCCTTTGTATGTGATGGCTGTTCAGGTGTCTTTTGGTAAGTTCATAGAATTATAGAATATCTCAAATTGGAAGAGACCCATAAGGATCATCGAGTCCAACTCCCCGCTTCTTGCAGGACTACCTAAAACTAAACCATATGACTAAGAGCATCATCCAGACACTCCTTGAACTCTGACAGGCTTGGTGCCGTGACCATTTCCCTAGGGAGCCTGTTTCAGTGACCGACCACCCCTTTTTCTAATGTCCAATCTTAATTTCCCCTAACAGCTTAATTCCATTTCCTCGTGTGCTATGGCTGGTCCCCACAGAGAGATCAGCACCTCCTCCTCCTCCACTGCCCCCCTTGAGGAAGTTGTAGGCTGCAATGAGGCCACCCCTCAGCCTTCCCTTCTACAAGCTGAACAAATCAAGTGACCTTAGCCACTCCTCATGAGTCTTGCCCTGGAGACCTTTCACCATCTTGGTAACCCTCCTCTGGACACATTCTAATAGTTTGATGTCCTTCTTGCATCAAGCCAAACTGCACACAGTACTCGAGGTGGGGCTGCACCAGTGCAGTGTAGAGGGGGACAGTCACCTCCCTCGACTGGCTAGCTATGCTGTGCTTGATGCACTCCAGGACACGGGTGGCCCTTTTGGCTGCCAGGGCACACTATTGAGTCATAGTAACTGCCATCAACCCAAACCCTCAGATTTCTTCCCACAGGGCTGCTCTCCAGCCTCTCATCCCCCAATTTATATCTATAACCAGGATTACCCCATCCCAGGTGGAGAATCTGGCACTTGCTCTTGTTAATTTTCATACAGTTGGCAATTGCCCAGCTCTCTAGTTTATCCAGATCTCTCTGTAAGGCCTCTCTACCCTCAAGAGAGTCCACAGCTCCTCCTGGTTTAGTGTTGTCAGCAAACTTACTTAATATACGTTCAGTTCCTGCGTCCAGATCATTTATAAAAACATTAAAGAGCACTGGCCCTAAAATCGAGCCCTGGGGATTCCCAGTGGTGACTGACTGCCAGTCTGATGTAGCCCCATTTACTATAACCCTTTGAACCTGACCTGTCAGCCAGTTGCTCGCCCAACATATTATGGACTTGTCTAGTTGTGTACTGGACGTTTTATCCAGAAGGATGCTGGGAGAGCAGTGCTGTGAGAGACAGTATCAAAAGCTAAAATCCAAAACCATCTGCTGGCTTCCCTAGGTCAACTAGATGGGTGACCTTGTCATAAAAGGAAATTAAGTTGGTTTTCCTATAAGATCTCAGTGTGACAGTTGTGTATACCTCAGTGTTGTATAAAACATTCTGTGACTGAATTCAGGTATGTTAAAAAATAATTGTTTCACTGAACTTGCCACATGTTTTCCTGAGCAGTTGTTGTGGAACTTTGAAATCAGTGGGAATATTTTTAGAATGCAGGTAGATTATTTTGGAAGGCATCTATCTTAGACACTGTTTTGTACTGATATTTTTGGGGGGATGGTGGTGGTATTTTTTCTTGTAGAAAAAAAAAAAAAAAAGAAGTTTCTTCCAAGGTTCAAATCAGCGCCTGCACTTTGATTTACACCTCAGATTAGCAGAGGGCAGCTGAGATAAACTCAGATAAACTGAGGGTAGATTTCACTTTAACGTGTTAGAAGCCTTCAAGGGATTTCTGTTGTTGTGGAAGGTGATTCAAAATCCATTAAAACAGGTGAACTCCAGTTGCTTTGAGCTGAATTCTTAAGCATGCTAATGTTCTTATTCTCTTGAAATGGTTTGTTATATTGGGGCGTAAGTTCCAAGAGCTAAATGTTTTACAAACTTGGGAAGAATACGATCAATCCATTCAAGATGTGAAATGCATAGATTAGAACAAATTTTGGAGAAGATTCATTATTTAGTTGAAGTGTTCCCATGATAAAACTTGTCAGATCACTCTTAAAACTGCATGTGAAAACACTTAAGTGTTTACTTTTCCTAAAATGTTAATAACAGTGTGCCGTTTTCTTCTTTTGCCTCGAAGCCTTCAGCACAGGAGCCGGGATGCTCATGGGTGTTCTGAGGTAATCTGATAATATATGACTACGTTAAAATTAAAATTCTGTGCAACTTAGCTGTTTATTTTCAGATTAGATATATACACATAGTGTATAAGCATGAATTATTTAACTGAGAATGCACTGAGAATAAGCTGGCAAGCTTAAAAAAATTAATCTACTATTTTTCTGCCTGTCAGAAGTAAATTGAATTTGAGTAGGGTGATAGTTCTTTTTATAACACTGAGCTAAACTTAACCACGGCAAAAGTAGGGGAGAATCGCTGAACTAATTTTGCCCATAGAACAGAGAGCTAGCACAGTTCTTTCTGAAAGCTGGGGTGGTGTCTTGTATCTGTCATCTGTTTATTCACACAGAATATTTTGTACTAATGCCTAGGTGAATATAAGAAACAATTCTGTGAAACCAGATCAGCACAGATCTTACCCATGCTCGTACAAGGACTGCAATGGAAAAGAGCTTTTGCCAGTTTTATGTCCCTACTGTGAAAAACATTTTTGTCTAAGGTGGGTGGAACAGAATGTTTAAACATCAATACTCATTCATTAGTGTATGGGAAAGGTAATAAAAGTTTTACACTGTTGTTTACAGACACCGGCATCAAGCAGACCATGAATGTGAGAAACTGGACACACCAAAACCTCGAATGGCTGCCACCCAGCAGCTAGTTAAAGATATTATAGGCAAGTACAGTGGGATATATATTGTACAGGTTTCTTCAGAAGGCTGTTTGGGCTTGTAACCTCCTCTGAGCATTCAGGTTTGACCAAATAAGAAGAAAGGATGGGGGTTCCTTGTTTAAATAGCCTTAAACTCACATGTCAGCATGTAATACCATTCATCTAGACTGAGACAACAGTGGCATATGTCGCCAAAAGAGACTCTTTAAAGCTTAAATAGGGCTCGGATTTCTTTCAGAATTAATGTCTTGTTCTCATTCTACAAGTACTGTAATGTAATGAATTGTACCTAGCCATTATTATTTGCGTATTAATTCATGTGCAAATAACGCAATTGTATTTTATTGAGTGTACATGCCAATCTGCTGGGATTATACCTACGCAACCAAGATGGCAAAAAAATGTGAGTCTACAACGTAATGTTTTGCAGCTTTTAAACAAGCTGTAGGACAGGAAAGAGAATAAACAGCACTGCCTAACTGGACACTAGAATGTATGTGTAGAAAGGAGAACCTGAAACTGTTGCCATATGAATGCTGTGATGGCCACAGGTGTAGAAACATAGGAATCTGTATCTATTTGGCTTTTGGAACCTGTGTTTACCTCAGGATAGTAGTCATCTAGTTTTCAGTGTAAATGAGTTCTGCTAGAACTGTAGCAATTCCAAATATTCTTGAATACGAGTACCCGATGTCATATCTTTGGGAGGACATAAAAGGGATGGGAACCTTGGAGATACAATGAGGCCCAATAGGCTAATTCCAAGATATGTTCAGGAGACAGTCTGAAGTCATCACACTAACAAGAATAATATTGTTCTCAGATTCTAAGAAGAATGAGGAAGCAAAAAGCAAAAAACGTAAAGGAGCGAGAAACAGTGAGACAGCAGCAAAAGTGGCATTAATGAAACTGAAAATGCACGCGTGTGGGGACAAGTCCTTGCCTCAGGTCAGTCATGTTTGTTTTCAATAATTGAATTCTCAAAGGAAGTGGGAAATTTTATAAATTTCTTGTTCTTCGTTTAGTTCCCTCAGTTTGGTTTTGGATTTAATTCTCAAGCCCACAATCATGTATACGTATATTTCAGCCTGGTACCCAAAAGCAATCTCATTAGTCTTAGATCTGTTATGAGGTCTCTGTGTGGAGTTTGGAGCAGTCAGGTCAAATTCCTTTATTTTATAGCAGAAATGTATTTGCCTGCCATACGGCTGTCACCCAGCACTGCGGGGACAGACAGGTTCTTTTGGGGATCCTCAGCAGAATGACGATGGCACTAAGTTGTAGTTAGAATTACATTATGTATTATTTTAGCAGAATTTGATGATCAGCATAGCATAGAATTTTATGATCACAGTAGGACAGGATTTTTGTAATCAGAGTCAGTGTAGCACAATTTTATAAATAGCATAGCACAGAATTTTATAGCACAGTTTAGCTTATAAACCCAATGATTGTAAAAATAAGTTTATAAACCAAATGACTTTGAATTGCTAATTGTGAAAGCAAACCAATTTCTGATTCCAAACATTTTTAAAGCATCTACAGTAGCATTTTGGACAATTTCAAGCGTAGCAGAAATATTTACAGTATCTCTTTCTAGCTCACCAATACTTAAACTTGGAAACAATGCACACATAAATTGACAGAATTTCATCATTCTTTGTACCAACAGATTGATCACAACACAATTCTTGCATACAGGGTAACGGTTGTCTAAAAAAGTAGAAGTTAACTTTTTTTTAATTGAAATGCATGGGGGATGAGACATGATATGGTACAGGTACCTGTCCGTTGTGGTGCCAGACTTTTATAGGCATTTGTGCCACAGAGCCAGAACCATCTGGGTGCTGGAATGGTGGGCCACTGATTTGGTACTGTAAAACTTCTAGGGAAACGTTCCTCACACCACTGATGAGCCTCTTTTTTTCAGCATCAGGATGATCAAATATAAGCGGGCAAGTGTGGCTTGTTCAAATTGAAAAGGGTTGGTGTACATACAGCCAGGTGTGTTATTCCAACTACAGATCGTCCAATTGTCATTAGTTCTTAACTCTGTAGAATGTAGAATTAGGACCAGTGAGTTTATAGTATCTTTGGCAAAATGTGCCATTAACAGTCCATGTGAGATTCCAGGGTGGCGAAATATTTAAAATGGTATTATTTGTAATCACTGATTTGTTTTTACAGATCCATGCGGTTCTTAAATTGGATTCATTACAAACTCTGGTTCAGTTATAGTATATCAGCTGAAACCAAGTTTGTATCTGATTGTAGAGCAGGACATAATCACAAGTGCTTGTTTTCCCCACTTAGGTTGAATTTGGATGTTGGGCATTGCAGTGCACCATGGGGTCTTATTATAAGAATGTGCCTTAAAAGGTTGAGTTTGATGATTTGGAGAGTTGGGGGAGTGGGTATGCCAATTTAGGTTGGTACCAAGATGTTTCAGGAACAGGTTCAGCTACCCACCCAGAATTAGCAGCTGAAGATTGAGGGCGGTGTAAACAATACCAACAGTTGATTCATTATGATTAATGATTCATTACCCGTGTGAGAAATGATGTTCATGAACTGAATGACATGATTATCATCCCATTCTTGAAATAGGAAGGAAGAGGGTACAAATAAGCGTAAGTACAATACAGTAGGTGTTGTGATCATCTGTTTACAGCTGAGGTTTCCACAAAGGTAGAGTGATGATTCCTTGGGCACACTCCAGGTTTGTTCAGGCCAAAGAATCCGTCCAAGTATAGTTCATTACCTGAAGCTATAAGAAATTACTCAGTCTTGGGAATTAACCAAGTCTCAGTGAAAGTTAAAGGGAGCCCCCTTTTAGAAAACAGTTTTCCATATGCCCTTTTCTCAGGGAGTTAGTAAAGTGACAGATATTTTAACCATCAAAGGATAGGTAATATCAACATTGTCACCCTGAGAAAAATGACAGGCTGACAGTGGGTGTTTCAGATGTTTTATGGGTTGGAGAACAGGAAAATGAGCTTGTTCCACTGGCCATACAGTGGGTGTCTGCCAGTTATTTAAGCATCCAACAGCTTTAGGCAAGGCTTTACCCCATTTTCCTGTATGTAAACTTTGCCTTAGAGCTATTTTAGTAGACTGTTCCATGTCTCGACTGTACCATAACTTTGGGGTCTGTAGGACAGGTGGAACAACCAGACAACTCCATGATGTTCACACCATTCCTGGAAATTATTATTTTTTTTTTAAATGAGTGCCATTGTCAGATTGCACAGCAGAGGGCATGGGAGTGTCAGCAAACCATTGATTAAATCCTGCCACAGTGGTACGACCATCAGCTTTCTGGCAAGCAAAAACTTTCCGTAAACCTGATATTATTTCAACTCCAGCAAGGATATAACGCCACCCCTAGGCTGTTCAAGGGAGAGGTCCAACATAATCAATTTGCCAGGTGGACCAGGGAACTTACTTCCTGCCTCCTATCCACTTGTTCCCCAAAAGGGTGACCTCCCAGCTAGGGCCCTGGCATTGTTTCTTCATCAATTGTTTCAGTAGCCCAGTTAGTGTTGCCTTGTATCCAGCTCACAGAATATCCGTACTGAATATATTTAAGTTTCCTAGTCGCATTTGCTATTTTCGGGAAGTGGAGGGAGGCAAAAGAGAAGTTCCAATTTTACCTTGACAATTGAATAAGGAACCATTTACTCCATCTGGGGTGCCCACGTCCCCAGTGGTTAATTTGGCTTAAACCACGATGCTAGGCCAATTTATTCTGTCACCTGACACTACAGGGACAGACAGGTTCTTTTGGGGATCCTCAGCAGAATGATGATGGCACTAGGTTGTAGTTACAATTACAGCTTTATTATTTTAACAAAATTTGATGGTCAGCATAGCATAGAATTTTATGATCACAGTAGCACAGGATTTTTATAATCAGAACCAGCGTAGCACAATTTTGTAAGTAGCGTAGCACAGAATTTTATAGCACAGCTTAGCATATGGTTCCTAATCACCTGGACCCTCTGCAGATCAGGTCAAATCTTAATACTGGGCTTGCAGTATCAATATCACAGTCATCATCTAGACTTGAAACACATAAAAAAATATGAGTCACTCACTCAGACCTTGGAGGAAGCAGACAACAGTGGAGGTGTCCCTGGCCACTGGGGGATCACAGGTTTTGCAGTCCAGCAGCAGTTCTGGTCAAAATCCCACTTGGGGCTGTAACTGCTTGATTTTATGGACAGTGCTCTGTGGGCTGAGAGGCTCCCCTGTTCGGTGATGGGGTCATCACCACTGGGTTGGCCGGGTGCCTGGGACCTTCAAGGCTGATAAGGAGGGGAATAGTCGCCCTGGCAACCCAGGGATCTTGAGGCAAATAGGAAGGGGGAGAGGAAGTCCTCCTGGTGCGCAGGACTTTCAGGGGCATCAGGAGGAGGGGAGGGGGGACTGATACATGACCAGCTCGGCCGTAGAGAATGGCTGTTTGTCTTATAAAATGGCATTAGTTGTGCTAACCATATTGCCAGGGTACCGGTCACGCGTGGCAAACCCATCTCAAAGGGATGCTTTTCATGCTGGATACGGAGAGGCTTCTGGCAGAGACAGGCCACGGCTTGCACAGCTCCGTACCAGTCACACTGAACCTGTCTCATACGAAACTGAGCTTTGTGTTCTGCAAAGCTCCGTTCTTCTTTCTGCTACTCAGTTTTAACAGACGTTTATTACATTTCTGGATGAGGTATGAAGGTCCTGCCTTTGGGTTGGAAAAGGGTTTTGAGTGTTGCTTTATGTTTCTTTCAGCCTTTAATTTCTTTGGTTCTTGAAGTATTTCACAGATTCCTTATTGTTTTTACTACCGTGGCCGGTCAAACCTGGTGTTCAAGTCTTTTCCAGATACCAGGATTACATAGGGTTTAGAAACACCTTGATTCTTTCATCTAGGATTTCACTGTAGATCTGTACTTATGCATCCTCTTAAAAGAACTGTATTTAAATTACTTTTCACCCACTGTTATGTTGGAGCACACCAAGTTTAGGCCTGTTATATTGATTTTATAATACATTCTATTTGTTAGTCTTATTGTTAGGTCTTATCTTAGTAGAGTACATTTAATTATTGTTTTTAAAACAACTACAGCTATTCCATTACTGTGTCCTCTTATGTATGTCTTTTTTATACTTTGTCATGCTTAGAAATTAGATATGACCTCTGCCTGAGCAGAGTTAATACAAAGACCTGCTTGTAGCATTCTTCACAGATAGTGCCACCTTAATAAATATGTGCCGGAAGGACAGTGATTAATTTCAAATATTGTGGAACATAATTAAAAAAATCCACCAACATGTAAAAGTTGCTTCCTAATTCCAAAGCCGATAAGCTCTAAAAAGTGTAGTACAAATTACTATATGCTAATTTCTCTTACTCTTCATTTTCTCATTTGGATATTAATTGTTTAATCATCTAGAACAGCGATAATTGTACCAGTGATAAATTAAGCCTGTTAACCTTCAGCACGTCTGTATTTAAATTGCTTCCTAGGCTCCTTTTAGCTGCATTCTGCCCACCATGTTCCATTTTGATGACAGATTTTTTGAATATGAAGTTTCTGGAATGCCTCTGAGGCATATTAGTTCTTTCGTCACTATATAGAGAAGATTGACAGGTTTATCCTGGAGGTGCACAGCAAAGGACAGGGGGAAGCGGGCACAAGCTGCAACATGTGAAATTCCAATTAGATAATAGGAAGACAAATCCCAGTGAGGGTGGTCAGACTTTGGAACAAGCTTCTCTGAAGAACTGCGGAATCTACCTACATGTGTGGGATGTTCAAAACTTGATTGAATTTGACTTGGAGCAACCTGATCTGCCTTTATAGTTAGGTCCAGCTTTAAAGTTCCCTCTGTTTTGAGCATGGTTTTGGAGCACGTGGCACCAGAGGTCCTTCCTGACCTTTCTTATTTTACTATCAGGAAATCAGGCTTAGAAATATCATTTCTCTGGCCTCATTGTTCAAATTATCTTTCTGCAAATGATTGCTTCTTTGGGTGTCAGACCTGATTTGAATTACCCCTCTTGAGACTGACCAGCAGAAAACAGGAGGGCCATGCTGCAAAATAGGGTTAGTTATTGTGTCCCTGACTGACCGGTATTTTCTTGGATAAGGCACAGAAATTCCAGCAGGCATATCCCATAGTTAGGGATGCAACAGCAGAATGAGCTGTTTTGTGAATTATGTTCCAGTGAACTGTGGGAGAGTCTCTCATCCTCCTTAGAACTGGAGGAGCAACTGTAGGAAGGTGCCGGGTCACTGATAGCAGTTGAGTGATATTTATCGTGTCTCCATAATAGGATGGCCATTGTGTTAACTGTTTTACAAGTTGTGGTCACTTATATTTTAGCAAGATTGAGGTCCTGCTTCCCTTGCCCCCGTGTAATATTCCTGGATGTTAAAGATTTTCTTGTATGTGGAGAGCACTCAAGTTGAGGAAAATGCACAGGTTGAAATTCAGACTCAGTTTTATGAACATAGCTGGGGGAGGGGTGGTTCCATATTTTTCTAGGGAAGGTATACATAAAACCTTTAAAAAGAAGACTTCTGTCTTGTTTGATAGTGTCTTGCTTGGACTCAGCAAGGGCTGTCTTAACTGATGAATATACCAGTCGTGCTTGCTTTGTGTCTTCCATTGAATGTCAAGAAGAAATAAAACTGAAGAAGGGATTGTCCCAATCTCTCCCTCATAGGTTATTCTTGAAATTTCTTAAACAAATGTTTCAGTCTAGTAGATACTGAAAGAATGTTTAGTACATAAAAGGAGGAAAGACAGGATAAAGGATTAGTTGGCCAAGACCGGAATGTTGGTTTGTGAAGCAGGCATTTCTAGTACGGTGAATTGTTCTGTTTTAACCGCATTTGCATACCAATTTGAGACATTATACCGCTGCCAAAAGCCAGCACTGCTTATTTAAACTCACCTTTTTCTCTCTGGAGCAGTCATTGTCTAGTAAATCCAGGGCAGACACCTTTTCATGTCTGTCTATATGTAACAGTCTAGCTGTGGGACTCTGGCAAAAGATGTTCCTTCCACCTTTCTGAACTTACTGTCCATCATATACGTGCCTGCAGCTGGAGGGGATTGGACTTGATGCTCTCAGTCATTTATATTCTGCAGTAAAATGGGGCCTTGGTCCTGATGGAATAGAACAGGTTTCAATTGGTAATTTTTAGGTTGATGTTTAGGTTTTTTACTGAAAAACTATTAGATGTATATGACTGGAATTAATGTGTTTCTTCTGTGAATAATTTTTTGTTTATTTTTAATGTTTTTCTAGACAGAACGAATTTACTTTCAAGTATTTTTACCAAAGGGGAACAAAGAGAAAAGCAAGCCCATGTTCTTTTGCAGTAAGTGGAGTATTGGCAAAGTAGTAGATTTTGCGGCTTCCTTAGCAAGCCTTAAAAACGACAACAACAAATCAACATCCCAGGTAAATCAGCAATAATAACAAACACCTTCCAGGTTGTTGGGTTTTGATTTGGGTTTGGTTTTTTTTACTCTTTTGTCCCTCCCCCACCCCACTTCTTGCATCTCAGATAGGCAAATCTTGATGTTAATTTCTATGCTATTTGTCTTATAGAAATTGAGATTATGCCATACTGCGTCTGGAGAAGCCTTGCCATTTGAGCACACATTGGAAACGTGGCTATCTGATAAAGACTATCCATTGTACAATGGTGGAAATATAATTTTAGAGTATCTTGATAATAATGTTCTATTTATAGAAGATACAGAGTCATATTTTAATTAATCAGTAAATTATGACAAACAAAAAAATAAAATATTTTTTCAGAAGTATGGTATATTCAAACCAAGTCCAGTTTTCTTTTAAAATCACTGGTATGCCAGAATCTGTCCTCAGTTGTAAAGACACAGTTCCCATCAATTTCTCATTTGCTTGACTGACAGAACTGTGTTCTGAAAGGAAAATTAGTTAGTGTAATAATTAATATTACAGATATTCACTTTCTAGAATAAATTCTTACCTTATTTAGCTGTATAATGTCAATAATGTTTTCTTAAATTTTATATTTATTTTTGTGTACATGATGGGAAAAGTATGAAAATGAATAAATAATGAAAATGTAAACTTGCAGTGTATCAGTTCTCTGAAAGAAAGAAACTCATTACACCATCTGTTCTACATCTACAAGAACAGATTTCATTGAGTTTGGGATCCAGCACTGTTCATGCCCGAGGTTTGCATTTTCTTCTCTCCTCATAATAGTGTAACAACGTTTAGAAGGAAAGCTTTCTGAAGCAAAAATAAATTCACACAGATGTCTCTCTTGTGTTTGTAAATCCCAGCATCATTGTGTGATTAGGTGAGGGATAAAAAGAGAACTTGAAACCATCCTTTTCTAATTCTTGTGTAAAAGAGGAAGAAATATGGTAAGAGAGGAAGAATACAGTTCAACTAGAGGTGTAGTGTTCAACAGCTTGCAGTTTCATCCTGGCATTTCTGACCTTGGGTGAATCTCTGTTGTTTCCTTTTCAGCATTCTGCAAGATGGACTTACTAAGTTTTGGAGTGGTTGTTTACAGCGATTGTACATAAAGAAGTTACACCTCTGGGTACATAACTATGACCTATAGAATTAATGGCTTTCTCAGTTGTCAGTGTCTTGAAATTGTTTGGTGCTCATTAAGAACATTGTTCAGAATATCAGTAGTTGATATACTCCAGTTTTTGGATCTCTTTGGTGGATTTCAAAGCTGGGTTGTAAATTCAAAGCAAAATTCAAAAAACTAGCAAGAAAGAACCACAAGATTATTTTTGTCACTGTTATAGCTGTTTTGAATTACTGAAACATAAAAACATGTGATGTTCTACATAAATATTAGGGCCAGCTCTTTCCTAATGATAAGTTCTGATGTATAACCAAGGAGCCTTGCTTCATCTTTCTTGAAAGGGCTTGTTACAACCCAAACTCATTCTATAGTGGCCTTGAGCCTGTTTCTAGTTAAGCTAGGGGAGTAGAACCCTTTCAAGACTAAGCCCTCCAATTTGCTTTCATCTCTTTACAATTATTCAGCTCATATTCTCCAATGGGAGGAGCTGGAAAGGCAATCCGACAGTGACAGAAAGGACAGTGTATGAACAGGTGTAAACGGAGCTGTGGAAAGCACAAGCCTGAGCTCCATTTGCAAACCTGTAGTGTGTTTCTACTGCTCCGTGGTGTTGTGCAGCGCAAATGAACTACTGAGGCAAACCGATTCATCCGATCCTAAATAGGCTAGCAAGATTTTTCAGCTGCAGTCAGCTGCAGCACAGAAGGTGTGATCCATTGTTACTGAAATGACCCAGTGGCTTGTGATTAGGGTGCAGTATTGAGACAGAGGGGGAGCCTACAGGAAAGATGGGGACAAACTTCTTAGCAGGGCCTGTTGCGATAGGACAAGCAGTAATAGCTTTAAACTAAAAGAGGGAAGGTTTAGACGAGATACAAGGAAGCAATTTTTTACACTGAGAGTGGTGAAACACTGGCCCAGGTTGCCCAGAGAGGTGGTAGATGCCCCATCCCTGGAAGCGTTCAAGGTGAGGTTGGACGGGGCTCTGAGCAACCTGATCTAGCTGAAGATGTCCCTGCTCATTGCAGGGGGGTTGGACTAGATGACCTTTAAAGGTCCCTTCCAACCCAAACCATTCTACGATTCTAAATCTCTGTCTCCCACAGCCTGACTCACTGCTGGATCGGTGTGACTCACCTTTCAACAAGCTTGAGAAGAGCTACCTTTCTTTTTTGAGACGCAGGGCACTTTCTTTCAGGCAACTATCTGCATGTGCTGTTGTGTTTGTGTGTTCCAGCTTGTACGTGCAACGTGACTGAAGGCACTCAGTAGCACCCAGAGGTGTAACTGGGCCACAGGGAGAATGAATGTCTACATTGTTCAAAAAATGTCAATACGATACATTTCAGGAACATTGTCATACCACTGCAGGACATATATAGAAGTGAGGAGAAACTCTATGGGGAGGGCAGGGGACATAAGGCTCAGGAATGTTGCTAGTCCTGTGAGAAATGGAGTTTTGGTTCGGAGAGCCGACATGAGGCAGAGAGGTGTACTCAGACCTGCAAGTGGAGGTGGACACCACACCATGGTCACCTGGGCATTCACAGATCTGGATTTGGTGTTTTGGCTCATTCAGTTACCACGTTCACAAACTGAGAAAAACTGCCCAGGTTTCTCTCTAGTACATGCTTGCCTAAAGGGAACCGTTCTCGCCTGGCTACAATGCTGGATTCTGGTTCATTTGTACCTGTTTGAAAACAGATAGCCATGCATGACATACCCTTTCTAGGCACAGCTGCAGTAAAAAAATAATAAATCACAATGTAAGAGGAATCTGCCTAGCATCTTTTTCAAAGGTACTCTCCCTCAGCAGAACAGTAATGTGGCCTTGTTCAAGTGGCTGTAAAGTGTCATGGTTTTCGGCACTACCAAGTAGTATACCTTTATAACAACTTAGGAGTATCTGTAGGATTATTACATATTGATTGGATTTGCATAAAAACCAAAAACATCTCAGTAAGCGTGTCACTCAATTGTTCTTATTTTGCTTTACAGTACTCTTTACTGTAGTTTTAACATGACTTGGGTATTGATAAATTATTTTACTGCATGTGGTGTGGATGTCACAAAACCCAGAGTGCTTCAGGTTTCTGTGAATTCAGTGGCTGAATATTTTGGAAATCTTTGTTTCCTGGCAACAGGAAGTATACGTGCATTTCTCCACCTTCCCTGTCCTATGCTCTCCAGCTGTTTGTCATCTCCCTTTCCAGTGCAAGAAGAGCAGTTCCCTTTCCCTTGCCATTTCTTTTCCTCCCTTTCCTTTGCAATTCTCTGTTCTCATTTCTTTGCATCTTAGGCTGCTGTGGTAAAGAGTATGCAGTAAGAGGCCAACCACCATTGTGGGACAAGTGAGTCGGGGAAGAGCCGCAAACTGAACTCACTCCCTCTGCTGCTGTTCCCGAAGCAAGCAGAAAATGCTGCTACAGGACACGGTCTTTTTTTTAGCAGAAAATCCTCATTCTCGACTTACCCATTTCCTTCTGCCCCTGATTTTTCTGCCCTAGCAGTTGCATGCAAAAGAATTAAAATAGCATTTGTTGTGGATAGAGAGAAGATAGACTTGGGATGCAGGAAGTAAATCTTTGGGGGGATCTCAAAGGTTTTACCAGGAAGATTGCTTTCATCAATCGCCAGTTATTGCTAAGGGCTAGCAGCCTGTGAATGACAGTACAAATATGGCAAGTCATACTTGATAAGACTCCAAAAAGTTTTCACATTCACTTTCATCTTATTCCAGGAATGTGTCTGCGATTGTATGTAGAAGCTCATTCCGCTCAGTTTTCAGAAACTGAGAAGCAAAACCGAATTAAGCTAGTTTGACAGATAAATAATTGAAGAGAGGTGAAAACTCTGTCCTAATCATCAACTCTAGGAACAAAAGCAGAAACTTTCCCAGAGCTTCAGTATCTTGCTGAGGCTTGAATTACTGACATTTTAGCTTTTTAAGACTTTAGCATATCTTTACTTAGCAATTTTTTGTTTTTCTAAAGCTTATTATCTTAGCACATTTTCATGGGCAATGTTAAACAACTGGATTTGAAAAAAACCCACACTTTGGAGGAGACATTTGAGGTGTGAAAGCATTGTTAATTTTACGGACTTGTGTTTAAAAGTTACTGAACTGTTTCACTTCAAAGTTAATAAACTCACTTCTAGTAGATGCAAAGAAAATGTATGCAAAGTTACTTAGAAGAGGAATCTGTCACTGAATGATTTTACAGATAAACAGTACTTTCAGCTGAACTATTAAAATAGGTGAATATCAAGCTTTTTGGTTGTTATATCTGCATAGTAATTCTAGAGAATGCACAAGGTCAAGGCTTTGCAAACATTTTACCGCTGAGAATGCTCTCGGTAGCAGCTCCTGGCCTTGTTCCAGTTCAAACACTGCTACAAAATTCCCTGGCATATATTTGTGATACACATAACACAGTTTGGAAAGGGTTGTATTAACATCAAGAGCTCAGTTTCGCTTGGATACGTGACCTGTTAGATCAGCTGGGCAGTGCTGCAGCAAACAAGAAACAATACATCACACTAAGAAAGCAGGCAGTAATCTCTCATACTTTTATTTTCATCAGTTTCCTTTTGTGTGTCTGTTTTAGAAAGACAGAAAAGTATGTGCTCTGGAGTGTGATCAGTCTGGTTTAAAGACTTTTATCAACAGATCACCTCTGTTCATCTTGCTTATCAAATACACCTCCCTGCAGCTCAGCTCTCCTGCTAGTAGCCTCTTACATGAAATACAAAATCTCCTTTCAGCTGGAATGCAAATTATGGTTTGGATTAGGGAAATTATTACACTTACGAGGACAGAATTTCAGGCATTTCTGTTTGTTTTACTTCTGCTGATTTTAGGATCAATGCAGAATTTGAAATCTCCTTATAAAGCCTGTAAAAAATTTGCTGTAATGTTCAGTATACCATTAACGATGTCAAAGAAGCCATTTTCCATAATACTGGTGCAGTCTGATACAGCTTGTGCTGAGGCACGTTTGGAGCTTGGCCTCAACAAAAACTGGAGCCAAAGCGCCTCTTTCAATTGGCTGTATGCTTTTAGTATAACCTTGTAAAGAATGACTTGCAAAATAATAAAAACACACCTTACCATCTCTGCAATTCTTTAATGACTGTGAATACTTTAAAAACCAGACACGTTTATATAACTATTCCTTTTTACGAAATGGGAAGGAGGAAACATGAAAAGGCACAGTGACTCGTCCCACGCAGCAGCACTGCTGGGAATGGAAGCCGCATCTTCACTGATGGGGAAAGGACAAAACTACCCCCGTTTGGCCTTGAACAAGTGCTTAGCTGTGGGCAGCGTTGGCACTGGGAAAACAGGGTAAGGCTGCTTCTTTTGGTGATGTAGACGTTTTATGATCATTTTAAGTCATAAAGCAAACTACAACACTTGTCCTGTTTACTGTCGATTTCCATTTTACATGACAGTAAATTACATCAGTTGCAATTTGTGAACACAAGAGAACACCTCAGTGTTTTACCTTTACTTGATGAAAGACAATAGGGTCAGAAGATCACAGAAAAACAGTGAAACTGGTATTTAGTCAGTCTTGGAAATGAAAGCTTTTTTTTTCCCTGTAACTTTAATTATAGTAATCTTGAAAATGCATTATTTGAACTGAAAATTGTTTTCAAAAATCTTTGTTTGAAAGCTAGGGAGTTCTCTGAAAAATGTGTTTACTGTGTATTTTACAACTATCAGTTGTCTCTGGTTACTGATTTGGTATTATTCTAATTAGCAGAACTGCCAGCAGGACGGGCTAGTGAGGGGGCAGTCAGCGGTTTCATGGGTATCGACGATTTTTGAGGAAAAAAAATCAAGATGTAATGGCGAAGAACCACATCTATAAGAAACTTGTTCCGTTTATTCTTTTTAAACATTGACACCCGAGTTGCTTAAATGCTGTTTTGCTTCGAGAGAGACTGTCGCACATAGACTTACGCTCTTTTTCACCGGCCTTCATACTTTTTTTTTTTTTTCCCCCACACGTTGAATAACGCAGTCTCGTTCACAACAACGGCGCCTTCAGCAGCTAAAAGCCGAGGTTAACCACCAACCGCGTGCTCCGCGGGAGAGCATTTACGGCATCTTCACCATGCCACATCCACCTATTAAAAAGAAGCCGATATTAAAGGCGAACTTTAAGACTTTAACGGTGATTCTGACGGCACCGGCACTGAGGCGGCCTCGCGCGATGACCGTTACCTCAGCGGGCGGGCGGGCAGCCACGCCCCTTCCTTCCTTCCTTCCCTCCCTCCCTCCCTCCGCGCAGGCGCAGCGGCAGCCCCAGAACACCGGCGGGAGGAGGCGGGGTTAACGGCTTCGCCCCTGGCGCCTGCGCACTGGCGCGGCGGCGCGCCTCAGCGAGAGCGGCGGCAGTGGTGGAGGTGTCAGCGGCGGAGCGCGGCAGCGGTGAGCCTCTTCCTCCTTCCTCAGCCGCCATTTCGGGATGCCGTGAGGGGAATGTGCTGCTGTCCCGCGGGCTGGGTGGTCCTGTCATCGCTCGGGCCGGGCGCAGCGATGACAGGGCCACACAGCCCCCGCGGCGGGGCCGGAGGTGCTGTCACCCCGGCCAGGCGATGCGGGCCGCCCTTCAGCCCTTCCAGCCCGGGATCCAAATCTCTAGTGTGAATGCATGCCCTGAGTTTGTGGAACAAGCTCGTCACGGCGCACCTAGAGAGGACAGAACTAAGCTGGGGGGGAGGGAAGAGACGCTGGTATTTAACTAGAATACGTGGTCTGGAGTTACTGTTTTAGTAAGGGTTTAGATGTAAATTATTTCTCCCCCGTGCCCCCCCTCGCTACGTGAGGCTGTGCCGTTGTACTGGATGTCAGTGTACTTAGGGTTCCACTAGTACTACCAGTCGTTTACGGACAACAGAGTAACTTTTATCTGTAGATTCAGATGTCTGTATCTGTTCAGTGTTCTATCTGTACCCCGTTCTGTGTCCTGACAAATTATTTCTGTGTTTATATAACAGAACCTATGCTTTAAAGGCTATGATAAGTGACGAACATTATCAACATAATTGAAGCATCGTACCTTTTGCATTTTACCTAGCTTTTGTAGCCATCTCTACCTGTTTAGGACCAAGGCTGAAAGAAGCAAGGACCATTAGATAGAATGACTGAGCTGGGGACTTGGGATCGTGTTAATTGCACAGGGCTGCTTATAATGTTTCAGTGCTGTTTTCTAAAGAATAATTTATCTAATCTTTGTGAATCTGCAAGTGTTACGAAACTGTTACCCAGGTCATCACTTAATGACTGGATCACTTCAGTAGGAAATACCTAGAAGGCATCTGAAAAGGCTAGGTCTCAGAAACAAAACAGACTTCCAAAATTCAGAATACCATTGCGTCATTGAATGAATTTGTGGTCTGTTGAGGGTGTATCAGAAATAATGTACGATATGCTGATTTGTATTTCACATTGCTCAAGAAAGTAGAGATTCATAGAAGATAAGGTGGCTAGTATTGCTTCATAATACTTAAGAATATAGAAAACACTTTTAAATGACTGAGGTCCTATAACCTTCTCATGTAGAATCAAAACCATTTCATATTTGTGCTTGGAATAAACCCCTAGAACAAAGTATGGAGGACTAAAATACAGAAAGGATAGATTGGGGGTTTAAGATTATAATCTTCTAATTTAAGATACTCAAAGTAATGTAAACCATACTTAAAAATAGACTAAGCTGTATGTCAGCAGCCTTCTGCAATAAATTACAGTGAAGATTCTAGTATTTTTAAGCAAAAAGGCCCTGAGCTGTACACTGTATTTGAGAATGTGCGTGTGTGTAACCACACTATTTGTTTTTCAAAGCCGTTATGTACATTGAGGTCAGTGTCTAAATGTAGAATCTTGTATATGCATGTGTCTTTCAAGACTGAGGCTCTGTACTTGTTAATGTTTTTATGTTATGCCTTTTTGATAATCACAAAATGTGGGGAAAAGATCTGGTAACTTAGACTAAGCTTTTAATACTTTTTAAGTTATTTTTTTCAGAGTAAAGGATAGAACAAACTTCCATATTCCAACAAGGAGAAAACAGTGCGGTCCAGAACAGCGGGAGCAGAAAATTTGTAAAAAAATAGCCATAATAATGTTTGCGTTAATCTATCCTTTTGATAGGCTGTATATCTAAGAAAAGATGGCAGACCCTTGGCAAGAATGTATGGATTATGCAGTTGGTTTAGCAAGGAAAGCTGGGGAGGTAAGTATAAACTATTTATAAATAATAATATTATGTATTGTGTCTAGTATGTATAGACCTTTTGAAGGAGCTTTGATGTTGGATATTTTTCTGAGGAGTATTTTGTCAAAAACATAAATTGGCAGAATTGTTCAGTAATGTTCAGGTTCAAGATTGGAGCCTCTTTCATGTTTACAGCTTGGTTAATTTAAGAAAACAACTTTGCACCTTTCTTAGGACCAGAGTCTAATTAAAGAATAAGGAGTATCATTTGTTCCTTAATTTTGGTTAAAAAAAAATAAAATTCTGAATTGTGGTAAACAAAGAGCGTCACTGTTTTCCCCCTTAAACTGCACCTGTGTACCTTATTATTTTGCCACCTGAAAGCTGTTGACAGTCTTTCTTGCAAACACCTCAGTCAACTTTATACAGTGGCTTGTTGGCACAAGATATCATATTGTGTTCTCTTTATGAAGACTGCTTTACTTCTATAAATCCCTTGCAGTGGTGGTACTTTGCCCATTTGTGATCTAAGAAGGCTTAGAACACGAAAGAGTTTGCACATCTTGGCAGAGCCTCAACATAAGAGTGGTTACTAAATGTTCAGTTCTTGATAATTGGGCTTGGTACATTTGAATGCTATTGCAGCCAGACAAGATGGCACAAGTACTAATTCTGTCCCCTGGAGCTGCAGAATCTGCAGAACATTGTCCCTGCAGCAACCTCGTTAAAGTCTTCCATCAAAATCTTTCTAAGTAATAGTAAAATAATTCTGTGGGTTGTGAGGCATGGATTCTTGCTTAAGCTGACTCTGATTGTTTTAAGATCATAAATGGAGGGTCTGGCTAAAAATAGCTGACTTAAGCTCTGTCTTAAGTGTTTCGTTCAGCTCTGGTATTTAAATTTATAAATCTAAAACTTGTCCTAACAAAATAGAGCTCCGTTTTATTAACCAATGGATCTTCTTATAGTACTTAGATTTAAGTTCATGTAAAAGTTTGTACTTGGGTAGGGACTGGAGATAGATGCAAGGGTAAGCCCCAGCTCCTGCAGTTAAATCCAGGTTTTGTCATTGCTTGTGTTTGTGTTTTGTATGTGCATTATAGAAAATTACAGTAAGAATGATGCTCAGATTTTTGGGAAAACTACTATTTTCCATACTGTTAATGGAGAAACATTTTTTTCCCCCTTTTGTTAACAGATAATTCGTGGAGCACTCAAAGGAGAAATATCTGTCATGACTAAAAGTTCACCAGTAGATCTGGTGACAGAAACTGATCAAAAAGTAGAAAACTTCATTATTTCTTTGATAAAAGAAAAGTATCCTTCTCACAGGTATGGGTTCTTATCAATACACTTCTGATAAAAGAAGGGGAGCAGTGACTGGAAAAAGAAAATGGAAAGTTTATGATTTTGTTTGGTAAAATTTCATTACAACTGGCATGCTGGAAAGTTAAAGAATTCTCCCTTACCTTCAGTATATTAAGTATTTTAGAGTAGTAGTGGGTTGAAGTTTTGCCCAGGGCTGTAGTAACAAAACAAGGTATCCCCAGGGTCTACTGACATGAGTTTAGCCTTGCTCAAGACTTATGCTGAAAGTCACTTCCAGTTGAGCTAGCTGTAAATAACTTCTTGGTTATTTGTGTTGGAGAATCAAAGGTGGCCCGAGGATACCCAGAACCCCAAATTTCTTGTCTGCTGTTGCCTGTTGAAACTAGCATGCCTTTGCTGTCTCTGCTGGATGAGTCCCATGGTACTGTGTGTGCCTTTGGCAAATCTCATACAGTTTAAGGACATCAAACTTCCTTACAAGAAGACAGAAATAAATTTATTCTTGTTTGTATTTTACTTACTTTTACTTACATGAGACTTTTTTTCCCATTTTGACATAATGGCTCAAGTTTAATGCAGTTTCGCTGAAGTGGGTTTGCTAATTTTTCTTGAATTTTCTTGGAGATTTTCTTAGTATAGCTGTAATTGTGAAATGTAATAAATATGCATAGAATTGGAAAAACTGTGGTGATGCAAAATGTCAGTAACCTAACCAAATTAGTGTAAGCGTACAGACTTATGGAATGACCTTGAAGTACCAGCTTCTATGACATTGATGAATATTTTAGCTTCTTTTTTTATTAGATAATTGGTATGACATTAGACGTACTGGTGTAGAATTTCTCTTTCTAATGAATTACTCATCCACCTAAATAACTGTGCAATCTCTCTCTTTGTGAAGATCTGCTGCTTTTTGGAAACATGCTGTTTATTTCTGAGCAATCATCTTCACTTCCATAGTTAATTATAAAACTCCTAATCAATATTAAAGGAACCTTATTTGTTTACTTTCAGCAGATCTCATTTTACGTTTGCGAAGGAAAGCACGTGTTTGATGCATACCTTTCATAGGTTGAGTAATATGTGATAAATTTAACATCATGAAAAAGGCATAGAAGAGAATTCCACCCACTTAGACTCATCACAATAATTTTGCAGTTCAAACCAAATACTTTCATGAGCAGCAAAAATTGTGAAATTTGGGTTCCTGTGGCACTGTGCCTTGTGTATCCCTTGGGTTTAGTATTAAGGTTGAGCATGCACTCTGCCATCTTCTTCAGGAGGAGCTCTGGTTTGGATTTCATCCCTTTACCATGTTACCATTTTTGTAATGCTTGTAAAACTAAACAGTTTTGAGACTTACAACTTTCTGTAATATTTGAGTTGAAATCAGACTACAAATTCAACAGTTACTGCAGTGGTCTAACCAGATGCATGTGACCACAAAGGTTTTCTTCAGTTAAAACATGAGCTAAAAAGTAGTGTTTTGTAGTACAAATAAACTGAAAGGTGTAAATAGCTACAAGTATTCTGACTAAAATTTGATGATGCTGTTACTGGGAAAAATTATGGAAATTTCAATGTTAGAATGTAAAGTTAATTACTTGAAGTTCTTTTCCCCACATGTTGTGCTTATCTCTGACATCATATGTATTGATGCAAGCTTGGTCAGATGTGGCTGGTGCTTTCCAGATAAGTTGTGTATTTCTCAACTTTTCCCCTGTGATCATTGATGGTACAAAAACCTACATTTCACTTTAAGAGTTTTAATTTCAAGGACAGTGTTTTAATTCAGAACTTTTAAACAATTTCTTTGTATCTTTTAAATGTGTTTGCTACTCTAGCTTCATTGGAGAAGAATCTGTTGCAGCTGGAGAGGGAAGCGTTTTGACAGATAACCCCACATGGATTATAGACCCTATTGATGGAACTACCAACTTCGTACACAGGTCCACCTTTCATTTTTTTTATGTTAGTAACTTAATCTGATTACCTTTTTTCTTTCTCCAGTTCCACGAAAGTAAGTTTTTTTTCACTTTTAAATTGCATTGAAAGAGATACTATGAACTTGTTAATAGTTACAAATTGTTATTTGCATTTATTGAGAGCCTTTGGGCAGGTTTTGTAATCATTTTAGTATTTCTGTAAGTGTTATAATAACCTTACTCTGTAACCAACAGCAGTTGTTCCATGAGAGGCCCTCACTATGCAGCAGGAGTCAGCAGCCTTTGGCGCGGGTGCCAAAGATAAGTGGGCAGATTTTAACAGTAAAGCCACAGGACTCAGAATTAGGAGTTGCAGCATCTTCAGGAGGCAATAACAGCTCCAAGTGCTGATGTCTAAGAAATTTCTAATTCACCAAGATCTAGGAGCTGCTACTGTGAAAGCAAGCAGAATATCACCAGTGATTGTCTAGTGGTATTTTGTACCAGGGTGAGCAGGGGACTTTCAGTGCAATGCTGACTGCCTATTCCTTCTGTCTTTGAAACATGACAGATTTTGGCCTCGATGAGTTTTTCTGAGCGTACTTGATTCCAGTTTTGAAATGACTGCTGCTGTGTGCACCATGGCTTTGAACAGCTGCTGAATCCTGCTAAATAATATGTTGAAAAAGCTGTAAGAAAAAAACCCATTCTGCTGGATTTGCAGACTTAAAAGTCTGTATTTTATGCAGATAGTAATTAAAGCAAATGTTTTGGAACTGCAAATTTTGAAGAGTAAAAAATAATGAAAAAAATTAATTGGTTGCTCATTAAAAACTTAGACTGAGATGCAGCCCACCATGTCCTATATATTCCCACTGCCTTCACTCTTTCCCCTGCGTTCTTCCTTCTCACTTCAATATCTGTCTTTCTCGTTGCTTTGGTGGAGAAAGTGGAGGTAGGGGGAGAGGTGACTTGCTTCCTTTGGCAAGATCATTTTGGCCAGCATGTTCGTCCTGGGAAAGGTTAGTAGCGTAGAGGCTTGCTTGTATTCTTTGACTATAAAATGGCAGTCGGTAAGCTAGTAACTGCTGGAACAGGGATGAAAGTCTCTGAGCTGCAACAGGCTTAGTTCCAGTGGGTGGAAAAATTTGCATTTTAAGCAGTAATTGGTGTTCTTGGGTCTGTTTTCATAGTAAATTGTGCAAGTTCCAGAAAACTAAGATTTTCTATGCAGTCCAGGTTTCTTTTTGAAATATGTATTACATTTAACTGAACATTGTTTTTATTAAGAGTAAGTGTGGTAATGAAAGAAGCATAGTATCTCACTATAAATTAGTGAAATGTTTTGTTTTGTAGGTTTCCATTTGTGGCAGTTTCAATTGGCTTTGTTGTAAACAAAAAGGTATACTTTTTATTACTTAATATCTAATCAGTCAAAACCAAATTAATGCCTTGTTACTAGTTATAACTAAGATCTGTATTTTCACAGTAAATAGGTAGAAAAGGTAAAAAACCTCAAGGTATCTTTACTTTTTCTTGCAGATAGAGTTTGGAATTGTGTATAGTTGTATAGAAGACAAGATGTATACTGCCAGAAAAGGAAAAGGTGCATTTTGCAATGGTCAAAAACTTAAAGTATCAGGCCAGGAAGGTAAGCTGAACTGAGTAGCTTATTCCTAGTAATTACATTTATTTTGCAAATGAGTCATCAACAGTTTTAGACCTGGATATATTCCTGTTTCTTAGCTCATAGTTTTGTTTTGCAAAGACAAGCTTTTTTTTTTTGGCCATGGGTCGTTCAGTTTTGAGAAACAGTTTTTATGTTCTCTTTGATGAATGTTAACATGCTTATGATGTTTGAAAAATCAGGACTCAATAACTGAAGATTTTATTCCCTGTGTGTTGTGGTTGGTTGGTTGGTTGTTTTTAATTCCATG
Source organism: Pluvialis apricaria (assembly GCA_017639485.1). Classification (NCBI taxonomy): domain Eukaryota; kingdom Metazoa; phylum Chordata; class Aves; order Charadriiformes; family Charadriidae; genus Pluvialis; species Pluvialis apricaria. Next base: position 138,787,136 of record CM030008.1, on the reverse strand, counting down.
TGTGTCTGTAATCCATCTGTGATTGTTCTTTAGAAACTGTAATAAATCTACCAAACAATTCTGTTTCTTCCGGGTGTGAACTAGTGGTTTAAATCAGCATCAGCCTTGTATATTTACTACCCTGTGTAAAGTAAAATCCACACTTAAAGCAGGACCTTTAAAGATCTGAGGACTGTTCTAATTTTTATAGCAATAGAATTTTATTTACCAATGACGTTGATTAATGTATATGCACAACTGAACCAGATTGTGCTTTATTTGCTGTATTTTATTTTTTCCTGCCATTTTCCATGTAAGAACAAGTTTTTAATACATTCAATATATGTAATATTTCTATTAAAATACCTTACTTTTATACAGTCTTACAAGAAAGCAATGACGTAAACTCTGCTAATTACTGTTATTATATAAGTTGTACTGTTGGAAAAGTGAGGGTTTTTTTTCTTTTCCAGACATTACAAAATCTCTTTTAGTAACAGAATTGGGATCAAATCGTGATCCAGAGGCTATAAAAATAATTCTTTCTAACATGGAAAGACTTCTCAGTATTCCTATTCACGGGTAAGATAGTTTCTAATTTTTATATTTACTGATAATGTTTATATTGTAAATATGATCATTTTCAGAAAGGATTGGTTGCATTACATTTGACACCTTAAATGTGGAATGTGATTTAAATGTTTTTGTCTAGTAGCTTTTGCAGAGAAACTCTAAGTGTGTTTAACTTTTTCAAGCTGGGATATATATATAAGAGAACCCAAACAATCAGTATTGAGAAGCAAAGCATGTTTGCTCTTGTAGGACTAAAATTTATTGTATTTACTAGTTAAAAAATGAAATACAATTTTGTGCCTTTTTTTTTTCCAGAAACACAAAAGGAGTAAAACTGGATAAACAGAAGCTATATTAAATTTCTTATTTTCCTTTCCCTGTAGTAATGAAAATCACTGTGTTTTTTCTGTATATATTAGAAGACAAAAGTAGATCTCCCTTTCCTCTTTCAGCACTGTAAAATTTTTTTTTAATTTGGCCAAATAGTTGAAATTGTCCATAAACTGCTCTTATTTCGGTTACATTCACTGCTTCCAAAGCCTACATTTTTGTAAACCATTTTATGTCTAAAAGTGGTATCAATAGACAGTTTTTTGCTACTCAGCGCTCCTCATGCTTCTGATCTACAAGGGTTTATAGTTTTATGCTGAGATTCTTAGGATTCTTGTTTTGATGCTTAACATGTAGATTTTTTTCTACTTTCAAGAAGTCTTCTGATGTCGTTAAAAATATATGCTAAATAGTAGCGTAGGGAATACATTGTAGGTATGTTGTCAGTTCAACTTTGGTATTTTATTTGTAAACAATACATTGAAATTGGAGTTGATTTAAGTTGCTTCTTGCAGTAACTTAGCTGCTATCAGTTACAATTTAATGTACATTTTACTGATAATTGAAATAACTGCAATTATTTGTACAAGTCACGCTTACTTAGTGTATCAACATTTCCAAAAGAAACTGGAATTTGTAACATAAGGTTTTTAATGAAGTTATCCAGGCCAGACTTCTGCTGTGTAATTTCTTTTTTTGTGATTACTGCTGTTAGGGTTTTTTGCAAGATGCTTACTGAGCATCACCAGAGAAACTGTTTTTTCAGTGCTGAGAACAGTGTTGAATCCTTGTATTCAAAAAGCAAAGTAAAATATCTGTTATTGTTTCATGGGTAAATATAGTCCATAATATGTTTTAGGTTAAGAAGTTGTTTAAGACATGTTTCCACCCTAAAACAAAATTGTTTAACAGAATTCATAAATGTTATTTCTGGAAATCTGCTATATTTGAAGAGCTCTTCAAGCTACTTAAGCAAAACTTCATTCCCAATTTCTTATTTGTTTCGCTGCAGCATTCCATCATATTTTCTCTAGCTCAGTTCGCTCTGCGTATGATGCTTCTGTGTTCTCTGTGCAGTGTACACCGACATTGTGTCTTTCTTACAAACTGTTCTCAATTAAAAAAACAACTGTCTCCTTTAGGATTAGAGCCGTTGGTACAGCAGCTGTGAACATGTGCCTTGTGGCAACGGGCGGAGCTGATGCCTATTATGAAATGGGTATTCACTGCTGGGATATGGCAGGGGCTGGAATCATTATTACTGAAGCAGGCGGAGTACTGCTAGATGTATCAGGTAAATACATGGCATGCATGATAATCTTTTGTCCTTTTAAATAGCTAACTGAGAGCAAAATGTAGCTGAAATGAGAAGGCAAAGAAGTTTTTCAATCCTCTTTCCAAGATACGACTACTGAACAGAGTTCTCATCCAGTTAATAGACAAAGAGAGAGTCAATTTTATGTTTTTAAGCTACAAAACAACTTTTACTCCCTTGGCTGAGCACCTGGAAGAGTGAAAAAAGACTGTAAACAAACACTGAAAAGAATTTAGATGTAGCTCATATCAGATACCTGTTGGGTTAAATGCATTTTTATTCAGGGGCAAAACTTCGTCCTAAATAGTAATGTATCATTTACACTTGATTTTTTCAATGCTCATTTTCTTACCAACTTTTAATTTTCTTAATATATAAGCTAGTTACTTTGCTTGCTTTGATTTCCAGGTGGACCATTTGATTTGATGTCTCGAAGAATAATTGCAGCAAGTAGTCGAGCTATAGGAGAGAGAATAGCCAAAGCACTTCAAATAATTCCTCTGAAAAGGGATGATGCAACTAACTGAATGCCAAAACTACACCTTCAATGTAATTATATAATGTTGTCTTATACTCCCGTGTGGTTGTTCTACACCTTGAACCTGATAGAAAGATAGGTAAATAGATCGTAGTCTTTCAGTACTGGCGTGACTGCTAAGTAGTGTTATGAGATTGGACCAACGTTCTAAGTAAGCTTTTACTGTTAAGTACTTTATTTAACATCACAATTACATAAAGATCTATAAAAAGAAGCAAATATATACAACTAATATTTTCAAGTTTTATCCTGCACTGGAAGGCATAGCAAGAGACTCTTTGATGTATAGATAAGTAAAAATCTCTAGTTCTGTAAGTGACAAAACAAAATTCACTGTCTTAACACCCCATCATCACATCTGATCCTGAACCCAAAAAGATGAAGGCATTACTGTTTATCCAGTCTTTCTCTATCCCGCCTGTTGTTTTCTTCAGTGTCATCAGTGTACCCATTTCCTTACCTTGTTAGAGTTTTTGTAGGGGTAGTTCACACATGTCCAAACTTTCTTTAGTTGCTTGTAGTTTTGGCTCTACTTTAAAGCCTTTATTACTTAGCTGTCATTGTTTTTGTTATTGTCATTGTTTTCATCATTCTACCTTTCTTACGGTAGACAAACACATTTTCTTTAGCCTCTCTTGTGGCCAGTATGCTTGCAAATTCATTACAGTTGCAGAAATAATAGTTATTGTGCCAGAAAATATGTGCATCTCCCAGAAATAAGTTCTGAGCACAACTTCTATCACCAAATGGACTTACACTAAATGATGATGAAGTGTGATTTGTATTTGACCATTGGAATCGCTGGTACTAGGTCCTCTGTCTTATTCTTGGCAGTTGTAATTCCTCTTAATTTTGCTTAGGTTTCTCCATGGATGAGCGTGTTTCAAAGTCTAAGGAATTATAAAAATCCAAGAGAGTTTTCAGTAACTCAGCTGGCAGAAAAATAAGCCCAGAGTCCAGTTTTTTTTCATAATCTTCTGTAAGTTATGAAAGCAGTGACCAACTGGGATCAGGTTTCCATTGTGTTATAGAGTGTACAGGTGCAAAAGAAGATACATATCTAAACCTAAAGTGTTTATACATCTAACAAATATTAGTAATTTCATTCTTGGTGTCAGTTGTTTTAAACTTTGAAAACTATACTGGTTCTTTGAATTTTTATATTGAAGATTGTTAAAAGTATCAGTGTACTGTTCAAATAATTAATGCACTTTAAAAAGAAGATTTTAACTTAGATCAGTTTTTAGACTGATTTTTTCCATGTCTAAAGTTTCCTAAAGAAAGTTGTTTCATTGGTGGTCCAGTCGAGACACAGCAATACTCGGGAAAACCTGACTTTTTGTACTGCTGTCCCACTATTTTTATTTTGGAAAATGGTATTCTCTGTCTTGAAGTTTCAACAGATCTCTTATTATAAATTTCAGTCTTTTGTATCTGTTGGTTTTTGCAGATTTTGCAGAAATACTTGATGTGAAGTTGTATCTAATGCCAGATGATTAATGTTAGTGAGATTTAAAGGTCTTGTCAAAAAGCCAGACTTAAATTAATTTTACTTTTTCAATTCCCATTGACAAGGATAGAAGCTTTTTGAGCATTTCACTGTAACTGATGTGGGATCATCATTATTGCTTGAGAAGTATGTCTACTGTACCATTTGGGACTTCGAATAACCTGGTCTAGTGGAAGGTGTCCCTGCCCATGGCAGGGGGGTTGGAACTAGATGATCTTTAAGATCCCTTTCAACCCAAGCCATTCTATGATTTTGTGATGATTTCTGTGGGTTTTAGATAACAAAATCTGTGTAACTTTTTTTAAACTGATTTATTTGTTAAATGGAGACATGTCTAAAAAATACTTGAGATGGGAGAACACATTCGAAATAAATATGCTTTAGCTGCAGTGGCTTCAGATGTGCTTCCTTTCTCAACATTCATCCGAGTACAGTGCTGGGTCCTAACAAGCTGGATTTGTGGGCTTCAGACTTTCTCTGAGTTGAACACTTTCTCTTCTTGGCCTCTGATGTACATAATCATAAACTGTTGTGCCTTCACATAAGTGGAATTATGTATACACCTGCAGTAGGTTTTTAGAGTGACTATTCCACCACCTTCCAATGAGATCATGGCACATTAATCATCTCCAACCTCAGAGTTCAAACTTCACGGACTGTCTTCCTCAGAGGTTGGTACTGGGACCGGTGCTGTTCAACATCTTTGTTAGCGACATGGACAGTGGGGTAGAGTGCACCCTCAGCAAGTTTGCTGATGATACCAAGCTGTGTGGCGAGGTAGACACACTGCAGGGGAGGGATGCCATCCAGAGGGACCTGGACAGGCTGGAGAGGTGGGCCCATGCCAACCTTATGAAGTTCAACAAGGCCAAGTGCAAGGTCCTACATCTGGGTCGGGGCAAATACAGGCGCAGTGGAGAACGGATCGAGAGCAGCCCTGTGGAGAAGGACCTGGGGGTGCTGATTGATGAGGTGCTGATGGCTCACCATGAGCCAGCCCAGAAAGCCAACCATATCCTGGGCTGCATCAGAAGTGTGGCCAGCAGGTCAAGGGAGGTGATTCTGCCCTTCTGCTCTGGTGAGACCCCACCTGGAGTACTGCACCCAGCTCTGGAGCCCTCAGCACAGGAAACACATTGACCTGTTGGAGTGGGTCCAGAGGAGGACCACAAAGATGATCAGAGGGCTGGAACACCACTCCTACAAAGACAGGCTGAGAGAGTTGGGGTTGTTCAGCCTGGAGAAGAGAAGGCTCTGGGGAGACCTTATTGCGGCCTTCCAGTACCTAAAGGGGGCCTACAGGAGAGCTGGGGAAGGACTTTTTACTAGGGCATGTAGTGATAGGATGAGGGGGAATGGCTTCAAACTGGAAGAGGGCAGATTTAGATTAGATATCAGGAAGAAATTTTTCACTCTGAGGGTGGTGAGGCACTGGCACAGGTTGCACAGGGAAGCTGTGGAGGCCCCGTCCCTGGAGGTGTTCAAGGCCAGGCTGGACGTGGCCTTGGGCAACCTGGTCGAGTGGGAGGTGTCCCTGCCCATGGCAGGGTGGTTGGAACTAGGTGATCTTTAAGGTCCCTTCCAGCCCAAACCATTCTGTGATTCTATGATCTTGCCTGGGATTTGTTTTGGAGGCCCATCAGCTGGTTGAAGCATGTAGCTTTCTCACTGTTAGCTTTCCTAATAATGCTCTTCAAGGAAAAATTTGTATGAATTTCCCATCTTGGCCCCCTCACTCTACTTGGCATCAGAGGCCAGCCTAATTTATTTTTTTTTTACTCTATAAATGGCAGCTTTTATCAATTGTCTGCTTTCTTTTTAATTTCAGTCTTCCTTTCAGGGAGATCAGAAATCCCTGTTGTTTGCTACTTTGCTAAGTATTATCTTCTCAGATAACTGTTCATCTAATATGTGGCCACTTCTTTCAGCATGTGAAAGGACACCAAAATGTAATTGTTAAGATTAAAGGCCTTTTTTTTTTTTTTTTTTTAGTTCTGTGCTAGCCTGCAATTTTGGCAAATTTTTTTAGTAAGTGTTTTTTGTAGTAAAACAGAGAAATCATGATTGCTGTGAAATCAAAATGCTTTTGAGAGATTGTATATGAGAGGTAGTCTCTGAATGTTATCACAGTATCGTCAGGGTTGGAAAGGACCTCTGGAGATCATCTAGTCCAACCCCCCTGCCACAGCAGGGACACCTACAGCAGGTTGCACAGGACAGCGTCCAGGCGGGTTTTGAATGTCTCCAGTGTGGGAGACTCCACAACCTCTCTGGGCAGCCTGTGCCAGTGCTCTGCCGCCCTCAAAGGAAAGAAGTTCCTCCTCATGTTAAGATGGAACTTCCTGTGCTCCAGTTTGTGCCCGTTACCTCTAGTCCTATCACTGGGCATAACTGAAAAGAGACTATTCTCATCTGCCTGGCACCCTCCCCTTAAGTATTGATAAGATCCCCCCTCAGCCTTCTTTTTTCTAGACTAAAAAGCCCCAAGTCCCTGAGCCTTTCTTCATAAGAAAGATGCTCCAATCCCCTAATCATCTTAGTAGCTCTTTGCTGGACCCTCTCCAGCAGTTCCCTGTCCTTCTTGAACCGGGGAGCCCAGAACTGGACACAGTACTTCAGATGCGGCCTCACCAGGGCAGAGTAGAGGGGGAGGATGACCTCCCTCGACCTGCTGGCCGTACTCTTCTTGATACACCCCAGGATGCCATTGGCCTTCTTGGCCACCAGGGCACATTGCTGACTCATGGTCATCCTGTTGTCCACCAGGACTCCCACGTCCCTTTCCACACAGCTGCTCTCCAGGAGGTCAGCCCCCAACCTGTACTGATGCATGGGGTTATTCCTCCCCAGATGCAGTACCCTACACTTGCCTTTATTGAACCTCATCAGGTTTTTTTCTGCCCAACTCTCCAGCCTGTCCAGGTCACACTGTATGGCGGCACAGCCTTCCGGCGTGTCAGTCACCCCTCCCAGTTTTGTGTCATCAGCAAACTTGCTGATGGTACACTCTATCCCTTCATCCAGGTCATTGATGAATATATTGAACAGGACTGGACCCAGTACTGACCCCTGAGGGACACCACTAGTTACTGGCCTCCAACTGGACTCTGCACCACTAACCACAACCCTCTGAGCTCTATCTGTCAGCCACTGTTCAATCCACCCCACTGTCCATTCATCCAACCCACACTTCCTAAGCTTGCCTGTGAGGATGATGTGGGAGACAGTGTCGAAAGCCTTGCTGAAGTCAAGGTAGACAACATCTACTGCCCTCCCTTCATCCACCCATCCAGTCACACCATCATAGAAGGCTATCAGATTAGTCAGACATGACTTCCCCTTGGTGAATCCATGTTGACTACTTCTGATAACCTTCTTTTCCTCCAGATGCTTGGAGATTACGCCCAGAACGAGCTGTTCCATCATCTTTCCATGGATAGAGGTGAGGCTGACCAGCCTGTAGTTTCCCGGGCCATCATTCTTGCCCTTTTTGAAGACTGGAGTGTGACATTGGCTTTCCTCCAGTCCTCAGGCACCTCACCTGTTCTCCAGGACCTTTCAAAGATGATGGAGAGTGGCCCAGCAATGACTTCTGATAGCTCCCTCAGCACTCGCGGGTGCATCCCATCAGGCCCCATGGACTTGTGGGTATCCAGTTTACTTAATTGTTCTCAATCAAGGGAAAGTTTTCCTTCCTCCAGACTTTCTCTGTTACTTGCAAAGTCTGGGGCTCCGGAGAGCTGGCCCGAGCAGTTAAGACAGAAGCAAAAAAGGCATTCAGCAACTCTGCCTTCTCTGCATCATCCGTCACCACAGCACCCACCTCGTTCAAGAGCGGGCCCACATTTTCCCTGGTTCTCCTTTTGTCTCCTATATACTTAAAGAAACCCTTCCTATTGGTCTTTACATCCCTTGCCAGGTTCAATTCCAAGGCTGCCTTGGCTTTTCTCGTTTCTTCCCTGCATACCCTGACAGCATTCTTGTACTCTTCCCAAGTCGTCAGCCCCCTTTTCTACATCCTGTAAACTCCCTTCTTCCACCTGAGTTTTTTCTGAAGATCCCTGCTCAGCCATGCAGGTCTCCTTCCCTTGCCCGATTTCTTGCTCTTCAGGATGCACCTAACCTGAGCTTGGAAGAGCTGGTGCTTGAATATCAGCCAGCTCTCTTGAGCCCCCTTACCCTCTAGAGCCCTCTCCCATTTGATTTCTCCCATCAATTTCTTGAAGAGATCAAAGTTAGCCCTCCTGAAGTCCAACATTTCAACCCTACTTGTCATTTTGTTCATACTGCACTTAATGCTGAACTCTATCTTCTCATGATCACTACAGCCAAGTCTGCCCCCAACCTTAACATCCTCCACCAGTCCCTCTTTGTTTGTCAATACTAGGTCCAGTAGTACACCTCTTCTTGTGGGCTTTTCCACCACCTGAGTCAAGAAGTTACCATCAACGCACTGGAGGAACCTCCTGGACTGTGCATTCCTAGCTGTGTAGCCTTCCCAACAGATCTCAGGGAAGTTGAAGTCCCCCATGAGAACCAAGGCCTGTGATTGTGAGGCGGTTCTCACCTGTCTGTAGAAGGCCTCATCAACTTCCCCATCCTGATCAGGTGGCCTGTAATAAACACCCACAACAGTATCTCTCATGTTACCCTGCCCCTTAATCCTTACCCACAAGCTCTCAACTTGCTCATCATCAGCCCCCAGGGACAGCTCGATACATTCCAGTTGCTCTTTCACATAAAGAGCGACTCCCCCACCTTGTCTTGCTATCCTATCTTTCCTAAAGAGAACATAGCCCTCCATGACAGCGTTCCAGTCATGCGAGCTATCCCACCATGTCTCAGTAATTGCAATGAGATCATGGCCCTGTGACCGCATGCAGATCTCTAACTCCTCTTGCTTGTTACCCATGCTGCGTGCATTGGTGTATAGGCATTTCAGAGAGGCCAATGAGTGTGTAGCCCTAGAGAGGTGGTGGGCCCTCCGATTCTTAACAGTTCCAACATCCTGCCCCACAAGTGCTGAGCTACTACACTCAGGTGCCTCTCTGGTGAGCCCAGTTACATCCCCATGCCCCTTCCAATCTAGTTTAAAGCTTTCTCAATAAGCCCCGCTAACTCTAGTCCTAGAACCCTCTTCCCCCTGTGAGATAGGCTTTTCCCGTCTGCTACCAGCAGCCCTGGTGTTCTATAAATCAGGCCATGATCAAAGAACCCAAAACCTTCCTGGTAGCACCAGGTTCAGAGCCAGTCATTGACCTGCTGGCCTTTCCTGTTTACCCCCTCATCACTCCCTGCAACTGGAGGGATAGAGGAGAACACGACTTGTGCTCCCGATCCCTTAACCAGCCGTCCCAAGGCCCTGAAATCTTTCTGCATTGCCCTCAGCGTTCTTCTCACTACGTCATCACTTCCTGCCTGAAAAGCTAAAAGGGGGTAATAGTTGGATTGTCGTACTAGGGAAGGAAGCTTCCTCTTAACATCATCAACCCGGGCCCCAGGGAGGCAGCAAACCTCCCTATATAGCGGGTCTGGTCTACAGGTCGGGCCCTCCACGCCCTTCAGAACTGAGTCACCTATTACAGTGACCCGTCTTTTGGGTTTTGTTGAGGCAGTTTTAAGTCGGGGGGTGGTCTGACGAGGCCTCAATGGCACCTCCATACTGGGAGGATTATCATCCTCACTGTTGCTCGGTTCCTCTTGCAGAGCACTACATTTGTTCTGCAATGGGACCTCAGAAGGTGTAGTAGTTGGCAGGCTGATGTGCCTGCGGCGCCTGTTGCGTCGGGCAGGAACACCTTGCCATTGTCCCCTTTCCTCTAAGCTACCCTGTTCAGCCGGTCGGGGAGAGGAGTAGGAGTTCTCTATAGCAGTGGCTCTATCTGCCTGTTGGGTTTCTGTAATGGTTGACAGGGTACGACTCCACGCATCAATCTCCCTCTCGCATTCCCTGATGTCCCTCACCCTACTTACCTCCTCCTTGAGTTCCATCACTAAGCACAGGAGCTCCCCAACCTGGGCACACCTGCCGCAGGCATGCTTACCATTACCTTCCAACACTGGTGTGAGAGCAGGGCACACCCTGCAGCCCGATGCCTGGGTGGCAGCATGCTCACACGACAGCTCTGTCTGCGAAGCAGCATCAGAGCTGGTGCGTGCACGGTTCTTTGGGGCCACGGTCTTCTGCCAGGGGGTTACCATGATTCCCTGAACACGTTGGTAGAGACGCAGCACCTTTCCGTGTGACCTGTCGCACCCTGTTAGCCCGGTTACTGTGCCCACTCAGGGGGGTCCGCCCTCGTGCGGTGCTCCCAGGAGCCGCCCCGGGTGCTGCCCACGCGCTCGGTGCACACCGAATATCGCTGCGTTCCTTCACAGCTCTTTTTGAACTGCCACGCGTGCTGCGGGCTGCGCCCCCGCTGCCTCAGCAGCCCTCCCTCACGCTGCGGTGCCGGCAGCAGTACGAGGACGAGCTGGTCGCTTCCTCCGGCTTCCAAAGCCCCCAAAGAGAGCGCCTTGCCGGCCCTTTTCGCCTCCGATCCCCGTCCCCAGTGCGGACCGACCTGCACTGGAGCTGGTCTCCTCAGCGAGATATGTTCAGAATGTTCAGAACAGTAAAATACCTGGGTTTGTTGCTTTGAAAGATGGAGTGACAGAGATGATCATCCTAGATTATTTTATAATTTAAGATAGAGTTGTATATTTATAAGATAGCTATTGCTGGGCAATGAGACAATTGGAATGGATTGTTTAATCAATTACCACAGATTGAACAGACAGACTGTCAAATTAAGATCATGAATATGTCTCATGAAGACATAAACAGTCCAGTACCCATAGAGAGATATATATCTCTCCATAGCTTTTCAGTGAACAGCTATTGACTTCAGCTGCCAAATTCTACTATGGTTTGAATCTCAGCTCCAAGTGAAGAACACTCAAAACTTGCAAGTGCAAGAAGGAGATCAGGCAGACAGATTCAGCAGGGGGAGCAAGTGAAAAATTCCAAGAAATACTAGTGGAAATTAAAGGACCGTATGGACAAATGTAATCTGTCCCTTCACCTTCACTTTGAGAATTTGACTGAGTGGTCAGCATCATCACCAAGGTTGCGACAGAGCCCACTGCTATTCTTAACAAAGGTCTTCAGAGTACGGGTACTGACTTTTAGCCTGAGACTAAAACGATCAGTACTACAAAATAAGTAATACTGATTTTTAGCACTGATATGTATGAAAAAGGGGAGGCAGCCTTAGCCGACCATCCTGGCTACCATCCCTGTTCACTAACCCTCTCCATTTATTCATTTGCTGATAGATTGTGATTGTTTTCTGTGACAACCTGCAAAGCTTTGCTCCTCCTTCAAAGCAGTGTGTTGGAGTAGATTCAGTCCTTCGGAGCTTTTCCCAACATGAAATATTGCCAAAGACAATGTCATAAGAGGCTTCAAACCCTTGTCCAGCCCTGTTAAGCAGTCCTGCAGAAAATCCCTCCCCTGCTTCCCCCCCTCCCCCAAAATATTGACTATTCATCATAATATCTGTGACTGAAAGCTATGGTTTTAATTCTGCATAGTCTAATGCCTAGGTGTGAACTAGACATTCTGATTAGATATAAACCGTCAACCTTTCACCTCAGTATGAAGCAATTTAAATGAGATCTCTCTCTTTTCCTGAGCTTCTTCCCATCCTCTCAAAGCCAGCTGCTAATTCAGTTCTATTCATTACCTGTGAGCGAAGTAATTGCTTCACAAGTTTGATCCTGTTGCTAAAGTTCTGACAGGCAACTTTCCAACAGCACATTGTTTTTGGATCTAGAGCAGTTGGCATGGCTTCCTTTGTTTGCACAAACTCCAGGCATCAGAAGGATATTGTCAGTGACATGACACCTCAAGAGTCTCTGCCAGAGCCAGTCGGCCATGTCTCCTGGACAACATAATCCACTCGATCTCTGGATTACTGCTTGTCCTGCACCAAAAGTGACAGTGAATGTAGTCTGTCACATCACTTTTCAGTTCGTACAATATTCACGCAAAGGTCCGCAGCTTCTCAAAGATCAGCAAGAGCTTCTGAAGTGTCCACTGTGCCCACTATCTGCTGCCTGCTGGAACAACAGGGCAAACAAAACCTGCCACGCTTCAAAGCCATGTGCAACATCCAGAGCAAACAAACTGGAGGAGTGCGCTCAGCTGAGAGCACATCATGCCACTGCGTTAAAGAGCTACAAACTCTTGCCTGTTTGAGGAGGATGGATTAGATCTCCCACAGTAGAGCAGAAGTAACTTCATAGTACAATTCAAGCTAGTAAGATGCTAAAAATAATGGTGTATGTACATTCTGTTCCAGAAGCTTTAGCCTATGTTGATGGCTGCTGCATTAGCTTGAGTTTATACATTGTGTGTCATACTTGCTCTTGATTTGCACAGTTGCAGTGATGATTTTTTACCCCGAGATGATTCTCCCTACATCAATGTTGCTTTAGTTAGGAATCAGGCCTTCTGTAAACCCATTTAAGTGAAAGGAAAAGAAGCTCAAAATACAACAGCGCCTACTGTACCACAGCGGTAGTGAAGAACCAAAGCCTACCCACTTTTTACGCAGTGGAAGATGAAGCTTTATGTTTTCTTATGTCTGTCCTTAGCTCAGTAGAGATGACGCTTACAACCATGTAAAGCAGTTAATTCCAAGGAAGCAATGCTACCTCAAATAGAATCATAGAATCATAGAATCATAGAATCATAGAATAAGTGAGGTTGGAAGGGACCATTAAGATCATCAAGTCCAACCGTTAACCTACCCTGATTTAAAAACACCCACTTCTAAACCATGTCCCTAAGCACCTCATCTACCCTTTTCTTAAACACCTCCAGGGATGGTGAATCCACCACCTCTCTGGGCAGCCCATTCCAATGTTTAATAACCCTTTGAGTGAAAAAATGCTTCTTAATATCCAATCTAAACCTGCCCTGACATAACTTGAACCCGTTTGCTCTTGTCCTATCACTTGCCACGTGGGAGAAGAGGTCAGCCCCCATCTCTCTACAACCTCCCTTCAGATAGTTGTAGAGGGTGATAAGGTCACCCCTCAGCCTCCTCCTCCCCAGGCTAAACAACCCCAGCTCCCTCAGTCGTTCCTCATAAGGCTTGTCCTCCAGACCCCTCACCAGCCTGGTAGCCCTTCTCTGGACACACTCCAGCACCTCAATGTCCTTCTTGTAGTGAGGGGCCCAAAACTGAACACAGTACTCGAGGTGAGGCCTCACCAGTGCCGAGTACAGGGGGATGATTACTTCCCTACTCCGGCTCACTACACTATTCCTGATGCAGGCCAGGATGGTGTTGGCCTTCTTGGCTGCCTGGGCACACTGCTGGCTCATACTCAGCCGGCTGAGATATACTTGAGATTTACTTGAGAAATACTTGAGAATTAACTTCATAGGAGCTCTTCCTCAACTTGCTGTGCTAAATCTTCCTCCTCTGCTGTCCCCTGGAGAGGTGGCTCTGTACCGTTTATCCTGCCTGTGTACACAGGTGGAGTTCAGTCTCCAAAATTCACGCAAACCCAAAATAAGCCGTGTGCCTCACCGTGCCTGACAAAACACTAGATGGCAGCCGGAGCCAGGAAAACACCAGAAAGCCCAGGGTTCCTTTTTTTATAGGCAAGATTCCCTTTCCCACTCCTCCCTCCCATCCTCTGTCTGCTCTCTGTAATTATTGTTGGATACAACGAATGGCATATCTCAGAATTATTCAAAAGGATTATACCACCAATTTTTGAGGACTTGGGCTCTGTGTTTCTGTGACTTGACGACATTTGAAACAGGACTTGTGTCAGCAGCATTAACGTTCCCTCCTTTTCAATGTAAGTGTATTGCAGATTGTGGTATCTATCACAAGAACATGAATCTGAACTCCAAAATAAGATAAAAGCTGTACAAATGATCAGATTATAATGCATTTAAGGCTGTAGTAATTTCCCCTGGAGTTTTGCTGTCATAAATTAGGACATGGCTTTTAGAAGCCTTTTTTTAAACCTACCAGATAAACTTCTGGGCAAGCAGGCATCAATCTGTGTGCAATGCAACAGCCCTGGGACCACAAAACCAGACGCAAATGAGCTGCTTTTTATGATCTTTGAGATGTAAATGTTTTATTTTCAAAACAGAACACAGGCCCAGTATTTTGCCTCCAAATGTCTTGTGATGTTGTAAAGGAACTTTACCAGCTGTGTCTGCATTGTCCCCTATATAGTATAGTGCATTGAGACTTTATTGTTCAGAACCTGTTCAAGCGTGGGTAGGTGACTCATCCCCTTATTTCATTACTTCACAGGTCTGTGTGCTGCATCCTATAACAAGTTTCTCTGTATTTGTGACCTTGCCCAGGAAGGTAGTGGCCTAGATATTAAGTGCCAATGCATTAGTGACTAAAGGTTCGCTATTTATGTCAGCGTGGCTGATTAAGGATTGCCTTAACGGTGTCCTCAGAAAAAGACATTCCTGCTCTCCCTGTAATACATCTGGTGATGCCCTGCTAGAGCATGTCATCCCCAACACGCCCAGCGTTAGCAGGCTGCCAAGCACATCTCCACAGGCACCAAAGTACTCTGCTTCCTAATAGCAAGTAACAAAAAGAGGTCTGTGTCCCAGAGTGTCTGCAATGCGCTTTCAGTACAGGTTGGGGTGACTTAAAATGAGCAAGTTACTGTAGTGTGGATCAGCATGACATAACTCTCTTCTACTATGACTTTTCTATGTTGTTCCAAGACAGCTACAGTCTCCTTCCTCCAGCTATCCTCAGTTGCAAATTCCCCTTTGGACAAGAGAAAAGCTCCAAATGCTGTTTCTGGCAGTGGGGACCTTGCCTGAGGACAAATAGCTTCAGGAAGAGAGTCCCAGCTGAGGAGAGGTGTCAACCTGGGGAATGAGTGGGGTGTGCGATCTTAGGGAAGGTAGGAGGAGGGCTGACCAGAGAAGCCCAACAGCAGCAGGTAGCTGCAAAAGGGACAAGAGGCCCTAGTTTGGGACCAGCTTATATTAGCACCTACAGGGAATTTTTCTAGTTTTGGAAAGGTCATTCTTTTCCAGCTGTTATGATGAACAGGCAGGGTGACATCTATATAGATTTTCTATATAGCCATATAGGAAGCATCTGTAGAGATTTTCAATTTTCTATAGATTTCCAGAATAAAAAAAGTTAATTCGGCTCTATAAGTTCATCAGGATGACTTTATTTATTATTAATGGCAGAAAACTCCATGTTACTGGATGTTTGCATTGGCCTCGTAGGCAAACATCTAAAAAATACTTATTATTTTTACCTCACTACTGAAAGCTAAAAAATAATAAAAACTCCCTTTACTTCTGCTTCATTATACTTGAAATTGTGATTACAGTTCTGAACAGTCCTCCAGCAAAACACATTTAAAAGAGAGTAATGGTTAATGTTATTAGAAATTCCTGTTTCAATATTTATTCGGGTGTAATTAGCAATGTATTAGCTGTGTAAAAGTAAATTGTATCCCACTTCATCTGTGCACCTTGTGCAGCTCACTATGTTGAAATGGGATTCATAATGATAAACTGTCGTAGCAGGGGGAGGTTAAAAGCTTTACTTCTGTAGCCACTTAGATCTTAATAGCAGTTTCCATTGAAAGGAAGTGCAAACCCAGACATAATGATTCCCATCAACAGTCATTTGTGTTTCTGACACTGACAAACACTGCCATTCAGTCAACTGAATCAATTAAGAGAGAAAATATGTTTTCCACTACTGCACACTCTGGTTAGTTTCTCCTACCTTTTATTTAAATATCGTGGAGAATGAATAACTAGTAGACTATCAGAACTGTTTCTTTCTGCCCCTTGTGTACCTGCCAACTAGTAAACCTAATATTTGACATTTTAGGAAATGCCAGCCCAACTCTATACTGAAGCAGGTCCCTCCAGTTCAGCAGGCTCTGTTACTAGTATTTATTTCTTCTTCCTGAAGTTTTCATTGCAATTTTCAATACACCTCAACTGAAGTGATGCTGATTATGTCTCCGTGGGAATCCAGAATAGAGAGTCGATTGTCTAGTTTTCCCATGTGATAAACATGGAGAACTAGGGAGTCCTCAATGCAGAGCAGTCTTCAGCTTGGACGTTCTTAAAATTAAACAGTAGGCAAATCTGAAGAATGGCAATATGTCTTGAACTCTGTTCCTAGCAGAAGTTTAAAACTAGACCTCAAAAAAGGATGTAGCAGAGACCGAAGTTGCCAGTAAAATGAAATTCACTGAGAGCTGTTAAATATAAATCACATCTGTCTCAGGAAGTTCTTGAGCTGGAAGTGGCTGATAGCTATGAGTGTACAGGGTGGGAGGGTTTCTTGTGGTTCTCCTGTTCTTGTTGTGGTACTTGAGCAGAAAATCTTTTTTTTGCATGGCCAGAGACAAAGGCACCTACGTTGTGCAGGAGGCAGAGCACGCTCACAACCCACACGAGTCCACATTTAGTTCTTTCTCTGCTTGAGGAGACTCAGACCTCCATTCTTGGAGAGCCTCCTAACTAGTAAAGAAGAATTTGAGGTTAATTGGACTAGAGAGCAAGCAAGAAAGACTTTAGGGGTGTAGTTTGCTGGGTAGGCTGCACACCTGGACATGAAACAGAGAGTCTTTAACTCCAATTCCTGGTCCAAGAACTGCTATGCATTTTTAAATGAAAGAATTACAGATAAAATGTACAAACAATGGGAAGCAGAGAGAGAAATCACAGCCTCCTTCCTTCTCTCAGCACTCTTCACTGGAGTGCTGATTTCTTTTGGCTAGGCTACCCTCCTCCCTTCCCCTTCAGAGTGACACAACTTCAAGAAGTGGAAAAAAAAAAAGACCATAAAAGTACATCTTTGTCTTTAAACTTCAAAAGAAGGTGGTGGCCACAACTGTGTTTTCTGTAGAGCCTGGTCCTGGTGCCGCCAGGCAAGTATGCTGGGAGAACTTCTGGACAGAGTCCCTCAAGAGGCTTAGTCTGATTTTTGGTCTCAGACAGGTAAAATCTGGGGTGTTCCAAGGTGTCCCGAGATGTCCCAAACTGGGATGTCCAAGATGTTCGGCACTGGCAGTACTAGGTCATTCTGCACATTTGAAAAGTTGCACCCTCTGGGCACCTGGGGAGTTCCCAAGACAAATAGTGCAGTAATAAGAGCGATTAGATGCCTCCAGTGGGAATTAGATCTGTGGGGTAATGACTGTGGAGACCTACGCACCTGCATTTCACTGTGCTGCAGGTCCTTCAGCACCTTCCCTGTCCGCTGCCATCACTGCTGGGTGCCCAGTACCAGCAGGGGGGCTCCGATCCCCGAGTTTGGACGGGGCACGGCCCAACCACACTCAGTCGGTACCTCCTTGGTGTCGCACTGTCATCTTCCCTCCTAGAAAAAAGATGCTATGGGAAAGTTCAATAATTATATTGTTCCTGAAAACTGTGAAGCCACGACAGGTTTCTTTCCTTCCACTTACAGGGAAAAGAAAATACAATATACAGAACAAACATACAGTGAAAAACATGATATTTCCCAGTCTCTGGCATGCAAGTAATGCAAGATACAGGCTTGTAAAGGGTTCAGTATAACCTTGACAGTTGTGTGAAGATGTTTGAGAGGTTTTTTTCTCCTATTTCTCCATTCTCCTGTGGTTACCTGCTCACTGAGAATTAGAATGAAACAATTTCTGAAATAATCCTGACTTAATGGGAGATTGGGCATTCACTTCAGCAGCACAGGATCAGATCCACAGTCTGATCTGGCAAAGGTATTTGTATATATTTAACTGAAGAACGTGCTCCCTGATTACAGCGAGATGGTTCCACTGCTTGAGCGTGCACACGTGCATTCAGCAGAGTATCCGTATGAAATCTCCCAGATATTTATTATTTAGCTTGTATTCTGTGGTAACAAGCCTGAATAAATACCTGGAAAATGAAATGAACACTAAACCCACTTACTTCCAACTCGTGGCTTTGCTCCAGAAGGGTCTGTACTTACACGGAGCCCTGCAGGCCTGATATAACCCAGAATGAAGCTTTTAGAGAGCGCTCTCTAGGAAAAAAAAAACATTTCCACCTATTAAAAGAATAATTTTATTTTAGCAGAACAGCTAGGAAAAAAAGTCATCGGTCAGCTTTTCCACAAATGTTTAAAACTATTATATTGACTTAAACTTCACAAGAAAAGGCACCATCTGCATAGAAGATGGAGCAGACAATAAGAAAGCAGGAAAGACTCAGTTATGGTTTTAACCTATAAAGAGGCTAATGATTTGCTAAAGGTGGCATCAGTTACAATAAAAAACTCCCAAATCAAATTACAGCTCTTGAGATAATGTAAGCACCAAACAAAATAAGTGAGATTTGCAAATACATTAATAATATTATTTGGATTATGGAGGCAAGACTCAAAGACTAGATAATACTGTGGGCAGATTAATCATAGTCTTTCCTGCAGCCAAAGTTGTCTCAGAGAGGAAATTTTATTGTATCAGTCACATATCAAATTTTCTGCTGTATTCATCTTTACCCAAGCATACTCATTAAAGATTGGTTTCATTTGAAGGATTTTTTTTTCCCCCTCACTTGCTTCACGTCTTCCAAGATATGCAAGATGACATGTGGAGGCAGTGTCTCTGGTGTGTGACTCTTGCATTCCAGTCTGTGAAAATTTGTCCCTAGCATTTCCAAATGCAGTACAGTGACTGTAAATCCACTCCCACCCTGCCTGTTGTAATGTCTTCTGTCAAGGACTTCAGAGACAACACGAACTTAATGAACTCAGACTGAAATACCATTAAAGACAGGATGCTTTTCTATTTTGAAAAGGGCATGTAAGGGAGGGCCGTCCTGTGGTGGCAGAGATCTTGCAAGCTAATGGTACAGAGGACATTTTGCAACAGCTTTCCACCAGAGGGAAGATGTTCGGGTAAACTGAAGCTTCAAGCAATAGGGTGTGCTTGGTTTGATTTCATTTTCACTCTTAGTTCTCTGGCTTTTTAAAGCAGACACATTCACAGCAGGTGCGTAGGTGGGCCTGAAGAGACATTCAGCAGGTACTTTGTCACATTAAACCAGATTGTAGTTGATGAAATTTGAGCCAAATAGGTGGCTGAACATAGGGGAGGAAACCTAGAAGTGCAAGGTAGTTCTGTGTGTAACCAACTCCTCTGATTTCATGCTGGAACTGTAAGTCATGATTCATGAGCCACAGAAATGACTCCTGGTAGCATCATGAGAAAATGTTATGTTACTCAGCTGAAATCCATATACATCCATATTATACACATTTATTACATAGCCAATGTCCACATGCATCAAAACAAAACTGGTTTAGAGAAGTTAAAATTCGTGTATAAATTCATGTATGATGAAGTTTAAATTTTTAAACTTTAACTTGTTAAGTACTAATTTAACTTGTACCCACCAATTTGCTTTTTTTGTGGATAAGCTGCGTGACCTGGTGCCAAATATTTTCTGCTCAACACCACCTAAATGCTTTACATCACAGAGCCTCCACTTTCAACAGCGACCAACCAACACCATGTCGGAGAGGAGAAGGCAGCACTGGTGAATAGTCCCCAGCTTCTGTGGGGACAAGTGTTCAGATCACCAGCTGCTTCTTCAGCTGCAGCTGGCCTTGTGAGTAGCTACGCGCTCAGCAGCCCGACCTTCCGACACCACAGATCTGAATGAAGAGAGCAGTCTATTCTAAAAAACATCTTAAGTGGATGAGAATCCGTTTGATTAGTGCAGGTGTATTTTTCTTTCCTTGAACCTCCTACATGATCCTGTCTGTTGGTGGGATGCTATTGATTTTTACAGCTTCATGTACACCCTTATCGGTCTCTACAACTACCTGAAAGGAGGTTGTAGCGAGGTGGGGGTTGATCTCTTCTCCCAGGTAACAAATGATAGGATGAGAGGAAATGGCCTCAAGTTGTGCCAGGGGAGATTTAGGATGGATATTAGGAAAAAATTATTCAATGAAAGGGTTATCAAACATTGGGATGGGCTGCCCAGGGAAGTGGTGGAATCAGCATCCCTGGCGGCATTTAAAAGATGGGCAGACGTGGTGCTTAGGGACATGGCTTAGTGGTAGTTTTGGCAGTGTTCGGTTAATAGCTGGACTTGATGTTCTTAAAGGTCCCTTCCAACCTAGACGATTCTATGATCCAGCAAAACATTTTGTCACATGCTTACCTTTAGGTTCACTTGTATTCCCAATGGTATCATGGAGCACATTTAGGGAAGCTAAGCATATGCCTGGGAATATGTCACGACCTAAAGGGCTACCCGGCTTGCGGGTCAGTAGAGATTGTGGCTGTGGTTTGTAGGACTCCATAATACATGAGGACACGGAGGCTTTTATCCTCTGAATTTCCCTACCTTATTACAGAATAGCACAAATACCACAAAAATCACCAATAGGAAGTATGCCTATGTTTAATAAAGTGAATATATGCATATATCAAGCTATTACAAATGACATCAGCAATCAATAATATAGTATCAATCATTAGTATGGCAGCAGTTAATACTAGCAGCAACCAACTGTATAGCAACAACCAAGTAGGTATATGCTATTACAGGTTACTACAAACATTATTAGTGAAGCAACTTATCGATATAGCAGCAGATATACTTATGCTAGATTATTTATATGGGTATATAATACTGACAGGTATCAAGTCAATTAGACAGATTTCAGAAGGAGCCAAATCCAGCTGAAGGAGAGAGCAAACTGATCCCAGAGGGGGACCCAACCATCCCAGAGGTGCAAGGACAAACCCTCAAAACTGGGCCCAAAGATAAATAGACAGAGTCTGACTTCGGCGATGATCTGCATTACTAAGCCTGGAGTCAGCCGGGCATCCCCAGTGAGTGTCCAAGCGCTCATAGAAAGTTTGTGTGGGATTCAATCTGTTTAGGAAAGAAAAATCATGTGCACCATGGGAAGTTCTCAGAGAGAGAGGCTTCATTTTGGATAAAAATTAAGTTCCTCTTAGATCATAGAGGCATAAGAGGATGTAGGACATCATTGCCTCAAGCAGCTAATAGATGCTGTTTCTGTCAATTTTTCATCATAACAGCCAACAGATGATGCTGTTTTCTCTTCTTTTAGAAGCATGTTATTTTCCCAGACTTGCTACTTTTTCAGACCATAGGTTGCTGTTACAGTTTCTTGTTTTGGGGCTTAACGGTAGTATCTCAGGATGTCTTTGGTTTCTAGGTACCAAAGATGCCAGCTGCACTTCCCAAGGGTGTTTCAGGTTCCCAGGCCTAGTCCTCTGGCTTGCAGTTCCATGCTGGCAGGTCTTTCTCTGTCAGTATTTTACAGCAGAACATTTTCTTTTGCTGAGTAATTTTCACCCTTCCAAGCCGGCCACCTTTATGGCTGTTCACATCAGGACATGCAAAGACTTCAGGATTTTGCTGGAGCAGAGCCTTCTACCCCAGCAGGCACCAGCGCTCATGCTAAGCCTGAGGAGGCAACCGTGCCATTTCTTTTTAATAATTGCATTTGCTGAAGCTCTCTTTTGTCATGTTCACTCATTGGAATGATTTTTTCCGTGTTGTTACTGCTTCTCTTGATAAATGCCTGTGTTTCCGTTTAGCACTCAGTCTCCCACAACAAACACATTTTTTATAGTTCTCTGCCATGAATGTTCATCCTGTAATTAACAGCTCCAGAGACTGATCAGTGTCTCAGCTATGCCACTGCAAAGCAAGAAGCTTTAACATGAACCACAACAGCAATGTTGCAATTTAATTATGATTACAGCTGTTAGAAACAAAGATAAAAGATACAGATAAATAGTGATCTTCACAAACATTGCTAACATTTGATGGGATAGAGGCTTTGATTCTCAAAGGCATATAAGTGCCTGACTCCACAAGCCAATGGGAACGGTTCTTCTCTTTTTAAAGTCATGAAAAATGATTTTTTAGTGCATTTGCTGTAAAATTGTTTTTCTTTTAATGTCTTTAATCACAGCAAAAAGGGAGGGAGAGGAGAGTCAGGGTCAACTGCAATTTTCCATCCCTGACAGATTTTTGTTTAAGCTGTTATTACAGACCTCCAGTGACAGACACTGCGGTTGTTTCCTTCTCCTTGTGCCACTTACAGTTAGTAATGTTTTTACTAATGCCTAAAATGAATCTTGTTAAAACTTAAGCTTGTTATTTTTTGTTCCATCCTGTGTAAGCATGTAAAATAAAAATGATTCTTATATTGAGTAGAAAACTTAATGGAGTTGAATGGAAGTAAAGGCCTTACAGAAACCCCAGTCCTTCCATTTTGACAAACCATGGAGGAATACACTTTTACTTGTACTTTTGTAGTGATTTCATCCTACCTGTGCCTCCTTAACACCCTTGTAAGAATATTGAAAAGGAGTGTCAAAAGCCCCTATTAAAGTCAGGACAGATGGTGCGTTACTTCTTCCCTAACCATAAGACCAATTACCATTTTGAAGAAGAAAAGACAGCTGAATTGACGTAATTTGCTCTTGACATCTATGTTGGCAAGTACCAGAATTTTTTTCATCGTCCAGATACTTACAATTAGTTTTTCAATTGTTGTCAGTAAGGCCTGTTATTCCCTGTTTCCTCTCCAATTCTCTCCCTCTCTCCCAAGGGCAGGTGTTTTTCCTGAACTCTTGTTCCCCTCCAGTATGTTCTCCACTGAGGTTGCTTCAGCCTGTCTTTAAATATCATACTGGGCAATTTTTCAGCCACGCTGAAACATCAAACATTGAAGAATTTTACCTTCCAAGATCTCCCTACCCCATCCTTCCCTACTCCAGGCTGAAATCTTACACTTTTTCAGCTGGTATTAATTATTATAGATTTGCTCATCATCAAACTTTTTATAGAAAGCTGAGCAAAAGAAAGAACTGAATGTTTTGGCCTTCTCCACATCGAGCTGTTTAGCAAGTGAAGCAGAGATCTTCCTTTTGCCTGGCTTTTCCCTTACAAAGGCTGTTTATAGCTGAATTTCTTGCTATTTGCCCTCTTTTTACAAGTTCTTTTATGCCTTGGTCTTTCAGGTTCTGTCCCTAATTGCTCGTGCTCATTCTTCTTTTCCTGTAACTATTAATATGACCTCTCCTTTTTTTTTTCCCTCTTGCATTTGAGGACAGTGATGAAATGACAGAGAGGCAAGCTGCCTCTGTGTCCTGTCTGAATTTATCTGTATCTGTCCCTTCATATTATTCCTTTCTGAGTGACAGATGTTCTCTTTAGCTTACCCTTCCTTCTTATTGGCTTCCCATGAAATTTTAGTGATGCACTACCTGAATTTAGTCAAATCTACCTTCTTGAGGTCTATTGTTTGGTTTTGCTGGTGTCTCTTTTTCTTCTCCTTTTAGTTGTGAATTCTCTTCCTTTTGGCTGCATTCATGCAAGCTGCTTTCAATCTCAGATTCTTCCTACTGATTGTTAATTAATTTTCCAGAATTAACCACATCTGAAATTAAAACAAGGGAGATAAGAAACTCTGTGGGAATTGGGCACTAAAATACTCCTGAATGGCTGAATTAGAAATGTGCACCCTTACCTTACTCAGCACACCTAGCAGTACCACAGTCTGAAACTCCCTGGGGAAAAGTTTGTAGTAAACTACTATAATTAGATAAAAATGATTTGATGAATAGTAGCAAGAAGGTTATGTTAATTAATTGGTGCCCTGGTCGCTAAGATGCAGGATAACATTTTTAAAAGCAGTCAACATCCCTTAACACTTTGCTAGTGTAATAGGACTAAGTTTAATTGGGGAGATACCTCAGTGGCACTGGGATATGAGAATTTTTCAGATCTGTAGACTTCCTGCATGTTCTTGGGAAGGCCACTTAAATTTAAATCCAGCTGTTTCCAGTTGGGATCCTCAATATCTTTGTTCCTTAGTACTTGACCATGAAGGGAGGGGGGTTTCTGGCATGACCTCCTCTGTCTTGCAGCAGCTCCATTTCTGGGCATGTTGGGACAGCAGTGCACATCTCAGCCCCTGCCCTCACTTGTCTAAATCTCCTCAGGCACTCCCCTGCCTGCCTTGTGGGCAGGCAAGGTCACTCTGAGCTCCCAAATTTGGGTCCACATGAAGTACGGTGGAAGCTGCTGCTTTCCTTCGAAATGCAGCTGGATGGAAAATGTTGAGTGCTGTGCAGCAAGCACCAAGAAGTGGGCTACAGGGCTCAGTTCTTCTCTTTGTGGGAAAGGATTCAAACCGCCATTGCTCACCTCCCAAAGGGTGTGTAACTGAGGGCAGGGTAGGCTCCGCTTCACCTGCTGAACTTGTTCCACGGTGTGGAAAAGTGAAATGTTCAGTGAGTCACGGAAAGTGAGCAGGATTCCTGAGAAAAGCAGTTGGGGCTGGAGGATGATGCTTGTTCTTTCAGCCAAAGTTTGTGTACGCATTTTGCATGAAACAAATATTGCATAAAACATTGATGCAATCCTTGTGGCCAGGCCCAAACCCACTGTTCCAAGCCTCAACGTGAGCATCTAATTGCAAGGCTAAAAATCACAGTCTGCCTTTCTAATGCAAGGAAATTTTTTTCATGTCAAGCAGGGCATTGCAACAGGGGAAAACTGCGAGTAATCTGTGGGCAAGGCACCTTAGTGCAAGTTATGAGCCTGGATTCATTAGGCAAAAGAGGACATTAAACCCAATTTTCCTCATCTTGCATGAGTGCTCCACAACTGAGTGATTTATAAAGGAAGTTTGTTCCTGCTGCCAATCTATGTTGAAGAAAGGGATTGAGCTCTGCCTCTACCACCAGAGGAGAGGCTCCGGGCGAAGGCTCAGTGAAGTGAAACCTGCGTGGAGGGAAGCATCACTTCATAGCACTGAGTAAGACACCTAGGGCCCAGAAAGGGAGAAACTTAAAAAAAAGTCAGACCTCAGCATTTCCAGCCACCTAATTTACATAGCTCCCTGACAAGTTTGCTGCTGCCATGCTCAGATCCACGTATGTATGTACACAGGTCTCTCTGGGTTAGCTCTTTCAAGATATTTAAGTGTGTTACTCTTTTATTGCAGTTGTACTAGAGATGGGTAAAATATTACCTTTTCCCTGATCATACTGCTTTCTTGTCTAAGGATAAGTTACACGTGAGTCCGGTCCAAATTATACATGAGGAAAATAAGCGAGTATAGTGAAGCACTGGAATAAATTGCCTGAGGAAATCTGTGAAAAGCTTCATCATGGGAGACTTAACAAGACACTAGACAAATATCTTCCAGGGAAGTTGTAGGTAGAGTTTATTCAGTGTTTGGATGGGAGGTGGAATGGCTGATCTGCGGAAGGCCTTTCCAGCCATAATTTTCTGTGATTCAGACACCTGTGACTGTAAAGATTGCTTCATACTGTGTGTGCATAATAGCATCTTGATCTTGATAATACCACTAGATCCAAACCTATAATGTCACTTGCAGCTTCACACTTCATAAAAGATTATTTAGTGAAAACAACATCCACAACCTCCCCAGCGCAAGGATGTTAGTCCTGTGTCCAGGCAGCAGGTAAGGCACATTGGAAAAGATGAACGTCTGCTGAGTTCTCAGCAGTAAAAGCTGTCAGCACAGACATCGGAATGCAGGAGGCAAGCAGATGTTTACAGGGAAGAGACACCATGATACAGAACCTGGGGGTGCTCTTAGAATTTCTGCCAGGTGATTGATTTCCCTGCCTCAACCGTCACTAAGTGCATCGCATGTGTCAGGAGCACAGGCATGGAGCCAGCAGAAGCCTCTGCTTTGCTTTCTGGTGACAAAAGGAAATATTCTGGTCACAAAGAAAATGTTCCAGGTAGTGTTTGAGCATTTCTAACCAGCTGAGGTTAGACTGAGCATCCAGCACTCTGTTCATACCGCTTCAAAGCAGTGCCTTGTGTGCCTGTGTGCAGCAACCCCCAAATCTCTCTGGTTAGGACCAAATCTCTCTACTTAGGACCATCCATGCCTCATTTGGAAACCCATCTCTCCAATCCCGTGCAATTACCTCACAAAGAACCTGCTTCTCCTTCTGCACATAAATGGGGTCATTATTTGCCTTTCCTCCTATTTGCAGGACTGTACATGGAAGACTTTTGGAGCTGCTTACGCACAAATGTTCTTGTATTTCTGCCAGAAGGATGACTAGGAAAACAAAGCCAAAGACTGTGACTATCCTCATAAGCTGGTTTTATACATCTCAGAATAAAAGTTTAAACTGGTTTCTGCAAAAGGACCTGCCACAAAGACATATTGAAGCTTTTTTTTTGCTAGTCACTACTGAATAGTGTGCTAAGCATCAACAGCAATGAAGAAGCAGCAAGGTAGAGAAGCCCATCTTACAGCGGGAGTTCCGAAAAAAGCAACAGGAAGGACCAGGCACCTGGAAGACTTGGGCTTTGAAGTAGGATGGTTGTTAAACAGAGATGGGAGAACTGAGGGGATACTTAACATTACGTAAAATGCTGAGGCAGCTGCTGCAAAAAGTAAAGGAATAAACATTCAGTGGAGACAGAGCAAGAAATAATAAACTTAAACTGCAGCAAGAAAGATTAATTCTCGTTAGAAAAAAATATCAGAGAGATTGGGAAATATCTACTTGCCAGTTGGCAAGAACAGGTTATGCAGATACCCATCAGGAATGAGATGTTGGGGATCATCCCTTCAGGGACAATGACCTCTCAAGGCCCTTTCCAGCCATATTGTCTGTACTTGTATGATAAGATATAAAACAGATGCAGATATGACAGGAGATGTTAGCAATTGGAAGAAAATCCAACTAATTAAAAACTTTAGAAAGTTATTCTCCTTTGCTGCTCTGCCTCAGGAGACTGGAAGGTCCCTGAGGCAGTGTCTGAATATAAAAAGCAGAATAACACGGAAGCAGAAATCAAAATTTTGCTTAAATGATAACCGTAGAGACACTTAGAAGATGGAAACAAAATCTACTTTCATTATTCTTGGGCTTGCTGCAGAGCTGGAAGATATATAAATATTTACAGCAACAGGCAGTAGTAGGCTTCTCATTATCTGCATTGCCACTAGGAGAGAACGGAGAGGTCCTCTCATCTCATTGTTAATATGCATCACTACTACAGCAGTCAAGCAACTCCAACAGCTCTAATGGCAGCACCATCAAAACCTTAGATATTAATTATGGAGTTAGTTAAACCTCTAATAAAATGGCAGAATTGAGGCCATATACACAAAATCCCGCTTTTTAGGACGTATGCTGCACCAGATGCAGTGATTTGGGTTTTGTCCAGCAGAAGGTGGGAAAAATTGCTGTTAGACATTCATGAAGAGAGCCAAAGGTGTCCCATTTGTTTCTGCAGATTTCAGTCTAGCAGGTTAAATAATCCTGAGCTGTCAGACGTGAGCCACTGGGGCAGAGCTAAGACCAGTTACACCACTTGAATGCTGAAGTTCCTTCTGCTTTGTTTGGGCTTGCACACTCAGCAAAAAGCCTGTAATGAATTCAACTGGCTTGTTAAAACAAGACCTGCTGATTTCTGATCTCAGCTTTTTGGACGTTCTCCCTCCACAGTCAGCCACGTTTGCAGCAAAATGCAAGCGGCCCAGCCCAGGCATTTCGTAATGCAGCCAAACACTCTACCTGCTATGCAATACAGGAGAGGAATAAAAAGATGTTTCTGTAAAAAAACCAAAAACCAACAACATACTTTGACCAAGGTCATGCTTACTTGAAAAATTCTCAAAATGGGAGTTTTACGAGTATTCTGGGACAGCTGGATTCCACAGCTGGTGGGCTGAGAGGGCTCAAGGATGCTCAGTGAGCAAATGAAGAAATAGGATCCGAGTTGCAAAGTAGCAACTGGCATACACAGAAATATGAGTGCCCACCTTGACAGCATGACCAACACATGCCCCAGCAGGCTCCAGGGACCCTGACCCCAGCTGCCCAGAGCAGGTTGTGTCTTCTCTCCAGATGCCTGCCCAGGTCTCCTTCCTTTATGAGGGAGCTGAGAGGGATAGGAGCAAAGAGCGGGGAAAAGGCTGGACCCATAGGACCATCACCTGCAAAAGCCAGCACACAGAGAGAAGAGTAACTAAGCATGGTTGGAAGAAACTTAAAGGAGGCAAGCAGTGGAAGAAGCTCCACACAGCTCAGATTTAACTTATTTTTACCCAGGTCAAGGAAAGGCTCATCCGTCCAGTCAAAGACCAGTTCTTTTCCTAGAGTCACAACATTTCTTGCTTGCGCCAGAAAACAACTAGTAAGGAATCTAGGATCTCCACAACTGGAATAGTTTGAAATGGGAAACCCAGGTTAAATTACTTTCTACCCCTAATTTGGCACACTTGGGCCTCCTTCTTTTAAGAGTGATGACCTAGTTGAAAAGCTGCAGGGCATTGTGGAAGCCAGCTGTCTCAGCCTCCCTGTCTGATGATGTTCTGCTGTGTACAAACTGTATTTTGAAGCCAAAAAGGAGAGGGAAAGATTACCAGGTAAGATCTTTGGACCTCTGCTATTTTTAGGAAAAGATTCCCCTAAAAATGCTGTTAAAATCTGTTGCTCCTGGCTACAAATTGGCTAATTTAAGTGGGTGATGCTGAGTGTGATGGATGCTTGATAGTATTCATACGTAAGATGAAGGCAGAGATGGGGGTTTATAGCAGCCCCCTGAGTTTAGACCCGTCAATTTTAGGTACTTGTAAAACTAACTGACATCAATAATTTCCAAAAGAAATCATACCCAAGTTCACTTTTACATGTGTGTGCTCTGCCTGGACCGGGCATCCCTCACTCAGCATGACGGCTGCTGTTCATGCTGTTCTTAGAGGCCTTTCTCTGTTCAGCTTTTTTATAATTCATCCACAGGGAGCCAGGTTCTTTCTCTAGTGACTTTCCTATGCTTTTGTTACTTGTTCCTGTATGTCAGTTTGACAATAACATACATCTTCTTTATCAAGAAAAAGCAAAGGCCTTTTTTCCTGCCTAAGCCATCAGTCTTACAGCATCATTGGGCTTCATAAAGAGCTGATGGGTTTTTTTATGGCTACAGCATAGCTAACTGTGTGCTTATCTCAAGCTGCAGAGTGTTTCATAAATTTGTGTGCTTTCTTTCTTGGTTTTGAGGGCTTTTTTTTTTTTTTCTTCCCAAACCCAGAGTCAGGAGCCAAGAAATCACACTAGACTTACAGCTTCTGTCTGAAGAGTGTGCTTCTCACTCTCCTAGATACAGAGAAATTCAGAATACACTGAAGACCCAGAGGTAAATAGAAGGAAACCAAACTATGTCATTCAAATTGAGTTTATTTTTAAGGCAATCTCATTGTAGAGGATGGTGGTAGAAGTGAGGAGGTGAGGGTCAGGTGAACTTTAGTTTTGGTTATATTTTTTTCTGTTTGCTGATTGCCCTGCCATGGTTTGTCGCTGAAATACAAAAGTCCCTCTCCCTTTACTGGACAAAATCAGAAAACAGTAACTTGGGCCCTGGAGTTTTACTTTTCATGCAGGAAGAGAAGGCCAAGTTTAAAGAGCCTGGGAAGTGTTTCCCAAATAACTCACCAAGCTATTTGTGTATGCATATACACGCACAATGTAAGACGGTGAGAAACCCATTTGAATCTGTCATGATGATGATATCAGAAAAGTATTGCTATATCACTACTAACTTTAAAATTTCTTGGATAATGGGTCCGTAAGGTTACAGGTCCTGTGGGTAGGGCATCCTGTCTGCTCAGCTTGTTCACTTTACCAGCACACCAGATCTGTCTCTGGAGTTGGGACCCATCCTGAGGAGACCTCACTTTGCAGAAGAAGCTGCAACACCACACAGTGATGGGTGAAGAGAGTGAGATGCCATGCACAAGCACAACCTGGGCAAGCCAGAAAAGGACAAAAGGCCAGGGTCATGGGTACCACAGCAATAATACAGGTGGCCATTCTGGCACCATTGGGCACAATAACTGTTCAAGGTGGCTGCACCACCATGCTGCCCAGGGCTGGTAGATGACACTTAATTTGCCTGCGTGAATCCTTGTCATGACCAGCCCCAATGCCTGACAGGGAGCCATTAGAATTTGGGTGATTTTAGGCAGAGGGTGACCACATGTGGCTTTTGCCTCATGAGCAGTAACTCCCAGGACTCGTGCAGCTGCAGTCCTGCATACATAAAAGCCTGAAAAGCAAAGACAACCTTGAAAGAGCTGATGTGGTCAGAAACTTGTCCATTTTTTTCCCTACAGATCAGCTGGTCTGTACATACTGTTATTGTCCTTACAAACCCTGCCACTCTCATAGATGTCTTTGTGGTTTTGGATCAGCAAAAATTAACGTCTCCTGATGGTACAAGGGAGAGAAGACTAGGTCTCCTCTTTAGTTGGTGGCATCACACAACTGATATTAGCAAAGACATAGTCAGTCAGTCCACCAACACCTAGCTCTGACTATGGAAATTCAGTGTAGTCAGTCCCCAACATCAAAAAAAACCCAACAAACACCCATGAACTCATATAGCTAATTTAAAATATGTGTACGTCGAATCAATAAATCAGGTGTTATTTCTTTTTGAGTACACAGTTTCAGGGTTTTTTCTTCGTAGCCATCAAAGCTAGAAACTCAGATTCTCAATGAAAACATCTGTCTCCCATGGGAATTGAAGAAAGCTACTAAATGTTGAGAGATGCTGGCAGCACTGGTAGCAGAGTGGAGATATTCTGTGGAGATACTATGGGGGAATATCACCAAAACTGATGGAAACAGAAAACAGTCACATTTCTAAAAAAAAATATTTCAAAGAAACCTATAAGAAAGGTCAGATTTATTATAGTGCTTTAACTGGTTTTGGATGCTTTGCAAAGCCAGTTTATGATACCACAGAATAGCTGTTATTGAGAGAAATAAACTGAATAGCAGAAAACGTCAGCATCTGTGTTATAACAGAATTGCACATCTCCTGCGAAGGCAAGAAGTGCTTGCTCTATTGTTGCGCACAGCATGATAAATCCTGTTTTGCTACAGAAGATAAATGGTAAGGTACCTTTATTTTTTCCTTTTTTTCTCTCTTCTTTTTTTTTTTCAAATTCACAGCCAGTCAGTCCTCTTATCAGTGATAAGACTTCCAGAGCACAGTGACACTTACCAAAGGTGAAATCACCCAGATACAAGATATTTTCATCAACAATTCCTGTCAGGGCTTTGGCACATAGCTTAAATTGCTTTTCTTAGCAAGGCACCAGTTGCATTTTAAAAAAACCCTTCATTTACCTGGAAAGAAAATGCTGTGGCAACAATCTGCCAGCCTTGCTGGCACATGTGAGACTTTTATCAGCCAGCCGTGCCTGCACACGTAAGGCTCCCATCAGGTACTGGAAGGTGAGCGTATTTTTCCAGGTATGTTCTCAAGGGCAAACTGCACGTCTTGTGAAGGTGTGGGAAGCAGTATTTGGACTGTTATGCCCTAGGGATGATAAAACCACTGTTTGAAGAGTGTCTTCTTGAATAACAAGTTTTCACCACATCACAAAGCTTTATCCAACACTGGGCAACATTCAGTTGTTTTTATACATGAAGTCCATGACTCTCACTCTCTCCCCAGTCAAGGATTCATTTTAAAGCTTCAGACTCAGAGTACTCTTGGATTTCTTCAATAGGTTTCTGCAATTCCTTATGTTACGTGCTTGTCCAGGGTAGTGTGTTGGGGAGGAAAGCCTTAGGTGAAGCATTAGCAGGCTGTCAAACTCTTTTTAATCCTATTCAGCCAAAGTAAATCTAAGCCTTAGTGGCTTTTATATTTGTGAGATACCTTCGTTTTCTTGAGTCTCAACTCATTCAGAAGATCAGTATTTTAATCCTGCTCTGTTCTACCCAGTACCACTTTCTCTCTTAAGTAATTGTTTGGAACAGGATTTAGTGAAAAGCAGATTAGGGAAATGGTAAGGGCATGGAGAACTGGCCAGCAGAAATAACACACTGGTAGCTTGAATAATTGGCCAGTGTTAGCTATAACAGGATGCATCTCATTGCGATTAAGCTTCAACGCACCTGAATTTCCCAGGTCCTTACACAGACAGTCGTAGGTCAACAGTCTTTCAGTATGAAGTGTTAATCTGTTTTAGTAGTTGTAACTGCTTACATCTCTTCCTTTTGCTTATATCATAGCCTATGGCTTTGGGCACAAGCCCTGTGCCGCTGTCCTTGCATTGCACAACGGATTGAGAAGAGGGCTGCCCACCCTTCCTGTCCCCAGGCACAGGTCTAACAAAGCTTCCTAAACCTCCAAGGTGGTGGGCTATGTTCACCTGTGGCATCATCTCAGATTTTACAGAGTGACGGGTTTGGCCTCTCAGAAATACCCTTCAAGGTCACCCCCAAGAAAACAGTATTTTTCTACTGTGCTGTGTGATTATAAACAACTCTGGAGTCTGATGTGACATGCAGGGAAAAAATGGTAGTCCAATAAATACAGCTAGACAGCAGTAAGAAATTCCTTTGAGAAAATTTCATTGTTTCCAACCCAACCTTAGTTTTCCAGATTATTATGTCTGTTTCACATCTGCGGAAAAGCCTTATGTGAGTAGAAGTGTGTTTGCTCTCAATGATTTCAGTTGGTTTAGTAAAAGATACTACCTCCCTATTGGAATAAGCCACTCTAAAACCGGGAAGGCTTTTGTCAAATTCTGAAACAATTAATTGGTCAAATCTTTTATTTTTGTCCAGCAGGAGTTAAATATGAATCAATTTAAAAATGCTGTGTGCTTTGCCAGATGACCTACAGTAAATGAAACAGTTGGAAAAACAATAACGTTATGGTGGTAAAGGGTCACAGAGTGAGCTGCTGCTTTCTAACACCCAGGAAGGACCTAAGCAATAGAAAGCACAAATGGGATTTCAGCATGTTCTTCTACCCAGCAAATTGATTTTTCCTTCAGTTTCTCTACAGGAGTCTTGTTCCCAAGCTGCATTGCTCACCTTCTGGCTGGCCATTGCAAAAAAGGCAACACTAAGAAGCACTGTGGTACACAGCTCAGGGTGTGGCCAGACAACCCGATGGGACGTGCTGAGATGCTAAAAACTGCTTTGAGATGTGGCCTCCCCACTTTCCAGTGAACAATGGCATTAGTAGGGTCACCCAGCTCCAGCCCTTGGATGCTGTACTGGAGAAGCAGGCTCAAAACCCAGACCAACAGCATATAGCACCAGCAAAAGGCAGGGGCAGTTGTTTGGTTAATATTTAAACACATATACAACTTTCAGCCCTTGACAACAGCCTCTCCAGCAACTACGCAGAGAAGTCCTTGAATCCTACCTGGGTAACTCCCAACTCCTGTTTCTTCTCTGGATATGTGAAACTGCATATGGCAGGTTCCCCCCTGATCACTCAAACTATTTGAGCAGAGCTCTTCATGCTTGTGTTACTTTCTTTCCTGTTTGCTGCCAACGTCCAGAAGAGATCTCTTCTCCACTTCTAGCAGATCCCTGAATCTCCTCACCTCCTTTTCAACCGCAATCCCTTCCTCCCCAGTTCCCCCAGACAGCTCACTCCCCCTTTGTCTTTTCAGAGGTTCCAGAAATGGTCTTTTGTCACCATGGAATCAGCTTCTCAAACCCACAAATCCTTATCTTCTTGTTAACTCTCATTTCTTCCTCTACTTTTTTCTTCGGCATCACTGTAAGCTAGCCTTATGCCTTCACCTGCCACATCTTAAACTCAGATTTAGTAAGTATCCCTACGTGTCCCTAGGTGACCTTCACTCTCTCCCTCTGACGTTTGCTTTTTATTGCTGATGTTCAGCCAAGGACCAGCAGGAGCACTGAACATCCATTGCCCTTGGGAAGCCATACCAGAGTCACCAGCAGCCCTCTGAAACTGCAAAGTCGCCTATCTAGACTTGACTCCTGATGCCTGTGAGACCAGAGCGGAGGAGTGGGAAGCAGATACAGTCCTGCTTGTATCTGGTTCTAGCTGCCGCTTTTATTCAGGCTCAGCTAGGCTGTTTTACCCTCCTGAATTGTGAATGGGAAAAATGAAATGTTGTGGGGTGAAGACTGAGATGTGAAAGTGAAGGGCTTGTGGGTTGGCTTCTGAGGCACCTTTTTCTATCAATCTTGGCTAAGTGGCACATGTCATCGTACACTAGAAAATGCTGTTTTCTATGTGTCCCACATGTAGGGACACTTAGGGACAGATTGCAAATGAGTCCCCTTTGGATCATGCTAGTAAAACTGTTTCTTCTTTTTATCCTTCAGAAACAGCACTTTACCACATCCAGAAAGGTGATTTGGGATTTGATTTTTCCTTTTGGGAACCTGAAATCAACCTCCTGTGAAAAAATTTAAGTAATATATGAAAGAACTAGATGAGACATGGTTTTTACATACATTTTTATTTGCGCACACACACACACATTTATATGTGCATATATATGTATAGTATATATAGAAATATGTATGTGA
The DNA here is from genome assembly GCA_017639485.1 of Pluvialis apricaria. Classification (NCBI taxonomy): domain Eukaryota; kingdom Metazoa; phylum Chordata; class Aves; order Charadriiformes; family Charadriidae; genus Pluvialis; species Pluvialis apricaria. Next base: position 138,752,450 of record CM030008.1, on the reverse strand, counting down.
GTGTATATACGTGCTATTACCTTGAAAAATTCTCTTATCAACACCACTTTAAAATAAAAATAAAAGAAATATACATAGGAGAGAAGGGATGAAATAATTTACTATAATCTTATTTGCAAGAATAACAACACAAAAACTATGAAGACACAGAATATCCCGAAGGGAAAGAAGGAATGATAGACTGGGAAAAGGCTGGAAATGGAACTGCAGGGAGTAACATATTTTGTGAGGAAACTGCCTGTGCAATCTGCTTCACTTGGAAAAGAGTGTCAAGTCTCTGCTATTACATCCACTTACTAATAACCCATCTGTCGGTCTTCTAACTCAAGCATTTCTGCTAAAGATGGTATCTTTATCACAGAAATAGTGTTAAAAGATAAGATAGGTTTTAATAACTTAATGATCATGTTTGTTTCCCATGTGAAAAAATGAATTCAAGAGCCTAATCAAAAGGATAAAATTCTGCATCTAGAAAGCAAAGAAAAAATGTTTTAATGATAATCCGTTTAAATACCAGGAACACTTTCAAAAGAACCAACATTTGGAAGAAGACATAGAAGGTAAGGGAAGAGACCCTTGTTCTTCAGTTGCTAGAAATAGGTAAATTACTTTTGGGGGGTTTGTTCTTTTTTTTTCATTTTTACAATGTTTCTGCAATCTAATATCGAGACATTTACAGCTTATCTCAGACAGTTTCTACCCTGAGATATGCCTGTTTGATAATAATTTCCCAAATCCATCTGGTTCTAGTAGGTGTTCTCTGAACAGTGAGCCGCCCTGTCTTAAGCACACGACTCTTTCCATAAATCATTCTTGAAAAACTGTGCTTTTCTAGAGGTGTAACAGAACATCCCTAGGGGACTTTCTGTGATGGTCCTTCCTTCAGACTTGTCTTTGTAAGACATGAAGTCTGAAGGGATCACTTTGTCTTAGTTTTTATGAACTGTGAAATAGTTCATGTTTGCTTCTACAGCCACTGTCATTCTCTTCCGAGCACCAAATCCATGTGAAACTCGGCTTCTCTAACACAATATTGACTATTATGCTAAACTTTTATGATCCTTTCTCATTTCATTATGAAATGTGATGGGTTGATTGTAAAGTGTAGGGAAATACAATACAGAAACAATATGTTCTGTAGATTCACCTTTTCTTGTAATCAGCATCTCAGGAGAGGGTAACGAGACTCAACCAGCTGGGGTATGTTGCGGTTTCAGTCCAGATGGAGTTAACTTTCTTACCAGCAGCTGGTATAGTGCTATGTTTTGCATTTGGGGTGGGAATAGTGTGATAGCGCACTGCTGGTTTTGATTGTTGCAGAGCTCTCAAGGTCTTTTCCGCTCCCTACACCGCCCTGCCAGCGAGTAGGCTGGGCAGGGGGGGCACAAGAAGTTGGGAGGGAACACGCTGGGACAGCTGACCCCAACTGACCAGAGGGGTATTCCACACGATGTGACATCGTGCTCAGTATATAAAGCTGGGGGAGAGAGGAAGGGGGGGACATTTGGAGTTGTGGCATTTGTCTTCCCAAGTAACCATTACACATGATGGAGCCCTGCTTTCCTGGGGACGGCTGAACACCTGCCTGCTGATGGGAAGCAGTGAATGAATTCCTTGTTTTGCTTTGCTTGCGTGTGTGGCTTTTGCTTTACTTATTAAACTGTCTTTATCTCAAGACACAAGCTTTCCCACTTTTACTCTTCTGATTCTCTTCCCTAGCCCATCCAACTGTGTGGTCCTAGTTGCCAGCTGGGGTTAAACCACAACTGGGTGTTACATGATTTTCATTCTTCAGTTACCGGTTTAGAGAACAGCATGAAGTACGTCCAGACTCTGGAAGAGTACTGCTACAGGAGTGAGTCAGTCTGCCCCTCTCCTTGGTTTGTTTTCAGGCCCGGTGCTGGTGGGACATTTGAATCTTGTATTTCAGCTTCTCTGGTCACAAGCAGCTTCGGCAGTAAATGGAGCTGGTCGGCAGAAACCCTACAGCTCTAGGTGTTATTATGCACCTGGTTTTCTTCACAGAGCCAGTACACGTGCCAAAAGTGTGTAGCCTTATTTGTGTTTAGTTCCCCACTTAGTGCTCAGTTACTAGTAATGTTTTATACAACCAGGAAAGCTGAAAAGGGGAATGCGCTATTGCCCTTAGCAATAATTCATATTATGAAGATGGTTTAATATATGCCTTTACCCTCACCTCATGAAGTGCATTCTGTTCACAAGTGCAGGGTCGGTGTGACAGTTCAACATGCGTATAGAATATCTTACAGAGCATTGCTAAGGCAGTTGTAAAAGACAGCAGTGGACTGCAGTGACCTGACAACGATGGAAATTATCTTTCCTACTTAGTAAATAAGAGCCATTGACTTTAATAGATGATACATCATACCCTTTCCTCAGTAGGAAATTAAATACTGCAGATGCTAAGAGCTCTTCAAGACCACATGCTGTGAAATGTTTGCATTTCCCATCAATGCCACTTTTCTCTTTACAAGACATTCAATTCCCCAAGAGTTTGCTCAGGTTTCTGGCAGAGATCACACAATTAAATTTTTTTTCTTTCTTTTTGTTTTCTTTTTTTGAGTGGTTTTATCCTCGAGGAAACTGGGCAGGCTAGCCAAATTCAGCATGACAATCAGTGCTGAAATGCATGTGATCACCACCAAGACAAAAAGTGCCTTTAAAGTGTCACAATCTCTTTCACACTGTGTGAGTTCAATGAAACCACACCACATGACTGTAAAACTGAAGTAAGAATGAAAGGTTTCCACTCGATTGCCCATATTTCCTGAAGAATAAAAAAAGACGTGCAGATTATATATTTGTGAAACACAGCTGCTTTTGGAAAAAAATAACAGGAACAGACAGGACCAGGGACTTCAAGAAAACCATGAGGGGTGTGTTTTCTGCAGTAGATTCATAGAAGTTAAGATCTTAATCCGGTCAGACTTCTGTATTTCCTAAATCATTCAACTTCACACAGTCTTCACACAGTAGTGCCTGCAAGTGGAATAGATAATTTTAATTTGACTAAAAAATACCTTCCAGAGACGAGGATGATGAAAAATAACTGGTACTGACTTGGAAACAAGATACAGAAAAATTCTGTCAGGCTTTATTAATCTCACTTGCTCAGGGAGTGTACCTCAATTCTATTTTTAATTTTCCCAATTTCAGCTTTCAGACATAGGCTGTTGTTATGCCTTAGTATAAGGAGATATATCAAACATAACAGTATCCTTTTGCTGTGTATCTGAAGTGAAGGCAAGATGATTACACTGTGTTCAGCTTCCTTCTCAGTTTCTATACAAAACTCAAGCTACGTATGCCCCTCACTGAGAGACATTTTTTCATCCCTCAGAAAATTTGTGCAGCTCGTCAACAAATCTTCTCTTGATCCTGTACAAGACATGCAGCAGTTCTATACTCTGCATCCAGCATCTTTCATACCATAAAAATACCCTATTCCTCTTAACCCTCAAGAATGACATTAGTCCTGTTTGTCACACTCTTAGACTGATGTTAACACTTTGTGGTTTGGTCAAATTCCTTTACAAATCTACTGTTTTCCAGTATCCCATTTTCATATGCATAATGTAACATGTTTTGTTTGTTATCAAGCCCAGCTCGTGCTGCATTACCAGCCCTTAATCTGTGATAATTTATCATTCTGTCAGTCTTTGTGTCATCCACGGGTTTTATTGGCAGGGATTTTATATCTATTTCCATCTTTAATAAAGGTATTAGATTGAGCCAGTACTGACTACCGCCCACCAGTTTTACACAAAACCTATTAAGCTACTGATCCACAGCATGAAACCCCATGAGAGCATAAGGGTATTTCTGAGTGTTGAATAATCACTCCCTGATTCTTGAAGCCCAAAATCTGTTCAGGCAGGAGGTTTAATTTTAAGACAGTCATTTGTGTTCTCTCTGAAGCCAATAGAAAGAGAAATTCACTTCCAGGTGCATCCTGTCATGAAATACACACTGTTAGTATGTGGCCTGAATCTGCCTCTCTCACTGCACCTGGTCTGTAGAATCATAGAATCACGGAATCATCCAGGTTGGAAGGTTAAGATCATTGAGTCCAACCATCAACCTAACAAACACTGCCAAGCCCACCATTAAACCATGTCCCTCAGCACGATGTCTATCCGTCTTTTAAATACCTCCAGGGATGGTGAGTCCACCACTTCCCTGGGCAGCCTGTTCCAACATTTGATAACCCCTTTGTTGGAGAAATTTTTCCCAATATTCATCCTAAACCTCCCCTGGCACAACTTGAGGCTGTTGTAGCTAGAGCTTAGTGGACTAACTTAGCTAAGTTCGCTAATCACTGAATGGCTGAAATTAAGTGATACAAACCCAAAACTGTATGTTTCTGTAGTTACAGTAGAACAGAAACACCATCCTAAGGAGGGAACTGAAATACTACTGTAATCTCAAGTGTAACTGTAGCTTGAAGAGGAGGCTTGTGGTTATCTTTGCATTTCCTCAGAGCATTGTGGCTGCAGACAGCAGGTTACTGAATCAGGTCCAGAAATGGGACAGCACAGAGTACATAATCAAGAGACAAGCAACAGAGGGGAAAATGGTGGCAGCAAGCCTATTTTTAGTAACCAGCCCAGTGAGAGAGTGGCTCAGCGTGTGTCTTGACATGTTCTGTCTTCTCTACACAATCAGGTCACACACGGGGAACATGATCCACTAAAGGGCAAGTCTGAGGCAAAGTAACATGATGCATTCTATGAAAATTACATGTATGTTAAGAACAACAGCTTCTGATTTATAGCCAAGACTAAAAGAACTGAAATAATCTTTGCTGGAACTGCTACATATCCTTCCGTCTTGGATGAAAAAAATTCAAAGGAAGACACAGGCACAGTATCAATCACATGAAGATCTGCAGTAGGAGGACAGTACTTGAGTTGCTTGGAACACAAGCACCTCTCCTATGAGGACAGGCTGAGAGAATTGGGGTTGTTCAGCCTGGAGAAGAGAAGGCTCTGGGGAGACACAGAGGCACTGCCACTATTGCTGAAGGGCTTGGCCTTGGCCAGTGGTAAGTCCATCTTACAGCTGGCTGTAACTGGCTCCATCCAACACAGGGACAGCTTCTGGCAGCTTCTCACAGGAGCCACCCCTGCAGCCCTCTTGCTACCAGAACCTTCCCATACAAGCCCAATACATGTATTTAAGATGCTAGTACAAGTACCTGGCTTAGATGTCATGATACCTGCTGCGTGCTGTTAGCCTATGCAGAGAACTTGGATTCAATGGCACTAGACTGTAGGTAGCCTGAACTACTCATTGCTCTCTTGGAGCTGGACAACTTTGTAGCAGTCTACTCATATCCTCTTTGGGAAGCTAAGATTTCTCATCTTTCACAAAGGTCTGTGGACAGCTGCTGATTGCATTTTCCATTTCTTCTTAGCACGTTAATGATAACTAAAGAAATGCTCTGAATTCAGTGAATCTGAATGAGCTAATGGGCTCCAAAGTTAACACAGCTGTGCAGAGCAACATGTTTTAAATGGGAAGATCACAAAGCGGAAGTTGGACCATGTACATGTGATAAATGACAAATTTTCAGAATGAAAGCCGACGGCAACACCCTGGGAAGTGAAGCTTTGTTCCTTTCTCCTTCCTTTTTCTGCTTCACACCATGATCCCACTGGATCTGGACGAGCAACTGAAGATAAGGAGATGCCTCAGACTGCTGAAAAAACTTCCTTGTCTTGTTTTATTTTTTCTTCATGAACATTAATGGCTGGAGGGAAAGGAGAAAAGAATTTTGAAAAAAAAAAAAAAGTCCCCAAATGTAAACATTAGGATAAGAAGGGATGAAAGGCACTCAAAACGCATTTAACAGGAAATTAATTTAAGAAAACACTTCACATATTTTCTGATCCCAGTATATGAAAACAGACAACTAAAGATCAAGATTATATGTACAGAAATAATTCAGGACATGAGGGGGAAAAGATTCTGCTACCTTGAATTTAGTTCCTGTCAGAAGAAGGCCTGGTGGTAGGACAGAAGCTTTCTTATCATCCCGGACAAGCACCATATTAACATTTCTTGCTGCAGAGGGACAAGGAGCACAAGAAGTCACAGCCAGTTATTTGAAGAAAGAAAATCTGACCAAGTCTTTCAGCTGAGTGACACACCTACTCCCCTCTTTTTAGTTTGTTAATATAATCTAATAGATATCTCATGAAATCAGTTGAAATTGGCAGGTAAAAACAGTCAGCAGAGAAACTGAATCAGGCAGGGAAAATAAATTACTATAAAGGAAGTTCACATTTTTTACAGCATTTTGTTATTGCTGTCTGGAAAATTCAGCCAAGGAGTCATGCACTACAATGCTAACCTTTGCATTATCAAGTATGCAGTCATCCAGTCAAATTTACATGTGTTGGTCTGTGGTGGGTTGACACCAGCCAGCAATGAAGCACCATACAGGCTGGTACAAAAATTAAGTCCATCCCATCCAGAGCCAGTACAGCATGTACTGGTCATATAAGAACTCTATATAGATGTCATGTAAAGAGTTAGGTACCTAAGAAAAAAAAACCCAAAATATTAACCTCCTACTCTTACCAAAGGAAGCAGCAGCATATTTTTTGCCAATCTGAAGGCTCTTTTTCAACTCTGCAGAAGAATACTATCAGCTTTTGTTAAGAAATAATATAAAGGCAGAAGAATTTTAAAAACAACATTTCTTCAATCTAGGGATATTTCTTCTTTCCCAAAATTATATAAAATTATTACAATCAGGATTTACAGTCTTTGTCTTAGTGGTGGGGTTTTTTTTAAAAAAAAAGGAAGAGAGAAAGTCAAATCATTAATTTAATGATTACATTGCTGAGATCATTTCATCTACTCTACTTTATTAGCTCCCCAGTGATTACAAGGATACAAAGCAGCAGTTACTTAGGGCCAAGATGTCATCTGGATATTAGAACTACAAAGACAAGGGTGACTTTGAAGATCAAGGGAATAATTCATGACTTTGTGTCTTAGACACAGAAGATTGAATGCTGACCAGTGTTTCAAGGTATGGTTGGAAAATTACACTTGATGGTCTACAAATCATCTAGATTCTAATTCAAGAGGAAAGCACTAATTACTAGAGATAAGGATAACAATTTTATAATCCCTCAACTGCTCAAGTTCAGTTAACATAAATGGATAAAAGCCTTGAGTGCATCCTACTCTCATCATTGTTGTCATCATGTAGAAAGTATCTCATCTAACTTTTGACATAAAGATACAGAGCTTCATGTAGGAGCACTCTTGCTCATTTCTACAAGATATTCATACGATTTACAAAATTATTATTCTATCATAGGCAATGACCTTAAAATGAGAGCATTTGTACTCTGTAATCCACCACTGGACCTCTGTTGAGTATAAAGGGGAATCGAAGGTGACTTGCTTTGAAATAGATACCCATTTTCTAGGCATCCGCATTTATTCAGGACAGTCCCGTATTGGCCAAGCCACAGTAGCCAGAAAATATGAAGTGATTCAGCTTGCCTTAACCAACAGTATAGAGAGTTAAACCCTGTATTTGAAATAGGATGGGGCCACAAGGACATAGTCCAAGTACAGATTGTTCTCTTGGTGACCACAGAACAGCTGGTGAATTACCCTTACTGCAGCTCAGAAAATTACAACCTTACGACTGAATTAAAGTTATCTGCCTTTAATTATCACAACTGAAGTTGAAGATCCAAGCCAACAACACATTCTGGTTTGCAGGTACACCCTATTACACTGAGACTGGGACGTGCAGAAATAGATGACTTACAGTGACATTTATTTCAGTGTTTTTAAAAAATTGGTTACTTAAAAAGTCCAGATACTTTTATGGAATGAGTTTGGAGTTAGATTTGTGATAACAATAATCTTTTATATATGTTGATTTATTGCAGCAATATCATAATACAATTTGCAGCAAGAATGTTAAACACATGCAAATAGCTCACCTCTTCCAGATACCATAAACTAAACACTGCTTTGAAGTAAATCCCTAGATAATCCCTGAAAATTGTTGCATTATAAAATGTAAGGAGTAAGAAATGTCTTCCCTGTGATGTAGGAATAGCTCTTTCAGGGAGCAGAAAAAAGGATGGGCAATTTGCTTCGTCCCTGTGGCTGTAAACACTTACCTTCCACCACATACCTGCTTCATTGTTTACTGAGCTGGACAAGCCTGGGACCTTCCTTTTACTCTCATGGCCCTAGAAATCTAAGCTGATTTTCAGATTTTCCTGAGAAGGAAAGTTGCTGTTTCCTCATTTATATTAAAACCATGCTTATATCAGTTAGGAAAAGGAATAAAGCTATTTGATTTTGAAGGAAATTTTATACCAAATTAGTAAAAGGCTGAACCTTACCATCCTGTTAAGGAAAAAAAAATATTCATAAGCTTTTCCTTGCCTTTTTCCACCTTTACGTGTTCACCAAATTAGGTTCCACCTTTGGTAGGCATGTAGAGGGGAGGAAAAAATGACACGGTACCTGAAAGAGAGATTTGAAGAGAGGCAGCGAAGACAAAGGCTCCCAAAGTGCAGGGCTGTAGTTTGGAGAGTAGGAAGTGTAAGTAACTTTAAGAAGGATAAGCAGCTTCATAGCATGAGGCGTTACTAATATACACAGTGAGGAACAAATAGATCAACATTTCTCTTCTGGTTTGCCTTTGCCTTTTCATAAACTTGAATGACAGAGGATTCAGCTCAGTTTTCAGCAGTCTCACTGAAGTGTCTGTTTGCAGTCAGTGCCTGCCTTTCCATTCATCTTCATGGCATTAACAAGCCCTGATTTAAGAGAAAGAAGGGCACTTTCCTCTCCAAGCAACGGCACTCTGCTTCTCGGCAGCCCTGACCTTCTTGTTCCCATTGCAAAGCAGGTCACAGGACGTCACAGACAGACACTTCTCAAGCTCACCAACTGCTCTTTTTTAAAAAGAGAAAGTTTTGTCTGTCTGCTTGGTGGGGAAGGGGAAAAAAAAGGAGAGAGATCATCTTGTGTATTTTCTTCTCTCCAAAGAGGCTCATTGCTAGTGTAGCCTGACAAGCGGCATAAATTAAGCAAGTTTCAAAACACGAGGGACACACTTTCTGCAGAAGTTGTGTTAGGTATTAATTTAGCCCAGGTTGCCCAAGCCCAGACCACCCTCTTGCCTAAAAGCAGATTGAGAATTTGGCCATCCAGCCAATAAGCTAAAACCACAGAAATTTAAGTCATTGTGGCTCTCCTGTCCAACCTGCTCTAGGTGAACCTGCTTTAGCAGGGGGTTGAATTAGATGATATCTGAAGGTCCCTGCCAACCCCGACCATTCTGTGATTTTGGATAGTATAATACAAATAATACAACTAACAAACAGATTTAGTTCAAGCATCAGAATATATTATTTCTTTCAATGTGCAACATAGTTTTTCCTCTTCAGAGATTTTACTTTTAACACTGCAGTCAAATTTGAAGACAAAAGGAAAGGTGAGGCAGGAGGCATATCAGCTTTCCTCTGGAACTCACAAGACAGAAATCTGAGATTGAAGTATTCTAGTTGCACTTGACACTTTCCCAGAATTAATAGGAAAGTTGCCATTTCGGTATGAAGACTAAGCTATGTAATTGGTATCAACTCTTGGTTGTTGTTATGCCAAAGCACTCAGTGGCCGACACCACTGCAGTCTCAAGGGACTAAAAGTCATTATCTCTGCTTACATGTAAAGCAGACCTTTAACCTCAGCTCCTGGAATTATCCTGGTGTGTGTGCTTGCAGACCCAAACTTTGTTTATCACCAAGATATGAAGGTAAATGACCTTACAACTAAATTGTTCTTTTAGTGTGCAATGTTAACAACCCTGCATTTATCTTCATAATAGGAGTACGAGTACAAGTAGAATCTCACCAGGATGGTGTTAATAGAACTAACATCTAATTATAGAACTTTAAAATAATGCTCTGCTAACATAAAGTATTGATATGTTTAGCACAATGATTTTTGTCATGTACACCAGAAGGTGAGGGATCTTCCAAAAGTCTATGTAAGTAGACGTGAATCCAAAGTCCACCACTTCTGACTTATTCAGGTTGATTACGAACACAGAAATTTTAATCTAGGTTCCACACTAGCCCAATTGTGTATGAAAGATACAGGTCCCCGCTTGACAAGACTTATTTTACAGCCTTTATACTCATCCCAATAACTTTAAGACATGATAGACACAACTTCCAAAGAACACTGAACAGCAGTTTCAACAAGTGCCAGCGAGGATACTGGATTAAGCCTGTTCTGCTTTTATCCCAGAACATGTTACATTATTGGCAGGCAGAAAGAATTTTTTGAAACAGCTACTGTGGTTGGGTTCTGTACCAGCAAACGTTCAGGAAACGCATAGGTAATTTGCATGACCAGTTGAGAAAGCAGTCTCCAATATTTTCTGCTTCACAAAGCAGAAGATGGTACGCAGCTAGATGAGATCATATGAGGCACATAGTGTTTCTGTGGCGCCAACAGACTCCATGAGTTGTTTGGTTATAGAGAGCCATGCTCACCCAAGTATGCACCGATATGTCATCCCAGACTAGTCTAGATTTAGTTTTAGCTAAGCACTTCCAAGTACTTGCCAGATGAGTCTCACAGCTTGCCTTACAGGGTCAGAGAGATTGTAGAGTTTTGCTAGTCACATCAGTATGCTCTGGAAGATCCAGTAGCTTCAGTACTGTCCCAGGTTGCACACTTTCTGCCTAGCAGCAGGCAGTGTGAGTGGATCATTATCTTACTAGAGTTACTTGCAGGAACTGGCCAATAAGCCTCTCTGCCCCAAAGAAAGCTTGGTTCTCCAACACTGTGTTGCAGCCAAACTCTTTTATTGCTAATGAGAACAAATGCTTAACACCATGTTGCATCTGAGAAGTTAGCTGTTAGGCAAGACAAGAAGGTTCTTAGGTTGTTTCTACTTCCGAAAATGTCTATTTCTCTAGGGGATGAGACAGGAAAAATGGTCTCTCATCCTTCCTAAAGACAAAAAGATTTCAGCTGAAGTAGACACTGTGGTAATCAAGGAACCAAATTATATAATCTAATAGGGTTATAGCTAGAAGTTGAGTCTCAGACTACTCTATACCATTACATGAAACTTCAGCATTGCTCCAGTTAGTTTCTTTGGCAGTAAATTCAGCAAATTAATTGATTTGTATGTTTGTAAGTTTTAATAAGCAAAATAACTGGCAGGTTAGTTACAGGCATGCTTTCAATACATCTGTAAGAGCTTTGATGACTGTTTTTATAAAAATATGATCGCATATCTCAGGTATAATCAAGCCACTTCACAACAGCAAGTTCTGATGCTACATGGATCAGTTCCTCATAAGTTCTCATGCAGGTAATTTTATACTGTATTCCTACAAAGATATAGAAGGATAGACTGGAACTCATGAAGAGGTATTTTCATTTAGGATCAGTAAACTAGACTTCTTTTCCTTGCAAATCTGTGCAGAACTGTACCTGTATGAACTGAATTACTGAACGCTTTCCCTTGATGACTTACAAACTCTGGAAGGATCTTGGTCGTCTTAACAATTAAACTTGGCCCATTGGGTTAGAGCTCTGTGGTCACCTAGTTCTTCTGTAGTTTCTTAAAAACTGGCAATGAGCCTTAAAAATCTTTCCTGCACTGTGTATCATATTAATAGCACATGTTCAATTCAGCAATATTTGACGACATTCTATTACCATTTCAGGCATCAGGTGTGGATTTAAAACACCACAGTTACCACAGTGAGACTCCTTTCCACAAGCTTATTTTCACAACATCTACATCTGTCATCACAGTTACTCATACTGCATTGTTCACTGCTGCAATGTGTGCAATCTGCCCAGGGATGCAAGCAGCTCATTCAAGGCGCAGTGGTCCACTGTGGCATTAAGTCCTTCACGGCTTGATAACGTCGCTTTCCCTATAGATGGAGAATCCTCCCAGACCGTTTGCCTATGTGTGGCCAAGATTTTGCACTTTCCCATGTCAGAGTTTGAAAAGATCTTAATGACCTGTAACTCTTAAAATATATCTGAAATAGGATTATGTGTATCAAAGTGATCATTTGAGCCCTTCCCTCAACTCATCCCACAAAAAGACAGTCAAGGTAACTGTAGGTGGGGATTTGAACCCGGGCTAATTATTGCTTCTTTTTGTCTTCGCATTAACTACATTGCTAGTTAATGAACGTGGGTTCAATGGTATCCCACTGTGCTAATGTCTTCCCATTTCACAAGTGCATCTTCCTGTAAGAAGGAATGTGAACGGACTTGACTTTTTGACTTGATGAGGACCTTGAATGTCACCCTAAAAGCAGGTTTATTTAGAACTAATTTTAAAGATTTTGCATATGAATCTTAACTCATCATCTTTACTCCAGTAAAGTACTCCCTCTTCATAAATGTCAGTCTATGATAGAGATTTCCATAAATGAGATCAAGGCATGGTACCAAAAGAATACAAGTTTATGCTGTTGCACTACATAAACACCTGTTAGCTGGAACAGTAAATGCTAGGTCAAAAAACCAAATGCTCAATACTTAAGCAGCAGTCTGGGAGGAAGAAATCTCAATGCCAAGGAAAATGGGAAACTTTCCTTATTCAAGACATGAAGAAGTGTAGGTCCTAAAGAGAAGGATCTCCACTACCCACCACGCTAGGGAAACAAATGCCCATGCCTTCTCAGTGGGAGAGAAGGAGCATCTCTTTGAAGTCCTCTCCATGTGTGGGAACTTCCATGATGTTTACCAGCCGTGAACATGCTTTTTCTCCATGCAGATGCAGACAACTGTCTCACTAATAAAAAAGTAAGCAAAACAGCTGAACAAAACTTCCCTCTCTCCCACTGTCTGAGTATCAGGAGATGTAGCTTCAGTAGTCTCTTCAGCCTGATGAAATTCAAAGCAGCGTACCCCACTTCCCACCAGCACACCCGAAATATCAGCTTTTCTGGGCAAGAGGCACTCTACTCCTCCCATTGAGTATGGGCCCTGGGCAGCCCCGGACACAAGTTGAATATATAAATACTAGACTAATACTAAGAAAAAGGGATGTGTTTTTGTTTTTCCCTCCTAGCTTAACCAGTGGTCTGCTAGGTAACCAGGGCCTAGTTTTCCAACAGTAAAGTGACACATGAAATACCAGCCACCTTTGTCAGAGGTTTTCATACATGGGCCTGAAAGTTATTAACAACTACTTTGATGCCATATTTTCTGAGAACCTCCACCCTTGGCATTAACAGTTCAAAGCATTTTATAGAATATAGGTGGAAAGCTGAAAAATCAGATAAACACAACAGTTCTGTAACAGGCTTTGCAGGAGGGTGAGGCAAGGAGACATCAGGCTTAAGGATCATGTCCTTAAGAACAGGGAACTGAAGAGACCTGGAAGAAAACATAGCTTTTTCTTGGTGCACACCAAACAGTTCAGTCACCCCAGAGAGCCTGGCAACACCTTATCATATGTTTAGTTACAAGCAAATGTTTATAGGCTAAACAAGTCATAGGCAATAAGTGACTGGAAACAGGATGAACAACAGTGCAACACAAACAGTAAACTACCTTCTCTACCAAGCCCATTTCAGTACAAAAGAACTGTGCTAGACGTTTGTGAAACAACCAATATTCCTGGCACAGGCTTTCTGACCCAGGGAGTGGCACTCAGCCGTCAAAAGCAGCATTTCTGCCTTTCACGTCTTCTGCTCTGGATGCTAATGATTGTATTCGTGACACTTACATAGGCAGGGGAAGAACCAGACGTGCTACAACTGCAGGGGGCTTCTTCACAGAACGGAGGGCACAGTCATGCCTTGATAGCGGTGAGCAGTTTGAAGGAGCAATAAGCCAGACAGTAAATTATAAATGACAGAAGGGATTTTCAAATACTTCAATATAATTCCAGCAAGTCAATATTGGCTTACCAGAAGTTCACATTAACAAAACTAATGCAGAAAGTACTGTTAGAACAGGGATATGTACAACCTAAAGCCATATCAGATCATAAAAGCAATTAAGCTATGTTCAGCTTAAATAATTTGGCAGCGAGACTAAAACGATATGAGAGAATGAGGAAGACATACCAGCCAGGGCTGAGGAATAAACAGCATCTGTTAAAAAAGAGCATGCATCTAGCCTCATGTCAATGCTTGATGTCTGGTTCCTTCAGTTCTTGTCTGGGAAGATGTGCTGCGGTCCCCTCACGTACGCCACATTGGCGGCTCCACCAGGCATTTCATGACACCAAAAGCATGTACAAAGAGCCCCTGTTAAGGCAAAATAAACTGCTGTACTCTCATGATGGAGCAAACACCCCACCAAGTGTTTGCAACAACCCACCTGAAAAGGAATGGCAGAACGCAGTGTAGTTTAAAGAAACATCAGAAGCTCTGAAACAAATAAAGGCAGCCAAGATAGCAGTCCCTTGGTGCAGGAAAGAGGAGGCAGCAATGCTTCTCCAAATGGCCTCGAGTGCTTCGGGCCTCCAGTCAGCAGCTCAGAGGGACACTGAGGCTCTAACTCCCACGTGGTGCTTCCACAAAGTGTTGCCACACCAACGTTACAATAGCTAGCGTGCAAGTACAAATAGGTGATGTTGGTATGGGTCAAGGCTTCCAGGTCTGTTTATTTCTTCACAATGTTCTAATAGTTCAAAAACAGCAGTTCGAGCAGTTACAAGCTGAACCAGCCCTTTCGTCTTTAATATTTTGAAGAGTTTGGGAAGATGTTGAGATAAGTAGAACCCCCCTTTAAAGCACAAGGAAAGCAAATCGATGAAACAGTTACCAGCACTGAGAAGAACAGCTGAAGATGTTAATTTTTCCTGAAAAATCATGTTGTCTCCCCTATAGACCCACACCTTCCCACAGCTGCCAGCTGCAATGAGATCCTCCAAAGGGGAAAAAGTAGAAGGCAGAGAGGATTTTAAAGTAATTTTGGGGCTGCCAGGTCCATTTTAGGGTTCAGCTAGGTATATTATTGTCACTAGGAACTTTAGAGACCCTGCGTATGCCAAAACTAAGGCTTGGCTGCGATTAGTGATTTGAGCACCAAGAGCTGTAGGGACATACCTTGCCTACTTCTGCTGCAGAAGCCTGCTGGGAGGGATGCAGGGCAAGTGATGGCAAACTCTGTCCTCCCTGTGCAAGCTACCCTGCACTTCCAGTCCCTCTGCAGCATCCTAAGCAAGGAGCTGGTTCACTACCTGACATCAAACAATGCATTTTATAGGCACTCCCTGATTAGAGACGTGAGTTTTCACATGCTGAACATAAGCAATGTTGACTTGTTTCTAGCAAGAGCTCTCTGGAGCGGCAAGGGCAGGAGCAATAGACTGCTTTAGAAAACCCTTTGTATTTCTTTCCTTTTGATTCCTAACCTACTTTATCTGGTATGAGATGAGTTGAAACGAGATGGCTGCGACAGTGAAATTTGGAGGCGACGCTGCAGAGGGGGCAGCTGTAAGAGGCCGCTGGCCCAGGTGAGGTGTGTGGCTGGGCAGCAGCTGGTGGCCTCTGCAAACCATCTCCTTCTCCTTCCCTCCAGCTCCCAGCGCCCGGGGGCAGCCGTCAGCTGCAGAGCGCTGCCCAGAGCCAGGAGAGCTGCCAGCATTCATATCCAGCCACTACTCAGCCACCCGTAGAGGGAGAGGGCTGTTTTGGGTAAGGTTTCATCTCTGAACTCAGGGCATTTCATACTTGGAATTTTTCTTTTCCTTTCTGTGGAGCAATAGGTCTTTGGATGTGGTCCAAATGCATCTATAATAATAGATATCTTTCTGGCAAATACAAGAGGAGATCTCTGAAAGATTTCAGAGCAAGCTGTCAGATTAAAGCATTGCTAGCAATAAACTGCGACAGGCAGAGTGAAGAGGTGCAGAAATAAGGATGGACAAAAGCATGTATATTTACTCCAAGTGCAGTTTCAGCAACGCTTAATTATTTTGTACAGAGTCTTTTTTAGTCTTGTTGACATGTTGTTCTTTCTTTTGCCTTCTTAGAAAGACAAGTGAAATTCTGGCAATGTTCTCACTTCGCAAGAGGGCAACTGTTAAGAGAAGGACAACCACTGACAGGAATAGTTTAAACTTACAAGATGTTACCTGTTACCAAAATGCACCAGTCTGTCATCTTTATTTGAAGATTTTTCCTCAGCTTGCTGAAAAATATTTAGCGAGAAACAAACCAAAAACACTGTGGAAGGATTCTAAATGTAGATCCGCATGGAAATAAGACACAAGCCTGGCTCTGTGCAGGAGGTATCATATGAGCTGCAGTAACAAGGCAGCACTGAAATGGGGTCCTCTTGGCAGTCCCAAAGCAGATGTAACCAATGGTTTCATCGCTTCGATCAGATGGATTCTTCAAGAGACAGTTTCAGCTGGATGATCTGGGATAATCCAGAAGAGCATGAGGGGAAGGACTACAAAGGGATTTTTCAGAGCGTTATTAGCAAGTTTTCAAATTGCTAGAAGAAATCCCAAAGTGCTTTGGGAATCAGATTACTTCCCTAAACCTAGAGAAAAGTTTAGGGATAAAGAAGTAAGAAAAGAAAAGCACCTTTTCTTTTGGGGGAAGAGAGCGGCGGAGGTGGGAGAAGAAGAACAGGCAGGACTTACGTGCTCTGAGGCAAGTCCAGGGCAATGAAGTCCATGGACAAGACAAAGTGGGACTCAGAAAAAGGCTGATTTTCATTGCATACTCTCCACAGGGAAACGCTCTGCTGTTAGATGCAAGATTTGTACAGTATATAAAAAAAATAGGACAAATTTGACCATCAGAAACTTTAGACAACTTTAAACTTGTTCTTTAGGCAGGGGAAACTGGTAGGTAGTTAGAAACATGAAGCATCTACGTTATAGATAGCAAAACAAGATCTTCTCTTGTACAAACCTTCAGACATCATTAAGTTAAATTTATCATTAATCTCACTATGGCATTTGCTGAATACACCATATCTGAGGTAGAGCTCTGACATTTTGAATAGTCTTATACAGAAATGCCCACATTACATTCTGGAAGCCTATCACCTGCATGCCTGTAGGAGCTACCGTACCTGCATTTCTTTTCATTGCAATGAAAATAAAACTGATTTGCAAATACTCTTCCTTCCCTACTTTTCTGATATTCCTTTTAACTCACTCCCTGCAATTCATAGCATTGCTTGATGGGATTCACACTGCCAACAGACTTGCTGCAGGAATAACGGAACACGTACATGTTAGAGCAGTATATAAGTCAGTGTTTTCCTCAGGAATAGCAGTCACCTAGCATGAGCTACAAATGTTTGAGAGAGTACAGTATTCATTATTGCCATACCATCTGCTGAGAAAAGTCAGAATCTCAGCTGTCAACACCACTCTCACGAGAACCCAGTGAAAGCAAGGGTCCAGAAGCTTGCCATTCCTTCCAGCCATACCTGCATTTTTAATTCGTCTTTAAAGCAAGTTCAGAAAATGTAATCATGTGTATTTTAATTGCAAGTTAGTGGTGTCAACCACCAGGTTTTGTTTCGGGCTTGATCTTACTATGCCTTGGAGTTACGAGGTTTCATTTCTGTTCTTAGCATTACCACACACTTAGCTTAGTGTTTCAGAAACACCTTTTAGATGTTTCAATTTTCACAGTCCCGTTTTCAGATACTGGAAACCTATTTAAGCGTGTGGAGTACTCACTGCTTGGGCTAAAATCCAGGAGGAAATACAAGAAAAAACCCAGAATCACTAAAAGTAAAAATCAAGTGCTGGGGCCCAGCAGCCTGAGGCCTCCAAATGTCACAGCCCAGCAAAGTAACTGGGCAGAGTAATGCCAGTAGCCACTCAAGGAAACAATAGATTTATTGACACTGTGGCAAAATTTACCTCCTTCAGCAAAGTGACCATTTGCAGTAGTACCCTCAATCCTGAGCAAGGCCTGAAGCCACAGCCATGAGTCAGGGAGCATCAGTTTGCTGCTGGGGACTGTTCTGCTGAGCACAGGAAAAAGGACATGCTCATGTCTCCTGCTTACCTCCTTCCCCAGGAGAGAGAAAAAAAACCTTGGAAACCAGTTGGCCTCTTGAACTTTCAAACCAATGGAAGATAGCATTTTGTAAAGTCAGTGCCTTGCATCATGAGTACTGAAGCTTTAGTGATACCTTTTCCTTGCTAAGCAGAAATCTAAGGCAATTCACCTGTCCCAAACATTAATCAGAAATGAAAGTAGCAAGCTTGTGAGCAGAGATGGGCATCCTTTTGCCTGTTCCTGTCTGCTCTCCAGCATTAGCTCACCTTTCTTGAAGTTACACTGGGGCCTTAGAACAGATTCCCACTCCGATATTCAGCCAGACAAGTATTAAGAAAACTTTTTGCTCAGTCTAAGTTGCAGCAGTACCAGACAGTGTGACATGGTCCCTCCTTCCTGGCATGAGAGCTGCTATAGCCCATCTTCTCAATAGATACTACTATGCCTGAGCAGGAAGCTTGCAGCTAAGCCAGGGTTCCTTCCCTGCTTAAGGGAAAATCCCTCTTTTTAATAACTTTCCAAGAATATGTATTTTTTCTTACTATGGACATTGCCATCTGTGCCACTAATAATCCCACATAGGGGCCACGTTCCTTTTAAGAAAGTTTTCAACGGAAGTCATTATCAACAGGCTAATAGTCTGCTATGGCATCAGGTGTGGAATTGAGCACAGATATCTTTTTACCTTTTTGTCCCAGTTTTTGATCCTCAGAGTAGCAGAACCATAGAGACATCTGTGGAAACCCAATACACTGCTGCTCATTGGTAGTCACCAGTTCAATAGCTATAGCAGTTGAAGGAGTTGTACACTGTCACCCTTCTGGGCCAAGGAGAAACTGGAGACAGAAGCCTTTATTTAAGCAGAGTGTCGCTAATAGTCATAACTGTGATTTGTTAATTCATGTTTTCACATTTGAGAGTAAGCTGTATTTTTACTTTAACAAATCCATATATATCTAAAGTGCCAGCAAAGCTTTGGCACACAACTCCGTTAAAAGCTGTTGTAAATGACAGATCTTGACTACAGGAATACGCATCCTCTTTCTCACATAGTCTTGTGGAAGCAGCGTCATTCCTCCTGCACACCCGTAAGAGCCAAAGGGAGGTTACTATGGTGCTCATTTTTGTGAAAAGCTGTTTATCTCAAGCAGATCTCCACCGTTGGTCTGACTCACAGAGCAAGAGTTAACCCACCATCACCACCTTCCCATCCACCCATCTCCCCTGCAAAGCTGCTGCTTTGCTATTCCAGTTCTGCACCTCCTGCATCAGGGACCATTCTCAAAGGGTGGCACCCCAAAACCACATTGCAGACGGCATAGCATTGTTCTTTGCAGATTTCAGCTACATCAGTGCATATCAGGATTAAGAGACAGGGATTCCCTCTGTGACAGATTTACTTTGCCAGCGTTTCCTCACCAGCTTCCCTTCCTTGATTTACATCTTACCTGCTGTCATTTCTTCAAAATTTCCTCATATTTTGAAGGAGGTTTCTACACTTTCAATGATGCCCTTGCTTTTGATGGTATTAGATTGCATCAGTGCTGATGACCACAAGGCTGTTTAGCCATGTTGCCCAGCACTTGCTGGCAAGGCACTTCTGCAAGCGACACAAATCACAGGTTTGCCTAAGCTTCCAGGCTCAGAAGCCCCACTGATTTCTTCACGACCATTAAGCACTTCAGTCTTTATCAGCAGAGCTGTATGACTTGAGGCCTTTGCCCCAGAGAGCAGGCAGGATTTGCATTAGATAACATCGATGCCACAAGCTTATCTCTTGTCACTGGAAGTCTCTCCTGAAGGAAGAAGACTATCAGCAGGATACTTCCCCAGTGACAGCCATGAACCTGCTCCCAGATAGCTGCTTGCTTTGAAGTAAACAAGCAAGTCAGCCCACAAGTTGGCTTTCTTCTTGCATTTTTGAGTCATCATGTTTGCAAGATTTCAACAAATAGCTCAGATTCACTTTAAATAAGTGCAAGTAATTGACTGCCTAGGGAGGGTGCGCTTGCCTGCTCCAAACTGATTTACATGAAACAGGTGCTTCACCTTTCTCCCAAAAAATTCTTCCAGCAACACAATCATTGCAGACAGCTGTTAACACCAAAGGAAGGCCAATCCCCTCTCTAAGGCTATAGTTTTGAATATAAAAGGCCTATTTCCCCTCCAAAGAAATGAATGCTAATTGTAGTAAGTCACACATGGAACAGTTTCCAAAAGGTAAGAAAAGTAAGTGCAGGAACTGAGTTCAGCCAGATCACAACCCGGGGCACTGCAGCAATCTGCACCTGATACTTTCAAGTACTCATTATGTAATTACTGGGTTTGAGTTCTCAAGTTCCTACAAACTGCTCACATATGGTGCTGTGTTTCCCAAGCCAATAATTCTAAGTCAAAAACCCCAAGATACTGATACAAACTTGAGGGCCCCTCAGAGTTCCCTTTTAAAGAGGACCTGAGCATGTGATACTCTGAGAAAACCAATCAGGAATGGCATCGGTGACTTCAATAATTAGAATATTATTTTATTTATTTTGGGATTAGCCCAAAGTAAGTACATATGCGAAAGCTCAAAAAAGAGTAGACCGAACCTAAGATTAGCTATTTTAGAGAAAAAAAAAAAGGGTAAAAAAAGAATAATTTTCCCCACAGTCTGCAGTCTTAAAGGCACAAGAGGGTAACTAATTATATGTGTACAAACATATTCTGCCCTCACAGCACTGCAGGCTGGGGACAGACTGGCTAGGGAGAAACTCTGCAGAAAAGGCCCTCGGGGTCCTGGCTGGCAGTGAGCTGAGCCCTGGCAGGCAAAGGCCAAAAAGATCCTGGGCTGTATGTACAGGAGCACAGCCAGTAGGTTGCTGAACGTGATTATTACCTCTTCCTCAGCACCCATTAGGCTCGAGTTTTGGAGTGAGTTCAGCAGAGGGCCCCCAGGATCTCAGGAGGCTGGAGCACTTGCCCTGTGAGGAGAGGCTATGAGACTGGGGTGGTTCATCCTGGTTAAGAGATGGCTTTGGATGAGCTTACAGCAACCCCCAACATCCACTGGGGAAGTGACCAAGGAGTTGGAGCCAGGCTTTTCACAGCAATGAAAGACAGACTATGGGTAAAAGTTGAAAGAAAGAGAGGTTCAGACAAGAGATAAGGAGACCCTTTCCCCCGGGGGGGACAGCTGGGCAAGGGTGTGGATTGTCCAGGGAGGCTGTGCTGGCTCCATCCCTGGAGGTTTCCAAGCCCCAACAGGGGACAGTCCTGAGCAGCCTGGTCTGAGCTCAGAGGTGGCCCTCCCTCAGTTGGAGGCTGTGCTGGAGACCTTGGGGCCTCCCTTCCCTTCTGAATTTCCCTATGATCTTACAATCCTGTATAAATAATTTTTCTATAACATTGTTACTTACAAAGTCAACAAGTACAAAAATACGTGGGCCGACTTATTTGATGCCTAACAACCAGCAGAGTATTTCCAGGAAATCCACCTAACGAGAATTGCAGGGGCTGGAGTCTGCACTTATTAGCTGCTTTTTGCTATTGGAATAGCATGTTACAGCCAAAAATAATGTCTAAGAAATAGCTTGACTGCTTTCTGATACAGGTTTTTGTGATCTGAGCTACGACAGTGCTTAGGGGATCAGTCAAGGTGGACCTCATTATGTCAGGCCTGTACACACCTTGCCTCAAAGAGATTATAACCTGAACAGCATGAACAGAAAAAAAATGAAGTGCCCAGGGACCTTTGGTGGGTCAATATCAGAGCCTAGTTTTATGCCGTAACTAGTCATAATGCTGGTCATTGGGACATAGGTCTTCAGAAAGCACAGGAGCAAAAGGAAGAGAAATCATGTTTTGTTACTTTGCTTTTCACAGAGCCTTATATCCCCTTTCCATCACATAAAAGCAGAATACAGACCTATTGGTCAATTGGTTCATGTGGTGCAATGATAAGGCGATCACAATCAAGGAAGCAATTTTATTGCCTTATGCTTCTACAGCCACCAGCACACTCTCTCTCTGCCCCAAATCCACTTCTTCCTGTAATTCTGTGCCTCTCTGGAGAAACTCTCTGACTGCAGGGGTGCAGAAAGCAAACTAAATTATCCCAACAAGCCTTTCAGCTCTTACAGTCTAGGAATTTAGCTGTGTCCAGCTGATATGGTGGACTGAAGTGAAAGAAAAGAGTATGGAAGAGGATATACCCCTCTGTAGGGTGAGCCTACCTTTTTCTTCTGAAAGACAGTATGATTTAATTATTTGCCTTTAAGATGGCGTGTTCTTGTATGACAAAAATAATTAAATAAAAACAAGACAGTGATCTTTGTGCTAGTAAGGGCATATGAATAATAACACTATGACCTACTGGCAAAGGAGGGGTAGGGAAGGAAGGAAAACACTGGGCACTGGGAGTCCCTCTTCATTGGTCATCCTAGAGCATCATGTGGCCAAGGCTCCTTTTTAAAGATAACTCCTGATCTCCTGGAGCTCATACTATCCTCCTGTCCTGCATTTCTGCTTGATCCTGTGGAAGACTTCTCTCCAGCCTGACAAAATGTGTGACCAGTTTGTGGGTACCTGGAAGCTCCTTTCTAGTGAAAACTTTGAGGACTATATGAAAGAGCTGGGTGAGAATTGCTATTTGGAGTTGTTGTATCTGGGACAGGGAAGGAATGCTGATTTTGAACTTTATTCCTTACTTGCTTTTTCTGGCTATGCTGTTTAACAAGGGGGTTTCAGTCCAACTATTTTGATCAGATGTTCTTAAACTGGAGCACTGAGCTGTTTGAATTAGTGGTGTCAAATTCCTGTAACGTAGAAATAACGAGGAATAGTTTCAGGTAAGCCAAGTCTATGTATGCCTACTTAGTAGTGTTATAAA
Source organism: Pluvialis apricaria (assembly GCA_017639485.1). Taxonomy (NCBI): domain Eukaryota; kingdom Metazoa; phylum Chordata; class Aves; order Charadriiformes; family Charadriidae; genus Pluvialis; species Pluvialis apricaria. The sequence goes on along the minus strand of CM030008.1, from coordinate 138,729,527 downwards.
TGGAAGTAAAACACGTCACTGCAATATTTTGTGTGGATTAACTTTTATCCTTGGGCATGCAAAGCAGTGTAATGCTAGAATGCAACAAGCTTCTCTGTGTCTGAAAGCAACACACCTAAACTTCTTTATATTGCTACTGGACTAGGAGACAGATTAATTGTCATGGCTATTACAGTGAATGAAACTCTGTAGCTGCCTCCAGTGAATATTAACAAAGAAAATTGGATGGATTCATGCAGATACTTGCAAAAGATTTGAGGGATAACAGTCTTCTCTAAAGGTGTATACTTCTTGCTTGGAATTAAAATTGGGCTTTAAAAGGTTTCCACATTCTTTTAGTGTGGGGGCAGTGTGGGGTAACTTGCACCGATTGGATCGGTACATGCTAAAACGCTGGGGGTTTATTTGCAGGGTAGGGGTAAAATACTCACTGAGACTTATGCAGCATTCAGACAGCTTTCAGTGAGACTCTTGCACTCTTAATCTTTACCCCAGATTTTACTCAGGACATAACCGTTGCCAGCTATTTCTTAATCATTTCCTTTTATTCAGCCTAGCCACTGATAATTATAAAAAGTGCTTTCTTTTTTTTTTTTCTTGATTGTTTGTTTGGTTTTGTGGCTTAGAAACTGTCATATATTTCTGCTTATTTACTTTTAGATACAGTTAGCGTATAAGTTAGTGTACAAACCACCGCAGTTATTTTGAACAAGTGTATGTGCAAATATCTGTCATTAAAATCTTGTCTCAGTCTTCAAAATGTTGCTTTTATTATTCTGACAATGAAAGAGCGGAGAATTTCCTTACGTAATCCCACCCATCTTGGTCTATAACCATACCAAGCTAGTGAGATGTTACAAAGGAACCACTGCAACATAGAATTAATAAAAAAATCAGAAAGTAATAGGGAAATCAGCACTTAATTCTGCTTCTTTCCCAACAAATAAGAGAAAAACATTGACTAAAGATAAAAATTTCATTGTGCCCTGCCTTATTTACAGGTGTCGGGTTTGCTACCAGGAAAATGGCTGGTGTGGCCAAGCCCAATGTAACTATCAGCATCAACGGTGATGTGATAACCATCAAAACAGAAAGTACCTTCAAAAATACAGAGGTCTCTTTCAAGCTGGGTGAAGAGTTTGACGAGACCACAGCAGATGACAGAAAAACAAAGGTGAGTCCAAAAGCCGCACTTTCCAAATATGCCTCTCAAAAGGGACGTGGGAGCAGGACAGAGTTGCGATTTTGACATCCAGTGTAGAAACACTGCCTTCAAAGGTAAGACTGCTACGGGTGCTTTGTGCTTCAGTGCTGTTTGGACATGGAGACAGTCTTCTCTTCAGCCCACAGCACCCTGATGAAACAGCCATGGTTTGCTTTTTCTTTTCGTTGGCAGAACGTCATAACCCTAGACAATGGCATACTGAACCAGGTGCAGAAGTGGGACGGAAAAGAGACTATCATAAAGAGAAAAGTGGTGGACGGGAATCTGGTGGTGGTGAGTTAATTTGTGTTACTTAATCACTGAATTCATTGTGCAGAATTCATGTTTGGCGGATGTATTACATTAGATTCAAGCATGTGGAGTGAAAGCCTCTGAAAGGACTTTGTGCACTTGTTGAGAATTTTCTCTGAATGAGTTTGGAATATGCATTAAAACTGAAATGCTGTTAAACTTACGCAATGGCATGGAGGTGCCTGTTCTCCATTCATAGCAAGACATGGTTAGGAAAGAGTAGGGAGAAAAAAACAACATCTCCATGAGGGAAATTTTTATGTATCGGAATCTTTAAGCCCTAGATAGTATAGACGAAGCATTAGCAAAATCCATGTTATCGTGTCTGCTCTGTGCTGATGCAAAACACTCCTGTCATTTCCAGTGGAGACTCAGCAGCCGTCTGTGGGAACAGTTCTTTGGATCAACAACTGTGTCAATAATATGAAGTTATAGCAAAACAAGAAACCTTTATCCAAGCTCAGCTTGTTGGTGTTACCTGGTCAGAGAGTGTTGTGCTTGACTTGGTGCCAGTGAGGCCCACCTGCAGTTTGGGGCTTCCCAGCACCGCTCTCCAGTTTTAGGAAAGACACTTTGAAGAATCTGGGAGGGGGCTAAAACTGTTTTTATAAAAGGCAGTTGAGATTCCTACATGCTACAAAATGATACACATACACAAAATTCCTGAAGAGTTCTGCCCTCCCCTAGAGAAAAATAACATGTCCATAAATTTATTATTCAAATTTCTTTGGATAGAGACCAGAGGAGAACAAATATAAATAGTTTTTAATAACTTCATTAAGAAAGAATGAAAAAAACAGAGTTTGATCTAACAGAAAAATAGATGAGGACAGAGCCTAACATGCAGAGGCTGACACCAGCAGCTGCAAGTCTGAAAGCTGCATAGGACTCTGTGTGGTTATGTATTGTGCACACTGTGTGAAGAAGACAAGCCACAGATGCAAAAGGTGAAAGGAGAAAAGACTAATGCCCGGCTCCAGAGTCAGTCACCCTCCAGAAAAGTCCCAGAAGCCTTCTTTAAAAGTTTTTGAGAGGCGATTAGAAACCTCTTGGAAGTCGCCGGAGCAGTCCTTTGATGTTCTTTTAGTCCTGTGCTTGTATTTCAGACTTCTGTTTCTGAAGTTCTCAAGCTTCAGTTTCACTGGTTTGGCAATTGGTTTTAGAGGGGAGAAACGCACATTTTTTCTTACACTGGCTTCCAATGGATAAGTTACTCTCCGCCTTCTGACTAACAAACATTTAGTGAGAGTTAAAAGCTGATTAAATTTGCCTTTCTTTCCAGGAATGCGCCATGAATAACGTTACCTGCAAAAGAGTTTATGAAAAAGCATGAAGAAGCCATCTTCGCACAGGACTAATGCTTAAAGCTGGAAAAAAAACAACTTAACCGAAGGAGAAAAAATCCACAAATCCGTTTTAAAGAGAACTGTCCTTTTTACAGATATATCTCAAAACAATTACATGCAGCTAGTCTAATTTGTTGCGGCTATTCAATAAAATGTTCAGCTTTCTACAACCTGTGCTTGTGCTGGAGTTTGTCAGAAAAGGATTTGGGGGAGGGATGCAACCTGGGAAGGGGTGCTGTGAGGGAAAGCATCATGTGAGAGTTAGTGCCACGCTCGGTAACCGTCACCCATCTCACTGCGGAGAGAGGGTTGGAGGTGATCCAGTGAGTGGCACTTGTTGTGTGATAGTGATAGATGTAGACCCGGACACAAAAACATCCTCCGGTGAGCGCTGCGTGTGGGCTACTGGCTGCAAGGAGTCTGTGCACAGCAAGGGCAATAACAGAGCTGCTTTTCCTGGCTTCGAGCAAAGGGTGTTGTCCCTGGGGCAGGGAGGAGGGCGATTGCTGTGGATGGCCAGCATTGGCTTCCAATGTGAGCAGGGAACTGACAATTTTAAAACCAAGGCTCATGTGAAGGGGCTTGATCTTGTCCTCTTCCACCTGAAGTTTGAAATTATAGCTGCTGTAGCTCTCAGCTGTGATTATTTTCTTAATGTCCCTTTCCTTAACATCTCTTTTTGTCCTAAATTAGACAAAAAAAAACCCTGAATTAAGAATCATAGCTTTAAAAGTACTGCCAATACTTTTTAAGTACTAAAAGCCTATAAAAGTTTGCTGGTGGTACAACCTCCTTTATTTCCTATATGCATTTTCTACAAGCTCATTAAGTTAGACCAGTCTTGGGAACACAAGCCTCTCCAGATGCAAAGCCCTTTGGACACCATGTTTTTCAACTCTTCTTATTCTTGAACTATCTTTTTCTACTGCCCTTAGGCCTGGCCTCCTATTTCAAAACTTCATGTCCACATAAGCCCTGATTTCTTCACCCAGGGTGAGTCAAACTGAGGACAAAAAAAACCCAGATAAGTCTAGGGAAAACCTGGACAAGAAGAGTCTGAAAATATGTACGGTAACCATAAAATGGGGAAATGAGTATATCTCAAGATATACTTTGCGATTAAGCTCTGTGAACTAAATTCCACATATTCCTGACATTCCTGAGGTCAGCTGTCAGAGGCAACGGTACTGAGTCCCTACTGCCAGCAGCAGAGACCTTATACACTTGAACTTTCCTCTGCATGACTCAGACTGTTCCCAAGTTTCTGCACTATTAATACAACAGGAGAGGGGAAAAGCAAAAGAAGGACTTCTACACTCTGGATGAGCTAAGGAGTCATTTAAGAGCAGTTCCAAAAGTCTGTCAGTAAATTCTGCAGAAAATGTTTAAAAAGCCACGAAAATACTGCTGCTCTGTTTTTACCTTCGCTTCAGTGGTTGTAGAATCTCATCAGCTTAAAGAACAGCAGTTGCATAGGGGAAGGAAGTAGGCTACAGAGTACCCCATATATGCAATACTAAATCTACTTAGCACTTAACAGGAAACAAAATTATTTGCAAAAACCAGGATAAAACTACAATTTAGTGGCAGAAAACCTGCACAGGACAGATCATCATCAGAAGCAGCGACATTGATGTAAATAAGCTATATATAGACATTAAAGATCAGCCTATATTTAAATATATCCCGTTCTCCACAGGTATGGAAATACTATATTTCAGAGGTCAAATTTCCAATATTCCAATATTCATATAGCAGTCTTTATTTTCCAGAGATCTTACATTCTTAATAAAGCCTGCAGTTGCAATTGTAACATTCACAGCCTGCTTTTTCAGAGGCAGGTAATCTCTTCTGAAAGCATCACCATTTATTTTAGTAACTGGTGAATGAATTCAGACTTTGTGAATGAATCAAGACACTTAAAACCTCAACTTTGGAAATTTCAGTAAAGTGACATTCTGTCTATAAATTTTACCAAGGCCAACACCATAATGAAGTATTAGTGATGCTTTTCTTAGAGTATGAACATGTCTGAAATTTATTCTCTGAAGAAAGCCAAATTTTATTCTCTAAAAAAGGCAGTAGCCTAGTGACTTCTTGAATAAATGGAGATAATTCCTCTTCGACAAACAAACGTGTGTGCTCTCAGACCTGCATGAAGGCAACAGAATTTCTAAGGGATAAGGGTAGAGCAGTGTCTTGTCCTTGCCTGCAGAGCAGCACAGGTCCCCCTCTCCTTTCTGTAGCGCTGAGCTATTCTCCAAAAATCAGAAACCATCCCATAACATTCCTCTCTGAAAAAGGAGGATCTCACCAAACCCCCACAAACCTTGTGGGTGACACGCTTATCACAGCAGGCACCCTTGGATGCTGAGAGGAGGAGACCTTTGTCCATTAGCATATTCACTCACTACTCCTTTGCAGGTTTCTTGGATGACAAGAGGGAAGGGGGACTCACACCCACAGATTTTTCGCAGCTCAGGAGAAAGATGAAGCAAGGCTTATTCTGGGCTTTGACCTTTCTGTTATTTTTCTGTTTTTCTTTTAACTCTTTGTTTCCACTGGAAGGAACTTAGACTACTTTTGCGTCCTGGCCAGTCAAGCCCGGTGCGCTCCCAGCTCTGCAGTCTGCCCCGAGCTGCTACCAGTTCCATCGGCCCCCGTAGCCTTGGTCTGGTCTCGTGGGATGCCCCAGCTAAGGAGACACACGGCTATTTGCACCCTCCAATACAGCTGTTGGGAAGAGGCAGACTGCTGGCCTCATGCTCGGAGTTGATCCCTTGGCTCCACAGAGTCAGTGTTAAAACATCCTTGGTGTCCTCACAACGAGGCAGGCATTTGGCCTCGGTTCTCTGCTTTTATTTCTGTTTTCTTCATTACTCTCCTAGGAATTGAATTTAGACTTTTTTTTTGGCACTGAATTTTACCAGATCATATTTCCTTTAGAGAACTTGACATAAATGTACTTTCTGTATTTCTTTAAATAGTCTCGTTACATTTTTAGTTCACTATTTTTATCAATTTTTACCTTTATCTCTAGCGCCGCTTCACAATCTCCAACTGTGTGTGTTTCAAATCCTGTTTTATTCCAATCATAAGCAAAAAAAGGGAATCTAAGCTCCCTCTTATCACATGTACTCACAATCCTTGATGTTTTTATTTCCTTTAAACTTGAAGAAGAGATTGGTTTCCACAGATATTATTTCTACCGAGACAGAATTCCCTGCTCTTCTTCTTTCTGGACTGTAAGTCCTTTAAATGAAAGTGCTGTTTTTTCTTACTGACAAAGAGATAGATGGTAGCAATGTCAACATTGTTTGAGACTGCTTAAGACTGGGGTTTTGTCTGTATAAATAATTCTCTGTCACTTTTGTTCTTAAGGTTACTGGTACTGAAGTATAGCTGTTCTATTCTCACTAATTTGCTCTTCTTGAATTTCTTTGGGCCTGATTTTACAACATCCCAATCATCTTTTATTTCCCAAAGGCACCAGCCTTGTCTTGTTAAAGTGTCTTTATGTGGGTAAGACAATTAAATGAAAGAACAAAGAATGCCTGAGGAGCAACGGTAGAATACTTTTGTATTATTCCTGGAGAAATAATGGATAGTTTCATCCAGGAGGAACTTTCTCATTTCCAGAGATTGGATAGAAAAAGCTAGCTATTCTTTATACAAAATGTGATATAATGCATCTCTATTTTGGAAGAGCTTTGTATGGACAACACCTTCAAAGACTGACATTTACTTACATATCACAGATACATCATCTGCTTGCTACTGTGGGGGAGAAAGAATTGTTCACTTTGTTTTAATTTTCAATCACTCTAGACTTTCCATCCCTACACTGCACTGTAATTAGACCTGAGCAGTAATGGGAAGTTCTGCTTGACTTACCCTTGTTGATGTTATGAGTGATGGGATAAAAACATTTTGCCTATGAAACCAAAGTCTGTGATTTAAGACCTTGTCATTTCCCCACAACCACAATACAATCAAAGGAGTACAATATTTTCACTGCTCGGGCTATATCGTTCTCCTGTTTAAGCATGTTTCCCTTCTTGCATATGACAGCTTTCAAGATGAGACCCAAACCTCACCCTCCTTGGCCCAGCATCAGCTCCATCTCACTCTTTCTACCCTAAACGCAAGAAATTTTGTCCCTATAAGTGGTCATAACTCAGAAAGTATAATCATGCAAAAAAGAAATAGGCAACTAATGTTCACACAAGTAAGAAAGGAGCCTTTTAATCCTTTCATGTAGCAAGTAGATGGATTTTAGATTGGTTATTAGGAAGAATTTCTTTACTGAAAGGGTCATCTGGCATTGGAATGCATTACCCAGGGCGGTGGTGGAGTCCCCATCCCTGGAGGTATTTAAGGGTCATGTAGATACAGTGCTTAGGGACATGGTTTAGTGGTGCACTTCTCAGTGTTAGGTTAATGATTGGACTAGACGATCTTGCAGGCCTTTTCCAATCTAGGAGATTCTGTGATTCTGTGATTCTGTAATAGTTTTCTCCAGGAAGATGGTTTAGGAAGGGGAAGGACAGAATTACAGTTGATGTGGTCTTACACTAAATAGTTTCAGATAGTTTGAGGTGTCTTGAATTACAATGCTTTAAACTCCTGCCTGTCATATACATATGGCTTATGGGTTTGTTCTTTGTGTCTGGTTTTTACTATCCATAGGACAATAGTTCTAAATGTACATTTTTAAAAAGCTTTTTGAATGTTCAAACTTAAACTTTTCAAACTTTCAAACTCAGCTTTGCAGAAGAGGCCCTGGGAGTCCTGGTGGACACCAAGTTGAATATAAGCCATCAATGTGCCCTTGCAGAAAAGAAGGTGAATGATGTCCTTGGCCGCGTTAGAAGGAGTGTTGCAGGTAGAAAGAGATAATCTTTCCTCTCTACTCAGCACTGGTGAGGCCACACCTGGAATGCTGGGTCCAGTCCTGGTCTCCCCAGTACAAGGGAGATGTGGACCCAGGGAGGTTGTGGGGTCTCTTCATGCGAGCAGGGAAGCTTGAAGAAATCTGACAATACTAGGACACATTTGAATGCAATGGCTTATATGACTGCACTGGCTTAAATCTGCTCTTAACTCTATGTTCATATGAATCACATGATTCTATGATTCTATGACAGACCAACTATCCAGGTGCTGAAAGGCAAAAAGGACCAGGATATGCCCTCCTCCCAGCCCAGTAAAACTGCTCAGCTCTCACCAAGTGACTTTGAACTGAGAATAAGGCCTTTAATGACTCAGCCTCTGTTCATGCCATCCACCTGCCAAGCACAAGAGCTGATCTCCACTGCTGCACTGAGCCTCTGAACATGCCCTGTTGTGGAAGCAGGCAGACAGCAAAGTTTGGCTGCTGCTTCTCTTTGTGGTGCTGCCTGGAGTATGTGCAGGGAAGAATACACAGCTTGGGATCATTGCTCTGATGCAAAGGGAGAAAACAGAACAGTATATTTCAGTTCTGCCTTTAAATGACACAACACAGAGACCCTTTCCAGGATGGATCATGAAAGTAAAAAAAATCCAAAACCCAAAAACTATCCACAGCAACTTCTTGACAGGTCCTCCTCAAAATCCACGTGGCTTTGATTTACCTGTGTAGCACATAAGTGAAAATAGTGGTAATGCTTTCTACAGGTTCCTGAGGAGGGGAAGTAGAGAGGGAGGTGCTGAGCTCTTCTCCCTGGTATCCAGTGATAGGACACGTGGAAAAGGTTCAAAGCTGTGCCAGGAGAGGGTTAGACTGGACATTAGGAAACATTTCTTTACCGAGAAGGTGGTCAAACACTGGAACACGTTTCCTAGAGAGGTGGTCGATGCCCCAAGCCTGTCAGTATTTAAGAGGCATTTGTACAATGCCTTTAAAAACATGCTTTAACTTCTGGTCAACCCTAAAGTGCTCAGGCAGTTGGACTAGATGACTGTTGTAGGTCCCTTCCAACTGAAATAATCTAGTTCTGTTCTGTTCTGTTCTGTTCTATTCTATTCTATTCTATTCTATTCTATTCTATTCTATTCTATTCTATTCTATTCTATTCTATTCTATTCTATTCTATTCTATGGTGGAAGCAGGGGAATGGCATTGGGAGGACAGTCAGAGCTGGGTTTCATATGGATGCAGTGCTCTTGTGCTTGGTGTCTCGGTGTTGCTGAGACCCTGCTGCAGCGTCCCCTGACTGCTCTGCGGATGCAGTGGTAACCTCACGTCCCCGTCCCCACGCACCCCTCAGTGTCCCGATCTATTCAGTGGAGGAAGCCAAGGCAGGCGTCACCCGGAGCCTTGGTACTGACACGGCTGCCTTGGACAAGGTGCACATTGTCTTGCCCTGGCACTGCCTCTCCTATTGGCCCGTCCTGAGCGCTACAGGGACTGGGCATCTTTAAAAGGAGGCCTGCAAGGTCTGAGTAGGGCACACAATCTCTCTGACTCCCACCAAGAGCTGCTGTGGCCACTGCCTCTCTCTGCAGGACCACTGCCTCACAAAACCTATACGATGTGTAACCGATTTGTGGGAACCTGGAAACTCGTCTCTAGTGAAAATTTTGATGACTATATGAAAGAATTGGGTGAGAAATGTTCTTTCTTTCTTTTGTTTTTTTTAATAAGTTTTCTTTGGGAATGTCTCTTCCTCTTCTTATGCTTTGCTCATGGATGGCACTTCCTGGCCATAAAAGTACTTTAATTGCTTTTCTAGCATAATTTAATTCCTTTCTTTTAGCATCTGAAATGGAAAACCAGAAAGGTAGGTGCTGAATTACTATAATAAATTTACTTCTGTCTAACTGAACTGACCTGATCTAATTTGTTATTCTGTAACGAGAAGAATCTATGAAGATGAAGCATTTTTTATGTTTCTCTTGATTGCACCATTAAACTCGTGACTTGTGATAATTTACAATATATAATGGAGCTGATGTCTCATGACACTTCGGTTTCAGAGGTCTAAATCCTATGAATGAATCTATCTGTTACTGAAGAATGCCAGGAATGTAATAAATTAAGCATTGTGTTTCATTTTAATGCTGGCTTCATTCCTATACAGCAAGTGTACAGGCAGTCAGCTACAGCACTGCTTTAGCTATATAAATGATCCACTGAGACACTGATTCACTGTATTTGAAATGTTAAACTGAATAACAAAAGAATTGCAGTTAATTAATTAACCAGAGTAAATGCAGGATGAAAGTTCAGCTACAGATATTTTTCTGAAGATTGAACAGAATTGTTCAGTGTAGAATAATTACTGCAAGTAGTGTTATACTTTACAGATTAATTTATACCCTTTTATGCAAATCTTTTCATCTGAGCATAACATTAACAAAGGCAATAACTACAGCCATCCCCTTTCTGCTTTTATAAAACAGCAATACATGGTCACGGGCCTTCATTCTAACTTGCCCTAGACCTCTCAACTTGTAGACAATGAACTGCACTGAAAAGCACTAGGCAATATAAAAGGCTTTTGACATGGAATTTTCCCTTAAGCTCTCTGCAGCTTTTCGTTCTTATACTTCAACATTTTTTATATTTCATACTTGCACTTTCCACTGAGGATTAGATGTAAGGATCCTTAAGGATGCTAGTAGCAACCTAGAAATTGCCCAATCTCCAGTATGTTTTAATGAACAAGTAAGAATTGGTAGTTCAGTATCTGGTTTCTTCCATGCAGCTGGGTAACAAAAGCGCAGATTCTCAGATTTGTCAAGAATTTTTTTAAAAAAGGATTTTTTCAAGCTTTTATGAGAAATAGACCTTTCCTCTGAATTATTCTACCCATTCGATCTCTACAAAAATTCATGCAGATTTGTAACCATCTGTGTTTCTTCTTATCTAAATGTACACAAGTGTGTATACTCATGTACATCTTTATTTCTTGCTGAAGATGCACTCTATCAACTGTGGCTGCCTCAGCCTCTGAAGGCAGTACTTCCACATTCAAAGACTTAGTGTCTCATCTGAATCAGGCGTTAGAGTATTCAGGAAGAAACTGCTCCTTATTAATCCACTGAACATTTATTAGGGGAGACCGAGTTTCTCGCTTGCTAGAATGTAATGATAGTTTTGTTTCTGATTTCTAGGAGTGGGCTTAGCTACGCGGAAACTAGGTGGCCTGGCAAGGCCTGATGTGATCATCAGTATGAAAGGGGACATAGTAACCATCAGAACTGAAAGCACCTTCAAAAATACAACGATCTCTTTCAAACTGGGCCAGCAGTTTGACGAAACAACAGCAGATGACCGGAAAGTCAAGGTAAGGAGACTGATGATCTCTGAGTGGTCTTGACTTCCTAGAAGAACACTAGAAGGAGTTTTTCCTTAGTGCACTCTGAGTTTTCCAAACTATTCAGAGAAAACTCTGAAAGAAGAAATAGTATGGTGCTGAAACTGTTACTAATCCTGTCTTTAGCCAAGGGTGCAGATCTTGCTGAATGTAAAGTGAATTCTTACTCTAATCTGCAAAGCTCGGACTGCAGTTTGAAACTCTTCTCTTGGCCTTTGCAGAGTGTTGTTACCTTGGAGAAAGGAGCATTGGTGCAAGTGCAGAAGTGGAATGGCAAAGAGACCACAATAAAGAGAAGACTGGTTGATGGCAAAATGGTGGTGGTAAGTTCACAGTCCTTGTACGCTGATAAAGGAAGGTCAGAAGGATGCAGCCTTCAGTTTGCTTCTGTCTATACAGACTGTCAATTTGTCTTTCTGTCTGGCTTATGAGATAAATTAAGAAGGAGGAAAAGGGAACCAAATTTAGAAAACAAGCTGGAAGGAGATAAATATTGTTGCATATAGCAAATTGTCTTTAAAGTGACTATATTGGCAGAGCTGCCATAAATTGACAGCATACCTACTGCTCTCAAGATTGTTATTCTTGATAGAAATGAGGTTTTCAAATATCAGAAACCTTTGAAATGCAAATTAAATTTTTCAAGTTGGGTACTGCTGTCCCTGAACTGTCTCTTTCCTCTTCCCTATCTTTCGAATAAAGCCTGTCCACCTTAGAAAACTGATTTTATACTTTTTCATATGTCTATTTCCACTACAGCCCATCAATTCACACACTTCTGTCTGCTTTTTCCGCATGAGCATGCCGAGCACACTAAGCAGGTGCTCGAGGTTTATTGCGTGAAAGCCAGCACCTCTGTGCCCACGCCTGCCTGCGTGGTGACCTGCAGCAGGGACTGGCAGGTCCTGACAGCTCCTCCAAAACACGGGCTGCTGTGAGAGGACCGCGTCTTTCCCGGAGGCTGGGGAACAGTCCCTCACCCTCCCTTAACCAGCCATGTGAAAGCCACGGGTTGGCCAAGCCAGGGTGATAACACATTTTAGGGACCCTAGCTGTAAGGGTCATTGCTAAAATTAAGATTTCACTTTTGAATGACGGAGAGCACTTTATTAATTAAAGATTTTCAAGGGTGGACCCAAACTAATTTTGGTGAGGTATTTGAAATCAACAGCATTACGCCTTTAGGTGCTGGCTTGTTCTGACTGCATTTTGTTTTAAGCTCTCGTACATTTGAAAGGGTGATTTGCTTTCGCATCTCCTCATGGTGGCGTTTCTGTGTGAATTTTTTCTAATTATTAAACCACCTTCGAAAAGCAGGGAGGTAGGGTCCCTTTTCAGTTGGCATCCTGCCGTCTCTGCCCCTCACCTCAAACATGTCTGGGGAGGAGGCCTCATCTGCTGCAGACTGATGAGGTCTTTTTTAATGTTCCATTACCTCTGTCACACACATCCTGTGGCTGTGAGTCACCAGGAGCCATTGAAGGCACAAGAGGGGTCAGGAGAAATATTTCGTGACTCATAAGTGCAAAAGTTTTTAAGCCAGAAGCCTGACCTCTGAACTACCCAGGCTACTTCTGCTTCCACAAAAAAAAAATCTTTGTAAAATTGAAAGTGTCAGTGGGCCATGGTACAATAAACTAGGTGAGGCTTATATTTCTGTCAAGCTAGCAATAATACCAAGGAACGTAAATTTGTTTCTGGAAGCAGAGCCTAATTTTGCAATCTATTTGTCATTATATGCCACTTAATTAAGTCTGAAGATGTTAAAAGAGAAACCGCTCCATTTGCAATATAAAAATAGCTTTGCTGTTTGCTCTAAAAATTATGTAAAGGTGTAAGACATAACAACTGGATTTTCACTGACTTCAGAGGTTACTGCAGCAGACACACCTGCTGTCAGCAAAAAGTTTATATTAATCTTTTCCTTTGTGCTTTAGGAATGTGCCATGAAAGGAATTGTCTGCACTAGAGTCTATGAAAGAGTGTGAAGAAATTCCCTCTCTGCACCAGACTGGGACTGGCTCTTAAAACTCGACTTAGTCCAGCGACCAAAGCCTCATGCACTGTGCTTCTTTATTTTCTTACTTCCTTTTATTGGGAAAATGACTACACTATAATTTGATATTTCAGAGCCATAGTGTAACTAATCCAAAGTATTGTGGTGATCCAATAAAAGCTTCTCAACACATAAAACTGAGTGTTTGTCTCCACATGAATGATTTATGTTTCCCTTCTTGGATGGTGCCATTTTTTCTGTTGCTTCTGTCTGTATAAATGTTCAGACTATTTCTCAGTAAAGTGGTGAAACACAAGTGATCTGCCTCTAGGAGTGGGTTAACACTGCTTCCTTGATATGTGTAAAAATTCTCATCTCATGGATTCAATATTCCTTTCCTGTAAAAGGTTTTGTCACTGGATAGTTCCTATAGGGAAAATCATCTTTACCACCAGAATATTTTACTTTCAGTGTGATTTATTGTTTCAGCCGTATAGTTTTACCACGTCTTTGTTTCATTCTCATCCCAAATTATTTATACTTCTTTTAGTACCACTTTTTATATCCTGGCATTTATTTGATAGAGAACAGCTACTGGAGGGAAAAAATATCAGAATATATTCCATGTTTTTTTGCCAAACAGCTCTTTAACCGTGAAATGAAGTGTGGAGCAGGTGTGAATGAACTGCAGAAAACTTAAGGCTAGAGGGCTTCATTTTGGAAACTGCTCAGCAATCCATTCTGTTTCTAGCACAGCATTTAAACATGTGCTTAATGTTAAGCATACAAAGGAGATTTCGTTGGGTAGAGTTTGCTACCAAGCCTGGCTGAGTAGCTAAGCTGTTCATTCTTCCCATTGCACTTACTTTGTGCTTTTAATGAAGGAAAAAAACAAATCTAGACTTCTGGAAATGTATTTAATCAAAAAGAACTGTGGCACCTTATTTATTTTTGCCCCTATTAACAGGTTTTCCTGTTATTTTCCACAGCATTCATGCTAACCACATGAAGTGGAGTATTTCATTCCTTGTCATTGCCTCCATGCCATCATGCATGGCTCTCCCTGCCTTCTCTGTGGGGTTAAAACAACTGTTAGAGGCGCGTGTGTTTATTTTGGCTTGTTAGGAGCTGCAGTGATGATGTGAACCTTTACCTACTGCTTTTACAGTCAAGGACATGAATTCTCAAGGCTAGGAAAGATCCTGAACATCCGAATCTAATTGGTGCGGACAAGCAGATAGTTAAGAGACAGATATTATATGTAAATGCAAAATGTAAAGGTCACCTTTCTTCTTTACCCATCACTGGCAAAACTGGAGACTGGGTCCAGCTTTGGACACGCTTTTATGTAGATGCAGACTAACTGGAGGCAGCTGCCAGGTGGCAAACAGGATAAATCCCAGAAAATATAAGCTGTGAGAGAAAGCTGTGAGATTTGTGAATAGCAGTTTTAAGGAAGAGTTTATCCTGGTCTCTAGCTTAGATGGAGGGACAAATTCCCCGTCTTTAGCCTTACCATTAAAACTCACCTCTGTGACTGTCAGAGTTTCTGTGACTCCAGGTCCTCAGTGACTGTAACAAGGAACGGAGCCAGCATGATACCCCTTGTATCATCTTTTGCAAACAGGTCATAATCACATATTTTAAGTGAAGACCACCCACCAGGCTTCCATAAGAACGGTTATACAGCACGAGCTGTTGTTGTACATGAGCTTCCAGTTGGTTAACCTAGACACTTAACAGAGAGCTGAAAACATATTTCTCACAGCTCAGAAACTGCGATGGTCTGAAACTGACTTATGAATCTGGATTTTTTCACTGTAGTTGCTTCATTCCCTCCTCTTGCAGTGCAACATGGTCCCAGCGAGGTTGCCGGAGCTGCCCGCCACGGCCCGGCTCAAGGAGGGTGAAGCCACCCGCAGCCTTTCAAGCAGAGCTTGTCTCCGGCCCCTGAGCCACAGGCAGAGGAGGAATTACTGCTGCAAACAAGCTCCGCATTTCCTTTGCTTTTCCTGCTGCAACCTGTAAATGCTTCTCTGAGGTTAAATGGAAAATTTTATTCTCAAAAAAAATATCAGTTTTCAGCATTTTATTTCCTTGAGAAAAGGAAATAAACACTCACTTTGGTACAAACTGTGTTTTTTCCAGATCTGGAAACAGTAACAAAAGAAAAAACAAAGGACTGCGCACCTAGTCCTCATTTATTTAGTTACTGTCTTCTCCTTTTCTGTGACATAACCCATCTATCTCCTCTTATCCATATGGAACTTTTAATTGCTTTTATTTTTCCAAAGATTTGGGATTAAAATAATGGTGGCTTTGGGTTTTTAAATTCCTACCTAAATGCAGATACACTACTAGGAGCCTAGTATTTGGCACTTTCACTCCATACAAAGGTCACTTAAAAATGTCAGGAGAACTGGAGAATTTCCAAAACAGGAAAAGTGCAACAGAACTGATAGTGTTGAAGGCAAAAACAATAAGGCAGGTGGTACAAATCAGCACAGAAATGGAGCACTTTGGGATACTGGTGTCCGTAAAGCAATCCTTGGGGTTTCCAGGAGATTTTAGGGGGAATATGAATTGTGAACTCTCAAGGGCTTTTTTATGTCTTACTGTAAATTAGGTTTTGTTTACTAAATTTTTACATGGGCCAGACACTTTTAGAACGAACATCTAGACTGAGGTATGATGCCTGTGTCTTGACAAACAAGTGCATTTGGCATTTCCCTGGCTTGTGTATATGCTTAATCTAGAAATATCAGTAGCCCGATGCTGGCATATAAACTGCATTATTTAAAGCAATCGGCTAGATCTAATGCCCACCCCAGGTAATGGAAACCTATCTGATCTTAGAGGGCCACAGTCACACTCTTCTCCTGTCAGTCACTCTTTCTGCAAGTGCTGTAAGGCTCTGTCACACCTAGTTTCATCTGCATCTCCCGAGGCGGTGGGAAACGCCTGCATAGGGTATTCATACTTCGGTTGCTACAGATCTGCCAGTGTTGCCTGCTTCCGCCCTGCCTGATGTCTCCTGGGGCAGGAGAAGTGAGCTGGCATGACAAAAGCCTGCCTCAGCCCTGATGGTCACACAGGGAGCACTGAAATCAAATACAAACTGCATCTGAACTCCAGGTACCATTGCTCTTGCCTTGGACTGGGCAGAATTTGGCAATTTGTGGTAGAAAACATCTGCTGGTGATGTACGGCTAAACCTGGGATACTCTACCCAACACCCCATTCTTTTCCATGTGGAGTGGAGCAGAGAGGAGAGGCAAATCCACTGACTCTCCTGCAAGGGAATCTTTGCCCTTGCTTATTTCTTAGGTACCAGCTTTAAACTTTCTTGGCTGTTTTAGGCGAGTTCATTTTGGGGGCAACTGTATTCTTGCAAAGTGAATTCACACCCATCCAGGGGCTCAGCACATGGTCTTCGCTGCTATTTGAGTCACACAGAAATCTTGTCACCTATAGGGACAGTTTCACTACACAGCAAACATATGGTTGAGCAGTTCTAGACAGCAGAGATTCAGGGAGGAGTATTAGGCTGTGTTATGAAGCTCAATTGCACTTCAGAAGCAGTACTCACATCGTACCGTATTTTTTTCACAGAGAAACAACTTGTTATGCTTATAAATACTGTGCCATATAGAAATTGCTCAACTGTGTCATTTAAAACTTTGTTACCTTCCCTAATTTTCATTTCGGATTAAAG
Organism: Pluvialis apricaria; assembly: GCA_017639485.1. NCBI lineage: Eukaryota > Metazoa > Chordata > Aves > Charadriiformes > Charadriidae > Pluvialis > Pluvialis apricaria. Next base: position 138,712,651 of record CM030008.1, on the reverse strand, counting down.
ATGTTTTGTTGATGTCTGGGATATAAAGGAGTGAAAGGTTAGCGGTGCTGAAGGGGTAATCAGTCAGAAACAAATAGGCTGATGCCATGAAAAAATCACCTTCAGAAATCCTGGAATTTAGATGTAATCAAGGTCTTTGTTAGGGAGGCAATTAGAGCATATCCTTGCCATTTCAACGCAAAACGTTGTGATTGGCTACTGGCCATTGTGCTGCAGATGGGAAACACAAGAAAATTATGTTATTTGGACTAAAGGGCACAACAGCATTCGGAATAATGCAGTCCCTGAGACACTACCGAGAGAAAAAGCTGTGTTATATACAGTATTTTCAAAGGAGACTGTGCTCTTTTTACCTTTTGAGTAGCAAATCAGTATTTAAATATAATTTCTTCAGATGTTATGAAAACTTTAAAATCAGGAGGAATGTCGTGATTCAGGGATTAGGAAGGGTGTGTGTGAATTGATTACAGCTGGATCAATTTGCAGGTCCTCGGTGAAGTATTAATTGAAAGTATTTGAAGTATTTTTCATATTATTTGCTATAATGTTATCACCGATATGGATCATATTATTTTTGAGAAGTGTAAGGCAGGGAAAAAGGGTTTTCTATTTACTTCCAAGTGAATGCATCTACTTCCTGGCACACTCCCTTGAGGACAAGATTTCCTCTGTCACCAAAGGAGTCAAAAACACTGTGAGAATTGATCTTATCCTTCAAGCTTACAAACACTCTCACTGTCAGTTATAGCTAAGGAGGAGACATCTGTAGCGGAGCTGTGGGATGTGCCAGCTAAAGCACTGCCTGTATCAAGTTTGACAGTTTTAGGGTTTCTTTGGGAAATCTGTAGACATAATTACCAGAGAGATATTTAATGTATCTAGCTACTCTACAATACTTATACATGCCAACGATAATTTCATTTATCTCTCAGATCCTAGCATGAATTTCCAGAGCCGAAATCTAAAATACATATGCACATTTGAAAGCTCTGCACATTTGATTTTAAAATCTGTGAGACAGTGAAGGCGAAGCCCTCAGTTGCCCTGTATGGAGAAGCTCCTAGCAGAGGGGCACAGCTTTGTTAGGCATTGTGCAACCTTCTTGTATTTTGTACTGTATAGTACTCAGAGTTTCACAGCCTACTGCCTCTTACAAGTTTGTATAGGCAAATTCCTTTACAAGAAGTATCAATTCCTTCACAAACCTGCTCTCTTTGTGAACAGTGGAAAAATAAGGCTACAAAGCAATTTGACACTGTAAGACATAACATTCAAAGCCCCTTATTACCCAGTTAACACAAGTGTTTTCATTTTCAAGCTAACAAGAGATAGAGCAGCCAGATTATGAAAGGTTAGATGCGTAAATGTCTCCACTCTCCAGATGATAGGATCTGAGGCCTCTGGCCAGAAGCACAGGAACCAATGTTAAGGCTCTCCCTGGTGCTTCCTTTTTCTGGGGAATTTGATGTAATCAAGAAGCATCATCGCAGTTTATACTGGCTCTGCCTCCAGCTGGACAGAGAGCATGTTGTGAAATAAAAAAGCAATCATTATAGTCTACGCTAAGGACTTCGGAAAACTTGGGTCAAGGAAGATGAATAATTTTAAGACTATATTCCCTTCCTTTTTCTCATTTTCTTCTACACAGAGTGATAAGTCTTGTGGATGGAAAAAGAGCTTTAGTAGTCAACTCTGTTGACTTCAGTAAGGCTTTGAGAGTAATCCATAAGACATGTTCACAGACATGGTATAAGAACAGGCTGCCCAGAGAGGCTGTGGAGTCTTCCACACTGGAGACATTCAAAACCTGCCTGGATGCCATCCTGTGCAACCCACTGTAGGTGTCCCTGCTGTGGCAGAGGGGTTGGACTAGATGGTCTCCAGAGGTCCCTTCCAACCCTGACCATTCTGTGATTCTGTGATTAAACTGCTGCTACAGAGAAGGGGTACAAATTGATGCAAAAAACATACTTGGACTGTCAATGGCTCACTGTCAAAGTGGAAGGATGTATCAAGTGGACTTGTGCTGGTCCAGTCCTATTCAATCTCCTCAGTAATAACCGGGATGTTATTTATAGACTGTACAAAGATGAGAGGAAATGAAAGCATACCGGAGGGCAAGGTTCAAATTTGAATGATCTCAACAAACTCAGGAAATAGTTTTAAACAGCCAGGGGGACATTTAAGAGGGAAAAATGCACTAGGCAATGTGGCAGCAGCACAAATACCGTATGGGGAACAAGCAAGAACTAGTGCAAACACTGGGAGTTCATAGTGAATCACAGACTGAGTATGAGTGGCAAAAGTGGCATTACTGAAAAAAGATAAACCTGATACTGGGATGCAGTCAGGAGGACAGCCAGCGAGCTGAGGTCATCCGCATGCTCTGCTTGTCACCAGTAAAGCCTCCAGGACGCATGCTATTGTGCCTAGTTCTGAGTAATGCAGTGCAAAATGAACGGACGGATGGAGAGTTCAGAGAAAAGCAATGAGGCCTAAAAAGCATGCTCTAAATGGAAGTGTGAAATTACTAAGGAGAAGGAATTCAGGGAAAGGAGACTGGCCGAGGACACAGAAGATTGTGGTGACACGCCAAATCCCTTGGATAGGTAAGATGTGCAATATATGTAGATCTACACACATATGTACATGCACACACACACACAGGGTTATCTGTTAATTGGTTTTAGTCAGAGTCAATGACACAGGACCAAGCTCCTGTGACTACTGTTCTCCACCACTGAAACTGTCCAGGAGTTGATGCAGCTGAGACTAACCTCACCTCTGCTTTACCTGCTATGACAGTCACCGTTCAGTGGATCTCTTCTCAGCTACCCAAGTACATGTGCTAATAGGTCGAAAGCTCGGCACATAAAGCAAAAGAGGCAATTTGAACAAGAACTGTAGCAAAAGAGCAGATTACTCAGGGCATGAACAGCATGTCTAATTTCCTTCTACTACTCGTATTCTCTAACTGATCTGTCATATGAAATAGGAGATTGAAGTTTCTTGCACCTGAAATGAGAAACTAAAAGAGGGTAGATTTAGACTAGCTATAAGGAAGAAATTTTTCACAATGAGGGTGGTGTAACACTGGCACAGATTGCCCAGAGAGGTGGTAGATGCCCCATCCCTGGAAACATTCAAGGTCAGGTTGGAAGGCGCTCTGACCAACCTGGTCTAGTTGACATCACTGCTCATTGCAGGGGGGTTGGAGTAGACGGCCTTTAAAGGTCCCTTCCAACCCAATGATTCTGTGAAATACATTGGCAGAAGATACACCTTTGCTCAAGGTATATAAGCAGCTGAGAGAAAAAAAAAAAAAGACAGAAAGAGAGACAGAAAATCTGAAATAAGTAAAAAAATAAAATCTTAAAACTGTCATCACTTCAGAAATGCTAAAGAGCTTGTAAAGCAGAAGATACTGTATCTCCTGCGAAAGCGATGCTTGTCACCCTGTCACTGTTATGGAGGGAGTGACCAAATGGTGATTAAGAGTCATCTTCTCAAAGCTTTTCTAGGATTAGCAAAGAATTGCTGTATTGGTTTTTGATATAAGTTTCAGATTATTCACAAGGGCTTGTGAAAACAGTTGAAGAATGTGCTTTTGACTTAATTTTGACCGTGCTTAAGCCAGAGTTCTTCCCTAAAATCCGTATAATAGCACCAGCTCTGAAATCCCAAAGCAGAGATTGCCTATGTGATAGCAGTGAACCCTTTGAGGACTGGTGGTCATACGTTGAAGACAAATGTTGGACTGAAGACATTCTCAAACTCTGCATCAACAACAGCTTTTCCACCTGAAACCAACCTGGAACCCCCCCGACAGCTCTTCTTGGTCAGCATAGGGCTGTCCATATGATTTATGTTTTTGATGCAAGGCTGTGCTATCAGAATAAGTATCTTAAAAAATAGTTAAGGTGATAAGAAAAATGGCCAAGGTTACTTCTTGCTGCTCAGACAAATTCATGGCCACCTATGCTGTTGTCAAATACTGCTGGGTATCTACTGGGTGCCCGCTGGTGGCAGAGCTCACCTAGACAGACTGATGGAGGACTATGCCCAGGGACTGGGGGAATAAACCATTCCTGAGAAATACCCAGCACGGATATTTTTACTTAACTCCCATTTAACTGGGAAGATGGCAATTAGCCCATTCAAAAATGGGCTAACCATCAGAGCAGTTTCAAAGAATGTTTATCAATATGTTGATAGGTCTTTTACATATATAAATACATAATATATATAAAAATATAAAGTTTATGTATTTTTATATATATATAAAAAGATAAAGTGTATATATATTTATATATGTGAACGTGAGTGGTTCAGTACATGCTGTCCGTGCTGTGCACTGCTACAGGTGGTGGTTGCAGCCGCGTTTCTTCCTCTGTGCGAGATCCCACCCAGTGTGCCCACCGTACTTCACCTCTTATGGGCAGAGGTCTGGGATGTGTCCCCACTGGGATGCCTCACCCAGGAAGGCCAGGGAGGGTGGGATTTGGCAGGGGTTCTCCCAGCAGCCTGCAGCGTCTTGCTTTGCCAGAAACAATGGCTTTGAATCAAAGCCATCTATTTTGAAAAAAAAAAAAAACAGAACGGGACCTGTCCGTGCTTGTGTGAATACCGAATGTTTTCAGTCTGTGCTGGTCTGTGGGGCTGGCCATGCACATAGGTGTATACATAGCGTGTGTGTGCGAGCACGTGCGCCTTTTGGGAAGACAAACTCATCCTCGGTGCCGACTGTACCTGGGGCATGGAGTGGAGGCAGCCTCACCTCTGTGGTGCTACTGGATTCAGCAACCCCAAACAGATGCTCCCGCTTTGCCTTCTGTAACTCAGCCGTGCCTCTCCCTCCGTTTCCATCCCTCAGTCAGGCTGGGGTTTAACAACAAGTTTTAACATGTATATTACTTGATGTGAGTCCACGTAAGTGAATTGATGAATTTAGGTTTACTCTCCTTTTGAATCCTCACCTCTGATCTTCTTCCAATGCACTGTAGACATCTTCACCTCACCCACTGTAGACATCTCCATCTGAGACACCTCTCAGTATAACCCGTGGAGAATGATAAGCACCTTTAGGAAACAGTTTAACTGACCTATTTCAAATGTCTTTAGGAGATGAATAACAGCTTAGAATTACCTGCTTTTCTTGACTGGCTGTTAAGGGATATGTGTTATTGTCCAATACTTGATGCAACAGCTTACTGAGCTGAAGGTTTAACCACTATTTTGGCTAACAGGTCTGTGGCTGAACTTTCTTTGGCATCAGACCTCCAAGAAGCACCCAGCTGGAGAGTGGTGGTGTGCTGGTGATGCAATGAGAACCATCTTTCATTTCTGACTGTGTGCCAGTGACATACCGTGATACTCATCTGGAAAATTTGATCCACGTTTTCTAAACAGGACCAATTCTGACTGAAGATCATCTATCAAGATGAGCAGAGAAGGTGACCCGCTCCCTTCCACTCGGATGTGGAAGCATGGTCCTGATCACATACACACATATGTCGTTAAGTGTGGTGGTGTCAGATCGTTTGCCCCCGCATGCATGCCTCACTTCCTGCTCTTTCTATGGATTTGACAGCCTGTCCCGCTTCTTGGTCTAAGCAGTTGGGCAGTACTGATGGCTGCTTTCCAGTTGGTTTGCTATCCTAACTCGAAAGTAGCTTCAACTTGTTTGCAATTGTAGTGTTAGGAAAACGTGGGAATTTGGGGGGCTAAAAGGTCCTTCTTGACTGAAACAATATGCTGTTGTATTGTCATAACCTAGTTTGGACTCCCAGGAGACACTCGTGAATCTGACAAACACTCAAAATGCTGGAAACAAAACTAACTTTGAATCCTTGTTCCTCATTTGTTTCTAAAAATACTGCAGTTTTTCTACTCGCAAAATAGTAACAAAAAATAGCAACAAGATTCTCAAGCTTTATTTATTAAATCAGGAAATTACTCAGTACTCTCCCAAGTAGTCTTTGCTTTTTCTTCCCCTTCTCTTGGTAAGTCTGCAGAGAGTTCTTTCAGCAGATGGGGAAGGGTGAAACATAGAAAGGATGTTAGAGTTCAACAACAGCATGCTGCTTCTGTCCCAGAGAAAAGGGGGACATCACCTCAGGGACTTGAGCTGAGCATCCACATTATGATAACACAGTGGAACATAGAGATCCAAAGCCAGGCGACGGGAATGTGACCAGCGTCACTCCCAGGTGTGGTGCAAGGATATACCACAGCCAAGAGGAAGGGAATTCTTTTTTCAGTAGCAGAAAAATCTCCAAGCACCATCTGGATTTGAATAGAACTACTCATTAAAGGAAATAACTTATAAACGATGACACTATCCTTTGTAATTTACATGCCTTTCCACACACAACATTTTCATAACACACACACACAGAGAGTTGATGTACTTCTACTGCTTACAAATCCATTCATAGGCTACAACTTCTTTTAATCTTTCAAATTTATAAGTTTTTCAAGCTGTGAGGAAGAGAGAATATGGCCAAAAGGCAGAAAAACTGAGGTATCCCTTTAGCATCTAAATGTAAGGTAGGAATGCAAGGTCCTGCACTTGAGTCAGGGTAATCTGACAGGCTGGGTGGAGAACAGATTGAGAGCAGCCCTGAGGAGAAGGGCTTGGGGGTGCTGAGTGATGAGAAGCTCAATATGACCCGGCAATGTACACTTGCAGCCCAAAAGGCCAACCATAACCTGGGCTGCATCAAAAGCAGCTTGACCAGCAGGTCGGGGGAGGTGATTCTGCCCCTCTACTCCACTTTTGTGAGACCCCATCTGGAGTACTGCATCCAGATCTGGAACCCCCAGCACAAGAAGGATGTGGGTCTGTTGGAGAGAGCCCACAGGCCGAAAAGATGATGAGAGGGCTGGAGCGCATCTCCTATGAAGACAGGCTGAGAGAGTTGGGGTTGTTCAGCCTGGAGAAGAGAAGACTCCAGGGATACTTTATGGTGGCTTTCCAGTACTCAAAAGGGGGCCTACAGGAAACATGGGGAGGGACTCTTTATCGGGGGCTGTACTGATAGGATGAGGGGTAATGGGGGTAACGGTTTTAAACTGAAAGACGGTAGATTTAGATGAGATATTAGGAAGAAATTGTTTACTATGGAGGTAGTGAGACACTGGAACAGGTTGCCCAGAGAAGTTGTGGATATCCCATCCCTGGAAATGTTAAAGGCCAGACTGGATGGGGCTCTGAGTAACCTGGTATACTGGAAGGTGTCTCTTCCCATGGCAGGGGCGTTGGAACTAGACAATCTTTAAGGTCCCTTCCAACCCAAACCATTCTATGATTCTATGAAGAGAGAAGTTTGTTTTCCTTAGTTAACCCAAGCAATCCATTAGCTTGTCTTAGTTAACCCATCCAATCCATTATCTTAAAATGCAATAATTAGTGTGATTGAGTCCTCTTCAATGATTTATGGGGAAGAGGTGAACCTGAAGGCATAGCAAGAGTACATCACATCTTCAGCCTTTCCTTCTGATGCTTCTGTATGACATCTGCCTTGTCTTTGGTCTTACAAAAAAACAATCGAATCTCATAAAAAGGAGGTCAGTAAGAGTCTGTGGAAAAGTAAAAAAACACAACAGGGTTTGTTATTAATTGTTATAACCTACAATATTTATTGAAACAAACCTGCTTTTTTTTTTTTTTATTTGTTTGATATTAGTCCATAGACTGCAATACAGTTCTTCATCCCTTCTGGAACTTCATTTACAACTTCTCTAGGAAAGACGCTCTTCTCTATTGAAATGTGATGTTTTTTCTCTAAAAATATTCATATTTGCTCTAGCAAATGTGGATGTGACTAGCACCTCCTATATATATAATAAATAAATACAGGATGACAATTTAAGAGAACATTTCTGAAAAGGATGCTTTCTCTGACAGGGTTATCTTGTTTGCTAGCAATAGGAAAGCAGGAACATTTGTTATCAGATCTTCTGGCTAAAAGTGAACGATATTTGTAATCTGACTACAATAATACAATGAAGCCGGGACTAGCACCCTTTGTGCTAACCTCTAGTAACACATAGAACAGTTTCTACTCCAAGGAACTTATGGTACAAGGTCCAGGGGTATCACAAATCTCCAAGAATGTAGATTTACTGCTGCATGGCAGCTAAACAGTAATGGAGAAAAAGAAGTAAAACTGAGCTGCTCCTTCTGAATTCACTGATTGTAGCTGAGAGAGATTCTGACATGACTACAAGCAATTTCCACAGGCTGGAGAAATTTCATGCTTGCACAGAGGTCAGGTTGCACACTTCTCTTTGCAAAATGAATTCCATGCATCTTATCAGAACTCTATTTCCATTGAGGTTTGTGTCCACCCCCCAGCCCACATAATCAAACTACAGTACCTAAATTGGTGAATATCCAAAAATGTAACAAGCAATCAGTGGCAGCTGCTAATCACAGCACTTAGGAAGTTGGACTTATTTTGAGAGAAGCAGACTGTAAGTCTGAAAGACAACATATCCTCTCCCCACCACCAGCACAGCATTTGCTGTTCTGTCATATTCTTGAGCAGATCTGATCTGAGTTTGTCCATCCACAACAAAGCAAACTACTTTTTACTGTGCCTTTTTCACAACCAAAGACTCACCAAGCACAGACTAGTCACATTCATACAGGTGGAAACTAGGACAGGACGACATGGTCGCCACAAGTGAACTGTAGCTGTGGCAGACAGGTGAAAGGAGCCATGTGTCAAGATGTAGTAGCAAAAAGAATTTTTTATCTGTTCTTTTGTAAAGAAGCCATGGCCAGAGTAGCTTGCACTGACTTATTTGCAGTTTGAACATGCAGAAACCTTATTGCTTTTCTTTTTCACTTCAGCATGACAATCTGTCTCCCAAGACACTTACTTAAGGAGTTAGCTCTTAATCACATAAAAAAGTTGCCATTGATTTCAAAGTGAAGGAAGAAATGTCTTTCTATGAAAAGAAAATAATATTTTCCATTTTTCCACTATTAACCCAACCAGAAGGCTGTGCTCTGAAGTCTGGCTCTGTAGTTACTGGGCCAAAAACGACCTTGGACAACATTGGTCTTCAGCATGGTCAGTGAGTGTACATAGTCACCTGTAACAAACAATCGCAGGAAATGCAGCCCTCAGGGAACGGAAAGTTCAAACATATGAAATCCAACACATGTATTATTTATTTCCATATTAAGCTTGATACTCAAGATGGATGAATGGTGGAACAGTAACTCTATGTAATGTTTACAGCCAGGAAAGAAAAGCTATTTATAAAAGCTAAATAAAACCACTTGGTTTTGTCCATTATTAAAAGTTTCTGTATAAAAAACTGTGAAATACGTCATATTCTTTTTGTTGTGTGTGTGTTCTCCAATCAGAAAAAGCAAAATAATGATGAATAGTGTTGCCCCATTTGTTAGAAAGTAGTACTGTTTAAACTGAAAACACTTTAGAGTCTCATGCCAAAGTCTCTTCTCTCTCCAGGTGAGGTAACTAAGCCCTTTTCCTTGCTTGTGCACCGCCTTACTGGCTGTAGGTTATTCCTTGGCTCAGGTTTCCCCCTCTGCAGGTCACAAATTTGGCTATCTTGTGCTGAGGAAATCCTTGGACTAAGGATTTCAAGGATTTCACTTGGCTAGGACTCAGTGTTTCATGTTCTAATGTTTTGTGAATTTTCAAATATTACTCTCAGGTAGCTGTTAAAAATATGATCCAACGGCTGTGATAGCTTCCTGTGTATATAGATTTGCCTTTGTTTTTGTTCAGGGCTTTTTGAGAGTACCAGTTTTCTATTGGGTTATCTTATACATATGGATATACAATAATGCCCTGTGAACTTGGGAGGGAATAGAGCAAAGAAGGTGATTCTGTATTACCAAATTTTCCTGGAAAAAAGCAGCTTTGAATTAAATTAGAGAGGCCACAAAGTCCAGAGTATGGCAGACTTAAAGATACAGTTCAGTAGGAGGATTAAAAAACACACTATACTACTAAAAAGGCTAAAATGCTTTCATGAAAATAAAAATTACACTTGCAAAAAGTCCATTTTCTGTTCCAACACTATCACCTAAGTCTACTGATAGCAATGATCACTGCAGGAATACATATTTTAATACGAAGGGACCCTTATGTGAGGCTGAACAGCTTATAAAAGAGCTGATAAGCCATATTAGATTTCTGTGTTATGAAGGACAACCAAGGACTTTAAAGTTCTTCTTAAAAATTGATTTGTCCTTGCGAAGATTAGGGGCATATTTAGAATCATAGAATCACCGAATCATAAAATGGTTTGGGTTGGAAGGGAACTTCAAAGATCATCTAGTCCAACGCCCTCTTCCACGGGCATGCGCATCTTTCACTAGATCAGGTGGCTCAAAGCCCCATCCCACATGACCTTGAATGCTTCCAATGATGGGGCATCTACAACTTCTCTGGGAAGCCTGTTCCAGTGTTTCACCACCCTTATCATAAAAAATTGTCCTGTCACTACAAACCCCAGTAAAAAGTCTCTTACCACCCTTTTTATAAGCCCCCTTTAAGAACTGGAAGGCTGTGATATGTCTGCCTAGAGCCTTCTGTTCTCCAAGCTAAACAACCCCGCTTGCAGCCTTTCTTCATAGGAGAGGTGTTCCAGCCCTCTGGTCATTTTTGTGGACCTCCTCTGGACCTGTTCTGACAGGTTCATGTCTTTCTTGGGCTGGGGACCCCAGAGCCAGATGCAGTACTCCAGGTGGGGTCTCACAAGAGCAGAGTAGAGGAGGAGAGTCACCTCCCTTGATCTACTGACCACACTTCTTTTCATGCAGCCCAGAATACAGTTGGCTTTCTGGGCTGCAAGCACACATTGTTGGCTCATGTCCAATATTTCATCCACCATTATGACCAAGTCCTTCTCTGCACGGCTGCTGATTAATTAATTCCTCAATCTGTACTGATATTGGGGTTTGCCCTGACCCATGTGCAGGACCTTGCACTTGGCCTTGTTTAACTTCATGAAGTTTGCATGGGCCCCCTCCTCAAGTTTGTCAAGGTCCCTCTGGATGGCACCCCTTTTCTCTAGAAAACCCATTATAAAGTCCAGGCTCTGTTGCAATGAGTCTCAGGAAAGATCTCCCACCTGTGTTATTTACTGGTCTCTTGACTGTGATGATCTGCTGTTGAAATACCTCTGCATGCTGCAACCTCAGCACAGGAGAAACAGGAGTACTTTATACAAAACTATCAACAGACAGAGAGCATCAAAACGTAGTTTGGAGGCGGTGAGGCTAAACTTAATCTGTTGTAACAGAAGTTAATCATCCACGAGTTTTCTCACAATCATTTGGAATGACTTGTAGAAGAAATGAAGACAAGGTGGACATGGAGCTGCCACTTGCTATCAGTAATAGCAGGCAACACTAGTGATAACTTGACAAAATCTCTGCATAGCTCCACCTTATCCAGCTACAGAATATTTTCTTCCTCTTTACATGAAAAAAAGCGAGTGCATAGACAGTCTTCATTCATACCTAGCTTTTTTTCTAAAAGCTTCATTTCCTAGTTTGCTTTTGATGATTTTCTTAAGTTATCACCTCACTGTTTTGCTGTGTCTACTGGAATTTTTATAAACTATTTTAAAATACTTCTGAGACGACATGTTGTTGGAGGAAACTGGAATATTGTTCTCCACCCGGATGTTTTAACACAGTTAGCTGCCTTTTATGTAGTACAGAGACAGAAGAGGTTAACTACAGACATGATGCTACCACAGAGGAAGGGAGATTTCCTAAAGTGCGGATCTAGCACGTGTTGCATGTCATTGCACAGGAATCGCCATTTCAGTGTTTCCTAAAGATGTGTGTGCTTTTACTGTCATCAGCCCCCAACATGTGGAACCCTGATATTGTCCAAAACCACAGGAATTTGGACCCCTTTCATTTTCTCTTCTGGTCCTTACATTGCCAGTGATCACATTTTCAAACTTCCACTGATATTAGTTTACTGATTGCTTTGTTGTTGGAGGTTTTTTAATGAAACTGAGGCTCTTGGATGCTAACATTACTCCAGGAAAGGCAGTTTTAAGAACAAAGGAGCAAAGTAATAAGCATGGTTAAATGACATTAAAAAAATATGTGCAAAGAACAAACACCAAAACCAAACAAAAAATACTTTTCTATAAATTTAACTGGAGAATCGTGTAACAGCATTGAACCATAGAATCTTTCAGGCTGGAAGGGACACATGATTTTTAATGAACTGGAAGCCCTATAAAAGTGGAGAACATAGTACCTACCTTTAAAGTTAATGTTTTGTGTATTATTTCTAGCCAGGTCTTCCCCAGGCTCCCGAATCTCCAATGTGTATTTAAAGATCAAATATGTCAGCCAAATACAACAAATCTATGGGAGTTGTTTTTTCTCTGTTTACTGCGTGTGTGCATTTTGAAACAGCATCCATTGAAAGCGCATCTGAAAGTCCAGTAATATGTTGTTTAGATTCAGAAATTCACACCAAACCATAACATTTTGGGAAAGGAAGTGAAAGAATTAGATTAAATTATAGAAATCAATAATAGGTTTTGGTTGTAGAAGCAGCACATTAAAAAAGCCATGAATGAGCCCACGTGTTTCTGAACAGACTGCATACACAGTGCTTGTTCCCAAACTCTCCTGGGGTACTGGGACTGAACACTCTTGAGGTAGCTTGCTACAGAAAGGCAAGATTTTTGCAAAATCAGGTGTCCCACAGACTTGGATATATCACTGTTCCTCATAATACCTGGCTGGGATCAAAACCTCTGCAGGTGAGAACTGGCAGAGACACCCTGACCCTAAAAACAGTCTCTTCTGGCCACATTAACCTTATATGTCAGCATAGGAGTTTGCTCTGTATTGCAAGGCAACTCCCGCACTTACGGATTTTTTGTTTGCTGTGAAGTTCTCTTTTCCCGTCTTGTGCCCAGGGAGATGGCGCCTGCAGCTAGCAAGGCTGGCCGCCTCATGGAGGGTGGCCAGGTGCCACCCTGCAGGACCTCCTGAGTGTACAGTGTCACTGTCCTTTCACTGTGTGGGAGCTGTTGGCACCTCCTTTCATCTTCACCGATACCCTTTCAAGTACTTGGGTCTGTGAACAGAAGGTTCAAAACCTCAACTTGATTCATGTGCTGATGCAAACCATCATATTAAATATTCTGTCCTCATATACCCATTATTTTATAGCCGGTTCACTAGGAAAGCACTGAGCTAGTTTGCACTCTCCAGGTTAACGTGTGCTTGAAGGATAGGTTGGGCGAAATAAAAAAAAAATATTTTGGCAGAAAATAAATCACAGATTATACAATTCATTTTCTATCCAGCAGAGCACAGTGTCCCAGAAGAACAGGCAAAGCAGCTGCATGTATTAAGTGCCCATTTTTCATTTGTACGTGAGAGAGGAAAACAGTAAATCAGTGATCTTACCAAGGCATGTACTTTTCCTGGTATTTTAAATATGTATTAAATAATCATGTGAATGCTTCAGTGCCCAGGATTAAGGTTTATGTTAAAAAGTCACATGTATCCTAAGCCAGGGACCTTTGTTGATCATACTTGTTCTTTTATTTCAAAGCTGTTTAGGGGAACATGCAGTTAACCAAATATGACTTACAAAGCCTTTGAAGTCAATAAACTGTATTATAGCAGATTTCTATTGATTTTTTTTTTTTTGGTGGCTGATTAGTGAAACTTATATTCATTAAGAATTAGTGCTTCCCAACACTAATGACATGACTCATTAGCATGCAGAAATCCTGGCATGGTGCTGAGGAGTGGGAGAATTTTTAGTATTCTGAGAAAGTTTATACCTCGGCATCCCACAGTTACTGCCTGTAATCAGACAAGCGGACACTCCAAGACCCTGGCAATCAAATGACAACATCTAACTAAAACATTTGCTCTTCAGCCTCTGCTTAGAAGGTATCTGGAACTTGTAACGATTTTTGCTGTCCTGTGATGTACTGTCCATTTTGCACCCTGCCGGGTTCAACAGGGGCATACAGAAAACCTGTGACGTGAAACAGATAGTGTGATGGGCTAAGAGGGGGTAGTATGTTGTTTATATTTTCTTCAAAGTTTGAAACTGCATGAGTGGCCTAAAAACCAATGCTAATACATAGCTTTATTTTCTTCTTCTACATATTTTGTCATTGAATTGTTGTCAAGGGCAGGAGGGCACTGAACTTGTTTCTAAAAAGAAGTGCATGGTAGATGAGCATGAAGAAATGTGTGGGTAGACAAATAATTAAAAGAACAAAAACAAAAGGCCAAATTTTAATGCTACCCTTGTCATGCACCTATAATCCTCAGTGACAACTCTGAGTAGGTTTTCTTCATCTTAAAATACACTTTCTGAGTCATCACTCTCACTGACTGTGTGCCACCACTATTCTTAGTCATTGGTGTGACAGCCTGACTTCCTCAGGGTGGATAATGTGCAGAGTGGTACAAATTTCCCCATGTATTTTTTTCTCCAAGCATAAGTCATTCCTGGCCTCTTATTAGGATGCATATGTGTCGTGGTTTAGGCCAAATTGGCCACTGGGGACATAAGGGACCCCAGATGGGACCGACAGATGCTCCCCTCTACCCCTCTTCAAAGAGAGAGGTAGAGGAGGAAAAAGAGACTTACGAGTTTAGAAGGATCTAAACTACTTTAATGAAATATTAATAATAAAATAAAAAGAAATAATGAGAAATATACAAAACCGTATCAAGCTCCCAGGATGAGAATCACAACACCGGCTGGCACTGGGGGAGTCCCAGGCTGGACTCAGTGATGGACAGGAACCGGATTCCGGATCTGGATTCAGGATCGGGACCAAAGGCAGACGAACAGACAGAGTCCTCCTCAGACGTCAGCCATTGAAGGAAGAAGGGAAAGAGAAGGGCTGACCCTTTGATCCCTCAGCTTTTTATGCTGAGCATGAGGCAGATGGGATGGAATACCCTGTTGGTCAGGTTTGGGTCACCTGTCCTGTCCGCTCCTCCCCGCAGGTGGGACCCCACTACGCTTTTCCGCTTCCGACCCTCCAACGGGGCAAATAACAAAGTTGGTTGGCCTTGGGTGTTATAGGAGTAAGTATAAGCAAGAGCATCTCTGCATCCCATGCCTGGGCTTCAGCTATAAACATTGGTCTTATCACTCTGAGAGAGTGAACATTGTCTGCACAATATGCTGTTAATCTCAGTAGTTAGAAGAGGCACAGCTAAGAAGCGAAGTTACTGAACAAAATTGGTCCTGTTTTACCTCAAACCAGGACAATATGCCTATGGCCACCCCTGGAAAGACATAGCAGATAATGCAAAGCCCTGTGCTGGTCCTCACCCGCATCTGCTGGAGTGCTTCTGGGACCAGTCCCATCCCGTGGTGCCTGTGCCCAGCCCAATGGCCATGGGGTCCCAGAGACCGCAGCCAGCCCAGACATATTTCACAAGGTATTGCCAGCCCTGGTGCCTGGCGCGAAGCCAGAGCACCACCAACCGCTACGGCACCCCGGGGCAAGGCAAGGACAGGCCGAAGCAAGGAGGCTGGGATACTGATGAACCCACTTGCCTTTTCCAGGCTATATTTTGCACGGGGTGGGGGTGCAAGCAGCTCTGGAAAGCGAAGGAAGCCAGCAAGCCTGCCGCCCGCTATCTCAGGACTGCTCTCCGGGGTGGATGTTAAAGATGGACACCCTCCTAGAAAACCTCAGTAAGTGGGGCTGGGATTGAAAGCCATTTCCTGAGCAGTTTGATGGCTTGTCCCGGCAGGGCAGGACCCTGCTCCTCCCTCCTTTCACAGGGATTTGGATCTGCTGGAGCAAGCCTGGCGCCTTGCCCTGGGGAAGCTGCCGTCAGCACCAAGCACGGGCTTCCTGCCCCAAGCTGCGCCGGCAGCGTTTCACTCTCTTGGTAAACGGTCCCCTTTATAACTCTATGTTGTTAATTAGCAGCTGTTCAGGTATTGTAAAAATACAAGAAAATACAACAAAAATTGCCTATAAATAGATAACAGCAACCAGCGTGGTTGGAAGCCCATTGAAGTTAATGGGAACACTCCTGCTGTCCTCAGTGGGCTTTGGATCAGACCCAAGGACTGTTTGGCCTTAGATAAGGAGAGGTTTGTGTCAGGATTATAATACCTAGCCTGTGTAATATCCAGGCTCACTTACACAATTAATTTTTAATTAATTACCCCAAATTATCTTCCTTATTCAATATCATATCTTACTGTCTTAAGCTCTGAAACAGTGAAGCATTTCAGCTTGTGCCTAATCTTGAGTGTGTAATTAGTGTCCTGGACTTTGTGCCCTTATTGTCTTTCTTAAGAGTACAGGAAGGGTTTATAATGCTCTTGCCTCTGTGAACAATGGTTTTCACCGATATGATGTTAATTAAAAAATATAACCTGCCACTATCATGTAAACTCATGGCAGATGCCATATTTTCAGTGACCGTGTACTCATATTGGTCCTGCTACTTGAAAGACTGACTAAGATATGATTAAGTATGTTGTTTTTGAGGACAAAAATGGGCGCAGGGGAAGGAAGGAGTAAGAAAACAAATAAGCAAATATAACATTTAAAGCAGTGGCTGCCATTTCATTAACAGTCAGTAAAAATGTTACAAAGTTCCTATTGAGAACATTTTTATTCTCTGACATCAAGTTTGTCTGTTCATAAGGGTATCTCTGGTTTTACTGACCCTGATGATGCTAGAAAGAGAACAGAGCTTAAGGGACTGGGTACAAAATGGGAAGTTCTCTAACTAACAAAGGAGGGAACTAATTTTCTGGGCTACTGATACCCACCGGGCTAAGAATGTAGTCAGTGGTGTAATATTCTTTGGGCAGCTTCCAAACAATGCTGTGTTGTGGGAAGGAAGTTATAATGCAGTTGTGTCTCTGTCTTATATTGACTGCTAGGTCAAACAAAGCCCAGAGTGATTTGGAATTCACTTGCTGTGCCACTGCCTACTGCAGCTAGTTTGTGAAGCAGGCTATTGTGGGCGAAAAGGGGAAACAAAAAGCATTTGATCTTCCCAGCCCTCATGAGACAGCTTTGAATTTATTGCAACTCTTTTTTTTTTTTTTTTTTTGTTTCAGGCAGCAATGGAACAGATTAGTATCTGATTATAGATCAGCACTTTCACAAATGCTGAACAGCAAATGCTCCCTGGCATCACTTACTAGGGATGTGGAAAGAAATTATTCAAATCATTTAGGAGTTGCTTGACAGAGCTTTTGAGATAAAGATACATTAAAATAAATCTCTGCCTAAGCATTGCTTACCTAAAGATAAGAACATGAGCACTGCTGTACTGGATCGGGCTGAAAATGTATTTAGGACCTGATCCTCAACAGTGGCCATCTAAGGATACAGAGGAAAGCACACAAGAGTAAGCAGGACATGTACCAAGTGGTCCTTTCCCTCATACATCCTCCCAGCCACCAGACACCCATGGGTGAGGTAGTGCTGGAACTGGAGCCTGCACGCGCATTCTCAAATTTGTCTGGATGCTTCCCTCCCCAAATTAATCTAGCTAATTTTTGAATTGTTTTATACATCTGGCCTTCTCACCATTCTGGGATTTCAGTTTCTACCATATAGCAAATTTTAGTGACCACATGAAAATCATGGCCATTTGCCTCTTTTTCAGTGCTTGCCTGTTAGCTTCCTAAAGTTCTTTAATTCTGCAAAAGGAGAAAGGAGGAAAACAACCATTCTCACTTCATCTTCTCCAGACTACAGGTGACTTTGTAAGTCTGTATCACATCTGAGCCTGGTTATTCTTTACAAGCTAAAGACGGCTTGAAAGATCAAATGATTAGTCAATCTTTCTACACCTTATTTTATCCATCTATAGAATGGGGGTTCTGTTGCTAGGCTCATTTTTAACATTTTGTCCTCCCCTCCACCCTAATGTCCAGGAAAGCTCACCTAACAGAACTGTTTCAACTCTTCCTGATATTTTAGTAAACTTCCTGATATTGCAAAGTTAATGGAGACTACAGGATTCTCAACTGCACTGAACACAGCAGCGTTGTACAGCGAATGTTACTGTTAACTCAGTTTTCACGCAACTAGCTTGATAAATATGGTTAGGGAGAAATAAAAAACTACTGAAGAAAGCTCACTTTTTGCTGTTCACTAAAGTGGTGGGAAGAACTGCACATAAATCACTCCTCTGTTATATTTTTCAACTTGCATATCTGCAAAGCAGAAAGCACAATAGGCCAGAAATACCCGTGGTAGATATAAACTTACTGACCATGTGCAACAAAGGAATGAGAATAGCCTGTGCTGAGCTTAGTGAGCTAATTAGCGTGAGCGTGCTCCTGTCTTCTTGAATCAGAGACAAAATTCTTAGTTACATTCCCAGGGTAGCGTATGAGCCTTAATGGGAAAACCATCTTTATAAAAGGGGTGTGGGGGCAGCTTTTTGAACGTCACATTTCAAATTCCCTGTGGACTTTAGCAAAACCATTTTCATTTCTGGAACTCTGCTACCACACAAGCACCTTCTCTAATATGCTATCTGACCGCCCAGCCAGGCTGGCTAAAAGAAGCTTCCTCCCCTCCCTCTCCAGAACAAGGAGACGTGAAAAAAAAATCAGGAAAATTTGCATTTGCTTTTTAATGTAAAGGGCACGAGTATACTAAAAAACAATTTTGAAAGGTATCTTGCTGTTATCTTGCAATGAACTTGTGACTTGTTTGTTGTATTTCTTTAAACTCATAAAAATGCAATAAATGGCTCTGCCCCTTAACTTCAGTGAAATGCAAGCTGGCTGTAATTATTAGAAAATTACATGATTGCCTATTCAGAGCTGAAGCATATCCAGCAACAAAGGAAATCCCCGCCCAAAGTGGTAGGGAGGTACTTGATTTCTGCTAGAAGAAGACAAGGGCCATCAAGCCTACCCACGTTTCCCACTGCCCAGGTCAGGCTGCCTGAGAGACCATTCAGGTCACGACAACGGTGGGCACACTTGGATCTGAAACCAGCTTTTTCAGCACCTCTGCTTCATTTCAAATTCCCTTGTAAAATCTGTGACTAATTCTACCTAACTTGTTTGTTCCTCGGATTGGTATTTTGGCATATCACTTGAAATGTTTTGTTTATGCATTAAATATGGGTCCCTATGCTCTTGATTTCTAAAAAGTTGCTTGAGAGCAAAAAAGGATTGTTTGGTAAAAGTCTCATTTCCCATCAGACATATTTCTCTGCCTTTAACATTTCCCAAAGAACACAAGAACAAAAGTACCTGCAGAGTAGAGTTCATAGACCTGGGTCCGATAGCCTCACAAACCAGCATCATCCTTTGAGAGCATTTAGACCCTCACTACTCCTCTGGTATCATGTATGAGAAAAGATTGTCCATTGGTCTAACAAAACATGGCAATGTCTTTATTCCTAACACATGAATCAAACCAATCTGATACATGTTACAGTCATTCCAAGCAATCTTTGTTGTATTTACCCATCTTACCAGTCAAATGTGTAATTGCTTAGTTGGCTTTTTAAGCAGTCATGACTGTTAGCGGTTTGGACACAATTCTTCACAATAAAAACTGGTCTAGATATCGGTCCAATAATTTACTCATTTAAGTATGAACAATAGCTTTGTGAGACATGTACTCTTTGTGCACTGAAAACTGAGAATTTTTTGTTTTTTTTCTTACCTGTTGGTACCTTCTGCTGATGAATGAAGCCAAGCCAACTCTCATTTATCTGTACTCACGGGCAAGATATTTGTGAACAGGAGCACTGTAGCACTGTTTTAACAGGTCTCAAGGGCTGCATCTGTACTAATATATAGAAGGGGCCAGTGACTGCGGTCTGGCAGTGAGGCAACTGATACGGGCTAGCATGCATAGAGTTCAGCTTCCCTATTGCCCGAGATTAGGAGAGTACATCCAATCTGTTAAGTGGGGATTGCTCCTGGCCCACGCTACCCCCATGAACGATGACGTGAAAAGTGCTAGCTTGACTAGGACAACACTGTGACTGACAGCACAGACAATCCTATATGAGAGCTTGGGCCTGTGCTCTGGCCCTATTTCATTTACTAGGATAGATATTGCCTATTGCATAGACACAGATTGTCAAGAAGGTGGGATTTGAATGCACACCACTTCTGAAAAAAAAATACACTTTTCTCCCTCTTTTTTCCTTGTCAGCCAGAAGAAAAAAATAGGTGTGTGTTGAATGTTGTACCTTTCTTTTGCTTGCTCACAGCTGCAGCATTACCACGCTCCCAGGGAGAATATTTGCCAGGAGTGTGAGGGTCCTGGGGGAGCGACTATGACTGGACAGAGGGAAGCGTTTGCCAAGGTGCTCCCTGACATGCTGCGGTTGCTCCCCCGGCACGTCCCACCAGGGCGCTGCGGACCTGCCGCTCACTCCTTGAGAGTGCACAGGAGGTAAAGCTGCCAGCAGTTCTGCTTTGAAGTTTCCTCCTGGCCACAGCATTTGAGGATTTAACTCTTAAGGAGATTGGGGTTATAATCATCTGGTTGTGCATCCTAGGTTACTTCGAAGGATTCAATTAAATACACCGCACAATAAAAACGCACACACAAGAGGTTATTCGGGTTTGGCACCACGCATGGGACGAGAGTCTAATTAGGTCTTTATTGCTAGCAACATCTGATTATAACACTCTTCATTTCACGAGGGCTGTTTCGCAAGCTTTCTTTCTATTAGCTACACACAGGGATGCCTGCGTCACAAAATGGAGTTTGATCCAGAGATCATCAAAGCAGTGCTGACCGAAACCTGAATTTATGCATGGGCATTCAAAAGGCAGATTCTGATTCAAAGGGCACTGATGGGCACAGAGAGCTGTGATTCACTTACATCCACTGATGTTACCAGGCTGTGAAGTCAAATAATCAAAGAAGATTTTGGTCAGGTTAAAGGCACCAATACTTTGTCCAAGGAGAGTACTGTGCCCGGTATTGAGGTCAGATGAACTAATTGATTTCTGAACTTTCACAGGGAATAGCAACTTTTGGACCTTAGGTCACCTGGCATTGTCCGGGTTCTGGGTGAAGATGACTTAAAATAATTCAAAATGTTCTAAAAGTGAGGCAAGAGAACACATAAGCTCACAATCCTTGCACAGGGCCAGGTAGGCATAAATAAACTGGGAATTTTCTTTCAAGGCAAATATTTTCTGCACACTTGATCACCTCAGATGGATTTCATTTTTTCCAGTATCATGGAAATTAATTTACAGGCTTCAGTCACACATACAAAATATTCTTGGAGGTTTATTTGTGTCATTGCAAATAATCTAACTTCCCAGAAAGCAGCAGATACAGCAGTGCACGCTTGACAGTCAAATCCTGCTGCACACAGACTTGAATTCAGCTCTGGGCTTTTGGCTTCTTACTGATAACTGGAAGACTGGTCGTGTTTGCCAAACACACCTGGAACTTAGGTTGCTATTGAACTGAGTAAGAATAGAGATATATAGTCAGAGCAAGATAAAGTTTTGTGACGCATAAAAAAGAAGCAGATGCCTATTTTCACTTACTTATTTCTGAAATAAGATTGAATGCCAAAATAATTAAGACTATTTTCAAGTTGGTATCGTAGCAAAGGGATTATAAATTATGAACTCTTTCTGAAATGTCACCCGTGATTTTGTGCTAGTACTGCTTTTATTGCTTTTCAGCTGGCACCTGCTAGATTTTTTTTAATATCTAGCATTTGGCCACTGTATTTTAACAAGATCTAAAAATTTAATTTATCCTTTTATTTCAAAATTATTCATCTTTTGATAGCAGCTTTTGCTTCATGTGACAAGGTGGCTGTGATTTCTTGATGGAAGCAATTAATGGTCAAGCTTTTCAGATGGTGCCAATCAACTTAATTATACTGAATTTATTTAACCTAGCCCCAAGTATTCACCAGAGCTTTGGGATCATCTACAAGAAGTCATACTGCATAAATACTGCAAAGAAGGGACTAAATATTTGGTTTGGGAATCCATTTATTTGGAAAAAGGGATTTTCTGGGAATTATTTCCTATTTTTTTTTAAAACTGTATAGCTTGAACCGCCTTACTATGCACAGACTTTCAGTTTTTAATTTTCTTAAAAAAATGCATGGCACAAACTCTTCTGGTGAGCCCTACCGCTAAAATACAAAGCCAAAGAGGGGTGAGGCCATATAATGAGAGTGTTTGGAAAATATTTCAAATATTTCTATTAGGGCTTTATTTGTGATTCATATGTTAAAGCAGCATAGACTTACACAAATAATGTGAATGCTCCCTAGAGACCAATTTATTCCTGGATTCTTTTAATCTATTGTATTCTTAATCTTCAGGCAGCGTAAAGATCATAAGGAATGTGCTTTACTTTCATGTGCTTATAACTTTCTCTATGAGAATACAAACATTGTAGTTACATGGGTATTTCATAGTGCAAAGTATGCTTTTTAGACCAGTGAAAAAGAGCCAGAAGGCTAACAATGGAAAATATGGTTAATTTAGCTGAACATACAAATTATAAATTGATATACTACACAAAAGGTTGGCCAGTTTGCAAGCTTTACATGTGCTTCCTAAACAGCAAAGACTGTCATAAATATTAAAGCTGGTGGGAAGGAGAAAAGCAAAAAGCATTAACTTTTTCATTTACAATGATCTGCATCATTTTGCAATAAAAAGCCCTGTGCAACAAAACAAAACTCAGAAAAAAATAAGTAATTCTTTTTGAGAATAACTTAATTTGTTTCCTGTGCACTCAAAGCCTCAGATTTCTTAAACACTTCACAGAAGACTAGTTTTAACCACACTGGAATTCCTGCCCGTCAGAGCTGGGCACCTGGATCGCTCTGGGTAGCAAAGTGCAGGAGCCTTCAATTTGCGTCTTAAGAGGCAACCAGCATCAGCTCTGTGAGGTGTATTTTCTCACAAATCCCACCCAAGGAATAAATTTATGTGTGTAATAGATACAGAAATGTGTATTTGTTTGGTGAAAGGCAAGATCAAAGTCTGTGCTGTCGTTGGAGTAGAAGCTGGATCTTTGCAAGTGTCTTTAGTTTCAAAGAGAGTCCATCTCAGTTTGGAAAAGGAGTATGAGAATAACTCTTCTTGTCTAAATTGACAAAGGGCTGAAGTCTTGTCTCAAGGGCAAATGCCAAATTATAGATGTTGTCTTCATTTCAGTTGAGATCTTTTTTAGTTTTTTTGTTTTACTTATTGAATTTACCAGTTATTTTCTTGGCTTTAAAATTAGCCAGAATCATACTGTTAAAGATCTTGAGCAATTTCCTTTTAAATCAGAAAACTTAAATTTTACTGTATTGATTTTTAAACATACCTTTCCGGTTTTGTTCTGCCTGGTAGTGTTCCTCTCCAGCCCTTCTACAAATGGGGTTTGATACTACAAAGTTATTAAGCTCCTGCTAGTTAGTTCCTTCCTTAATCAGTATTGTTGCTGAGTTTACTTTCACTGAGAAAAGATATACTATGATTATATTGAATAGTTAACCTCAAGAAACACAAATTGTATGTTTAGAAATCCTTTTTATAGTTTAGCTACATAATTGACCCCCTCTAGTATCACTGACCTGTTTTTCTGAGTCCTAGAAAGACTGCTTCAGAATTTGTAGACCAGGGAGTCAACATATCCTTATAAGTGACATAATTTTGCACAGGCTGAGTAGAAGCTTATCTCTGAAGTATCTTTAACAGCACTACAAAGCATCATAAACACCAGATGTGAGCTGGAACAGAGAACCCAGCCCAGGGTGAGTACACCATAGCTAGATGAGCAGGCAGGCTCTTTGAACATAGCTCTCGTTAGTTCTAAATCCACGTTCTAATTGATGACATCTGCTTCTGCTACAACATGGCAGCAGCCAAACCAAGCAATGCAAGAAGAGGCAAATATGAGGAGTATAGGGAAAAGGAAATCAGAGATTGTATCTGTTGATTTTTCTCTAAATATGGAAATTCTTATACAATAGACCATCAAATGTAATTTCCTATGTCTTAGAGGACAAGCTGTACATTTTTTAAAATAGTTCAAAAGGTTTACAAACTCGAGCTCAGGGTGTGGAAGTGGAAGGAGGGGGCCAGAGGTGCCGTAGAGAAAAAGAATGGAGTACAGGATATCCCCCTCCCAACCCCTTTAAAAAAATCCTTCAGTTTAAGAGAATTCTGCGTACCAGTACCAGACAGTCTGTTAACTTGACAGGACTGGGCCCACTGCGGATTGACGACAGGGACGTCTTTATATGGCAAAAGTAAAGGACAGCTGCCATTTTGTGCAAGGACACACCAGAGAGCTCGCTTGCCAGCTCCACGCGCGGGAGAAGGCGTTTGGCGTCAGAGCTGCAGCGCTTTCCTCGTGCCATTCTGCATCACGTGCTGCGGACAGGAGGAGCCAGCAATATCACAACAGTGCTCTGCCCTTTGTTGTTCTTTTTCTTCTCTGCTTGAAACTCCAGATGTGCCGCGGTCTGCCCCATCGTAACCTCGCCTCTGTCTCACAGAGCAGCGCTCCAAGCTCACCCTTCCACTGAGGGCCACAGCCCTGACCCTTTATTTACCAGGAGTGCATATATCTACTGCTGGCTCACTTCTTTTGTTATCTTGTTTCCAAACACTTTTATCAAGTGAATTCAGAAAGCTGCCCTCACTCATTCCGTGCTTGAGATTCTGCCAGGCTCTGCCTCACAGTTGCAAAACCTTGAAGAAACCACTGGGCAGTTTTAGGTCTCTGCTAGGTCAAAGAAGAAACAAAAAAAGATTTCCAAAGAAATAGGACAACCTTTCTCCCAGTACTTGAAGGGTTGTTCTTTTTTCTTGTCTAGTAATACTTGCTGAGTATGTGGTAATAGACTTGTACGGGCTATTCTTGCCTAATGTCACTAGGACATTAGAGTACTGAGAAAATCAATGCAGCTTTACAGCAAATAGTGTCAGTTAATAAGCAAAGGGCTGTCACTGGAAGGCATATGGATTCCTTCAAAAAACAGTCTTGGGAGACTTGATTGTGTCACATACACCCCAGTGCTCCGCTTTGGAAATGCGTTTTGTCTCAAACAACACTTCTGGGTGAACCCAAGATCGCTGAATGAGGAGCAATCTGAAAGGCAGAGGCTTTTTTACGCAGACAGGCTCACAGTCCATCCCAGAAGATGAGTGATTGAAGCTGACAGCTTGAATGATCAACAGCAGTGATTTTTTTGTTGCCTGACAGGTTTCAGGCTCGTACAGCCTGATCCATCAGTAAGAGGGCTGAAACAACGAACCGAAAATCATATGCATCTGTATAGGTGGAGCACAGTGATTTTGGCTGAACTGAAGAAGGGATTCTGAGCCTGAAAAGTTGCCCAATTTTTCCACCTGTATCAGCTAGTTTAATAAAGACTTAATAAAGCTTTCTGTGCAAACCCTAATTCCTTATATCCATACAGCACGATAGCTATGGAAAGACACTCACCATTCAGTGGACCTGTTCTTGTGAAAGAACAGAAAGTTTTGGACAGGGATCAGTAGGGACAGGAAACCTTTCCTATTTATTACGATAGCTAAAGCTGCCTGTTCTGATTGTAAATTTTAGACAAATTACAAGCTGTCTGGAAGGGCAGGAAGTTGGGAAAGAGATGATCAAGTATTCTTTTAAATTTTAATAAGCTATTTTTCTATATTTATAGGATGGTGGAATTGAGGAAATATACAAAAAGACAAATAAAACACAGGCTCCGAGAGACACTTGGATGTCTCTTTCTATGATCGGTTGCCCTCAGGAACAAACACTCACCTGGATTTGAACAGCCCATTTCTCAGCTTTGTGCTGATCTGCAGAAGGTGCAAATGCAACACCTGATGTAAAGGGAAAGGGAACAAAGAGTGAGATTTCCCTACCAGCAGGCTCCTCCGGTTTACTGTAACTTCAAAGTTACAGCAAGCACTCTGAAGGTGGCTGGGAAGGTTTCTCAGGCAGGAGGAAGTTTTGAGTAACACCGATGCACAGCGAGATTAGTATATTTGAATTTAACAGCAATGGTGCAGCATACCTGCAGGTAAGGAAAAAAGCGTATTGAAGCCGGAACGCTGGAATGCAGATCAGGTTCGATTTATGCACAAGGACTTCCACCACAGACACTTAGATCCCCTGGATTTTTTGGGAGTGGCTTCATACACTCACCAGTCTAAAGGAAAGAACAGAGCAAATGCCTGATTATGTACATTTTACGCACCAGGTAAACTTGAGTCGGAGTGACGGTGGTGTCACCAGTTATTCTGGTAACAGCCTACTCTGAATTCTTTGAAACTCACAAAAACCACTTTTGCTCTCAGCTTACACAGTGATATTACAGACAAGTAGGAATAGTAATGAACACTTAATCCATCCCTTCCTGTGAGACCTTCCACAATCTGTTCTTAAAAATCTCTAAGGAGAAGGGGTCCACACCTCTAAATTCCTGTGTCGGTGAGAATAATCAGGATCATGCAATTTTATAGCCGGAAGAGAAAATATTTATCATGAGAAGTTGTTTGGCAGAAACATCTCAGAGCTATAACCTCATCCTGAAATGTGGAACAAGAGAAATTCATTGTTGGAGATAGCTCAGTAACTCTTGATGGATGACAGGCCTTGGAAAAACTCATGGAAAAAAAAAAGAAGGATGATGAAGCAATTTTACCTGAAAGGGGAGGCAGTCCTTAAAGAGAAAATTTTCTTTTCACAATGCTGTCTTTCAAACTCTTTTTAAATAAATTTCTTTCAGTTTTCATTGGAAACAGCTCACCCTATCAACAGACCAACAACTCATCAGTGCAATACAAGACAGTTGCATTTCATGGACACTGAGTGATTCCTGGAGAGAGGTAAAACATTGTTGTAAGAGAATTTCTGCAAATTGGATGTTGGACTATACTGAATTCCTGTTCACTAGAGGAAATGATTGGCCAAGGTGGGAAACATATATCTGGGTTTTAGGAGAACAGTCTGGATAGAAACAAAGAGGAGAGAGCAGGAACAGGTCTAGGCGATGGAGAGAACACTTTAGGATCCCCTTTTAAGAAGGAAACTAAGGAGAAGCCAAAAGGACATAGGCAAGGAACAGAGATACAGGAAAATCCTACAATGAGCCTTGACAAAGAGCAGTCATGGTGCCCAGGCAGAGCACATCTCCTCTGTGAGATGCTATGAACCACAAGAGCAAGGAACAAAATTTCAGATTGAGTAAAAATGTCCCAGAGACAGGACAACATAGAAAGTCGTGTAGAGGGACAGAGAATAGCCTAGTGGAGCTCATTTTAGCTGCTTACTTCAAGTCCTCCAGGCTCACAGTAGAACCAATAGTCACATTCTCCAAAAGGGCAAATGTAGGCCAAAGAAGGAGAGAACTCATGGATGGAGTGTAAGGAGCAAACCAGGACATGAGGCAGGGAGTAGAAGAACCAGTGAGTAGCTCAGGTGAGCTCGATGGACAGTTGCCTGTGGGACTTTTTTATCTTAGTAATGATGGGAGAGGTGAGTGTGACATGCCTGAAGCACTGATTCACGGGCATCACCACTGAAAAGTAAGAGCGATGTCCAGCAGGAAAGTTGCAGAAGATACAGCCCAATCAGGGTTCCTCAGGGGCATGCAGCCAGATTCTGCTAGCTGCAAGCACTTGCAAAAACATCTGAAAAAATCCTGCACTGAGGAAAATGTCAGGGTCCTCAATTCCTAATGAAATTTTCCATGAACCTCTTCTGTGCAAAAAAAAAAAAATAAAAAAATATCTGGATGTTAAATATAGAAGACAAATTATGTCTTTTGATGTATTTTGCAAGATCAAGAGTGAATCTAAAAATCAACGTCTGTCATTAACTAAGAAATTAATAGTTCCATGTTTTAATTTATTATGAAGACAAAGAATGATACACTCTGGCCACCATGGTATATTATATCATTTTGCTCTGAACAATGTTTCATCTCCCTTGTTTGTGTCTAAAACCAGTAATGCCTTCAGAAAGGTGTTGTCAAAGGCCCCAAAAATATTCCATTCAGCTGACACTTCTGCAAGCAAACTGGGATATTTCCTTCTCAGTGATTCATTGATGTAAGCCTTCTCACATGCCCTGCAAACATGAAATTTAAATTGCTTCTCCTCAATGAACAGATCAGATGGCAACTAGGCAGACATGTTTGGAAAGATTTAATATGTACTTGTAAGAGAGGAAATCATCAGGAAACGGATAGATCCTCACGCTAATGAATGTGTCCAAACAAAAAATGCATCTATTATATTCACTATTCTTCCATAAGAGCATTTTTAGAACATTTATTCTGAGCACATCAACAGTATTTAGAAAAACATGCATTGTATTTGTTCATTTTACTCCCAGGCTTCCACTTAACAATGGGCGACTTGAAGGTTTTCCTGAGTTCAACATTTGCTTTCCAGATTTGCGAGATTCAGATAGCTTGGAGCCGTGATGTAATCTTAACGATTTCCCCCTATTCTCCATTAGGCCATTCTAGTGCTGTAGGAGTATTGTGCAGTATTGATAACCCCCTTGAGAAGACTTCAGTGAAAGCCCAGTGGGTGTGGTGGTATGAAACGTGGCGAGACGCAATGCTCCTCAGCATGAGGACATCACCAAGGATGAAACACTCCTGACTTGCAGCAAGAGAGCAGTAAGAAGCCTGGCAGGTGTCCTGGCATGGGGACCAGGACTGCATGGGCATGCCGGGGAAATGCAGCGGGAATCGATCACCTCTTAGTTCCTGAAGACTGCTGTGAATACATAAAGCACATTATCTCTTTCAAGAAAAACAGAAACCAAAAGCCAGGCCCTCCCTTTATCAGACAGGTGAATAATGCTGTACATTTACAAAAAAAAAAAAAAGAAGTACAAAAAAAAGTATATGGAAAAACTGCTAGGCTTCATGCCCATTTACCAGCTTCATTCAGGTATCAGCAAAACCTGGTTACAAAAGAGCAGCATGATTTACCTTCTTTCCTTTGCGATATGTACTTCCTATCAAAGGGTTGTCCAAGGCTGAGCTACATCTGCTTCAAGTTCTTGGCTTCTCCTCAGTTCCACTTTTATTTGATTTGGCTCAGTTTTATACTACTTTTCATCATTGGGGCATTTTGACAGGCAGTTTAACTAGCACTGCTCAACACTCCATACAGAGCCAGCATACTGTTAGGTCTTGGTTTATCTTTATTCTTTACCTAGTGGAGTTAATTTGCCCTAACCTTGTTAGTCTTGATGGAAGTTGTCTAGGTATACTCGAGTCATTTGTGCTCTCTCTATAATAAACAGAGAAAACCAGAAATCGCTAGGGAATGACTAGTCTCATTTGCAAACAGCTGCGTAGGGTTGATGGGATTCTTGTCCATTGCCCATAGAGGGAGCCTCAGCATCTGCGCTGGACCCACACTGAGGCAGTTTCTGTGCCTGCACTTAGATGAAATACATTTCCACCTTGAATATGATTTTGATCCACCCTCCTGAATCCCAGCTAGGGCATGAAACTGCTTATTAAAGTCTCATTAAAATATCCAGTCTTCTTTGCTGATGAAACAAAACAGAAAAGGTCATCTGATATTTGCTTTAAATAGGCCAAGGGTCACAAGAGATAGGATAAAATATAGTCATCAACTTATAGCAGCATTCTCATGCCCAGCCTACTATTTGCAACTGAATTGCAAAAGTCTAGCATTTTCATAATCAGGTCACAGATGACTAAAATCAGTTACAAAGGTTAATGCCTATGACAGCTCTTATTGGTAGTGGGTCTCAATTCATAGAGTATTTTCTCTGCTGTTGCAGTAACAAAATATTATTGCAAAGTAAACCTTATTACTATGGGTATCTATTATTTTAGATTTCTTACCAACTATAACAATGCTCGACTTGGGAATGAATACTTTTTTGTTAACAAAATACAGCAACTATTTCTGACTCTTCATCCCTTTTCCTGCAATAAACCATTGCCATATTTTAACAGCATTTTGCAAAGTAGCTCTGACATATAATTGTCATAATTATTGTTGTGTTTTAGTAGGGACGTCCTCCTTGATGTCAGTCTTTCAGAGACATATCCATCTGCCCTTTGATTCATGTTGAGGTACTACGTGAAGAAATTTGTCTTTGGTGCAATTCTCTGAGGATTTGTTAGCTAATGGGGCAAAGCAAGAGCAGGAGAAACATAACATAGCCGGAAGTATTTTACAGAAGCACCATTAACTTCCAAGTTGTACCTTTTTTGTTGCATTATAGGAAGGAAAGTTTTGCCTGGTCGGTGTTTGGACATCGGTCTCTTTAATCCACAAGGACCCCAAAGGAGGCCGTAGCTGCTCTGATTACATGCTTCCTATGACAGGAAAAATGTAGGCAAATGAATTCTTTAATCTTTCTACCACAAATTGAGGCCATTTACTTGCATGCCAGCTTGATAAGGAGACCCTCAGCTTTATAACTGTATCTCCACAGAACTTAATTTTTTGCTTTACAACTGACAGTCCAATGGCTCCAAAATATCACACAGAGGTGCCAGACAGTACATACCCATAGCGGTTCCACATACTCCATGAAGCAACAGAAGTTCTCAGAGAGATGGTTACTTTCTGCTGTCCTATCCGGACTGATGGGACACTTCCCCAGCCTGCTTGAGGCTCCTCAGTTAAACAGCCAGAGTCAAGCCTCAGCATTGCTCTCAGCACACCCAGAGTGCCAAATTAGGTTTTGCAGTCATGGCAGAGAAGGTTTTAGACAAGGTGGGCATGGGGAGGAGTCAATAAGGGGGAAGCTGCAGAAAAACATGGGCAAATGGGAAGGACTAGCACTATTTTAGAAGTTTCTAGAAGTAGAATAGAATTTGGGGCAATAAGAATATTCTCTCCTGATTTCCCAGGCTTTTGCAAGATCTCTGGTCACCTCCTCCATCCCCCTTCCATGAATACTTATGCCTCCTTCCATCATTGCATGCAACGTCCCTATCCATTAGCCATCAAATGTGCATTCTCCCTAGGGAAGTGAACCTCTGCTCCTACAATTACCCCAATGTGCTCTCCTCTGCTGGCGCCACCTCAGGAACAATGATAGAGAGGAAAAAGGCCAGAGTATGACCTACGGAATACCTTACTGCAAGGTGAAGACAGAAAAGCTGAAGGAGCAGGAAGAGCAGAGAGTGCAGAGGAATGGTGAGCGGGGATTTCTGCTTCTGCTCCGGTTATGAGTAAGGACTAGGTTTTTGCTTCCCCACCAGAAGCAGTTATCCCTTACCCACCCTACATAGGGTATCCCTTTGCAGAAGAAGCACAAAGGGCATTTGAAATATTTCTGCACAACAGATACAAAATGGGGATACTAGAAACCAATGCAAAACACTGAAGGACTTGCAAAGTTACATAGTTTGTTGGACTCTGTAAATGTTAGCAAAGGCTCTCACATTTCAAAGACACATTTCTGTTTGTTGTATGAGATTACAGCAGCCCATAATCTTTAAACTAATCCATATGAACAGACTTGAAGCTCCTAGGGTGTGCCTCTGCCAATTCATTTAAAGGCTTAGCACGTGGTGTGGCACAGTTTGCTGTGAAGGTCCAAGAAATTTGTCACTGAAGAATAAACTCTAGAAGCAAAACATAAAAAGCAGCAAGCAAAAACTACATCAATCTAAATTTATTTTAACCTATATACACATTAAAATGCTTTTTGCATTAAAAAAGCCACTATGTTCTTTAGCACAGAGTTGGATCATACATTGAGGCATTACTCTTTTTGCCATAAAGGTTTTCATATCTTCCTTTTCAGGGCTATATTCTGTTATCTGAGAGTCCTTTGTTCATATATATTAAAAGCATATATAACTATTGAAGAGGACCAAGGGGGCAGGCCTGGCCTTTTAACAGGCAGAGGAAGCAGGCTGCCACCCTTTAATCTTTATTTGCTTCAGTGCCATGCTGCTCTGTTCACCAGATGAGGCTGTAAGAGTAGTCCTTCCTGCAGGATGTCCAAAAGGATGTGTCCATCTGGATGCGCTACAGTGCTTTGAAAGCAAGCAAGGCAACAAATAACATTATAGTAAATGTTCCCACATTCATTTCCTTTCCTGAGACAAACACAACTTTTTTGTCTTTCTTTACAGAAAAGAACATGGCAAATCTCCTTCAGAAACAGTTCTACATCTCATTGTAAGTAAGGTTTTTTTAATTCCTAGTGACATTCTTTCTTGCCAAAATGGAGACAGTCTACACTCCTCCCTCCCCAAATGTTCCCTTAGGAACGCTTTGTACTTTCCCTTAACTGTTCACTACGTTCACTGGAGCCCAGCTGCAAAAAATGGCTCAACTTTGCATCTGGATTTCCAATCAGTCACAAATTCATGGCTGTTTTCCCAGACAGAGAGCAATTAAATGAAACCTGTAAAACCCATTACCAAAACCTCTGGAAACATGAGTTCACCTCAGCAAAACTCGGTTCTCAGTATCTCTCAGCCTAAGCTTTCAGGATTAAACTGGGATTTTATTAATATTTAAGGAAAAATCATCCCCAAATTCACCTGCTGCCTCTTTCCCTCTCCCCTTTAACTCACTAGTATTGCATGCTATTTTTTAAATTTTGTTTTGTTTATGTCTTACTTCCACTTGATCCACAAACTGAACTGACTTTGGAAGAGACTTCACATATCAGGCAACCCATCAGGGACAACAATTAGCCTTCGTCCATCACAAACCAGTAAAACTCACAGAGCTGCTTCTTTACATCAGCTGTCTCACTGGAAATGACAAAGTGCTTTTTGTCTCATCATGCTTGTTAACAGAATCAGCACTGACATGCGTATTTTGACTAACACAACCCTGTAATGTGGTCAAAAATAATAGAATTACATTTTCATATTAAGCTGACCTGTTCTTAAAAAACACTTGAAGAACCATTTCATGTTCTTTTCGTGCGTTCTTCTCTTAGTAGGTACACACTTGCCTAATACATTCTGAATTTTTGACTTAGGACCCACTGTACTGCAGACAACCAAGTGTACTAGTGGATTTGAGACCCCTGTAGGGTGTAGAACTAAAATAACAGTTAAACTCTGGAGAAACTAGTTGCCTTCATTGTTTTTCAAGGCAGCTTTTGCGAAGAATGTAACAGTGCTTTCCCTTTCTATTCACAGGTCACGTCCTGTTAAATAATCTGCAGGAAAAGCCACATGCAAGTGACACTCTTCTGAACACATTGAAGAGAAGAGAAGAGAAGAGAAGAGAAGAGAAGAGAAGAGAAGAGAAGAGAAGAGAAGAGAAGAGAAGAGAAGAGAAGAGAAGAGAAGAGAAGAGAAGAGAAGAGAAGAGAAGAGGAGAGATCTCTAAAAATATCCTAAATAGAAAAATGTGGCATCTGTATGATGCCATGTTTCAGTTCTGTCTATTAAACCACCTCTGGGGAGCTACTGTTAAGGTTTCAAAATCCTAAGTAATCTCAAAAGCTCTGTCAATCAACCAGCTGCAAAACAAAATCATTCACCGAACGTTACCAAGACAAGATTATTTTTTTTTGTCTTTATATTCTGCGGCCTGGGATGACAGTGTCTATTTTTGCATCAGTGTTCTCCACCTTGCAAGCCTACAGCTGCAAACTGTATTTAGATAAAGGAACTTAGACACAAACTCACGTCTTCTGGAGCATCATCAGTTTGTCACAAGAGGCAATAAGCACCTTTCTTGAGTTCTGCCTAAACAGTACTTTTTCCCAGTGCTTGCAATAGCAGTTTTCTAAAATTGCTAAATTTCTCAATCCAAAACCAGCTAATTTCTGGTCTAACTTGCGCAACGCATATTATGTATCACTCCTTTTGTAATTTCAACATTAAGCCCATAAGTTCTGCTGTAATTGAAGTGGTGGTACTAGTGAATTAAAAACTCTGTGAAAGCCTACCTTCTATTCATAGCACTGCAACCAACTTCCTGGGAATGTGACTTTAGCTAACGCTCCCTATACCGCTTCCCTACCTATAAAAGAGTGACAGTGATGAAAATCTAATATGGCACTAAAGACCAAAAGAAGAACTATACAAAACAACAAGGATTATTACAGAGTGATACAAATAACATGAAGAAAGGTATCCAGACTTCCAGCTATGTAGTGTGGCTTGCATTTTTTCTTTCATTCAGAGAGTTGTAAAACATGGAGACAATTTTAGTGGGATTAATTATGATAAGGCTCACAAAAGCAGGATAAGGATTGGGCTAAATTTTTTGGTACTGATAATTTACCATTAACTCAAAAAGATGCATCATTTAAACACCAGTGTAACATGAAACATATCCATCTATAGCGTTCTTAAGATCACTTAGCTCCTAAATATGACCTAAAATGGGTATAATACTAATTTACTTAGTACAGAGGTGTCAAACCTCAAACCATCCAACTACATTTGACTTGACAAGCTGGTTAATCTGGACCAGATCTTCCTGCTCTCTTTCCCAAAGCTCACACAGTGATAGGAGGGGACTGTTCTGTAGTGCCAGACAAACTGGTCTGGCAGAACCAGCCAGCCTTGGCCACCAGCCTCCCACCACCAGAACCCATGATCCCT
Organism: Pluvialis apricaria; assembly: GCA_017639485.1. Lineage (NCBI taxonomy): Eukaryota > Metazoa > Chordata > Aves > Charadriiformes > Charadriidae > Pluvialis > Pluvialis apricaria. The sequence continues at coordinate 138,678,078 of CM030008.1, read as the reverse complement.
CCCATCATGGGATGACATGAGGGAATGGGCTGAATTCATTGCTCAGAAAGTGACAGCCTTCTCCAGGCTCTTTTCCTAGGGGCTTCTCAAGGGCGGTCAAAAAGCCAGCAGAAACAAGAAATATTCACACATTTTCAGAGTTATCTTTGCATAAATTCAAGTCTTTGGGACATTGCAGTCCCAGGAGATGAGATGAATGACCATGCTGTGCTTGTGCAGCCTGCTGTATGAAGGTTAGGTACAAGGAACTTAGTCTATCATTTGTTTTATTATTGTGGTTTGCATTGCATTTGTCTTTAATTAAAAGGCAGCTCATACATTAGAAGTAATAAGATGTAATTTCAGCACTTAGTCCAGAAACAGTATAAATTATGCCACTAATGCATGCAAACCAATACCAGAATATTTGCAGGCCTCTGAATGTGGAGAGGAGACAAAGGAATCTAAGTACACAAAAATAGAGTAGACGTAACCACTTAAAGCATGTCCTAACCATTCAAGCTGTTAAAAAAAAAAAGATATTTGTATCAACATCTCTAGTTTAAATGGTATTTGTTCGCCTCAATATATATTTTCCACTCATGTGGGAGAAATATGCAGAAAATGAACAGTTGCAGGCTTTGTGGGTTTAAGGAATCATTTGAGGCCATAACGCTCAGCGTGATGACATCTCTCCATGTAGGCAGCACTGGGATATATAGCTAGAGTCAGCTTTTGTACCCATCCAGTCCCTTCTCAGTTTTTCTATTGGTTCACAAAGCATCTTTCATGCCACTATTGAAGACTCTATTCTGTGGGTTGGTGACATTGTGGCTGGACTCCTGCATTCACAATCCAGCACTGTCATCACCCCATTTTGCTATCTCACATGGTCAGAGGCCTGGACTATTGCAGCACATCCAGCAAAATCAGTAAAAGGCTGAACAAAAGAAAGAAGTGTTCAATAACTCATTACTAATCTGAACAGCTGCTCGGGTTTCTGAAGACATGAAATTTCTAAAAGGGTTGAATTTTCACACACATTCATTTATGTAAGTCATACTAAAAGGGCTTGTCCCTGTCCTGTGGGGTAGAAGGACAGTAAGGAAAAAAAAATGCTCTGAGGGTTATTATGTCTTTTCTAAGAGGGTAGCATTTGGAATTCTTGACTCCAGTGCCTTTTGGAATGCTGAGGTCCCCAGACGCACATTCTTCCTTCATAGATTACATTCCCCTTGGAGCAATGAGCATACAGCAGCTGTCTTCTTTCCATCAGCAAATATCGTACCGGACTTGCTGGATGGAGACTTTTGCTCTCTGACGCAGTCTCATGAAAGGATAAGCCATGTCGATGTGGATACTCCCATTCAGGGCAGTAAAGGGCAAGGAGCTGAGGATTACAGCTTTGTTCACACTACTGTAAGAGTAGTTGGTTTTGATCCCTTGTGGTCTCATGAGTAAAAATCATGGCTGCTTCTCCCTAGCCTATTTATCCTATAATCCACCAAGCAGATGTGCTAAGCAACTCAGAGAAAACTGCTTTGCAAAATACAAAATTTGGGTCATGCAACAGTCTGCACTGATGAATGTAGCATTTGTACAGTCTCCAACACTTTAATTTCTAAGATCTTTAGTCTTTCCAGAATGTTAATTTGTCACATTAGGTGCCATAATGCACACGTTTGGAACAAGGACATACACACATCCATTTTCCCTCTGCCTTCTCATATCCGTTTTGCATGATCCCTGTAAATGATGGACAAAACCACATGCCTGTCATTCAGGGCATCCTAGGGAATGTTCCCCCAAAGGGAGACAGCTGTATCTTTTGTGGAAATGTGGAAACAACTGCAAGGGTAGTAGGTGTCAGGAGAGCTTTCTCCGCCAAAACCCTTCCCAAGGCTCCTGCTGAGGCAGGGAAGCTCTGCACCACTTCCAGCAGAGCCGGTACCACGCCACGCTCTGCTGACTCAGGGCTGGGGCTCATCTCCAGCAGCCTCTCACCTGGCTGATGCAATCACACTGTACTTTCAAATCATTTCATCCACTTGCCTTTCACCTTGGAGGTGCACGCAACATACAGTGCGCTACGGGAGCCTTGAGTAATTTTATTTCAGATTGTGAAATGCTGGCTATTGGGCAATGATAAATCCACTTTAAGCCTTATTATCTCTCTGCTTTAAGAAGTGAAAGCGTGTCTGCAAGTATATCTGAATCATGCTTCCAAAATGAGGCTTTTCCACAGCCTGTTTTGAACAGGGCTAACTTAGGTCCCTGGAAAATCACCTCCCCAGGTATTTTCTTCCCTGTCAACCTGTTTTAATTGTGGTCATGGTCCCGTCTCACAGGCCTAGCAATCTGCATATATATCAAGCAAATTTTAAAGAGGCTTTGAAAACAGTTCTTTTATCATAACATTATCATCATAAGTATGGCCACAATCCAAGACTGAAGTCTTTAGTTAACATGTTCTCAAAAGATCATGTGTTTCTTCCAGAAAATCAATAGACCCAGAAGAAAAAGTGATGCACAAACCTACCAGTATGATCAAAATGTCTTGAGAAGTGATATTTCCTCTTCCTTTTGAGCCCCCTGATTTCTTCTCTTTACCTCTTCTATCTCTCCCTGCTTGTTTTTTTCACTTAGGCAGAAGATGAGTCAAAGAATACAGACAGCCCTTGAGTTTTTCTTTAAAGAACACTTTAAAGCATGGAAAACTACAAATGTTCCAGTAGGAAGGTGAAAGCAAATTTAACATAACACCTTCCTAGCAAAGAACTGAAGTGCCAGATGTAGTGCAAAGTGAAGCATCGTGCTGCTTTTTACTTCAAGGTAAACTGTTCTGTTCCACTGTCATATATTCTCCACTGATGGTACTTGCTGGATTCCTGGTAGCTGTATCCAGCCATTTTGTGGGACAGTCCCTTTGCATCCTTTTCTTCCGAGTGTTTCAGTCTATCCTTGGCTGTAGATGACCTGCTCTAATATCACTCCTCCAACAATATCCTTCTTCTAGGTGTCATTTCAGTGTGTCATTTACATTCCCCTTTAAATTAAAGATTACTCACAGTTCAAAACACTTCACTTTCAGCTTCACCAGAGTAGCACCAGGTGTAAGTTGTGGGATTTGCCCTAGACATTCATTTTGAGGGCACAAAGATAGAGGACATAGACTGGGCTTGAAGAAACAGAGGCCACTCCTTAACCCATTTGACAATTTAATCCAAAATAGAGATTGCAATCTCGGTTCTTTTCCACAGAGATCATTGAAATAAATAGGACAGCTTTATGAAGGAGGATGCCAGAATTATAGTCACTGTAGTGTCACAGTACAGGGTACTAAGCAAACACATATTGTGTGGAGTCAGTCCAGAACAGGCTATAGAAAACCACATTATCATTCCAAACTTACTATTGTTCCAGTTGCACATACCTTTCATTCCACAATTACAGTAGCTACAATGCCTATAAAGGATATTCTCTAGATCTGCAGGTCAGCTAGTTGTTCAGATGCTGTACTTTGAGTACATCCTAAAGCCATTGTTTAACCCCCTCCACCCCAAAAAGGGGGAAAAGGTGAGACACAGGATCTGCCACAGGAGGATAGGAGGAAGCTTACTAATTGAGGAGAAAAAAAGAAGAGGGGAAACCTTAGTCAGAGTGAGAGTGCTAGCCTTGCACCGGCAGGCATCAGTTCCTTATTCTGGTGAGGGATTTGGCTTTTGGCCCATGTTAATGGGACCCTTGTAAGTGCCAGAGTTCAATTAGTCAGACTAAAAATACCTTTCTAAAAAGGCAACTTTTGGCATCACGTTCTGTTACCAAATGCCCCTGCAGCAGGGAGAGTGTCCCCAGTGTCCTGGTAACCCAGGCACTGAGGGACAGTCACCTGCTCTGCCACCTCACCAGCTTGCCACGCACTCGGGCTGGACATCTCTCTGTCCAGCAATGCCACGCCACAATGTCAATGCCTTGTGGACCTGCCAAGCAGCACGTTTGCGGGTTTTCAGAGGCTTGTAACTAATAAAATCGAGCCCAGTTTTCACTGGTGCACTTTAAGTTGTTCCACTTCAGTGGGGCTTATGTCTGGCTCACTCCATGCTCCTTGATTTTTGGTTTTGTGCCAGATTTGCTCAAAAAACTGTGAATGAACTTACCATGGGGAAGTTATTTTCTCATTCTTCCCGTAAAACTCAGCCAACAAACAAGAAACACTTCCAATAGTTGGTCTTTTTTTTTTTTTTTTTTTTGGAAGCCAAATTCAGGAAAACGGGAGCCTGAAATGGAAATGTGTAAGCACCACAGGAGTTACTGGTTCTCCAGTTATGTTACAATAAAGCTAGACAGATTTGCTTGTGTACATGTGTGTAAAAAGAAACTGCAATTGAGTATGCATTCTTCTTTTCGATAAGTTTGTCAGCTACACCAGTAACATGTATTATTACCAAAGAAGTGATTACAGAAGAAATAAATATACTTTGCTAGTAGATTTCTTTCTCATCCACAGCAAGCACACTCCATGCACATGCACAAAGTAGCACACCTTGTTTTCCTTTCAAAAAAATCACCTTTCTTGAGAAAAGAATAATGTTACTTTATCCACAAGAACATGCATGCTACATGCATGAGATGTTTATTGACCTTCCTACTGAAAGACACCCAGTTCTCCAAGCTGTCAGTTCGTACGTCAGTTCTGACATTCTTTCCAAGTACATGTATAATTTCTCCATACATGTGCAAGCTATTCATCAACAAGGCTGTTTTGGCAATAAGCTATCTCAGATAGTATGCCAGTGCCTCAGAGCTATGTCTCCAGCTCATTTGGATATGAAGGAAAGAGCTGAGAAACAAAATATTTGATTTAAAATTAAACTACTGAAATAAAGAATAAAGAAAAGAAAGCATTTCTGTTAGTGGAGGTAAAAATCTACCATTTTGTCACCTAAAATTGACATCTGAGTTGCCATCAGCAGTTCATTTAGTTATATTAAAATGAAATTTATCCCATTCAATTCAGAGGAGAAAAACAAGATTTTTAACATTAAAAATTATTTAACCTTAATTTCATCTAATTGCATTCGTGCAATTTTTCATTTGGATTTGACATTTTGACATAAGATTGAGACACCTAAATGTGCAATGGGTGCCTATCTGTGCTCTAGATCTCTGAATCTCTTCATGTTCAGCGTGTTCATATCTAGCTAGTACAGTTGGTAAAGCCTGCACTGCTGCTCAGCTGACGAGTGAATAAGTGTCTACTTTAGGGTGAGCTGGACCATCAGACTTCACTGACTGGGTTGGCTTGAGGTTCAATTCAGCTGCCTAAACACAGGCATCCAGTGCCACCATAGGTGCCTTGGGTGTACATGTGGTCTCCAGCTGCCTCCAGCAGGCCACAGGACTTCAGTAGGTTCCACATGGTAACCACCAGCCACATGGAGATGACCCAGTGCCTTCCAAATGGTGTCAGGCGCTTGTGTAGGGGCATTGGACTGAGGGACACTCCTAAAGCACATGTGGACACCTAAGGGAGACACCAAAACTGGGTGTCCCGGGTGGGAGCTGAATCCTGCCTTTCCTTTCAAAAGATTAAAACCAGCACCCAAACCCCTGATGGACTCAGCAAATAAAATTTTTTTTCCTCAAAACAATTTTTCAGTCTTTCAGTTTGGCCAAAAAGAGAAAGAAAACCAGTTCTTCCCTTCCATGTCTATCACCATGTCCCATTTAGCTGGATCCTACCAGGGAAGCTAAAAGCAACAGTCAGACTTTAAAAGTACACATAGGAACAGGACTGTTTTTAGACCACAGAGCTAATCCATGGCATTTCTAACTCATGTGAACTTATTTCAGTTAAATGGCCTGTTTTTACAACTGTTCATCTTTCCCCATTCACGTCCTTTGCCATTGTGTGCACCAGTTTTTATTCCATCCTTCCTGCTTCCTCACTCTTAGTACTCCCCTTTTTAACAAAGGACCTGTCAGCAAAGCTCATACATTTATTTGTATGCTTTTCTCTGTAACGTACTTCATACAACGGTAACCCGTTGAAAAGCATAAGGTACTTGTGTCTGAAAATCATATTTACCATCAGTTTTCCTAGAGAAATTGAAGAAAAAAGGCCCAGAAAGCCTCTGCTTACTGTGTTAGAAGAGTCCACCTTGCAGGAGCCAGGCACAATCTACACAATCTACCCATTCCATACCTCAAACATCCTATTTTTCATTAGTAGAGCATTTTTAAAGGACCTCAATTGATGTTTTTGTGCGTGAAAAAGAGCAAAAGCTTTTGGTCTTCTGTGAAATTTCCCAATATTTTTATTCAGCCTTGTAAAAATTAAGTTAGCAAAAAGCAAAATAATCTAATCAACAGCCCGGCCAAAATTTCCTTCATGAGTATCTAAACGCTCCAAGAGTACAAAGCAGTATAACATCCCAATCCAGCAACCTTCCTTAAAATTTGCCATAAATTTTGAATGTGTTTTAAAAGCATTTAAATGATCCATAGTTGGTTGTTGCAAATTCCTGAGCCTGTTCTTAAAACTACCACAAAGTAAATATTTAACTTTTTAAGCTACTGCTTGTGCTATCATCCATACCCCTGCTGTGATAAGACACTGGTTTAATTTTCTAGCTTGATACCCAGTATTACAGCAAGAGGTGCTTTTAAAACACCAGAAAAAATCATGCAGTTCAGTTTAGAGTGAAATACATTTAAAACTGTGATTGATTTTAATAGGCACCAGGGAGCTTTCAGCCTGTTTTGGAGTCCTGAGACGTGTCTGATCAGTCATCCCCACTTTCATGGTCAGAGACTGAACGTGTGGTTGCAAGGTGGCTAACTGCACAGAAACATTCTCCTTATCAAGGCAGAGTTTCTTCTTACATAAGAGTTAACCAAAAGATTAAATTGAAAGATGTGACTAAATAATCCAGGTGCTAAACTGGAAGAGAGCAGCAGCTTGGAAAGCTATCCCCATTTTTTTGGCTGGAGAACAAATAATAATAAAAAAATCAAGACTTCTGATAATTAGTTGTGTAATTGCAAGTGGGATTTCTTTTTGTTTTGGTTAGGGTTCTTTAGGAAAAAAAAGTTTTGTCAAATGAAAATGTAGTTAATCCGGAGCAGGGCTCCGAGAAAAAAGCATTGCCTTGCTGGAAGGAGAGGGCCATGTCGGCCTCCCCAGCATTCAGAACACGAGGCAGGCTGGATATCTAAGAGCCCTGGAGCCAGGGGCTTCTCCCTTTGGAGAAAGGAGTGAGCACACAGGTCTTAATCCAGCATAGCTGCCTGGAGACGCTGCTGTGAGTGCCACCAGGCTTCCAACCACCTTCAGCAGGCCCCAGGGCTCCTCCACCTCCCCCCTCTTGTCCATTAGCCCCTGGCAATGCCAGCGGGGAGCCAGGGCACTTGGGCATTGCCAGGGCCATGCTCTGCTCCAGCTGCGTGTCACCCATCAGCCACAGCCTGGGGATACCCTGGACACCCACTGGCACAACGCAGCCACCACTGCTGGCAAAGCCAGGCCCAGACATGGTGTGAGCTCCTTCAACGATAGGCACTGAGGCTTGTAATCTTTTTTGGAAAATGGCTAAAATAAAAAGAGCATTTTCTGGGGCTGCTGGAATGAGAGGGAGGTTTCTAATGCCCCAGTGGCAATCACTCAAACTTGTGCAATAGCGGCTCTTGCTCCAGGTCCTGGAGGCCGTCCAGCAGCAGGCGGGGGCACTGGGCTGTCCTGCTGCTGCGCGTTTCCAGGCCGGCCCCTCCATCAAGAGAAAACAGGAGCCTGAAAATGCCTAAGCAGGATTTTTGGATGGGCTGTCTCCATGCAGTCCCTCTGCACTGGCACTGGCCCAAGCCCAGCTGCTTTCTCACGGGCTTCTCAAGGGCCAAGGTCCAACAGCCATGTCCAGCGTCCAGCGGCTGCACCCAACCCTGTCGACCGCTGTTTCGGGTGCAGCTATCCCCATCTGTGAGGCTGGAGATTCCTCCTGTGTTCACACACAGCCGTGTGCCCAAGTGCCTGATTGCTACCAGGAACAGTCCGTTCCCAGTTCAGCACTCGTGTAGGGTTTGTGGCTTTCCCTTCACAGCTGAGCAGTGCCTACATGGCATTGCAGCGAGGAGGGATGTGGTGGAAAGAGTGTCTCCTGTTTAGCAGGTTTCCACAGCAGGTTTCCGAAGAAAACCGCATGATTTCTGTCATGCATGGACTTCAGCACCAGTATGTGTCCCACAGGACAAACTCCTTCACAGCAGTCTCTCAAGAGCTTGGCCCTTACAGGGTCTCCATACCACTTCCTAAATGTGACACATGGACAAGAAAGAACTTGGTCTCCTCCCATTTCCTTGGATGCCATGGCTACACGCACACAGCTAGGCACTGATCACTTTAGTTACTGGTATTTAAATTGAATTTATTTTGAACAACAGGAAAACAAGGTTGAAAAATCTGAGTAAGAGAAAAAATTGTTTGGTCACTTGTATGGCCAGGAGAGAAAGGAGCTAAACTCAAATAGCCTTTTTCAAGGACAGCTCTCAGTTTGAATGAGTTCAACAAAAGTGCGTCTCCAAAGAGACACAATGTTCCTTTCTAGAGAGTAGTTGCTTTTTTAAAAATAAAGACTGAAGTTCTGGTATTATCATAAATTCTAACTTGAAAAAAAAAAAAAAGACTAGCTAAGCCTGGATGGCTTTACTTTGGTTGCGATCACAGGGAATACTTTGTAAACTTGCTTTTAGAAAGCAAGTGGAAATTTAATGCTATTTATATTGCTTGGAGGCAGAAATCTGGTTGAAATTGCAGTCTCATTGAAGTTTTAGCTGCTTATGCTGTAAAATGCAATATTAATGAAAAAATCTGAGGGATTAATTTCTGAGGCTTAAAAGTATTTTTGTGAAGAAGATTGTCCTGGTTTCCATGCCATCACATTCCCCATTTTCTAACTTTCACAGGCCAACTGAAAATGAATAGTTGTTTGAATTCAGGATCTCAAATGAATAATACACAGAGGAAGGAGTCTTACGGGAAAACAGAGTGAGCATTAAAATTTTTTCTAACAAGAAATGAGACAAGGAACAAGACAAGAAACATCTGTTCCCAGGTGTAGCCATTTTGAAAAGTCAAAAAAGTAACAAAGAATGCTTACTGGATAAGCTGAGCCTAAGGACTAGAAATTGCTTCTAGTCTTACAGCCTGGGTTCAGTGGTACAAATCAAGCACAGGCCCATTGAGGGGAAAGGTTATTGATACATGACATTTGATATATTCTCTTCATGGAATCACAGAATCGTCTAGGTTGGAAGGGATCTTTAAGATCATTGAGTCCAACCATCAACCTAACACTGCCAAAAAACACCACTAAACCATGACCCTAAGCACACGTCTACCTGTCTTTTAAATACCTTCAGGGATGGCAATTCCACCACTCCCCTGAGCAGCCTGTTCCTGTGTTTGATAACCCTTTTGGTGAAGAAATGTTTCCTAATATTCATCCCAAGCCTCCCCTGGTGCAATTTGAGGCCATTTCCTCGTGCCCTATCACTTGTTACTTGGTAGATGAGACTGACCCCCACCTCTCTACAACCTCCTTGCAGATTCCTGCTCCTTCCTTCATCCTTTCTTCTTTTGTCTCTAAGCTGACATTTTTAGTTCTGCTCCTGTTTTATATCAGGAATGAGATGACAAAAAATCAGTGCTACATTTGGTACTGATTCAGAAAATCAGCAATAACCTGAAGGTTTCAAGTGTGCAGAGGGAATTTGAGAAGTTGCATTTGCAGCTCACAGTCAAATGGCAGCAGCTGGGAAGACAATACAGACAGTTTTACCTGCTGTCTATAGATAGAGGATCCACTGCTGCAAGTGGCACCTTTAAGATAAAATTTCTCTTTGATATGGAAGACAATGTGTTAAGGAATATGCCGCTTTCAGACTGGAAGAAATCTCTCCTGCCCAATTTTTGTGGAATTTGTGAAGGAAGATGAAAGTTATTAGGAACAAGAGAAGCATTCAGTGAGGCAAAAATTGGACTTTGAGGAAACCTACTGAAAGTTTTACACGTGACACACCTACATTGTAAATGACATTTTTCCTTCACAGATGAACACACAATTCAGTAATTCAGCCCCCTCCACCATAATGCATTAGAAGCCAGCACTGCTTGTCCATTCATCCAAAAGTGCACATTCTCAGAAACTGGGAACTGTGCAGTTCCTAGTGGGCTGCCTGGATAATAATACTAAGCTGTTTCCTTCTGAGGCCACTTAATGGCAATTAATACAGCTTTGGGGATGGTAGTAATCATAAATTTATAGTGTTCTCCAGTGGAAAAAGGAGCCTTCAACAGTATTTACCAGAGAGCTGGGATGTGCAGGTTACCTGGGTACAGTTGGGACTCTTGTACAGACCCTGACTACACAATGCTATAGAGTTTTACTATGCCTAGAGGAACACAGGGCAGGCTGTACTTGATAAGCTCTCATGACATATCACTTCCACCGTAATTATTCCTAGTTACAAAACCTCCACCCCTCTTCTGGGTTAACTGTTCTCTGGCCAGAAGAGTGATAAGCTGTTACTTCTGGGTTTGGACCTTCCCTAGCCAATGCAAATGAAGGCATTTTTTTATACAGCATTCTACCTGCTGCCCAGAATAACAACAAATCAGATCTGGATGTATGCAAATGGACTCACCACCTGGGAATTTTCAAGACCCGGCTAGAACAAAGCTATGGCTGATCTGATACAGTACTGGTGGTAGTCCTGCTTTGAGCAGGATGTTGGACTAAATGACCTCTAGAAGCACATCCAATGCTTGTATGAGTCTGCGAAGTGTGTATAAAACCTTAGACATTTAGAACATGCTGGTTTTGCATTTGAGTTGCAATTGTTTTGCAACTGAACCAAGAATGCTGTATTTAATCAAGTTGGTGCTATTCCATCAGTGTGTCCGGGACTTCTGATGACACACGTTGTTGCACATCATACTTCTGTAGCTTGCCTATCCATTCCATGGATTACAGAGGTCTCTTCATTTCAAAATAGGAAAATGGAATGTCAACAAGTCAATATGGTCCCTCCCATGCAAGAAGGATGCAATTAGCTTCAGTCACTGGCCTGACCCAAAAACAGAGGGCCATGGTGTCATAGGAGCTGCTCACAGTGGTTAAAGCCTGGAGGAGGAACTTCCAATATCTTGCAAACAGCACAAAGCCTTCAAAAGAGAGCAAAATAATTACTTAATATAGATTAAGTAGCCTTCTTTATTCCATTGGATGGAAAGTGTTTTAAAGCATGTAAGAATTGTAACAACTCCATTATGTTTTGGTTATTTTCACATGTGAGGGATCATTTCCTCTGAAGTGTTAACAATGGCAACAGCCTGATCAAGACATAAAGGAAAAAAATGGCAGTCAGGATCCTTTTCATGTTGGGCACTTTCAGAGCAGTTTTGGGGCTCAAAGGGCCTTGTCCCCTGAGGGACCTGCTTTAAGGTGTTGCATCAGCAGCACTTGTGAGGTGGTGCTGAGCGATGGGAGACTTCCAGGAAAGCTGAAGGGAAAAGCTGTAAAGATAAAACTCCCTTGGTTTTCAGGATCTGCATCTGAGGACAAAAAAATCAGACCGCATCTATTTGTGCGTATGCTACATTAATATTTTAGTGAGCGTGCAGGCAAAGAATATCATTTAAGGTGGGGCTGATGAAGGTGGGGGGGTTGCATAATTTTAATCCAATTAGTGGGAGGAAGTGATTAGCATAGTTTCTGAAATGCATTAGTGAGTTTCCCCCCTTTCCATAGCCTCTTCCTTCAACTGCTTCTATGTCCCCATTATTTTAGTGTGTTGAGTATTCCAATAAATGCCTGTGAGGTATACAAGTATTATCATGATATCTTTCAGATGAGAAAGAAATGCACAGAGGCTACAGTCAGATGTTAAAAGATACATAAGCACATGGCTTTCAAGATCTATGCATAAGTAACTGTATTTGCTCAAAGCAATATAGAAGATAAGTGTCAGTGTCTTGTAGTCTTGCTCACTAACCACTCTAATAGCACTCTTCTCTGTTATTTATTGCTCAACAAACGGACGCAATTAGGTGACCCTCAGTAGTTAAAAGCACTTGCTCATTTGTCTGTTAAGATATTAATAATAATTTAATCCTGTCAAAGTCATGTGCCATAGTCCTCTGATTTATTCTGAGATTAATATTATAATAAATAACAATGTTCCAGCAAAAATTTTTCCATGGATGTTTCCTATGTTTGTAGACTAAAAGGGGTAAAACTTCCTCACTTCAAGATTTATGAAAATATCATTTCAGTTTTCAACTAGATACAAAGCTAGCTGAGATATGCCAGATTTCTAAATAAGAGCGGGAGAAGAATAAACCTGTGCTGAAAAATCTGACATGGTCATGTTTTTTATAATTATCCATTAAATAGAGAAAATATGTTGACAGAAATGTGTGGTTTAATAAGGAAAATAACTCCCTCTGTACTTTTCGACTTAATCAGTCGAAAACATCAGCATCACTGGGCATGGAATGTAATATTGCTCTTGTGTACCAAGTTGTTCTATTTATAGTCATTTTTAATTTTTGTGCAATTTACTTGCAATAGGAAATGCGCTAGCAATGCATTGAGAAATCAATATCTAACATTAACTTGGCTCTTTTTCAGTGCATGATTCTGCCCTAAAAGCCAATGGGAAACCTGTGCACAAACTTTACACTGTATCATTCCCCAAGGCAAAAGCCAAGAGTGCTCCAGATTGGAACTCTGCAGAATTTAGGGCACAGACTAAATATTTCTCAAATGGCACAGAATTTAAGTGACCCATCATTTAGATTCTCTTTATACCAGTTTTCATCACCTATTTCCAGGAGGCTCAAGGACTTGTCTGTGTGACATTGCCTTGACTGGCCTCTGTTACTAAAACATCTTTTAGTTTTTCACCTACAGTATCATTTAGTTTTCATTCTTGAATGCAGATATTGATTTACTTTTTTCAAATCTAGTCTTTAAAAACAAATCTCATTCAACAGCTGTCTTCAGGGGAAATGTTACATTGTAAACCTAAGAAAGTGCAGTCCATTTAGTCAATCTATCAGTTCATCAATCAGTCATTCTTTTGGAGGAGCCTCCTCTATCTATGTTTCCATATACTTGTGCATGCTATCTATGTTTTTTCTGTACCATTTTCTTTATTTCACTCTCATTCATATTCCAAAATGGATTTTACTTCTTACGTTTTCCCCACACTCCAAAGCAAGAGCCACCACAACTGTGCTGTGACAAATTATTGTAAGAACAGACATGCTGCCGAAAACTTAGTTACCGGAGGTGTCTGCTGAACCTAAATTTGACCTTGAGGACTTATTAGCACCTCATACAATCCTCTGTGTTAAACCTTGTCTAGACCCTGCACCAGCAACAGTACACGAGAAAATGGAATGAAGCTGCATAAGGGGAAGTTCAGATTGGACATTAAGAAAAGGTTCTTCACTGAGAGGGTGGTCAGCCACTGGAACAGAGTCCCCAGGGAAGTGTTCACGGCACCAAGCCTGTTAGAGTCCAAGGAGTGTCTGAACAATGCTCTTAGTCATATGGTTTAGTTTTAGGAAGTCCTGTGAGGAGCAGGGAGTTGGGCTCGGTGATTCTTATGGGTCCCTTTCAACTTGAGATATTCTATGATTCTGTGCTATGATTAATATCCAGCTCAACATTACCTTCATAGACTGTCTCCGATATGTGAGTATGTTATCCCACATGTGATATTTCAGTGTGAAAGACAGCAGAGAATCACTAATCGTTTAGGCTTGGAGGGACTATGGAAGGTCACACTCCAACTCCCTGCTCAAAGCAGGAGCAGCTCTGTGTTCAGACCAGGTGGCTCAGGTATTTTCCCACTCAAGCCATCAAAATCTCCAGGTTCAGAGAACCCACAACTCTGTGGGTAACCTCTTACACTGCATAGCTGTTCTTGGGGGAAAACATTTTTCTTTATATCCACCCAGACATTCCCTTGTTTCAATTTATGACCATTGCATCTCATTATCCCACCACTTAAGTCAGTACTGAGCCTGGCTCCCTTTTCTTGGTAATCTTCTCATAAGTATTGTAAGGCTGCACTTAGGTGCTTTCTAAACCTTCTCTTCCCCTGGCTGAACATGCTCCAGTGGGTTGGGCAGTGCGCTAGCACGTTCAAGTCACTTGAATGTTACCTTCTAAAACTTGGGTATCTCAGGTAGGCTGGTTGTCTAGGATAACCTCACCATTGGAGAAAGAGAAGCATATTCTGAGGGAAACTTCTCTTATAAAATAGGTGTGCAAGAGAGAGGATGAACTTGCCTCCACAAATGTCAAAGATTTCCTACTGACAAGAGAAAGAGCCTAACTGCTTAGCTAAAAGCAGAGGACTAATTTCCAAATGGCAAACTTCAGGTGCAATGAATCTTGCTGGTAGAGGCACAAGACTGTTTCCCCCGGTCTTTGACTGCTATGTTTGTGTGGCACTGGCCAAGAAACAGCACCTCTTCATTCTTCTTTTCTTCTCTATTAGAAGAAGACAGTGATGGCTGATCTGAGCATTTTGTCAAGTGGCCTGATTTTCACATAAGAAAAGTGCCAGATGAATGGAAAGGGCATGAAGCAGGACAATGAATTACTGGCCAGAAAACATAATCCTTTTAAGTGGCACACCCCAGTGGTAACAAAATGTAACATTCTTTTTTTTTTTTTTTTTTTTTTTTCCCGTTCTTGTTTCTGGTTGGTAATTAGAGGAAACATCCCTAAAAAAGCCGGGGCCGGTAAATGGAGAGAGAGAGATTTCTGCCAGGGAAATTCCTGTTCTGTGCAGAGAGCTGACCTACAAAAATTTTTCCATGTTACAAAGTTAGTCTGAAAACATACCTAAAAACAGAAGAAAGCTGGCACCTCCTTAATCTTATCTTTGTAATTGCACCTATTATGGTTCAGGACACACCTTCGTTTAAATACAAGTAGAGTTCAAAATCTTTCTGAATCAATCTGATTTTTATTTAAGTGTTGTAAGAAAATGATTCAACACTGTAATTACCTCTGGCCATAATTGATTGTATTTGTTTACATGGCAGGTTATTAACAAAACATTATCTGGAATTGAACTCTACCTTTAAGCACAGTTTAGATTATTGCAGCAATATACCAAATATAATGTTATGAATGTGCAGCAGGTGGCTACTTAATAGCAGTTAATAACATTCAGCATTCATTCTAAATAGTGCATTTAAGACCAAATTAGCTGTCTTGCATGAATGATTAATTTGACTGATAGTGCACTGTACGGCATGACTAATAAGCATTATGCAGTTTTATTAAGCAATAACTCACAGCTACATGGTGATGTCAAACTATATCTTTGAAATACTGTTTTAGAAAGGGAGTGAATGGTCTTTACCTATTTCAGAGAGATGTATTCTATTCCAGGAGCAGTGCAGTACTCTTCGTTGCCTAAATTCACCATCTGGTGAAAAATGCTTTCATTTTGCCAGCTTAAAATGACAATATAATCGGCCACTCCAGATTTATAATACTCTCTGTCTGTTTGAATGTCATGCACTAATACCGTATTTGATCAAGCCCCAAACTGCATGTAACCTTCTAGATCTCTGTGTATAAAACTGTGCTACTTTTGAGGAAAACATTTTAAAAAGATGGAAAAAGAGGAAAGATGTATTTCTGAGTATGCTCAGAACAGATCCACAGAAGCATTAAAACCTTTCAGCAAGCCTGTCTCCCACACATCTCTCTTCATGCTCTCAAACCAATTAAAATGCTAAAAGAGTTGAAGTCAGTGATGTGGCAGACAATGGGATACAGAGCCATTGGCACACAGTTCACAGGTAATTTTTGAAATGCGTGGGAAGAGGCTTACAGGAATTGGGGAAGGAGCAAAAATAGATAAGTCAGGTCCTCCTGCCCTACTGCAGTGCACTCCGACCCCTGCTGCACAATATTAGGTGATCTTGTAGTTTATAATACCAGCAGCAGGACTGGATTGTCACCAGACTAATATTCATACATGCTCCTTTTGCCATGTACTTCCTATCAGCTATGGTCATCTCCTTCCACTCTTGTGCCTTGCTCCAGCTGAACTAAGGCCCCAAATGGGAAGGTTTGGATTTTCCTCCTTTTAGATAAAAGATTTCTCTTGTGCTGTTTGTTCAGTGAGCAGCTAAAGGGCAGATAGTGTACTTGTGGGTGGATATACAGCGTGGTGGTGAAGTGCTGGAGGGCTTGGGTTTTTTTGAAGAAAAGCACACTTGGAAATGGAAATGTCTGCTTGCAATTAAAAAAAAAAAAAAAAAAACAAACCAGAATGTTGTTTTACAGGGTTAAGGAAAATAATCTTAAAAAAATGCGTTTTGTAACATTTGAAAAACTGAAATATCGTCTTCAGAAAAGATCAGTGTCCCAGAGTCAAGTAGTGGTGTATTGTAGGTCCCGATGGGAAGCTGAGAATATATCCTCCCAGCTAGTGTAAAACTCATACTGCTAGGAAGAATGATTGATTAGTTTATAAACCGACAGATGGGAACAAGAGTGGGAAGAAGAGGAAGATATGTCTCATTAGTGGCATGGATTACTCAGTTTTAGTTTGAAAATCATCTAAATTTAACCTGAGGATTGTTCTGTTTCTTAACCATAAGCTTTTTTCAGGGTGGAGCTCTTTCTGCAATTCTACTGAATTCTACACACCCTGTTTCACCAGCATATTTCCTTGTGTTAGATACAGTCTGTTGATCCTTCAGATCACATCCGATTTATTAGTTTTCTATGGTTAGCTGAATTAAGGCCCTTTGACGACAGACATAACTCCTTTGTATGCTAAATTGTTTGCCACGAAACACTATGGACCTGCTCTGTAAGCACCACCTTGATGCATCTGATTTTTTTTATTACATCTAACAGGGTCCATATTTACGGTAAGTCTATGCCCCAATTCTTGGCCCCCTCGATAAGAATAAGAAAAATACCAAGATCTCTGGGACAGTATTTTAGAGGATTTTATAGTTTCGATGTGAGTACTTGTGACACCTAGTGGCGCTGGCAGAAAAATGCCAATATTTTAAAGGAAGAGGAAGTGGGGGGGGTGGGTCGGGGAAAGGAAGAAGGGATTCAATATCACCTACTGGAAGATAGTTACTACAATAACCTGAGAAAACAGATAGCCGAGCAAATTCTTTCCCTGGGGATGTGGCACACCTGTTTGAGGCAGCCACCCTTTGTAACCCATCACATAAGCAATGGAAAAGTTCAGCTATATGAAACACTTCTGGGGTGGATTGGGGTGGGGTGGGATGAGGTGGCTATAGGTGATTGGGTAAGGTGGTCAGGCAATTGCCCAAATCCTCTTTGTGAAACAGGAGGTGAGCTCAGGAGCTGTGGGTGATGGTATCAGCCCAGCGTCAAAACATCAACTTAAAGGCACGCCTGGGATGGAACAAGACTATTGATTCAAGCAATTCCACATCATGAAGAAAAAAAAGGCAAGTGTTATAACCAGTTCATTGCTGGCTCTTTACAAAGTTGTCCTTTAAATGTGACACTTCAGCAATGTCCTATCACCCCAAACTTTCCTTATATTCAACAGAAAAACATTGATGTCTCCAAAGCCATGGTCTCAGATCTTAGATGGACTGAACTGCTCTGTGAAGAAGCCTGTTTTATTACCCTAACAAGATCGCATGGATTGTATAAACTTTGTAAAAAGACAAGCTTGAGAGCAGACACCCTTCTGATGCACAGGAAGCCAATGGGGAGTCACGATCAGATGCAGTGACTCGGCAGCATAAGCTGTGCTGACTGACTGGGAGCCTACACCTGGAAAGGCACAACCTATTTGCTGTTGCAGGGCATAGCTTTTCATCAGCTCCCCAAGCTAGTGACCCAAATGTGCGATAGCTCAAGAACCTCCTATGTTGGGAGGCTCTTGGAGTGGGTGGCTCTTGGGAGAAAACCACTTTTAATGGTAGAGGTAACAACATCCAATGGCTTTCAGCAGTCTCTAAAAGAAATCAAAACAGTGGAGTGCAACATAATGCAAAACTCCCTCAGAGACAGGTATTCGCGATCAATAATCATGCCTATTTCTGTGCAGTTGTCCGTTAACACAAAATACCATCTGAAGATCCTTAACAGGGGTAACATAAACAAAAGCAATTTCCTTCATAACTAAACAATTTTGCACAGATAGATAGCAGATCTATTAAAACACAGCTTGTAAGCATGCAGTTACAGACATATGCATCGCTTGTATATACTTAGTGTGACTCATGAATTTGAGTACGTGGTGTGATTCACACAGCGCCTGTGAGATTTGTTGGGTGATGGGCATGCTCTGTACCTCCTACTGTATCATGGCTTCTAGTGTTATAGTGCACCACTGTATGTCTCTGGAAGACAACGAAGTATGTTTGCAGTGGACTTGGCAGTTTACTCCTCAAACTCTGCCACCTGGCGTTTCCAGGTCACGTCTGCCCTTCTTCACTGCCTTGGCAGGAGCAAAGAACCTCAGCTGGATGTTTCAGGTTAGGTTAGGTGAGATGCGTCTTACCCCACAGCATGCCACAGTTGTTCTAACTCCTCTGGGATGCTATTGCTAGGTTTTGTCCAATGAAGGGATAAAGCTCAAATCACAGTAACTGCATGATCTAGGTGTCTAGAAGAAGTGTGTGAACAAAAGACACTATGTCACTCCCAAAGCTGCTCTCAAACTTTGCCAATGGTCATTTTGTTTGGACTGCTTAGTTGTAGCTGCTTGTCTAAGGGACCATTGTTAGGTGTCCCTTTGTAGATAGTTATAAAAGAAATAAATGTATTTTGTGAGTGCTGCTGCTGCAATGGCAGGAAAGAAAACTGATCTCCCCTAGTAACCAATGTGTAAGCTGTATGCCATCGGAGATAGGAGTAAATTCTTCTTATACGGAAAATTAATACATCAGATAGTGAGAGCCAAACTATTCAGGATTTGCTTAAGAATAATCTCTGCTTCTTCATCCCAACCCTAAACAGCACAACTGCAGTTCAAAATCGAAACTGGTTTGATTCATTCCACTCAGTACCATACTCCCATTTTCCCACATGAACCCTCAGGCTTGCGGGGATGCCAAGAAATTATGACCTGTTGGGTAGCAGAGAAGCAGCTTCACAGGGCACAGCACCACCAGTGACCAGGGCAGCCTCAGCACGCTGCCGTGATATATCCCAAGTCTAACTAGACTCTGCCTTATATAGACCCAGAGTAAACAAAACCTGGAGAAACAATCAGTTTGATAGTAAGACCTTATCAGTCCCTGCTCATTGTCAACAATGCAGATAGCAGAACACCAGACAGAGTTGTCTTGCATGCATAGGCAGAGCCTGTAAGAAACGTGGAAGCAAA
This sequence comes from Pluvialis apricaria, assembly GCA_017639485.1. Taxonomy (NCBI): domain Eukaryota; kingdom Metazoa; phylum Chordata; class Aves; order Charadriiformes; family Charadriidae; genus Pluvialis; species Pluvialis apricaria. The sequence goes on along the minus strand of CM030008.1, from coordinate 138,658,668 downwards.
GCCATGGAGTGAAAAGCTCTTAAGAGACAGAGTTGTCAAGAAAGCCATTGTCCACTTGTGAAGAATGATAAGAAGAAAAAGACCTTAATCAGGATGTCGGCACCCACATCAACTTATGAGATAGAGGGCAGGGACAAACTTTGCAAAAAAGGAAGGGACCTATCATTCTTCAATATTTGCAAAAATATTGCTAAGGGAGGATGTGGAATCTCCATTAGTGAAATGTTTTAAAAATAGCTTGACTGTTATTTCTCAGGGACAACACAGACATCATTGATTCAGCTTTGGGATAGAAGAAGGAATTAAATGACCTGCAAAAGAGCCTTCCTGCTCTATTTTGTATTATTTTTCAATTATACGCTTCTTGGAGATATAAGTGGAATAGTAACGAAGACCAGTGCTTGCAGTAATACCATCATATCTTCCGTGAAATCTCAAATATGTATTATAAAAAAGGAAGGAAGGAAGGAAGGAAGGAAGGAAGGAAGGAAGGAAGGAAGGAAGGAAGGAAGGAAGGAAGGAAGGAAGGAAGAAAGGAAAAGAAAAAGAGAGAAAAAGATAAAGAAAAAGAAAAAGAAAAAGAAAAAGAAAAAGAAAAAGAAAAAGAGAAAGAAAAAGAAAAAGAGAAAGAGAAAGAAAAAGAAAAAAAAGAAAAAGAAAAAGAAAAAGAAAAAGAAAAAGAAAAAGAAAAAGAAAAAGAAAAAGAAAAAGAAAAAGAAAAAGAAAAAGAAAAAGAAAAAGAAAAAGAAAAAGAAAAAGAAAAAGAAAGAAAAAGAAAAGAAAAAGAAAAAGAAAAAGAAAAAGAAAAAGAAAAAGAAAAAGAAAAAGAAAAAGAAAAAGAAAAAGAAAAAGAAAAAGAAAAAGAAAAAGAAAAAGAAAAAGAAAAAGAAAAAGAAAAAGAAAGAAAAAGGGGAGAAAGAGAAAGAAATAAAGTAAGAAAGAGCAAGCTATTGCAAAGCATACAAGAAACTAGGAAACTGGTTAGTTCAGGATCATCCCAGAAAAGAGTAAAATTACATATTTGGCTTGAGTAGAATCAAACTTCATTTGCACTGCTATACCTGAGCTCAGCATCTGATTCCATTCAGCTGTAAACTTGTGTTTCAACATCTAGAATAAACCTAGTATACAGACCTAGTACAGTAGATACCCATAAAGAACCCTGTAGAAATTCCCCTTTTACTGGAGTGGGAATATTAACTACTAAAGGACTCATAAAAAAGGAAAGTTGAATGAATTCCACTAAATTCATCTTGTCACAGAAGGGAAATAAGCAAAAGCCTTCTAAATTTCCTAATAAAAACATGAGCAAAATCAGTAAAACGTTCAAACTTTCCTTTCGAAGAGGCCTTTCATGATGTGAAATGCTAGACCTAGCCTCACCAAAGGATAAATAGGGGACAGAAAAGTATGCCATGGTTGCTTACTAGTTCTTCACAATTGTTTTCTTTCGCAGAAATAAAAACTTTGAACAATACTTTTTTTCTTTGTTTTACTTGCAGGGGGCGTTGCGTATTTTTGGGTCTGCATATGAAGGAGAACTGTTTGGTTGGCCAAATCAGACACTGGTCATTAGATGAGCCAATAACTTCTACGGGCCATCACAAGTCTCAAGGAGCGCAGTTTTATTTGGTAGAAAGGCAAAGTTATGAAAATAAAGGTTATGCCGCTCTGCCTTGGAAGAAGTGTGCCTGTGAAATGCACCTATTAAATGCAAATCACATGAGAAAACCTGCACTGGTTCTTCTTGGCTTGGGCAGTAAGAGCAATTGTGTTAATAAAATCATGTCTTTATTCATGTAACCTATTAGTCTCAAATGATACCCAAAATTACATCAAATTACGTCCAAGCACATCTTTCAAAAGCAACAGGTGAAGTCAAAAGAGTTATAGCGTATAAAATAATTCATAAATAATAATTCATAAATTCACTGGTAATGTGAGAGCTATAAAAAAAATTAATCATCTGGCTTTTTCAGGTTTGTGCTGGATCCACTGGAGTCACAGTAATAAGACAGCATTGAATTTTCCTTTTTCTCCCTGATGTAACTACATGCAACTTAATATGCAAAGAAAGTTGCTCTGCTTAGTAAGTACCTGGCATTTTATTACATGAAATTAATTTAAAGACTTGTGAGGACAACACCCCATTGTATAGGGTAGTCAAAAATTAATTACAGCCTTCTTTTCAGCAATGTTAAATAACTGTACAGACATGATTGACAATATTGTACAACATGTTTTATTGATATTTTCTTCAAAAGATGTCCCAATAAGCATTAAGCTAAAAAAAAAGTGGGAAAAAAATGGCATTGGATCCTAAATGCCTTTTCCTTGTTCATGTGTCATCATAACACTATTGAAGTTAACAGTGAGATGTTATTGTAAGATGCAACTGAATATCCTTCCTACTAAAATCTGTTGATACTATTCAAGGCCAATAAACCATGTAAGGGAAATGTTTTCTCTATGATAATGTAATTAAATAAGAATAATACCAAGAGAATGCAATGTATTTTATTCTCTACTCAATTCCACACATTACTCTTGGGCTTTATTCCAAGAATAAGACAGTGAGAGCATAATAAAACCATACCATCAACAGTAATCTCTCCTTTCTGTTGTAAGTCTTAAACTCATCAACCTATCAGAATAAATAAGTAAAAAATATGAATCTATCAAACTTTACTTGCTGCTCAAATTGTGTTCCCAGTGAACTCTCTTATCATTGTAAGTATTATAAACTTCAAGGAGGAAAATTTTATAATATAATTTTAAAGAGTCAGTAATGTGTCTTAAAATTAATCATTCATTCTTGATCTCTAATATTAGCTTACAGTTACTAAAGCCTAATCCAATCTTACTGAAGTAATACAAGGCTTTGCATTGATAGAGAAGGCTGTCATTTTGTAAGATACCATCAGTGCCTCTGTAATAAATGTGCTTAGCTCTTGATCTTAGCAAGAATCCAGCTCAGAAATGCAGCTGAGTATGCTTCAGCCTCAAAGCAGCAGTTAGCTCTCAAGTAAAATCTATAGAAGAGATTATGGAAAAGTGCTGAGCATCTCCTGAAATTTAAAGCCATGACTACAACAGTACCAGAGAAAACTCACTAAATGGAGCAAACATTTGGATGTTATCTTTAAGAAAATAGTTGATCACAGTGGAACAAAGACACAACTGACAAAAAGAGTTATCAGTTGGAAAAAGGGGAAATTCCAGTAGACATCTGGGCAACCTCTCACACAAATCGTGCTTTTACTCACAAGGAGGGATGCCTAGCCAGTCCCAAATAAGTCACTATCTACATGAATGGGAGCTACGGCTGACGAGCTGAGTTTGCAGAGCTCTATCGAAGATTTTTAAATATTCGAAAGGGTTTGGTACACTTTAACTTGCAAGAATAGGTAATGTTTCAGATTTGTGGTTTTTTTAAAAATCTCTAGGCACACCTTTCTTCCTGGACTTACTATTTTGGACATACTATATCAAAGGATATATAACCTGAATTGTTCCTTCCCTCTCCTCTACAGCCCCAATAAGGAAAAATAAGTTGAGAAACTTCTATGGACTGTGTCTTAAACATTGACCACAATGGAAGCATATCCCAAAGATATGTATGTATGACAGATGTGAGTAACTTACTGGAAAAATATCTAAATTATGAGGGAAAATCTCAGAACCATGTAAATTAAGAATGCAACAAGACAGAACCCAGTGAAAACTGAGCTACAAATTTTCAAGTTCCACAATCAAACTTCTTCCAAGTCTGTAGAGCTCTAGCTGACAGATTAATAAAGGAAGCCGATCTTTTCAGATTGTTTACTTAATTTGATTATCATAAATTACATTCAGAAAATAATAACACTATCACTATTAAAAAACCTCAATCCAGCAGAGAATTGGTTTTTGGGAAAGCACATATCTATCTACTTTCCTAGGTCAGGGCTATACTGACTAAATACTGGAGAAAATTCTGCTTAAAACCATTTCAGCACAAGCATAAGAACAAAGTACACGTGGGACCAGTTAAATCTGGGGCTAATATTGCTGAGACATACACTACTTCAAAATTGGACTTTCGAGATGGGTTCCATGGATAACATTGCATGTAGTTAGAGGGAAAAGCCGTACACGTAGTTTTCTTCATTTTCTTGGTGCTGAAAAACAAAGCATGAAAAAAGGAAAAAAAAAGGGGAGAGGGGGACAGGGAGAGAGGCTGGACAAGATGCAGCTATGTTTATTCTTATCTTTCTTAATCCCTATTCGAGTAATCACACCAGCTAGATGCTCGGAATCTGAATCCAAGAGACCTCATAGTCTTAAACATAATAGGAAAAAAGAAGAATCTTCATGAAGAAAGCGAGCATCCAGAGGGATAACGTGTAGGCTCAGATAAGCATGAATTGTGTTGTGCAAACACATGACAAGGGGAAAGGGGACTGAGGATGCTAAGGCACTGAGGCATCTGTGATTTCTGTTTTAATCAATTGGCTGCTTCTCTTCTGTCACAGTTTCAGAAAAGCAGCCATCGGTTAAGCTGGTTAAACAGAGGAACCGTATTCCATGAGTTGTGCAAAAAGAATATGATTATTCAAACAATGTCCCCAGTAAAGGTATGCAGCTTGCGTTTTCATTCTGCCACCAAGAGGAAAAAATAAATGTAAAATAATAGTAACATCCCATTTTCTGAACTTTATTTATATGCAATTACATCTGTACAGAGCAAGGTGGTTTAGGAGAATGAGTGGAGATGAGACAACACAAAGCTTGAAGAGCAAATCCCTATATCAATTACTGCTTTTCACATATTGGACAGGGAAAGTATTAATGATATTTTGCCTTAATTGCACTCTTCAATAGAATAGGAATAATTCCTACTAATCTAATTCTCCGGGCTACTAATAGAATTAAATTGCAAAGCCATAACAAGGCTTGGACATAGTTTCTAGAGCAAGGAGTCAGTCTGAGTTGCCTTCAGCTCAACTTTCCATGTACGCAAAGAGCCCTTATACTCCAGGAGTTTCCAGAAACTCCCTGTCATGGACTCCCTTGTCTCAGTTCAGGGTTGCTTTTGAGGTCAAGAGATGCAGGCTAACCTATTTTTTATGATTTCAAACTGGCTGTTCACCATGCAGGACTACACCGCATGGCCCCAGAAGACATAAAGCCACAGAGTGAGAATATTGCAGCAGCAATAAGATACAAATAATAATAATAAAAAAGCCTGAAAATTACACTCAGTCCCTTGATTTTCTGCTGAACAGTTGCACTGCACAATGAGCTGAGCTGCATCCTTTTCTGAAGGTAGACTCATTGATTTCAAGCATGAATTTCCGAGGGAACCAGATGGTATGTGTGTGGGAGCAAATGTCCAGTCCTAGATAAGTAGCATGCATGGTCCTCAGAGTGGGATATTTGTCTTCTGGTGTTTAATTTCAGAGTGTACATGTGTGATTAATGACAAATGTGTTACTTATTTTAGAGCCTTAACTATAATATTTCGGATTCAGTAAATTTTTGCAGGACACTATCTGAAAATGATTATGGATTGCACTTGTTGCTGAAACTTTACGTTTCTTCTGAAACTATAGTGGATTTCACCTGTAAATATCTACAGAATATAATTAAGACCATCTGGTGGAGGGAATTGATTTTGGAAACATTTTTGCTGGAAAGGAAGCCAAATTCACTCTTGGGAGCAGGGTCTCTAATAGTGTTTCCTTTTCCTCTGAAATAATAGTATGAAGTAAAACCATTCTGGGAAGTGTCAACAAAATCTTAATTTGATGTACAAGGGCTGAAAAGCCAAAGCTAGAAGGAGAACCATGGGACAAAAATGTGTTTACACAGATGCTGGATTGTCTCCAAGACCTGTGAAAATAGTGCTAAATCCTCCCAGGGCTGAACAATGGGACTGAAATGAGGCATCAAAGAATAATTAATATATGTTAACTTGCTCCCACCCATTATCACACTGTGTGGGATTTTTTTCCCCTACAAGCACAAATAATCAACATGGTGCAAAGGGTTTCTAATCCATTCATTGTGTTAGCACATACTCAGGCAGGGAAGGAGTCACCAACAAAGGTTTGATTGGAGCTGGCCAGCATTACTGCTTTTGTTTTTGTAAAACAAATTTTAAGTACAAACACAAGCCCTTTATAAGGCAGTTCCTTCATAGAAATGAGTTTAATGCATGATTTTTTGTGCAAAATCTGCAGGTATGTGAGCTGGAGACTGACCCTCTGACAACTAGCTCAGGCACGGACTGATGCCCCAGGCTGAGCTGAAATGGGGCTCCCGGGCTCATGGGCAGGGGTCGGGGCGAGCCCTACGGTCAAGGCCCCTGGAGGCCCTGAAAAATGCTTACAGGGCACTTATTTCCAGCATCTGACTTCAGTAAGAGTTACTTTGAATGGACTGCTTTATGAAAAATAAAATATATGAAACATAATATTATATAGAAGTGGATAAGGTTGTTTATTGTTTATACTTGCTAGAATCAAAAATACTAGATTTTTAGGTTTTAACCTGAAAAAAAAAAATAGAGTGCCTATTCAATGATTCATTTTCTTTCAGGATGTTTGAGTCTCACAGTTAATATTGCCCAAGTAGCCATTGGCAGAGCAAAACTATCTTCCTACACTTGACCTCCACACTTGAAGAAATAATCATTGCCTTTTTTTAGGAGAGCTGACAGCTAACAGTGGGACCATAACCTTAGAAAACTCAGACATTTCCCATCATTGACTTTGGTTTTTAAAAAACTTTGATCTGAAGTGCATGTGTGAGGTAGGGAGGGGAGAGGAAGAGGAAAGGCCAGTATTAATTGCAGAGTTTGCAGGCAGAGTAGGATAACAATTTTGAAATAAATCATATAACTAAACCATAACAGGAAAGTATTTGATAGTCTGAGCATTGTATAGAGCCAGTACACTCTCCTCAAAGCACAGTGTTAGTTACTGTTCCTGGAAAGCTCAGACAAGAGATTTCCCTAATGTGGCAGAATATCAGATCTAAATTGCTAAACAACTTCATTTTCTACTCCTTCACCCCAGCTCACCACCAAGAACACCCCACTCAAACCCTCCAACCCCTCCCCCCCAAAAAAAAAACAAAACAAAAAACACCAAAATCCCCAAAACCCCTTCTATGGAAAAAGCAGAACTACACCAGTTTGAGAAGACAGTGAGATGTAAAGGTATAATTTGGACACTGCTCATGACTTTAAATGGACACGTGTTGGAGTGGATGTGGGAACTGCTTCTCTTTAAGCAAGTTTTACTTGCAGCTTCAGTTTGCCGAATGTGTTTCTTTTATGCCTCCAAAATACTTTCAAAAACATGCACTAAAATGTCACAACAAAATTTGCCTGCTTATTTCATAATTCTGTAGCATTATAAAGCAGTCCTGGCTGGATAACGCATAATTTCTTCTTTTTCAGTTGTTCTCGGAAGTCTTATTTTCCACCATCTCATGTGATATAGTGAACTACAGAGAGCTAGTCAAATCTCAGGACAATTGGTTATTTTACGCTGATGAGAAGATGCATGTACGCACTTCACGAAGAGTAAAACTTTTGGCTTATATGGTAATGAATAGAAGGAATTTGGAAATTAATTGTATTTTCAAGTCTTGAGCATTATAAATCTTGGCTTGCAGTACTATAAAACAGTTATTGTTTTAAGTATATGGTCTAATCTAACACAAGCAGGTTGTATATATGGTAGTTCCGGGTCACAGTACACTTACATTGAAGTTACCAGCAACATAGACTGAAGCTGACATCAAAACAAAGCAAATAAATACGTGAGCCTAAGCAGTTCTGGAGAATTAGCCCTAAAGAATTCCAGTTTCCTGTTGATCTGCGTCTTACCGTTGGTCAGCTTCTGCATTTAAGATAACTTCTTGTGTGTGCTAAGAGGGCTCATAATGTTTTTCTTCCATTTAATGTCAAAGTGTGACTTCCATGTGCAGTCTTTCCATCATCAAGGCACTTTAAGGGTTTGTCTCCTTCATCAGGCTGCCTATTTTTATGACATTTGTGAAAGAGTAATTATCTTTGGGACCTCTAGCCTCTACTTCACATGTGGCTGAAATCAGGGAGCACACACACACAAACACAGACTTTATAAGCCTTGTTTCCAAAGGAAATCGCTCTAAAAAGGTACTCTTCTGCCTTTTGTTTTACAAGAAGTGATCTCATTGTAATCAAAACGGATGTCCTATAAAAGACATTGGAAGGTCTTTCCATTCACATGAAAGATAAACAATTAACACTACCCAGTATCAGAAGAGTAAACAAGCAGCGGTAAGGGATAGACCAGTGACCCCAAAGAAGGCATAATACCCCAGTTAAAGCAGTAATGTTGTTTCTTTTGGAAGGGAGGCAGGATTTTCATATCGTGCCATGAACTGCTGCACCCGTTCTCCTGCTACCATTTAGTGCATTTCTGATTGTAAACTTACCAGGTTCCTCACCAGATCCGTTTGTTTTCTGTTTCTGTTGTTTCTATGGGAATATTCTTTCCCCTAATAACAAAAAAAAACGGTTTCTAATGTCCCGTATAAGAATACGGCATAGATCTTCAGGAAAAATGCTAAATAAGGGGGATATGAAGATTGACCAACTCAAAAAGGAGACGTCAGGGGACCAGGAAGAATATTTACTTTTATACAGAGCAGGAAAAAAAAAATAATTCAAGAAATATGCTCTAGCTATAAATACTTTCAGGTGACATAGGCAAAGGGGATGATTCATAAATAGTCAGGAAATTATGAAAAGGCTAAATGGTCCAAAACTATGGGACAAGTCGTTTTCCATGGTTGGTAGGATGAACATAAAAGAACAGACTTTTCTGCTATTAGGGTAAGCTCAGTAATATGACACATGCACTGAGCAGCTAAAATGTCAGTAGGGTTGAAGCAGCAGTGACGCTGCAAACTGGAAGTGTGCGATTGCAGGATCCCCCAGGCTCCTGAATCTGATAGAAATCTCCCCACCACCTGTCACCAAACAGTCTCACTTTTAGGACATGTTTGTCTCGTGTGACAGATATTCACCTAAACCTTTTTAATTTTGTCTGATCTGATGTCTCTTTGGAAGAAGGGTAACATCGCAGGCTCTGTTTCCCAACCAGCGTAAAAGTAATACTCGAGACACTGATATTTCTGATTATTTATTATGGCACTTTAAAGCATATAAACTCCATTGCTAGGTGTTTCAAGCCAGTTTAAAAAATAAAATAAAATAAAATGAGGCTTTAAGTTTTAGGCAGTGTTTCAGTAGATTTTGGTTAAGAATTTTTAGAATGTTACTAGACAGGAAATAAGAATTTTGCTAGGAAAACAAAGAGTCTTTTCAAAATAAGGCTTCCTTTCAGTAAAGCATGTATGTGTTTGCTTAAGTTTATCATGGCCATTGGCTCAGCAGTATGTATTTTTTTCAGATAAGAAATTTGTGGGTTTGAAACATGAAAAAACAAACTCACTCCTGAAAATACATTCCTCTACTTAAACACCAACAAAGCTTATCTCTTATTTATACCCACTCGATTCTATTTACTTTGTAACATGCAAGTTAGAAACAACTCTAGAACCTGAACTCTGAGTGTTTTTTTCTATGGCAGATTTTACTACCTTAGCAATTTAAGGATGCTGGTCAAAATTCAGCTTGCTATTAACTGTTCATTGCCATATATTGCATTATCTTGAACCGAAGGCAGTTTGTAGTAGAGCCTAAAACCAAACTGAGATTTTCTAAAACCTCACTTTAAAATTCCACTATAGTAACAACATTTCCACTTCATATATTTAACAATTTTATTTAATAGCCTCATAAGTTCAGAATAGTTACATAATAGTTACATCACGGCTTTTAAAAAGGATTGCACTCAGCTACTCAGTCCATTGAAATACTAGAAAACAGGGAAAAGGAAAATACGGAGTGTAGAGGAGCTTTGTCCACTGAACTGAGTTGTTTGTAGCAAGTTCCTACTGAACATGAAGATGTCCTCATGCTTTCTGGTAGACTCTAACACACTTGACACCATTCATGTCACATTCCTAGAAGATAAAGAGATGGGTTTATTAATTTGCCTCAGTAAAAGGTCTTTTAGAGTTACTTTTCAGGCTACCGGCCAGCAGCACTCAGGGATCAGAAAGTGGAACTGAACTCACCACCACCAATTGTCCATCCACTAGTTTCCGTGTTATTATGGTCTTCTTGCCATCCCATTCCTGCTCCTGAATCAATGACCCATCATCTTTTAAGCTGACAAGGGTCTGAAAGAAGAACCCGAGCATCAATATTTTACACATGACATTTTATGGAGTCTGAGGCTTTCCAAAACCTGATGCCAACGGAAAAATTCCCACCCCAGCTCACTCAACAGCAATTTTGCCATTGACATCTACAAAGCCAGGATATTATCTTAAATGTTTTATTGATTCTCTTCTTACAGTGGCTCACTGCTGGTTCAGTCACTGCTCTGACACATTGCTGCATCACGCAGACCTTTGACATAGTGCACAACTTCAGCTAACAAGAGTAGACGGTTTTCTCTGTTCACCGCTTTGTACATGGGCTTTGAGCTTTTGTGTAACGTTTATCTGATCTTGCAATAATAGATGAATTGCCAGTGTGTGGCTGGAGGGGGGTGGTACACAGGGTGCACAAGGAAATGAAACACACGTATTTGAGGGCCTCGTTAATGAGACGCACATATTTGAGGGCCTCGTTGTGTTTAACCTCCTTTCGGGTGAATATTTTCCCTACTTGGTGCAGGGAGAAGCTCTTTGCCTTCCGAAACTGGAGATTAGGGACTGTGATTCACGTGTATGCTTTGTGTGGCTGTTATCCCACTGCACACTGAACCAGACTCCCTTCTCATGCAAATGAGACTGAGCGGAAAGGCTAACCCTAGGGCTGAATTGCCTCTGATTAAACATCAATGGGATTTTTTTTCCACAGGCTTCAAATGAAGTGGCATTTGGCTTTAACAGGGATTTAGAGGTCTGCTAGTTTTACTAACACAATGCTTCTGCTACTAATTGAAAACAACAAAATACACAAGACATTATCGGTTTCAGCATTTTCCCTCTTTGGAAGTTGCTTAATCCAGGGGGGAAAAAAAAAAAAGAATTTGTTTCAATGAGACTTACAGCGACAGCTGTTCATCAAACAAAGCATTGTTAGTATGGATGTCAAAACTGATTTTTAAATAGAGTCTCCATCTGCAAAACACCCAAAGAATTGTGGGTTTTTTCAGTAGAAAGTCTAGTATACTAACCTGAGTTTTCCTGCCATCTAATGTATTTTCCTCAAACTTCTCACCAAGCTTGAAGCTGAACTGTGAAGTTTTGAAGGTGCTTTCTGTTTTTACGGTGATTGTGTCCCCATCCTTAATAATGTAAACATCTGGTTTGGCCATGCTTCCCATTTTTCTCATGGCCATACCCACACCTGCAAGGCGAGAGGCACAGAGTGTCACAAAGTCAGTTAAACCCTGAGGCTTAGGGCCACACAAGAATTGAAATACCTAATTCCCATTTAATTAGGCACTTAAGTACACTTGAGAATCAAAGCTCAAGAGCCACAAAGAAAGAGGATGTTTTAAATTATCCACTGATGAGGAAGGAAAAAAAAGCTTATTTGCAGTGTTATCCTTTACCTTCCTCAGGGAGCTAAAGTTAAATCTCTTTTGCCCTCTAGAGGACTCACAGATGTCCCAAAACTGAGCATTGAATTTTTACAAACAGAAATAAACAATAAACAGGAAAACAAATACAAAAGCTTAAACGAATATAAAATTATTCCCTTCAAGTTCTGAACACTTTAAAAATTCTACAGATAATTTTGAATTGACAGATTAATCCACCTGCATATTTATTTCAACTTACTCAAAAACCACTCCTCCGTCACTCTGTACGCAACCGCAAACATGCAATTTTTAATATAAGGTCATCTTCTACATCCTGTATCCAAAGCATGGACTTATGAATTAGAAAATTGCTATCGTGCAAAATAGTGCTCACAGACAATTTACACACACACACAAAAAAGGACTGCGAGAGGACTCCAGATTCACCATCTGGAGACAGCAGCCCTCAAAACTCTTCAGCATAAAAGATTCACCCTGCCTCAGCCCCTGCGTGCACTGTCTGAGTGGTTTGCTTGAGTCTTTTTGGTCTGAAGGATGAAGGCATGGATAAGAAGGTAGTCAGGCAACAAAGGTGAATCCATCAAACTGGAAAGTGCAGGTCTGAACCAAGAATTGATAAGCAACCAACTGGAGCAAAAAGTGCCACCAAGTGAGCGAGTGTCTGGGCTCTGCAGCTGGTGTAGTTAGAAAATGTTGTCACGTAACGGCACAGCACTCGCCTGGAGTGCACAGGATACTCGGGCGAGGGCTGAATCCACAAAGCAAAGATTGCAGTTTCCTTGGGAGGTGGAAATAACAAAGTACTTCCCAGCCACTGCTTCTCCAGACTCAACTGAGATTCCATGGCTGAGCCTTAAGCTTGAGATTGCAGAGCAAAAACCAGTCCTCCTCAGTCCAGCTTTTCTGACCAGAATTGGAAGTTATTGTCACAGTGACCTCCCCACCCACCCTTTTGCTGTCATCCAGTCCAGAGCAATTGGGGAGTTATCTGATCAGCAACGGTTTGGGATCCAACTAAACAGAGATGAGCTGCGTATGTTTTCCATATGGCAAGGAGTGAAATTCAAACTTCTTTATCCTCGAATGTTCTTTCATACAGACTGAGCAGAATCTGCAGAATCTCATTTATGGTGTATCAATAGGATCAAAGGCAGAGACTTTCCTAAGCAGTCAGCGAGGGTGAGATCCAATAAAGGACTGGGTCCTATAGTGTGATTTGGAGTAAATTTAATTGCCTAAATTGTAATTGTAAAAAGGAAAAGTGTCTGGTTTAAGATTGTGATCTAAAAACAAACAAACAACACTCAGTTGCTGCCTACACATGGGAGGTGCTCTGCAGTTGCAGCATTTAATTTATACTTTGAACTTGCAACGTGGCACATGCCTAGCCCTGGCTGTTAGACCTGAGCACTGCGGCACCCTAATCCATGGCTGAACCGAGCCGAGCTTAAAATTCTTGAATTTCCTCCAAAGTCTCCCAAAGGGCTGAGTCCAGAAGGCTTTCTCACATCAGAGCCATCCCATATTGACAGGCCTCTCACCAAATACAATTACAGCCACCACCATCTGCAGAATGCAAATGCAGTGATGCCTTTTGTATTTTACGTGAAGAGCGCAAGACCTAAATTCCTTTCCCCCCTCCCCTCCAAAGACATTCAAGGCCACATCTTCCACCTCTTGAGAAAATATCCCATCAGTGAATAAATTGTGGAAAATAATAGCTCCTGGGCTACACAAGCACCACAAGGTGTCTGTCACCTGTTGGCCAGGACGCTCACAGGGGAGCAGTAAATCTCAACTCGCAGAGGAGGCTCCTGGTGTTTGGTCTGTTCTTGATTCGGTAACTTCATGTTACAAAATGTAGGGCAACCTGGAAGCGGGGATAACAAGCCAGGGCTATCGCCCTGACATAAGGGTGCTGCCCACAGGAGAATACAAACCGCCTCTGGCAGCGCAGTCGGCTGTCTGGTTACCCATAGGCAGTTGCTCCAGTTTGGCTTTCTCCTGAGGTGACACCCAAGGTGACTTCACGGAAAAGCAGCCCAGGCTCAGCAGGTCTGTGCGTGGCCACCGTGAGCCCGGCCGGGCCCTGGCGGCAGCTCTGGCCCCCCACCAGCCGCCCCCCCCCCACCTCCCCCGCCGAGGGCAGCGCCGAGCCGGATCCCCTGCCCCGGTCCCACCGCCCCGGGCATTACCGGGAGAGGGAGGAGCAAACCTAATCGCAGCCGGGCTGCTGGCACCGGCTGGTAATCCGGGGTGCTGCCGGCGAGGCGGCGGGGGGGGGGCGGCTGGGCAGCGGGGAGGGCGCAGCACGGGGCGGCGGGAATGTGCCTGCTGGCACCGGCACCGGCACCTGCCTCCCAGCAATTACGGTGCCAAAAAAAAAAAAAAAAAATAATAATAAAAGAAAAAGGGTTGCCGACATCTTTAGGACGCGGCGGCTAGCCCGGGAGGAGGGGTCTGCTCCCGGCCGGCGCTCCCTTCCCGGCGCGGAGCCGCCGGTGCCGCATCCCGCGGCATCGCGGCATCGCCCCCCGCCTCCCCGCCTCCAGCCGCCGCCGCCGCCCCCCGCTTCGCCCCCGCCGCTCACGGCCCCGCCGGTCCCCGCCCTCGGGCCCAGCTGCGGCACCGCGCACCGGCCCCGGGGCCGCGCCCGCCGCGGACCTTGGACAGAGGCTCGCCGGCCGGCGGCGCGTCCCCGCGGCGGCATCCCTCCATCCCTCCCTCCCTCCATCCCTCCATCCCTCCATCCCGGAGGCGGAGAGCCGCCGGCTCCTTACCCAGCTCCTTCATATACTCCTCGAAGCCCTCGCTGGAGACGAGGCACCATTTGCCTAAAAACGCATCGATGGCCATGGCGGCGGCGCTGCGGCTGGCGGTGTCCCCGGGGAAGCGCGGAGGCAGGAGGACGGGCTGCAGCGGGGGCCGCGGCCGCCTTTATAGCGGGGCCGGCGACATGTGCCGCCGGGGAGAGCCAATGGGGCGCCCGCCGCGCCCCGGCCCCTTCCCCGCCGAGCCCCCGCCCGGCGAGTCCCGCCCGCGGCGGCGGCGGCAAGAGCGGGCACGCCGCGCCGCTGCCCGCCCTCCTCCCGCACACACACACTCACACACACACACCCACACACACACACCATCCCCTGTCTGCACCCCGGGCCGGCAGGCTGCGCCCAGGAAACGGTGGGACACTGCCGGGAGCCATCCCAGCAAGGGATGTGGTGGTCTTAAACGCTTTTTGGAACACAAACACCAGCCGGAACCCATCGCCGCCAAAAAGTCCAGCGCACTGTGCTCTGCCACCCATGGGGGTCCAAAACCAGTCTCTGAGACTTCAGCTCCAGGGAATTTTTTTAGTCTGGGGCACTGGGTCCTAAATTACACTGTTTACTACATATCGTGCTTTTAATTTTAATTTTAATCCAGGAATAAACAAGCATAGGGCATGGTATGGCCCAGAGACAGAGCCATAAGGAGTCAGCATCCCCGAGCAGTTTATTGGGTTTGATTGCAGGCCTCCCCAGCATGTCCCCAAGTCCCGCTGCTATGTCACCTATTACTGAACTACAGCAATCCATAGCGTGCTGCGACCTGGGAGCAGAACCCTTACACACGCACAGCGACCAGGCAGCAAACAAGCTCAGTCCAAATCCAGAACTAATGCAGGCACCTGCAGTACACAGGAAAAATTAAAGCCTGAATGCCATCTCATCTTCAGCACTGGAAAAATGCAGATTTGGTACCTTGGGTTTAGTCCGTACTGGACTGCGATACCCCAATTCCTACTTCTTAAAGGAAAACACAGCAGCTGCCATTACTGCACACTGGCACAAACATACCGTCATAAAATATACACTGCTTCCAGGCCCCGTGAGCTTTGGGCCAATCTTTTGGCAAATTCCGTCAAGTGAGCAGAGAGATTTACTGTCATATTCTGCAAGAAAACTGCTCTTCCTAAGTCACAACAGAAATCCCAATTCCAGTGGATCCCTAAGATTTGTTTCCCGCATCAGGGTTACACCATTCTCTGCCTCTTTTGGCCTTGTATCACACTGGATGAGACCCATAGCTATTTTCTCCTACCAGGAAAATAAAAATCCGAGGATACGCCTACTGCCTGGGGTTTTTTGATGGAGTAGCCGTGGCTGTGTTTCTCTGCTAGTACGTTTGTTGGAGTAGTTTTGAGATGGAGGTGTCAAAACCAGAGAAGACAGCACGGCCCCTGTGCTGCTTCCAGCACTTCACAACACGAGAGGGTGCCGTGAATCCAAATGTTTCCGTGCAAGGAGGGCACTTCCCTTTACGCGGTGATGCAGCTCAGCAGAGCTAAACCGAATCATTTTGAAGGTCCGGTACTTTCTAGAAAAGGTCAGATCTGTCCCACGTTAAGTAATCAGCTCATTTTTCAACTGAGATTTTTTTAAAAATCCTTCTGTTTAGCTATCCTTCCTGACTGAGCTGCCTTTAATTACCTTCCGCTTGTCTGACTATATGCTTGCTTTTAATATGCAAACAACACTAGAGCGTCTGCTCATAAGGCAGCAAGCCACATTGCTTTTTTTTTTTTTTTTGTCATTAATTAGTTACGTTGAAGCACAAGACTTTCAACTTCCTTCCACTTTTATCTTTTTTTTTTTCCCCCTGATCTTGCGCGAGAGATTTTGGAATAAATTTTAAATTAGGCTGATGTTTACTACCTAATTCATGGTAGTGGAACCAAAATGCCCTCCGTCCTGCAGTTCTTTTCTGGTTGCTTACAGAAAGGATAAATGAAAAGCAATTAGATTAGGGATCAAACAGAATCATCCTTCAGGAATTAGGAAGTCTTCAGTCTTGTAAAACGGGGACAATTTCTAGAAATAGAAATGTTGGCTTTACTCCACGTATGCTAGCAAAGAATTTCGGATCCACATTTCTGCAGTGCTGCCTGCAGATGGTCCGTGATACGCAAATAGCGTTCAGGTGTAAGTGCTGATAATGCAGCAGCAGATGTAAAATCCACTATTTCCATCTAGTGGTGAGACAGTATTCCTGGATCTGAAGTATATGGAGATCCAGCTACCTACCTCTGCAGAACATTGCTACGTTTTTGAATCCTCCCACAAGTCATATGGTTTGATTTATTCTCCTTACAAATTTTTCAGGTCTAGTCATGTAAGTTCATGTAAGATGTAACGAGAAGCGAATCTTACCTTTCTTTTCTGAAATGCAGACTGTTAGGATACAGTGAAAAACCTCTCTCAACTTTTGCAAAAGTCTAATGCTTTGCAAATTAATCCGGTGATGCGGATTACTGGCGGTGATACTGTCAAGGCTACATCATCTCAAAACTTCTTTGAAACAGGATTGTGCTGAAATTTGTGGTATCTCACATAGCAAATAAAGTAACTAGAGGGACCAGAGATGCATTCTTCTGGGTAAGGTGCAAGCGGACTGGGCTACAAAATATACGTTATTTTTTACTGTGACAGTACAGTGATGAAATATGGCTCCTAGTTTGGGAGCCAAAATAAAATGATCAGATATTCAGAGATGCTTGGGCCACAGGGATCCAACTCTGTAAATCCCAGTTCCTGCCTGACATCAGAGTCAGCTGTGTTTTGTGTGTTTAGTCTCCTCTTCTCTCTAAAAATACTCAAAGAGAAGCAGCAAATACACGCATTCACATAGAAAGTGTTGAATTCCTATGCCGCATCTTAGTGGTTCAGCACAAACAACTGAAGGTCTCTGATGTTTTGCTCATTTCCACGTTAGCCTATACATTGTCCAAGAGAAGGAGAGTCAAATTTATAATAAGAACTGTAAATTTTTCCCTGGAAATTATCTGCACGGCAAGCACGTAGCCACAGTTAGGAGCAACCACCACCTTGGCAGCTTGGGCCTGCCAGAGCGAATGTTTTCCTGAGGTAGTCAAGCCCTTGCGTCCCATAGGAGGGGAGGATATTACAGCCCTTCATTACCAAGTGCAAAGCAAAGGACCAAGGCGAAAGCGTGCACAGGGACCTTCGTTCTACTCCTTTGGGCAAGCGTGCATCGTGCAGTGATGCTTCGTCTGACGTGAGAGTTGGGGAGCTGTGGCCAGCAGTGTTTGAGGTTTCTCTTCACGTAGCCGTAGCATTACCCATTGCACGCAAGCCAAGCCGTATTTTGTCTTTCGGAGTCATAATACCTGCCGCTTGGGCAGGGCAGAGCACCACCTCCTCGTCTGCAACATATCGCTGATCAGGTTGCATAGGAGGTGTATCTTTGTCTCTAGACCTTTACTCATTAAAATGTCCATATGTTTAACTTGGAAGGAAGCCAATCTGATAGCGCTATACTTTTCTTTACTGTGTAAAAGGGAGGATCTCGCTTTCCTTCTAGTATACAGACACACCATGTCTATATAGCACCTTCTGTAAGTGGTAGGCTTCTCCTAGATAAGATTACCTCTTAAGAAAGCCTTAAAAAATTGCCAGGTAAATTGGACACCACAGCCCAAATTTTACTCTTCAGCCTATCCCTAGTTGTGAAAAAAATTAAAGCAGTCCATGAATAATAGTTACTCACCCCCAAGGCATGGATGAGAAAAATTGCATAGGTAGCACAGCTTTGTTTCTGTTTCCTTGTTGTACAAGTGTGGTTTTCCCTTCCCAGCCATGTCATCACCGGGCAGACATGATGAAACACGTGCTATGGTTGCATAGCTGGCCTAGGTAAGCTTTACTCCAGCTCAGGAGCTCTTTGCTTGGGCAATACTAGACCAGCGATTATGAAGCAACATGAACCTACGAGTTTTCATTTGTATGTCAATACACGCACAAGATCTTCTAGCGCATCGGCATGTCATTACCTCTGAGCTAAAAGAGCTGGGCATAGCTTGTGTTTTATCAATGAGCTTTGTGCGCTACATCTCCGTTTTCGAGTCAAAACAAAGCCATCTCATTCCCCAGCATGGCTCAGTCTCAGGAGCACGGGTCCAAGGAGTCCTTGCCCTGGATCCGGCCAAGGCTGCATCTGCTCTGGGTGGCCGGCTGTGGAGGATGGGCAGGGTCACGCGTGCCCGCGTTCAGTGCTGAGCCCCGATCCTTGCTGATGCCACAGAGCATTAATATAATGCAATTAACACGCCGGCAACCTCAGCGTATGTCCTGTACGCTGTCAGCAGCATGTTCAAAGCAAGTTTAAAGGGAAATGCTTACACCGAGGGCAAAGTTTACTGCGGCAATGGTGTGACAGCCCACCGGTTGTACCCTGCCTCAATGACAGGAGAGAAAGCTCCAGAGCCTGCGGTGACCAGAAAGAGCACTCCAGGATTCATTTTCCTCATTCCAGACAAAAATGACCTGATGTCAGTTCCAGCCCAGCCCGCAGTGACTGCAGATATACGAGCTTACGTCTAACTTTGGAAGCTTTGAAAAACCCTCATTATTTAGCAGCAGTATCTACCCTGAATAGCAAATGTCCTCACATTAGTATAAAAATATTTTTATCTTCATTATTTGATAATCAGCATAGTCATTACAATGTTAAAAAAGAGATCAGGATGACTACAAATTGTTCACAACTGTAGCTTTAGCACTGAAAAGGCCTTTGATCTGCATTAAAAAAAAAAGCATATTAGCAGGGGATACCTGCTCACAGAGGAGACTTTCCAAAAGATAATACTCCGGTGTGGCTTTTTAGAAACCTCAGATGTACAAAAAATTATCCTGAAGCTCCATAAATAAAGCCAAATAAAAACCCCAACTTTGTCCTTTCTGTGTCATCTGGAACAATAAGGAGATAAAGGCAAGGACAAGGAATGACAAAATGATTTGGAATAAATAATGATAAAAGAAGTATCATTCTACCAATGATGAGTAATTAGCCTATAAAATTTAGAATCATGAATTACAGACGTACCCACTGGATTTTGGCAGGGGTGTATAAAGTTTTAGCATTATTTTTTTGATTGCATATTATAAGTAGAGTTTCATTACTCAGGATATTAATCAACCACTGTGAAGGTAATCTCAAGAAAAAAAGTTAAATTTATAGTTATAACAATTTCATTCTCAGGATGTCACCAAGGAGAGCATCACAGCTACAGAATCTGAAGGGCAGAGCCTGACACTCATCCTCCACAGAGGAAGGGTCTTCTCAGTGTGATGTGGATACCAACGCCTTTCCCAACAGCAGTGGAGTGAGGCGGGCTGCAACTGCTGCTCTGTGTGTTGAGCAAAAACCCTCCCGTAAGGTGTAAGGAATATGTGTAGCCTGTCTGGCAGATCAGGGCTCCCAAAGGACTTCATCCTGGGGCAACAGGGGCTTAGGTGTGAAATAGATCCCCGGGGCACTGTTGATGAAGGCCAGCTTTTGCCAAAAAAGCACAAGCCTCCTCACACCTGCAAGAAGCCGGAAGAGAGAGGCTCTCCTGGGTGTCGCTCAAGTATTAGCTTCCAGTTCTGATGCGTCTTTCAGAAAAGACCTCCTCTTTCATGGACTGTAGAAGAACCTAGGGATAAACCATTTGGAAGCTAAAGCTATTTTTTACTATTATCCCATTCCTATTGCTGATGCACTAAGTTTGCCAAGTGTGTTGACTACATGACTCGTGTTCAAAAGATCTTCTAAGAAAATTCTTGCCTCTGGCATCTCAGGCAACCATGCAGGACTGGCAGGTATTCTCCAGTTTGCTCTTCTAGACTTGAAAAGCCTCACAGTGTTTGGGTTTACATCCTTGATTCCTTCTCAAGATAGGATCTTGCATATCTAACATCCAGGCCGGCGAAAAACTATAAGGAGGTAAGAAGTTATATTGCAGTTCCCCTATTTTTTCTACGCTTCTGTCACAAGATAGTTTCTGGTACTAATTCTGGCACTCTTTCTTTCATGTGCAGCTTAATTTGATACCAATCTAGCTATGTAAAGGAAAGGAAAAATTATCTGATTCTTAAATTTGCCATTTCCAGTAAATACTTTGAAATTTGTTTGAGGATAGATCAAAATGTGGATTTTGAAGACAAGTTCTATGAAGCCCAACCTAGAATAAGAGACTTTAAAAACTCCATGAAAATAATTATCGTTTCTTTTATTCGTGCAAGTGATTTGAACCACTCAGATTCACCAGTAATGAAAAGACGATTCACTGAATCTGTGCAAGAACTGTGTTTGAGCTGACGAATTTGCTGGCGTTGCATGCTGACCATGCTATTTTCACAGTAAGGCTGGTCTTTGACTCCTCGCTGAAAAAGGGTGGAAGAGTCAAAAGAAACAGGGAAGTAGTGCCTGAGTAGGGAAGGAACCTGCTGCTCTGCCTCCTGCCTGTCCTCTGAACTTCCTGCAGGGACTGCCAGCCTGAGCCGTGAAAACCTGTCCATGAAGGACTCTTCTTTCCCAGGCTTTGCTCCCTTTCACATTCCCTCTCCCAAACAGGTCTGCTGGTCCACTTTTCCAGCTATTTTGTATTAAAAGAAACGATCTTTTCATATGTAAGCAAGTCAAACCCACCTCATCCAGTGAAGCACAATACAGAGATCTCCTTTGATATGCTATTAACCTCTGCTGGCAACACTGCTAGTATGCAGGAGACAGCTTTAAGTCAAGCAGAGTCTCTACTCTTGCCTTAACTCTGCTTTTAAGTACCACTTTGAAACGTAACGAGATACGATCAAAACAGGTCAGCAACTCCTTTGCCCTCACACCATCTAACATCATCCCTGGGCACAGCCTTAGTTTTGTAAAATCTTGAGAAAGCCGGCTCAATGTAAAGATGATTTGTTGTTAAGTTAAAGACAATGAGAAGCAAAGTAGCACCTCTAACCATTCGTGCTGCTCTGTCCCAGCGTTTCTCAGCATAGAGTGAGGTTAAGCGGAGAGAAGTAGTGGTCTACCAGGAGCAAAGTACCTTGGCTGCTTGAAGCTACTGCAAGCTCCTGGCAGACAATAAAAAAGGCTTAGAAGAGTGACTCAGGCCTTACAGGGGGAAAAGGTGAGACTGAGTGAGACCAAACAGTACCAGGAAGCAAAAGGCTATTATGCCGGGAGAAGGAGAAGGAGAAGGGAAGTGCAGTTGAGAGAGGCACCGCTGACAGGTGACCTCTAAGTCTGAAGGTGACTCCAAACCACCCAGTGGAGAAGCAGGGCCTGGCATCCAGGGAAACTGGTAGCACATGCAGTTGAGTGGCAGGCAGTAAGCCAGCAATTCTTAAACCGCAAGGGGTGTGTACGCCTGCATAGGGAGAGTATGCATGCAGAAGATACGTTTGGGGGCAAAAGTCTTGAGAACTGTTAAATACAGTCCAAGGATTTTTGATTTTTTTTTGGCTTCCTTACACCATATAAACTCCTTGGTCATTCAAAATTCATATATAGTTGAGGTGAAGAACTATGAAAAGCCAACCAAAACTAATGTATTCTTCCACATCCAACAGGGCAAATACTTGTGGGCAATTTTCTGAAATTAGAAGATGCCACCTCTTGCACGTTCACAAACAGCAAAAACGTGTTAGATTGCAACACTTCCAAAAAAATTGAGATTTAAAGCACCTTCCACTCCTCAAGTGGGGTTTGCACAGCAATACTGTATTGCACCCAGTTTTTCCTACAATGTGTAGCACAAAATTGCCAAAACTGAGATCCCCACAAATAACAAAGAACAGAATTTGCACTGGCATGCATGAACGATCTCTGACAGCACATTTTACTTGTTTCTACCTTGCAAAAAAGGCATTGGGACATTGCAATTTTGTACTTATTTGGCCCAGCTAGTAGTTAAAACTTGCTGTGGAAATGTTCACTAACACTGCTGCTCCCGGTTGAAATCTTTAATAAAGATACCACTATCTTTTTCTAAAAGCAACGCTGCAGATATTTAAAAAGGGAGTACCCTGAGCAGTGAGTGTTATCTGAATGACAGTCATCTGTTTCAGGACTATTTGCCCTATGCATTGATAAGAATCTCTAAATAAATAGGTATTTGTATGATAAACAGGTCTAAGATGAATCTAATCATTATTTTAAATCCCCAGGTATTTTAGAGATCTACACATTTGAATGTCATCACCTGCTGTCAGACACCCTACACGGATGCAGTGTTTGTATTTAGTTAACCCTAGTGGTTTTAAGGCCTGTTCCAGTTCCTTTTATATTTAGGCAAGCACCCACATTTTTGGTGGGGTACAGTAATCAAGATTAGTGGACCACAGAATAATAACGTGTGAAGTCAACGCTCACCCAGCCCCACTTTGTTCTGCATGACTGACCTTAATACCCTTTACATCCACAGCCGCAGACTGTGGTCGCATGGTCGCAGGTCGCTCGGCTTTGTTTCCGTCAATCAGCCAGCAGCAGAAATTGATACTGTATGAACAGCTCACAGCAAAGTTATCTGAATGCTTAGAGAAGAAATTCATTAAAGATTATCTTTAACACACTTGAAAAATAAATTCGTACCTTTATCTACATGGTACAGGGAGAGCAATTTTCTACATATTAGCATAATAATCACCAGAGGAGTACCTCCTTGTCCATATTGCTTGTTTCTATCACTTCAATATCTTGTAGTCTTGAGAATGCACATTTTTAGCTTTATTTTTCTGTCCTGTATGTTTTTCTTTATACCTTACATATTCAAATCCTTGTCATTACTTTTTTTTCATGCACAAAACATATCGTAGTTTTACCACTGCAAATTGCAGCTACTAGCACACACAGCAAAAGCAGCAACAGCTAACACCTCATCCGCTGAATTGTCAGTCATCTCTCAATGGCGACATCACAGACCTTTGGCCCAACTGAAGCAAAAAGATTGGGCATCTCTGGGTTAAAATGGAAGCGCCTAGTAAGAGCATGTCTTTACAGAGCAGGATGCCTATCCATGTGAGTAAAGAAAAAAAATAAATCACCTTTCTTCAACAGCAGAGAGGATTTATTTTGGCTATAAAAAGCCTGAACTAGGATCTTAATTTTTCTTCCTTTTCTCTTCATAACTATAAACCCCAATCTTGGGCCAATATAAACACTATAGAAACTTAAATTATTTAACCCCTGTTTAAATCTTTAAAGTACTTGCAGGTGGCTAATTATTTAAGATGGCTGTAAGTGCTTCACATTTAAACATAGGTTTTACACACTGACATGGTTGTACAAACAATCAAAGAAAAAAACAGGGAAAAAAAATCACAAAAAATCACTGATATATTACAGGAAGAGGGCTTTTGAGCATAAATGACTAATTCTGCAGTGTTTTCCCACTTGAACAATTCTCACTTTCCCACTTTCAGGTTAAGTCATGCTGTATGATGTTCTTCTAAACTGGAGGGGGAAAAAAAAGGAAACCAAAACTGTTCTTTGGACAGCCTTATTTCTATTTAGTTCACTTTCTAGGACACTCTTGTAGCTTGACAGGATTTAAAATCCCCTCAGTTTCAGATGTTCTCGTAACTCCTCCACTAGAAGGGAGCTCAGTAGCAGCTTCAGGAGCTCAGCACTCTAAAAACACTTGGAAGAGTTGGTGGCCTAATAAAAAAAAAAAGGATAACAGACTACAGAAAATCATAGAGTGGTTAGAGTTGGAAGGGACCTTAAAGATCATCTAGTTCCAAACCCCCTACCATGGCCAGGCACACCTCCCACTAGACCAGGTTGCTCAAAGCCTCATCCAGTCTGGCCTTGAACACCTCCAGGGATGGAACGTCTACAACTTCTCTGAGCAGCCTGTTCCAGTGTCTCACCACCCTCAGAGTAAAGAATTTCTTCCTAATATCTAATTTAAGGTATTCGTTCCAGACTAAGTCATCTACATCTATTGTTCCCATGTCTAAATTTCATTGACCCATCTGCCCCAATCATCTTATCTCACATTTGTTGCAACCACATGGAGGAGGTCACCATAAAATGTCATCAAACATCTTTAGCACAGCTCTGCTTCTCCAACGTAAGGTATCACCTTGTCTTCAGCATCCTGGTGAAGGAAGTTGCAAAGAACTACCTTGGCAGTGCTATTTAAAACAATATTGCTTTCAGAAAGAACAGCGTCCATTTACAAATCTTGGCACAAGTAAAGTAAAACTAGTTTCAGATTTGTGCCCTAAATCCGCTACCAAATTAACTTTGGAAATATATATACTACAATTTTATAGAACTCGGGCATAGTAGAACTAATGCCTCTCAATAGTATTGCACCTGCAATTCTTAAAAACTGGAACTTTAATTACATTTTCATTATGAATAGAACTAGACAAAAACTGATGCACATGAAATACATGTGCAGTTGACACCTTCACCTGCACAGCCTGAGGAGAGATCAACCCTCCCAAACCCACAGAGCTTTGCAATACAGATGAGACACCTAAGCACTTACTTACTTTAATAAATAATAGGGTTGGACATAGGGCTATAAACACCAAATAAAGCTCTCCCTTTGATCTTTACAAAATATTTAATGAAATCTCCCAAAAGTGAGTGACAAAAATATTACAAAACTGAACTTCAAAGATAGCCCTTTCCTCCAATTATCAAAAAACCTAACTTACCTTCCCCTTTGAGCTAAACTTAGCTACTTTTATGCAGGATGAGTAGTTCTACTGTGTGTTCACACTCCCATTACCTTGTTACTTTAATTACTGAGCTAAATTTACATTTAGCAAATTTCACACTTTCTTGAAAAAAAGAGGAAGAAAATGGCAGGGACTTAGCAACAGATGTATTATAAACATAGTATTACAAAATCCACTCTGTATTTGCAGCTTGCTGCCCCTCAGCTAAGTCAATGATGAATACTTTCAAAGTTTTCTTCAAATATTTGTATTTAATAATTTCCAAAAATAATGACTCTAATAATGTTTTGCATTTCACTGTATAGAAATTTTGTAGGAAATAATGTCCAAAGAGATCTGTCTTCACAATAATATTAATTTAATAGCTAATGTGCTTTATTCACATTTATATGCAAATACATGTGCTATTAGTCCAACATGCAGACAACTGAGAGGCAGCTGCTTAGAAAGACGCTTTCATGCATCTTAAGCCACTCTGACCCACTAGTGTTAGAAGATTTGTTGATCCACTAAGTTTTCCTTCAGGTGAAGACAGGGAACATTTAAACGGTTCGTTCTGCTGCATGTTAAACTGGTCAGTGGTTTGACCATCTCTCTTTCAGATTTTGTTCTACAGGAGAAAAGCTTTCTGTGCACCCTGCTTTTTTTAACACGTGTAAATGCAAACATAGTTGGTTTTTTGTTCTTCAGAGACTCTTCTTCTTGCTTTTCTGTTCTTCCTTAAGCTCTTTTGCACTACATCTGGACCCCAATGCTGTTAACATTTCTATTGTTGTCAAGTTGGCTCCCTTCATTATCAATCGCTCTCCATCAGCTGTAAAGGCAAAAAAATTTAAGAAGTCACAAGGTCTAAGTCACAATTACTTTAGTAAGCACTTCTGTTTTGTACATATAAATCCAAATACCGTGTTCATCTTGTCTGATCAGAAAGTACTCCACTTACTAAGGAATCTGATTATGCAACATCACCAAACAAATATATTAAACTGCACACAACACACATGTAATTTTCGTTTCTGTATTGCGTTATTGAAAAATCTGAAACATTTGTCCAGATATACCTATAGTAAGAACACATATTTGATGAGAATGGCTCATACTATGCCCTCAAAGTCATCTAACAGAAGGCACAGAAGGCACTGGAAGGCATAATTTCCACACATGGCTCAGCACTTTAGCAGCATGCTGTCTATGGTCCGTTTATCTTACTTCTTCAGCCAAAACAACAAACTGCTTTACACAATCTGGTAGTGATAACGTAAAAAAATAGAGAGCACTACGATTTCTAAATCTCTGAAAGAAAGTATTTTAAAAGAGGGAGGAGGTAGTAGAAATTAAGTATTGTACCTAAGTTAATTATTTATTTTTGCAAAATTTGGAAATACAAAAGCTATACTCAAACTCATATAATGCAATACTATGCATGGCATCCAAGTTCCAGCCTCATGTTTGCCAACTGTAAGGGCTGCAAACTCTTCACTTGGAAAATAAGCTCTTAGAAAACGAAAAGTAGCTGTAGCTCTTGGCATTAGTGACATAAATTGTTTTGGGTTTACATTGTGAAAAACATTAAGCTTTACTGCTTGAGTCTTAATACATCACAGTTAGAGACAAGGATGAGAAAGAGGCATGGGGGAGGGAGAAGCAAGCAATGTCAACACTGAAATAACTAGACTTTCCTAAGCAAAATGAAGTTCATTCAACACTCTTGACATTTCTACTGATTCACTAAATATATGGAAGTTTAAAGAAAAGGAGGTAGCAAGAAGCAATAATAATGAAAACTTTAATGGGCTACATGACATATTGGTCCATTACAGCACAGCAGGAAAGACAGTGCAGCCAGAGAAAAGGACAAAAGCAGATTACAGCCATCTGTTTACAGCCTAGAATCTGGGCCGCTTCCATAACTGATGAAATTTCCACCATCAGTTCCCTGCCTGCTCACCATACCCTCAAAGGAAACCACGAAATTTGTTGTACATCAGTTGACCTCATTCTGCAAGTCCATCTGCACATGTATGGTGTTATCCATATGAGCAGTTCCTTCAAACTGCATAGTAAGTTACTCAGTTGCATAAGCAACTAAAGGAATTAAACTTTTATGTTCTCAAGACCAAGATGCGTCCACCACAGATAACATTAAAAAATTACAGAAAGTGAACAGATTCTTACATTAAAGCAGAACTACACTTACTTCCCTGGAATTGTACCTGACTGCAAGGTCACACAAGTATGTCACTACAAAGGTAGACTCAACCCTAAAGTTAAGTCAGCTCTTTGATCTAAGATCCGCTAGATCTAACTGTAGTACAAAGACATACATACACATTCATCCAGACATCAGACTGTTAGTGACTCCCTGTTCCTTTTTGCCTCCCAGATGCACAACATCTAGCTACTGACTAGAACCAAAAAAAAAGTAACCACAGTAAAAGAATCATAAAGACAATAACATTGTAACAACACAAACCTGGAAGGTCCTTTTTTTTTTTTTTGGTCAAGATTAAAAATTAGCTCCTTACCAAACATAACATCTACAAGTGGTTCAGACCCATCATGTCTCACATCAGCAGTCACTTCACAGTTTCTATTAGTGGCCTGGATTTTTTTATGGTTTATACATCCAAGAAATTTTCTGAAAATATATTTGAAAATATGTTAAGTATGTTATTGATAGAAATTATAGCAAGCATATTTCTAAACCAAATTTGAATACCTTGACATTGCTGGGCAACAAAAGTTTAAACAAAATAGGATTTGTATTTAATAATTTCAGACAGGTACTTCTTATGAGACAATCCCTCTTAAAAACCCAATGGATTTATATGCTAAGATGTAAAAAGCATACCAAAGAATTTTGCAAAAATTCAGTGTATGCACTTTCCATTTTTCTCTCAGCTGGGTTAGTAACAATAATTAAAAAAAAAATCAGCAAACTAATTTTCATTTTTCTTTATACACATGCCAATGTTCTATTGTTTGGGTTTGAGACAGCATTTATTTATTTAACATCATTGATCTCCTGTAGCTTTCTGAAATGCATGACAGCTACTTGACATTCTGGCAGCGTAAAGACATTCTAAGTTAAGTTGTGTTACTGATTTCATTTCAAAAGTAGATGCGTCTGTAAAGCTGTTGAAAAATGACATTTTGCAATTGTCTGGTACGGAACTTACATCACTCAAGAAACATAATTACTCAGATTTCTCCAACAGTTAATTACCAAGATAGAGCAGCAACTGTTGCCCCCTCTCTCTCCCATGACCAGCATTTGGACTAGTGATTACAGACCCTCACCTACAGGCTCAGCAACTGAGAGGAGTATCTCCCTGGGTAGTTTGGTAAAGATAAATGCACATGCCTACATGCAAGGGTTTACGCGTAGGCACAGAGATCCTCCCCAAATCAGCACAGAATGAATGCTGTGTGCACCCTCGTAACACCATAAACAGCGCCCTTAGGACAAACACAGCCCCTTCTCATTCTGAAATGTTAGGGTTCTGCCTAGACTAAGCTACAAAGCCCAGATAAATGCAAGCCTTCAAACGCCAAGATTGTAAAAGCTAAAGTACAGTGGATGCAGAAGTTTGGGAAAAGGAGGTTCTTTTCCTGAGAGGGAACAACAGATGCTGCACTTTCCCTCACGATTTGCTCCCAGGACGCCTTCTTACTTTTGCTGGCTACAGTGACAGCGAGCCACAGGGCCCTGCAGTGACAGCTGTTTTAACAGCTTCGCTTTGCATCTGCCACTGCTGCAACCCGGCGCGGCCGCTCCCCCTGCCCTTCAGGGACCCTCCGCGCTCCCACGGGGCGGAGGGGCGCAGGCCCTGCGCACGGGCCGCACCGCGGGCACATATAACCCCAGCCTCTACCCGCCGCTCCCCCACCGCCCCCCAAATAAATAAAATTAAAAGCAAAAAGTCCAGCCCTCACACCTGCCGTGAAACGTACGGAACCCACGCCCCGGGCGCAGGAAGGGCGTTGGGTGGTTTACAGACAGGGAAGCCGGCCGAGGCCTCCCCGCCGGGCGCGGGCCCGAAGGCCCAGGCCGCCGCGGAGCCGGGCCCGGCACCGCCCCCGCAGCCCCCTCACCTCGTGCTCTCCACGTTGGACTCGAAGGGGCAGAAGCGGACCACGATACTCTTCACCGGCCGCAGCACTACGCGGATCTTGGACGCCATCTTCTTTCCGCCCCCTACTACAGCTCCCAGCAGCCCCCTCGCAGAGGCGGGAAATGGAGGCGGGGACGCGCGCCGCCCGCCCCGCAGGCGCCTGGGAAATGTAGTCCGCGGCGGCTCACCCCCCCCCCCCCCCCCCCCTCCACACACACCTCCCGCGGGGTGCTGTACGGGCCGGGCGCGCCCCTCATGGCAGCCCTGCGGCCCGCGTTCCGCCACGGGCCCCGCCGCTGTGGTGGGATGGCGGCCACCTGCTCTACCAGCCTCGTTTAACAGCCCGAGGCGCTCGGGGCCGGGCTCATTCGGGGCTGTGGAGGGAGAGGGACCGGCCGACCAACCTGTCCCGGCTCCTCCTCTGGTTCTGACACAGTAGGTACAGTGTGGGGGAAAGGCCCGGTTTTCACATAAAAGTGACATAAAGGACCTCCTCTGGGCTCCGCAGCAGGGGTGGAAGGCCCTTGTGCCGTCAAGAGTTGCATGCAGGAGGCAGACGGCGTGAGGTAACGCGTGTGGGAAGCTAGAGCATGTAGTACCCATACACTGAAGAGGCAAATTTGGGTTTGTTTTCTGTAGGTTAAATCTACCCCATGGCTTTTGCTGTCTTCCAGAAGCAGTTTATTTAATGCAATTGAATAGACAGGGATATGAATGGGGATAAATAAGGAGTAGCCAATACTGCAGATAAATTAGAGGCGGTATTTTGCAATGTATCAAGCAGAAGAGAGACTTGTAAGAGGCGACGCTGCTGGGAGTGAACCCGGTTTTGGTGTTGGTTGGTTGGTTTGTTTGGTTGTTTTTTTGTTTGCTTGCTTGTTTGTTTTTTTTTTCCGACGGGTTGGTTACAGCAGTTGCACACCTGGCCTTGAAACAAAGGTTTGGGGGTGTTGGTGTCGGCTGTGTATTCTGTGTTATTTTCCACCAGGTGGCAGAAACCTCCCTGGAAAAGCGCTGCAGCCCTCTTATGGCTTCGTCCTGCTCGACAGCACCGAGATCTTAGGGCAGGGTTAGGGTCTGGGTGGAATAAAGCCAGTAGCGATGGCGTTTAAACTCACGTTGTGAATGTCTGTGGAATATTCAATACAGACCCGTTCTGGTCCACAGGAACTGCATTAAATATCTAGCATCCCTTGTCATGGGTAACCTATTGTTGGACACTTATCTTTGTTTATTGGAAGTCCTCTTGTGAAAAAAAATCAGAGTAATTGAGAAAAGTCATCCTCTTCGCTGAGATTTGGCCAAGAGAAATTAAGTAGCAAAACTAAACGCAGCGACGTCAATACAGTTTTGATGTTTAATGTTTTTATTCTCTCTCTCTTTTTTTTTTTTTTTAATATCATAGTCTTTCCATTATGGGAAAAAATAAATTTCTGTGAGATATCTTTTGAAAGACTTCACTGTAACCAATAAATGGATGATTTAAATAGGGTTTTTTTTTCCCTGTCTAATTGTATCAGATACAGGACCAGGTAAATAGAGTATTTTACACCTAGAAGGCAAAACTTACAAAATTTCAACATATCTTGCTTCATTATAGCACAGAGCTTGATGTATTCCATTTAAAATCTGTTCCATCAGCTTCTATGGAAGCACTGAAGGAATAACATCAGCAAAGGACTGGGGAAGAATGAATGATCACTGATTTTTCTAAAGGCTCCATTTTCCACACTGTTGGTACAATGGCACTTACTGACTTCAAAAGAAGCATGGCAAAACCAGTTTTATATTTGCTCTTATTGTATTTTCATAGTAATTTCATGTAGCTTGTTTAGCTTACGTTGCACAATTAAATGAAGAGAAAATTCTGTTTACTCCTTTCCACACTCAGATCAGTTCACTTTTTAACATTTATTGTCAGCAGTAGAAGTTGCATCTTTTCCCTTAAGCCATCTGTTTGGAATAATCGAAAACCACCTCTGCTTTTTCAAACTGATTTTTAATTTTTTGAAGTCCAAGAGATTGGCAGTAACATGAAAGAACAGGTACCTGGAAACTCAAAGGCTCTGTGTTATTTTCCCCTCCTCAAAGAACAGACTGTATCCGTGAAATGAAACCAAGGGACTGAGTAGGAATATCCCATGCTTGGATGCTACCCTACTTGTTGACGACCAAGTCTTTCTCAACACTTACCCTAGATGCAGTAGTTTTTGCTGATGATAATTCTGGCGAGGGTGCTAACTTTTACAGTTACAAAATTATATAAATAGCCAACAAAGTGACACAGCTATTTAAAAAAACTCAAACATTTCTTCATCTGCGTTTAAACGCAGGTGGTGGTTAACCCCATTATGTTGGACTACCCTCAGTTTATACCAAAGTAACTTCAACTGACCTCTGAAGCACAATATTTAAATGCTATTTCAGGAAAGCTGATAATTTATCCACAAAAGACCTTGAATCAGTCTCTCCAGCTCCAGCAAGTAATCTGGGAACCCTCAAATGTCTGCATTTGAGACTGTTCTCTGGGGACGTCCCTGGGAAAATGAATGATTCATGATTCTTATATCTAGTGATAATCATACATGTTCCTAAAGCATAGTAACGTGAAGAGGCATAAAAGTTATACTATTATAATAGAAACAATTTCAGTATTCCTTTCACCAGGCAGATCTTTTTTATTATAAATACTGCCTCATCCCAAGTCTACAGACTTTCATGTCATTAGTTTCACTGAAGTGTACCCACGAGTCCATAGATGGTTTATATCTAAGCAGCATACATGGCAAGGAAAAACTGCAGCCATGTTTTACACTGTAATTATGAAGACAGGCAGAAAAAGACTATGATATTAATTATAAGAAGTCAGTTTTCCTCTTTTCTCATTGATCATGCCAGCTCTCTTATATCTGGGAAGGATTCTTCTGCTTTTCCCCTTGTTTCTTACATATTGCTTTCATTTTCCATAATGTTTTCTGACTATAGATATCCCCACATTTCAGAACCCTTGAAATCTGATTTCTCGGTATTTTGGGCATGCCTGCTTTTAGCACCTTGGCTCTGGCTTTTGATTGCTCTTCAGTTCATTTCTTCCTTTAAAATCTGGTGGTCTTTCAGATTCTTTTTTCAAAACGCTGCAAGAGAGAGAGTTCTCAGTGCTGCATTTCAGGTATGGTATTACACCTCTATACACTTACTCAGTTCTGGGGACTTGAATCATTATCTCTGCTTGTCCTCAGCTGATTCCTTCCTCTGCATCTTTATCCTTTTTTTCCCAGGTCTTTCTCTGAGTCTTGTCACAAACGTCAATAGGCCCAGAATTTAGCAATCAAAATGTCATGTCCGCATGTCTAGTTATAATGCTGCCGTAGTCCAGGAATAAAATGTAATGCTGCCTTCAGGGCAGTAGCCAGTACTGAGGAGAAGTGAGCCAACGCAAATCCAGCAGCCTGCTTGTTTTGCACTGAGGTGATGCTTCCAGATGGCCACCCAGAAGAGGCTCTTTGAGGAAGATGGTGTGCTGGGCCTGACAGGAGAAACAAATTATTTCTGGAAACAGAAAAACACTCTGACAAGTGCAGTATCACGGAGCATATCTTCCTAAAAGCAATGGATGGAGACGGTCAAGATCACAAAGGACGTGTAGGAAGCCATTATAAATACTAGTGCCACACTGAAGGACATGCTGGGTTGAATTCCCTACCATACTGGAGGAACACTGCTTAACAGTCATAAAAATATAAACCAGTCTGTATTTTCTGTCTGATTTTGTGTCTTCCTTTGAACACAATATTCTTACACCATATGTCAGTTACTGAATTTTAAAAATATTTGCCCAAAGAAAAGAGCTCATAAGGGTCCTTTATTCTTTGAAAATTGTAGAAGTCAAACACAGTTTTATACTAACAGTACTACTAATTTTACATATAATTTATAAACCAATTAACAGTTTGATGCTGTTAATGTGATTTTCAGAAATAAAACTGAACTCAACCAGCAAAAGTGCTTGGTTTATAATTCATTCTGAAATAGTAACTCTGCATATCAGTTAAGAAAAGCTTTTATGGGAGTGAATAAACAGATTCCCTAGTTGCTCTTTCCTCCTCTGCAAACATGTATTTCTATTGCCTGAGGTTAGCAACTGCCAGCAGAAATGTTGGCTAAAATAATATGCAGCATTTAACTGGCTGAGAACATACTGTGCCAGTTCCTGACTTTTTGTAACTTAATTTCTTGAGGAAAATACTGACATTTTTCAAGCTACACCTTCATATGAGATAGAGCAAATGCTTTACTGCATCTATTTGTCTTCCCAGTCTAATAAATACTACACTGGATAAATGCAGCTATCATTTGGATTTTTGTGTTGATTTAAAATATGCAGTTGCTCCCAGCAAAGCAAGTTCATTCTCACAATAGCACAAGGCACAAAGATGAGCTGAAACAAACGGCAACCACCCAAGGTTAGCACCTGAGTCCTTGAGGTCTGGCATCTGTGCTTGAAACTCCAGGTAGATTAAATGTGTGTATTTTAACTTTAAAGGTCCTTGCACACGGTGATCCACAGGTATGTTCCCATTTGACAGACCTAACTCTAACAGAGACATTATCATCATTTGCGAGGAAACAGATTTCCAGAAGTGTGGAATTTGGAGACAGGAGTTGTACTGGAATTTGAACTATATGTTCAAAGCCTTCCTTAAGGTTTGTCTGTGCTTCGGCTAACTTGTTATGGATTTTGGGGAGCTCAGCAGCATATTGACCTTTGTACTGCTCTGCTAAGGGCATACTTTGGTGTTGTGAATATTGTAAGCAAAGCAGTTTGTTTTCACTGTCTTCTGCTAAGAATAACCATGCCTATAGATTGATGTCTTAAGTTATTAGTATTGTCAGCAAACTATAATAATATTGCTCAGTTGAACATGGTGACCAGCCAATATAGTCTCTCTATACACTTTAATTCTTTCCATGGCAAGAGCTTCCACCTGATATTCTACAAGTTTATTTATGCACCGGTTTTAACTTCTATTTTTATAGACTTCAAGAAGGTATCTAGGCATTACATACATGTAAGCTGTGGAATACCTACACGACACAGATAAAAGTTGAAACATAGAGTGTTTAGTCACCAGACGTAAAGGAATTAGATGTCAAAACAGGGGATTTTTATCTACCCATTTTCTGTAACTAGTTTTGTTTCATTTTCTATTCATTAACATAAGTAAAAGGTATCTCAAGGGACTCATTATAAACAATTCTTACCACCTATGTGACTAGAAGACCTTATTTCTTTAAACTTGAAAACATATTGACTTCAGTGACATGCTATTAAATCTAGTATTGTAATTCCAATACAAAGGTAGCTTGCATTACTGAGAGGCCATGATAAAGATATTCTCTATTGTAAATTTAAATATGCCACAACACAGAATCATAGAATGGTTACAGTTGCAGTCCTATGCTCAGTTACGAAAAAACCCCACATGAAAAACCCTAGCAACTGGATCATGAATCTGTTGGTCTGGCATTATGTTGGAACAACAGATGTATGTTTGGTTAAAAGCCTGCATAGCTCAGGAAGAGTATGATTCAGTTGGTTTCACACAAGAATTCCAGATGCAATGCGGTCAATGATATACGCAGACGCGCTGCAGCAATTAGTAGAATAAAGATCTGAGCCATTTTGAAGTATTTGTCAGGTATCTCCTTCTGTGATTATAATAATAGTGTAATAATTACATTATTCTGTACTAATTGAAGTAAGCATGTGAGAAGATAGAGGAGAACAAATAAGATAATGCAGGAGTTGTTATACATGCAGAAGCTACATTACATAAACAATAGGCAGCAGATGACAATTTAGATAGGTATTCCCAGGGAAATGATGTTACACAGATGAAATTAGGCATGTGGAATGCCATATAAATAGCAAAACTGGTGAATTTTATTTAAGTGTATATTGCCAGTTAATACTGGAATGAAGCAAGTATAATTTCTTAAAGTAGTGGTTTTCAACCTGTGGACCCTTAGTCATCTGTGGACTATTTGTAGTGGGTTCATGAAGGGTTGTTGCAAAAATATGATTCTTACGGTTGGTAGGCTTCCAGACAGCATCAAGGAGTCTCAATGTTCACTTGAAAATTGTGAGGAACCACAGATCAATAAAGATTAATCACCACAGTGTAAGTGGTCGTTGTTCAGCCCCAACGATACGAGATAGCAGAGTGTTGGTTACTAGGCTAGCTCCAAATGGTCAGATTTTCCAGACAGGGTTTCTGAATGTTTTAAAAATATCAAAGATTCTTCTGTGTATCACTCAAATCAGAAGAAATCATGGCAATTTTTGCTCAGTCTTGAATAACTGACAGCGTATCCACATTTCACCCCTCTTTAACTACATTAGCTAAAGTTAAACATCTCAGGGCCCTTAAGATAGCCAATTCAATCCTTACCTTTTTTCATTTTCTTGCATGAAGTATATACATATTAAACAGACAATATACGAGTCAGAGATTTCAAACACTTGTGTTTAGTTCTGTGCATATAATGCTTTTGTTCACATATTGGAATTGCTTGGTCAAATTTCACTTAGTTCAGTCACATTTCCTTCTCTAGTATTGATTGATAAAAATTAACCAGATGGATTAACACTCTAAAACTAGAAATATTTGAAATACATTTATTTTTATGCTGTTTCCCCATTTTTAAATGAATTAGCAACGTATAAAGACAATAGATTAAGAATTATAAATATAATTTATTTTCTGAAGATCATTTCTAGCAGTAAATAAATTAATCTCTGCTTCTCGGAGCCTCATTGAGAAACTTAGTGAAAATCAAACATTTGTGACCAGCTATTATCATATTAAAATAGCTCTATAGAGATTCAAGCAAATATTCAAGGGGTAACCACTTCAAAATGAAGACAGAGAAATTGTGAACTTAGCCACATTTACTCAATCTCCATCATGCCTTCAATGAGGGAGTATATGCTGTCCTGTGCAACGTGCTGTAGGTGTCCCTGCTGTGGCAGGGGGGTTGGACTTAGATGATCTCCAGAGGTCCCTTCCAACCCTGACCATTCTGTGATTCTGTGATTCATTTACTACCTTCTATAGCCTCCCCCCCGCCAAACAAGTCCGTACCGCCAAAGAAACAGTAAAGCAGAATTTTCCAAAGAGGCTTTTTCTTGCAAAATGCATCAGTACCGTGTTGACTCCAGGTACAGCAGCAACATGAGGTTTGGGGGATACAAGCTGTCCCTGTGTAGGTACCGCTTGTACGGCGGTAGCTGGGTTTATTGGCATTGTGAGAATTAAGGCCATGTCTGACCATTCGTAGCCCACTCCCATGCTACAGGCACAAAACAGGTTTGTCTCCGCAGACGCTCCGTTGTCCAAGCTAATAAGAGCGATGCTCTTGCTGTGACTGCACAGAAAGGAGCACACCCTTTGAGAAAGGCGGCAGTGCACAGCAAAGAGGCAAACTGCCTGTGGCATCTCACAAAATACGTTTACGACAGCAGACAGCTCCCGTGCAGTAGTTGTGATGAGCCAAGGTTTCTGCCGCCTTACCCCGCGCTGCCCGCAGTAGCTTACAATCCTGCTCTGCCTTTTGTGAGGCTTTCACATAACTGCCCGTAATCAAGCAGAGGTAATCAGCTCAGAGGAACGGATTTCTTCTCCCAGCCTTATACAAATATATATAATCTATTTCAGTTATTGATTTGCGCTATTTGGTATTGATGCATTTAAGTTTTAAATCCTCTGTGCTTCTCACTGTCTTAATAAGCGGCTCCTCCCTCCCCCTCTTCCGCGGCTTTCGGGACATAGTCAATACCGATAAACTCTAAAGATGTGACGGGAAGCTTCATCTCATTAAAATGCTTCACAAGGGGAGATTTCTGTATTCCCTCTTGTGATTTGTGTTCACAATTTCTGACCTTTAATGTCAGTGTTGTCTCACCAGTACATTGTGTGCCCCTGGGGAGTGTACACAAGTGTGTCACAGGACCGACTAGGGGATTTTTGCTTTACGTTATACACCTTCCTTATCTACTATAAGAGTATTCTCATCTGTTTATAGATCACTGCAATAGCTCGATGAGCAAAATTGTTCTAGAAGATCAGGATCTGCGGAAATTACTTATACTGCTTTCAGATACTGCTTTTCTACTGTATTTTTCACTGTACTTATGTCAATAATGCAATTTTTTACTCTTTAATGGTACAATTCTTCAGTAAAGACCAATTATCTTTAGGAATATCATAGCTGTCGGGGTTGGTTTTTTTTCCACTGCTTTTATCATACCTGTGGTTCTGACTGTGTCATATTGTTAAGGTTTCTGGAAACTGGGTTATGACTCATCCTCTTTTTCCCTCTTAGAGCACCTCCAAGAGGCTTAAACGGGGTCATCAAATAAAAACACAAGTGAAGGAACAGCTACCCAGCTTCCTAACCCTACAGTACTTCAAAGAGTCCCCATACTTCAAAGTGTCAAGGGATTGTGGGCATGAGATGACAGTAGGTTCTCAGGGCATCCCATTGCTTCTTCGCAAGCCAGCAGTGCTGGTTTCAGCAGTCTCTCCTGGACCTCCTGCTGCTAGATATTCGTATTCACCAGTCGGCCCCATGTTAGCTCAGCCTCCCTCTGCTCACGGATGCAGCTCCAGCATAACAAATTGCACTTGACCAGCTTGAGAGCTGCAGGTGGCTAAAGAGCCCCAAAACTACCACCCGCCATCTAACAGCAGTCAGCAGTTTCCAAATTTGTTGTAAGTCCTTGCAGCTAGTAACTACAACCATTTATCATTTCCTCCATCTGAAGAAATTAGGCTGCTGTCTTCTTGTCCTAGAAATGTGGGAAGGGCAAGTTAAAAGCGGGAAAGGAGTCTCACAAAGACAGACAGAAGCTGTACTCAAAGAAATGCAAGTCTATACCATTCTCCATTCTCTGTGTTGCTAAAATCCCCTTTTACAAAGAGAAATGGCTGATCAGGATTCTGATCCTCATCAGAAATTTGCTGAAGCCACCACCGACTTTACTAAAATGGCTAATTTTTGAGCAATGCTGCACACTCTAGCAGAAAAATGCTCTTTCTATCAACATCAGGTTTAAATACATGCGTAACTGGCTCCACGTTGCTTGAGAATGATCGAGTTCTCAGAGCAGAAATCAGGAAGCTATGTAAAGAGAAGTGCCATGGGAATGACAACGTTTTATGTATTTGTGAAACTTTTCCATTAGGAAAAGTAGTCAAACATGGAGCAGTCTTAGTCTGCTTTCATATACGCACTTTTCCATAGGATTCACACAGCACAAGAGTATGCATGAAAATCCATAAGGTCTAGATGAAGTACAAAAGTGATATCAATCCCTTTGGTTGGTATCAATACGTTAAACGGATTGTGCTGCCCCTTTCGGAGCCTGATGGGATCTGAGCAGCACTGCTCCACCAGTGCTTGAAACCTTGGCTGAAAAAGGCGCGTGCTTTATTTTTTTGGTAACTGTTCCAGAGAAACACTGGCTGCAGTGAACTGAAAAAGACATTTTATTCCAGGTGACATTCAGGAAAGAGATGTCTCAGTTAAATAAGTACGCTTTAAAGCCTTTATGTATTCTATCAATCACGGAATCAAAATGAAGAAGTAAGTTGCTTGAAAACTGCTGATTAACAGTAAAAGTTGATACTGGTGCAGAAGAGAGAACAAAGGGATAAACTGCCAATGTCATTCTTGAGTTGTGATCTCGAAATTACTGAAGTCAGGTGACCATTAATGATAAGAGTAGGAACAAATAAGCCCCCCAAAATAATAAACCAATATCAAGTTAAGTGATTTTCAGCAGTTTGATAATGAAAGATAAGTAACCACAACAAACTTGGAAATACGTCAGGCTGATGGTGCCTTGGAAATGCATCAGGTGGCCGTGGGCACCCACCTGTATATTGTGCCAGAGATTGTGCAGAAGGACCTGATGCTTTCCGTTGCTAATATTTCATTGCAACGGGGATCCAGGCTCATGCTGGGGTGCATCCATTGAATCCACCGGTGTTCTGTGACAAAATGCAGCCCTGCCTGAGGTGCCCCACGGGGCGGAGAAGCCCTGGGTGAGCCTCTTTGGGTCCATGGGAGCTGGCTTCAGAGGGTCACCACTTTGTTCAGCAGGTGCATTTGGGTCCATTCTCCTTCTGCTTTCCTGTGCTCAGGGAGTGATTTTTCTGTGCCAGTAAGGGAGGAGAGATTAATCCAAAACCTTCCCTGCGTATTAAGCATGGCATTAACATGGCATCTTAACCTGTCTCTCTGTGCTTGTTTCTGGGGTGGCACTGGTCAGCTACAAAACCTGTGCTCAGTTAGAGCCAATGATTAGTTGCCATTAAATTTATTCAGGTGACATTGGGTCAAAATCCTTGTTGAAATTTCTGAATATAACTAAATAAAACCTCTTTAATGCCAGAATACTCTTCTAACTAATACCAATTTAGTATGAATTCCTTAAAAATGCTGAGTGCCAAAGAAATTACGTCTGTGTCTAATTGGGCCAACACTATGTAGAGCTCACTCGTATTTTGCAGCTAGACAAGTCATATCAGATTTGCTTTAATGGATTTTCTCAGAAAGCTTTTCCTCAAACTGGTGCGCAGCTGAACAACCAGAGCTTGTGCAATTCTTGTCTTGAATGTTTCACAATGTCATTTTTCGGCCCTCTAAATGTGAGATTCCAACTAAAGTAACAGAGCATGTAATGTTGGCAATAGGAGCAGGTAATGTGAAATTCATACCTCACACCTGCTCTTCTATGCCACTTAGGCTGTGCCAAAATGCTACTCTCTTGTTGGAAGCTAAGCAAATATCAGATGCCTTTCATTTCACTGACATGTGTGCCACATGCCACAATGTGCTCCAAGTCTTATTTGCATTTGAAGAAGAAAGAATCAGTCTTTTGTGTGCTTTTATTGCAATCATCGCTGTTGTAAGGGTATTCTTTTCCTGGCAGGTATAGATTACCTAATTGGTCCTGTCCATCCAAGTCTCTATGTTTTTTTCTACATTATCATCCTGTTTGGAAGACTTGTGCTACTCTGATTTCTTTTCCTAGTCCTAAACGTGTGTGATGAAGATATGCAAATGTAAGGTAAAAGGCACCCCACTTTTTTTTTTCTTTGCTGTATTTCTTGCTGCTTCTACTGGGTGTTGGCTGTTTTGCTTTGGGAGAACATTGATCTTCAGAACTCTAGAGTCTTCTGTGACTTACAGGTGTGGCACGCTGTGTGTTTAAAGGATGCCGGACTTCCCTACTGCCTTCTAACTTCCCTGTTCTTCACAGCCACAGGCAGCCTGGAAACATTCTTGACTAGACTGCTGACTTTGGATTTCTTTGGTGGAAGATGAAGAATGATGGCAGGAGAAAATTCTTGCTGGCCACAATAACATCCCCCCCTCTGCCTTTCATTTTTAAGGATGGGTTGATCTCTCCTTCTGCTGAAGTCGCGCAGAGATTTTAAAGGATCCAGGAGAAAAAAGGAGTGGTAGAGTGCTCTGCGCCTGGACAGGATTCAGCTGTCGGTACACGGGCACTTACTGTTATTTTAGACAGTGGGTGCATCCTGCCTGGCCTCCAGCTGCCCACCTTATGGGAAGGTGCAGCTCTTCCCATAAGTCCCATGTCATATCTGTCAGCCTGTGCAGATGACTTCGATATCCCAAAGTATCTCCAAAGGATGTCTTAAGAAGTGCACTTACAATGCTGGATTCTGTAAGCACAGCAAATATTGTAATTTAATTCATTGGAGGCGGGAATAAATTTGGACTGATCTCACAAAAAATTGTAGCTCTCTTCATTAAGGTCTTTACAACATATGATTCTGGTATTCGGAAAGCAAATGGAATTCAGTCTCATTAACAGATCTGCCAAGATTTACAAAAGAGGAAATGAAGGAATATTTTTTTTGTGTGTATTTTTCAGTCTTTCTTTGGAATGTACAGTAGGTTTATGAGTAGAGATCAGCATATGCAATAATAAAAATTAAGGGGGTGTCCTGGTTTGAGTGACACAGGACTAATTTCTCTTCTAATACTTGGGAAGACTGCACTTTTAGATGACTCTAGTGTCTGAATTGGTGAAAATATTTACTTTATAGCCAGCTACGGTGTGTGGGTTTCAAGGTCTCAGTGTTTTCGAGCTTGCCAGGTGCGGGGATGAGGAGCAAGACCCAGGCACTTGATCCAAGCTGGTCAACAGGATTATTTCATACCATGAACGTCACATTCAATATAAATTAGAAAGTTTGCTGTGGAGTTCTCTCTCTCCCTTGATGGCTGCCACCCTGAGAACTTCTTGCCCCGGTGCCGGATTCCTGAGGCCCTCCCTTCCTCCCGAAGCCATAGCGCTCGCAGGGTCTGACATTTGCTGTCCACTGCTGGGAGTGCACAGCTCCCTACTGATAGAATGGGCTGAGTATAATCTGTGCATATTCTGTATTGGTATCAGGATCAATATTGGTTCTTTAGTGCTATTAAGGTTAATTATCTAATCTTATTCTATTAAATCAGTTTATATTTCAACCCCTGGGTTTTCTTGGTTTTTCCCAATTCCCCTTCTCGGGTGGGGAGGGGTCATCGGGTGATAGAATGATTGCCTAAATGACAATAAATTGTTATGGGTTTCTCAAACCATAACAGGGGGGATAGAATACGTGTTAGTGTTATTATCGTAATGGAAAGCCAGGAAAGGACTGATTATAGAATATTCTTTTATATGTGAGAAGGAAAGGTCAGTGATAAATAATTTCAAGTGAGGAATGCAGCTACATTTGGCGGATTTTCTGGGAATATGATTTTCTTCCTTCTGCCCCAACCTAACAAGCAGAATGAAAGTAAACAAATGGCATCAGCCTGTGGGTTAGATTTTAGTGAAGACAGTTATTGACAAGTCAACCTAACTGTGTTGCAAGAACTTAGCTGCTAATCTATTAGTTCCTTCTTGCCTGCCTGGATGAATTTCATGCACTGTTATGAGAAAGGAAGACCTCTCCAGCTCCCAAGCACAACCAACAAGAACCTGTCTTTAACCTGTTATTTTGGGGCTTTTTTCCCATGAGCCAGCCCAGTTGACCAGTCTGGCCATTGCTATGCACAAACAACTCGCTAAGGTAAGAGTTTTGTGCAGCTCTGGAGCAGAGTGGGCTTCACCTGCAAGACCACTCCATACTAAAGACTCTTCTTTAGAAGAAGTGACTTGCCAAAAGAGTAACTACAGGGCTGTACCATACCAGGTACGGTTTTGATCTGCTGAGTAAAAGCTATAAATATTTCAATTCACAGCAGTTTAGAATTTTTCGGAGGAGAACTTCAACTTCATGATGTTTCATTATTGTGTGGCATAAAAAAAAAAAAGCATAATTTGGAGATATGAAGAAACAACATGGGTGTTAGGAAAGAAGAAATCGTGGTACGGATTCAACATCTCCTGAGCAGGGAGAGTAATGGGAGTTTGCTACCCCATCATAAGAGGCACACTTCAGGTGGACTCCTGTGGCCTTTCAGGTCTAGAAACACAACAGATTCAGTATAGTTTAATTGCAGTGGTAGTAATGAACAGCCCTGAAGAGTATAGAGAGAAGAATCACATCTTTCCCCTTTGGACTCCTCCCAACAAGATTTCAGCGTTGCTGGTTGCCACCGCGAGAAGCTGTCATCTTGGGTCAAAGGTGCAGAAATGTTTTGACGTACCTGGGAAGTGCCGCCCTGCCCTGGGATGGCAGCTCTTAACCAGAGTGGAGCAACTCCTGTCCTAAAATATGTGTCCCCATTTGCAGCTTCACAGTTTGCAGCCTTCTCCATTCAGCTATTAGGTTTTTGTTGTTATAACAAAGGGCTTTTGTGCTCTTGGGATTTAGCTAAACAATCAGATAATTTGATGAAGCACTGTAGGTGGAAACAGTATGTTTTTTCCACTGCACAGTGCACTGTATAATAATAATAAAAAATAATAATAATATAGCTTGCTAATTTTTCTGTTTTCCTTTTCTATGTTCAAATGAATGTTCCTTGGATAATTAGACTCACAGGCTACTTAAATGTGGATCACTCCAGTGGCTACTTCAGCCATTTGGAAGCAGCGCACAGCAGCTTCACAGTGAGAGGGAAATAATATCAGCTTTGCTTTCCCCCAGGAAACAAACAAAGATGTTCTCCACTTGAAACTAGTGTAATTTATCATTTCCTGTGCACTAACAGGCTGCTAGGTTCAACATAAAGGTAAAGGTGAAACACTGAAACAAAGCTGGAAGACCTCAGATTATATGAAATAGAAAGCTGTGCTGCAAGGGACACAGAGAACAGGAATAGTTTTTATTGGTTCCTTGTCAGTATTTAAAATCAGAGTGACAGCAGTGGTGTACTGGTAC
This sequence comes from Pluvialis apricaria, assembly GCA_017639485.1. Classification (NCBI taxonomy): domain Eukaryota; kingdom Metazoa; phylum Chordata; class Aves; order Charadriiformes; family Charadriidae; genus Pluvialis; species Pluvialis apricaria. Next base: position 138,614,962 of record CM030008.1, on the reverse strand, counting down.
TGCCTGGAGGGATCAGAAGGAGAAGTTTCTGTAGACAAAGGTAAAAATACATGGGTTTAATCTTTCCAGCTCCCATAAGAAAAATTGTAACAGATTCATCAATATTTGGATGGAAGATGTCTAAAGAAACCCAGGTGACTTTGTCGGAACGTAATTGGCTATTTTCTGTTCACAGGGTGTTCATATTTCCTCAAATTTATGTGACAAGGACTTTAGCGCTGAACTGTTGAAATTTGAGTGAGAAGATTTTGTTGTAATTGATCAGATTCATCCTAAGGTATTCCCTGGCTAGGTGACGAGGTATGAATGCAAATTTTCAATTACATACATGCTTGTCCCAACAGCTTTGAAATGCACTCTCCGAACCTCCCTGCCAGCCAGATAGATATTGCTGGGGCTTTTTTCAAAGTTTCACAGGAAGAAAACATAAAAGCAGGCTAAAAGCAGGCTTAAAAGTATAAATGGCTTAAAAATAGGATTAGAAAAAATCATGAAGAATAGGTTTATCAGCTGTTAAGTACAGCAGCTCCACTCCAGCTCAGCTCCCTAAACCCCTGATTCCTGGAACGAAGGAGATCACAAGAGGGATCCCTCAATATTTGTGGTTTCCTTATATTTTCTTCTGGACATAGCCAAAGACAACATGCAGGGAGATATAAAAAAAACAGAGATAAAAACAACTCAAAAGCGTGATTAGGAGGGCTGCAGTACTTGAGCCAGGCTTCCACTGATGGCATAATATCTTCTGGTGTGGGAGCTGCCCGGCATGGCTGCCTGGACACAGATGAATTTGGGACCTGCTGGGATAGCGGCAGGGCTGTACTGGGCAGAGTCCACTCAGGATCTGGACAGTAACAAAGCACTAATTGGCAGATGTTAGTATTAGTGGAACAGTAATAAAGCAAAGATGATTATGTTATTCCTCTGTGCAGCCACAACCAGTCTGTTGTGCAATTATCTGAAGAAAATGCCCACAATTAAATAAATCCCTGGGTCTGGGCACCTCAGCAGCCCAAGGCCACATCCTTTTGGTTACACTGCTGTAAATCTAGTTTAATCCTGCTGCGTATGAAAGGAGTTCCTCCTGATTTACGGTAGTATAGACTACAGCAAAATCTGCACCTATCTTTTCCCTCTAGTTATCTAACGCATTTCGGACTTTGATTTGAGGTTTTTAGCAAGAGGCTTACTGCTGAAGAAAACCTGTGTCCATCTGTGAGACGTAACAATATTGTTCTGGGCCTGAACAGTGAAAATCAGGTCTCACATTGACAGTTGAAGGTCTTGGTTTTAGAGATAGAACTTTGCCTGGTGTTTTATGGACATCAGCACAAACACCAAGCAGCATGGAGAATTTGTCGTGGTCGCTGATATGTTGGACTGGTGAATTTTTTGTATTGGACACATCTAAGCAAGTAGTTCTTAGATTCCAGGGGATTCCCTCATGTTTAAGAAGATACAAAAATACCTATCCAAGTACTTTCTGCACTTGAGGCAGACATTAAAGCCTCTCCTTTGTGGGGACTCTCTAAATTAGCAATATAGTCACACTCTTCATGTTCAAGTCATTCCCATAGTAAGACTAAGAGCAGTTTGTACCTTCCATCCAGCTGCTTATCTCCATGAAACTCATATGGATTTAAATCATCATGTCAAGTGTGCTTCCAACTGAACACTGTATTCAAAATAAAAAGATGGGGGATTACAGGCAGACAGAACCCACGTGAAGGCAACAGGAGCACCAGAACCTTGTTTCTAAATGAAAATGAGCTGAAAATGAGCTAAAAATGTCACCTAGAAAGAACTGCATTTTGGCTGTTGTATGTAAGCACCAGAACTGCCCCAAAAATTCAGGATCTGACCACAGGCCAGGCACTCCCTATGTTGATGTTAAAGTGAGATACCACAAATCTCTGTGCCTGCAGAACTTTCCCCTTCCTTATCTACTTTAATCAACTGTGATTTAGTGTGCAGTAATTATCTCTGAATAAAGGTGAAAAGTTGCAGTCATCTCCTTTTACTGGCATTTTTTAAACTGTGTAGAAACCAGCACATGTTACAGCTCTGACATGTGCTAGAGGTGCAGTCAGGAAAAAATTCTTTGAATGAAATTTGGATTCTTGAGTATTGGATGTCAACCAGGATTTGAACATACAGCTTGCTGAGCCATTACAGGCCTGCTAATTAGGCTCCTTGTTACTCCAGAGCAGCCTCAAAGAATGATTTGACAGCATAATATGAGTAAAGTAAGACTATTACTAGAAATGCAAAACAATGAAACGATTTATTGATACACCTAATCAAAACACATATTTTGGTATGATTTTAACATAAACTGATCATTTATAATATACATATGGAGTGAGATAAGTAATTTACATAGTCATCTGTTGTATAGAGAGTTGTGTGGCATAGGTCCACCCCTTAATAAAACGACTACCACAGAGAGTCGAGGCACTCTTCTGCTTTTCCTTAAGTAGCCTTAGAATGTCTGAATGGCCACTTTTAGACTAATTAAAAATATCCAGTACCACAAGTATCTTCAACATTAGCAGTAAGAAGAGACCTCTGATACTTTAAGGAATGTATTTCACATTCACGAAGGTCAGATTCCGTTTGGGTCACTGGAACTTCTCCTGTAATGCAGGACCCAGACCAATATTCGGCAGAGCCCTCAACTCATGTCCTCCCCAATAGCCTGAGTAAATTACGCCCTGGTATAACAAAATCCCACTCACAAGAAAAAGCCACTGGGATCACACAATGGGCCCTTCATAAGGGCTTCTTCTGTACTTTTCCGAAGTCGGGCATAACCCAGCTGTTACCGTCTGCTGGAAAGATCTCTTGGCAGGAGACACCTTACAAACGCCTGCCAAGCACCAGCCCCTTGACAAAGCGGACCATCCAAATTCTCGCAGGCTGACTCCCCTCTGGAGTTGCATGATTTCATCGGCCCGGGGGCAGTTGCTAGTGATGCTTGCTGCCCACGTGTCTCCAGGTGGCTGTCTCAAGGTAGGGGACAACTTTTATGGACTGAATGCATAAAAGTGAAATAGTAATTTTTCATGGGTAATTAGGAAAAGCTGTTTTGAATTTTAAACACAGATGCTGTCATTATTGCAAAAGCAACACCTTTTGGGGGCATTCAATTTCCTCTAAGCCATCTTTAATAATCATTATGTTTTTATTAAATTTCTAGCCCTAGGACTAACTATTAGCATTGATTTAAAGAATAAATTACCAATTAAAAGTTTTTCCATCATGATTTCATCCCAGTCTCACTTAAATACTGGAAACTGTCAAGCTACCAGCATGAAAAATAGTTAATCTCAGTCTAAAATTAAGCAGTTAAATTTATCTGCATAAATATAAATTGACATCTTTAATCCCACAGAGAAAATTCCGTATTCCCAATACCAGATCCTGTCACTTAAGATTGCATTGGTGTTGAAGTATGGAGATCCTCTTAACATGTGATTTATTTTTAATCTTTCACTGGAATTATAAAACTATCACATTTCTCTTCAATGGATTTAAGCTTTTTCCTTTCCAGCTACACATGAGCACTGCACAAAGACTCAAAACTGTTGATGCATCACCTCTGGAGTAGTCTTCAAAAGAATAAATGATTGCTTGACTGGCATTTGAGGAATTTGCCCTGGAAACACCCATATAGCCTGACATAATATGCGAGAGAAGAGGAATAGACAGCTGTAAAAGGGAACAATGATAGCGTCCAGAATGAAAAGTCCATCACATACAGATTGATAGTTCACGCCCTCATAAATTAAGGTGCTTCAGATTTGTTTGTGGCAAACAAAGTAATTTAAGACAACAAGTTTTGAACCTTTTTTCAGGGTATAATGCCTGTTGTAAACTCTGAAGTCTTGATTTAAATTGCTCGTCATTTATATACATGTAGGTACTCTTTGCATGACAAGTGTACACACTGCTTTAATACCTACATCTGTTCCAGCTCATTAAACCCAGCTGTTCTTTACTTTTCTTCTCTTTCCCCTTATGGTTCAACGGTAGTAAAACCATTCCTCCCAGGCCACAAGTGAAAAGCAGAGAAGGCGTTACCTACAACCAGCCAGAAAAAGACTACTATTACCACTTTCCCAGATTTTCCACGCTTAAGTGCAAATTGATCAGGGAAATATACTCATTGTACAGAAGCAAAGCCAGTTTTACTCTGGAATGCTCAGCCATGCACAGAGCTATGCTGGCATACTTAATGGCATTGCAGTGAGACATACGGGTCGAAATGGCAATGTAGAAGTTCTCCTAGGCAAATTGAGAAAGCCTGGTATGAAGCTTGTTCATCTGTCCTCTGATTCTTAAGCTCTCACACCTAGTAGTGCAATCCTGTTTTTTCCCCAGAGAACAGCTTCTTACCTAAGTTTAGGTAGGGAGAGGAGAATCAGACCCGTTTCATCCATACTAGCAGTTGAGTTCCCCCTACTTTAACGGAAGTTCATAAACCCCAGTGAAGTTACTATGGCATTACAAGGCTGACCTTGGTCTCCTAAACATGTAAGGACAAAACATGTTGCACGGGGCATGACCAACTTGATGCTTATGTATCCTATAATAAGTTCCTACCAGTATCCTTAAAACTAGGATTCTCTGCTGTCGCTGCCTCCTATGTCCCATTGAGAAAGAGGTCTCTTTTTCTGTGCTCAATGATTTAATTCCATTTGCGCAGGGGTCTAGGTAGGCACCTTGTTCCCTTCTCCCCGTGGCAGAAACAGCCTGTAGGACAACGGGCATTTGTGCATGTGTGTGATGTAAGGAGCTCTGCAGGTGTCTTCAGTCTCCACAACACAAGCGTTCCTCCGAGCCCCATACCTTACTGCACTGCTGTGGTAGGCTCAGAAGGGCTGGAAGACAGAGGGATGCTATGCGGGAAAATAGACCTAAAACCTTGTGAGAGAGTTTTGACTGAATCTTCCCTGATTATGGTGGGTTATTTGTAGTGTTAACACTGGCTTTTGTTTGGCCTTTACCCACACTGCACTATACCACCTGTCCATAAACATAAACTTTGTTCCAGGTTGCTGTTTTGGACACTGGCTGCAAGCTAAGACATGGGTGATAATTCTCCTAATACAAGGTTGACAAGGGCTTCACCAAACATGGGCCCCACAGCCATATTTGATGGCTATTGTAGCCTACCAAATGCATTTTTAACTGAGGATCAGACTAGTAGCAGTCTTAGAGAAAGCTCTGAAAGCAGAGGAAGCAGAGGAAGCAGGATCAGACCCCATCCCTGGGGCAGATTCTGGAAGCAAACATGCAACCAAGTGTCTGCAGGGCCATTTGGGTAAAACTTAGGAACAAACCAGAGAAGGAAGGAACGTCATCAGCACTGGAGTCACATCTGATGCCAAGCTGATGCTGCCTGGGGAAGTATTCCACGTAATTTCATGACTAGTGATTGAAATTATTTTGGTAGCTACTATTTGCTATGGGATGGCTTTTGTTTCAGTCAAGGGAAGAAGCAACGTGTTCCTCTGGCATCATTAGCACGTGCAATCCCAGATGGAGAGCCTGCAGCTACGGATTTTCTCTACTAGGCTTTAACTGAATACTGCTTTTAAAGTATTTAAAATGGCAGACTTAACAGAAGTGACTGTATATGTGTATTCTATCTATCTACACATAGCATATACTGAGTTTAGGACAGTAATGCTAGCACTCCAGCAGTGTCCTGGGCAGTCTCTGTTATGAACTCTGCTGGCTGTGTTGACTGGAAAAGTCACTGGAGAGGTACCTGGTCCCTCCATGTGCTCTCCAAGCATGGCGGGGGTGAAACAAGAAGACAGATCTTTTGTGAACAGGCTTCTGTATCACAGGTCAGCATCCTGTTTATGTTTGCTTACTTTTTTTTTTACATTCTTGGCTGGTCTAGTGAGAGGTATCCCTGCCTGTGGCAGGGGGGTTGGAACTCGATGATCTTCAAGGTCCCTTCCAACCTAAACCATTCTATGATTCTATGATTCTATGATTCTATGATTGTCTTGGTTTAACCCCAGCCGGCAACTAGGACCACACAGCTGCTTGCTCGCTTCTCTTCCCTCCCCAGTGGGATGGGGAGAGGAACTGGAAAAATAAGGAAAACTCATGGGTTGAGATAAAGACAGTTTAATAAGTAAAGCAAAAAGCTGTGCATGCAAGCAAAGCAAAACAACGAATTCATTCAATACTTTCCATCAGCAGGCAGGTGATCAGCCATCAGCAGGGCTCCATCACACGTAATGATTACTTGGGAAGATAAAACACCGTCACTGCAAATGTCCCCCCCTTCCTTCTCCTGGCTCCTGTAGGGGGCCTACAGGAGAACTGGGGAAGGACTTTTTATTAGGGCATGTAGTGATAGGATGAGGGGGAATGGCTTTAAGCTGGAAGAGGGCAGGTTTAGATTAAACATCAGGAAGAAGTTTTTCACTTTAAGGGTGGTGAGGCACTGGAACAGGTTGCCCAGAAAGGCTGTTGAAGCCCCGTCCATGGAGGTGTTCCAGGCCAGGCTGGATGTGGCCTTGGGCAACCTGGTCTAGTGGGAGGTGTCCCTGCCCATGGCAGGGGAGTTGGAACTCGATGATCTTCAAGGTGCCTTCCAACCTAAACCATCCTATGATTCTATGATCCTATGATTCTTCCCCCAGCTTTTTATACTGAGCATGACATCATATGGTATGGAATATTCCTTTGGTCAGTTGGGGTCAGCTGTCCTGGCCGTGTCCCCTCCCAACTTCTTGAGTACTCCCAGTCCGCTACTGGTGTGAGGAGAAGTCCTTGACTGCCTCGCAATGACTGAAAACATTAGCGTGTTATCAACATTCTTCTCATCCTCAGTCCAAAACATAGCACTATACCAGCTACTGGTAAGAAAGTCAACTCTATCCCAGCTGACACCAGGACACTGATAGAGCCTGATATCACTGCAATTCTGTCTCCCTCTTGTAACTTGCAGTCCTTCTTCATCCATTGATTTGCTGTTCCACCACCAAGTGACAAAAGGCTTTTTAGCACAGAAACAGTTTTATGTGAGAGCTGAGAATATATTGCCTTTTCCAATTTAGCATCTGCAATAAATTAACATGGATAGACTATGATACGAAGACCATAACTGGTAAAAAAGGTCATGTTTGCCCAGGACTTCTGGCTTCAAACTGGAAGAGGGTACATTTAGAATAGATATTAGAAAGAATTTTTTTACTTTGAGGGTGGTGAGGCACTGGAGCAGGTTGCCCAGGGAAGTTGTGGGTGCCCCATCCCTGGAGGTGTTGCAGGCCAGGCTGGATGGGGCTTTGAGCAAGCTGGTCTAGTGGGAGGTGTCCCTGCCCATGGCAGGGGGGTTGGAATGAGATGATCCTTAAGTTCCCTTCCAACCTAAACCATTCTATGATTCTGCTAAGCTAAAAATTATTTTCTTGTTTTTTATAAAAATAGCTGAAATCTTAAGCCATTGCTATTGTTTCTGCAAACTAATTACCTAGGAGGCAAACGCTTCTGGTAGACACATATTTAAAGAAGAAATAAAGGCTTAGTGAACTGTCAGAGGTATCTAGCTGTGACCTTGCTATAGGAAAGAATACAAAAAGGTATTTTCTTTCATTACTTTCAATGAAAATATTGTGATACTTTCATTGCCATATATCAGGACTTGCACTTTTTCTAGACTACAACAGCCACTGAGGGCTTTGAAGGAGGGAACTTCATCCACGAAGGGAGCTCAGCCACCTCCATGTGCAAGGAGCTAGAGGAGATGGGGACAGGTTGCTGATGTCCAGGGAGTGTAAGGTGGTATGAGGTTGTCACAAGCGCAGCTGGAGGGTGAGGAAGCATGAGCAGAGGGGACTCAGCAGCAGATCTCTCCAGCTCCAGCACCATTTCTGTACTACTGCACTCCAGACCTGAGAAACCCCCTGGAAAATGCTGTGGTGGGCAGAGGCATGTGTCAGGATGTCGGCACCAGCAGGCACTTGGGCATCTTGCTCTTCTGCCCACCTCAACAGTGGGGAGAAGAGCAGAAATGCTGATAACACATAACCCCATCACTCTGGAGGTGACACTGCATGGGGCTGGGATCCTCTCCACAGGTAGCATGGCAGGCGTTTTGCTGCCATTTGCAAACTTTGCTTATGATCTCCTTAGTTCTTAACAAAGCTATATTCATTCTTTTTAAACATCTTTTACCTGCTTTAATAAAGACTTTGGTTCCACACTCCATTAGCAGATAAGTACTTAAGGAAACACAAGAAGCAGGCAGGCTGATCCAAACTTTTAATAGATTTCAAAATTACGTAAAGCATTTGCCAGTTGGCACGGACGTGACAAAATAGCATGGCATCACATTTCCTCACCCTGTTTCCCTGTGCACCGCCACTTGCCACACAAAGCCCCAGGCACACAAAGCCCTTGCGATGCCTACCTCTTCTGGATCCCTCCCAAAGATGACAGATGAGCTTTTTAGTTGCTTGTGCCAGGCCTGCGAACTGATGGTGTCCTAAGCCCACGCCGGCAAAAGCTCTTTGCATTATCTTTGTAAAATGTTCTGCCATTTACCTCCTGCCCCACTACTTTGAAGAACACCGGGCTTCCTGGCACCTCGGCTGCGTTACAAACAGTGCCATTTTGTTGTCAGTTTGCCTGATACTGGTTCTGCGACCATTAAGCAGCAGCTCAGTGCACAACTGAGCCATCTCCTGCCAGGTGCTCTCATCGCAGGGAATGGCCTCATCAGCCAGGCTAGGAGAGGGCACACTGAACTCTCCTGAAATAACAGCACGTACTTATATTTTTTAAAGGCGAAAAGATGCTTTCGTATTCAAATATGCCACATAGCACCGTACACACTGCCAAGGTATCCCACAGTGGGATTCGCAGAGGCTGTGTCTATAATAATAAATTAGATGTGCCTAGGAACGCTCCCAGGTGCTGAGGCCAACTGGCATGGAACGACTTAACATCTATGCTAATCAATTGTCTCATCCTCCAAAGTAGGGTTGCAGCATGCAAACCACCTACGCCACTCCAACCGCGCCCAGGCATTACTCAGGCAGCGTCCTCGCTGTGACGGGCCGGGCACGGGCCTGCGATCGGTCTCCACAGTTTACTAGAATAGATACTTGGAGGCATGCTGGGCACGCTTGAATCTGCTAGAGCAGGAGCAGCTGAATTTGCCCTCCTGATCAAATAAGCCACCCTCAGTGGTGTTATTCTTTCCCACTGATGTGTCCACAGAGTCTCTGTAGCACAACCACTGTGCGTATAGGAAAGGAACATTTGTAAACGCCATCAGTGGCATTTTGGGACTGTCCTCTCCTCAAGCTGACTGTCACTGCAGGGGTGATAGGAAAATCAACCATTTTGCAGCCACAACACATTTGTAATCACCTCACAAACTTCCACCACCACTATATCAGTCGTTCACTGGTTGGCATCAGACTGACTCGACGCTGGCTCGTCGCCGCCTGCCAGATCTCAACTGCAGTCTGCCTGGGCTGGTGCTGCCTTTCTTGCACGGCTCCATGAAGATACTGCTCTGTGTGCACAAGCTCTTCGGTCAGTCTTTGCCATCCAGGCCTGCAGAGTAAACGGGGCAGGGGTGACTGCAAAACATGAAATTAGGGCGACATTAATAGCAGAAATTCCTCAATCTTGACACCCATCTTCTTTAATATTTCCATTAGTGATTTCAACACAATAAATAAGAGCAGCATTGGTGAGATTTGTTAATGTTAATACAAAAAGAGAGGAGACTTGGATATCCTATCGGAATTAGCAGATGAACTTCAGTACTGCAGTAGTAGTGACAGGATGAATTTCAATAAAATGAAAGACTATATATTTGAGAATAACAAAACCCATGTGACCACAAGGACGTTATTGTCGCCAGCCAGAGAGGAAGGCATGTGATTGCCAACTGACTGGAGAATGACTATGAACCACCATGGTAGGCAATCACGTAAGAAGCGACCGAGGTTGCAGGAAGTGTTTGCAGGGACGGGGCCTTCTGAAGAGCCCTGCCTACTGGATGGGTCGCCGGCCATGAGAGTGAGTGAAACAGGCAGGAGGGGCATGGGAACGGGCAGTGTCTTTTATGAGAGACAGCTGCTGACTCTTAACTTGGTCATCCTGATAACAGGGAAGAGCAGGAGGGGGAGTACACTTGTTGCCTATAATGGTACAATGGAGGTGGAGCAGGAACACTTCAGAGACAGGACAATGTTGGTGCAAGCCAAAGTTTGCATGCTAGAAATAAATACAGTTAGGCTGGGAATTAAGAGATGTTCCTCTTTTCTCAACCAGTCTTCTCTGGAGCAACTATTCAAGTAGAGCAAGGATGATGTAAAGGAAGAGATTTTTAGGCGGTGCTTTTTAAGTTCAAAAGAACAACAGCATGACATGTCAGCTGGTGAGGTCAGGGAACAGGGCCTGGCAATCCGTATTTCCACTGCGGTCCTTTTGTCCTACAATGAAGAAGCAGCAGTCTGTGCTTATGTACGTCCTTGTCCCCGTGACCTGGGGAGCACAGAGAGCATCCAGAGAGGCTGCAGCCTGCATCAGCTGTCTCCATGCACTCTCCTGGATAGTCTCCAGGTCACAGCCTGCCCCAGCTTCTGCTGTCCTCTAAGGATCTTTTCCCAAGTTTCATATCCTTCATTTGGATCCATATTTGCATAATTGAGGAAAAAAAATCAATTTAATGCCCCGTATTATTAAATTCAGTGGTGAAAAGGGACAGCAGTGAGAAGACCACGTAGCCAGAGTACATTAGTTTGCCATGTCGGAGGGCTAAGAAGTAAAAGACAAACTGCACCGAGTGTGATGTGCACCGTGGGAGTAGGGACACCAGAATATGATCCCCTAAATCTGACATGCCTGCCCTGCATTAAGGTAGCACCAGTTTGGACATGAAGGCTGGTTACAGTTGGGAGTAGGGACTCCTGCAGGCTGCTTGGCTAATTTGGCTGCAGGGACCGGGGAAGATCCTACGTGGTAGCTGGAAGGAGACTCTGCTACCAGTCGGACTCATGCCAGCATTGGGTGGAATGACCACAAGAAAAGCGAGTGGGAAAAACACCTCTCCTGGTGGTCATCCCTCCCCATCAGAAAAGACTGAATATGTCTGAAGGCATAATTAAAAAACATCACACAGCCAGCGAAGCCCTGAGGCTTGTCAGTATGAAGTGAAGTATCATTAATTGACACAAGTTGTTTGTTCAGGAGTGACTCATTTGTCATGGCTTGCACAGTGCCTTCGATGAAGAAAATCCTTAAAGACAGAATAAAACCATTTGCTGTAGTTGTGGAGGAGTCTCTGGAAGAAGCTGCACATATGCTTTCTAGCTCTGCTTGATGCCTGCCAGAGCAAGGCTTTTATCATTCATTTTCTGGTACTAGTGCGGATCTGAAATGAGCAACCATCACAGTTGGTAACTGATGCCAGTTCTGGCGGGGAAGGATGCGCAGATCTCTAGCAACAGAATCAGGGGTGCGTTTATTGAAACTCTCTGAAATTGATAGTGACATAGGCCTTACTGGAGGGCAGTGTCCACAGCGGTCCTGCAGAGAAACAGAGGGAACGGCACTGCCCGGGAGCAGAGAGCTGGGGGTGACAGCCCAGCCAACCAGACAGTGTTGCACCAACGGGGTGCCATCCCACCATGCCCAGCGAGGACAGCAGGGCATGGCCAGTGATGGTGATGGGCTCAGATGCAGCCCAGGGATCAACAGACACATCTGCATTGAGACAGGTCTGGGGCAAGCAAGGAAGTCACACCAGCTAGAGGGCTGAGCATAGGCACACCTCAGCTCAGGTATGAGGCTTGTAGTGCTCAGGGACCCAGGGGAAGGCTGCCCTGTCTGTGAGTGCACTCCCGACCCCCACAGGGCGAGCACTCACTGCAGAGATGAGACTTGCTAAGTACTTACTAAGCAAGGAGGAATATAGGATTTGGAAAAATCCTCTGCCATGGGCAGGAACACCTCCCACCAGACCAGGTTGCTCAAAGCCCCATCCAGCCTGGCCTTAAACACCTCCAGGGATGGAGCTTCCACAACTTCTCTGGGCAACCTGTTCCAGTGCCTCACCACCCTTAAAGTGAGAAATTTCTTCCTAATATCTAATGTAAATCTACCTTCTTCCAGTTTGAAGCCGTTCCCCCTCGTCCTATCACTACATGCCCTAGTAAAAAGTCCTTCCCCAGCTCTCCTGTAGGCCCCCTTTAGGTACTGGAAGGCCGCAATAAGGTCTCCCCAGAGCCTTCTCTTCTCCAGGTTGAACAACCCCAACTTTCTCAGCCTGTCCTCACAGGTTTGAAGGTTTTGAAGCACTGAAGTCAGCAGGCAGCCAGCCTTAGTCATAGGTGTCTGTTCACAAGGGACAAAACACTGCCCAAGCAGCTCATCCTGCTTTTCACTGAGAGGCAACTCTGATCCTGAGGACAGCAATTTTTTTTCATGCACTCGTGCTTCAACTTCCTCATCTGACAGTCAGACGGGAATCCTGGAGGACTCTACTAACCATCATTCTTTTATCATTTCAGCCGTACACCTGACATTTTTTGCAGGTGAGTCTTTCAGGTCTGCAATCCACCAGATTCGCTAGCTTGGCTTTGCGAGGCACAGCCTGTCTCAGGTGGTGGTGGTAGGTCTCATCGGCCACTGCTTTCTGCTCGAGGCAGGCCATTTTACTCTGAAGACTGCTTCAAACACACAAAAAATGTTGAACTAGTCTAAAACTGGAAGTTTTAAAATTTCTATCGATAGTGCACTGGATGGAGGCAACTGGTAACATAAGTTTTGTTACCGACTTAAGGAAGAGCAGGAGCAGGTATTTGCATGGCAGTCTGCTCTGTTATTGCCAGGATATCCCTGTAATAAACTTGCACGCATTTTTAATTAATCTGGAACTTGCCACTGCCCCTCTTTAGCTGCTAACATAGCTTCCAGAGCATGTTTTCCCAGAAACTATTCTCTGCAACAGCTCTCTCTTTTTCTGCCGGTTAGGGATTGCTTTCAGTTTCCCAGCAGGATTAGCTGGGCCTAAGGAAGAAGGATGGGAAAGAGCAGAATGACTGAGGATATGGGTTCCCAAACCATTTTTTCCAAGGCGAGGCTCTTGTAAGCAGTTCTCTCTTCTGCCTCTCAATCTTAGCACCACTGTCCCCTCAGCAGTGTCACCACAGGTCTGGGTGGACCAAGTGGCCAGATGGACCAGGGGAATGATCAGAATTAAAAATAACCTTTTCCTAGTGAGACCATTTCTGCCACACCAGCTCTCACTGTCCTACCGGCCAGCACGACCGAGGCTGTCTTTGCAGTCAGTGCACACCCACATGCACCTGCCCTGCTGTCCCCAGCAGGTGTGCCACCCCTCTCCCTGGTCCCAGCCCTGCATCCTCACCCCTTCCCTTCCCTCAAAGCAGGGGAGCAAGATGTTGGCGGGCGCTGGGCTGAGCCAGCCCTGCTGCTGGCCATGCTGCTGCTGGCCATGCTGCTGCTGGTGGAGAACAGGATGACCGTGAGCCAGCAATGAGCTCTGGTGGCCAAGAAGGCCAATGGCATCCTGGGGTGCATCAAGAATAGTGTGGTCAGCAGGTCGAGGGAGGTCATCCTCCCCCTCTACTCTGCCCTGGTGAGGCCGCATCTGGAGTACTGTGTCCAGTTCTGGGCTCCCCGGTTCAAGGACAGAGAACTGCTGGAGAGGGTCCAGCAAAGGGCTACAAAGGTGATTAGGGGATTGGAGCATCTTTCTTACCAGGAAAGGCTCAGGGACTTGGGGCTTTTTAGTCTAGAGAAAAGAGGACTAAGGGGGGATCTTATCAATACTTATAAATACTTAAGGGGAGGGTGCCAGGTAGATGGGAACAGTCTTTTTTCAGTGGTGCCCAGTGATAGGACAAGAGGTAATGGGCACAAACTTGAGCATAGGAAGTTCCATCTTAACATGAGGAGGGACTTCTTTACTCTGAGGGTGGCAGAGCACTGGCACAGGCTGCCCAGAGAGGTTGTGGAGTCTCCCCCTCTGGAGACATGCAAAACCCGCCTGGATGCCATCCTGTGCAATGTGCTGTAGGTGTCCCTGCTGTAGCAGGGGGGTTGGACTTAGATGATCTCCAGAGGTCCCTTCCAACCCTGACCATTCTGTGATTCTGTGGAAGGAGCGAGCAAGGCCCAGCCCTTATTTCCCATTCTCACAAAGAGGGATGGGAAGTAGTGGCAAAGGCCACAAGTGAAATGGAGGTTATGCTGATGTTCGGCTTAGACCCCTCAAGTGAGAAAAAAACTGCAATTCTTTGGCAGTTTAAGGCGGAAGGTGTGAGTGACAGGTTTTCCTTTCCCCTAGCTCAGTGACACTCCTGTGCTGTGTGCACCCACAAATCTGGCACAGGAAAAAAAACGCTTTTTGCGTGAGTCAGGCATTATGCACAATAACTGGGACTGTGCAATAAACGAGAGATTTCCATCATAGATCTGTTCTGGATAACATGCACAATATAGTAAAGTGTTTCTCAGATTTGTACTTTGCTGGTTGTAGGAAATCAGAGATAACGCGCCAGGGCTCAATATATCCACTTGATCTTGTTGTGTGGGTGAGGTCAAGCTGCCATTACTGGTCAGGGACAATTATTGCTACAAAGATAAAACTAATTTCCAGAGCTCTCTGTTGTTGTAAGTTAAGATGGTGGTTTGGACTTAAATTGAACATACCAGCAAGAAACGTGTGTTGATATAAATCGGTCCTTGTAAGCCAAATACAAATTATTACAGCAATCATTAAAGTAACTGAGAGTACAAAAATATTACAGCTATGAAACTGCATGTTGTAATTACTGGTGTTATCTCAGTGTTTTATATTCAAACTTCTCTGTTCTGGATACTATTAATGAATATTGATTTGGAGAACAGAAAAAGAACTTCTCAGTATTAAAAGCAGTTTATCTGTATTTAAAACAAGACGGTTCCTTTTTTTTTTTTCCTGCCTTGGCTGTATCTTTAGACCCCCACCTAACAGCAGCTGTGATTTATTTTTAGCTTTTTTTCTTTGCATATTTAAAAGGGTGTTTCCGTATGGTGTGAAGCATAAGCTTGTGTAGCAATTAACTGGCAAAGAGACTGAGCTTTACAATTCCAAATAAGTCAGAAATTAATTTCTGCTATGAATGAAATACATTTACACAAAGTGAATAGTATGCCTCTACTATACATGTATACTGCAGATCTGTCCATTCTAGGGACTCAGTGGAGTATACAAACTGAATTCAAAAGAAGACATCTAGCAGTGAGTTTAAATGCCGATAACACCACAATACGAGCTGAGTGTTGTAGGGTTGTCTTTTTAATTCATGTTATATAAATTGAATATTGCAGAAATCAGCAATATCCTTTCAGAAGCACTACCCTGTACATCTAATGGAGCACGATCCAAGGGCTACATTTGCATCTAAATACAATGATCCATGCAGAAAATATCTGGCTTTTATCTATAAATTACAATGAGCTTTTCTTTTTCTGCTCGGAATGTTTCTCTTTAAAGAAAAGGAAGCTCCATCTTCCAAGAGACGATGAACAACTGGTTTCATATTGTTTCAATAAGGTATGGTGGCCAGTTAAGACATGTTACACATAAGGAATTATACAACTGTGACTATGTAAGTGGTTTTACTCTGCCATTTTTAACTAGGGAAGCAGCCTTCAGTAAATAAATGATGTGGGTACAGAGCAAACTCTTTTTACACTGCATCTTAATTAAGAATTAATTAACAAGTCCTCATAAAGAAATAATTAATTTCCGGATCTTCTTTGCTTTTCTGTTTTATTATTCTAAACAAATCGTTGGGGTTTCTGCCCTAAAAGACACAAAAAGCCTTCACAACTAGAGAGCATCCTGATCTCTTATTTGTGCACATTATAATTTTAACAATATAAATCAGGGCATTTTTTTCTGTACATGTAAAACCCCTTGGACTTCTCTGTCCAGTACAGTTCTCTTTCAGGCAGTTAGTTTCTGACCTTAGTGCCCTCGTCAGCAGGGATGGGGAGAAAGGGCTTTGCTTCCCTATTCTGTTTTGCTCATTTATGGTGGTTTACAAGGCAGGCACTTTAAACTAGTTGACCATCTTCTCAAGGCAGACTAAGATCACCCTAGGTCTCCTTCAAGCCTTTCCAAACAGGGCACCCCTTTACACAGCCAATTAATAAAACAGCAGTGAAGCCTGCAAAGACCCGGCCAGACACACAAACCTGCCTTCTCAACTCGTGGTGCTCTATCCACTCGAGCTCCCTGCACCCTCAGCTATCACTTCTGCTTGGCCCCTCTCCAGGCTGGATTAGATGCACCCAGCGGGGACAAGGCGTACCCAGCCAGAGCCCCCTCTGCTGCTGGCTAGCTCAGAAAGGGACAGAAAAGCCAGCTGCCTGCAGTGCTTAAAAATGAAGAACCTGTTTGGGAAACACCTCAGAAAATACTGGGTTTTAAGCAATTGCCTAGCGTCACAGCAAATCTCTGGCATGTGGGATGATAGACCCTAACTCCTCTTCATTGTCCGCAGCCACTCCTTCTTCTCCTGTTCCTTCTGAGTATGTCTGCATTGCAGTCACTGTTCGCAGAAACACTGCCAGACTGGGTTAAGCTTACTCAACTCTGGCTAACTGCTGCTGTAGCAGCAAAAACCCCGTTACAAATTCTGTTTCAGCAGATTTTTGCATGGCTTTGTGTTTTAAACTATCCGCAATACAATTAGTCAGAACTTTTAACAGTCAAGGTCCATGGCCTGTCAATGGAGCTGAGCACCCAGGAATTCAGAGGATCAGTCATTTGTTTAGATGCAGGTATTTTGGCATTCACTTAAAAAAAAACAACAACCCAATAATTTTGTGAATTTCTCATTTTGAAAAGGTAATAATTATATTTGGTAATTGCATTCCCATGATAAAGACTGCCTTTCCGCTTATCTCTGCTCAAATACATTTTTCTAAACAAAACAAAGCTCGCCAATCTTTGTCCTCTCAGTACTCAACAGTTTCCAGCATCCTTCTTCAAGGATAAAGGTGAATTTCTACACAGCTCTCTCCAAGGACTCTTTCTCTGTCGTTACGGCTCTGTTTATCCCAGGCTCTCCAGGGACCTGTTCCCTATTTAACTCTCAGCAGTGCTTCTCTGACAGTGGCAGGAATGAGAGAAACTCAAGGGAGTGAATTGGGATTTGCTACCCCCAAAGCAAGGACAAGTTTTGATCAAGCTTAGACAACCCAGGACCAAAGTCTCTGTGCTCTGACTACAATACCAGAGACTTCCCTTATCACAGCTGCAGGACCCCTACACATTCGTCCAAGTTCTGCTGAGGATCAGGTTCCTACGTACTGCTTTACATCTCTGGCAGACTTATTGCACGCTGAAATTCCTCCACCAGCACCACACAATGCTGGGGCTGCGTTACAGGACACACAACACAACCTCCGTTCACAGTGCATCAGTGTCATGACTCATGTGCATTAGCCTTTAATGTATTTGGTGTCTTCCTGACATCTGTGCAGATACAAGACACAAGTATGTTGATCCTACAGGCAAGGCCTGCTCTGCATTTAGTATTCAGTTTGTCTTCCTCATATCTTTCTCACTACATGTGGTCTTGAGAGAAGTCCTTCTGGGGAGCAACCACCGTGTGTAACACCTGAAAAGGGCCACCGCTTTCTTTATCTTTTTGGGAAAACCCGCAGCATTCAGGGCCAGATGAGGACATGGAGGAGGAGGTTGCTACCATGTTGCAGGATTAGGAGCACAGCATGCGACATGGGACAGGGGCTGGCAGGAGGACAAGGAGGAGGGGAATTCCACCTAGTTCCCTCGGTGAATCCAAGGCATCTTTGTAACAAGGTGGATACTGCGTATCAGCCACTTCCAGCATTCATGTCATCAAATAATGATGGCCTGGCATTAAAAACGTCTTCGTAACATGGGTGTATAGTAGCAGCTTCTGTTGCATGGTATAACTCACCACTTCTGGCCCTCGATTCAGATGGCCAGAGCAGCACAGACTGGAGTTTTTCAGAGAGCAGAGAGTCCAATTCCTCTGCTCCTCTACCAACCAGCGCCTCCCACATGATGTCTGTGGCACTGGTACTAATGCTGCTGTTGCTATGTACCGATGGGCTTGCTAAGGAAATGAAATCTCTGGACTGTTGGGAAAGCTTTCATTGTTCATTCATTGGTGATTAATTGTTTACATGACCATCAAATTGCCCTCAGAGGGTGCGATGGGAAAATAAGTCCTGATGATAAAGTACACTGTCAAAATTGTCCTCGTGTAGTTTTAATTATTTTGGGTGTTAGGCATAAACTCTACTCTAGCAGACAATTATTCCACATATATTTTATTGCGGGTCTAGATGTACACATAAAATTAATTAATTCAAAATGGAATACACTGTTTTGACAGCCAGCTTTTGTTAAGGAGTGTGCTTCTATCATTAAAGGAGGGAATATAGCTGAAGTAGTTTATGAATGATAGCTGAAACGTACTATTGAATAGCAATGTGTACAGCATGTTAGATATTGAAAATTAAAAAATATTTTTGATCTTCTCTGCATATAGGTGGTGGCACTGTCAGGAGTTATTCTTTCATCCTTGCAGGCATAAACTTAATATGTGAAAAATTAATTAATACATTGGGAGCGCCATGACTTTGCTAATATAATAAGAAAAGCGTATCTTTCAGTGTTTCTATCCATGGCTTAGTATGGGAAGGTGAAAATGGCACTGGTTCTCTGTGAGCTATCCCTCCCCGCCCCACAAAAAAAAAAGAATTCCTAACACAGAGATGCCAAAATACACGTCCTTGTCAGAGGAGACATGTCCTGCCCATTCAAAATCTTACCAACCACTAGAGCACAGCTGCTCCTTGGGGAGGTATAGGTTGGACCCAAGCCACTTTCTCTCCTAGTTGGGTTTGTCATCTTTCAGCCTTGAAAGGAAAATTGGGAGGTAGCATCTTCCAAACATCACCCTGGACATGAGTGACTATGTTGGGCCAGATCAAAGGTCTATCTAACCCAGTTTCTTCTCTCCATCGGGGGCAAAGAGCAAATCCCAAAGGAAGGGCATGAGAGAAGGACAAGCATGTAACGATATTTCTCTGAAAGTCTCTCCCAGCTTCCAGTGTGCTGTGGCTCGGGGACTTCCTTAGCTAGAGGTGGTATTTAATAGCCTATTAAATGTACTCTATGGTATGTACTTAATATGTAGCATGTACTTAATAGCCCACAATAGATTATTCTTCCACTAATTTATCCCAGTTGCTTTTTTAACCTACATACATTTTTAGCATCTCCCATACCCCGTGGCAAAGCATTTCATAGCTTGAACGGTACCCTGTATGAAAAATATTTCCTTTTGTTAGTTTTGAATTTGCTGCCTGCTAGTTGCATTCGTTGCTTCTTCTTATACTGAGACAAAGAATGATCTTTCCCTATTCACCTTCTGTGTGTCACTCATGACTCTGTAGACTCCATTATGTTTCCCCTTGGTGCTTTCTTTTTTCTTTTTATCTTCCCTTTCTCCCTCTGTACAATCTTTTTTAGCTCTACTGTATACATATTGAGATAGGGAGACCAGAACTGCATACAGCATTCAAAATGTGGATTAATATTCTGCCTAATAATAATTTCTAATTTGTACTTTATTCCTTTCCCTAGTAATTCCTAACATTAGACTTTCTTTTTTGATCACTACTGTGTATTTAGCTGACATTTTTTGAGAATTATTTATTTTAAAATCTCATTCCCGTGTGGTTCAACTCACTCAGGACCCATCACTGCGTATATAAAGTTAGAGTTGTTTTTTTCCATGTTCATCACTTTACATTTACCTACATTGAATTTCATCTTCCATTTCATTACCCATCTTATTCATTCTGTATCTATTCAGAGCTGGCCTTTTCCTTTCCTACATGAATACCTTAGGATCATCACACAACGATACCCTGCAATTCATCACTCAGATCAGTTATGAATATCTTGAACAGCACAAGCTCTCACAGAGATCTCTTCAGGGCTCTATCGCCCCAGAGTGACCTCTCCTTTCTGCGAAAACAAACCATTTATTCCTACCCTTTTCTTGTTATCTTTAAAATAGTCATTTATCCAGGTAAGAACCAACCTTTCTCATCCCATAATACCTTTGTTTTTTAGGAGCTTTTGCTGAAAAGCTCTTTCAAATAGCTTTTCAAAGTCTATGCAAAATTTATCCACACAATCAGTTGTCCACATGCTTGTTGACTTCTTCTCATGCTCTAGTACATTTTGGAGACATGATTTGCCTTGTCCAAAGAAGCGTTCACTCTTCTTAATATATTAAACTTTTTGATGCATCCACTGATCCTGTTCTTTAGGAAAGCCACTATAAATTCATTCTGTTGACCTCTTCTGTAATCTCCTCCACAGGCCCAGCAGTGCCATCAGCATGCATTCCCTATCTGTGATTTTCCTTTGGGTCTCTTGCAGGAGCACTGAAGTATTTGTCAAAGCTGACAGTTAAGCATTGACCTGGACACCTGCATATCTCACTGAACTATGAATGGTCATTTCTCAGAATGATTTTTCCAGGTTTACTGCAGATTTGCGCAGCAATCTGTGCAAAGATGGCAGCCACTTCACATTCTTTGGATTTCTCTATGGCTCTAATAGACACACAGCTTCCCCCACCCCCATCACCAGAGTGATACCGGCTACTGCATTCAGTCTGGCTCTGATTTATATCATTTCCTTCTTGAGCTTAGTCTGTGGGTGGGTGTGCTAGCGGCGATGTGCTGCAGTGATTTCTGTTGTGGGCAGTGGCAGCTGAGGGCTTTGTGCACACCTCATGCAAGTGACAGTATCTCCCAAGCCCAGGCTGGGGTCACAGCATCCTTCTGCTTCCGTCTCCATGAGAAGATTTTGGGACAGCAGCTTAGTTACTCCTGGCTCACTGGTTTCTACCCCAATTCTACAAAAAGCAAGAATTGCTTTTTGGCTGCTCTCCTTTTATAAGCAAGAAGCAGGTAGGTTCCTGGAAAGGTCCATCCTGTGAGAAAGAGTGCCAGGAGCTGTGGATCGTGGTATTATGTTTGCTAGACTTACCTCCATTTTCCTTAATAGATCAAATATTGTGCCCCCTTCATCTCCATAAGTGTAGATCTTTTAGACCCAGAAGGAGGTTATTTTTTTTCCAGTCTTTTAAAAATAACCTTCTCCACAACTCTACTAAAAGATCGGTATTTTATAATGGTAGTGTCTACACATCTACATTACCATTTCAGTTCAGAGGTGAGTGTTCTGATCACACTCAGCCAGCTGGTTTGATTGTCATCCTGGAGTGGTCTTGGAGGGCACGCGGTGAACTCCTTTCAGACAAAACTAAAACACAAGGCATTTAATGTGCATCGACCACAAACGGGCATTCAAACCACAGCCACAGGCTAGACCTGGTCCAGAAGCACTCCCTGGAAGATGCAAACTTCTGGTGCCATTACATAATTATATCCCAAACCCTGTAAAAATACAGCTTCCTCACACGGTACGAACATTGGGTCTCCAGCACACAAACCACTCCTACTGATTGGTATGACAGTCTATAGCACATGGAGAAGTCAGCTGCAAAACACTAAAATCTGCTGTGCTCACACGACTCGAGAGGAGAAAGGGAAAGAGATTAGAAGGAGCCCTTATTTCCAGAGTGCTGAGAAAAAAACACAAGTACCATGTTCCCAAGTGCAAGATTATCAGCCGTCACCCCCATCTGCCACCAGCCCTGGTGAAACCGCCTGTGCAGACTGCTTCTGTTGCTTCACTGGAGGTGTTTGTTTGTGGTTACACCCACCTGTGTCTCTGCGATGAGAATCACACCAAAAGCACTAAAAGGAAGGAAGACAGAAGCGACACCACTACTTCTAGACTAGGGATTCTAGTAACAGAGACCAGAAGACAATGCTGCAATTAAATTTGACTGAATGTTTCTCAGGATGAGGTATCCTACAAGAACTAGTCCAGAAAACTCAACACTAAATATATTTAGCTGACAATCAGTTAAATTTACATGGTGAAATTATTGGTGTATTCCTCTTCAGTAATCCATTTTTGGATTACCATCACTTTGAATTCTTTTGTACCCAAATTCATAAAAGCAAGTCAGAACATAAAGCCTTTCTTATACAGTTAGGATATTGATTTGCATATAACCATAGCCATCCAGTTCCCTTGCTATTTATTCTCGATTTTAAATGTTTGCAAAATTGCAGCAGCCCGTTAAACTGGATTTTGAAGTAGCCGCAGCTGTGTAATTCAGCTACACAACATGTTAGCAAAGGGCGCCTTTAAAATAGTCGAGTCAATTTAAAAAAATGCGCACATCTTCTTTCAAGCTTTCCCCATTCCTCTCAGAAACCCCATGTGCCGGAGCCCCGAGTGGAAGAATGCTCAATGGCTCAAGTAAAACCACCTTGATTCGCACCAGCCGCGAAGCTACACTGTCGGCACCAATCCGGAATGGCTCCCAGCCAACCGCTTATTTCACATGCAACCGCCTGCTGCCAGAACGCAACCCCGTGGCAGTTGGTGTGGCAATACAGCTTTCTCCTACCGAATGCAAGTCTGCAGCAGTTGCTCGGAATACATTTAGCGCAGACGAGGTTTAGCAAAAGTGAACTACCACTGACGCGGTGTAGGGACTTACGTTTGCAGACAGTGATCTGATGAAACTGTTAAAAAACAGGAAGCTCTGGTGAGCAGGCATCCGTTACAGTAAAAAAGACTTTTTTTTTTAAACACACAGACAAGGTAAAGATCAGCTAGATCCACTTCCCGGTGACAAAGGCAAACTGTAGGTGTTGGCGGCCACCGGAGCGTTTGCTAACTGGGCAGAAATGCGAAGAAAATCTCATATGTGAGATAGACGTGCTTAGTGAATTGCTGCTCTGTCCAGATAGGCATTGTTTCCTGCTTGATACCTTGACTAGAGATGGGTGAAAGAGCAACAGCAATAATACTTACACAAATCCAGCCACATGTTCAGAGCTCCATAAGAAGACTCCTATATTCTAACTTAAAGCTAGTAATGCTACGTAACTGGTTGGATGCTTCTCCCAGGGGCTGCATCCACCAGCTGGTGGTGTGACTGTACATGGAAAATCCCTCCTATAACACACAAACCCCCTTTGTCTGATGCTATTCATTCTGGTAACCATTCCTGGTCAACCAGACAGGTGTCAATCAAACTAATGCCTCTCAACACAAAGCCAATCTGTCTACGGTTGCAGGGTTCGAGCCAATTTAATTTAATTTATGAGAGTTGAAAGGAACCTTTGCCTCTGTGACAATGGGTGAGACAGTTTGTAATGATTCTCATTTAATTGATGAATGTAGACGTGGCACTTGACAATTAACCAGACGCGTTAAGACACTAGGGGTGAAATCCCAAGAGGATTTCATAAGCATCTACATGCTTCTAAAGTTTACTTTGCTATAGCAAGTTCATCTGCAGCCTTTCTCACTTGGGCAAAGCTGGAGCCGTTCAGCTGTGCCTCGCAGAAGTCAACATTCCCCACTCAGAAGAATAATCTTTCTGTGCAGGAGAAGGACCCGAGTCCCATTTCTGCTTTCAGTGTGAGACTGTGCTCAAAACAGACAGCCTAATGGTAATTCTGTAATCTCACGTAGCCCTACACTACATAGACCTTTTGCAATTTATGCACCTACGCACAAATGAGGAACTTTTAAGTTCTCACAAAAAGGCTATGATAAATTAATCATTCTACACAAGGCTGTTTCGAAGGAGAAACATTACTCTCTAGAAACACTTTTCTTTCCTACATATTTTCCTAGCGCTGAAACTTAACTTGTTTCTATAGGTTGTCCTTTATGGTTGCCTGATTTACCAACCCACTTTGATTAGCTTTTCAGCGTTAATTAATACACATTTTCAACCCTTCTAATCACATAATGCTCAAGGGTGGTTATTCTAGAGTCACAGATTTTAAGTCCGGGGTGCATCATTGCAGGCTTCAGCATAACCCCCTGGGATTTTACCCTTTGCCCTGGGAGTGCAGGGCTGAACACCTCTCTGCTGACTGAATGAGACCATTTTATTTAAAGAAGGAAATCTAATCCTGATTTAACGATTTAACGCAAGAGAGAAGCTAACCACATCCTGTCATAAGCTGTTTCACTGGCCAAGATCTACACTTTATTTTTAGCTCGAACTTACCCAGCTCCAGCTTCCATCCACTGAATCTTTGTTAGGACTTTGTTTTCTGAATGGTGTTATTTACAGCCTGTGACAGATCACTTCAGAACCTCCTCATTTACCAGCTAATTAGATTTTTTATAGATATTTCTATCTCTTTCACCAAAAGAAAAGCCCTGGAGAACAGCTTTCGTCCTCTTGCTCATACTTCTACCTCTCAGCAGTTCTTCTGATCTGCACAGAAGCTGCTCCTCACCAGAGCAGTCCCCTCCTGATCAGGAAGAAAACTTTTGAGGCCATCAGACCATCGCTGCCCTCACTGCTGCCCGCTCTGCCCATCGCCCCAACAGCACCAGCGACAGCGCTGGTTGCTGCTGCCGTTTTCCCACAACCTTTCTGACGTGCAGCCTTCAAAGCCTGGATGTTATTTGAATGATGTCTCTGTCACTGCCATGTTTCTTCCTCTCCATCTCCTGCTTCTTCAAGCCCCCTGTTAGCCCCCCTGAAGCCACGTGTCCCACCAGGAGCTCATGTTCACCCATCACCTAGGAGTCCACCTGAATTCTTTGCACAACCCCTGATCTCCCCCCATCAGTCCTCATTTTAGGCAACCTATAGTTATTTGGATGATTCTATTTTTATTTTTAGTTATTGACACATAATTTGTCTTTTTTTCCCTCACTTTAGTCCAAGGGTTCATAATTCAATGGGAACTGTTCTGAGAGCACTTCCGTACGTGTAAGTCTAGTTAGCATGTTTGTCCCTGCTCTGTCCCCTGGTGTCTGCTCTGTCCAGAAGTGTTTTAATATTGTTTTAAAAAGAGTTTACATGTTACATTATATAATGTAATGTAATGTTTACATTCGTTCTGACGTACTTCAGATTTGCTCTCCCTCCTTCCCTCCTTTTCCCTACCCATCTCTCTGCCTGCAGCCTACGCTTTCTGCCTGCCAGCTATAAAGAGATTTCAGAATTTTAAAAATAGCTATTTAAAAGCAACACACCAAGACTGAAATGAAATACAGCAGGGGAGAACAGCTCTAGGGAAACTCAGTAAGTTAGAATACGCCAGGGCTTTCCTGCAGGCTTTTAACGGTGATTTTGTGTAGCTCCATAGACCTAAATCTATACATTTCATTAGCTGAACCATCACTCTGAGAGGTCTGTCCTTTATCTGAGTATAGCTAATTGCAAATTTACTTTGGGAAGAGGAAGTCCAGATATAAATTAATTTAAATTAAGTTTTATCACATGTGCTTCTGTTTCCATGAAATCTTACTTTCCCGAGAGTTTACAGGCTAAATCTGGATTTAGATGCCTCTATTCAAACAAACAAACTGAACAGATTTTGCCCCATGGTATTTAATGAAAAAGAAAATGTCATGAGGCCTTTTGCTTTAGAAATAATCAGTTGAGAAAAGATTAGTGAAGATATATTTATGTTCAGACTGTCCCCTGCAGCGAGGTTAGGGGGTATATTCATCATGTAGATCAGGATTAACTCCGTTTCTGCTGTAGCACTGCAGTTCTCTTCAAAATGTATAGCCACTGACCTACTTTTCAGGTGGCTTGGTGAAAGTCACTCCAAGTCCTTCTGGCGTCTCAGCACCATAAAATTGTAATGCTTTACCGGGACATAGCATCTTCCTGGAAGGGCAAATAATACTAAGGTGAGTCACAAAATGGAATTTGGAACCTTCACGTAGGGAAAACAACGATACTTTTCGTAACGAGCATATCCAAGGAGCGAACTCACATGGAAGGCCCCTACTAAAATCCCCTACGGGAATTGGTCTCAAAGGGCAGCCTCTCAGTCCCCAGAGGTGTTATAATCTTTGATGTTCTCCTTCTTCTGCTCTTCTCCTTTTTGTAAGGAAGTTACTGAAAGACTCAGGGCCTTTTTAGCCCCCTTATTTTTTTTTCTTTCTTCATGCAAAATAGCAGCTTTACTAAAACCAGGCTCATGCATATGTAGAATTACACCAGTCACATGCTGCACAGCACAGCCTATCTCAGCTGGCTATACTAATTCTTGAGGTTAAAGTAACACCAGCTTTCTCCGTCGCCCTTGCTCCCTGCTCAGGCAGTTCCTCGGGAAGGCAGTGTTGGAATATCTACCAGCCCGAAAGGGAGGTGGCGAAAGCCACCACAGGCGTGTTCAGCACCTTGCACTGCCATTTGCATTTGTGCTCCTCGAGCTGCACACACGGTAGATGAAAGCTGTCAAACAAGGTGGTATAGAGCACCAGGCCTGGAGACGTGGCACCAGGTCTTTTCACACATGGACTTTTCACCCTAAAACAAAGACAAAGGAATACCCGACTCCAATGCCAGCAGACAGAGACGTGTGAGCTTATCCGGAGCAAATCCTTAATCGCTCTCTTAAACACAAGAAAGACTTCTCATAAATTAAACCCAACCAGATTATTATCTTAAGCTCTTTAAGGATTTGCTTCTGGTTTTATAATATCAGCCTCAGTAGAAAGTGGAGCAACATTTTCTGTAGCTGAGTTAGGAACTCCTGGAGTATGTTATTTTACAGCAGAAGCTCAGACAGACAGTGTAACTGCTGTATCACTACCACTATAACGGTAAAATGATCTCCTGCATTGCTTTAGTCCTTTTGAGGATTTGGCGAGGTTATTAGAGAGCATGTTTCTGCTTCCCTGCGCCGGCTGTACAAGGGCTGCCCCAGAAAAGAGGGCACGAACATAACACCCAAGCAGTTCAAAACCCACATTGATTTGTCTTGCCCAGTAATTACATTAATATCTCTGTGGTACGGTTACACAGTATAGCCAGTGGGGAAGGGAAGAAAAAGGATCTGGTGAAAGAAAAAAGGACACGAGTCAGCAAATTAGCTGTCACACTGTAGCTTGAAGGACACGTAGTGAACCGCATATTGTTTCTTCATCAGCTCTTTCAGATCTGGTCACCAGTTCAAGGAACTGAGAACAATATTTAAAGTAATCTGCATTTTCATAAGTAATGCTGGTTGATAATTGATACAAACACTATGATAAATCAAACAGTGGTGGCACCAGCATGGAACTGAATGAGGGAGCTGAGTGTTTCGGCACCGCTATGGCACACTGGACAGTGGACACACTGTCTGTGTGCCCCTGTTGCTGTGTCCCCGTTGCTGTGATTAGGGCCACCAACTATCCCTGCCTGTGGCAGGGGGGTTGGAACTCGATGATCTTCAAGGTCCCTTCCAACCTAAACCATTCTATGATTGATTCTATGTGAACGAGGGAAGGACTTCAGCCCCTGCGGCATCACCCCCCACTCCTCTCGTCACTCCCAGGCCCTGTCCAGGCTAACACGGCATGGGAATCCATCTGTTGGCATAGGAGAGGTGTTAGGCAGACAAGATGGAGTGGGATAACCATGGCAGGTGCTATCCAGATCACCTGGTTTTATGAGCAGGGAGAATTTTCCTTCTACTACCCTACCGTATAAGCTAGAGATGGGGAGATCAGCTTTTACTGGAGTTGAAGCACCCACCTGACATCCCACAGAAGTATCCCAGAGGACAGGTTACCCAAGGTCACAAAGGCAGGAATGTGCTGTGCAGCCTACAGCTTGTACAACATGAAAGAAAAAGGTGTCTGAAGATGTCAGACAAGGGGTTTCATCTCAGGATTGTTCCAGCCAGCATGAGACAACTGACCCCCCTTTTACAGGTTGGTCCCTTGGAAGTGAGCTAATGCGTCCAACCAAGATATTAATTTGGCTTATTTTCCTTTATACTTGCCTCGTTACAAATAAAAGAAAAAAAATTAAAGTAGCAGACATTTTGGAGAGTGAATGTTGCATAGTGATATAGGGTAGTGTCTGCCAGTAGTTTAAAGGGACTTCAGAAAATCAAGGATTAAATGTCTTTCCTAACATTAACACTGTACTAAATCAAAAGCTTTACTCTCCCTGAATTTGAAATAGATTTAGCTATGTAACTGAGAAGATAGATAGCCTTTGAAACAGAAAGGCCTTTTTATCAAAAAGGAAATAGTTCCAGAGTTTGCCTGGGGCATTTTTCCTTCCACAAGATTTGAAAAGGTGGGAAAAGAAAGTGGAAAAATCTTTCATCTAACTTATTTTAAAACACATATATTACCTTTTTGCATTTCAAATAATGACTTGTTTAAATTTTATTCTGTCTGTAATTTTTCTCTGTGTAATGGATTTTGTTTCCTTCTCATTTTAAATACATCCTTGTCTTGAGGCACCTGAAGTATGCATTTAGCTCAGAATTAATTTCTGCAGTTTTAATTAATTATGATGCCTGTATTAAAACCGAACTTCAAGGTTATTTTTAAAATCCTTTTTTTCTATTTTGTAAGATATCAACAGAGAGGGGAGATATACATAGCCATAAAAATAATTCTTGAGGTTCAAAATGTATTTATTCTTTTTTTTTTTCAGGTCTTCCGGGCTTCTCTTCTGATTGCCTGACAACTCAAAGCCATCCGGATAAGCCTGAAAGAAAAGCTATTACAGAAGTAAAAGGTGGAAGACTATGGGAGCTGGACTCCTTGGTGTCACAGATGTGTGACTGACTCGGCTCGGCTCGGCTTGGCTCGGCTCAGCTCGGCTCCCTTGGGCTGCTGCTGCTTTCAGAGGAGCTGATGCCCCTGTGGTCATTCCCCGCACCTGTAGCCCTTGTGATGGCGCTTCTTGTAAGGCGGACAGCCACAAGCCTGTCCCCTGCACGTGGCATTTAGCCATTAACTCTGAACCTTTAATTTGACCTCCAGCTTCCTGGTAAGGGAGGTGGAAAAGGTCAACCGCTTTCGGCTGTAATCCTTCAAACCTCTTCCTAAATGCAGTCAGCTGTGAAAAGAAGTCATATATTGGTGAAGCATTTGTCATTCAAATTGAGCATTCGCCCAGACTCCTTCCACCCCCCAGGACCTGAGCCCTCCCCACGCTGGAGCCCATCGCCCGGACCGTGACCCAGGGAGACAGACATTGTGCGTTCCCATTTGAGGTGGGAATGGGCTGCAGTGCCTCGTCCACTAATTTCTGACCTCACAGCAGGACAATTTTCACCTTGAGAAATGTAATTCACCTCCTGCACCACCACAGCGCTCACTCTGGACTGTGACTTCAGCTCTTCTCCTTCCTGCTCTCTGTATTTTTCTGGTGTCTTTGTGAGTAATAATTAATCATTCTTAGCCTAAAGGCAAAGAAATTTTTCTAGCCTTTGCAAGAATCAACCTTTTACCTCAGTGTGTAGCAGTGGCGAAGGTACTGATTTTCCTTTCCATAATTTGTCTTTCTCTTTTTTTGGCAAAAAGCTACTTTTGAGCGTTAATGGCCACAATATGTTCAGGTTCGTTACACTTGGCAGGTGGGCTATTAATTGAAATGAGCATTAGTGAATTCGGAAAATCTTTTTTACTCAGTTCCTCAGGCAGGTTTTGATTTGCTTCCAAATGCTTGTTCTGTGGTCTGGCGAGATGTTGGTAATGGGCAGCTCTATGGTAATGGCTTGGATTTCTTAATGGTTTTTTTTTCGTTGTGTGTTTTTAAGAATCACTTCAGCTTCTCTAGACACGATGCAGCAGCGTCTCTGTTCATATGGGAAATTGGTCCTTTATTCACCAAAGCCAACAATGCGTCCTGAACTTTGCTGCAGCAAACTGAAATTGCGTGGTTATCACATTTTTAATACAAAGAGTGTGAGCTCAGATAGACTAAGTAATTTGTAGATTCAAGCATGATGTCTGTGACTCATTAGAAGCCAGTCTGCATCCTAGTAATTACATTCAGACGGGTTTGAACCAAACTCACTTACTATATTGTTTCTCCTAGAAAATGAACACTATGATCCTACATGTTCTTGAATGGCAGTTTAAAAATATTTATGAAAGATTATATATCACAGAAGTCTGAACGATTTTATTTAAGGTAGGTATGCAAAAAACAAAGAGAAAACAGTTTGTAACTCTGAATGTACATATTCATTATTTTTAATACTAGCAACCAATTTTCTGACTGAATAATTCATACCCAGATTTCTAATGCTTGTGGAAACAAAAAAAAAGATGTCGATGTGATTTTCTGAACCAAAATATTTTCTCAATCAGTTACGGCCATTAGTTTTAATTTATTATTTTCATTCTCTTTCCCAACCATCATCTACAATCAATGCTGCAGACGAATCATTAGTACCAGTTCTCTGGTTTCCTATCAGCATGCTGAAAGTCTGACAGATTAAAGTCAGTTTAAGGGTGCAAGTGTTTTCCTTTGTCCCGTTCAGGCCATTCCCGAAGCTAAAACCAAGCAAAGCAGTAAAAATAACCATATTTTTCAGTACCGAGCTAAGATATAAAGAACAACCAAGTGCTCCTGAATAGCAATACTGCAGCACTGTCAGCTAAAATGCTGCCATGGACACCTGCTCGCTCCCTCTAAAAATAAATTGCTGGATTGTGTCACCAGAATTGATGAGCCTAAAAAAATCTAATGTCTCATGACAATAGGATTCCTGGGTGGAAAGCTGTGTGTGGAAAAGTGCCGGGCAGATGCGCCACAGACCTGTAGCTGTGCTGCTGAAGAGTAATGGCAGCCCGGTCAAGGCACTCCAAGGCTGGCAAAGGGAGTCAGAAGCCACAGCCGGGCTCCCCGAGCCCACCCCGTGGTGGAGAAGACCGGTCGTTTGCTAAGGCTGATTGTGGGTCCAGGCGCTGCTTGGCAGGTACCGCAGCTCCTGTAGTCTTCTCCCCTTCCTCCTTGACGAGAAGCATGGAAGTGGGCTTCCCCAGTGCTGGTGTCACAAGGAACGACTTCGTCCATTTAATAAATTTCTCTCCTTTGGAGAAAGCCTAGGCCCAACGCTTCTGACAAAAGATAGCTTAGTTGCCCGCAAGGCCCCAGCGTTAACCAGGAGGCAGAACGAACAATGACCGTCTTCAGATAAATCGGCCATGCTAGGAGCCACTTCTTTGACAGAACTATTTTACGCACCTCAACCATAATGCGATTTGTCATTGATTTCAGAGATGCAGCATGTAGCCATCCAGGCTTTCACAGGATTTGTTTGGCCTGTAAGAAATTTCTATTGGATTATTTAATCTGTCCCCTTGCCGGTGGCAGCATCTCACTGATGTGCTCCTTGAATGCAAGCAATGCTTTCCTACCAGCCCTCACGCCTCCTTTAAAGTCCCCTTCCCATCCCTAATGGCTTGATTTCCAGAGGTGATGGTACCCTCAGGTCCTTTTGCTCCTTAAAGAAGTAGGACTGCACAGACCTTTTAAAAAACAGGCCAACAATGTACCTACAGAGGGGGAATTCTTATCTTTGTGGGCAGCTCCAGGCAATTCCATGATACGCTCTGTTAAGTGAGGACAAAGTCCACGCTAGATGGAGCGGGTGGATGGGAGGCTAGGAGCGAGGCAGGGCTGGTGTGAAGAAAGAAACACACGTCAGCCTATTCAACTTGATTTTTTTTTTTTGAGTGTGCAGGGAGAGGGAGTTGAGCGAGGATGAGCCTCTCCCCTGTCGCAAGGCCAATGGAGCATGTGAAATCATATGAAGTGGCATGGGTGAGGCACACTGGAAGGGCTCACTTAAACCCATGGTACTTCTCTGCATTAATCACCCCTGGGAAATTTACACTGGTGTAGTTTAAAGTTGCATTCTCTTTACTATAGGTTTGCTTATACTATACACAAATGATACTTAGGGGATATACCTCAACATATCTTCAAAAGGTACTTCAGTTTCCCCAAACCACAGAACCCTGCAGGCTGAGAACTCAGATTTTTCTGCAATTACTTACTAAAACTCCTTTAATGAGTATTTCTACATGAATAAGAGATGTGGAACTAGGAACATGCTATATACTATATAAAATAGGAATGAATTTAGGGATAGCAGCAAACTGCAGAGCTGCCTGCTCCCGCAGAGTTTGTGCACTCCTGGGTTAACACGTGTAAACTGATCTCTGAAGCTGCATCTATGAGCACCCAAGCATATCTAATGGCCTGCTCTTGCCATAAGGGGGAAGTCTTGTTCCTTCTCCTCTTTTTCTTTCTCCTCCAACCCAGACGTCTTCCCAGCCAAAGACCCTGCCTCCTCACTTGGGGTGGCTCTGGAGCTTATTTGACTTGCCTGTGAGCTGATTCAACTCACTGACCCAGCAGAAAACCAGGCTCCTGCTTCTTTCTGGGTCACGTTTCTGCTTGGTTAGTGACCAGCGCTGCTGAGTTGAAGGGCTTCACTCATTCACAGGTAGCAGAGCTGATAAAAGAGAAACAAACGATGGGATCGCGGGACTGGGAACAGGGCCTCCTCCTTTTGGTGGAGGTGAACTCCGTTTGTGCATACCATCCCACGAAGCTGAAACCTAAGGTGTCAGAATTTGAGCACCTAAATCCACTTTAGACATCTGCAAATGCAGTTTGGTAAAACCACCTGCTTTGCACAAGCGCAGCTGTGGCCAATACCGTGCATCTGGCGCGGCGTGCCGTGCCTCCGGCAGCTCCTGCAAGCCCCGCTGCCCCTCTGTCTGCCCCCCACCACTCCCCCCCCTACACGGGCCAGTGGGCTTGTATGCCTTCGCCCCGCCGGAGCTGGGCTGGGAACCGATCCAGCCGGAAAAGAACTGCTGTACCCAACTCACTTGCAGAGAGTCGCGCCGGTAGGATGCGGGGCAGCACCGGGGCTGAACAAGGGACAGAGCAAAGATTGTATGTGTCCAGCTGCTCCTTGCCGTTGCTCTCCCAAAATGTTTTCAAGTCGAGGGCTGTGACCTCCAGCAGCTCATATGCCTTTGGCTTCACCTATCAGCGCGTTAGCCTGCTGCCCTAACTGCTGCCAACAGCAGCCGTTTGGACAGAGGGTTAAATCGGGTGCTTGATTTTTCCTGGTTCTTGTATGGGAAAATAAAGCGATGGAAGTGCCTGAGATGGAGGGTGGGTCTCTGCTACGTACGCACATTATTCTTATATTATTTACACATGATTATAGCCATGAAGTCACACAACACAGGCTGCAATGTAGGCTTGCAAGGTTTCAGCTGTCCTTCCCCTCCTGGTCCCTTCTGCTATTTTTCACATTCCTTTGTTGCATTTCGGCTCGGGCTGAACTGTAAGGCCCTTGTGGCAGGGACCACGTCATTTATGTATCCGCGCAGTGCCTCAGATAATGGAGCTCTAGCAGCGACAGGGGCCTTTGGGAGCGCCTGTCATAGAAATGACAGGAGGGAATAGTTTCACTCTTGCGGAGTGCAGAATTAATCGTGTCTAAGAGCGCGTGATTTTTGCTGGCCTTTTTGAAGAAGTTCGTCTTTGTCTCTTGCCTACCCAGTTGGTTTCCCTCCATCTCCACCATCTATCTATTGCCTGTACGCCCCCCACCTACCCCTCCGTTTTGACTCCATCTTTCCCTTTTGTCAAGAGATCGCAGGCTGCCTCCTTTCCTGCATTCTCTGCATCTCTCCTTTCCTTCCCGATCTTTGCCTGTGTGCTGAATAGGGCGGCAAATGAAGGTAAGTTAATGAGCAAACCCCACTTCCCTAGACTTAAAAGAGAAATGTATAATAATTGTTTTCTCCCAGAGGAAGATAAATAAACCCAAATCATTTTTGGAGCTGGAGGGCAAAGGGGAGAGAGGAGGTGGGAGAGAAGAAAGGAAGAGGCAAAGGAGAGCCACCCCTGTCCTTTGGAGCTGTCTTTGGCTTTGTTTACATTTCAACAGGAGTATAGGTTAAGATGAGAATATAAATTATTATGGGAATACCCTTTTTATACCATATGTAGTGACTCTTGTTCAAAAGCAAGTGTATGGTTTCGATTTAGCTTATGTTTTTTTGGAAGGTTTTTCAACTAATTAAATCCAAATAAACTAAGTATCTGGGGGAGCAGGAATATCTACAGTAGGTTTAAGGAGATGGAAAGTTCCTGTGGGTTTCAGTGTACTGGCGTGCTTTGTGCATCCCTTGTGAAGACTTGAGGAGAACTGCATTTTGCTGATGACATCAGACAGTGCCAAAAGATACAGCTGAAGGGAAGTAGCTGCTAGAACATTGGTTCCCAGTCTTTTTGGATCTACGCACTACTGTTAGCCTCCAGAATTTCCTACAAATCAAAATGTGATTTCATACTTCAAACTGAAAACACTATGGAGGCACCAAACAGCTATGATGGCCTACCATGGCTTTATAGGACATCTACAATCCTTGAGCAGCGCTGGGGAACCACTGGTCTAGAATAAGGGAGGATGCAGGTAGAACAAACATGCTGATTAAAGACTCCACACGTGCAAATCTTCATTGACTACAAGAACAAGAAACCAACACAGTTGGACAGGAAAGGGTTAAAGTCATTCAGATAGTTTGGTTCACTGCAGAGTCACCATGTGGGATGTGGATGCAGACCTTAGGGGTTTCACAATGCCTGCTTGTTACTAACGGTAGGATTTGATGGAAACTCTCTGCAAGAGGTAAAGGAAACCAGAGAACAAATATGAGAAAAACATCATTAGGTCAGCTACAATGTGCCAGTATAGTGGCATGTTAGGAACAGGAGAAAAGCAACACCAGATTGGTAAAATGACAACCATCAGCTGGATACTGCAAGAGCTGGCAGGCTGTGTAAGTAGAACAATACACATTTTGTTGCAGGGGCCGTATGGACAAACTGAGATGGACTGGACCCTGCTACACATGGATGGTGTTGCCCAGTGAGGACGGAAGTTGTTGGATAAAGAGCTTAAAGAAGGCTCAGAAAAAAAAAAAAAAAAAAAAGGCAAACAAATCAACAGAGGAACCCAACAGCTGGCAATACTGAAAGACGATATAAAGGATCAGCTCTGAGGATTCACTGGATGGATGTGCATGGAGATAATACACTGAGCTATAATCTCGACAAAGATTAGGTGAAGATGAGAATGCTGATGGTGCTGCTGTATTTGTATTATTAAAACAAACACACAAAACCCCAACACTTTCCTGCATAGGCAAATCCTTACTTGGTAAACACCAAATGCAGATTCAGGCTCAAACCTTGAGCCAGCCCCATACGCGACATCGGCGTTACTGCAGAATGGAATATGGGGTTTGAACTTGTTCTCGGGAAGTAAGAAGCTCACTGGGTGTTAGGTCAGTCCTTACATCTGGGTGGAAACTTATAGCAATTGTGCAATTTCCCTAAAATATCCCCTGAGATCTAAGTTAGGCGTTTTGCCTTTGCAGCTTTTCCTGCCTTTGCTCTTAGAGTGCTTTTCACTCAAAAGTCCTTCTACTTTATCATGTAAAATACGGCTATTCCGTTCACTTAAAGACCTCGGTACAACATTAAAAACCCACCAATAACTATGCGGACGTCCCTTTTGCCGTAATACCTGTCTTTATTAGTCATCCTCACTTAAGGGGGACGAAAAAAAAAAAAATGCAGGGACGCCTGCATTCATCGTTTTGGTTTTTTGGTTTTTTTTTCCCCCCCTCCTTTTCCAGGCTGGCCAGCGCAGCACCCTCCGGCCCAGCAGCCTGCGGACGGGGGCGGCGGCTCCCGCAAACCGCTGCGGCTCCGGCCGCCGGTCCCGGTCCCGGTCCCAGCCCTCCGCCGGCAGCCGCCTGCGCTCCCCGCGGCTCGGGGGCGGCCCAGACACCCCCCACCACCATCACCCCCCACCCCCGGGGCGGCCGGCAGCGCTGCAAGGTGCGCCGCCCGGCATGTCCGTGTGTCCTTCCCCTCCCCGCCTCCGCGGAGCGGGGGGATGCGGCGGCAGCCGTGCCCCGCGCAGCCTCCGCAAAGGCGCGCTGCGGTGCGCGGTGGAGG
Organism: Pluvialis apricaria; assembly: GCA_017639485.1. Lineage (NCBI taxonomy): Eukaryota > Metazoa > Chordata > Aves > Charadriiformes > Charadriidae > Pluvialis > Pluvialis apricaria. The sequence goes on along the minus strand of CM030008.1, from coordinate 138,578,945 downwards.
CGGGGGGGGGGGAGGCTGCGCTGCGCTGCGCTGCCCGCCCGCCGCATCGGTCGCCTTTCGGCGCCGGGTGCGGGAACATGCGCACTGCTGCGCGCCGCGCTCCGCGGCCGCGCTCCGGCCCTCTTCGCCGCCTCCCTCCGACCCCCCCCCCGCCGGGCGGAGGGGGCGGAGGGAGGGAGGAGGAGGAGAAGGAGGAGGAAGGAGGGAGGGAGGAGAGAGACGCGCCGCAACTTGCTGCGGCTCCTCCCTCCCCTCCCCTCGCCGCTGCCCGGCCCCTGCGGGCTGCGCTCCGCGGGCAGCGCTCCGCGGGAGGCGGCATCCCCGGGCGCGCCTCTCCGCGGGGCCGGCGGCTCCCGGTGAGTTGGGGGCGGTGCGCGAAGTTGGTGTGTCTGTGGGGTGGGTTTTTTTTTTTGGGGGGGGGCTGGTGAGGGGTGGTGGTTTGCAGTCGCTGCGCGGCTGCGGGAGGCTGCGCGGCCGCGGGAGGCTGGCGGCGGGGCCGCTGCGGGGCTCGGTACGGCGGGGCTGCCCCTGTCCGGCCGCGGCGGCCATTTGGTTGTCGGGGGGATAATTTGGGCAGGAGGGGTGACAGGTGCAGGGCAGGGTCCGGGGCGGGCAGGATCCGGCCCCCGGCGGGGCGGGGGGGGGGGCGGTTATTGTGCGCATCCCGGGCGCAGCGCGGCGGGGTTCTCCGCGGCTGCCGGTCGGCCCCTTAACTACATTTTCATTCAAATCCCATTACATGGTGACGGACTCCAGTTCGTTTCGCAGTGGCATCTGCTCTTGGTCTTGGAAACTCTTTAGGAGGAAGGGGTGAGCGGGGGAGAGCAGGGGCTGCTTTTCACAGCGTTGCGAAGAGAGCCGCGACCGCCAATTAGTCCTGAAACACATCATTTGCCGTGTGTGCTGCTTGGAGCTTTTATTTCCTTTGGTGCTTCTAAGAGGGGAAAGAAAAAAAAGCAAACTGGCGAACGGTCACAACAGAAAGTTGTGTGGCTCGAATGTTACATACCCTAATGGACCCAATTATCTAAATAAACAAACATGGTGATTTATAGGTGTCTGAACTATAATGCTTTGAACGATAGAGCTCTTTAACCTTTCTTTCTAATCTGTCCCTCAGAGATTTGGTTTTAAGGAGAGTAATACATCATCAGTGGTGCTGAATACTTGAGTTGATTACATTTGTAAAAGGAATGGCCTTGGAAATAATACTGAGCCATTAAGCAACAAATGCAGAAAAAGAGCGAGAGAGAAGGAGCAAAGATAAAATTTTGGCAGAAAATATTTTCCCCCTTCCTAGCAGCTATGCTCGATTAACTTTTAACCAGAGTTCTTATTTTATTAAATTAAACTTCAAAAAAATATGTGCGCTGTGTGAAACCAGAAGTAAATCCTCCTTAGTCGTGTTGAAGTCTGTCTGCGTTGCGGTCAAATGATGATCGGAGCAGTGTTTGTTAAGAGAATTTGCAGAAGGAAGCACTGCTAAAGATACCCAGTGGGTAAATGGAAGTACTTTGTTATTGTATTTGTTTCTCTTAGATAATACAGAAATAGAAATTTCAAGGGTTTCTCATTTTACATCTTTCAAAATTTTGCCCTGATAAATATACCTATATGTGAGGTGTGCAGCTTCAATAAAGCAAAAGTCCCTTCCCTTACTGGAAAAGCGGTTATTTCAGGTGTTAGCTTATTTAACAACGGCCAAATTCTGCAGCCTGTGGAGCATCTCCTGTAAGGGATGAGTGTCTTCTGCCCTCGTTGAAAAAAAAAAAATAGTGAGTACAGTATGCACAACATCTCGCAGGCCTCAAGTGCAAGAGCAATTTTATCTTTAACCAGTATTTCAACACAGGATTCTATTAACATAAAATCAATATTCAGGTCAGCAATGGGGATCTGCAACTTTGGAATGAGAAGCTGATCTGAAGGCAACACATTGCTCATATGAGTAAAGGTTGTGCGATATGACACTCCGCAAGCTCACCTATCTTTTGTTCAGTTCCTTTTATGAAATGTCATTTAATGAGGAAAAGAAACAGGTAATCCATTGTGTTTTAAGGCATTGTGCTCCTCATAAGCCTCATCGCCAGGCAGTTGAACGTGGATGTGGCTTTACATCATGTATTGTATACAAATGACTGCTACTAGATAACTTAAGCTCTAAATTTTTCCTGCTATTAAAGTTCTATTGATCAGAAAGCGGCAACTGGATTTCAAGTCCAAAATAAGAAATGCTCAATAATCTAGAGCTAATTTATCTTTTAAGAAGCGCTGTTCTGAGGAATCCACAAGAAATGCAATTGAGTTTTTCTTACTGGCTGTGCAGTGGCATTTAGTTAAGGAACACTCTTTCCTGGGGCAGTGTGGACTTCATTGACACACAAAAGATTTAAATCTGTTTATCAGCTCGTTGATGCTGATGGCAAAGTGCTGTAGAGTTCAGTGGCTGGAAGTGGACAAGGTCTTTTTCCTTCCAGTAGGGATGGGGATGGCGAACGGAGGGGCTTTTTTAAAGATAGTTCCAACACTGTATCATTTGTAACTGCAAAAATATAATGTAAGAATAAGATTAATAGAGCAAGAAGACTTGAAAACATTGTTTAACACTTAATTGAAACAATAAATCATTCAAATAACATTACCCAGGCTCCTGTAGCAATGCCTCTGCTTCCAGGTGTTGAGACCGGAGCAGATTTCGGGCACGAGGCGCGAGGGCAGCTCAGCCCCAGAGCGGCGGCGGCGGCAGGAGGGCAGGCGTGTTGCAGCCTGGTGGCCGTGCTGTGGCCAGGAGGGAGCCCAGGCAGGGTGAAGAGGCACAGCGTGCCGAGACTCGCCCTCACCCGCGGGATGCCAAACTGGGGCTGAGAGAGCCCCCTCCCAAATTTGAGCGTCTGCTGAATGAACGGCAGCTGCTGGCCAGGGAGGACGTGCTGGATGAGGCCCTGGTTGTGCAGCCTGTAGCTTGCAGGCAGGCTGCTCGCTGCCCATCCCTGCATCCCAAGGATTGCAGGTCTTGTGTATAACGATGCCAAAAAACTTCTCTTCTGGTGAGTGAAGAAGTTCAGGATGGCTTCTTCCTTGGGAAAGTGGTGTGTTTCTAAATGTTTCTATCATCAGATACTGCTTACATTGAATAAAACATGGAAAGGGCAAGCAACGCACACTCATTTGTGTAATACTGCTAGTAATAAACTCTAGACTTTGAAATCACTGTGCATTCATGCAGGCTTTTGGAGGCCCTGTAAAATACCGCTGCGCAGATGAGGAAGCTGAAGCCTGAAGACACGGCTGCAAAGTTACTGAAGGGAGTTGAGATGTCCTTGGTTGCTGTTCCCCTATCTCCATCCTGGTATCCCTCACGCTCTGAATTGGCGTGCTGTGCCACTACTCCTCCATAGGTCTCTCACAGGTGTATGCCACATCTGGCTCACCTTCCCCCGGCCCCTCACCTCCTGAAAACCCCGTGTGCCACACAGGAAGCACTGCCCTGCTCATGAACTGGGGTAAATGCCAACCCACAGGTGTGGGGTGACTCACTCGAGGCCCCAAGCTGCAAACCCCTCTGCAGTTTCACTCTGATTTTCTTTTGTGGTGGAGCAGTTTTTTACTTGGGCTGGGGAGGGTGAGCTGCAGGTGGTGGGATCTCCAAAGGTTGCTCCAGCAAAGGTGCACCAAGCACAGCTGTCAGGTGAAGATGATGAGTGACGGGAGGGGTTCCTTCCCTTCGTGGATGCGATATAACCAAGTTTTAATTAAAGCAGCGGCGGTAGATTATTAGGGCAGATAAATACTGCCTTGTTACAGCCCTCTTGGGTCGTATGTAAGCAGTATTCGTTTTAGAAAGGATGAATGAATAGTCAGTGTGAAGGATAAAGATCAGCATTGTTAATCACTCTGGAAGTCTTCCGTGGGAAAGTGTAAACTCAAGAGCAAAGATACTGTCCATAAATGTCATTTAAATATTTACATAACTTGGGGATAAAATTTTGATATTAAAGGGTTGCGAGTACCAAAGTCATGTTTGAGTTCCTGTCAGCAGTAACTAGGACCTGTGCAGCTGGGGTTGGTCGGGGGGCTGTATTTCTACGTAATGCTTTGCTAGCACTTACAAAGAGCTCTTCTTCAACACCACCTGTGAAAAAATGTAATTGTTCTTGTCAAAGTGCAGGTAAAAAAAGTTAGAAACTTGGGAGATGACATTTGCTTAAACTCTTGTGCTTCAGGTGGGGTTAACTCTTCACTTCTGGTGTCCCTGGGTAAGCAGTGAGCCAGTTGCCGTTATCTGGGCTAGGGCCACGGTGGTTGACCATCCACTTACGGTTTGCGGCTGTTGGTAAGTCAGCAGCGTGAGAAAGAACGATGCCAGGTGGGAAGGAGTCGATTCGTCCCCCTCCTCCCCCCCCCCAAATAACTGGACACCATAGGAAATGTTGCTGTGCTGATCCTTGATTTTGTAATTCTCACAAAAGTTTGTTTTGTCCTCTTCCAGCTCTCAGAATGTGATACAACCCTTGAAAAACAATCTGTGTGCTTTCATGTAAATGCAATGAGGATGAGCCTTTGAAAACATATCTTAGCTGATGTTGATGAATAAACAAACTTGGCCAGAGTAAATCTTTTCATCTAACTTCAAGAGCCACACTGTAATGAAGTAAATATAGATGTACTTAATGGGCTCCTTTCATCCAAATACATAACAAACCCTCCAAAGTAATGCAAACAAATCTAAAATGGATTTCTAAGTGGCTTTTTTTTTTTTTTTTTTTTGGGTACTGGAGCAGTTTAGCCTAGCCAGGCTAGGACAGGAGTGGAGCTTGCTCCCAGAGGTGTGGAGATGCTTGCGTGTGTGCCAGCCAAAACGGGAAGGGGCAGAGAGTGCGCCAGAGACCCGTCTCTTCTGCTGTTGTTCTGCCTTTATAAAGGTAGAAAGTGCTTGTTCCACGTGTGGTTTAAAACACTTTATTTGATGAGCTTCTCCCTGAAGTCGTCCCTTTGGAAGTCAGTTTGCAGCTGAGGCTTCAAGAGGCAGGGGGACCTGCCTTGGCTGCTCTCTGCTCCCCCTCGGCCACAGCCCGGCTCCGTGCCCCGGTGCTGAGCCCAGGCTGCGCCGAGAGAGCCCCTCCAAGCACAGGACAGCTGGTAGCCCACCTTGGGGGCAGCTTGCCTGTGACGTGCCACCGCATGGCTGGATGCTGACCTGCCTAGGTCCTTGCGCTGCAGGGCATGTCCTGGCTGTGCCCCAGCCTGGTTCCTGGGTTCGCAGGGTAGCTGAATTGGGTGTTAGTGGTGGCCTCGAGGCCATCGTGACAGCTGCTGTAGACACAGTCATTGAAGTATGACTGTGGCGGTGGTGTGGACTTTGGCAGCATCTCGTTGGTTGGAAGCTGTGGGAAAAGGGAGCTCAAAGAAGAGTTCTGCAGATCTGGATGTTCACTGCGGGACTGTGGGTTTGGTTTCATTTCAAGACTTGCAGGATGACTGTTTTCAGTGACAGCATTTGTAAATAGATTAACGACTTCTTGTGGAAAGCACGCTTAGCAAATACAACCGTCCAATTTCACTGTCCTTGCTTCGTGAAGAAGGCCAATGTGTAATGTTTGTATTTCCCATATCACCGGAAGTTTTTGGATCTTCTATTTAAAAAGCACAGTTATAAAACAATTTTACTTTAAAGACAGGTGCTTTGCTTTGGAGAGGATAACCGCTGTTTTGGAGAAAAAGACCGTAACTTGGTCTTTTCTTAGTAGGGAAAGCTCAGGTCCATTTCATTCTGCTGTGAAATAAAGTTCTGTTCAAAGCTGGGTTATATACTTGTAAGAGTTTGACTGTTAGACTATTTAGACAACTATGTCAGCATAATTACAGAAATTCTTCAATACGAGCTTTCTCTTTGCTGAGCTCTTGATGAGTGGGAAATACTATAAAGAACTATTTCTCTGAGTGTTGGAGGAATTTTGTGAAAGAGCTTTAAATCTTGCAGGCTGTTGTACTTTAAAAAACACAGCAGTGATTTACTAAAGTCCAGATTCAACTCACTATTTGACATCACGGAGAGTCAGACATCCAATTTAGCTAGTGTCTGGTTGTGTCGTGCCGTGTGTACAGAAGTGAAACGTATTAAAAACTGTTCAGCCTCGGATGTGTTCATCTGGGGATTTACTCATAAATAATTGATAACCCTCTGAAACAAAATCTCTTCATTACTCCGTGGATTGCTCACCTCTTCCCTCCCGCGCTCATTGTTCTCGCAGGCGGGAGGAAGAAGGAGGCGCTGCTTTAATGAAGGTGTACGTCAGCCTCCACTGCTCCTTTCAAAAGGTCACTCAACTAAACAGCGGCAATGAAATGCATGACAAAAGATAAACATTTTATTGTCCTATGGAGATATGCGGCATTCCAGTGTTTCAGAGGAAGCGCTTAGCTGCTGTGTTTAAGTCGTCTTCTCATCGTAGCATAGAAGCAGTGCTTATGATGAATTACTAAATCAATGAAATGTTTACATCTAATGCACTGCAGGATGGGATGTCAAATTAAGGGCTGTTTGATGTGCAGTACCAATTGCAACTGTGATATTTGGGCTTGATCCTTCAAGATTTGACTGTGGTTAAATATCCTTGCTCAGACTGTTGACTGCAATGGGACAGGTCTTTGTGAGCAGTGGTTTCTCGTTTGGGCAAGGGTTTGCGTGATTGAGCTCCTGTTTACCAGACATGGAAGCGTAGTGATGAATTTCCTCTCCTGTAAAAAAGAAGAGCCATTCTACTACCCACCAACTTAATAAAGTGTATTGGAGTTGATCTAACAAAATCTCATTTTAATGGAAAAAGTGTCTTAATGTAAGATCAGTTCATCTTTCTGATGACTTGATTGCTTTAGAGTTATTAGCCAAGTGCTGTAACAGTCTTTAAAGGTGCTAAAGCTTGCCTGCAGTTTAATAGCCCTAACTATTGCTAATGTACAGGAAACGTTCAAATCACATCATTGAGAGAGAACCCTAACAAATCTTACAGCTATTTTAATGTGAGGTTTCAGATGTTACTCTTGTTTAATTGAAAGGTGAATGCTATAAAGGCTTTGTCAGTCTGCTGTTTCCAGATGACAGCACTTTCTATGGAGTAACTGTAAGTCCCAGAGTGCTGGTCCCAGCTTTCAGCTTCAGGATTCATAGCTCAAACTCTTCCTTTTTCACCTGGCAGAAGTGTGCATCTGGGGTGTTGTCTGGATTTGTGTCTTCCAAAAAAGTACTGATTGCAATCGAATCAAATGAGAAAAAATTTCCAAAATAATAGTCACATTCTGCCTGATATTGGAGAATAGGGGCCCTTCGTTCCTTCTTCTTAATCCAAAAGATTAAGCTTGCTTATAAAGGATTAACAGAGCTCTCTTCTGTTAATTCATAGTGGTGTAGTCGAAGTGCCTGATTCCACATCGGTGGAAAATCCATTATCAATCAATGGGAATTTTGCAGCTGAAGCCAGAGGGATTAGAGCCTTGTCGTTGGAAGTGACTGAAGGAGAGAAAGACCTGGATGTACTTGTTGCCACATGGCTGTGGGCCACCGCCAGGGTGTGGCCACCAAAAATGGCAAAGGAAAATCTTCGGTTGCCTCAAGCAGGCTATTTCCAGAGATGTATGAAAGGGTTAGTGCCACTGTAAAGGGCTGTAGAGAAACCTTACCTAGGGTGCTGCTGGTAGTGAGTTGTTACTCACGTCCAAGCAAGATGATTTCAAAGTGGATGAGGTACACTGAGAAAGCCTGAAGCCCTCTTCTGGGGGTTGTGCCATGGTGAGGGAAAGTTAACGAGGAGGTCAGATGTACAATGGGAGCAGGAGTTAGGAAGAGCAGTGGAAGAAGGGTGCAGATTTGGGGGTGAGTGGTGCAGAGGAGCACTGGTGCCTAGACCACGTTCTTTTGCCTGCTGCCACTCAGGCTGCCACCCAGGGACGTTGGTTTGGGAGACTGGAGTGTAAGGGAGATGCAGGAAGAAATTGCTGAAGAAATTGCTGAAGAATTTGCTACTGATGGTGCTGAGCGTGGTGTCCTAACAAACTGCATTGCCTGTAGAAGTTTACCAAGTCACTGTAAAAAGTGTAATTTTTACTCCGAATAGTTTTTTATGACGACGTATGAGCTTGCATCCCTGGAAAAACACCTACCGAATGTTGCAGCAGAGGTCATGGAGACCGAAGAAGTTTCCTTTAATAAAAAATAGTTCCTTTTCCTTCAAGTAGAGTGCATAGACCGACGTTCAGACTATTAGAGCCTGCAAACTATAAGAAAACCTGCGGTTCCACACTTACTGTAGTAAGGGATATTCACCGAGTACGTTGCGAAATATAAATTCACTTTCTTTTGAAATGCTGTCATAGAGCTTAGTTTAAAAGTGGCTCTGTTCCAGAGCCTGGTTGCGGAGAGAAGCATGGTCTCCATGACCTCTGCTGCAACGTTTGGTAGGTACTTTTCCAGGGATGGAAGCTAATACATCATCACAAAAAACTATTCAGAGTAAAAATTACACTTTTTACAGTGATTTGGTAAATGTAAATATATTGTTTTGATCTGTCATAATAGGCAAGATTGTGTCATTTAGTTTGGCAATTACAGAAATTAAATTAATTTCATTTTCCTTTACTCTTGTTAAATGCAAAATAATTGAGCACACATCATGGAAGGCTGGGGCTCTCTTGTTTGTAGCTTCATCATTTATTAATCTCACACATTAGATGAGAGGCTTTATAGATTTGCTTGCCTAAGGAAAAAGAAGAAGAAAATACATAAAGGCCAAACTAGATATATGTATTGTGTCTCATGCTTTGAGGTACTGTCAAATATTACCTCATTTTTAGTGCATTTTGTAAGAAAGGAAACTGATTTTCGCCCGGAATGGTAAGTTGTGACCTAATGCTTATGTAGTCTGAATAAGCTCATATTTGGACAGGCAAGGTCGCTTGTGCGGTTCCTCCCCCTCACACTCTTCATGTAGAGATACAGCGTTGTAACCGGGCAGGCAAAATAAAGTACAAATGAGCACACTGTAAAAAAAGGTATGTTTTGGCACTCTCTTGACCATCTTAATTGCTTGTCCTAATTACAGGAGGATGCCGTTTGTGACATGTGCCTTCCTCTAATTTAGCCTTTTCAGAAAATGGTGTTGGCCTAATACAGGCAGTGGTGCAATAACAGCTCAGTGGTGGCAGAAGTGCTCTTCTTTCTTACCTTTACGTAGCTGGAGGGGATTTGAAGATTGGATATTGCTCTCCGTCTCTGCAGCTCCAAGTAGCCCCGACACTGCCAGCCATGGATTAGTGAAATAAATCCCTCACGTTCAGAGTGAAGTGGAAAGTATAAAGAGCATTTTCTGCCTTTTTTCCCCCCCTTTTTAATGTGTCATTTGCTCGCTGGCACAGTGACCTCCATTTCGTGACTCTTGTGATGTGACTTGTCACAGAGCTTTTCTGTGTGGATTAATTCATCACTCAAGGGTGTAGTAGCATGTGGCATTATCCATGTGGACCTGAGATAAACAGTTACCTACAGACCGCCTATAATGAATCTGTACTTCAAATATTATCTGTTAATGCAGTTTGATTTTTCTAATGTGTTTTTTTTTTTTTTTTCCTTTCTATTTTACCTGTTTTCTTAACTATGTCCTTGGTAGTCAAATGGGATGCATACATATAGTCGCTTTTTGGTGTTGCTGGTGTAGCCGAACTTGGAAGAAAATATTCCTGGAAGTTTAGTACATGAACTTTGCCAATGCATTGGGAAATGGTTTTATGGTAGTTATGTAGAGGTATAGTACAACGATTCAGTTTTCCAGGCTATCTTGGTGGACAGTATGTCAAATCTTTTAAATTGTCGTTCCAGTCAATTTTATTGACAGAAATGAAAGCAAGAATTAATCTTTTTTTTTCTCCATTCTTAACATGAAGATTTAATTTCATACTCTTCGTTTACATTTCAGTATCAATTGTGTATTTTAATTTGTGTGAGTGAACCCTGAAGCCCTTACTCGCTTTTGACTCCATCTTTAATTTTGCCTAACAAGTCCATCTCATTTCTGGAAAGCAGATACACCAGGAATTGATTAGCGTTAACAGTTGTGTAAATTGTAGGGAAAGAAATGATGTCTGGGTCTAGTTATGGGAGTGTGTTATGGTGTGGGGTCTGGCCAGTAGCAATGAATTAATGGATGCTGGTTTCCAGGTGATTTCTCTTACCCTCCTCCTCAACAGATTTGCTTAAAAACAGCCCTAGAGAAGTACTGGAGAAAGCAAACTATCCCAGAAGCAGAGGATTGATTTCCCACAAAAATGGGAGGTCATTATTGCGAGGAAATTAGCTAAATTATTTACTTGGCAAACCAGGCAGATAGCCAATAACTCAGCATTTATGCGTTTCCCATTTATTCAGTGTTCAGGCATAGCATGCACACATAATGCGGTGCAGTTTGTTCCTGAGAGGCACATCAACACCCGTAGTTGCAGTCTGTGTTGCGCAGCCTCCAGAGACAGCTTGGATGACCTGGGAGGAGAAGGTCTGGTCTGTGGAAGAAGTGATGGGACCCCTAGACTCCCACAGGGGTGTGGGAGCCAGCCTTGCTGGAGCTGCCTGGACATGTCCTGGTTTCCAGCACCTGCAGAGATGTTGGCAGATCCTGAGCCATGCAGCAGCAGGAGACCTCTCTTAGGGGTTTTCTGAAGGCAGGAAAACCTGAGGGTTTCATCCCCAGCTGTGGACCACAGAGCCTGGGAGCGCTGGAGTCGTCTGGCACCACAGGAGATGGCTCAGTGCAGAAGCAAGGTGGCCAGAGGAGCTGGTTGTAACTGCCCCAGGAAACCAAAGCCCTGGAGGTTTGGACCTCAGGGTTGGCAGTCTGGGAACCTGGAAATGCTTGGTTGATTTTTGTCACTTCTTTTCTTCTCCCAGCTGTGGGAATTACTGAAATAGTTGTTCTTGGACAGTGGTAAAATTAGCACGAGTTGTCAGTTTTAATCAACAGTGAATAATATTTTATTCAGGAAATGCAGTAACCAAGAAATCTTGTTTTCACTTGGTTTTCTGAACGGGGCAGAAGTTATACGTTGCAGTGCTGTGATTCCCTGGGAAGGAGAATTTCCGAGACTTCATAGTTTCTGTGTTCCATTGGGCTCGATGTGTGCCCTGCTCCGTACAGCAGTTGTATTTTATATATTACGTATTAGCCTGTACAATTAATTACACTGATGCTTAAAAATAAGCAACAGCTTTAAACAGAAAAGGCTTCCTTTCATTGGAGTCTAGAGGAATAATAAAAAAAAAAAAAACACAGGTATTTCTGTGCTTAAGCTATCTGTCAATAGGTAGTAATCGATTTTCAGAGGTGTAACTCTGAAATGTTAGTGTTCAGCATTTAAGAAAAAATCACCCTCCCTGCAGTTCATCAGCAGCTGGCACTTAGAAAGACTGAATTCAGAAGAAGTAAGTGTGAAGATTGCTGTAGGTAAATGACGAGAACTGAGAGATTTATACCTTTTAAATACCTAGTTACCTGGTTTTGTTAACACTCCCAGTACCTGTGGTATGTGTCGGTATCGGCCTGATTTTATGCAGATAGGAGCAAACTCTTGCAAAAAAGTATTGCTATTAAGACAGTCGTATGCTAAAGAGCAAGGTTTCAGTGTCAGGGAGAAGTGCAGTGCTGCTTTCTTTTGCTGCAACGGGTGTTTCAGTTTAGCCGTAGAGAGGTGTTGTGGCTGAAGGCACCTACTGATCAGCGCTGTGTCCAGGGGATGTCACCATCTGCTCTGCTACGGAGAGCAGCTAGGAGTTATTCCACATCCCAGATTTGAATCTGTGAGTGGTAGGTAGGGGAAGTGCAGAGTTCTGCCCCTGGGGAGGAACAACCCCAGGCACCAGTTGTGTTGGGGGCTGGCTGGCTGGAAAGCAGCTTGGTAGAAAAGGGCCTGGGGTCCTGGTAGACACCAAGTTGAACATGAGCCAGCAGTGTGCCCCCTATGGCAAAGAAGGTGAATGCTACCCTGGACTGCATTAGACAACGCATTGCCAGAAGGTCAAGGGAGGTGGTCCTGCCCCTCTGGTTGGTACTGGTGAGGCCACATCTGAAGTCCTGGGTCCAGTTCTGCGATCCCCAGTACAGGAGAGATATGGACATACTGGAGGGAGTCCCACAAAGGGCCATGAAGATGATTAAGGGACTGGAGCATCTCTCCTATGAGGAGAGGCTGAGAGAGCTGAGATTGTTCAGCCTGGAGAAGAGAAGGCTCAGGGAAAGTCTTGTTAGTGTGTAGAAGTACCTCAAGGTAGGGTGCAAAGAGGACAGAGCCAGGCTCTTTTCAGTGGTGCCCAGTGACAGGGCAAAAGGCAATGGGCACACACTGAAACACAGGAGGTTCCCTCTGAATATCAGGAGACACTTTTTCACTGTGAGGGTGACCGAGCACTGGCACACGTTGCCCAGGGGGGAGGTGGAGTCTCCATCGCTGAATATATTCAAAAGCCACTTGGACATGGTCCTGGGCAGCCAGCTGTAGGTGTCCCTGCTTGAGCAGGGTGGGGTGGACCAGATCACCTCCAGAGGTCCCTTCCAACATCAGGCACTCTGTGATTCTGGGACGGCACCAACTGCACTCTTAAGCAGCTGTGCTGGATGGGTGGTAGGACCACCCCTGTGCTACCTTCTTTGCAGACAGACTTTTTTTAAGAGCGCCTGTTCTGAAATAACAGTTCTCTAGTTTGTTCTTTAAAAATTTGAAAAATTTATCCATTCTCACCAAACAAAAGGATAGCGATGTATTCTTGGTACCTTATGTCTGCTTCTCAGTTCACTCCCTCTTTTTCACCTTCAGTTTTTAAAACAGAAAATCTCTTCTATGCTCCCTGGATTGTACAGCAGGGACGCAGTATCTGTCATTGTCTTCTGTTCCTGCTGGATGTGTGCAAAAGAGCAGTTACTTCATCTCTCTTCTGACTATTTATGTGAAAAATAAGGAAAAATCCCATTCTTTGCAGCGACTTGAGCCTGTGAGTGTTGTACAAATAATGCTTATTGTGCAAACATCTTGTCCTGCTTTTTCCAAGTAATTCCTTTCCTTTAAAGCCCCGTTCTTACTAGCTCTGTCTGCGAGCCATTTGTAGCTAGGGTTGTGTCCCATGTGCCTCCGCGGAATAGCAGACGAGGTGCTGAGCTGAGCTGTCGTACTAATAGGCCTTAAGCGGCATCATATCGAAGACTCAAGGCAGGAGGCTTTTATCAACACAAGCCTACGGAGAGGGCTTTTGTTGTAAACCGCAACGGTACGGTGTGCCACTGCGTTTCCTCCTCCTGGCGAGTTAACAGCCGCCTGGAAACAAACCCCACCAAATGTGCCGCTTTTTATGCACGCGGGAGCAGTGGAGCTGTTATCGGTGACCTTAGCCTTCTTGTTTTGGCTTGCAAGCTAATTTTGTATTAATTACAGGCATAGCTTTAATCTTTGTCAATAGGGCAGCAACAGTAGAGTTACCCTTTGACTATTGATGTCCCGTTTATTTTTATCCCGTGACTCTCTATTTGCAAAATAAAGACTGAAGCATTTTTCATATAAATTTATTTCCTATTCATGATTTTTAAAATTCACAAAGAGCCTGATCTTAGATACACTGGTCCTGCCTTCTCAGTGTAAATACTGTTGCTCTAGTGCAATCCTTGGAGACGGTAGGAGGCTTTCCAGGTCAGGGGTGAAGTTTTCTGAGGTGAAAGAGGAGCAGTCTTAACATAAGTTGTTTGATTTTTCCCAAAGGAGAAGGAGCATTCCCATTTTAGGAGAAGATGAAATCCAAGCCTTTACACAGGTCCTCCCCAATTAAAGGCATGCACGAGAGCTTAGGAACCGTTTAAGATTTGAGTATACTTGCAGTATCAGAGACTTCAGAAGAGAAACGGCTGCATGTGTGATAGAGTGGCTAAGACCTTAGTGAGCTGCAAAATGGGTGAAAATTTCTTCTTGTAAAATCTGACCTGGGAAGTGGATGTAGGCTTAGGTAGGAACAAGTTTAACCAAAAGAGATACTCCTTCCTACAGAAAAGAGATTTTTCTTTGGTTTTGGTACCTAAAGTCTGTGGTGCGAGAAGAAAAAAATGCTTGGGAGGATTGGACTTCATACGGCGTTTTAATTCATTTTAAAATATTTAGGAAGGTTCAGAAACAAACCTCATTATTAACCAAAAGGTTGCAAAGGTTGACAGGCCAAAGTGTACACGAACAATAGCTATTGCGAAGATTTCCATGATAACGGAAAATGTAGATTTCTTATCTCTTCGGAATTTGCATGTTCATACACCATTGTGACTTCAGAGGGATTATACGTGCAAACCCCTGGTGCAGAGAGGTGACTGCGTGGATAAAGTGACACTTGGTGCTACATTTCTTTCTTTCTTATAGAAGAGGTATGTTTATTTTTAGTTTTGCTCATGTAAAAAATGTGACGCTCCTAAAACTGAGAAGGAAATATTCTGGTATTTCTGTCTTTTTGTTGCAGCTAAATGATACAAGGCAGTGATGCTAATATCTGTAGCTAATAAGAAAATAAATCAGGGTGGGTTTTTTTCTGTTCTGCATTTCATTTGCCTTATACTGCACGTGTGGCATATTCGGTGAACTCAAGAATTACACTCCTGTTGCATTTAGGCAAACTTACCAGTTGTAATACAAATAAAATACACACCAAGACTTCAAAGAGTTTCAGAAAACGTCTGAATTATTTGTGTACGTATCTATGCTGTAGGGCTTTTTAGACACTGAAGTAGCTTTCCCACACTTGAATAACAGAAGCCCAGTTGAAAACAGGAGAAAGTCAGGAGGGAGAAAATTAATATCCTCAAGTTCGGCATGAGAGGCTGCTTAAACACATTGTAAAAGTCACATAATGTATCTGCATCTGTGTATAAGCAAGCAGAAGCAGTGGTCTCCTGAACGCACAAATGTTAGGAGTTACTCAGACTACAAAGATATCCTCGAGCATATGGATATCTGCCCCTAATGATTCCAACAAAAAAACCAACAGCCAGACCGCATTGAATCGCATGCAAAGTGAGCATGAAGATGTGAAAAGGACTTTGAATAGCAAAGAGTCTGCAACGTATAAGCAAATTATGAACTACGTATCTATCTGCCAAAAGGCGGATACCTGTAAGAGCACTGGTGGACATACAGGGTCACCAGGCTGGACATCAGAAATGTGAGAAGCTACATGAATTGGTCATTGCAGGGGAATTTGGGCAGGTGCTGTATTGGGTAATGAAGATGAGAAGGTGTCAGACTGCTGAGGTACCTCAACAGAAGTGCTGAAAGAAGCTGGAGAATTGAATGCGGAGGTGTCCCTGTGTGTTGTGCAGAGCATAGCCAGCCCTCTGAAGAGGTGGCACTGCTGACAGAAAACACACCACGCGCAAGGATGCCACAGCTGTGATTTGTGAATCTGAGCACCGGATTTCACTCAAAACCCCCTGAAATTTTTGGCTGAAAGCACGTGGTGATTTTGAACAGGCGGGCAGTGACAGTCCTGGGAGGGGCTGGGCTCCCAGGGGTGCAGTTCCTCTCCTCAGCCCACTCCAGCTCCCTCCTTTGGACTTCTGCTGCTTTGCTCCCCGGTGGGTGGGCACGGCAGTCCTCCTGCCTTCAGTTCCTGCCCTCCTGTCTGCAAGCCCCTAACTAACTCCACCGTCTAGGTCCATCCTCCCCCAAAACTAGCTCATTCTTGATAAGACTCATCTTCAGCTTCCCTCTGATTTGTGACAGTGGAGAAAAATAATGGGAAAAAATGGGTGCTTGGCCTTTTGGATATTTCATGAGAAGGCTGTATTATTTATAAATAATTTATGACTTTGAAGCTACACACTTTCTCCCCAGGTTATATGTCTTGTATAACTGAACTGTATGATTTACCTTAGATTGCCCATCTGCCATGCATCGTGAATCTCCGTACAGCGCTGTTTCTCCTCTCCTGTACGGCCTTCACTCGTGGATAAGACATTTGCATAAAATGATTTCTTCATGTAAATGCGATCGGGCTGCAGCTCCAGCATCTTGTTATAACATATGTAGCAATCCCCTTGAATTGGGCTATCGCCTACCTCGGTAATTGAATCTATTTGTTTGTTGCTGTAGTTTTGGGAATTAGCAGGGAGCAGGATGCATGCGCTGACGTGCTTTTACTGTGGACTTTGTAGCATTACCTTATCCTAAGGCTTCTTTGAGAACAAACAGCAGGTGAGGTCCGGGATGGGGGTCGGTGGTGCTGCGGCTCAGGCGGGGGCCGGGGCGAGAGCCAGGGACTGAAGGGGGCTCCCCGGGGATGCCCTGGTTATCTGCGCTGGCCCTGAGCCCGGCAGCCAGCCCCCGCCCTGGGGACAACCCGCCCAGCGCCTGTGCAAGGGGCGTAATTAAAATGGTGTGTTAGCCAGAGAGATAAGGAGCCCTGCCGTTTCGGTCGGTGTCACTCGGCCTGTGACGTGGTGCCTGCCAGGGGTCCGTGAGCTGCCAGGGGGTGTGAAGCCCCTGCCCAAGAACGGGGCAACCAAAGCACCTCATGGACCTTTCCTGCACCCCTCTGCTCCCAGCAGCCTTAGCCTTGCCTTTACACAATGTGGAGTGGGGTTTTTTTTACCCCCAGTCACTGGTTTTGGCTGAACCTCTTCATTCATGGTCTCTCCTCCCTGGCCTCGCTTTCCATGCTCTGTTTGACTTCTCTTTCTATTCTTCCAGCTCCTTTTGTAGCTGTGTTGTCCCAGCTTCTGTGATCTTCCTGGCACCTCCTTGTCTCCCCTTTACCTGCAGCATGAATAAATGAAGTAATGAGACACAGGCCGGTCGTCCCAATTACTTTGTATATGTATGCATATGTATGCCCTAACCCATTCCCTTGTCTCTCATTCTTCTGTCCTTTTCTACAGCAGTCTCCGGAGGATGGGATTATCTTTTGGTGTGTATTTAGCACATTGGTGCTACTGCGGTATGAATAGCATTGACTAATTGTATACATATTTTGAAGGACTGGAGCTGTGTTGTAGTGTTCATTTGGGCTAGTAATGCCCAGCAAGTTACTGTGTAGCCCAGCTTATCATCACCATCAATAAAATGTCTTCCTGCATTCAGGTTGTCGTTGCATAGTTTTATATTTTTGAAGTTGGAAGGGAAGATAAAATATGGTCGGTACGGCCTCTAATAATTATTTAGTGCTTTTTATACTAATGTTAATGTGTTCTGAATAATGGTTTATGGGAAAGAGCTGCTAATTTAGGTAATGGTGATAGTATTTTGATCAGGTGTGTAGTAAATGCAGAAGTTGGAGGGTATTTTTTTGAAGGTTTCTCCATCTTTCTATAATTACCAGATAGATAATATGAACTTGCCAGATCCAACATGCTAATGATTGCCTTCCAGCTTTCAGAGAGACAGAAATTATACACTAGCAGCGTCTGAACGAGATTCTGCTTTGGTAGTGTAATAAAACGTACAATACTGTGCTCTCTTGCCATTGCGTAAACATCCATGAATTTGTCCCCGATCTTTCAATACAGAAAATAATGAAGATGAAGCTAAATTTACTTTAGGAGTACTCAAATGGCTATTGATGGCTTGGGAATGCTGGGTTATCAATAGTAGATGAACTGCTTTGCTGTTGTCTGACACTTTGTAGTGGTGCCTCATGAATCATTTTCATATAAAAGGTAAATGCTCCTACTGTCCAATTTTGCTCCTTTTAAATTGCTACATTTTTCAGCTTCGTCTGCAGATTTCATGAAGCAAGCTCTCCATGGCTGAGACGCAGGGTATTTTCTTAGTGAGATGCCTTTTTTGAACTGGCTCTGAACTGTGCTGCCTGATTAAAGGCAAGTCTGCTGAGATCGTAGCGTGCCATGATCATCTGCTGTGCTCTCTGTTCCACGGGCAACGTAGTGCTGGTCTGTGCTGGGCCATTAGGAGGAAGGTGAAGAGGACTGTGTTTGGGTAATATTCTTAAATATATTGCGTACCCTTGGTGCCTTGCTGTTGGGTCTGGACTAATGGGAAAGAGAGCACTTTGGCTATTGTGCCACTAGCCATTTTATTAGTTGCATCTTGCTGTATCTCACTTTTAAAGAAATAATTTGTAGCCCATGAATCCCTCTGTGATGATGAGAGTTCTTTCCAGTATTAACATAGAGGAACGTGGAGACCCTTAGTCTTTCATACTTACTAGTGTTACATTGGGACTATGTAGGCAAAGGAGCAGTCTGAGGTGGTGGATCAGCCTTCAGATGAAGAAGAAAAAATAAAAAAGCAAAAAGTAGTAGAAGCTGTAGCAACGATATTCCTGAATCTGCAGGAAATCCTCTAATCCCTAGTTAATATAAAGAACTCCTAAAATTACCAGAGCTTTTGAAATCAGTTTCTTTGTTTCAGAAGTAAGCAGTGCAGCCCCAAGGCAAGGAGTGGTGTGAATTTACTGGGATATTGCTACAGAAAGGGTTCTGGAGATAGGAGACCTCTCCTCTTTGTTTGGCTCAAGAACTGTGAACCAGATCAGATGTTGTTGGAGGGTACTCTGCAGAACGTGGGGAAATTCTGGGAGAATGCTTTTATAAACTTATTCTGTTTCATTTTATTCTGAAAATTCATAAATCAGATAATGCTATTAATAGTGTGTATTTTATACTGTTCAGTGTTCTGAGTAAGAGGTGAGGCTTAAGTTTTCCTGCACTTCTTTCAAGGTGCATATAGTAAACTCTTGCTGGATACCTTCTTGTATCGTAAGTTTTAGTATCTGTAACAGTTGGTTTTCTGTAGCTAAGGTGAGGACTGAAAAAAACGTTGCCCAAGGCTTTAAGGGTGCTTTGGGCACAGAACCCAGTAGGGTAGGTGAAATACCAGGAAATTGGGTTTTATGGTTTTGGATGACTGCTGCTTTTATCTTGACTTTCCTATCTCTCCCCCATCCTGGATGCACCCTTGAACTTGCTTTAGCCGATTATATGAAATTAGACTTTACTGGAATGACTGCATCAGGCAGTGGTGAAGTCTCCCACACACATTTTTTTCCAGTAGCTAAGAGGCTGCTGTTGACATCTAAGTGTATGGCTGAGTTACTTTAAAAACTACTTCCGTACTGGGTCATGGGAAAGGTTCTCAGTGCAGTATTTTACCCTGATGTATCTATAACTCTAGCAGCAGCAGCCATCAGCAGCACCACTTCTGCAGCTTTTTCAATAAAGAAATAAATCTCACAGTCATTTTTCCTGGGCTCTGCGCACCAGTTCCATGAATTAAAATGCACAAAGAGAATACAGCACAAGAGGAGTTGTTGTGTACCTACCAGTTACCATGGAAATAATTAAGGGCACACTTAGACTAGTGGACTCAGGAGCACTAGTGTCCCCCGCTCTTCTTGTCTCTCTCTGCCCCTTGCAGCATGGTTTCTGCAGGAACAGCACCTGGCTGTGGGGTTCAAAGGGAGCCCCCCCACATCCCTGCTTTGCTTGGCAGCCCCTGGAAACCTGGGGAGGGGCATAGTGACAAGGGTGCCTGAGTATTTCTGGCAGGTTTCAGACCTTTGTTTACTTCAGTGGATGTTTTTTCTCCTTCCATCACAAGCACCAAAAAGACCTGGCCACCCATCTTGCTTGCCTCTCATGCAGTTTGCCAGCCCTGTCCCTGTCTCGTCCGGCAGAAGCTGAGGGTCATTTATCCCACCCCCATGGCTGTACCCGGAGAGCAGTAGCTGTGCTGGAGGCAGTGCAAGGATGGGAGGCATCAACACCCTGCAGAGCTGTAGCTGACTCCTCACAGCCTCCGGCAGACGCTGGGCGGGAGAGATTACAGGGCAGACCTGCCTGGTTTTCCACTGGGAGTAGGAACTCCCTATGGCAGACCCTCGAGCCATTGGCGTGTCCAAGAAAGACAATTTGAATAAAATCCACAGCTTGTGTGAATTGGTAGAGTATCCTTAACAGGCACAGAGCATTATCGTTTCATAGTTTGAAATAACTGTACTGTAGTATCAGTCCATTTTATTACTCTTCTGTTATGTGCTATTGGTGCCAGCAGAGCTGAGAAGTGAGGTAAAGCAAAAGACAGATTCTAGCTGAGTTGCCCCCATAGCGTATATTTTCTGGTGGCTATATACCAGCACTCCTTCATGGACTTGGCTGTGGAGGGGAATATGCTGTAGTGGTACAGACTCTTCTGCATAGTTCTGCCAAAAGATTGTCTCTTCTGACCTTCTCCTTTTGACTAGACCTGTTCTTTCTTCTCCTGTGTTGTTTGTCTTTTCCTAAGCCTCTTGCCTCTTTTCCTCACTTTTACAACTCTCTTAGATTCCCTCCACAGCTACTCATCCTGTCTCACAATCTGTCCATTTTCTGTTTTTACGTGAATGGACAAGAATTACTTTGCTGTCTTTCGCTTGACTCCCTGTTGTTGCCAGCGTCCCATGCAACTCTCAGGTCTCTGTTACTGCAGCCTCAGCTCTGTGTTCTCCTGTCTCTGCCAAGCCAGTGCAGGTCTCCCTTTGTACCAGCTCCATGTTGGATGGGTCTCAGCTCACCCTCTTCTCATCCAAATAGTTCGTGATCTCACTCTCCTTTTTCACCCATTTTTTTTCTCCTTAGCTGTTGCTTAGAGCCACTGACTCTCTCACCTTCCTTCCTCGCTACTCTCTTGCCCTCCTTCACCCTGCTTTTCTTTCTGACTCCCCAGCCAAATTTCCTTGCCTATGCTCATCCATCATCTTCCCCACGTACCTCTAGTCTTAGTTTTCCCCTCTTTTTCTTACTCTTCTCCTGTTTCCTTACTCTTGTTCCTGTTTTCACAGGATTACACCTTTCCCATTTCAGAAGGCAGTAAAAAGCATCTCTCAGACATGAAGTTTTTTCCTAGGTCAAGTCCCTGCTTCAAAGAGTAGAGATACTAGAGCTTCTCAAAAGAAAAAGGATGCCAAGACCTTTTGACTTGCACAGTGAAAAGTAATTTTCTTTGGCTTTATTTTCTGCAATATGTGCACTGTTTTAACGGAGATACCCAGAATAACATTTAACAAGAGACTGCATTTTTTAACAGTTGAAAGTGGCTCTGAAAAGGGGGAAGTGTCAGACAGCTGTAATAAGCAGCGCTGCTGCCAGCCTCTCCTCTGGTACTTAGCATCAGAAAATGCCATTACAGTCTTCCAAGTCCTTTTTCTCAACATGTTGACAAATATGTAGTCTTGGGAAGATTTAATATGATTCTGCAAGTTTTAAAAGGCTCCCAGCAAAGTCAGTTGTCCAAGGAGGAGGAGATGTGTGAGCAGTGAACTGCTGCCTGCCTTGGTGGTGTGTAAGAGTCAGTTGGGGAGTGAGAGCCCCACTTTGGAGTTGGACATTGTTTGGGAGTCCCTTGATGGTAGGACTGCATGTGTGTGTGTATACATAAATATCTGTCTATTTATTTATTTTATATGTATCTCCTAATTGTCCTTGCTCCAAGACTAGTTCTATAGATGTAAATAAAAAAAATAAAAGACACCTCACAAATTACAGGAGCCTGTATCACTGTAGCCTTCCCATTTTATAGAAGGGTCAGACTGGGATGCTGATATCCAGAAGAGGGCTGGCGATACTGCAGAAAATTCACAACCGTTGAAATAGGTTTTTGGATTTTTAGTTCATAAACCTGGAGAGCAGTTCCACCAACCTTATATTGTACAAGGTCTGTCTGTCATGTTGTACTTTTTCTGAGATAGTAAAAGGAAGACATGATCCCCAGTGAGTTAATAAGAATAATTCTTTCATGGCAGGGGAAAAAAAGTGAAAGGAAAAATGAGCTGCATAAGATTTGCCCGTGACATTTAAGGTCTAAATCTGAGTTTGTCTGAGTAATTTATCTTTGGGTATTTGCAGGAGGGAGAGCAGGAGAATATGAATAAGTGCATTTCAGTTATGTCTGAGCTTTCTGATAGATGAAGAGAATTTTTGGTGACTCCATCTGGCTGGAAGGTCTATCTGTGTGATCTCTTCTCCGGCAGATGGAAGATAACACTAGGACGAGTCCTTTGATTATCAAAGCATGGGAATTACTCCAGTGCAATATCACCCTGAGACACCACTTTCTTTCAGAGTGACAGGTGATGTTTCTGGGATGTTAGAGAGAGCTGATTTCCCCCTGCTGCACTGAACATGTGTACACCAGATTTTCCTTGGCAATATTAAACCTATCCACCTTCTGTGACTGTTGCTGATGAGAAATGAAAATACAGAGTATCCACATAGAGAACATAGCAAGTACAAAGGGATCGAAGGAAAAGGATGTGCTTACCAAATTCATTAATATTTCTTTTACAATCTGCGGGGATTCTTGGAGTTTCCTACTTTTTGAAACATGTAAAAGATTGTTAGGCTGAGATTAATTGAAGTCTTTCCTGAATGTAGATGTTCTTTTTCAAAGAGTGTAGCAATTTTTATTTCACACTACTGTGGGCTTTGTGCTTGCACACATGTTTGCAGTATCCCATTGGGCAACCTCACGCTTCTGTCAAGACTTCTTTTTGCAATGTAGAATCACAGAATGGTTTAAGTTGGAAGCGACCTTAAAGATCATCTAGTTCCAACCCCCCTGCCATGGGCAGGGACACCTCCCACCAGACCAGGTTGCTCAAAGCCCCATACAGCCTGGCCTTAAACACTTCCAGGGATGGGGCCTCCACAACTTCTCTGGGCAACCTGTTCCAGTGCCTTACCACCCTCAGAGTGAAAAATTTCTTCCTGATATCTAAATCTACCTTCTTCCAGTTTGAAGCCATTACCCCTCGTTCTATCACTACATGTCCTTATAAAAAGTCCCTCTCCAGGTTTCCTGTAGGACCCCTTCAGATACTGAAAGGCTGCAATAAGGTCTCCCTGGACCCTTCTCTTCTCCAGGCTGAACAACCCCAACTCTCTCAGCCCATCCTCATAGGAGAGGTGCTCCAGCCCTCTGATCATCTTTGTGGCCCTCCTCTGGACCTGCTCCAACAGGTCCATGGTCTTCTTGTGCTGAGGACTCCAAAGCTGGATGCAGTACACATGCAGTGTTGCATGTGAACCTACCAGCAGTCCTGCATCCAGACCTTCCTTTAATTTCTAGGAGTAAAATTCAGCATATTCTTGTGAGTACAAGAGGTTAACTAATGGAGCCAATGTCAGTCTTCTGTGAATTGCTGCCACTTTGGCATGTTTCTTGTGTGTAACCATCAGAAAGCAGCTCTGCGTGTCAGTCCTTGCTTGGAGGGAGAACAAGAAAGGACTGTGCAGCCTTGAGAGTCATAGTTCAGGAGGGTTTCCTCTGGTGCCTGGAGAAATGTGAGCTGAGGAAGGCAGCCTCTACTGTTTTCTGCACTGGAGCATGTTCTAGTCCGTAGGAGGAGGATCCACCTGCCACATGGCACTTTTGAGGGATTGCTGCGTTTTCAACAGGCGAGACTGGAGCACTATGTTTATTCTTCAGCCTGTGTTTGTTTGTCATCTGCTTTTGCCCACAGTTGCACATCATGCAGAGTCACTTGAAGTACAGCTGTTTGCACCAGCTGTTTGCTGGTGAAAGGGCTGGAAGGAATGTCCTGTGAGGCGCAGCTAAGAACTTTGGGTTTGTCTAGTTTGGAGAAAAGGAGGCTGAGGGGTTATCTCATTGCTCTCTACAGCTTCCTGAGGACGGAAGTGGAGATGGAGGTGCTAATCTCTTCTCCCTGATATCCAGCAATGGGACACATGGGAGTGGTTCAAAGCTGTGTCAAGGGAGGTTCAGACTTGACATTAGGAAACATTTTTTTACGGAGAGGGTGGTCAAACATTGCAACATGCTTCCTAGAGAGGTGGTCGGTGCCCCAAGCCTATTAGAGTTTAAGAGGCATTTGTACAATGCCTTTAATAACATGCTCTAACTTTTGGTCAGCCCTGAAGTGGTCAGGCAGTTGGACTAGATGATCATTGTAGGTCCCTTCCAATTCCTCCCCTCCCCTCCCCTCTCCTCCCCTCCTAATGATACACAGCAGATCATTAAGTTAACAAAAGCTGTGCCTGTGAGAGCATATTTGCCTCAGTCACCACTTCGCTTGCTCTGGAGGAGGTTAGGAGAAAGTAATTTGAGGTGGCCCTTTCCTACATACAGACTATGTCTTTCCCGATTTACCCATGCTTATCATTGCAGATCAGGGTAGAGAGTTAGTGGCCTGAGCCACACCTCCATCCAAATTCATCAAGATGTGTAGAGGTCATCTTTCTTGATCGGAAATACTCATGTAGGGTGTCTCACTGTCTATCCATATGGATCATTACGTATGAGCCTGCGCCTTTTACCACATAACTACTGTAATCTCATCTGTGACATTAACTTATGTTTGTACAAGCAGTTAGTGCTTTGTTCCTCAGAAACCTGGGGTAGATCAGGAACAGTTGGGTTTTGGTCAGGGTTTCTAAAGTGAGATGAAGAATTACTTCCTGTGGAGCTTGCCTGCATAGTTCACAGGTACATAGAATCGTAGAATGGTTTGGGTTGGAAGGAACCTTAAAGATCATCTAGTTCCAAATCCCCTGCCATGGGCATGGTCATCTTTCACTAGACCAGGTTACTCAAAGCCCCCTCCAACCTGGCCTTGAACACTTCCATGGAAATGCATCTTGCTATCCATCCTATCACTGCCTGTTTCATTTTACCTTTTGCTCAATTCTGGTTTTCAACATGAAATTCTTAATCATAGCTCATGTCATATCATCAGGAAATGCCATTATAGTAACCTCACTGCTGGGTTTTTTGCTGTATTTTGGTGCTCACCAGCACCAAAAAATGTGGAGGACACTGTAAACATCTGAGGTTCCAACTGTCAAACCTCAAGATCCTGTTACAAAGAAGTTAGGACAGCAGCTGGGTTACTTTACAAGCTTTGATTAAAATGAACACGTTTACTGCTTCTTAAATATTTTCTTTGGTTTATTTTAGTATTTACAAAAATAAGGCAGGAAAGGCCTTAGGTAACTTTTGTAAACTTACTTTTTTATTAATACCCTAACATGGCTCTGTGTAATTGGCATGTGATTAATACATTTAATGGAGTTTCAGTCTTGAATGTGATTCCTTTGGCACTCTTTCTGATTTTTTCCTCTTTGCTATTCACGTTGGCCACCTGAGACACTTTCTGATTTTTTTCGCATAACATTCATTTTGATTTTGTTAGTTGATAGCATTATTATTTTATCAGATAACCTGATAAATTGTTACAGCAATACTGCAGCAGCAGCCAAAGCACTGATGCTTTCTAATGGCGCACTTTACCTCTGCTCTATTATCACTGCCCATTTCATTATTTGCAAGTTGATTACAGCTGCATTTCTCAGGGGCTATGAAATATTCAGCAGCCCGGACTAGCCTGGGGAGAATCAGTGTCTTTGCAGCCGAACACCTGCCCTCAAAGGCAAAGAGGAACCAAAAACTTCTCATGTTTTAAAACTGATGGGGAAATACATTCTCTGCTTTAGCTTTCCCACAGCACTGACTTAGAGATGCACAGTAATTAAAAAATGCCACTTTACTTATGCTTTTCATTGGCTGAGGGGGAAGAATAAGAATAAATATACAACTAATGCATTTCTGCCATACTTGTCTGGCTACAGCAAAGTAGGAAAGAAATGTTGGTATAATTGGTTGCTCGTGTGTCAGTGTAAGGCAGTTGGCATTCTGGGTGGAGTTGGGAAAAAAAGCTCTCCGTTAAGGGCAAAAATTAACACTACCGGTTATGTTCTCACACTTTCTCTCTGGAGGACTAGCCAGCAATGATTGACTGAAATGTGCAATATTTTACCAAGTAGGAAACAGATAAGATTTTTATAAACAGGATACTTCATAATTAAAGTAAAGAAACAATTGCTTTGACCTTGACACTGAATGAGTAAGGCCAGCATTGTGATAATTGAGAACGTAGCTAAGCAACAGTTCTCCAGGAGCTTGCACTGCTTTATTTTTAGTAGACTACACCAGTAAGGAGGGGGAAAGGGGGGGGGGGGGGGGACGGGACTGAATAAGCAAAGCAACTGGTTAATGGTTACAAAAAAAGAAATTATTTCTGTCTTTGTGAAAAAAGTTTGAGTTGTAATATGTGCTTATAACAATTTTAATTTGGGTTTATGTCAAAAGAAAGTAATTGAATCAGTTATACCCTTCTGTGGTCTGAACAAGCAGATAGCCTGACAGTATCCCTGATTTCTTAAGCTGCTTTAGAGACTTGAGTCTCTTCTGAAAATTAATGGTGTAGAAGAAATGGTATATTCCTTCAGAAATAGGCTCTTTTATATCTATTTCTGCTTGCTTTGGCAGTAATTAAGTTTCCTAATTTTACTGGTTAGTACTGTACAGCCTAATTTATTTGAAAAGTTGGACAGTAATTTTAACTAAATTAATTTGAAAAGTCCTTTAAAGAAGTTCTTGAACACTTACTGTAGATATGCTCTAACTTTGGTTTAAACTAGTCTTACAATACTATGGCAAGCCAGTTCCCTACAAAGTTAACTATGTAAGACCCTTTAAATCTGAAATAAACATCCAGGGAAAGGAAAGTACTTTCTTCTAAGTCAATTTACAAACCGAGTTAGTTTAGTTTTTCACATAGGCAATGTTAAAAAAAAAAAAAATCAGTCTGAGAAGTTCAACATTTTTATTATGTAGGCCTTGCAGGATTGATTGTAACCATATGGCCACTCCGTTATCCCGTAAGTAAAAGTATATGTTGCAAGGCTGGTGCTAATGGAAAGTTTGCAACCTCTTTACTTCTCTTGGTTCCGAGTAAATCTCTCATCATGACTTGGATGCTCTTTCTTTAGATACCAAACCAATACAATTACTAAGTAACACCGAGTTCCTGCTCATAAAACTGGAGCAGTTGCAGAAATCTCTCTGAAGATACTGTCACTGCATGGGTATAAACTACCCTAACTTTACATACAGGAGCCTTTAATTCTGATTTGGTCTGTGAAATCCGCATTATTGGCAACATTACATGGGTGAGAGAATCAAAATGTCCAAATTCTCAGCCTAACTTCTTTATCAGATCTTTGAATGTCAGAAGATAGTAAAGAGGTAAAAAATAATAAAAAGGAGTTTGAAAACTGTATTAGTTACTCTAGGGTATTTTAAACACAGGAAGGAAACCTTTTTCTAAAGTACTTTTTTCTTGATATGATTTTAAATTTGAAGAAACAGTAGATAATGTACATTGTCTGATATATTCTTATGGTGTGGCATAATTGAATTCAGAATTGTGAATTCTTCTTTCTTTTTTTTGCCTAGGAGGAAACGTTTGTCAATACTGTATATCACTTGAACATCAAGCTCGACAGATACTCCAAGGTAATTACTTATGCAACTGCTTTTTGTTTCCGGTGGTGGTCAGCTTGGCTTTAGTTCAGTTTTGTGAAGACCCCTGTAATTTATGAAAGTGCCAGTGCTAAGCAATTAAACTGGGTAGCAGCAATGTTACAAGTAGCTTTTACAGAAGCTGTTGCTTTCAGCTTCGTGATCTGTGATGTGCTGTGTGAGATGCCTCTGTGTGTGTGTGTATAAAATGAAGATGTGATACGTTTTGAAAATGCAGTTGTTTTCATGTCTTAAAAATCAGCAGTACCAGTCCCAGCTGAAAGGTAAAATCAGCTGGATATGGGTTTGTATGTGATCATTCAGAAAGCCCTTCCTTACCCCTCAGCATCCTGGTCTTCTAGCTGGTTGTCTTCCTGGAGCTGTGTGAAGGCACCACGTGCTGTGCTCTGCAGCGCTGGCACAGGCTTTCCTGCCCCAGATGATGGGAGTTTTGGTCAGTGGATCTGTTTTGGTCAATCAGAGCGATGATTGCCCCATTGGAAATTGCTGTCTTTGCTCACTTTGCCAAGTTCTTAAAAGCTGGTTCTGCTGTTGTGATTGCTGTAGATGCTGCAGGTCTATGCATCATGTTTGCTTGTTTCAAAGGCTGTTTTGAAGGCCTAGCAAATGAGGTCTCTGTTGGTATGGACAGAAAATAAATAACAAAACAGCCGGGGATTCGTATTTCATGTTCAAGTTACAAAGCCCTCCCACTGTGGTGGGTACGGAAAAGAATACTGTGGTTAGGAAGTTAGTCTGGGCATGCAGTCTACAAGGCATATCTGGTACCTTTGCATGGAGACCAATGAGATCCATCCAGTCTTCAGTATGTAAACTGGTGCTGCTTGCATTCGTTTAGGTCTGATGAGATTTGAGCAACCTCAGGTTTATATTGGGTTGCCACTTAAATAACTAACATCTCCCAGCACCTGGCAGATGGTTAATTTTCAAACGCTGCCGTTATTTTTTTATTCCAGGTATCCCGGCCCTTGCTGGGTGGCTGTTTCCAATAAATGATGGTATGATACTGGACTGGATTTGGTTCTATGTGATGCACTCAGTTTGTGGCTGAGTTGAAAAATGCTGGGAAGATTTCAAGTCCCTTCCTTAGCGCAATGATAGCCTTGAAACTTTCTGTGGAATCAGTGCTTTGCTAATGCATACCAAGCAGGTGGTGTTTACTTACGACATGTTGCTAAGACGATAAGTGAAGAACCCTGAAGGTAACCACATTACACTAACTGACCTGGTACATGTTCCTAAAGAAAAGCTGGTTTGCTCACTCAAGGTTACTGGTTTAACTTTGCTTCTGCAGAAGCTGAGACCACACCTCTGGTAACATACCCGGTTACTGCAACTTGTCTGACCAGTTACCTCCTAAGCTACAGTAGCTGGTTGTACGAGTTTGTGTGAATATACTCCAAGTCCCTCTCTCAATCTCTTTCTGTTATCACTACATAGTACAAGAGATGCTTCAAGCCCAAATCCTGAGCCCATGAGAAGTGCATAAATATAACTGACGTATGATTGATGGAAATATTGCTTCTTGGTAGTATTTGTCTTTAAAATGAATGTAGAAGTCAACGAGCTTTACCAGACACTTTAAAGATAGAATTAATGTAGAATCAATTTAATATCACACATGCTTCTGGAGTCTTAACTTGTGGAAGCCAGAGGATTATGATAGTTGTCTTTAAATCTGTCAAAGATGAAGCGTTTTAGTTCTGAACTCTCAATCTCTGTAAGAGATACTCAGACCTGGAAATGAAACACCTCTGAAAGGTGAGGGTTTTTTCTTTCTCTTCCCTGTTGAATAACTCATCATTTTGGAAATTCTGTTTGCAATAAAAATGTGTTGATGAGACTGCTGCATGTCTGAAGGACCTGGATGACCTGAACTCTTGCACAGGAAATCAGAAATTGTGAACAGGTTATCATGCCATGTAATCCTCCATCAGCGTTAGACAGCCACACGGTGCCGTCGGAGTACAGCTATAGGTCCAGCAAATTTTCCTTCCAGTTCAAAAACGTTGGGCATCTTAGAGCTGAAACCCCCCCCAATGGTTTTATGGGGGTTTTAGGGTCTTTTAAAAACCTGGATTTACTTCTCTGATCCCATTTATGGTACAACCCAGAAACAGTTGTTTGGCCTTGAGTGAGGCTGGACGGTAAAGACAGGACCCTTTCAACCAGCTTTGCTGGAGGAGAAATAGTGTTAACTTTAGCCTGGCAGTCTGTGATTTTTGACTGTGTGGAAAAACAACCAACCTCCCCATGGATCACCTTACAGCTCTGGTTTAGAGAGTGGCTGAAGGAAGTACTTTCAGATGGAGGTGGCAAAGGCAAGTGTGGCCAGTGATAAAGGAGGTGGGTGGACCGAGGACTTCTTTCAGCCAGTCAGGCTGCTGAGGGTCTCTCAGTGTGAAGCCACATCTCCAGGTGCTGTGTGCACACAAAGGTCTGGGTATTTCACTGAAGGGTTCCTCCCCAGAGGTTGGTGTGGGTCTGCCATGTCAAGGGCGAGAGGTTACAGTCGGCCTTGGGTTTAGGAGGCATGATTATTGATTTAAATAGCATAAAAAGCATAAGAAAGTGTGGGTTGAGTAGTTGTTGGTGAAGTGTCCAAGGTGAAGTGGTCCTGGCCCCCAAGGGCCGGCAGGAATACATGTTGTACAGTCATGTTGTTACAAGCAGAGGAAGGGCGGTTTCTCGTGGTAGGTGTTGTGGGGTAAGGGAGCTGTGAGAGGTGAAGAGCAGGGCAAGGGTCTCTTGGGTAGGTGTCTAGCGGGATGGCTGAGGTGTTTGCAGGCCTTCCCCTGTAAACCCGTGTCTTCTGCAGGACACGCAGGCCTGGTGTGACACGTGTGGTGGTCGTGTCTGGGCTTTGCAGTGGTCCGCCATGTTCCCCGTGTCTCTACTCTGGGTCGTCTGGCCTGCTGTTGGCATGGCAGGGGCCCAAGGCGTGTGGCTGAAGGAAAGGGTGTGTGCCGGTGAGCCAGGTGCCAGTAGGAGAGGGCTTGCTGGTATCTGAGAGCTCACCAAGACTGGGGGAGCACTACCAGGAGCCCGGCCCTGCCGGCTGCTGGAAAGGCAGCAAGAAGGGACGAAGACATGCTTCTCTCAGAGCTGCTTCAGTGCACGGGGCACGTGGTTTGGTGCTTAAAATTTACAGCTTGCCTGTGTTGGGAGTTACTCAGGAATTAGCTGCTCTGCCTTCAGTTTCCATCCTGCCTGTTTCCCTAATAATGTCCACATGCAAACAGTCCACCGCCCAGGGCTGGGGTTTGTGTATGTTCAACATAAATAAAAAAACCATACAAGCTTCAGCCTGGGCCTTCTCCTTTTTGCATGTGTGGGTTTTAAGGGGTGGCAGTTGATTTTGGATTTTTGTGTGTGGTTTTTTGTTGGGTGTTTTGGGGGGTTTTCTGTTGGTTTTTTGTTTGTTTTGTTGGTTTTTTTTCTGGAAAGCCCCCCTCTCCTTGTCTTTAGCATTTCCCTTTCTCTGAGTTGGTAAAAGCATTTTTGATCTGTGTTGATGCTAATGGGCTCCACCGTGTTGGCTAGTGTGAGCCTCAAGACATCTCTTGTCTCCGCCACCGTCAGTAGTAGCCTCTGCACGTCTGCAGGTCCCCGTCCCCGAGACGTCAGGTTTTCCCTCTGCTTTCTTTACCCTGCCCTTCCAGATGGCCGGCTCTCCTGCAGGAGTAAGCACCCCCCGGGCAAGGGCACTCAGCTGCAGCTCCTCCATCTGAAAGGGTCATAAATACATGAAGTTTGTGCTTTTCATTACACTGAACCTAACAGGAGGAGCCGCCTTGTCAGCATGCTCCCAAGGGGAGGATCTGCACTAAAGGTCTGCATAACAACAGGGAGGGGGGTGAAAAAAAATAAAACACTTTGAGAGCAATGTCCCTGGGCTGGATGTTGGTGACTCGGAGTCAGGGATCTCGGAGGTCACTCGTGGGCCTGACTGCAGCTCGCCGTCTTGCTTTTACCTATTTGTTTCCTTCCTCCTTTGCTGTTCGTGTGGCCGTGCTGCCGATCCTGAATGCCTGTGGCTGTTATGAGGGATGCTGGCAGCGAGCACCGGCGGCTTGCCCCCCTGTCCCAAAATAACCCAGCCACCTCCTCACAGGTTTCCAGCGTGGAGTGGATGTTTGCGAGGAACGCGGCGGGAAGGCGGCGTTTTTGAGGAGGTGAGGATCTGTGAGGCTTTGGCGTCGCTGGCCCTCAGTGAGTGGGGAAGGGAGGTGACACCCGCTGTTGGCAGGGGCTGAGTGCTGCTGCCCAGCACAGTGTGGAGGACACGGAGGTGGAAGGCAGGAGGTGTAGGAGTTAGGCTCGTGCGGGTCCACCTCCAGTAAGGAGCAGAAAACAAGCAAGCAGCGATTCCCACCCGTGCTGCGAGCTCGCCCTATATGGCACGTTTAACAAAACCCGACCTTCTCAGATGTAATGTAAAGGAATTAAAGAACCACCTCGCAACAGGAGTTACGGTCATTTTCAATAGAGCCGTCTTGTAGAAGTGGAGTGATTCAGATACTCCTGTGGCGGGTTTGCATCTGCGGGGCTACAGTGGCGGATGTCGGACCGACAAACTACACTGACGGCAAAGATAGACTTACGTTGCAGGAATGGCTAAAGTGATTACAGGGCTGCATGAATGATTAATTTACCCTGCTGTTGTTTCACTTTTGATCCCAGGTCCTCTGAAAAAAAAAAAAAAAGGCAATTTTGGAAGAAGATGTTTTTAAAATAAAAAATAAGTCAGTTGTAATAATAGCTTTACTATGCAGATGTGCACCAAAACTACTCCAAGAGGAACAGAGTAAAAAATCTGTTGCTACTGTATGTCTGTAACATGAATATTTGAAATTCACCAAACACTTTGCAATCAGAATATCTATACACATTTTAAGAGGACAATATTATTATTCTTCAAATAGGGTATGCAGTGACATACTGGCAGTGCTTTCTTAATAACCCTCCTTTAAGTTCAGTTTAGAAAGCATTTGTTTTGTTATTAAAATTACTCCACATATTTGAGACAGACTTCAGCTGATCAACTGCCTAACACGTGTTAGACACATATTGATTTTTTTGTCTTAGCCCAACGTTTCCCCTGGGCATCATATTATTTATTCATAAAGCAGAAATGATGTCTGACAGGCAGTTAGAGGGGTGTAGAGCTGTAGTCCAGAAACAATGTGAAAAGCTTTGCAAGGACCCCAAGAAATCAATGTGCTGATGCTAAAGAGCAGCCTTTTAATTCTGAGCACACGTTCTTGCAATCGTTCAGTGTGGAAAAGGAAATTTAAATAACAAATAGTTACTATTAAAACTGCAGGCCTAAATTTTCATTCATCTTTATTCCAATTATCTGAGCCAAGGTGGAAATAGGCAGAGAAGGCAGCTAGCCAAGCCCAGACACCTCTCAGCCATAAAGCAGGCTTGCTGCTCTAGCCCTAATTTGTATGTTTGTATCTAAATTTCTGTTGGAAGTGAGATATTTTTATCAATAAAGATTTAAAACCTGAGCATTATTCAGAGAGCCAGATATTCCTAAAATGTGCGTGATTCATAACCACTTACTCTAATTGAGTATTAGACTGATGTCTGTACAGCAGATTAAAATAATAAATAGCTGGTATTTTTAGAATGTAAGTTGAAATATTTTGATAAGCTAGTCATTGTGATAGACCCGTTTGAAAAAAATTAGGCAAAAGGAGATTTGTCCTGGTTTTGTTCATTCAAAATTAAATCACAGGATACTATCGAGCAGCATTTGCTGGTAGGAGATACATTTTATTTCAAAAAAGGTTTTGTCTACTGAGAAGAAATAAAATATCAAACTCACAGGTGGTATTAGGAAAGTTTTTATCTGACCTTATACTTCTCTCAGCAAGATAAGTAACTTTAATTATTAAAGTATTATATTTGAAATGAGCTAGACGTCTGAATATCTTGTCAAATCAGGCCACTATGGAATTTGTTTCTTGTTATTTAAAACACAGATAATGCAGTAAAAAAAAATAGCACGTCACCATGTAATTAAATATTTCCTCTTAATGTATAAACACAGGGGAGCTGAACTAAATTTGTTCTGGCATTTCTTGACTTTCTAGTGCTTGACTTTGAACCTGGATGTTCTTTGATATATAGGGTTGGGAATTTCAAAAATTGCTTTGCATATTTTAAGGGGGGAGGAGAAATATAAGAAAAGAATTCGTTTCTACTCTAATGACATGGAAGTTACTGTCTTTCTCTTGGTTAATGAGAAGATCGTGTTATTTACAGTGAAACCAAGGCACATGTTAACCTCCTGAAGCTAAGAAGTTAACACGTATTCCTTAAATTGGTCTGCAGAACACCTTATAGTTGTTTTCCCCAGGGAAGGCTTTGACCTGTTCAATCATGAAACACCACAATAAATGCAATTTTAAATCGCTCAACTGGGACAGCATAATCTGCGTCCATCCAGAATAAGTAAGAGTATCTGAAACATGCACACATTTATATTTTCTTCCCAGGAAGTGGTCTTTGAAGAGAAGGGGAAAATATGATACCTCACTGGTATCTTCTAGGAGATCAAATGTATGAATTTTCACATTTAGTATTCTGACATACGAAGGTGGCATTGGGGAAGCACTGCAGTGTTTTCATTTGCCTGTCTTTCATGGATTTGAAAATCTAATTTCATTTGACTCAATCTGAAGAACGTGTAGCAAAAATGACATTTTCCTGGGCTATTGTACATGTTGCAATAGGCATGTTTTTTATGGTTGCTATCTGATGAGAACATGAAGTCATGAAAATACTTCATTTCCCAAAAATGGATGTATTTTGATTTGCTCTTGTCAATACTTTTGGATGCTGCCGTTAACTCACAAGAGTTA
Organism: Pluvialis apricaria; assembly: GCA_017639485.1. NCBI lineage: Eukaryota > Metazoa > Chordata > Aves > Charadriiformes > Charadriidae > Pluvialis > Pluvialis apricaria. The sequence goes on along the minus strand of CM030008.1, from coordinate 138,544,677 downwards.
CCATGTATTTACAAGCAGGTTTTAAATAACAAATTTACTGCATAATGTTAAGGATGTCTGAATGTTAAGTAGCGACTTTAAATGTCACTTTTCCAAACTGTTAAACTAGAGCTGTAATAATAATTCTTTTAATCTATTTAGATAGCTGGTAGCTGGTCAGTTAATAAGTTTTGTTCATCCAAAGCTCAACGGCATCTCTGCCTCTCTGAACTCTATTTTCTTAATTGAGTTCTGTCATTACTGTTGTCAGGAACATAACTCTTTGCTTTTGACAGCAGAAGAATACCCAGCCCTGGATAAAGCACTAAAACATGGATACATGCATTTTCTGCTTCACTAGCCTGGAGTGCTCCTCAGGACACTCGGAGGAGGTCTGCACCAGAGCTGGTCACCTGAGGTCTCCCTCTAGTCAGGGGAGGGAAGTAGCTACTTTTAGGGCATGGTTCATTTAACTTGTTTTGGAGGCTTATTTTATTGTATGGTAAGTTGCATCTTATAAGAGCCTTATAGGATGCTTTAGTCTGAAAGGAGTGTAGGTACCCAGTTGTGGGGTGGAATTCAGCTTCAGGCTGAGACATGCACGTTGAGTTACTTCTGAGCAGCTGGGTCCTCATGTGAGCACAGCATCTCTCTCCGGGTCAGTGGAGATGTCATCCCTGTAGCTGGTGGAGCCTGGAAAGCTGTGCCGCTCTCCCTGGGCCAGGCGCTGCTCTGTGGGATCGCTCGGTACAGACGACCGACTGGGCTGGACTGGGTGCAGTGTTCTTGTTATCCAGGTGCTGGGACTCAGTGCGCTCTTCCAACCCATGGTTATTTAGGACAGTGATACATTAGCAAGCTAGTGTGTTACCTACTGGCTTTCCTTTGAGTGTTGATTCTTACTAGCTTTTAAAGGATGTAGTGAAGAGCACTAATCAAAAAAATGAAAGATAAGCCATATTTTTTAACAGGCATTTCATTATTAAGGCTTATCTGAAAACAGTACAGCAAAAAGAGTTTCCTTAATTTTGTGATGTTGTTGTGTTCGTAAAATTCTTTTCTTCTGATGGTTTGCTGGAACTTTTGATGAGAAGTGATTGATTTGGAAACCGCCGTTAAAAAAGTCGTGTATGGGAAGAAGATATCTGTTGTCTTTTTCTATTTTTACCTTTTTTTCCCCCTAAACAATAATTTACCATATGTCAATGTGTCTTTGGTGAAACACCTTGCCTCACCAAACAGAGGCTTAGTAAGAGGTTAGCAGATACTAGTCCTTCTCACGGGTCGGTTGGGTAAAAGGCAGCACTGCTGTTGAGACTGTCATCTACTAAAAGGCAAATGTGTTTTAAGACCACAGTTTGTTACTGAACTCAAATGGACCCTAGATGCCTCTACGCTCTTAACTTTGTAAAATGGCTGAGCTAAGAAGACGACAGAAAAAATATTATCTGAAATATTTTCTAACAGAATTAAATAGCAGGTACATATGTAAATCAATTTATAAAAGACCAAATTAGTCGTGGAACACAGAAGTTTCCAACTCTTGCATACAGATATTTTAGGAGTCATTAGAAGATAGTAACTCATGAAAACAACCAACTTAGCTAATGATGTCCTGGGCTTAAAAAATCAACTGTGAAGGATGTTGAATGAGGCATGCTTCTTCCTCCAGAGATGTCTGTGGACTGAAAGGTGTTTAGGAGGCAGCCCTAGGGCTGCCTGTGGTCATGAAGCAATGCCACCCCTCAATCCACTGTCAAGCATGGTCCACATATAGCTTGTGTAGCTTTTACCTTGTTCAAACCTGCTGTATAAAGAAATGTTTTCTTGTGAGCATTTCTGTAATATTCATCTGTCTCTCTTATAATAATGGCAGGAAGAAGCAGCCTGATTTCATATCCAAAGCCTTTTTGGCCCATCCGTCCACACATCCCTCCAGTTCACCTGCAATATCAGCTTCATCACTGACTTGCCATGTATCCGAACCAGCATCTGTGGGCTTTATTCGTTGCTACTGTCGAAGTGAAGGATGAGCTGTGGGCAGACATCAACACACTTAACCTCATTTTCCCCTTTTAAATCCCTTCTTAAAATCTCCTCTGCCATAATCCCTGGAAAAAAAAAAAAAAGTAGGTTAACGATGTGTTACAGCCACTGCCTCTTGTGTTGGCTGATGCCGTCTCTTTGTTTCCTCCTGCTTCCTCGTCAACCATCCATATCCACTTATTGGCCTTTTTTTTTTTTTTTTTTTTTTTAAATGTTCAAATGTGACTCTCAGAGGCCAGAACCATCTTTTTTGGTCTCTCTGAGCACAGCCTCCGGCATGCCTATGTCCTCGCCTGGAACTCCTACATGCTATCATAACAGAAGGGAAAATAACTGTGATGGCTCAGTGCTTCACAACTTTCGTAGGCTTTGTCACAGCACCATGTGAGGGAAATTAATGTTGTTATCATATGGCAAAGGTGAAAAATGAAGGCATATGTCCCTAATAAGGAATGTTCTTAAAATATTCCTATTAATTTTGAATGTCTGAGCTGAAATACAGATATCTTTCTTTCTTAAGAGCTTCTGGCATTCCTTAGTATTTAATATCAGATCTCTGAGCACTTCCATTTGTAGGTGTATGCTCAGCACTGCTGCAGATCAGGAGCTTGGGAGACGGGAGGTTTGAGTATGGACAGGACGTTTGCTCAGTGTTACCAGAACCTATGTCACCAGTTTAATAACAATACTTCCTCAGGTCTCCTTCCATGGCGAGTTTATGCGTTCCAGATTATGGAACCAAGGCAACACAATCCTATGGGCTGGCAGTACTCAGAAAAACAGTAATAGAGGAGCCTTCCCCTACTCCTGTGTTCATATGCCCCTACTGTGTAGACCATCAGCTTTCACGTGAGGGCATGATGTGTGCCTGGGCTGCAAGGACAGGCTGAGGCACGACCACGGGCACTGGAAGCTGTGCTTTCAGGGCAGCGTGTGTTTTGCTGCAGGCAGAGTCGCCGGCTCTGCACGCTGCCGCACTGCTCGGCTGAGCCCAGGGGACTGCTACTATTGGGAGAGCATCAGCCTGGGCAGGTTTGGGTAGGTTTGCACTGGGACCACAAAAGGTTCCTCCACGCCTGCAACATATAAATATTATAATAAATATAAAAGCTTTTTTTTTTTTTACATAATATACCTTACTGCTGTTACTACTTAGTAGTTTTCTTAAAATTTAAGTTCCACTTCAGTATCTTTTATTTCAATAAGGGTTATGTTAATTGGAATAGCACATTTAGTCAACAAATGTTTATTGAGGGACAATAGTCTTCCTGTAGATCGCATATCTCATAAAAACTCTGCAGCGTGCTGTTAAAAGCATTTGTTTCCTTTTATTGAAATGTAGGACTTACACACAATACGTGCCAGTATAGGGTGGGATAAGGTTTTAGCTACCATTTGGGATAGGAATATTGTAATTGCCATTGAATCTATTTTTCAATGTCTCTGTTGGCAGATCTGGGCGTTGTACTCTTATTATACAGAGTTTGATGGTTTTCCCTTCCTGAAATCATGCTAAATCTCAGTGTATGGCTTTTGTTGGTGTGTAGGGACATCATGATTTTAAATGTCACCGTCTGTGACATTTTTGAGACAAGTAGCATATACCAAGGAGAAACTAAACTTCAATTTCAGTGGTGTAAATCCTCTTTGTGATGTCTTTAGGTGAGCCGTTGGTGTCTCTCAGTAAAACAGGTACTGTTGGAGGCCCAGGTACTTGGCACCTTTGGCACAGAGAGTATCTCCATGTTGCATGATAGACAAGGGGAATGCATCCATGACAGGTTGACTTGTTTGACGGTGGTGGATTGGGGTTGCTGACATATGCTGCCAGAAAAGTTAGTGAATGGGAGAAGTACATAAACATTATTTACATGTCTTTTGTATTTGCAGGATGTTTTTCTGTATGTCCATGTGCAATTAATTTCTAATTGATGCTTGAACAAACATAGACGGGGCTACACTACGAGACTTTTTACTGGTGTGAAAGAGGTTGTAAGGTGAAAAGTCAAAATATACAAGGCTCAGTCTCTAAAAATATATGAAATAATAATATATTTCTTGCTTAATGGGGAAGTCATATAGTGGATCTGATAATATGAATAATTTAAAACCCCAGACCATCCATTTGGTTTAAGCAACCATCAAATGGTATCAGCTTGGCTCAGTAGTGACTTGACCCCTCAATTATATTAATTGCTGTGACTAAAACCTACTGTATTATCTTCCAGATATTTGATATATGGCATAACTTAACTCCTACTTGGGAATTTGGATTGACTATTGTTAATCAGTTTAATCAATGAAACATCCACATAATACTTACCAAGTTCTTCTAAAGAAAGTATCGAGCACTCTCTGCCTGGACACCGCCAGCAGTGGATGTGGGCTTGGGCTTTCAGCCTTACCTCTGCGTGTTCTTATGTCTGTGTGTATCTTGTCTGAAACCATAAAAACTTTTAAACGTGTTTTATGGCCATCCATTGAACAAAGAAAGCTGCAAACATCCCACTGAATATAAACTTGCGATGGACTTTTTTTCAGCGCTAGTGAAGCTGTAGTCTGCAACTTGCTTTGAGGTAACTGAAAAAGAAAATGGGAAGAAGCATACCAATCAATATACCATCGCTATGTTTCTATTTAGAGGCCTTTTAAGCATGCCTTTGCAAATGGTTGCCTTAAAGCTTTTAATGTTCTTGCTCTGCAAGAAGCTGAGCAACATTTTCAGTGCTTATTCACAGCACATACTCTTGGCATCTATTCCTGCAGTCCACATCAGGCAGAAATCCCCCTCGAATTAAATGGGCTTTCTGCCTGACACAGTCTCTCATTCTAAATAAGTTAGCAGTAACAGACTTAACTATAAATTATTTTTTGCTCTGGGCGCATTCCCTAATAATTACCCTCCACTAGTAAATACTTCACTGTATCAGTGAGATACAAGAGCTTTTAATTCTCTAAACTCAGCAACCGTCTTTTATTTCAGGACTGGTTCTGTTGGAAGAGGAGTTTGGTTTGTTTTTATGATAAGAGAGATCACTCTTAAAAACAAACCTGAGCATATAATTAGGACATTGCCTTACGAAAATGCTACCTTATAATATGTGAAATTTTAAGTTCTTCCCCACTGAGCACCTTCTGCATTAGAGGTTGGGGTGGCCAGGTCTAGGAGGGCTGGGTGCTTTTTTAAATACTTTTATTTTCCAGGTATACATTAATATTGAGAATAGACTGATTCATGCTAGACTACGTTTTTAGTATGGATTTAATTCCACGAGGAGTCAGGGTAGTGAAATGTGCTGCATGGCAGCTGGCACAGCAGCATTTTTAATCAAATAATAGATTCCAGCTGGTGGGGAGTCAACTGAGTTCTGAAGCAGACGTGACTTAATGCAGATCTTCCTTATTTTTTCAATAAAGTGTTTTACCTTTGCATATTAACCAAATGTAAATGGAGGAGGGGAAGTGAAGGAAAGCAAATTTGTAGGTTTGCTAGAAATGAAACGGATTGTTATAACCTCATAAAGTGAGTTAAACAAGGGAGAATATGGGGTTTTGTGTTCTGAGTGATAAATTATCTTGGACTCTTCCCACATATCATGAAATGATTTCTGGTTTGCAGGTGTGCTTGTGATTACAAGATTCATTTTCCTTTGCAGTATTCCATTGAATATTGCATTTGGTGCTCTTTAGCTACCTACTACTGTCACTGTCACCAAGAATTGTCCTCACATTAGTCATCAGTCTCTGTGCTGTGTTTACCTGGCTAGGTTACAGCACAGTGGTGTGAACAATTAACCCTGGCAGCAAAGTGGGGGACTTTCTGGTGTCACTGAACTGGCAGTTTTTTTCAGACAGTCCTTTTTCAGTAATGCCCTTTTCTGTGCTCTCACTAAAAGTGTAAAGATTTTGATAGGATTCAGATAATGAGGATCTTATCGATAGGTAGAGCTGAAACAGTGTAATTGTGCTGCAAAGCCAAATGGTGCTGGAAAGGTCAGTGCATGTTGGAAAATGTCAACAGGTGCTGCATTTTCAATGATTTTTTTTCTTGTTAGCTTCTATCCCATGATCTAAGCTCAGCACTTAGCCAGGACAAGCAACTCATTCATCACTTGATGCTTACCAGGGCTTAGTTCATGCTGTTGAAAGAAATGGCAAATGCCACAAAAAGAACATATATTGGCTAAGACTTTTTCTTCTCCTAGTGTTCTCCCCATCGGGAAGCTGAAAGCGATATGCTGGCTCATTGCCTTTCTGTTATTTCACTGTTGGACATTCCTCGCAGAACCAAGGTGAAGTTCAACATCCCCCACCAGAATCAGCAGGGTCTTGGTGGGAGCAGGTATCCTGCTGTCCTGTCTGCAACCGAGAAGTGTGAACCTTTGATGAGCTGCTAACTCCCATCCCATTAGCTGGAGCTGCAGAGATTTGATATTTCACATGGTCCAACCCAAAAGTAAATAGAGTATGAAAAAGCATGTCTGATGTGAGGAGACCTTTTCTGAGCTGAGTGATCCCCATTCCCTCCCAGCCCCCCTGAGGTCACTTGTTTCGATCAGGAACTGCCGCATGATAGGGAGATCAAAGCCATTGGAAGCAATCAGACCTCTTCGTGACATCTGCTGAAAAATGTGCTACAAGGTAAGTTTTCTCTTAAAAAAAAATTGTTTATTTTCACTTTATCTGTGTGTTTAGAACTTCATCCTCGGTAAAAGTCCTATGGAACAAGAATACTAAGGAGTATTTTTATGTAGATGGCTGCAATTAACATAAATCTATTAATCTAGACTAGCAAGAGAGTATTGATTGCAGTGTTTTTGCATTACCTTCTGACAAGATGCAGAAATGAAAAACAAAGCCAAATTGATCTCATCATTTCAGGAGTTGTCTTGAGAATAAAAATAAATATTCACATAGCTTCAATTTATTGCCTGTATTATTTCCATGATGTTTCTGTAGTTATTGTCTGTTTCTGACAACATTACAGTATGTATTAGAGACGCTTTGTGTTGGGTTTGGTTTTGCCATGTCAGTCACCTTGTTCCTCATGTAGCTTATTGATGACTGAAGTAAGTTGAAAATGGTTCTGAACATGGAAAATGCACAGAAAAAGAAAAAAAGTAATCTGAGCTATGGCAGATCCTAATAGGAGTTTGAAGGAGATAACTTAGGTAAGCTTTTATATTGAATATTATGAAAAGTTCATATTAAGCTTCTGTTGTGCATTGGTAGTTCAGGAGGTGCACTGGAGGCCTGGTTGCTTGTGTCTGTGACTCGTCAAAATGCCAAATTTATTTTGGTGCAAAATGCTAGATTTGAGACTCGCTTTTTTTTTCATACAGAAGCAAAATTGGGCCATTTGGAAACATTAATGAAACAATATGGAGAAAAATTCATCCCAGAGCAGCCACGTGTATTTTGGCCAGGCACTTTGCTGTAGCACCAAGAACCCAGCCTCAGGTCTCGTCTGACACATCCTGGACAAATCTTCTTTAATGCAGACAGTCAGTGGCTTTCAGTCAGGAACACGTATCTCCTTCTTTCTCCTGCTCTCACTATTCATCTGGAAATCTTAACCCACATCTGGGAAATATTTCTAACATCAGCTTCCTTAGGAAGTGACATATTACTGCAAAATATTTCAGTGGCCTTCAGTTTCGAACCAAATTTGATAAATTTAGAGTCAGCTTTGGTAGTTGAAACTAACCTGGGTGAGAAGTGGATATGTTCTCATTTTCAGAAGGACCCTGTGAGTTAACAGGCTTTACGTTCTCTGAGATGTACACTAATGTGCATCAGCTGAGGTTGTGATGACCAGGTTAAAGATACGGGTTTGTCTGCAGCCTGATCGACTGGAATGGCAGTACACTGGTTTTCATTTGGATGTATTGAGTTTCATGCACCACCTGCAAAGATTGGACCAACAATCTGGTGGTTTTAATGAAGTTTTGTCAGATTTGCAGGATTCATTTCAATGAAAGCTGATAAACGAAGGCTAACATATCACATATTGGTCACGTAGTTTAAGAAAGCAGCTATTTCAGAACTAATTAATCTGTTTATGAAATAATCTAATAAATATTTAATGATTTGTATGATTCTTATAAACAAATACTTGTGCTTGTAGATGCTAATTACATGAGCAGAGCCCTTCACTTCGCATGGGCAGAGTTATATTTGTGTTGAAGTGTTTGTTGTATTCATGCCAAAAAAACAACCAAAAAACCTCATTAAGATCTGATCCTTTAAACGTGCATGTGCTTAACTTGACTACTCAAATAATGTTGCTTTGGCAGTGTTAATTTCAATACTTTGATCATGAAATACCTCACGTAAGGGGGGTGGTGGAAATTAATACAGCTGTAGCGTTGATCTGTATAAACAGTCATTAATAAGTACATGTTGCACCCTTCCCTGGAGGCAGAAAACCATGTTTCTGCTGAGTTGACGAGTAAAATGAAGTTGCTCACCAAAGGTACTTATTGTCTTGAGATCCATTTTGCTGCTGCTGTCTTAGCCCGAGCTCAGACTTCAGGGAGACTGTTTCTGTATTTTCCCGTGCACGGACTTCTCTGGGGGCTGCTCGCCGGTGTTCAGGCTCGTACTCCAGATCACCATATGTTACCTGCAACACCTTCGGCCCAGTTCCCTGAGCTGGACTAGGGATAGCACAAAGACATTTCTAAAGGTAAACAAGAACATTACTTGACTGTCTTTACAAATAACAGAAGATAATTTGTTTGCCTGGTGGAAGAGGAATGTTTACTATCTAGCAAGGAAGGAAAAGTACTTTCCCTCCAGGCTTTACTAAGTAGAAAAAATTACTGCAGCCTAAAGCTGACTGAAGCCCCTCAACCTCTCACGTTAGATACCAGCAAATCCTCAACTGAGGTTTTGGGGATACAAAAGAAGAGCCCTGGGATCTAGCAGGGGGTGGGCTAAACCAAGATTAAGAGAGAAGTATGGGAATAAAAATAAAAAGCCATATAAAATTCATGAAGGGTGCGGAAAGGAGATCAACAAGAAGATGACAAGGGTAGATTTCTGTGATTGTTGCTTCGGAAGGATGGCTGGCAAACGCTCTCACCTGACAGCATTTCATAGGCATTTCTGCCTGGCCAAGATCTCATTTATAATTATAACAAGGTTTTTGAATTTCTTCTGCACTACTCCTGTGTGGAGTTCTTCCTGCATTGGTTTTCATGTTTATTTTCTCAAAGGAGAAAAAAATTTGCAGACTGCCCAAATATTCTAAGAAGAAAAGCCAGCCGTTTGTTTAAGCTGGCTCTCAATATGCAGAAAGTTGCCTCCAAAGAAAATGCTAATGTTTGGCTTTAGGCTTTCCTGGGAACACAAATAAACTGTTGTTTATTTTTTGTCTTGGGAGATTTTGTAGGTGTTTTTATTTCTTCCTTGTTCTTTTAGGCCTTTTTTGCTACTAATCTAGCATCTCGCATAACTTTGATATTTATCTTTGCAATAGAGTAATTTACATGAAGATATGCAGGGTTTTGAGAATGTTTTCTTTACCAGTAGACAGAATAGGAAGTTAAAAATCATCTGTTTTCCATTCCGTATCTGTTTTGCAGTACACGTTGAAAGAGACATATGCTGCCGCATGTGTGATGAGGCTAATTCTGCCTTTGCCTTAATGAAGCCTTTCACACTGAGCTTCCATTCTGATGAATTAATTGAGAAATTGGGAATTTAGGTTTACAACAGGCTCTCGTGAAATTGCTTTGTTACAGCACTGGCTCCTCGCTCAAAGCTCTGTGAAACTCACCCAGCCCCTGGTCCACTCCAGCCTGCTGCTGCCACTGCGCTCTGGTTCTTGAGGGTCATCCAAGGGAAGCTAGGGGTGATTGAAGGCTTCAGGAGGTTCCAGTGCTGCTTCGGGTACAGCCTTGCTGGGAAATTAAAACTGAGTCTTGATAAAGCAACAAAACCTCACGTAGGTCAGATTATCCCAGTCTACCCAGAGCTGTGTGTTCTGAGGCTCCTGATGGTGCTCCCAGTACCTTTGTGCACCAGAGACTCATGGAAACAGTGTAGCTGTAAAGGTGGATTTTTGAGTGCGTAGGTTCAGCCTTGACTCCGCAGCCATTGCAGATGGTCTAAGTCAGGGATGTTGCTGAGCGTGGTCTGTGGCCGATCACATGGTCATTTTGTCTATCTGCATCTGAGCCACAGTGAGTGGCATTGAAGGATTTCTTTTTAATGGGCATGTTAAACATGGGACATATTTAATTTTAGTATTGTCATTTAAAGTCATTCCTGATCCAAATGATTTGCTGGCAAATGAGACGTTAGGTCTACCATCATTTGGAGCTCATCCAAGTTTCTGTCCCTCTGAATGCCAGTGATCCAAGTGGTGGTTCAGCTGTGCACAGTGCTCTTCAGTACTTTAATGTAGATGAGTTGTTCTGACTGTGATGATGAGTGCAATAGCTAAAACCCCTATACATTAATAACAAAATGTGCCTGCCGTAACCTCCTTAAAAACCTTGAAACCCCAGTGTGGTTGGCTGTTACTTCCATTCTCTGCAAGTGGAATCTGCTTTAAACAAACATGTATCTCAGAGTTCCCTGTGAGCATTTTTAGTGCAGAGTATAGTGTCACTGTTGAATATCTGAAAATACCGCACAAAATTGTATTTAAAAGAATAATGAAAAATGAGCAAAAAATCTAAGTTGGCACCAAAGAAAAGCAACTAAAACTTAGAATAAAACCCTCTATAATGAGGCATATCGTATTTTATACAGCAGTCAGTGCATAAAATATTCTGGCAAAATTTCCTAGTTCAGATAGTTCACTGGTATGTTCGCAAAGATACTTGTCCCAGCTTTACTAAACTAAGGACAGGTTCTTGTAGAACCTAAATGTGTTGTGCGTATGTAGTAAAGTGTCTATCATGAGATTACACTACATTTAGGTTCATGATGACCTGTCTTTTCTTTTTACTTTGATTTTCCCCTGACTTGTAGTTACTGAAGTCCCGAAAGATTACAGGGCAGAATGCCTAAAAGTGCTCTTTAATGCTTGGCAGCAAGGCTCTGATAGTGTTATACACACATTTTAAGCACGCTAACAATTGAAGGATAATGCTGCATAGAGGGTAAATGGGGATTTCGCGGCTTATGATGGAGAGTCTTTGATATAACAGTTTCAAAAATTAGATTAGGGTGTATATCATTTGAAACTCTTTTTCAGTTGTGCTGTAAATTTAACGGCAAGGTTTTGTTGAAATGAGCTCTTGTGGTCTGCAAGGAAGAAAATCAATCTGTGTGCCCCTTATCATTTTTCTATATCCTTGGTAGGGATGCAATTAAATTCAGTCTGAAAGGTCACAGTGTGGGGTATACATTAACCTCACGCTAACCCTGTGTATGATACTGCCACTGAGAATGAGTTAATAAAGTTATCAGTTGGAGCTGTACGTTTGTTCTCTCTTTTCTTCGAATGTATCTGCATACGTACATACTTCTAATTACATCTTTGTGGATAATATTAGTAGATATCTAGAATATTTGCAGTGCCACTAATTACGTTGTGGGCTAGTGTACAGTGGAATATACAGCAGAGTTCCACAGTTGGTGGCCGAAAACATTTAAACTCATTTGTTGAAGTTAATGTTAATGCAGGGATATGTCAATGAGACAAGGCTTTGTTTCGTTTCCAGACTCTGGTGATGTTTAAAACAGCAGCTGCAAAAAGTGAGTTTAATTCCAAAGTGCAGTAGAGTTTCTAAATGCCATTTGCATTATACACATTTGCTCTAGATGAGAGAAATTAGATTTCTTATTGAGAATTGGACAAGTACTTTGGTGGTGAAGAGAATCTTGACCTTTTTAACCTTTTAAATTAAGTTATGGGGAGGTATTTGATTTTAGGTTTGATTTGGGATGCCTCTTTAAAGAGGAACCACATTTCTCCTATTAGCTATTAAAAAAACCCCAACAGTACAGTGTGGCATTAAGAACAGCAATGCAATTTCAGGGACAAGTTAGAGAAACATAATATCCAGCACGTCTTTTCCAGAGACTAGCAGTAAGAGGTCATCAAATTTTACTTCTAAAAACATTTCTGCTCCTCCCTAGAAAGATATTTATTTTTATATGAGATTGCAGAGTTTCTAATGTATATATTGAACAATAGGATATGAGAATGAGAAATACAAAATTTATACTTCAAATTATGAGATAGAGCCAGAGGAAGTGGATTTGGGCAAATAACAGCCTATTAGGCCAACCTCTAGAGTATGTAATATTTTAGCGCAAATTTTGAAGAAGATAACAAAGTCAGGGGAGCAAACGAAAAATAGCAAAAAATATAAAAAAAAATATTTTGTGCCAAGGGTAGCTGTCTCATCTTCTTCAGTTCTGTTGCTGAAGAAAGGCAATAGATGTAATGCATCTCAATTTTGATAAAGAATTTAAATATGGTACCCACATGGAGATTTATCAACATGGTAAGAGAAAAAGGAGATTTATAGAAGAAATTTTAAATAGGTAGAGAATTGAATAAAGAGGAGATGGCAACATTAGTCTTGAAAAGGAAGTGTTGAGCCAAAGGGAGGCTGCTAATTAAGTTCCTCAAAGGAGATGAAACATGTAATATCTTCCTATCATTGCCACAAATACGCAATAGTGTGCTTATGAATTTACAGATGGCTCAAAGGTAAGTCACTGACATTTCAGGAGAGGATCATGACATCATACAAGAAGGATTAGGTTTTTTCCTAGTTGGTATAATAGGTATGGCATGAAATGTAATTGTGCAAAGTGCAAGGTCGTGCTTTCAGGGAATAATCATCTGAATTTAATCTGTGAGCTGGGAACTCATCAGCTGGAAAACAGGAAAAAATAAATACAGCGATATTAGGTCATCTAGGACTGGGATCTTAGATCTGTGGCCTGTTGTAGATATAGGATTCTAAGACCTGTCCTGTCTAGGATCAAGCTACCAGTATGATGTTGCTGTTAATAAGATAAATGCATGCCAAGAGGATAGTGAATGAGGTATTTCTAGCAGGGGAAGAAGGTATTAACAACATGTTTGGAAGTCTTGACAAAGCATAGTGAGAAGAGTGTGCACCATTCACATTAAAGAAAGACGAGTTCGACCTGGTGCAGGCTCACAGAGGGGTTGTCAGGACAATCGGGGGGGACACGATGGATTGTGTCTTATACCAGAAGGCACTGTAAAAACCTTGGCTTGTTCAGATAATAAAGCAGAGGCTGAGATACTGCTGTCTTCAGGAGGGTAAATGTACAGGAGAAGGGTAAACACCAAGGAGTGAAAAGAGCTAAATTTTAGGTTAAGTGACAAGAATGGGCATCAGCGAAGTAAATGGACCATGGGTGAAGTGAGGCCAGGCAATAGCAGACAGTCCCCAGTTGTCTCTGAGGTTCATGAACAGCCTTTTCCTGGTGCAGCAGAGATAATAATAAAGAACATCTCTAGGATGGAGTTTCTTCAGTTCATGGAAGGGACTCGGGAGTTTTCTTGCATTCCCGTGCTCCTGTATTTATTTAAGGTGTTTCTCTTGAGGGATGGGATGTGCATGTGCCTCTCTGTGTGTGAATGTTTTAATTAAATTGCTAGCTGCTTCCGTGTGTTTGAAGCATTCCTTGGTGGTGCACGTGTCTGTGCACTGTGGGCAGCGTAAAAGATGTGTTCTTGTGCACGCAGCTGCAGCGCAGCAGAAAAAGGGAACACTTAAGAGGCTGCAAATTCTGCATCTCCTGAAGGGACGATCGTCAGTTGCATCCACTCATCCCGGGTCCTTTGCTATTGTGGGAATGTGCTGAGTTTCTGCTCCTTTTTTGATAATCAGTGATCACTGCTCATGGGCACAATCTAAATATTGACCTGCCTGCAGAGAAATAGAAAATCTTCTTCCTACAGCACATAGATTTCCCTCTTGGAAGACTACTGGTACTGTGAAGGAAACTTCAGCAGTTTCACAGAATCACAGGAGGCTGGAGGTGAGAAGGGACCTCTGGAAGTCATCTGCTCCAACCCCCCTGCTCAGGCAGAGCCACCTAGACCTGGTTGCCCAGGACTGTGTCCAGATGGCTTTTGAGTATCTCCAAGGATGGAGATTCCACCACCTGTAAAAGTTTCCCCGTGGAAGTGGGTTGAAATCATGCAGGCAGGCATTAGGCGGGAAGATTCCCGTCAGTTATAGGGAGGTTTAGGGTTGGAGTGAGGTTTAAGTAGCTAAGACACAAGAGATGAGAGAGAGACAAGTCCTGAGACAGTTCAACAAGTGCCGCATCCCGTGTTTACCTGATTGCCTTCCCAAAGGCAGGCTGGAGCTCTGAAATTGACTCTTTGGTCCTGTTGACTTCCTGCTCCAGGCACAACAGGTAAGATCCAGCTCTGCTGTGCCACCTTCCATACTGTAGTTGTGCCATCCATGCTATGAGCAAACCACGGCTTCTCTGCTGCTTAAATACTGCCATTGGGAGAGGGCCTTGGACACATGAAAGAGGGAGCTTAGGTGTGAGAAGAGGACGTAGTGTGTGGTTTGCTGGGCTCTGGGCTAACATGGCAGTTGTATGGGCAGGCCCAGGGGGTGGCAGATCTGTGCCAGGACCACACTCGTGATGCTCAGGTCACCCACCACTGGTGCTGTTTCTTCTCCGCTCTTGTCACTGCTTGTCTTCCCTCCTTGCATGTGGTCATCTGAGGTTTGTAGGGCTCTGTGGATTTCGGGGGAAAGCATGTGTCACAATTTCTGTTCTCCCTAATCTTGAAAAAGCAGAAGTTAAGATTTCACAGGAAATCGAGCCATTTGTTTCATCTATTCATATGCTAATGCTTGTGTTTCATTAACTGCCAAGCAAGGAAGGAGTGGAGGTGACAGTTTATTCCACTTCGGGCTGGTGAAGCTTGCTGTTTGTATCAACCGTAACAATGGTTATCCTTACTGGGGTTGTATCCTGATGCATCTGCTTCATTTTTTCTCCAAAGAGTATTCTCACCCAGTTTCCATGTTTGCATTGTTTACCCTTGACATGAATAACTACTTCTTCCAAATATATTAAACACATTAATCAAGTTTGCATGGCTGAAGCAGGTTTAATATGCATTTTTAGGAAAGTATTGGACAGATTTCACTGTTGTTTTTCCAAGAATTTTACTTGCTGATTCACTCTGCTTTGAGAGTAAGATTGCCTTTTGTGTCAGACGTGCAGCATGGCAAGCCAACAAACGTGAGAATCGGGAGTGACTTGACGCTACAAACAAGAATGTGCGATTTTGCCCTTTCTTTCCTTCATCTAGTTCTGTTTAATACCAACAGAAATGGCACACCTCCCACCTTCGTGTGACTACAGCTTCTGCATTTCTGCAGTGAATACAGAAAAGTTTGATCAGGGCTTTCCCTTAGGGGACAGAGGAAGCTGTGGCACTGTCCACCATACCCACCGCTTCTCTGAGAGAAAGCTGCCTCACAGACCAAATGAGTGAAAGGGCATAATTTTATTTTTTATGGCTTAAAGACCTATGAGCGTGCTCAGGAACTATACCCTTCACTGTATAATTTTCTCATTGGTGATGCCTTAAAATTGTAGAGCAGTTGTATTAACTTTTGTATAGGAGTATGGTGAGGGCTCAAGAATACTACTTAACTGGTGTTGAATTTTAACTTGAACACCGAGGTTCATGGGTTTATTCACTTAGTATCTCTTGAATTGAACCTCTTGAAAGAGGCTGTGGAGTCTCCCACACTGGAGACATTCAAAACCCGCCTGGATGCTGTCCTGTGCAACGTGCTGTAGGTGACCGTGCTGTGGCAGGGGGGTTGGACTAGATGATCTCCAGAGGTCCCTTCCAACCCTGACCATTCTGTGATTCTGTAATTTAGTACAGGTGATAGTCACTGCCAGCCTTATCATTGCCTCTTCTTGAGAAAGAAATACAAACTAGCTTGTTGAAACATGAGAGATGAAGTGATGATGGTCCTCATAAGCTCATTACACAACATGAAGAAAACTGGCCCAAAAAGTCACGTCCTAATTATTGCTGCGCTTATAGTGTTGTGTGGGAACTATTCTGTTTCAGGGAATAAGGGAATAGTTGCTCTTTCAGTCAGAGGCCTTATTATTTTTGTGTTATTACTATCAGCATCATGATTCTGCCAAATGAAAATATGTATCCAGACATTACGTGATCTTCTGCTTTTCACAGTTCATTTTTTTTGTCTGTCGATGAGTGTGAGTTCCTTCAGCATGATTTGGAACTTCTAAATGTTGTTGACAAAGAAATGTCCATTCCCACACTGTTGAAAGAGAAATTTGTGGCTGTTCTTACCCTTGGGGTGGGAGTGGACCTAAGAAGATGATATTACAGAAGATTGATTTCTGCTTTTCATGTAAAAGGGAAATCTGTTTCTAGTCTGGTTTGAGATCAGAATTCATAGTGACCATCTGTGTGAAAATCTTACCCATAGTAATTTATTTAAAAAAAAAAAATCTGGCTCAAAATCTCAGATTTTTTATTTTTATTTTTATTTTTTCTCTGTGAATAAAGTTTCCTAGTCTAGCATTTCAGGGAAGAGCATCTGCTTCAAAGATGTCTTTGGAGGTTCTGAGTTATTACTCTATACCTTTTTAAACAAGTTTTTCCCTCATGCTGCCTTGTACAGCCCGTAAGAAGTCTCCAGCTGTTGTGGGCAAGCTCTATAGTATAGACATTGCCTGGTTTGGTCTGACTTCATTAAAGATTAGAGACATAACCACACTTTACTCCTTAATATGAATGTCTTTGTTCATAATTTTCCCTAAAAAAATAAATTCAACATTCTGATATTCTTTCATTATTCACAATTTTGACAGATTCGTTTTGCTAAAAGTGGTCATGTCTCACATTTCAGTCTATTAAAAAGAAAATTATAGCACAGTTAGACAGAGGGCTAATAATATTTAGAAAGTCCAGTCTGCACTTAAACTTTTCATTATTTTTGACAGCCTGTTTAAAAATCCTGTGTTTTTAAGTTCCAGCCCAGATGTTCAGTAGGTCTCAATGAATATATTTATTGGGATTTGCAAATACTTCGTACTTAGGCTGTTTTCTATTCCCACAGGAACTTTTTTCTGCTGGACATTCAAAGAATTATCCTTTATTCACGTAAATACTTACACAAATTTTTAACATTCACATTATATTAAATAATGTATTTACAATAATGTAATATATTGACATTAATCTCAATACAAATGTAAAATGTTAATTGCACATACTTGAATATTCTCACTGCAGCTCTGTATTAGGTTAAGGATGCTACTGGGTGTCAGAGGGGAGCAGTGTTCCCAAAACTCCTTGACCTGGTTCACCGCAAGAAAGCAGTTAAAAAGCCAAATGAGGAGATGAAAATATCTTTCACAGCTGTGACAGCACAACATATGTTACTACTTTGTGTGAAAACGAGCAGAGACAATTTAAACTCTGCGTTTGGATGATTAGTCTTATGGTGTCTTTTCTTTGACAATAAAGATGCCGTTGGCAAAACCTATCCAGAAAGGACGGAGTGGGTATTCCTGCGGAGATCGTCTAGTAGATTGGGATGCTTCTGGCATACAGATAGTTGTAGCAGATGTTTCCAATTAACTGTAATAATGCTGAAAAATAAATGAACTTTCTTCAGGATCTCCCCTACGAATATTGATGTGGCAGTGGTCTGCTCAGCCTGGAAGGGCTCACAATATCGGCACTCAGGGTGGAGAGGGTACAAAAATTGAAAAGCACTGATTTGGCTCAAAGAGGTGCAGGTCCTTGGGAGGGGGGGGAATTGAGGAGACAACTTTTCTCTCAGTTTCACTGTATTTCCTGGCATTTCTCCTCTGGTGAGCCTTCCCTTGTGGTCAGCGCTGAGCGCCTGCCAAGGAAGGCAGCCTGGCTCCCGATGCAGTGCGTGGGGACAGCAGCAATGCCACTGCCTGTCCACGATGTGCCGTGCCAGGGTGTCATGCCCAGGAGAAACATTAATTTCTGCAGGCCAGTGTGGACAGTTGAGTTAAGCCCCTCGGTGAGCTTAGTTCCAAAATTAAAGGATCTTTTCATTTGGATGCTGGCACTTCTGATGAGCGCTCTGTCTGTAGGGACTTGTGAGCTCCTCCAGGGTCCAGCAGGTCTCCACGCGGAGCTGCATGGTTTGCTCGGATGCATTTTCAGCGACGTATGGAGAGATGAATCTTGGTGGCGTTGTGCTATGGGAGACTAGAGTGAGCATGGAGGTTTCTGGTACGGATCAGGGCCTCGGGACTCTTGTTTGCTGTCCACAAGCGGATGAGAAGCTGTACTATTTAAAAAAAACAACAGTCTGTCTCAACACATACACAGTTTCATGTAGCTTTATCTTAGCATAGTTAGATTTCTTGTCAGGTCCATATTACTTTATTTTCTTCCTTACAAGTGTATTTCTTTTCATACCTGTAGCTAAGTCTAAGTAGTCTTAATTTAAACTTGGTGATTTAAATAATTTTTACTGTTTTTATTTTTTTAAAGTGCAGCAGTGTTTTTGCCAGTTCTATTTACTATTCCTTTCATTGCTCTGTTGTAAGACACATCTTTGCTCTGATTTCACCTAGTTCTTCCTACACTCTTAAACTCTTACATTTTTAATTTTTCGGCTCATATGGTAGATTCTACTTTTTGGCAGTGATTGCAAGCATCACTAGTGTCATTTCTTTGCTTTTATTTTTGCTTCTTTCAAAAGTTAAAGCCATGAATGAGATTACTTGAACTCAGCGTCCTGCTGTTTTAAGATTCCCAACACGGGCTCCATGAGAGATCATGAAAACTTTGGCCTTTTGCAGCTCCTGAGCGTTTGCCAGACAGAAGCTGGATCTCACTGGAGAAAGGAAACTGGTGCAAGGTTATCTTGAGGTTTCTGAACTTTTGTTCCAGTGGAAAGAAATTCAATCTTGTTTCAGGGCACTTTTTCCTAAACTCTGTCTGGAAGGCTACTGAACATAGAGCTCCAGCCTGGCAAATCTCAGATGGCCATCCAGCCTAGCCACCAAGCGCATCGATCTCACTGCTTGTCGTTTTAGCACAGATACCCATCTAACCTGCTTATCCTGAGTTGCCTCTATCATTCCAGAGACTCGAACGTCCATCTTTCTCTTTCCCAGCTGCCAGACCCTCCTGCAATGCTCCGGGGAGTGCAAACCTGCAGGAAGTGTTTCCACACTGATGATGGAGAAATGATGGGCTGGTCCAGTGGCCAGAATCAGGTATCCTTAAGCAACAAGGAGGGTGCTGCATACTTATATATTTTCCATATCCATCTCTCTGAAACCTCCTCATCTGTAGCGTTTGCGAGCTGTCCTGCTTGCGATACCACAGATTCAAGGTCCCAGTTCTGAGCAGGCACTAACCTAGCCGTGAGGAACAAAGCTTCCTGGCTGGTGTTGCTGCCCTGATGGTATGGCTGTTAGCTGTAAAAGCCACCAGGAATTAATCTTCCCATTCATTCCCGTTTATCACTCCTGCCCTTTGATGTGATGAGGGTATTAGTGCGGTTGCAATGCAAACCCATTGTGCGGGATCCTGCCTGCTGCTGTCCTTTGACACGAGCCTGCAGTTACTCCACACTGCTGCTTTCGGCTTCTAGAAACTCAGCTTTGCAAGCTGTAAAGGGTCCGTGTAATGTTTCTTTAGAGAAAGCCCAACTGACTGTGTATAATCTTAAGCCACTCCATTTTCCGGTATTTTACTTCACATTATCCGCTTTCAGTAGAATTGCGTGTTTAAAAGCCAAAAAGTTTAACGCTACCAAATAACTCCTTACAAGGCATTTTTAAAGGGAATTGTTCGCAAAGCAAACTTCCTCGCTAGTTTTCACCATTCGGGAGTGTCTCCAATTTACCACAGAGTCAGGAAAACACAGAAGATAAGGTCTCTGCTGCGATAGGAATCCTTCACGTTGCACGTGTGCGGCTCTGTTTTGTTTCCGTGAGTTCATCCACCCTTTGGACACTATTAGTAACAACATAAAATTTTATGGAGGGGTAGGGCTTTTACTTTTGTCTTTTTTAAGTTATGGCAGAATTGAGGATAGCGAGATGATGCTGAGTCAAAATAACCACATGTGTAACTCTTCTAGGGCTAGCGCCAAAATAAGAATGAGACGTGACAAGGGGTCTTGAGCAAATGGAATTGATAAAGCTGAAAATAAAAATGTGAAGCATAAATGGTTCCTATGAACTCCATCTGTACTGAAAAAGACTATGTCAAGAGCAGGATTTAAATTTTTTTGGCTGCGCGCTTGCATGGGACAGAATGTAGTTAAAACAATTCCTATAAAAGCTTCATCCTAGGCAGGCAGATGTCTGGGGAAATAAATGACTGACGCGGCACCGCAGGCTCGTGGCAGGCGAAGCGGTGGTGCTCCTGCACGCTGAATCAGGTTCTGGGCTTTTCCACCTGCAGGAAGCCAAAGTGCTTCTAATTATTTCAACAGAACAGCATTGCGCTAAGATTTATATAGGCAAAAATAGGATTTAAAGTGGCAAACAAGATGGGAATGCAATCTTTCAGATTATTTGCAGTGGCTTTCACCATCCATTTTAACCACTTCTTGACCAGTGTGCAGCGAGAACAAAGCCACCCATGGTCATCTGAAACAATTTTCTAGGCGTTTTGAGAGATGCTCTTGCAGTGTAGCTGAAGCATTAATGTAGTGTTGCTTTGGCTTGCCTGGGGGATTTATGTTGTGTTAATTCAGTGATGAATCAAGTAGGCAACACCCAGTGCTGTGAGTGGTACTGCTAACGCTGCCGGCGGGAGAGGGCTGGCGCAGCCGGTGGGGGAAGGACGGGGATGTGGCTGCAGCAAAGGGGTGGCTGAAGAACGGGAGCACAGAGCAGAAGTCGGAGATGGTAGCTCACAGGCAACAGCTGCCCTTAACTTGTCCTGTCTTTCTGTCCATTAACAGCAGTTTTGTCCATGCGGTTACACTGGGTGACAGATATGTACTTTATCTGGAGGTATGACTTCAGCTGCTTATCCTTTTATGCCCTCCCCCATGTTAAATATTGTTATAAAAACCCCAAATAGCACTGTGAGTGTTTGACTTTTTAAAAAAGGAGCTATTGGCAATTATTTTTATATCAGTAAGAAACAACATAAAGGCCAAAGCATTTGACATCTCCTGTGCTTACCAACAACATTAAATTCATGCAAAGAATTGCCTCCTATTTAAATAAGCAAATATCTAAAATGACTGCCTTACATATTCACATATTTGCATTGAGCTTTTCTTGGTCACGAGCTCATGCAACACAAGCAAAATAAGTTGGGGGTTTTTTTTGTTTTGTTTTGGTTTTTAATCAAGATTTGGAATTAGTGGAAATTCTGAGCTAAAAAAACCCCAAAACTAAACCAAACCAAATATGTCACCACCCAAAACGCCAATGAAAAAAGTAGCTTCATAAAGACAGGCGAGGTGATGTCTCAAAGTGTATGCGAGACCTGCAATTTTTTAAGGCATGTCTGCCAGCTCAGCTATATCCCTGTGCTAATAGAATCACTTCAAGAAGATCTGTATATGGCTGGTGTTTCACATTCTTAATGTCTGTAGTTTAGTTTTGAGGGAGCTACACATGTGAGATAACCTGCCCTTATTTGAGTTTATTTTCTCTATGTTCCATAAAATTAGGAAAGTAAAAAAATCGAGAGACCCGCATTAGTTGGCCCGGTTCGGATTATCGGCCGTGATGCTTCCGGTGGCAGGAAATAAGCATTGGCTTCCCAGGGGATGCTTTCCAAGCTGATGTTCCTAGGAGATTTGTCTGAGCAAAGATTCAAACTTTGACTCCCTGTGACTTCTGGTGTCTAGTACAGGGAGGATGCTGACAGCCACCCTGAAAACCTGATTTTAAAAGTGATGGAAAAAGAGAAGTAATATTTTGTCTTTCCCTTCCTCGGGCAGTAAAAGCAAAGGTGGGGAGGGTACAGCTAACATTTGTTGAACATTATTCCTGAAATGCTTCAGAAGAGGTGAGGCTTTCCTAAACATATTGCATGATTAATTTGTTTCCTCTGCCCCACTGATTTCAAATTAAATGTTTCTCTTGCTTGCACTGCATAAGGCACACTCATCTCCCCAGCTGTAAGCTGAGCAGCACTTCGCTGCCCGGATCCCCACAGCAGTGGCAAGTGATCTTGTCTGAAGTTAAGATGCTCTTCATCATCGCGGGACTGTCACTGATGTCTCAGAGGCAGCAGTCAGTGTCCCCGTGGGGAAGTTCACAGCTGGCTGCAGCTGCTCCGGCGCCTTGCTCGCGGAGGGAGGAAATGCGCGTTAAAAAGGAGAAAAACTGTAATGAAATCCATTAACAACTTTTAGGAGGGAAACAAGCAAGGGAAGATGAACTTTAGCAGGCCAACAACTATTTATACAAAGCCACCTTCTGCGTTGCAGTAACTGGCAGCTACGGAACAGGTGAAGTCTTTTCCCGGGGCCGTGCTGGATGGCAGGGCAGTGGAGGTGCGGAGCCCCAGGCTTGCTCCCCACTCCGACACAGCACGGAGCACCCCAGGATCGCTTCCCAGCTCCGGTGGAGGAGCTGGCAGGAGTACGCCCCGCTGGCTGCCCAGCCGCTGCTTTCTCTGCGCTCAAGGGAAGGGAGCTCTGGGAAAGCCAGGCTCTGGGTATAGGGGGTGTGAATGCTTGGGGTGGGGGGTGAATGTATGTGGGGGCTTCTTTACTTGTTCATGTCCCCTCAGGCTTAACGGAAAATGTTTTTCTCACATCCTTGTCTGTCCATCTGGCAGCTTTGGTGTGGGAGAAAACACATGCCGAAGCCCATACAATTCCCATGGATTTAATGCAAATAATGAACAAGAATTTCAGGATTTGGTTAAGTGTGGGTTTTTTTCTAAAGGTAGGCTAATGGCATACTCTGTGGTGTGCAATTACATCTTCTGGCAAAGCTTGCTTGATTAAGCAAGTCGCCCCTCTGATCTCTGTTTTGGGGTTTTATGCTAGCATTTCTCCCAGTACAGTTAGTTGGCATAGCTAATACTGTTTTCTTTCTTGTCCAGTGTATTTTGTCCATCACGGAGTCTGGAGGTGGTCAGTAGGGTTCTGTGAACCCATTAGCTGTCTCAGCAACTGATGTAAAAATGACAGAGGTCACATTCAAAGATTAAAAAAAATCTCGTCATCCACAAGCTATTGCAGGATTCCTTCAGCGTCATGTTCAATTCCTGCTGGCAGAGAAATTTAAAAGCTTATTTTCCAAAGGCAGAGACGTACAAAAGTTCTGGGAAGTCCTTCTTGTCCAGGCACTGGTTGGAGCAGTGCTGCTCTTCTCTCTCTGTCCGTCAGTCCACTCCGTCTGCCACCTGCCACGCACAGGAGGAGGATGGTGGGTGATGGCACACAAACCGCAGGTCACTGCAAAACTCGTCCACTGAAATGAAGGCATCACAGTAGACGAAGGCTTGTCGGTGGTGGTCCGTCTCAGCAGCTTCCATTTGGCATCACCCACTGTATTGAGCCGTGGTCCTGTAGATCCTGTAGAGACTTACTTAATAATTATGGAGTAAAGTCTCCAGTGCAGATACTGGCTTCCGTATACCAAAGGCTGGTGGAGTGGTGGCATGCCAAAGGCTGACCCTCTGCTTGATGGCTGTGATTGATTCTTGATGCTTGGAGACAGTTTTCATGATGCTGTTATTAGTTATAAAAAACAAAACAAAAACTAGCTCCTGTTGCAGCCACACTATGTGATCAGGGCAAAATCTTTATGAACAGACACAAGAAGGGAGGAATTGGCAATTTTGGTTTATTTTAATTTTTGCACTTCCCACTTTAATTACTGCTGCTGGAAGCAAGTGGAAAAGAGGTTGACTATTCTGCTTCGGTGGCTTTCTGCAGTGGCGATGAGCGTTTCTGAACTGAAACTTCTCTAAATGGTTCAAGTGCATTTCTAGCTGCTCAATTTAACAACAAAAGAGAGCTTTCAGAGAGCTCCCATGGTGGTGAGGCACCTCTGGCTTACTGGGCCACTTCACCCTGAGAAGTGTTTGCTTCAGATGTGCTATGGAGTTGAAGGTATGCTTGAAAATCAGGGCAGGGTCCAGTTTCTCAGCACCCTTGCGTAAGCATGGCTTTATCAGACACTTGTGAGATTTGCTCTTTTAAGTTTCCCTTTTAATTACTCTCTAAATTCTTTCAGTCCAGCCTCAAGAACCAAATTTGGGTGAGGCTTCCAGATAGATCCCAATCCATCCATGGCGGATATGTCCAAGGGAGAGCAAAGTATCAAAAGACAAAATAATATTAGATATAAAACCAGGCCTGATCTCTCACAGGTAGTGTGGAGTCCAGGCAAAAAGCATAAATCACAAGACAACAGTAGCAGAAAGCTGGAAATGCCATCTCTTACTGACCTGTTGTTCATCTGCGCCTTGAGCTCTATGAATTTGAGGTGCCAGCAGCTTCTTTAGGCTTTTTTTTAATTTTGTACCTGTAACATATGTCAAACTTTGGGCAATATTGCTAGATTTCAGGCTAGTGCCACATGAAGCAGGTGCACAAGCAGCCAGGTCTCTGCTCTGTCCTGTGGGTAGGTAGGAGAACGGCACAGACAGCCTTGGTTGCATTAAAAAATGTTTGATGTAATCAACCAGCTTTATGTTTTGCAGGGAACTAAGGTTGTTCATCTTGTTTTTCCTGCTTTTTAAACCAGTTTTAATTCTGAAGGATATAGTGATGAAAATCAGAGACCGGCACTGTTAGCTGACGGTCTACATCCTATCCAGTTTTTCCTGAAATGAATCTTCCAGTATTAAAGGCTATCTCAGTTCACTGTGGTTAAATCGGAGTTTCTTAGAACGATTTCTTTTTCTCTTTCTTTTATTTAAAAAAAAACAAACAATATCCCTGGTTTTGTGAATAAATGCTACTGACATATCTATCACTGATTCAATACTTAAATGTGTGTCCAACAGTTTTGGCAGAGCAGTAGCTCTGGTAAGAGGACTTGCATAGTTCGTGGAAATACTTGCTTGTACAGAGAAAATGACATCTTAATAATTACTTTTCATATAATGCAATCTGCTGAATGCAAACAGTTTTATCTCTTTATGCTTTTGCTGAGTATGATGTCACCAATCCTGGCAGCAAAACCGGGATAATTCAGACAGCTCTGACAGGATCAGGACTCAGAAATGCAAGTCAGATGCAAGTCAGCCGTAGGAGGTAGGATGCGGAGCAGTCGTCACTGTTGATGAAGTGTGTCCTTCTTCTCAGCTGCTCTATCGCAACTTGTCACCAAATGACGGCAGAATCTCATTCTTTGTCCCTTGCATTTAAAATCTCAAAATTAAATCCTTGAATCATAAATGGATTTATATCTTCTGGTGGCTGTTTTGCCAGTTATCATGGTGTCACTTCCATTTCCAGAACCTCTGCCCACTAGTATCGTATAGTCTGGCCAATTATTTTGAGCACGCTTTAATCTGATTTGACATTTAAAAAAAAAATTATGATTCCCTTGTGCATTTAGAGTTTAGCAATTTGATTTAGATAATCAGATCTTGTCCATATATCCAAATAATTCAGGAGAGTTCCTCCTGGTTAGCTATGACAATATAGGATAATGGATTTGCACAATTTTTTAACCAAATCTGAAAACATTTGAATGTCGTGAGTCAGAAAGAGCTTTGACCTGTAATTTAATTAAGGAGTGGAAAATAGGAGAAGTGGGAGGATGCAGGAAAGGATTAAACAAAAAAGAAAATTCCTGGTCAGTCAACACTTTACTTGTGTTAAATGGTCTAAAGAGCTCTTGTCATAGAATAGTAGGGCCTTATAAATGGGATAAATTTGAAGCTTAGGAAGAGTGAAAAATGAAAATTTAGTAATGTGATTTCTTTCTTCATTTTTAATGAAAATGAGCAAGCTGCAGGGAAGGAAGCAAACAGGCAAGCTGAAGTCAAAGGAAACAAATTTGTACCCATCCATGTCCTAATGAGTAGCATTAGGAAACCATATGTAAGTATTTAGTCTTGACTGTAGCAGATTTAATACATTTGGTCTTGTCTGGACAAAGCAAGCCCAAATCTATCAAGTATTTGGGTGAAAAAACAGTTGGAAATTCTGGTTACTACAAATGGAAACCAAAGAGCCATGCTCAAATGTTTGATAAATACTGGAAGCAGATGAGAAGAACGTGTCCATTCCATTATCAGTGCTAATCTGACAGGTGGAAAGAGGAGAAAGAAATTTGTGAACGACATCATAAAAATGCTTTGCTTGAATGTATAGTCGTTCATAATTACTATAATGCTGCAAACTAACTTCCATAAAGAAAACATTTAAGAAAATCATTTGCATTCTTGCATTACACAATATTAAACTTAGATTGTATTGGTACGCTTTAAATTTTTGTGGGGCTTTGACTTGACTGCTCTAGGAAGGGGCTTTAGACACACGCTAAATATGCCAAATGAAAATCCCCATGACTGTAAGCCTTGTGTAACTTGTATAGATGGTGTATTCACCTGAGTTAATCAAGAGCTTTTAGCAGAGAACAGACTGTAGACCCAAATGATCTGTGTCCAAGTAAAATACTTCAGTAAGATAGATAGCTCAAAATTAAATAACAGCCCTCTTCAGCAGTGGAAGCAGTCCAGCATGTGTGTCTTCAGCATGCATAGGAGATGTGCAGGTACTTCCCAGGACTGACAAGCTCCCAGCCAGAGCAAAAGGTGATGCTTGATTAAGTGTAACTATGTGTTTAGTCCCTGGATCTCCCGTAGATGGAGACAACCTGGTACAGTCCAGCATTGGGCTCAGGCAGGTGGAAGGACCTGATGAGGTGCACGTACCAGTGCTGTGCAGTGCTACAAATAAAACTGTCACTGGAATTTCATGCGGGAAGAAATGGCAGTGACAAGTTTGACTGGAAAAACTGTAATTAAGGGAAGTCTAGAGTAAGCAGTGTTATCAAATAGGTTTTCATCAACAGCTAATCCAAATTTAACTAAGATCTCTAGGGTTAAGGTTTCATTATCACCTGATGCAGCCTGAACACATCTGTCTTTGTCTAGTTGAAGATTTGATGTAATACCTATTTAGAGAACTAATTTACAAGTGTAACTCATCTGTATGGACAGAGATGTTAATAATTTGCTTAAAGATGTTTGCTTTATATTTGTAAAGATTGAATTTGATATCAGAATATTAGAGTGAGAGTGACTAAGTCTTGGCATTCTTCATTGGAGAAAGAAACTCTTGGTCTTGTGTTTTCTGAAAACTGAATGTTGTATCCCTCTGTCTCTAAGTTGTAGGTGTAAAGCAGGAGTGGGAGTGTGTGTGTTTGTTGTAAAAGCCTGTGGGCAAACCAGATTTTTGGTAGTAGCAGCATACTAAGAAATCTAATAATCCTTCTGCAACTCCAGAGACACATACTGCTCCTTACTGGCCCTGTCAGAGTGCACACTGTGCTCCTTCCTCTTGCATGTTTTTACGGAAAAGATCTTCTCTGAAACTTTCATTCTGTGGTTCCTTAATCCACCTCTCCACTGAATGACAAAACTCTTTTGCCACCTAAACTGCCCTGAGCAATATCTTTGTGGTTTTTTCTACTCTTTGAGAGCTAAGGATGTGTGAGATAGTGGTGAGGGACATCTCAGGTGGATAGTGTACATCCAAAGATACTGGAAGTTAATGGAATCACTGTGGGGTTACACCAGTGGAAGTAAGGTCATCTTCTGTACTTTTAAAAGAGTTGTGAGAATAGCTGGAAAGTATTCATTTTTCATGTGATGCTAAAAAATAATGGCTTGGTCTTTACGTGCCATAGATGTGGGGGGGAAACAAAAGACAATAAGGCCTTTAAAAAACCAAAATCAAATAGGATCACAAAGATCTAGAGAGAGAAGGATCTCCAAGGAAAAAATCGATAAACTATGTCATATAAACCACATACCTGTAAATTATAAAGCTCTATTCATCTGCTCACCAATGTAAATATTATGAATTCTGGTTTTCACATTTGAGTTTGTGTACACTAAATACAACATGAGCCCTTAAGTAAAATCTGGAGGTGCAAATTGTTAGAGATGAAGTGAGATGGCATAGGGCAGGCTGTAGCACTCTCCTCCACTCCAGACCCAAGATTTCCAAGAGAAGGATCCATCATTAATGCTCTCGACTACCTCCAAGCCAAAGTATAACATGTATTAGACATTTTGCATTAGGCAGCCTATTGGTGCTACGTTGTGGTTCCCAAACATTGCATAGTAAAGGAGGAAAATGGTACAAGCAGAGTAATGCCGAGGACGACTGGTTCATGTGGACTAGAAACAGGAGTGGCTGAAAAGGGAGGAGGAATAAAGCTGGCCTGTAGGACATTGCTCTTGATTGTACTTGACCTGTTTTAGTTGAAGTAATTCTGCTTGCCTCTGGCAACAAGCCTTTCCTAATGTATTTTACCATTAGATGTTGGTATCCTTTAGTAGTTATTGAATGGTGCATGTAGGCTGGCTTCCCTGCATCCCATTTAGGGCATCTTTTTTACTCTAAATAATTGCCTCAGCACTTTTTTTTAAGGGATAGAAGTATATGAATTTTTGAGATTACTTATGTAATTCTGCAGGGTAAGAAGAGATCATGTTTGAGATCCATCAGCTGTACTACAGACCTGGGAAGCTACTCTGAAATATGGTTTAGGTATTTATGGTGTTGTGTCAAAGAACATCTGATTGTGTTTATTTCCACAGAGTCGTGGGGCTCTGCTGGTATAAAGCAATCCTGATCCTGCTTAATTTCATTTGGCAAGATGCTTAAGACAAATAACTTGATCTTATTAATAGATAAAATACAAAGTTTCCTTGAGAACTGTTATTAAAGAATAAAATTAGATGACATGGTTGCTCATTTACAGTTCTCCTTTCTCAGCTTAATTTTGAGCATGAGATGCAGAATTTTACTGGGCTGTTACTATCCACTGGCAGTGCAGTTCAGCTCTCCTGAAAAATGGTGTTGGAGTTTAGCCTCACTGAAATGCTTGGAAACAAGTTATTTTCAAAAAATGTTTATAAGTTCCCTCTAGAAATCTCCCTCTTATTTTACTGTCTCATGTTACAAACTCATAGGTGTTAATTTGGAAGTGGTATATCTGTGATTGTTCATTACTCAAGATAAGCCTTCCCAGTTCCCCAAAAATTTAATAGCAAAAACGAGCCCGGAGAGCTGGGGCACCAGTGATGCCTGTCGGGCCCCGCTGATGATCCTCAAGGCTGACCTGGTAGGACCTGCTAAAAAGGTGAGATAGGGCCCCTTGGGGATTGCCAGCAAGTTACCAATTAATACTAATTGCCTGGGAAATTATTGTAACACTGCGGTGGTTCATCAGGGACCTGGAATGAGTTCATAGCTGCGCGGCACCCAAGGGCTGCGTGTCCCTTGGTGTTGGCTTTTAGAAGAAAACACATTGTTGCTTGCTGCTCTCTTCAGCTGCGGTGTTTTCAGATTGGAACTGTAATTAATGTGGAGGAATCTGAAACAGCTACTATCTATTATGGAGCTTGGCTTGGGAATATTTGGGTTAAGCTGTAAAATTCCAGTTGGTTTCAGCAGGGATCATCACTGACTTCTCCGGAGCCAGACCAGATCACATCTCGTTTTCTGATAGGAAAGGAAGCAAACCTGAAGTTGTGTGAAATGTGTGTAACCTGCACCCGATAGTCCTTTCAAAACAAGAGAAATACAGGCATCTGATTTTAAAAGGGCTTTCTGCTTTGCCTCTCTGATTTCCAAAGGGAGCTTTGCAGAAAACTGGGATTTAAAATGTTGCCATCTTCCTCCTTTCCTAGTGCCAGCTGCAAACATCTGCTGAGGGTGTCATTCATTGTCTCATCCTACAGTGGCTCGTTAAGGTTGTGAAGCATCGTGCCTTCTTGAAAATAAAACTGGTAATGTGGCGGGGAGGGAGCGAACAGCCAGCGTGCTCAGAGGCTCTCCAGAGTGTGGTTTCCGAGCGGTGCCAGAGCAGCCGCTGCATCCGTGCTGTGTCCCGAGGATGACACCTCAGCAGGGATGGGAGCTTTCCCAGCCAGTTTGGGAGGGTGGGCGGCAGGCAGCAGGTGGGATGTGTAAGGCACGCTGCTGTGTCATCGCGCTGCGATTTCGCCTCTCTGTCCCGGTCCCGAAAAGCCAGACAAGGCTCCAAGTCATAAATTGCATTTTGTGTGACTCCTCCCCTGTTTCGGCTGCTTGCTCATGCAGCCACCCACGAATCCGAAACAAAAATGTGCGAAGCGAGGCAGAGAGCACTCTCACCAGTGCAGATTTCATCTCCCCTCCGGGCGCTGAGGTGCCCGTCCTGTGCCGACACCCTCTCACTCCTCCTGAACACAGCGCAGCTTTGGCTAAACCCAAATACATAAGAGTTTTCCTCCCATCCGTTCTCATCAGCCCCGTACTCCAAGAAGAAGGAAAGAAAGAAAGAAAAAAAAAAAAAAGTCCGGGGCCGTACATGAGCGTGTCTTTGTGCCAGCGTCGGTTCGGCGGGCTGACAGAGGCGGCATTGTTCGCAGGCTGTGGCCGGCTTGGCAGCCAGAGAAGGTGGGGATCTGCGCCGCGCATACGGAATCGGCGAGCGGCCGAGGACAAGGGTCGAGAAACTCCTAGAGCTGCAGTAACGGTGTAGAGGGAGTTTCGGAGCACCTCACCCAGAGCTTCTCCTGGTGCCTTCTGCACAATGCAAACGGGGTCTGGCACCAGGAGTCCTCGTTAGCCGAAGGTAAGGTTTTTTATCTTTACAGTAGCAGGGTAGCGATTGCTGCTATTCGGTTATTAGTTAAAATATGGGTGATACGACCAGGGGGAGAAGTTGTGAAGTCCGCCGTACTTCTTAGGAGAATAAAGCTTCATGGTGGCATCGTGCTGCAGCTGAGGGTTATTGAAGTTCGTCTGTTCCCCTTTACGTGGGCTTAGTTCGCATTACCAGTAATGAGAAGATCTGTATGTGTTCCCATCAGAGGAAGAAAAGACCATTTCATCTCATTCTCCAGCTTTCTTACTTTTTAAGCCAGAAGCTATTATGTATATGCAATATTAAATGGATTTTGCTAATAGAAATATATTATCATATAGCCATTAGGCAAGGTAAATACTTCTTCCTATTCCTGGAGACAGTTTCTCCCCCCTGCAGGTAGTCCCTGGGGTAGAAAGCATCCTGTACGGTGGTAAAAAATTAACATTTGTTCCACACAGCTCAGCAGAAAGAAAAATCACTATTGCATTTATTTTTTTGGTCTCTTTGTAATAACTAAGATTACACAGACTGTGCTAAACAGATTTTATGTTGTTGTGCAGATATTTCTCCTGTGTTCTACTTAGATGATTTTTTTAGTAGTTTTTGAATTACTATAATTTTTCTGGTTTTAAAGTAAAGGTATATGTTGTCTGAGCACTTCTCCGGGTCTTTTGCTGTTCTTATTGCTGTCTGCCCCTTGTAATTGTTAGCTATATTTTTGAGAGCATGTACTGCTATTTGGGGATGGTAACAAACGTGGTCTTAAAAGTGCATGCCGTGGAGCTGCGGCTGTTGTTCAGTTTGTGTGCCCAGGTTGACATGCTTTTGGGGTGAACAGGCTCAGCTGCGGTGGGGACACCCCCACACAGCTCCAGATCTGGAGCTCTTAATGTCACAAGTGGCGTTTGAAAGATCCCGGGGCATGTTTTGTTGATTTTTTTTCTGACCAGGGGGGTGGTAGAAAAGAGGAGAGTATAATTTGTGTGCTGAAGGACTTCACTCTTTTCTGCCGGCGCAGCACCATTCGTTGCGTATCATTCGGGAGAACACAGCTCGTACCTCCTGTTTGCCTGATGGCACGACGCGGCCCCAGAGGACACACGCTGCTTTTGTGCTCCTGTTCGGTTTTAATCTTTAGGGAGCAACTGTTTCAAAGAATAAACACATTGCCTCGTAGGAGAAACGCAGGAAAACATCCTGCTAGTGACAGCGGCAGCCGCTGCCCATCACGCTGGACATCCCTCTGCCAAAACCGGCGGGGCTTTGCTAGCTGGCCAGCCAAAGGCCGGGAGCTGCAAGCTGTGTTGCCGCGAGGTGATCGGCATAGCAGGCCAGCGAGTGAGGATGGTCAGAGGAAAGAACGTTTATCCATGGGAAACTGTGAGACTGCTATACTGCTCGCTCAAAGCCTGGTACCTGGGTTTATCCTGGCCCTCAGCCCGGGGGTTTACGCCATCCCCTTCGTGTCAGCCCCGCTAATCCATACGCAGCCCCCCCAGGCTGCTCGGCGGTGGGACCGCGTCGGGCACCGGGCGGGCAGGTAATGAGCCTGCTCGCTCCCTCCACGGGGGCTTTCCCCAGGCACCCCCCCGCACTGAGGGAGAGGGCTCCGTGGCCGGGCAGCAGGGCTGGAGGGATGATGCTGGACCACACATCTTGCCATTTGGACATCAGCATCATAACGATCTCCCTTCTCATCAGGGAGACACGTTCCAGACAACACCTGCTACAGTGAAGAAGGACACTTTGAAGTAATAATAGGCAGATTTAGACCTGTTTATTTATCTTTTTTTAATCTATCAAATGAGAGATATGTGTGGTCATTACCTCCAGGAGAGAGAGAAGTGAGACCCTAGGTTAGATTCAGTGCTTCTGAATGATTTTCTTGCACTTGTCAGGGACCAGCAAGTGTGGAAATCCCAAATCAGAACTTGTTTACACAAGCAAAAAAAATGGAACCAGAATAATTAAAGGGGTTGAAAGTCACACCCATTTTTCAGTGGATGCTTTACTATAGGCATTCTTACCAAGAAATAAAAATACATGTGGATAAATGTGCTTTTGCATTAAATCAAAATTGGTCATTTATCATTGTGAATACACTGGCTTACAGCCACACCAACACACTGGTGTGCAGCCTGTTGCTTTACTTTCACTGCTGTGTTTTAACTGACAAACACGAAGTTTCATTTGCTGTTAGTTTAAAAAAGGGCAGCAAATGCATCTCCCACGCATAAAATTATCCTGCTTAAAGTTCGTTTGCTAAATGTTGCGTGCCTCATTTATACAGTGACTTTTATAACCCATTTCCTCCAGGGTATATGACACTAAGCAGGCAGGGTCAATTTAAAATAGATAGCTTTTGCTTACACAGTCAACTTTCATCTATTGTATATGTTTCTGTAAACAAAAAGATGCAGCAGAGTTTGTGATGGATGTAAGCGCAGGCAGGGTCTTTGCGGTAACTTCTTAACCGGCACTTCATCATTTTTTTTTCAGCACAGAACCTTTTGCTTCCTCGCTGGGAGAGCCTGTATGAAGACCTGTGTGGACGGTGTTGTAAGGTAAGGAATACTCCCACTGAGAGCCGAGTTTTTTAAGTAGTTCTTCCTAATTTTGCATTGCTGTGGAGTTCCCACGAGAGAAATTGCTTCACTCGGCATCTGATTTCTTCTCAGAAGGACTTGCATACGGTGGTCCTTCATTGTTCAGTAGTGACATATATATGAACAAAATTACTTACTGTGTAGATGATAATGTCTTAAGTGATGTTGAATTTCACTGTTGTGTGAAGTTTCTCTCCCGTGAGCCTCAAACTGTCCCTTTGAGGAAAGGATCATGCTGTGTGTCTGGTGTACCTCTTGATGCAGCAGGTCCCAGTGCAGCATCACTTGCGGTATTTTATTCAACGTATTCAATGTTGAAGTGTTAAATTAAAACAGGGGAGTTTGGAGTGCTTTCTGATTCCCAGAAAACATGGCTTTGTGGCCGCCTTCTGCCAGCTTTAGCGTCATCTTTCCTTCTCCACTTCACTTCTCTCTTCTCCTGCTGGGTGGCAGCCCCCATCATCTCTGCAGCCCTTCGGACACAGTGCGCTTGAGGCTTTTGTCCACAGGCAGGCTGATGACCCACAAACAGCATCATTCCTACCTCCTCTCCCAGGACCTCCTTCTGTTGTGTTTTACTCTGCCTCACGCACCGAGTGAACAAATAAGCGGTCAATAAATGAAGAATCTATTTGAAATACGATGACTGGAAATGGTGTAGCTCTTCCAATTTGGGGGCCTAAAAGACAGGCTTTCGTGCAGCGCTAGGCAGATTACACAGCCCACATGGATATTAGAAAGTGCAGCAGTGTTAGTATAGTATAGCTGTGCTGCTTGTTTCCTTAATCTGCTTGTTTAGAGACACCCGGAATATTCATCTTAATCATCTGTTTCCGCTGCATAGTAGGTACAGGAGGAAATACCACAGAGAGCCCTGTCACTGGGAAAACGCATCATTTGAATGTGCAATGTAAATATTTTAACTAACCAAATGTAAACACTGTTTTGCCTTTAGGATGGGAAAAGACTGTCACAGTCAAAAACGAGCTGACATAAGAGTGACCTTGTATAGACGAGATACAAAATTGCGTTCACACATTTTGGTAATCCAAACAGAGTCCTTAATGAATTGCATAGTGTGAAAGGAATTACAAACACAAATGTGCCTGACACAAGACGATTGGGAGTCACTGCTGTATTAACGTTAGAAGGAAGGACTGTCAGGATTCATGGGGATCTGAGGTCCATGGGATAGATTATATGAGATGAGAAAGACAGATGTGAGATGGTAAAAGCTAGAGAGAGGCTGTAGACCTTGGAGGAGAATCTAAATCGTAAGTATGCTCTGAATGTCCATGCTCCTCTGTGCCTCTGGCTATGACTTGTGTTCACCAAGCCAGGACAGTTAATTTGGAAGTTTCCAAGGGTTAGCAGATGGTAGAACCAACAAAGATATTAGATACAACAAGAAGCACCTTACTTCGTTCACAGATGTGCTATGGGTGTTTCAGTTGGTGGAATCAAAGGAAAGCAGGGTTCTTAGGGAGCTCAGAGCAGTTGCTCATTAGCTCTGCCTACACTGGCTTCATAAGTGCTTGAAGACTTATGGTCAAGCGGTACTTGATAGAAACCAGACATGGGATTTAACTTTTGGTGCTGAATATGGTCCTGAAAAATAGTGCTATAGCATAGGATACAGAATCCTCCAGATACCACTTGACTTTATCGTGCAGTAGAGGGTAAGAAGTAGGGACCCTAAATGGTCTTTGGGTGTTCATCAGATTGCTAAACAGAATAAACATCTGGAGATTATTCCATTGGCTGTATGTTCTGGCCCATGGATTGTTAATATCAGAAGAGGAAGAAACAACACAGTGGTTTTGACTAGACTCCATGGATTGTGAGAAACTAGTTAGATCTTATTTCTCTAGGCACAGGCCTATGTAAATGCCCAAGCAAGTAAGCTTTCATTACTGGAATAGCTGGGGATTTTTTTTAAAGTTGATTTTTGCTTGTATTGCCAACAATGGGCAATATATTAACATCTGTCTCACATTTGCTATTTCTTTGTTCTAACAGCTGGAAATTTACATTTACACATAGGCCTCAGAGCTAAAAATGTCATTCCCTCGGTTAAAAACCCATACTGATTTTTGTCATTCTCCTTGTTAGGAAAGGAGAACTGGAAACACAGAAAAAAAGACAAACGGGAAGGGTAGCCCCCAGATGATAAATGCTTTCAGCTGGAGCACAGATTAATCATGTATAGTGCAGCCTAAGAGTGTCATTGTCTGCCATTACTACAGCAATTTAGCTGTAGTAATGACCAAATGACCAAATCTGTTAAGAGTAAAAATTATCCAAAGAAAGTAGAAGAAACCAAATACTTAAGTCATCAATGAAGAGAAAAATACAATAGCATTTTTTCAGTATAGAGGAAATAAAGAGCCTTTTTCATGTGGATGAGAAGTGTTTTGCATAGATGAGAATAAGTTTGATGTTATCCTTGAATAAAACTTCTGTTGCTATAAAATCAATCATTTTACGCAATAACTTCATGTAACTATTCTGTTGAATATAGATAACCTGAATCATCTTTACCTCCCAGACAGATGTATCAACTTTCATGGGAAAGCATGAATACATTCAAGAGTAAAAACTTATTTTTTTTTCCCTTTAGGAGCAGGAAGCTCATATACTTTTGCTAGAGTGCTGTATTGTGCTTCCCCCCCAAAATAAAGGATCTAAAATGGCTTGGTTTGGCACAGGAGAAAAGGTAGGAACAGATTATTTTGTAGTGCTGAATTCATAGCATCGTTTTTCTAGAAGAAAATAGCATTATATGAAGAAGGGTTTTAGATGGCTGATGAGAGATAGGGAATTCAAGAGGAGGGAAGAGAAGTGCCGTTGAAAAATATTTGGAATGACAGTGTAAACTTCAGGGAGAAAGGGAATTAGATAAAAGAATCTGTGAGAGTGGGAATAATAATGTGAAGGGGAACAGATTGTGCTGGTGAGATCTTTTGGCCTAGGTTTTGAAAAGAATTCAGAATATGATCTGCAATCTCTGTCTTTGTTTGGGAGGGGGAATGGGAGTTTTTCCATTTACGGTAAAGTGGAGTAATAATGTCATTGCCCCAGCTGTTAAAATATTTTAAAATCTACTTCAAACTGATTATTTATTGCAGTGTTAAAGTATAGACCATTGTGGTCAAAAGAAAGAGAGAAATTGGAATCTATCCCAAAAAGTGGGTTGAAAGCATAATTTATGCTTCCCTGAGAGGGGATGGGACTGCTAGTCCAGTCCCGCTCATTCTCACTCATTTTGGTAAGGGATGGGTTTTTAGATAAAGCTGTAAGCAAACAAATCTCAAGGTTCAAATCCGCAACGGGAACTTGGAAGCCTCCATCAAAGCCAGGGATATATGGGATGCATATTTTGAGTCCGAAAGTGCCATCTGAGGGTGGCTTTGCAAAGCACGTGAGGACCGTGGCATCCCAAGCATCTCTGGCATACGCTTGAGAACTGAGTTGTGTAAGGCAGTGTTTCTGCGGAAGGTGGACAGGCTACACGGGAGCTCCCACGTCTATAGCTGTTTCAGAAGCCACTTTTTCATTGTGGTACAGAGTAACCTGTGATCTTTGCCTACTTAGTCATTTCTGTGTAACACAGTCTTCGAATTCATATCTACACATCACCTATTCCAGAGGAACAGCAGTAGCTTTCAGTGTTAGGTGAATGTGTCTGTGAGATTAATTTATACTTGCAGTGTTGTAGACTGTCAGTAGCCTTAGACAATCTGCTATCATCAGAATAACTTGGATTCTTAGTTCTGCTCTTATGGCACAGCCAGTTCCATTTCAGCGTATGTCAATTAAGGAGAGTATGCTCTAGTAATATTTTACATTTACACAGCACCTCTCATCCCAGAGTACTTTATAAATCATGTATAGTCAACACTACTGACCTTTCGCAGTCCCTTGGGAGCAGGGGAGCAACCATTTTACAAAAGCAATACAAACTGTAGGAATTTTTTCTCTGTAATACTGGAGGGAGCCCATTAATTACAGAATGAATTTTATGTTCCCTAAGCTACAGCTTCAGCTTGTAAAGACCTTTAATGATAATTTCCTCAAGATATGTAGCATGATGCTATATTTTGCGTACACCATGAACAAAGAGCTAATCCATCTTTACAAGACTTACAAGACTGAACCCCTGGAAATACTTCAGTCTTGCTTCTAAATGAACATAAAAGTATCACTACCTCTATACGTTGGCTGTCATTTTATCTGTAAATTGTCACCTCTTCCTGCAGGATCTGCCCAAAATCCCCCCTTAGCTGCTGAAAATCCTCCCATCTCAGTGTGAGAGGTACAGCAAAATAGATATATGAGAAAACCTATTTAATTGCTTTTGAGGGATTCACATGTAACTGATCTTCTGGGGTATCAAGCTGAAGAAATTCAGCGTGGCTATGCATGGGGACAGCGTATGCAGAGGAGAGATGAGCAAGGCCAAAGGAACAAGGAGGAGGAGGAGGAGGATGGCGATGAGTTAATCTTCCTGGCGTTCAGTGCCCCTTCTGTAAACATTCAGAGGACGAGCCGAAGCCTGCTGAGATCAGTTAGCATCGGTCCCTGCAGCAGTGGAGCCATGGGGAGTGCCAGTGGTTGGTGAGGGAGCGTGCGAGGTCCTTCATCTACTAGGACAACCTTCTTGTGATGTGCAGATCATGTGGGGAAAGATTCCCACTATTTACTTTAGGAAAAAACTCCAAGAGAGCTGCTTTCCTTGTTTTTAAAGAAGAAAATAGATACGCAGCCTGTTCTAGTACAGTATTTGCCAAACCAGCCGTTCTGGAGGTTAATTTGGGCTTATTTAATCTGTTGTTTTAACAGAAGGACAGCAACATTTCTATTTTAGTTGTACAATTCAGCAAATGGATTACAAAACCGCAGTTGACTGTGAATGCCATGGATGGTAACTCAGTTAATAGTAGATTAAAAGAATCTTTAGGTTTTCAGTGTATTGTTTTGCCATTTATCTCTCTTCTTAGCTTGTCTGGGTTTAATGTAGTTTATTCCATTTAGGAGCATTACTGAGACAAACCCCATTAAAGCAGGCATTATAGTCCTTGTTTTGATTAGCACTGAAGGCCACTAGATAATGATGCTTAAAAAAAAATCTCGTGTTTCTCTCATAGTCATTAGCACTCTGATCACCACCAACCTTCCTACCACAGTGTCTTTTGTTTTCTTCTCTCTTTAAATCCCAGAGCCAATTGTGAATGCCTTTAATATGGTCTGTGATGTTTGAACTGTAACATTCATCTCAAAAATGACAATTCCTGCTCTTTCGGTGCTCATACTTGCAAGAAATTGGATCTTCGTAAGACTTGTGGTCAAAAACTATCATTACTAGCTAATATTTTGCAAAGCTATTTTATTGGGATTATTTTCTTTCATTTTATTTTGTGGTGGGGCTTTCTAGACATTCAGGTATGTACACGTTCTTCTCAAACAAGACATTTGCACCACTCCTACCAAAATAGCAACCAATATAGGACCATTTCAGTCCCGGACTGATACGGGCTATTAAAATCATTTTCTCACATAATGTTTAAACCAGTGACATGTAATTCTAGGACAAAGCCTCTCAGCACCTCTTTCCAACACTCAGCGGTTCTCAGAGGATGAGCAGCTGTTATTACATGCTAATGTCTTTTGAGGGTGAGTGGCCACTTTAGGACATGTTATTAACTCAGTGCAAATGGGTGCATTTTCCATCCTAGCGTACAGAGTTGACCTCACATGCTGCTCCCTTCACACGTTTTAGTTTTGTTAACCGAAAAGAAAAATGAGAAAAATTATGAGTTCGACAAGTTGGGCTTGGCATCTTGAAGGATGGGGAATGTCCATCTGTAATTAAACGCTCCGGCCGTAGGGACCAGACCCCTCACCTTAAAGGCGTGTGAAGTTGCAGGGCTCTCAGGGCAGAAGGTTAGCCAGGACAATTAGCATGTCTGATAACACAGACGACTCATTTTACCATTATTGCTGTATTTTAGCTACTGTAGGTGAACACTGGTGTACCTGAAAAGAGGCACTCACCCTAGTCTTCATCCTTTATTCTTACAGACCAAAGTCTCCCTGTGTTTTCGCTTACTCGCCAGCTCCAGGTGCGAGAGCCCAGCAGTCTCCTGAGGTCCTTTGAGCTGCTCATCAAAGCCTCAGAGCAGGCTGAACGCTTGTTTTCATGAACATATTTCTATATAGAGATAAAAACTGCTGCTTTTTTTTTCTGTCTTCTTCCTGAAGAGGAAAAAAATGTATGCACAAAAAAAAAATGTACCATATGGAGCCTTATCATAGACTTGCTTTCGCTTATGACTCTCCTGTATTACTACTGACAGCGTGTTTCTGGCTGTGGCCGTGATCCCCCAGCCCCTGCTCCAGTGTTTGGGGGACGAGTGACTAGGAACGCCAAATGTAGAAAATGTTAGTAATTATTGTTGGGCTGTTTCTCCATTCTTTCCACCAATATAAACCGTCTGAGCACAGAAGCCCTTTTTGTCCTTTTATCTTATTGCAGCCTGAGCCACCTAATCTGTACTCCTTTGGTTTGGGCGTTTTTTGATGAATTTTGCTCACTAGAGCATCCAGTTCTGGTCTACTCCTACTATTTGTTTTGTCTAGCCTCGCTCAGAGTAGATAACTAATGCAGTAGTTAAAATACCATCATGTTAATACTGTATACCAGGGATGGAAACCTGCTTGTCTCAGAAGCAGTTACACATGAACCAGGCTGAAGAACGAACATCAGAGTGGAATAACACTGGATTTAGTATTCAGCCAGTCACCACGCTAACTTGATTTGGCCTGTTATTGTTTTTACCTAGATGGTTGCTGCAGTTAAATTAAAAGCCATTCCCCAATTTCTAAACAACAGAAGTGAACCAGATCTCTGGAAGATATTATCTTAATAAAATCTATTTAAAAATATGTAAATCCTCACTTGTGAATTCCTGATAAATGGAGAATAAATTCCCTCAGTTCCTTATTTATTTAATTTATATGCCATTATAACTGTGAATGAGGCTTTACAAAACCACAGGGACACAATCTTTGCCCTAATGAGATTGTAGCTGAAATTAGACACAACATATAACCAATGGCTTCAACAGACAAAGCAGGATTACACCAAATAAAAATTATTCATATTGTGTATGTATATTGTATACGTTGTAAGCTTGTGATAATACAATTATTTGGAAAAGACCCGTTTGTCACCTCTGAATGCCATAATTAATAGCAGAGCTCTGGAATAAAGCCATCATTAGTGTTTGCTGGTTTAAACCAGAAAACCTGAGACACTAATGACTAATCATTGCTTTCCTAAGGGCAATTTAATTGAAGAGCTGGATTTAATGGAGGCAATATTCAGTGGCGTATTTGACTTTCTAGATGCTGTGGCCTCCAAGGATCTTCACGCCGTTTTTAGACTCTTCTTCTAGACTAATGACATTGCTTGCTTTCTGTGTTTTATTACATGATGAATTTAGAGCCTCTTCTCTTGGAGGCTCTAATGGGACTTCCACACTTTCTTCACCCTTCATTGTGGGTACACAGTGGATAATAAGGTTTCTCTGAATTTTTAGTAAAGGAGTGTCTCACTTCATACGTGTAGAGCTCTTTTTCTACTATTTAGTTACAAGTACCCGGGTAATTTTTTTTTTTTCCCTGGGAGTAAGCCATAATTGTGTAGTACATCATTTTTTTAATGTTCCTCAGCAGAAGAGGCTGCCATCCTCATGTAAATACTGCATGTACTCCTATCAAATCCTCAGGCTTTATTCTGACATTTGAATATCTAGACTTTTTGTTTAATGGGACTTTGGATGAAGAACTGAGGTTTGGCCACTATTTCCAGAGCTCTGCTAAAACAGAGCTCGTCTCATCCGCTCTCAGGAAGAGAGGTGCAGGTAACATGCCGGTGGTGGGAGCAACGCGGGCTGGGTGAGGGACGTGGGGCTGGACACCTCCCCACCTTCTCAGCCCCTTGGGCGGGTGAGGGTCAGGGGGTTTCTCCCCAGCAATTTGCTTAGATACACAAGGGGATTAGCGTAGCTGCTTACCTACCCCACAGGATTCTGGTGTGGCTAATTAGTCAATATTTGCACAGCTCTGCGAAAACGCTTTAGAAGTGCCAATTATGAATTATAATTATCTTGTGAAGATGATTGGGAGTCCACATTTGCATGTTGATTCAGGCCATGGGAGTAAGCCTTTCAAATAACAGCTCTTATTTAAATGCCTTACCTATTCCTTATCTCTTGTTGTATGGTTTTTTTTTTTAAGGATGATGAGAAACATTAGTTTACCCTCAGGAAAGACCAGGTCTGACTGT
The DNA here is from genome assembly GCA_017639485.1 of Pluvialis apricaria. Lineage (NCBI taxonomy): Eukaryota > Metazoa > Chordata > Aves > Charadriiformes > Charadriidae > Pluvialis > Pluvialis apricaria. Next base: position 138,502,908 of record CM030008.1, on the reverse strand, counting down.
TTTTAATAATGAGTTATGTACTTAGTCACAGTAGGTAAATTTACAAACTAAGCAGGACACACTCAGAGATCGATTCTGTCTGTTTGGCAGATGGTTTTACACAATAGGCATCAGGACGAGCCTGCTGAGACTTTAAAACAAATACTTCTAAGTAACATTGCCATAAGCCTGTTAATACAGTGGCAATTGCTGTTTTAAACTCTGCAGAGCTCCTACTTTATTTATATCCCATCTATTTACTGAAGTATAATAGATTTACTCTGGGAAGAGACTAAATCTCAGCAGATTTACACTGAAGGCTGACATTTAAGTTTCAACTTACTTTCACAAAATAGTAACTAATGCTTAGCGCTAACTGCAGGATACTTAGCTATTTTATTTGTAGCAGCACACCAGTATTAAAGACAAAGCAAGAATAGCCAACAAAGAGGTCACAGAATCACAGAATGGTCAGGGTTGGAAGGGACCTCTGGAGATCATCTAGTCCACCCCCCCTGCCACAGCAGGGACACCTACAGCAGGTTGCACAGGACGGCGTCCAGGCGGGTTTTGAATGTCTCCAGTGTGGGAGACTCCACAGCCTCTCTGGGCAGCCTGTGCCAGTGCTCTGCCTCCCTCAAAGTGAAGAAGTTCCTCCTCGTGTTAAGATGGAACTTCCTATGTTTGAGTTTGTGCTCTTTACCTCTAGTCCTATCACTGGGCACCTCTTAAAAAAGACTCTTCTCATCTACCTGGCACCCTCCCCTTAAGTATTTATAAGTATTGATAAGATCCCCCCTGAGTCTTCTTTTTTCTAGACTAAAAAGACCCAAGTCCCCGAGCCTTTCCTCATAAGACAGATGCTCCAATCCACTAATAATCTTAGTAGCCCTGGTCCATGACTTGGCTTACATTTTTTGATATTCCTGGAAATGTTCTGTTGCAGCAAGAATGCTTTTGTATTTTTCTTAAAGTCTCTGTATTTTCTTGTAACTTTATAAATGTTGCTGGTCTCTTTAACTGGATAATAAAAGGCTTTACTATTTATTGTACTTTTATGTAAATTAGTTGGGCAAATAGCTGCCTGTAATGCAGGTTTAATATTTTATCATGTAGGTGTGTATGTTAATGTTGCATTAAATAAAAAGAAAGCTAGAGTTCCACATAATTCCACAGAGGGGACACCATTCTGCCTGCAGGTATTACATGGGAGTGACTGGGAACAGAATTGGGCCAGAAGTTCCCTGCATACCTATTTCTTTGCAGTAGCATAAAATTTTAATCGGGAAAAAATTACAGGGAAACGAACACTTTGTTTAAAGATGTTCATGAAGGGAGAAGAACTTTTCTTTTTTTTTCCTGAATATGAGTCTTTTGATGGTTGTTTGCTAATCTTATGCTTACATATGCATTCTGTAGCTGCTTAGGGATGTTTAATGTAATGTTGGTATGAGCCCACACATTGATGCTCCAGCAGAGGGGTCTTAAATATTCATATGATGATGAGATTCATGTGGTTTTATTTGCTTCTTTTCTTCTCTACCCGGAGTTCTAAGCACCATCAGATAATTAAACATTATAGGGTCTGTGGTAGTGAACATTTCTGAAAATCTGGACATGCATTTTTTGTCCTGCCAGCTGGAAGGAGCGTGATGCTCTGGCATTGTTCTACTTGGAGAACAGTGTTCTTCTGATATTAGACTAAAATTTTTCATCGCTGCATAAATCCTTACAGTTTTCTGAGAAGGATTTAGTGCTAAGAGCATTCAGCCTTGTGTAGGAAATGATTGTAGGGGAAGATGCTTTTATCTGTGTCACAGTTAAGCATGGTGTTACTGGTATGAGATTCAAGTGCAGATGAAAACTCATAAATTTAGGCAAGGCACCTGCAAGGCACCTTCAGGCCTGTTATAGTCTGGTGATCACAGCCGCTTTCAGTTGCCCACCCAGAAGCAGCTGGTGCCATTTGAGATGCCCTGGGACATTGTTCATAGTCTCTAACCACTATTTGAGAAGCATGAGAGTTTTCTGTAGGTCCTGTGACATGTCTGCCAACCACATCCAGATGCAGGTTTCATCTGCCTAAAGAGAGGGCATCGAATGCTGTTTTAAATGCCATAGGCTATGCCCCTTGGCCTCCAGCTGCCACTCCAGAAGGGCACAAATCTCCTGCAGTTCCTTCATCAAGTTGTCCATCTCTGTGGACATATCTGCATACACATCCAGGTAGCTTGGATGTCCTCCGGCAACTCAAGTGGTCCTAGCTGCCAGTGTTTAGGCAACTAAATGGCATCCCTGGGAGCTGGTCAGCTGCATCCCTTGCCAGGCTCCATTGCCTGGTAGCCCCTGGGAATGCAGGAGGCTCAGACGCATCATTCACACATAGACACACTTGGGCGTCTCGCACGTCTTATGATGGGTGGCTGGCTCCCACCCATCATGTCACACATGTGATGTTTGAGCCTGCAGTGCCACCTGGGACTTTGTTGATAGGAAATGAAAAAACTATGGAAGAGCTATGGAGAGGAAGAAAGGAGAGAAAATGGTAGTTGCTGCCCATGTTACTGCTCTGCTGTGCTCTGTAGCTCAGCCAAGGAGACGCACTGTGGATTTGACCCATGGTCTACTAATCCTCCGGTCTCATCTGCAGAGCCACAGAACAGCAATGTGGACAATCAAGCCAAGCCAGAAAGCTGCGCCAGGGGGAAATCAGTGGCCCTGAGGCTTGATCACTGGGCAGCACCAGCACAGTGGAATAAACTGGATGTCCTGAAATGGGTCAAATGACTGTCCTTCTGAGACAGCAGTAGGTGCTCTATGGTAACTGGCTTGTTTTCTCCACCCATTTGGGTTGACCTTCGAATTTTCCATCATTGTTTTGCCTTTTCCTTGCCATTGCTTCACCTGCATTTGCCAGCAGTGCTGTCTTTGCCTATTAGCAGTTGTGTACCAGCTGCTGTGCTTTTTATTTTTTTTTTGGCAGTTTCCATGCAGACTTTGCTTGCTTTTTTGCCCCAAACCTTTCTGGTGCATGTCAGCATTTTATCTGTTTGCATGCACTAGGGAATGATAGGAGCCGTGATCTATTTGGGTCAGTGCATGCTTGTGTGTAACCATTCCAAAATGAGGGATTTTCTAAGAATAAATTCTCCCTCACCAATCTGGTTCTCATTTTTGCCCACATAATATCTGTTAGCTCCCTTCTGCTATTTTTAGACTTGTGAAACTGGGGTAAAGAGAGTGATGAGTCTTTCTGTTGTTTTTGCCTTCTTCCAGCCAAACTCAGTCTTGTGTTTCTCCTGTTAGTTGAATAACTCATGGAAATACATAACAAAGCAAGTAGTTTAGTAGCTAAGGTCTACGGTCACATGTTAACAGTCAGCTGAAAATTCAAAAAGGATTCCCTAAAAGGATGGCATGGTTGTTTTTCTGAATGTAGCAGATCAATTTGGTATTGCATCTAAGTAAATGCAGAGGGGGATGACCTCTGCTCTTCAGGCAGTTAGCTGGCTGTTCGTTGTTGTCAAGAAAAACTTTCAACAAACGGAAAAATTAATTTACTACTTCTGCCATCAAATTAACCTGTAAGTGTTTCAGCTTTCAATAACTAATGGTAACCCTCTTGATTTGTGAATGGTTTCTTTGAAAACTGTTTCCTTCTGCAGCATCTGATTGCTTTGCAATAAAACTGTCTCCCTAAGCGATGGAAGAGGATAAAAAAAGGTTTGTTCACCCTATAGTGTTAGGTTATCCTTTAAAATGAGCCATGTTCAGGAGGGTATTACAGCGGGCCTGAGCATGGCAAATTTCTCAAATAAAGATAAAGCAGATGAAATCCAGACTGCTTGGTGAAGGAGAATCAGACCTGAACAGGGTATTATAACAGTGATGTAATGGTAAATTGTAAAAGATAACTAGCTATTGAAATTGCTGGGGGCGGGGGGTGTGTATTGTAGCTGTATATGTTCTTGAGCTGACTTCTCATTATCACATATGTTTGTGTCTTGTATGTTACTTAATGTTATTTATCACATTATAGGTAAGCAGTGCTATTGCTTAATTCCTACCATTTCATTATCTTTCCGAGAGAGTGTTTTCATGTATTTCTTGTCACCTGCCCTTTGTATTTCTGACATGCCCTGCCTTTTCTCACCACTTGGGCATCCTAGTGTTAATAGGCCATAACCAAAGTAATCAATAGATGTTGAGATCAGTACTGGTAACTTTATAAGGAGTTTATGTGAATATGTTTGATAGGTATATCATTATAGAAAAATCATTGCGGGGGGAGAAGTGCTAAAACAGAAATGTTGCCCAGGGTAAGAAATACTTGGCTAATGGCAAGGGTGGCGGTGCTCTGCTAGAAGGACCAGGCCTTGAGGTGGGTGGAGAACTGATGGCAGATCATGGAGCTGTGAGGTGGAAGTGAGCTGTGGCAACACCGGCGTGGCCTCCAGAAAGGTGGAGGAGGCAACTGTGGAAGGAGGAATGAGGCTTCGCTGGTGGCAGAGTGTGGGTAAACGTACCAGAAGAAGGCAAGATGGCAGAGGTGGAGGCGTCCTGGCCTGGAGTGGAGGCAGTAGCTGGTTTTGTGGTGTGCGTGCACGTGGACGTGGGCTCGGGACTCTGATGCGTGTGCATGTTATGGTCACATCTGCACAGCTGAAAGACTCTTCTCAGCTGCTGTGTGAATGAGATGTGCTTACTACTGACCAGCCGTACAAAGGTTTTGAGCTTGTTGCCAGCTCTTCCCCTCATACATCACCAGTGTAAGACTGTTCTTCTCACCTGGTCTGTATTTGACTGTCTCTCCTGTCCCTGGAGAGGAGTTGTCCTGTATCCAGCACGGGTTTTCATCAAATTCCAGTCATATTCTTCTGCTTCAAAACCTTAACAAGATCAAGTTCTGTGGGGAAAAGGTAATGATTTGGGTCAGCACAAAACCAAAACCTGGAAGAAGAAAAGCCAGGCTGGTTATCGGTGGCATGAAGTGATGTGATGCTCTGCTTGTCGTGGCTACCAGCAATTGCTTCTCTGTCATCATGCTTTGGCTGCTCTTAACTCAAAGTAGTAGCAAAACTTTTTGCAGCAGGCATGATGTATTTATCCTTCTCTCTGCAGCGCTACCCATACTGTAGCGCTTCCTGCTAAACTAGCGCTAATGATAGTAACATGAGAAAGCACAGAGGCAGGGGAAGTCTCGCAGCATTAGTGATGCTTAAATTGCAGAAAAACTGATGCCAACAGGCAGCAAAAAGAACAGACTGGAGGAAGGGGAAAAAGGATTATTTTTTTTTAGTAATTTGTTATTCAGCAAATTCAAGTTTACAAGCTACAGGCCAAATGCTGTCTTCTGATTCTTGCTTAGGTGCAAGAGGAGCCTATTTTTATTAGGGATCATGATTTATTCATCTTGAGGAAATGTTCTGTTTATACCAAGTTCAGATTGCAAAGCAGTAGTTAGTAGATGACATTCAGACTGGAGATTTCCCTTGAAACAACATGAGAAAATATTTCTTTTCTGAAATCCATTTCCCTTCACAGATAGTTTCCTACCATTAAGTATCCAGCAGTCAGGAGAAAGAGCTCAAAACTATGACAGGCAACTGCATTTGCTGGATATGTAAATGCAATATTCATACATAGCTTCATGGAGGGTTTATTTTCCACAGTGTATGAACCAAACATCTCAATTAAATCGAGAAGGGGAAGACCCGGTTTTCATTAGCTGTGAAGACTTTCAGAATTACATTAGTTGCAGTTCATTAGATCTTATAATCTTATTTGCTGTGTGTCATGATGAGGGAGTGAGGGGTTTGGGTGTGCGTGGGGGGAACGCGGCTTGTAGATCATTCCCACAGGACCGTGATTAGCTTCTACTGCCTCAGTCCATCGGGATCAAGCCCAGAGCTTTATATTTCCCTCTCCACAGCAGGAGAGCAGGTGGGTAAAGTGCACCATGTCACAGCATGTTGGTGTAGGGGGCAGGAAACAACGGGGTTTATTTTGCCTTGTTACCCTGTGCTTTACCATCTGGCAAGCAGGGCAGCACTGGCGCCTCGGTGGGGAGCTGAAGCTGCAGGATATGCTGGACTGTCCCAAGCAAGTGGTGGTGTTCATTTGCCCCAGCTGTGCTTCCAGTTGAAAGGACAGAATGACATGACAATGCTAGTCTTGGAGAGAAATGGCAATGAAATGGTGCAACAAGGTGAGGCCATGAAAAGACCTGATCTTGCCAGTGCTGCTGTCAGCGCACACAGGTTTAGCCATGTTTTCTGTTCTCATGTGTCAGCCAAGAAAGTCAACTCAAAGGAGTATGTCTGAAGACAAGAGTTTGAACCACGTCTGTCGTACATTGTCTTTCCCAGAGGATCACCAGACATTAACCTCCTCTGCTTTTGTCCGTGATTTATATGTATTTCTCTCTGCATTCTAAGTGTCTGAAAGTTCACTGTCTGTAGGAAAAGACTAGGTATGACCAGCTTTGCAGGTCATACCCAGTCTCCTCTACTTTTGATGGTACTCCTCTCTCCACAGGTAGAAGTTAGTCTTTACTGACCATGCGGAGCACACAGGCAGGCTGTTTAGATTATTTTTAGATGACTGAAGTTAAGGCAGCACCTTCCCTCAAGGACCACATGGCTGTGTTTCCAGCTCGAAGGAGAAAAGGAGGATCACATAGATGCAGCATTGGTTGAGGACACTGGGTATCTGGGATCAGTTCCCATCTCTGCCAAAGAGCTCTTCAAAACCCACCAAATCCTTCTTTGTCTTGGACATTTTTTTCATGAAAAGGAAGTTATTTACACAGGGATTCTCTCATGTGCTGCCTTGGTCTTATCTAGTTAAAATGTAAACTCTTCAGGACAGGGACTGTTGCCAGCAATGAAGGCGGCTCTGCATATATGCACCAAATATTTAAGAAAAGCTGACATTGCTAACGAAATACAAATGCTGAAACGTTAAAAATCACTTCATTGACTCAATTGGAGTGAATAACGAGAAATTTGAGTTTGGAATAGCTCTTCACCTTTACAAAGCACATCACAAGGTGAACGCTGTTTTCTTAAAATTGGTCTGTCGCTAAGTTAAATGACTGACTGCTGCCTCTCTTGCTGTGGGATATTACACAGCTCGATTCTCACTAATTCCTTTTGCTTCAAGATTATTTAATCTTAACTGTAACAAACCCTTCAGATGTAATTTGTGCTCTACCTCCAAGGACCACCAGTTAGCTTCCCTGGAACACTCCTGTCTTTCAGAATTTAATATCTATAGATTATATGATGGTGTTGGCACTCAGTAACCTGGGATTTTTAGATTTAAAATTCTTTTTGCTTAGGTTTTTCAGAATTGGAATGATTTTGGTGTGCTTCATTTTGAGGGGAATCTCACTCAAGGCACATTAAAAGACTGTAATGTCCTGACAGTTGGATACAAGGCATTTTGTAAATTTCTCAATCTACATAGAGTTAATCTCACTATAACTACTAAACTTTTAGCAATCTAAAAGTTAAGTATCAGTGGAAGTAATTTAGCCTTCTCCTGAGATGAGAACAGAGGCAAGATCTCTCAGATGGGATCCCGTAGATAGCATCTGGATGAACAGAAGCCTCTTTTTAAAGAAGTAAACATACAGAAGTTTAATCCCACTCTAAGTCGTAGTCTTGTTTTTTTAAAAAAAAGTCCCACTTCTTCTTCAGCAGCATTTCATTGGGGACAATCAGAGCATTGTGTTTTGCTGCTGCATATTTTGCAATCTTCTGTATTTTTATAAGTTCAGGGTCCTTTGGAAACTGGAAGTAGCCTCTGGAAAAGTACTCTCTATCTGTTGTGTTTCACGGACCTGATTCAAACACCAGTTTGAGAACACGTACGATTGCCATGGATTTTAGAGGTCTTTTAGGTCAGTTGACAGAGGCAATCTCTGTGTGCCCACTTCCCGGCGAGGGGGAATTTCTCTGTTTCTGTTATTATTACTTGAGTTTGCAAAAGGGTTGCTTGAAATGTTGCACTGCAAAGACTGAAAGGGGACTTGGCATGGTAGAATTACATAAACAGCAAAGTGCAATTATAAACAGGCGGTGTTTAATATGAAACAGCAGCTAGTTCCAGGAAAAGCATGGCTATCAGGAGTAGTTGTGTCAGAGCTAGAAAACACTTCACAAAGACAGCTTTCATTTCTATATGCTCTAAAGTATGCAGTAATAGTGGTCTAATTACCTCACTGCAGCCAGAAAGCAATATGGGATACTGTGGGGGTGTGGGAAAGAGAATAATATGCTACAATTAAGCTGTAATCTTTGGCATGGTCACTTGTCAGATAAAGCTTTTCTGCTGTCGCATTCGAGACAGTCATTATTTGGCTGCTGAAGCCTGGGGAAAATATGTGGTGGTGTTCCTGGGAGCTGTTTCACAGAGGCTTCATTATCGGTTTCTCTCTCAACAGCTGGCCAAGCCCAGCCGATGCTCTGCATTTGCAAGCTGTGTCCGCAGCGCTCCGCTTTTCCCTGCTTGCGCTGGGGGGGGGGTTGTATGCTGATAGTGAAATGGGGGTAACGTTATTACCCACCGTGGAATGAATTTCTGAGCATTAAGTTACTAGTTTGAAAACCTTTTTGCTCAGGACCTGATTTATAATGGAAGATAGCTTTGGCGGAGATTTGTGAGCGTGTGGTTTATACACAGAAAGACCTTGTGAATGTGGCAAATAAATGGGCTAGCTACATGACAAGTTAGATGTTTAATTATGCACATGCATTAACCCCAGGATGCAGACTGTGTTTCAGTGGGACATAATCATGTTCACGTGCAATTATGCTCACCTTCCTTTGAAAATCCAGTTTTACGGTCTGCTAAGAAAACCTCGCTGGTGACATCTCTTATTTTCTAAAATTTTCCACCATTTTAATAGAAACTATTCCACTGCCTTGAAGTGAGCTCTTGGATTCATATGCTTAATTGTTCCTACTACTGTCCGGATTCTTCCCACTTTCCCAAATGTCTTTCTGAGGAGGCAGGCAGCCTACGATGCAGGCTTGTGTGGAATTGATAAAATTCTAGTAGGAATAGAGGGGAAAGCATGGAAGGAGAAGTCAGGTCAACTTTGAATATGTTGACCTTGAGGTGACATGGTCTGACAAGGCATGAATGAATTGATTGGAATAGGAATGCAGATTGCGGTGTAGATCAGCATTTACTGCTGCAAAGGCCTTTTTTTAACTTTTCTGCAATGCCATGGATAGATGGTTTCAGAGAGACTTGGTTTCTCCTTCAGAAATGTTAAGACTTAGAAGGGGTTAAAAGTGACCAGTGGTTTGGGACTGTTCAGTTTTGTCTTAGATCTGGTTTTGCATTATAGAGCACACGTATCCTTTGATAAGCCAGCTATGATTTCTGTAAAAGTAGATACAGTGGGGAATTAGATCAGAACCTCATTATTCTGCTGCTTCACAAAGCAGAAACATGAACTATTTTGAAGGCTCGTGGCATGCACAGTCTCTGCAAAGCTCGTCTGACAGCCTGCAGCAGCAGCGCAGTCCATGTCAGTAATTCCTTCCAGCGTCAGGCTTTCAGGACCAGGCCTTAATTACGTGCACATCTGGTCTCCTGCAGCAGTTCTTCAGTGCTTGGAGTACCACGTGTCTGTCTTTAACTGTTCTTGTTCAACGGGTGCTGCCAAGCCAAGCAGCTCAAAACACAACTGCACCAGAAGAGCTTTAACCTGTTAGAGGAAAGGATTTGTCCTGATTTAGTGCACAGGAACCCCAAAAGTGAAGTGCAGTAGGTACTGCATGAGAAGGGTGATCTTGGTCTCGAGTTTTGTGTAGTTCAGTACTGGATCTACATACAAACAGCTAGAAGCTGAAACAAGGCAATGCAGATGTGCAGAAACAGTAACATAAATCGGTCTTACAACTTTTTTACAGTGTATTTGGAGAAACTTCACAATCTTGATTCTGGTGGCACTGTGGTGTTAGGGGAGGTTCTGCCAAGCAGGACCTGAGTTCAGGCAGCAGTCCCGTCACCTGTTGTCTCCAGGAGCATTTAATAGCGTGCAATTGCTCTTATGCACCTAGCACCAATTTAAAATAAGGATAATGTTTGTGTATTCAGGCTGTTCCACAGATTCATCTATTTTAATGTAGCAATGTTCGTGAACTATCTGAATTTTCTCTTTCTGATAAAATTTCAGCATCTTTGTACTGACTTTATTATGTACTCATACATGCTTATTGCTATTTTGATATCGTAATATACTTTTTGTCCCACATAACGGAGGTGATGATTGCCCCAGGCTGCAAACAGAAGTGGGAACTGGGAGAGAGACAGGAGCTGGGAGCTGGGGAGAGGAGCTGGAGTGAACAGAAAGCTGGGCGCATCCTGTGGTGGAGTACTGAGAGAAGAGAAGGAGCTCTAGCACAGGGAGATCGAGGTCAAAAGGACCCAGTGTTATCAGATTCTCAGTCTGAGATACGAAGGATCTGGTTTTCCCAGCTCAGAACAGCATGAAGCATAGTTTTGGCTGCAGTCAAATGGCTTTTTTCCCAATTAATCCCAAGCACAGCTCAGGAGTTAGCTCTGGTCAGGGACCACTCCTGGAAGACAACTTGGATACAACCACCATTCTGTGGAGAATCGTTTTAACAATACAGGCTTAGGCTGTGCCATGCCAACAGGCTGTAGGACAAGACAATTATCACCATGTTTAATTTACTGCTATGGATATAACCTTAATATTCAGAGCATAACGCCCCACCATCTTCTGCAGACAGACTCCAAACCGGGACCTGTAGTGGAGATACCTGTGAAAAGTTTGGCGCAGGTATTTTTCCCGCGTGGGGACAAATGCAGCCCTGATGGTGTCACAAAATTTGGATGTAACACCGTATCACGTTATGCTGTCAGGAATCCACCAGCTGTGGCAAGCTACAGAAAGGAGCCACTCAGGAGCTGCCTCCAGCTGCTCTGCCATTAAAGCATGGTGAGGTCACATGGTGCAAAAGATCAGAAAACAGTTTCAATTTAAAATCAAGAGGTTTAGAGAAGGGATGTTTGGGTGAAGGACGGGTGCTTTAAGTTCTTTTTAACCCAGTTCACCATTGTGCTACACTTAAACTCCTGCCAGGAGCACGAATGGCATTTCCCTGCCAGCGGCATGGTGTTTCCATGCCTGCAGGGAACAGTCCTGACATGGAAATGGTTCTGGATTGAGCAAAGTGCATCTGACACATCCTCCCTCTTGTCTTAATCAAGTGTGTGGGCCCTAGAGGGGAGTTTGGTGTAAACTCCTTTTGGTGCAGGAGCTGTGGTAATGGATTGTCTTCCTTTGGGTGTTTTCTTTAGGGTGGTGTGAGGATGTCACATTCAAGGGAGATGCTCAGTCTTTGGGCCACTTGGAGATACACTGCAACCTGAGCTGGGTCTGAAGTTGCAGAGGGAGTTTTCTGGAGAGGGAGTAAGGTAACAGGACCTCATTAGGTCTCCTGTAGGACTCTAGCTTCTGTTTTCACTATTTGGAGGAACAGAAGATAAAAGGATCAGCATCCACGGATGTTACTCACACCTGCAGGACTGTTTCTGCTGCTGCCTGTTTGTCGTAGCCCAGGTTTGTGTTCCATTTTTGTGTTTGAATGACAGTGTTTGCAGCTGGGTGTAGACAAGAAGACATTAGTTTCATACTTCTTGGCTCCTGTCTCAGTTCGTGGTTCCACATATCTTGTGCTTCACCATTTTCTGGATTAACGCAGCTGTCTGCAGGCTTGCTACCAGACCAATAAAAATCTCCTTTAACAATTACAACCTTCTTCCCGGTTCTCCCCTCTCCCTCCCAGGTCTGCACTGTTGGGGTGGAGGAGATCTTCCAAGCAATGATATAACTGATCTGGTTTGCAGCGGATAACTGAAGGCACGAAGGCACTGGGAACAGGAGGGGTGGGAATCATAGAATAGTTTAGGTTGGAAGGGACCTTAAAGATCATCTAGTTCCAACCCTCCTGCCATGGGCAGGGACACCTTCCACTAGACCAGGTTGCTCAAAAAGAAGAGGGCAGTAGGAGGCCGAGCAGCCCAAGAAGGAGCCCTGTAACCAAAGCTCAGCACCAAGATGAGCAGGTGAAGCTCCTGAGCAGGGGCAGTGCTCCTGTTAGCCGAATCCAGCCTGACAGCCCAGGACAGGGAGTCACGATCCCGCAGCCCTCCCCGAATCTCTCCTGTCCTGTCGCGTTTGGCTTCTCACATTCAAAGTCACTCAGTTGTCAAAACAATTTCTTCCCTTGCCTACGCTCCATCTATAATTCATTAAGAAAAGCAGAGAGGTGAAGCCATTGGCTTTTCCTACTCTTTCCCCTCTGGAAAGCGTGGGCAGAGTGTGGTTTGCAGCAGGACATGAATGAACGGCTGTAAAACCCAGGCGCCAAGGGGAATGCGGTGGGAGAGGGACATGCTGCCACCTCCCGCCGGGCCTCCCTGGCCACTGGGGCATGGCATCTGCCTCTCGCAAAGCACATCCCATATGCCTTTTGCCATAAGCTCGGGCTCAGAAAATCCAGGTCAGACCTGAAGCACGCTGGATCCGTCCATTCTGGGGCTTCAAAGGAGTTCAGGTCTCAATCCAAGCTCTTCCTCACTAGTTGAAATCGTCACTCCATGTGGTCCCTAAAATTGCAGCCTGTATCTTACGCTCAAAACTGCTTCACCCCGGATAAATTTTTTTTTTATTCTTCAGTTTGGCAACAGGTTTGCACTTGCACGTCCTACCCTCCCCTCATCACCAGCTCAGGCCAAACTGCCTCAGCTCTGCTTTATCCCTCCAACAGCTGCAAGGGAAAATTACACATTATTCACCGTGAACGTGTGGGTCATGGAATGAAATATCCGTCTTTCTGAAACCGCAAAAGTAATAGGGCATTTAAGTGCAATTTTGAGGAAATGGCTACGGGCGATATTTGTCATATAGGTTCCACTAATGGCAAATATTGATGTCTAAAAAGCAAGAGAAAGTTCCCACAAGAAGGAGAAATTTTATTCAATATAGTGTAAGGATTAGTTTTCTGAACGGATAGTAGCTTTGAAATGTGAATGCAAACTGCGGTTTGCATTTTGCCTTAGATTAAATAACCAGTTTTCTCACCCAGGTGTTCCAGGCCTGTCTCAATTACTCTTTTTTTAGAGTTTGGCATCACCAGCAACTTGTGTGGAGATTTCTGTGGAAAGAGTAAAGCGGAAGATCTTAAAAGATCTTCACGCATGAAAAAAACCCAAACCAAACAGTTCAATTGCCTGTTACTCTGTCCCAGCGATGTCTTTCTGCAAGGTTAAGCTATTCAAGTCTGGCAGTCTTTCAAGGGTGGTGGTAGGACTTTTTCCAAGCCCAGCAGATGAAAGGCCCCGTGTCAGCTCCATCGCTAGCAGCAGGGTTTGCATTCAGCTCTGAAGCACCTTCGAAAGAGCCACAAGTCCCTGTCCCCGAACCGAGAGCCTCACCAGAGGGCAGCACAATATCACTTTTTACTGTAAAAGCAGCAGTTAACCATTTAAGCTGTCTTAAGAGCTTTTTGAAATTAGCTGCTTGTTGCTCCATGGTTAAGACTGCAGATAAGTTTCTCTTTAAAGCTAGCCTCTGAAGCAGCTCCACAATCCATTCTATTACACATAGGTTAATCTTCAAGTGTCCAGGCATTCACCAAGTGGGAGCAGAGGGAGTCCGGACCGTTGTATTTTCAGTGTATCTCTTTGCCAGGCTTCCGTCCAGGGCTGGTCAGGGCAGCTGATGAGTGCTTGTCCAGATTCAAGTATTTCAGAAGCTCTCCTGTGTTAAAGGCACCATCCTGAGTGAATACTATTTCAGCCTCCTTGTTTGGGAGGCATTAAACAGTAGGAGTAAGCCCTCTGATGGCACCTCATGAGAAAGGTTCACAGAGGGTGAATGTAGGCATGGGTTTTTTTGTATTATATGTACTTCTGGTTGTCCTGCATGCTGAGCAGCTTCTAGGTCCTCTAGGACTTACGCCAAACTCTCGCTGTTCAAGGAGCTAAGAGGAGTCACTGGTCACATCTTGCCGACTCAGCTTCCCTCACGCAGGGTTTAATCTGTCATCAATCTGTTCCAATTTATTACCGTCTTCTGCTTTCACAGGTAACTGCTGTCTCCAACAGTTGCCTCGCCTGGTTCAAGTGCCACTGTACTTTTCTGACCTTTTCTGACCTCTTTCTCTCAACTTACAGTCAAAGCTTTGGTATCTGAATTCTTGCTCTTTTGCTATAAATGAACTACATCTTCTGTCCTTGGTCGTTCTCTTTGCTCCCTTTGGCTTCTGCCTGGTGGGATGTCTCATGTCTAGCTTCATTCTTGCACTTCACTCCTGACATTGACACCAAGGTCTCCCTCGACTCTCTCCCTCTGATCTCACTCCTTTTTAAGCTCAGGCTCAACTCCATCCGCTCCTGCTCGTCCCAACACTTCCTAACTCTGTACTGAAGTCTTCAAAGATGCAGCTTTTCCACGGGGCTGCTCCCCATGCATCTTTAGCTTTCCTTAACTCAAATATTATCTTCATTTAAAGGCCAGCAGCCTTATGGATATATGTGTAGAATAAAAGAATAACTTTTCCTACTGTACTAGCTTTTGGTACATTACTTAGTCTTCTGAGAGGAGGGTAGTACTGTTCTTCAGAGTAGGTATAAAATCATGAACTTAGTAGAAATAATTCAAATTATATCTTTCAAGACAACTTGGTGTCTGCTTTTAAAAAAATAAACATGATTTTGTTTTATGAAAAAAGAAAAATATTTTAAAATCTCTATTCTTTTTCTTATATTTTTCTTTGCCCAACATTTGGGGGGAAAAAAAAGGTTTCTTTTTCATTTGCATTCTCTCTCTATTGCTTGGGAAAACTAAGGAAGAAAAGTCAACAAAAATGCTGAAAAAAGATTTTATTTGGTTTTCACTTTTTTCACATTTCATTTTCAATTCATCCTTTTTTTCCAAGGAAGGAAGAAAATGACTATTTTTTAAAGGATGGGGAAAAAAGAAGGTAAAAGATCTTTTAAGAATAATCTTTAAAGCTTTAACAGGGCAGAAAATGTCTTTGAAAATTCATAAAAAATAAAAGTTAAAAAGAAAAATACTTTCTATTCAAAACACTTAACAAAGGTTTGGAGCTAGCTAAGGCAGCCAGTGTGGTGTGCTTTGTAGTGTTTTCTAAATGAGGACAGTCCATCACCTCTACAGGAATCCATCCCAGTGCATGGTGCCCTGGCGCCTCATCAGAAAGGTCTTTGCGGGCATTACACCAAGTTTTCTTCTGACGAAATCTGATTCTGCTTCTCCATTTCACAGTCAGTGACATGACTATGACTCAGTGTAGAAATAACCCGAGTTTCGCTTTAAAACAGGGATGAGGCAGGGCTGTATCAGATTCATACCTGCAATATGCATCATTTTTAGAGTGGTCTGCCCTGGCTTTTAAATGTTTAATTTTTCAAGGTCGACCAGGATAACCACAGAGGCACATAGCTCAGCAGTGGTCATCCCCAAAGAGCGATGGCTCTGGTGTTGGTGCTCAAGGCTACCAGTAAGACATATCTGTGCTTTGGCAAGGTGTGCAACACTTACTCTTCCTATCCTGTGTATTTATGGGTTTGGAGAAGTTACAGATTATTTGGCTTTCTTATAACTTGGCCAAACTAGAAATATTTAACTACACTTTCAAGTTTATCTTTCCAGGATCAGCAACTTTTTCCATCTTTTGTTTGTTTCTTCCCATTTCAAGTGATCACAATGCCATTAATATCTAAAAGAAAAAAAAAAGAATAAAAAAAAAGCTTTTATCCTCCAGGGATAAATTAGTAAGAATTGGTTCTTCTCAGAAGGTGTCCAGAAGTCTGATCCTGCATGGTAGAAACCAGTGAGCCCATTTTATGTAGGAACAGAAATGTTGTAAGAGCTACCCAGTCACATAGCTTAGTTGTCAAGTTTCTTCTGCTGACTCACCAGATTTCCTTTGATGTGAATGGCCTTTTTCTGGAAATTAATCTGTTTTCTCGTAAGATTTTAATGACAAAATGGTGACATGGTGGGTTTTGATACAGATATGATATTAGTACCTCATTGAATTTGCTATTTTAAAGTGTGCTTCTGCTGCAAATAAAAAAATATGTATGTACATACGTATTTCATATATAAAAACATATATGTGAAAATATAGACATAAAATTAAAGTAAGTCTTAGTGGCTTTAGATATTATTCAGTCTTATGTTTGCACTACTTTTTCATTCCCAAAAGATAACTGCTCATTTCTTAGCTATTGTATTCTATTTCAGTGTTTATCAATCTTGCAGTCTGGCTGGAAGCCTGTAAACAGACTTTGCATAACCTACTCCTAAATTATGGAGAAATTGATATCTTCAGCAGTGCGGAATGAAAGAATTCTTTTTAATTTTGCCACATCAACAATGTATTACATTAAAAATATGTATAAAATTTTAGAATAGATTGTATACCAAGACTGATGTATTGTAAATACCTTTTACCTGGGACGTTTCTCCAGGGACTGCTGTGCTGTAGTGAAAGTTGTGTTTATTCAACTTCTTAAAAAGCACTCTGTCTACTTTCCTCATTAGTTGTTTTCTTAGACTCAGGTGGTGAGAAACAAAAAAAAAAAGAAAGTTCAGTATTATTACTCTGCAGACGTACTATTAAGAAAATAAGAATTTCACATAGAAATAAGATTAGATCTGATCCGCTGCGAGAAAGGGTTTTGTGGTATTCCCCTCAAAGCCTTACCTAGCTTGTTTGTCACTGTACTTTAAGCGCTGAATCACGTGCAGGCAGGAGACGTTGAGAGGGAAGGAGGTGAATGCCTGCTGCAGCTCTCTTTTTGGCTTGTTAACTTTGCAGGAGTTGTAGGTGGTTTTGAAAGCTCACTTTTCACTGAAGTTAACAAATATCACTGCAAATTAGACTCCTCTGTCCCTCAAAGTGGATTTATAAGCTTTTTCCTCAAAATACGAGTACAGAGATACTGTACTACATTTTATTTGTGTTGAGATTGTAGATAGTTAACAGCTTGCATTAATATTTGACAAGGTTTGTTCTACGCCACAGTCAGACATGTAGCTTCACCGTCAGGAATGTCACTGAAAATCTCTTTGGCTGTCCGGCTTGCACTGGAAACTTTTTTTTGGTGAGATCTGGATTTGAAAATCTATCCTGCCAGATTTGTAGCAGTCAGATTCATGATCTTCGAAATTAATATTATAACCTCTAATGGTGTTTTTCTTTTTGCAGAGACAGAAGGTGCCTGCAGCACAGATGCCAGCCTTCTCCAAGGAATAACCTCTTCATCCCCAAGTGACGCCAGCTCCTGCGAGTACCATGGGGCCAGAGGGTGGTTTCTTAGGCAGTGGACAGATCCACGTCATCCTGTGGGGAAGTTTGGCAGCCATGACAACACTCTTGTTCCTCACCTTCCTCATCTTCCTCTGCTCCAGCTGCAACAGGTGAGGCTCAGGAGCTTCACAGGTGGTAACAGTTCTTGAGTCAAATAGTGCAGGGATTGAAATAGCTTCACTAATAACTAGTTAGCAAGAAATACTGAGGACTTAGGTACAGAAATAAAAAAAAGTGCAGTACAAAATCTGTTTTCAGAGCCAACCTGAATTTGCACAGTTCTGTTCATTCTAAAATCTAAATTCTTTTTTCTTTTGCTGTGAAGGAAAAACAGTGTTGTGTGTGCTAGGTGCTTCCTCCTCCACTGAAGCCTGGGGCACAGGCGGACACTGACTATTAGCAGATCACACCGCTAACCTGAAACTGAGAAAATTAGGTGGGCTGAACAGGACCAAAAAAGTATATGTAAAAAGGAAAGGAAGACAATTTCTATATATGTCAGCTTTGCTTTGGCCATTCCTGAAGACTGGGGAATTGATCCTGCCGTACAAGCCAAAACAAATAAGAATCAGTGATACTAATTAGTGTCTTGTACTCATACCTTATGCTTATTTTCCTCCATAAGAGGGTTTGATTTCACCAATACAGGCACTTCTCCTGACTTTGTTTCTTGACATTTCAAGGCCCCTTGACGACACGAAAGCCGAGCCCCGCTGATTGCACAGGGGAGCTGGGCAGCCTGCCCTCAATCCAGGGCACCCCTCCACCAGCTCAGACCAGTCAGATCCTTCACCATGAGGAGCAGGATAGCTCAATCAGACAAGGGTATGGGGGAAAAAAACCCTATCCATAACTCAGTACAGCAGCAAAGTCTTTGGTTTGGACCCTTATGCCTATAGGAGCACGCTCTTTCATCCGTTCAGCTTTGGGAACATTGGGGAAGCTTTGCAGCCATAAAATACACTACATTGGCATAAGGTGGGTATACAGTGGAAGGCCCCGTTTTTCAGCAGGATTTCCCTAATGCCCACGTTGCAAAAAACAGTTGCGGGCAAGACCAGACCCCAGAAGTTGGCTGGAACCCTAAAAAGCATAAATTGGAACTTGTAATTTCATGTGATTCAGGAGAAATGCTTTCATAAGCTGTTAGGTGACATTTCAGTATCTTCCCATTTATCACAGTTTCCTGTGATACCTGTGTAAAAATAGTAGAAATATCTATTTTTTTATTTATTTAAAAATATAAAATCTCTTTTAAAAATCTTTAAGCCCACAAACATGCCATTTAGGTACCATGTTTTGTCTTGTAACACTCCAGTCCTTGAAACATCTCTGGAAAGATGTTTTTAAAAGAGAGTCAAACCACTGAGTACGTGTTTGCAGTTACAGAGATACATTGTCAGAAAGTGTTTGGTGATGCTTTTAAATAAAGTCTTGCATTGCTAGTCTGGATGCAGTTTCTTTTATTGTCAGGTCATTCTGTAGGGCAGGTTGTTTATGCATAAATGCAATTATGTAAAATTTCTTCCTAGCTTACTCTTCAAAAATGGTTAAGGACGTGGAAAACTGAACAAAATCTGTTCTTTCTGAAATGTCAGTCAGAAAAACTTCCAGAGGGGCAATGAAGTATTTGTAAACTTTAACCCTGCTGTGCATTGCTGAAGCCTTGCTTGCTCTGTTTTCTTACTTCCTAATTAGGCAAAATTTTAACAGTTACTAATGTGGAAAGTATGATGCATTGCAGACTTTGAAAGCAGCACAGATTTCATATTGTCAATATTTTCTCACCTTTTTACTTGCCTTTTCATCTAGGGGAAGGACTATTATTATTTTAAGCTCCTACTTTATTGCAGTATTTCAGAATAAGAGCTGTATTTCCAAAATGGTAAAAACTGGAAACATGATCCATGCTTTGAGCCCTGTGAAGTACCCGGTGAAGCAGGATTCATTTTAAAATGAAGGCCTCTGCTGCTATGAACTTTGTAGGCCTTCTTGAACTGCTCATGCTTATTATTAATTATAACTAGCATCCTGAGTGGGAGTAGGCTGGATTTTGTGGGCCTTTTCTAATTCTTCATAGGATGAACCCCTTTTACTGACACAGTTTAAGGAACTCCCCAGGTAGTCTGTCACTGAAACCTGTATCTCTGAGCATTTCAGATATGAATAAGTTGAGGATAATAATATTTTGATTATCATCAGTTACTCCTTACTGTGATCTTACACTGAAGGAGAAGGTTTGTGAATGTTTGTTGTACCTCTTCAGATATGTTTATCACCACCCTGCCTCGATGGTGACCTTACACAGAGGTCATACCACTCCCTATAATAATTTTGAGTTATTCTATTTTCAATATTACTGTGAATGACAGTTCTGTTCCCTGCAGATGTATAAGGTCTATTAATGATTGGCATTTGCATATTAGCATAATCTGTAGTAACAGTTCGTACGTCTTTTTCATTAAGGGAAAAGAAGGCCAAACATCAGAATGGAGATCATGAAAATCTGATGAATGTGGTAAGTATTATTTCTGGCAGCTCGTGTCTGTCTTGTGGTTGGTTTGGACCAAGCTCCTCGCAAAATACTGCAGACTGGAAAATAGCTCAGGAATTTGCAGATGGTTGAGCAAGGGAAACTTTGAAAGTTGCAGAACAGGAAGAGGAGGAGCACTTGTGTAGACCCCGATAATCTGCACTTTGTCAATGCTCTTTCTGCCACCGCTGTACTGCAGATCTCCTGCCTTTCTTTCACTCCGTTTGCAGCGCAAGCTCAGTGTACCCTTTGTCAGCTGCTGTCTTCTCACGGGTTAAAGCCATGGTAATGTCTGTTACCATAAAGGTTGGAAGGGAGACCACTCTGGACATAATTGCATTTATTTGTTTTAACATCTGTAAACACAGGCACCAAAATCTTTGAGTATAGCTGGCATGGTTTGACTCTCCTGCCAAGAATACCTGTGAGTCAGAGCTCCTGAGAGCAGAACGAAATTCCTCGCGTATCTATTTATGCAAACATTTATTCTGATCCAACGGTGATTAGATCTCACTAATTTGTGTTGCAGCCTTCCGACAAGGAGGTGTTCAGCCACTCGATCACAAGTTCAGCTACAGAGCCCCCTCCGAGCAGCGACCAGAATGGGGCCCTCAGCAACGGCGAGGGTGAGCAGCGCAGCCCCTGCGGGTGGGATGAACGAGCGGCGCCGTCCCCTTGCTCACAGCTCCCACATAAGCTGCATATTGGCGATCCCTCAAGTCTTAGGTTTCTAGCTGTCAGCTTCCCAAGAACACAGTTATGCCATTTGTCTGAATGCCCCGTGTTTCCCTCTGCTCACCTCTGGAGGTCTGACCCCAGATCGGATGCTGTACCCCAGGGCAGTGGCCGGGCATGCAGCTCTCTGGAGGGCGGTCAGTCCTCTCGGCATAGGACATAATTCACACAAAACTTATGATCAAGTTAAAAAACGCAGTGAGCACGTTTGCCTTGCTAGGAAGACAGTAGCCCATCCCATGGAGATGTTGGCATTTTTGACTGTATGTCCACTTCCCTGCCAGCCATGCTTTGGCACAGCCCTACACCCTGGCTCCCAGTCCTCCCCACCAGCCAACACTGGGTAGATGCTAAGGTCCTCTTCTGGACCACCAAACTACACCTGCAGATTGACCAGGCCATCAGGGAAAGACTGTGGTGTTCCCTCATCTTGGCCAGCTACAGAGTTGGGATGTGACCAGAAGATTCAGTTGTACCTTGGAGCTTCACTCCTGGAGGCTGTGGAAATATGTCAGCTCCTCCTCCAGGGAATACAGCTTTGGATCATAGTCCTGTGCTATGCAAGGCTGTCGCTTGTATTTTTGTATTTTAGCAAACAGGCAACATAAACAGGCTTCTTTTTTTTTCCTTAGTCTTTGCTTTGCTGAACGCTCAAAATGATTCACAGTGAAGTATCACTGGAAAATATTTTACTCGGCTGCACCTAAAAATAAACTCAGTCTCAGCTCAGAGCCGCTGGGAGCCAACTGTTGTCTCCACACCAAGCACTGACACTATGGGCTGCGCTCCTCATCTCCTACCTCCTCATCTCACTGTGCAGCCAGAGGCTAAGCTATTCAGTCTTTACCCCTCAAAAACAAGTATCCAAGGAATTTTTAAACTTGTTTTTTGCAGCTAATCGCTGCTCCCGTCCGTGGGTTTGTTGCACATGTAGGTGTGTGGCTCACGAAGGGACTCGATGTGCAAAGCCCCGCAGAAGGGAAGCATTTCTCTTTGCCACGAGTCACCACACGTGCAGCTGTCAAAGCTGCTACTAGAAGGCGTGCTCTCAACCAGCAGACAGTGTTCAGACTGTCTGATATTATTCAGCTTGCACTCTGCATAACAACCCTTCTGAAAAACAAGAACCAATGTGCTTTAATTTCTTATTTATACTTTATGCGTTCTTTTTGTTAATAGTTCTTTCTTTTGGTGTTTCTGCGAGCCTTTTGAGCAGGGGCAGGGCTATGGAAGCAGCACCATCAAATGGTGGGGTTTTTTCCTTTACCCAGCCTGCCAGCACTGTGTTTATCTATGCCAACCCCTTGTCTATGCCAACCCCTTCTGTGTCACTACCCATAACCACAGGAGCACGGAAATGTGAGTTCCCATTACTTCTGATTATCCCCCCCAGGCTGAAGGGGGTGGGTACTCTCTGGCGCCTGTGGCGATGCTCTGCACAGCAGAGAAATCCCTGAGAGCAAGCACCAGAAGGTGAAAATGTGTTACAGCTTCTCCAGGCCAGTTCCTGATGTTCCTCAGGAAGCCTGCAGGCATCCTGAGTAGTGACTAGGACACCTTGAGTCCTAGTCAGGACACGATAGGACACTTCCTGCTATTCCGCCTATTCCTCCCCAGTTGTATGCTGGAGCCAAGTGAACGGAGAAGGATGTTTTCCTTTTCTTCTTCTCCCGCCTCCCATTCAGACCGCGATTACCATCTCACAGCTCTGGTTCCATCCTGAGTTTCACTGTCAGGGTACAGCTCCCTGCGGGTGCTGACAGCAGGAGCCTGCGTGCCCTCAGCACAAGAGAAAGCGACGTCCATGACAACCACCAAATCAAGGGTACTGATTGCTTCGGCAACACTTCCTGTCATCATGTCAAACACACTGAAGAAAATGGAAGAATGGGTTGATTTTGCTGAGAGAGTACCATAGGAACTGTGCTAAGAAAAGTAAAGCTATTCGGAAGTGATTTTTCAAAGAAACGGCGTCACGTAAAGTTACATACCACATACTACCTGAAACATGCTTGTATGTGCCCATGTATACATCCCTGAATGCAGGCAAATGTCATACGTGTGCCCTGTAAGAGAAGTCCCATAGATTTCAGTGCCTAATACCTTCAAGTGACAGTGACATGTGACCCCCTTCTGGGCCTGAAAATAACATGTTCTGCCTAACACTACTTTCTGAAGTCTAGTCTTCTCTTTTGTGCATATGGCTGGCTCGTTAGTAGGTTGTCAACCTACATTATGTGCTGCGAGACTAAGAGAAGTATGGCATAGCCTCCCAGTGAGGAGCTTCTGGTGTAGTGTGCCGTGAGGCTGGCTGCGGCCGGGCTGAGCGAGGTGCGATTCCCACGAGAATTTGGCCAGCATGTTAAACAAGGTGAGGGCTGGGTAGGGATGAAGCAAGAACGCTTTCCTTCTTGATTCCAAAGGCCAGGGAAATGGAAAGGGGAAAATTCTGACACGGCTTTTTTTGAAGGCACTTGGTTCGAGGCCTCCCACCAGCGTTCCCCATCTGAGACTGCTGAACCCTCTGTAAGCATCCAATATAACAGAGTACAGCTGAACATAGAATCATAGAATCATAGAATGGTTTAGGTTGGAAAGGACCTTGAAGATCATCAAGTTCCAACCCCCCTGCCATGGGCAGGGACACCTCCCACTAGACCAGGTTGCCCAAGGCCACATCCAGCCTGGCCTTGAACACCTCCAGGGACGGGGCTTCAACAACCTCTCTGGGCAACCTGTTCCAGTGCCTTACCACCCTCAAAGTGAAAAACTTCTTCCTATAAAAAACTTCCATGCACACCTGCACCTACCCACCCATCCCTTGTTCTTACTGTGAATGCTGTTGCTATATAATGTGACTTGGGGGTGCACAGAGTATTTAAGATGTTGTGAGAAAGGTATTTTAACAGTAGAGTGCAGCAATCTCTGTAACTGAAACCTTTTGATAAACATAAAGCGTGATGACCACTAGAGATTTCCAGGCATTAGTACCATTTATCCTCTCCAATGAGACAGAAAACCAAAGTGATGTAGAGAGTACCAAATCACACTCACCTTACAGTTATGCATTTGTTTTAAATACTTCTTTATAATTTTCTCTAGTACTCTCAGAGGACAGCACAACTGCCTGTATCCAGCCTTATGAAGAAGTACAGACATCTGTCTCTGATCTGCTAGATCCACAGGACAGTCTTGGAAAGTCTATAAAATGTCACCAGAGCCGGGAACTACCCAGTATTCCCCCTAACACCACCATGGAAACCATCATCTCGGCTAGGAATGCAGAAAATGATCAAGGTCTTGGAATGGAAGGGCCTTATGAAGTCTTGAAAGACAGCTCCTCTCAGGAGAACATAGTTGAAGACTGCTTGTATGAAACTGTGAAGGAAATTAAAGATGTTGGAGCAGTAGCCAGCATGGAAGGGAGCTGTAACACCAAATCAAAGGCTTCGCTGATGGTTTCTGAAGGTCAGAATCAGATTCCTGAGTGCAGAATTGAATCGGCAGAATATGCATCTGTTGACCGAAATAAAAAAAGTCGCCAAAGTGCTAATTCAGAAAGCCCTCTTGACAACACACCAGATGTAGAGGATGAGCTTCCCCCTCCAGTACCTATGAAACTTCTTGATGAAAATGAGAATGTGCAAGAAAAAGAAGTTGAAGAAGAAGTGACAGAAGGAGCAAGTAAACCAGAGAAGGTAAATACTGCAAATACTTGTTCTTGTCAAATAGCCAAATGATGATAGACAACATATGAGTGGGAGAGCATCATTTTTTTTAAATAACAAAAAAATGCCCAGAAAACCCACTGAACACTCAAGGTGATGCAAGACTGTAAAAATATGGAAATATGAAAATGTACAGTATAGTCTTTGCATTATAGGCATGTACTCATTCTATTGCAGCCTGTATTTTGGATTGCTGCAGCATGCACTTCATAAGGCTTCCCCCAAATACTGTCCAAAAATTGCACAGGAGGCCTCTGCTTCTTTGTTTAATGGTATTATACTTGTGGGAACAATTACAATAGGTATCAAGTATCTCTATCAGCATCTATATCTTGTTTAGAATCCCTGCCCCCCCCCCCCCCCCCTTGCTTTTTCCTAATGAAACCTCAATTTACAAAAAGGAGAAAGGGGCATTCTGGGTGGATGCCCTAACTTATGTGTGCCTCCTTTGTTGGGCTACCTTGATTTAGCTGTGCAAGTGTTTGGCATCTGCTCAAAGCCACTCATCTCATCTCCCTCTTTAGGACAGAGGGACAGCAAGAGAGATTGCAACCGTAGGCTTTTACATTTGTCAAATTCTGTATGTCACACATAAACAGAGTAATGAATTTCTTCCTGCTGAAATCGTGTCCAAAAGTTCTGTTTTCTCAGCAGCTTATTCTTTCTCCGAGCCCAGGGACAAGTTAGTGATGGACTCCTTGAAAAATAGAATGATGACATTTTCAAGAAGTTATTTTCCCATTTTTAGTTTTTCACCAGAATTAATTTTAAGGATGCTTTCAGATCATAGCACAGAGTTTTTGTAAACTGTTGAGTTTGCATTTTTCAGAACTAGTTAAGATAACTTATTAATTGTGAACAAAAGAACTGTGATTTTAGCAGATTAATATAATTTTGGTGTCCGAGTCATCAAATAATATTAGGTATTGATGAAAATTTCAAAAAAACCCTTAAGACGCGATGTGACGTTTTAGTGTAAATGTTTACCTGCAAAATCATAGCAGAGCTGAGGTATTGTTACTTGTTTCTGATTGTTCTCTTATTGGAAGTATTTCAGTAATCCAGGCAGAGGGAAAAAAAATACCTTGTTAAATAACTGACTAACCATGTAACCTATAAAGCACAATAGAGTTAAAAATGAATAAACTGAATACTACTCATAATATAAAAATAGTTTATCTGGACTCTTCAGTGCACATTCTTACAAATAATGAGCTCGTTAAGTAAAAAATTAAGATGTGATTGTCAACAATAATCCACCAACACTCCCCCCTCCCAAATTCAGGCCATATGTAACTTCTAATTAAACTTTTAGAGAAACAGCTTTCCGTAACAGTGACATTTTTCCTACCAGGTGTGAAAAGACTTGCAGACATTCATTGTATTTCCCAGGCACCGATACAAAGGAAAAAAGCATTTGCTGCTCTGTAGCTCCCCGGCACACCGTGTATAGTGTCAGTAACTGCAAGGAGTGGGAATTGATTAAAATGGTTCAGGTTTTGAAGGATTAATCAAGAGATGACACATGCAGTCCCCTAAGTGCCAGAAAAAAAAGTGTTTGTCTAATTAAAATTTATTCAGAGCTAAAGCCGTCCTGCGTTAAAGCTTCGGCAGCATCAGATCGTTCCCGTGTTCGCTGCTAGGTACATGCATTATGCATCGAAGCGTGCGCCTGTCCTGTCCTTGAGAGCTACAGCTGCAGCAGAGTTGGAAATGGTAATTGATGGAATATATAAATGTCATTATTGCTGGCATTGTGCGGGGAGGCGGGTTGCAGGACCGTTTTTCTGTTGTGATGATGATAATTTTTCCCTCTGTTTTGTTGCTTCAAACAATGCAGAGCAATGCCTGTTTTTTCCGACGTGGCAACCAAACCCAAGATGTTTATGGAAACGTATGTTATATTGATAACTCTTTTAGTTAAACAGACTCCATAGGCATCCCTTTTTGCTTCCTCGTTTGTGAGGCTACTTAGCTGCCTTGCTTCACATGACATCCATATCCCAAACTTTTTAACCTTCTGCCCTGACCCTGATGAATAGAGAGGTTGGGCGTAAGTCGTGCGAGTCTCTCTCGCTACAATTAGGCTTTGCTTTAGTAGGGCACAAAGAAGGGACAGGCACAGAGGCTGCTTGTGTAACCGAGACTTGTACCTGCCAACAGACAGAGAACAGACCGCATCCTGGGGTGCATCAAGAAGAGTGTGGCCAGCAGGTCGAGGGAGGTCATCCTCCCGCTCTACTCTGCCCTGGTGAGGCCGCATCTGGAGTACTGTGTCCAGTTCTGGGCTCCCCGGTTCAAGAAGGACAGGGAACTGCTGGAGAGGGTCCAGCAAAGGGCTACAAAGATGATTAGGGGATTGGAGCATCTTTCTTACAAGGAAAGGCTTAGGCACTTAGGTCTTTTTAGTCTAGAAAAAAGAAGACTGAGGGGGGTCTTATCGATACTTATAAATACTTAAAGGGAGGGTGCCAGGTAGATGGGAACAGTCTTTTTCCAGTGGTGCCCAGTGATAGGACAAGAGGTAAAGGGCACAAACTCAAACATAGGAAGTTCCATCTTAACACGAGGAGGAACTTCTTCACTTTGAGGGAGGCAGAGCACTGGCACAGGCTGCCCAGAGAGGTTGTGGAGTCTCCCCCTCTGGAGACATTCAAAACCCGCCTGGGTGCCATTCTGTGCAACCTGCTGTAGGTGTCCCTGCTGTGGCAGGGAGGTTGGACTAGATGATCTCCAGAGGTCCCTTCCAACCCTGACCATTCTGTGATTCTGTGTGTCCAGGCTGCTTCAGCCTCACCCTGTAAAAGAGGCTGCCCAGGATGATCCCCAGCCCATGCCAGTTCCTGAAGCACACTCATTTGGGAGAGGGCTAGGTGGACCAAGCCAAGAGACCGTTCTAGTATATAACAGCACGAAAAGGATAAAGGATCCTTTCAAGAGCCAGACGTGCAATAAACAGGTGAAAATTAATTATCTAAATTGGTTATTGGATGTGACCCAGCCAAATCCTTTGGAAGGTTTTGGTGAAGAAAAACACCTTTAATAGCACGAGGCCTCTTACAGGCCTCCATCACCTGGAAAAGTTTGGGCATAGTTCTTCTAATAAAACTGGAGTGGCAGAATAGTTTTTTCTTTAGTTCTTCCTTTTTAATTAAAAAAAAAAACAAAAAAAAGCCGAAGTACAGTTCTCCTTTTTCACACAGGTCTTTCCAGAGTGAGCACTGGTAGAAATGCTCTCTGTGTGTACATCTGGCTGCTGCCATCTGATTTCAGACTTGTGCAGCCTGAGGATGGGCAGAGCGTCTCTTACAAATGCACCAGCAGAGAATGGTCTTCTTGTTCTGCCTGAGTCAGGAGCAGCAGCTGAGCCAAAGAGCAAAAAATCAAGCGCTGTCGAGGAACAAAAGGAAAGTGGGAGGCAAATAGGGACACACGCTGTTTGTGCTGCTGCTGTTGAGGTTTTGAGCACAATTTATAATACTGCTAGGTACAAAATATTTAGCGGCAAGTATTTTTTTCAGTTTCCAAGATGACAATATCCTTCAAAATTGATGGGTCAAAGGTTTCACATTTAGAAGAAAGAACACTAGGTCCCAGGGAAACAAGAACAGGATTGCCAACACCCTGGGGTATTTGTCAATACTTGAGTGGAAAACTGTAGACGGGGTCCTGACACGTGGTGCTTATAGACACACTGATGAGAGAAAATAACTTCACTGAAGAATTTTGCAAGCACATGTTTGTTTTAATGCGTGAGAATGAAATTAGTAACTTACTCCTCAACATACAAAATATCCTGCAAATAAGAAAGACTAAACTGAGCTGCCGTAGTGAAGCAGATCTAATAAAGTGCCAAAGTACATTTCAACTTCTTTTTTTTTTTTTCTTTTTGTGAGTAAACAAACCACAGGTTAGAGAGCGCGTTCTCCAGGCAGTGAGAAAGAAGCAAGGGGACTGTTAGGTGTGAGGGAAACCCCCTGGGGAGACTTCAGTGGGCTTTGGGTCAGAGTCTTCGTCAGAAGTGCCCCAGGGGTTTGAAGCTTGGTATTTGCCAGAAGTAAAAACACCAAGAAAAATGGAAGTAGGAAAGAATCTGTTGTAATGAGGCTCTGTGGAAAAAAGTGTCTTATGTGTCTGGAAGCAGTATTTGATTGACTGCTAAAAATAACTCTACTTCTCCACCTTGGTCTGCACTGGAGGAAGTCTGAAGTATTTTAGGTGGAGAATTTGCATGAAACTCCAAAATATGTCCCGTCACAAACAGTGCTGGAAGGCTCCCTCTGAATCACTGTGGAGCAGGAGTCCAGCAAAGCCTTCTCACCCCACAGGGGGAGGAATCCCACAGCTGCTGTGAGGTAGCCAGGGTCTTCGTTAGGGCTACAAAGATGGTTAGGGGTTTGGAGCATCTCTCTTATAAGGAAAGGCTGAGGGACTTGGGTCTTTTTAGTCTAGAGAAAAGAAGACTGAGGGGGGACTTATCAATGCTTATAAATACTTAAAGGGAGGGTGCCAGGTAGATGAGAAGAGTCTTTTTTCAGTGGTGCCCAGTGATAGGACTAGAGGTAATGGGCACAAACTTGAGCATAGGAAGTTCCATCTTAACATGAGGAGGGACTTCTTCACTTTGAGGGTGGCAGAGCACTGGCACAGGCTGCCCAGAGAGGTTGGAGTCCCCCCCTCTGGAGACATTCAAAACCCGCCTGGATGCCAGTCTGTGCAACTGCTGTAGGTGTCCCTGCTGTGGCAGGGAGGTTGGACTAGATGATCTCCAGAGGTCCTTTTCAACCCTGACCATTCTGTGATTCTGTGATTCATTGCCATAAAGGTCTTAAGACATTTTTCATAAGAGCAAAATGCTTTTCCCCCAGTGTTTCATGACCTAATTTCTACATGACGCTTTACATGCTTGAAGTTAGACTTGATACCAAACCAAGCCCTCCATCCATAGTCACTTTGCAATGTGAACTGGCACAGTGCCTCCCTTGCAGCACTTCCAGGATCCACTGAATGAAGGATAACAATTGTCAGGAAAGTGCCAGTTGAGTATTGTTCTTTTGTCGTCTAAAAGCATATCTGAAAATCATGTGGAAGGCCAACTAGTGTGTCACAACAGCTGACTTTTAATTGTTCGCAAGCCTTTGCAGACTCTTTGTTGCTTAATTAGAAGTGTAAAGGCAGGGATACAGTGGAGCAGAGTTTGTCTTAACCATTACATTATTTTTACCCTTTTCAGGTCAGGGCAAGAGCAGATACATTAAAAAGCTCTACTAACCTCAGGGCTGTTATCTCCAGAGATGTACTCTGGATATTAGGGATATTAGCTATGTAAAATGGAACTGGTGAGCAAATGACCATAAAATATAATGTATTGATTATAATGGGAGGGTTTTATTACAGGTTTCACGCTGTTGACTGGTAATGAGCCTTTTTTTTTTTCCTTTCTTCATTTTTTACAGAGGCTTAGTTCAATGTCTTACAAGTCTCGAGAGGAAGATCCATCTCTTACAGAAGATGAGGTAGGTTTCTTGCACGAAATTCAATAACTAACTAGAGACCTTTTTTCAGGCAGAAATTAGCATAAGCTCTGCATGATTAAGCAGGATCTAAGAAAGGTGAAATTTGTCTGATGGGAAAATGAAAGCCAAAGTTTCTCTGCACAGAGTTTGTACTGCCACATTCCTAAAATCAGAAGTATTCTAGCACATGGCCAATAGGGTCAGAAAATAACGGGAGGCCACAATTAGTTAATCATTAGGGCAGCTTCTTGATTTGGCTGATGAGTTCTACTTAAGAATAATAATCAGCAGCCTCTTGAAACATGCTCCACCTTCCTCATGCAACAAAGTGTTTGGGGCTCTGGGAAATAAATGGAAGCACAATGAAAGCGCTACAACATAAACTGTTCTTTAAAATGTCTGTTAGTCAAATAAATTGAGGAGACTGAAACAAAGACAGAAAAGTTAAACAGAAATAATGTTGCTTGTGATCATCTCCAAAATACCCGTGCAATTTATAAATACGTTCTCTGGACATAAAAGTAAACGCAAACTTGGCAATGAGCTGAGTGAGCTAATGCTTTCTGCTGGGAGAAGCGCTCCCAGACATTAATGAATAAATTGATCCTTGAACAGGGTTCACATAATTTAACACTGGAAAGGGTTGAAGTATGGATGAGCAGAAAAATCATTGTTTGTTTGGTTGGCTGAAATCAGTAAAAAGTAAGAAGTATTGCCATCTGCAATTGGATGTCTCTCTTTATAAAAATAAATCAATAAATACAGAATTAACAGAAGCGATCTGGTTCATCTGCATCAGTCAGCGTTGCTGAATGGTAATGGACATTTTCATGCCAATCTACTATTTTAATTGGATTGATGCAAATCCAGAGTGGCCTTGCATGCATAGGAAAGACTTTAAATGTAACAGAAGAGGTACGTTGCAATTGCAGTATTAGGTACCAGAGGAGCAGTGCAGGGAATTTCAGCTGTCTGCCCTGTGCAAGGGGTAGAATCCGCTTGGACTGGGAGAGGGAGTCAAGAGCGGCTCCCTGTGCTTGGCACCAGCCCCGGCGAGCCCTGGGCAGAGGGACATGTGTGGACGTGGGCTTCTCCTTCACCTCTTCATTAAGGGCCACCTTCGTGCACTTGTTCAAGCATACCACCTCCTCAGAGGGGATTTTTGAAGTTAGGAGGGAGACTCCAGCTCCCTCTTTTGTGTTTATAGTAGCTGAGAGGTTTTGGTCTCTGGTCTGAAGTTCTGATATGCAGTGACTGAGATGCCGCTCCTCTTTGTAGGAAGAGTTTAGTCAACAGAACAGACCTTGCGTATCAAGATTGGCACTGACTATTTGCTGTTTTCTGGTGTGGGTAATTTAGCTCCTGATTTTTAATGTTCTCTTCACATGACTTGGTGCCTCCTTGGTCCTGCCTATAAATACAACAAATAACTACTCTCCTATTGGGGTGTCTCTAAAAGCAGAAAAGTAGCCACTAGCATGAAAAATAGTAATAATTTTAAAAACCCCAAGGATCAAACAACATCCTTCTCCTACATTACAGCAGCTAAACCTGATCATCCCTTTGACGCCTGTCTCCCCATTGAACCCAAGCTGGCTCCAGGACCGTAGCAAAACTTGCAAGAGCTCCTGCTCACAAAGCCATTCCCTTTTGTCACGGTCTAATTTGCCTGCAGGGGATTTATGTTCAAAGAATTTTTACATTTATAAACTTCTTTTATAAAGCATTCTTTTTTTGAAAGAAAATCAATTTATAAATGCATGCCAGAAAAGAAAGGATTTGTAAGAAATCTTTTTTTTTTTGTAAGAAAGGACAGGTTTTTATTAGAAGATCTTGTCTTTTCTTAAGTAACTGACATCCTTGTGGTGGAAGGGGTACAAACTGGCACACAAGCTTTATGCCATGCTTAAATACTCAGCAGGTATCTCTTTTTTCCTAGATCTCAGCCATGTACTCGTCGGTGAGTAAGCCGGGACAGGCTGTGAAGGCACTGGATTCTCCTTACACCTGTATTCAAGAAATTGCATCTCAGAGGTCCCCGTCTATTTGCAGTGGCCTCTATGCAAGTGTGAAGGACTTTGAAAACACCCTAAATACTACCACTGTGCCTCAGTCAGCAGACAGACCAAACGGGGAGCTGGAGCCTGACTATGAAGCTATCCAGTCTGTGAGCCAAGAAGAAGACAGGACCTTGTCTGTGCCTAACACAAACCACACTGCTCTTTCAGGAGAGAATGACTATGAGAGCATAGGGGACTTGCAGCACCACAGGGATTTCACCAGACTTTAACTACTCCACCAGGCAGATTTCTCCGCTGGTATTTTCAAAGCAACATGTGAAACGTGGAGAGGGAAGTGCTTCTCCTTTTGAGGAACAAAGCTAAGTAGAGAACAAAAGTTGTGAAGAAGCAGCGTAGGTTTCAGCCAGGGTATGATACCCGCTAGGTTATTCTCGGTAGCTCACGGGAAAGGGTACGTCAGGTCAGAATGATGACCAGGACAACGTAAAGGCTTCTTTATTGTTAGCTCCAAGATGACCAGAATTTGGGAAGGAGTGCCACGTTATCATCCCAATATGATTACATACCAAAAAGACTGCCTTTACACAAAGCTAGATTTTCGTATTGAGATTATTTTCTGTCATTTGCTTCAAAGTGTTTTTCAAGCATCATTTTTCATTCAAGTTTGGGCATCCACAACGTTGAGCGAATCACGGATCATTGTACCTCAACTCAGACTTACTTTGCAGGGCTGGGGAAGGTGTGCTCACCTCTGTCTTTTGGGGAGCTCTGACCACATTCATTGCAACTAAAGGGCAAACAACAGTACTTCACAAGGGACCTACTCCAAATGTACTTGAATTAGTTCTGTCAGTTTTTTCTTTTTCTTAATGTCAAGGGGCTGTAGAATGTGACACAATATTTGAGATGTGTACTGGTATTTGTAGGTTTTTTGTTTGATTATTTGTGAAATACCACTTTAAAATAGCAAGTGACAGCCTTAGCGTTGTTGCTCTGTTCCCCTCATGTGCACACATATATACCTATGCACACACACCCCCCAGACAATTGTCATCTTGCAGAAAGTTGCGCAGATGAATGCATTGGCATAATGTTTAGTCTAACCTTAATAGTGTTGATTCATTTTTTGAAGAATTTTGCCCTATTTAAAAACTTCAAATATTTTAATATGTTTGTCTAGTTTATTATATAGAAAAAATTATGTACTGTGTTGAGTGGATGATATTTTTTATTTTTACAACATATTTTTCATCTTCAAAGTCTTTGTAGATTAACTTACTGTTTTCTGTAAGGAGGAATCCCATTCTTTCTTTGGGCTTTATTTAGTTTTCCTTTACATTTTTTTCCTCTTTCAGAAGTATGTAAATGAACAATTTGTTTGTTGGTTTGGGGATTTTTTTGTCTTCTTGAGCAGGGATGTGAAACATGCCTTGCTGGTTTTAAGCTCCAAATAATGGAGTCTATGTAAAAGAACACTGCCAAAGGGCAAAAAAGAGGCAGAAGAGAAAGTGTTATTTAGTCTGGGATTGCCACTGGTCCTCCTTGTTCCTCTGCTAAAAGGAGCAGGAGCGCGACCAAGAACTTGGGGCTCTGACAAGCAGTTTGAAAGCCACTGGCTTTTCAAAGATACCAAGTTATTCTGTTACTATTAAATGCAAAGTACAGTGCTTGGATGAAATAAGTAGGTACTAGGTTGATACTTTTGTTTTCTGCAAGACTAGTACAATAGTACAAGAATAGTCCAACAGTAGAGAACTGGCATTGTGTGATACGCATTTGTACACATGTGCATATATCCCCATGTATATAAGCATACACATGTAATTTGGACACAAGTATAAATTATAGTCCAGACTTGGTAACATTCAAATGCATTCACATACATGCTATCTGGCATGTGCTCGAAAAGTAGTTTATTTTTGAATCAAAATAAATGGTACCTAAACTGAGTTTGGCTTATTCCATAGTAGCCAAAACAGGTTTAGTTTCAGCTCAGTTGGTACTGGCTTTTGATATACCAGATCGAGTCCTTCTCAGATCACCGGCCAGCGCTCAACATTACTTGGTACTATAAAGAACAAACACAGATCTGGTTACACACATTTATTAGAAATAACTTCATAACTGAAAGAAGTGTACTGATTTATGGGCTACGCCTGTAAGTAGTACAGCTCTGAGGAGCAGTGCAAGTGTGCAGTCAAACTCTGCCCGCAGGGTGATTCAGACTTCATGGATCCTGACCTCATACGACAGTGCCCCACGCTTGATCTATGACTCTCTTCCTTTCAGGAGAAGGAGTTCAGACCGGTCTACATCCATCTTGTTCTTGACCATGCCACCATGCTTCCACAGCTGCAGCAAATCCTTTGCTTCCACTTCACTGCAGTGCTTTTTAAAGCTGACTTCAGTCTTCCTTTCTGTAGTTTTTCCCTCAAAAAAAAGTTTCTATTTCTGTTCCCTTGAATGTGAATTCATGAAGTTCGCCTTTGACTGTTCTCTCCTTCTATTTCACACTGTTTAAGGCCAAAGATAAGATGCACCATGTTTCAGAAGATCTGTTGTGCTAAGTCTGGAGAATTTCTGCAGTCTTTAACTCTGTGTTTGCTGTCTGTTCCTTGCTCAGGGGCACGGGTTTATAAACGTAGTCCTCAGTGTGACTCCTGCGACTTAGTGGCAGGCATACCTCAACCCCTGAAATTCCCAAATACATCTCAAGATGTAGTTGTCCCTTAAGGATTGTTTTACTCATCACATGGATGACTGCTTCTGGAGAAACAGTAGCAACATGAGGTTTTTCAGGTTCACCAAATTCAATTTCAAGACCAGTTTAAAGAAAAGATAAGAGATAACGCCAGTTAACAATGATGCCAGTTAACAATAGCAAAGAATAACACTGAACTCTTGATTGTAAAATTTTAAAGTGGAAAAGAATAAAACAAACCACTCTGGAAGTGCCCCCACGAAGATCAGCAGGATCAGGAGGATATACAGGAGTGTTGGTTTGGAGGAAGGGACATGAGACTCAGCTCCTTCCTTCCTTCCTTCCTTTCCCCCATTCTGACAGCTGCTCCTTGAGATCCCCCAGACTTCCCTTTTCCACAGTGAAATCCCTCACCCTCTCTTTTTTCTTTTGTTTCTGTTTTTAACCTGCTTCATACAGCCTCGCACTGGGACCTGGTACTGTGTCTGCAGTCCTGCAGTGCTGGCACATTCTTTCCCATTTAAATGACTTTCAGGCTGGTCACAACCTTTTCATTGTCCACCAGACCCTTAGCCTGGTGGGGAAGGAGCTCAGATTTTGGATTGCTGCTTGCGGGATGTGTACCTGCCCTCAGCCGTTGAGACCCCAGCACATTGGACTCCTGAGAGCTGCAAAAGGAATTACCATCCTGAACAAGGACGCACGGGGGAGTCCATAACTCCCCTACAATCTCTGTTACCTAGTCTAATGCTGAAGAAAAATGTTTTAGAATTCAGTCCAAGGTTCTTAAGTGAATAATTACATCTCTTGACAAAGAATCAAGCTTCTGTTTTAGTTCCCTCTTCCCAGAAGTAAGATCTGCTCCTTTACGGCTGTTGCCAATGCTTCCTTTTCACTAATACATTGGATAGAAAGATTTTTCCAACAGTAATCCCCAAACAGATTAATCTGACTAAAGAAAAGGAGTCTCTTCTGCTTGTCTCTTCATTGATACGTTTTCCTCTTTCACCATATCCCCAAATAAAATGTCAACATCCAAAATGAAGTATTTGTTACCTGGTGATCTTTTCTGGGGAAGCTTCACAGTCTGTTTCTGTGCCTCCATTTTTTGGCACGACTATATAATAAGTAAGGCCAAGACAAGCTGTAATGTGTGTATAACTGCACTAGTGAAAAGGTCTTATTCTGATTTCCTTCTGGGAACTGGTAGAAATAGGAAGTGCAGTTTGGACATCTCTTTCATGTCTCTGTGTCCCATGTGGGAGTTGTTCTCACCACGTCCCTAAACCAGTTCTCACCACATACCTAAACCCGTGCTAACCCCATACATGAACCAGTCACCCCTTTCTACCATGATGAGTGCAGAATTGCCTTCTCAGTCACAGAGAGAAATAGATTCTTTACGGATATCTGTAGCACAGGCGTGTACCTAATTACCATGGTTAGATCAGTTATAGTGCCTTTTTTACTACGTAGCTAGTACTTCCATACTCTTTTCCATACCGTGTTTAACTCAAACGTACAAAGGGACAACCCCAACATTTCCTTGTCTGAGTTGGAAACAGCTTTATAGAGACACGTTAATGTATTGGACCTCAATTAGCCCTACAATAGCAATAGTCTCTCACAAACGTCCTCTAAAAAGCCCAGTAATGTAGCTACGATGACTAAGCTTTGCAATAAGAATTATCAGTCTTCTTTTGAAGAACCTAAGTTTTTCAACAGTGAGCATTCAGGGAGGTGGCGGTCTTTGTCCATGTCAGCTGTGAACAATTAGTTGCTTCAGTCTTTCTATTAATATCAATTGCAGGCTTGCTTACATGTAGCAGGATTCATGAGGTGAGGGATGAGTAGGTGTGGGGATTCGTATTCATGAGTAACCCAGAGCTGGACCATCCCCACTGTAGCAACTGGCTGAGGACCAACTGCCTTGTCCTCTAAGCCCTCGTCTATCGTGCCTTCAGGGAATCCCTCCTGCAGGGATTCTTCTGGGCTGTGTGCTTCTCCTTGGCTCCCTGAACAGCTCCTGTCCGCTGTCTTGATCGCAATTCTGTATATGTGGTGCTTTCAACCTTTCAATGGTGCTTTTATAAGATGCTGGATAAATTGTTTCAATGTGCTTTCTGAAAGCTGACGTGTAAAGCTGTGACACGGAGTGCTCTCTCTAGTATTGTCGACTTCCCAGAACTTAGTGTTAACTGTGCTACTGTGACTACAAAAGGCTGACAGCGCTGCCCTGTCTCTTGTTCATCCCACACACAACGAGCACAGAGTCATCACGCGTAACAGGCCTAGGTTGGGCCACAGGTGTTTAAAAGCAGCCATTCGGGCCAAGCGCCTTGGCTTGAAAGCAGTTAGAGACACGATTCTCATCTGTGCAGTGTGGGACTGGAAACATCATAGAGCCCAGCTCAAGGACTTTCTTCTCTGTCCTATTGTGCATATATGTTTGTTTGCAATATGACTGTAAGAAATCTGTTTCTGCAACAAACATTTTAATTTGGGCCGCACTCCAATGAAGGACTTCTGCTGTTAGGCAAATGACCAGTTATTTCAGACGAGCGTTACTTATTTAGATTGGAACATGCCTGAATAAGGCTGTTATGTGCCTCACAAGTAACTCGGTGTGTGTAGTCTACTGAAAACAGGAGAATGCAGAAAGATGCTCAGCCTGACAGATGCTCCTGTGGTGACGTGCTGAAGACTTTGGAGGGCAGGTCTCTTCCTGCAGGGAAGCACAATTGCTAGTAATATGATTTCATACCCTGGTGCTGAAGTTGATTTGTAGCATCTCTTTCAGGATGGTCATGGCTGAAGACATTGCCAGAGGAGATCTCAGCCTCAAAAATAAAATAAAATTCAAAAAAAGTATTTTTATATCCCTTGCTAGCTAGCAACGTATGTTGAGGATTATGCTAAAGATAAATGCTGTGGATGGAACATCACAGAGATAAAAACACAGGGTTCCCTTTCTTCAAGGAGAGAGAACCCTCTTTGGTTGGGTCAGTATGAAAGATCCCAGGCTTACAAAAAGTATTAAACCACAAAAGTATTAAACAAACTAATTGCCTATGTGGTAATTTCCCAGGAGTGTGTTAGGGTATCACATACACTAGACGCTGTTTTTTTTCCTGTGGACAACAGAAAGATGAAAGCTTATTTGTAATACAAGGTTCCCATTGATTAATTGGTAACACTCACTTGTAAGTTACTTACATGTAACTGACACGTCATCCAAAGGTCAGCAAGAATGTCTCCACAATGTAGATATATTTAAGCTAACTCTAAATGATCCAGCTCAGGTGTTGTAAACAGAATCACTAGAACAATTTAACGCTCTGCTTGCTCTGACCTGCTCACACATCTAACTCCGGCACCCCAATTTCCAGAGCAAGCGCATGGATTACTTTTGTGTTACATACCCATTGGCCTGTGCCCATTCTATAGGTAACATAAAACTCACAGTTCTGTTTTTTCAAGCTGTGAGGTTTTGTTTCTGGAGGTCTTCAGTTTCAAACTGGCCAGAAGGACAGTCACTACAAACATGATAGCAAAGTGCCTAAAAATAAAGATGTTTCTGAAAAGGTAAAGATGCTCACTGTTACTGCACGGCAACTTGCCTACTGTATGTGGTACTCTCTTGCGATACGCATTCCTAAATACTGACTTTCATTTGTGATGTTCATGTATTGTTATAATAGCACAGTCTGACAAGGTTTCTGTCTCTGCAAATTCAGTGTCTAATTTTAACTAGCATATGTTTGTTACAGAAAATATAAAATGAGATTCTTTGTTCAGTTTAGAGGGCAGCTATGTTATTTCTTACAGTTCATGATAATGCAACAATCTGCTTAGATGATTTACAAAGTATGTAAGTATCAGTTGACTTCAAAATGCTTTGTTTGAGATTTCAGAATGCCTCCTGTTCACTACAAGACAATGTTACCAACTCTTGTCATTGTAATCTTGTAATAGTTAAATAAGGGGGTTTTAAACTTTACAAATCTTCCTACTTAAAAAAAAAAAAAAAAGGACAGTGCTGATGTTTTGACTTCCTGATGTCTATGAAGAGACTCTCATATTTTAACTTTCAGCGTAGTTTGGATTCGGACTACCCTTGTATTTATGGAACTGCTCCTCCCTGCCATGTTCAGCTGTCACCATCTGAGTATCTCCTTGATGAAATATGGCAACTGTCCAGAGAGCACAGAAACTGCATCACGTAACGCTTCTGAATGGGACATTTTTAGTGTGCCTGTGAAATTTAGGAGCCTGGACTTAAGTCAGATGTTTTGGGGAAATCACATCCCGTCTTGCAGACTTCTGTGGATGTCTTCACTTTCTTTCAGGGCAAGAAGTTCTGTAGCTTGCAAGCACTCAACTGACGTGGAAAGAGGTATGTAAAAGGTGAACTGGTACGTTTAAACGTATTAGTGAAAAAACACCTAAGAGCACAAGAACCTTCTTTCTCACATGTCTGAGGATACTGGAATTTGGCTATTTGAGAACAGTCACGTAACCAGTCTCCTCAGAACATCCTACCAGCAGAGAAGTCTTTGAATGAACATCTGGATCACTCTGGTGGCTCCTGAGTTTCCACACATACCACCTTCATGATTTCCAGCAGGGCCTCTCTCATCTCTGTGGTGATGACTATTTAGGAATGGCCCTTTGCTTCGCAGTCCTGACCTCTTTAACTTAAGAAAGGGGGATGTGAGCTGCTTGTCCTCAGTCTGATCAGGTTTTCTAGATCAAAGTGTGCTAAGACCCCACCTGCAAACCCAGAAAAGAGCATTTACTGTTGGGGCAAGACAAGTGTAGCCTCCTGCAGCAGCTAGGAAGAGAAAGGTAAAAGGAACAGTAGCTAAATTTCATTTGCACTTCACCCATGTGACAGACTACCTGTTTAGAAAGATTTTTCACAGTTGAAGAGGTTACAGTTAAGGGACAAGTTGCCAAGAATCTCACAGGAGATGGATGGAACTGTTTATTCTCAGTATTCCCTATACCCAAAGAGGCAGGGGCAAGTCCTCTCCGCCCCACCATGATGCAGTTTGCTGATCTTTTATCAAGCCTCCATATCAACAGAAATGAAATTAATAAATAAATTCTAAATACATGTTTTTGTTCTGTCATAAACCCAAAATGGACAAATGTGGATGCACTAATGTAAGTACCGTGTGCAGATCCAGACTTGCATAAATGGTTTGTAGCAAAAAAAAAACCAACAGAAACAACACAAACCTGGATTACTTTATTTAAATAGAATTACTTGCATGAGACAAGGGTTCAGGATTGGACCCTATGAGTTTAGAAGAAGTTTGGGTTGGTGCTGGGTATTTTTGTTTGTATTTTCAGTGAAATATATTTTCTTTCTTTTACGTTAGTGAATTGATATGACTTCCATAGGAACAACAAAAATTAGTCTGGTATATGGATAATTATCTCTAATAGCTATTATTAAAGTCACACCTCAGTAGGAGTCACTTTAAATTGGGTGCTATAGGAGCTTCTGCATAAAATTGCTTTATATATGGAACACTGCATACTTAGAACATAGTGGATAAATACTTGTAATTACAGACACTTTCATTTATTTTATCCATTGTGTTATAATGGAAAAAAAATATTTATTACTGGAATGGTTTTCCAGCAATGTTCTCTTACAGAATGTTCTAGCAACAAACTGTGTTTTCTGGACAACCATATGATTCTCTGGTCACTGACGCAGAACTGCAAAACATCCTCAAACCAGTATGAGCTTCTGAAAAGAGAGGATTAGAACTGGGTTTGGCTATCTTAGTGTGGATACCATTAAATATACTGTGTTGTTCAGCTCTGTAGGCAGTGAGAGCGGTTCGAAGAACTGACTGTACTATATAAACCTGGAGTCAGTGCATGCAGACTTCCGAGATGGCACTAGCTGAGGCTTGTTCGCTACACGATGGGTTATTTGGCTTGCTGCCTGTTTGAAATCAATATAGTTTTATTAACACCACTGCAGACACTGAAATACTGTAGTTTTGCAGAATGTATGTTCCATAAATTGTAGCTTGACTGTAATTGCAGTCTGCTCTGTTAGAGCAGTTCAGATCCAACACTAAGTTGCATTTTGTAAATTGATAAATGCCATTAAATTCCTCTCAACGTTTTGTAGTAGTATACATGAGTTGATGTAATTTAGTCATACCATTATTCCAAGAATCTTCATCTGATGTTTCTAGCCAATTCAGCTTTTGGCTGCTGAAAGCACAGTAGGTACTTATGGTTATTTACTGTAAATGTAGACGAGTTTTATGTAAATATTTCAGGGGAAAAAAATGCTACATAAACATATGAGGCAGTTATCTAAAAGTAAGAACATAGGTCAATAATATAAAATACAAGTTTTATTTATGTACAGTAGTATCCTAATATTTACTTGTTTATATGCAGAAAAAAATCTTAAGATTCTGTACTGTATTCTCTGAAAGCTTTTAAAAGAGGCTCTGCCATTTTCTCCGGTTAATATATTTGCAAATAACTTTTGAATTTATTGGAAATCATGTAAATTACGTCAAATGGGAAATGTTACATTGCAATGAACTGAGTTTAATTCAAAAACTCTGGCAAAATTCATTGGATTGAAATTATATATAAATTCAATAGCCAGACAGAATAAAACACAATAAATAAGCATTGTCTTTTGGTTTTGTTTTTTAACCTGTGCCTCTTTTTGTTGTTTTCTTAACACATATTTTACTCAGTCCTTGTAGTCACTTCCTCCTGCAGGTCCTAAAATCTCCATTATTTGATAGAATTTTGTTTGTTGCAGCATTTTGTGCTGATTTCATTATCTGACAAGAACTATTAAGTCGTCTTTGTGTTATATAGCACCTTACTCCTCACAAAGCCACAATCCTGTCAAGATTCAAGCATGCACACAACAGCACCAATTTTAAGTTGTCTCAAGACTAAAGCAGAAACTCCCATCAATATAGTGGCACTGTGCTCTTTAATGCAGGTAAGAATATTGGATTTGAGCCTTTGAAAGTTGTGCAGCTTTCAGCATTTTTAAAGGGCTGCAATTACCAGCCTTATGGATTCTCTTCTGAAATTGCCATGGCGTTCAATTCCTTTTTCTTTGCGAAAGATGCTCTCCAGGTAACATTCCCCAGCCAATGACAAGACTCTAATTTGTGTAGAAATACTTTGAGAACATCCTGAAATGTTACAGTGGCAGCTGAATTGGGACCACAGCTGACTACATAACACAGATTCTGCATGTAAATCCAACAGAAGGAAATGTTTTAAGCATGCCACTGGAGGAAGTCTTCTTTTTACACTACAGCATGAGGCTGAAATGGTACCTCACCTGCTGGGACTTGCGTTTTCCATGAGTTGCACCTTCCCCCTCATTATCTTTAGTTACAGAAAAGAGAGGAGCAGCTTTACCCATTTAATACCAAGTAGTTACTGATGAACGGGTTCCTGGAAAATTCACGGTGCAGCCATGGATTAGTTATGCTGAGCTGGGCAAAAATTAGACTGGCACAGACAAGTGGTATCTGTTCACTGTCAGGGCTCTTAATGTTTAACCTGGGTAAGTACATTTTAATATTTAAATATATTTTAATTTTAAAGTAAGTATAATTTAATATGGGTCAAATATGGGACTTGGAAAAATAAGGAAAATTTCATGTGAAAAATAATTCAGGATCTGATAGTTTAAAAGAAGATTGCCTTTTACTGAACATTTGTTCATGGACCAAGCAGCTGCAAATGATGTAATTTGACACAATTTTTTAATGAAGTAACTTCCTATATATTACCCAATACAGGCTGTTCTTCTGAAAAATGCATGCATTATTATTATCAAGAGAACTGTATCACAGATACTAATTTATTTTTTTTTCATTCTTCATTCCAAACAGTTGCTATCAGCCTTAAAATAGTTCTATTGCAATGTCTAGCTTCAGGTTTGAGGCCAACCATGCAGAACTATACATGTGGCTGGTTGAAGTATTGAACAATTTGCCCAGATTCTAGCTAATCATGTAGCTGCATGCACACACTTGGGAATAGAAAGTACAAGCATCTTTGTTCTCCACTGATCTTTGACATCGCTTAGAAGTAAAGCTTTAACCTAATGGGAGCTTGGTATGCAGTCAGGAGTATACTGCAGTGACACCTGGTGTTTAAAATAGAATTATTCCCTGTGAAGTGTGACTGTCAATTTATTTTTAATTGGGTACATATTCACTCAAAGACTCACAGTTCACCCTGTGCTCATGCAGCATAGTATTATATTGAACTAGAAAGTGTTGGAGCTAAAGAGTGGCTTGACATTACTTGGTAGAAAATGTATCTGACAGATTTGTTTCAAAAGCCCGAAATTGCGGTGACATGATCTTTCATGAATGGCTGTTCTTCCTCGCACTCTAGCTGATGACATACTTTATCACTACTTCTTCTCAGTTGGTTATTACACAAATGAGATTGACCCTTCACATAACTTACACAACTGGAATTTCCGTGCAGCCTTTGAGGGAGGACTGATAGGCAAGAACAGAGAACTGCCAGTTCAGGCAGAAACCAGGGAT
The DNA here is from genome assembly GCA_017639485.1 of Pluvialis apricaria. Taxonomy (NCBI): domain Eukaryota; kingdom Metazoa; phylum Chordata; class Aves; order Charadriiformes; family Charadriidae; genus Pluvialis; species Pluvialis apricaria. Next base: position 138,459,720 of record CM030008.1, on the reverse strand, counting down.
CCTGCACGAGTCGTGGTGCTAGGAAGCGTATTAGAGCAACACTAGATACTTCTGAAAGAAGAAGTAATGCTAAAGAGCTTATTGACCAAAGTTGTCAAGATCTGTACGTTTACAGAAGTGACTGAAACGGAATGTAAATCACATCATCAGTGTAATTAAGGATTATTAGGATAATATAAGATAATAATAACAAGGACCGTTATTATTAAGGATTACAGTTTGCCACAAAATGAAGAAAAATTAAGCAAGATCTGGTAGCAACCTGTGTATTCAGACTGTTGGACAATTTCTATTACATAGAAGTTTTTTGTCACCTGTTTTGAGAAGCACATACATGCTCTACATTTATGTAGTTAATCGTTGAAATCTGGCAAGGACAAAACTCTAAGGCTAGCATTGTGTTTTTCCTTTGTCCCATAAAATACTGTAAGCGTTTGGCTAAGCTAAAAAGGCAGATTATCCTAGAAGTCCTTGTTCATTAATTTTTCTGGGAAATGATGGGGAGCCTGCAAAAAGAAACCTGAACCTGAACTTTCTAAGGCTGCACTTGCACCTCAAGTCAAACAGCAGAGAACCAGGCCTTCTCCAGCCAACTACTCAAAGGCTAGCACTCAAACTAGCATTCTGAGGTCTTTCTCCACTCTTTCCTGCAGCTTATTTTCAGCAGCAAAGTACAAAGAAAAAAATATCTGGGCAAAATGAAGTCTGGATGGGCTGTGAAAGGAACAAACAGCTGCTGCTCCAAGAAGTGTAATCAGTCTTGTAACCCAGCAGCAGAACCAGCATTGTGCTGGTTTTGGATTAGAGGGCTGAGGCTGTCACAGGCTGGAGAACAGAGTTATTGGTACCTTGTCTTTAATATACCTCACAACTGCTATGAAAAAGGCCTGTATTAAAATTTAAGTCACGAATTCAAGCACTGAAAACATGAGGAAAAGCTATATATCCAGTTGGTCATATAAGCTCAATTCCTTCCACAGTATGTTCACAGAATGGCTGAGGTTGGAAGGGACCTCTGGGGGGTCATCTTGTCCACCCCCCTGCTCAAGCAGGGACATCCAGGGCAGGCTGCCCAGGACCATGTCCACATGGTATCTGAATATCTCCAAGGATGGAGTCTCCACAACTTCTCTGGGCAACCTGTGCCAGTGCTCGGTCACCCTCACAGTGAAAACAGTGTTTCCTGATGTTCAGAGGGAACCTCCTGGGTTTCAGTGTGAGCCCATGGCCTCTGGTCCTGTCACTGGGCACCACTGAAAAGAGCCTGGCTCTGTCCTCTTTGCACCTTCCCTCCAGGTACTTATAGACATCGATAAGATCCCATCTAAGCCTTCTCTTCTCCAGGCTAAACAGTCCTGGCATTCTCAGCCTTGCCTCACAGGACAGATGCAACAGTGCCTTCATCATCTTTGTGGCCCTTTGTTGGACTCTCTCATTGCGTCTATGTCTCTCCTGTACTGGGGATCCCAGAACCGGACCCAGCACTCCAGGTGCGGCCTCACCAGTGCTGAGTGGAGGGGAAAGACCACCTCCTTCCACCCGACGGCAACACTTAGTCCAACGCAGCCCAGGCTACCATTTGCCTTCTTTGCAAGGGCAAATTTCTGGCCCATATTCAACTCGGTGTCCACCAGGACCCCCATGCCTTTTCTGCAAAGCTGCTTTACAGATGGGCATCCCCCAGCATGTGCTGGTGCCTGGGGTTGTTCCTCCCTAGGAGCCAGACTTCACATTTCCCCTTGGTGGACTTGATGAGGATCCTGTTGGCTCATTTCCCCAGTCTGTCAAGGTCCCTCTGGGTGGCAGTATGACTGTCTGGTGTATATCAGCCACTCCTCCCTGGTTCGTGTCATCTGCAAACTACTCCAAATCACTTTCCTGTCCACCATGTGCCTGGAACACATTTCCAGGATTAATCATTCCATCACCTTCCCAGGGATCAAGGTGAGGCTGATCAGCCTGTAGTTCCCTGGGAGCTCCTTCAGAGTATTTCTGAAGATAGGAGAGACATTTGTTCTCCCCTAGTCTTCATGCACCTCTCCAAGTCACCATGATTTTTCAAAGATAATCAACAGTGGCCTTGCAATGACATCAGCCAGCTCCCTCGGCACTTTTGGGTGCATCCCATTGGGGCCCATGGACTCACATATGTCTGGTTTGCTTAAGTATTTTGTAACTTAACCCTTTTCCACCAAGGGTATATGTCTTCCTTGCTGCAAACCCTCCCTCTGTCTCCAGGTCCTTGGATTGCTGAAGGCTGGTCTTACTGGTAAAAACTGAGGTGAAGGCAACATTCAGTACCTCGGCCTTTTCCATGTCCTGTGGCACCAGGGCCCCTGCTACCTTCAGCAGCGGGCCTGCATTTTCCCTAGTCTTCCTTTTGCCACTGATATACTTACAGAAGCCCTTATCATAGAATAGAATCACAGAATGGTTTGGGTTGGAAGTGACCTTAAAGATCATCTCATTCCAAACTCCGTGCCATGGGCAGGGACACCTCCCACTAGACCACATTACTCAAAGCCCCATCCAACCTGGCCATGGGGCATCCACAACTTCTCTGCAACCTGTTCCAGTGTCTCACCAGCCTCACAGTAAAGAATTTCTTCCTAATATATCATCTAAATCTACCCACTTTCGGTTTAAAACCATTACCCCTTATCCTATTGCCACACTCCCTGATAACCAGTCCCTCCCTATCTCTCCTGTAGGCCCCCTTTAAGTACTTGAAGGCTGTTATAAGGCCTGCCTGGAATCTTCTCTTCTCCAGGCTGAACTAACGCAACTCTCTCAGCCCATCCTCCTAGACGAGATGCTCCAGCCATCTGATCATCTTCATAGCCCTCCTCTGGACTCGCTCCAACAGGTCCATGTCCTTCTTATGTTGGGGGCTCCAGAGCTGGATGCAGTACTTCAGATGGGGTCTCACCAGAGCAAAGTAGAGGGGCAGAATCACCTCCCTTGACCTTCTGGTCACACTACTTTTGATGCAGCCCAGGATACAGATGGCTTTCTGGTCTGCAAGTGCACATTGCTGGCTCACGTGAGCTTCTCATCAACCAACACCTCCAAGTCATTCTCCTTATGGCTGCTCTCAATCCATTCTCCACCCAGCCTGTATTTGCGCATGGGATTTCCCTAACCCATGTGCAGGACCTTGCACTTGGCCCTGTTGAATTTCATAAGCTTTTCACAGGACCACCTCTCAAGCCTGTCAAGGTCCCTCATGATGGCATCCATTCCCTCTGGCATGTCAACCACACCACACAACTTGGCATCATTAGCAAACTTGCTGAGGGTGCACTCAATCCCACCGTCCATGTCACCAAGAAAGATGTTAAACAGCACCAGTCCCAATACCAAACCCTGAGGAACGCCACTCGTTGCCTTTGACATCCCTCACCAGATTTAATTCCAGTTGGTCTTTGGCTTTCCTGTGTCTCTGCATGCTTGGACAGTGTCTCTATATTCCTCACAGGTTACCTGTCCCTGCGTCCACCTTCTATATGCTTCCTTTTTGTGTTTGAGTTTTGCCAGGAGCTCCTTGTTCATCCAGGCAGGCCCCCTGGCATTTTTGCCTGACTTCCTGCTCCTCAGGATGGACCGCTCTTGACCTTGGAAGAGGTGAGGCTTGAATATCAATCAGCTTTCATGAACCCCTCTTCCCTCCAGGGCCTTATCCCATTGGACTCTTTTAAGGACGTCCCACCCAGCCACTTCATTCACCAAATAAGGGGATTCTTGTGGAAAAGTAGTATTGTTACCTTATTTTCAATGACTTTGTCTTTAATTGCTTGATCAAGTGGGTTTTTTTTTCCCCACAGAAACTGTCTCAGTGAGTCTGAAGAATAAAAATAGCAAGAAGCTGTATGAAGTATGTGAAAGTATTTGTAAATCTGAGATCTCCTATCTCAGACACAGCCTGCTTTTGCAGCCCACGTTGCCAGAACACACAGTTGGCTCTGGCACATAGCATAACATCCTCTGAGCTGCCTCAGTGCAGCTCCAGCCTTGGTCCTGCAGGTCTCGCACCAATCCCCAGCTAATGAGCCTCCTTGGAGCCAAGCAAGCCTGTGCAAAGGGTACTGGTAGGTCTCTGCACCAGCACTGTGGTTTGGCCACAAACTAAGTAATTACCACACATAAGGGAGATAATTAGGTGGTTTTATTTGTTTAATTATGTGTGTGCGTGTGTGTCATGGGGGAGGGGAGAAAACAGAGAATCGGAAGTTCGATGTCATGTAACCTCCCTTTTCAAAGCTCTTCTTACACACTTTTCCACTTTGAATTGTCCGAGCAATGGCCTACAGTGAAAATTGTCAGAAAACTCAAGCTAGCATGAAAATGGGGGGAAGAGCCTCCCACCCTTAGAAAGATTTCCAGTTGTTTGTGGTCAGTTCAGTGTGGTTCACAGAAGAAGATTCGAGTTTGGAAGCAGAGAACTCTACCACTGGAAATGCGTGCGCTGGAGACAACACCACCATGAGGTGCTACAGCAACAGAAACCCCATTCATGAAAGGAAGATGGCCTGGGGGTTATCCTGCACCTTTCAGCCACATATATGACAAAATTAAAATCAACATGACTATCCTGGTGCCTGAGGTGGCTGTGCAGGCATGTTCTTAATAAATTAAGTAATTTTAGGTTAATCTAAGAAATCTTTGAAATACAAATTATTCCTTTTTGGACCCAAGCCAAGCACCTTTCCATTTGCTTTCAGAAACAAACCCTTTAACATGTATGGAGGATATTTGTGAGGATATTATAGCCCTAGATTCTTAACACAAATCAAGAGTTAAGCGTCTGGGTGCCCTGTACCACTAATGGAGTTAGGTGCCTTCAAAGAAGTCTCAAACAGGCAATGTACTGAGAACAAACTGATTGAGGTAGTCAGTGAGGAACGCAGAGGACAATATTAAGGACCTAAGATAGGCAGGTACTTCCTGGTAGTCATCTTTCACAGACACAAACCATTGCAGTTTGTTCTGACAGCTTCTCCCTTGAAGCCTGTGTGTTAGGTGAGATGATAACTACTGTTCGTAGCATGAAAAAATGAGCCTGAAGAAATACTTAGCACATACTCTCTTCAGAAGAAGTGCAAGTATGAACTCATTCACAGACTAAGCAACCATGACTGCATCCGTATGGGGAGCACATGTCCTTTCAGTTAAAAATGTCTCTATTTGTGTACCCTTGCCCTCTTGGCAAGTCTGCATAAATCCAACACTTCAAAGCATGTGTCATCTCCATTACAGTATCTTGAGAAACGTAAAGTGCTTTGTAACACTTCAGACTGCATTCAGAATTGATTTAGAGAAGTGCTTGAACTCATTTGAGATGAAGATCTGGTCAGGCCAGGACATCCCTCATTGATTTCAGTGAAATCCAGATTTCCCTCTAGTGTTTCAGAACTAACAACAGAAACTGCATATTGAGGGACTTGTCTCCAGTGATGTGTGTGCAATTTTCATACTGCAGGAAGAAGAAAGTTGCAGCGCTGAAAGCCAGGCAAGTCAAATAGTGCCAGCTGAAGCGTAGTTCATTTATGATGAAGTTAATTCACCTGTTCCTCTGTAAAGTACATCTTCAACAGAGGAAAAAGAATCAGAATGCTATCACATCACAAGGGATTCTCGCTACTGCTACACTTATTCTTTGTGGCCAGAGAGGACAGGTTGAGGTAGGTGAACGAACTACTGGAATTTTCTTCAAACAGATTTTACCTACATCGGCTTGACTTTTTTTGTTTTTTTTAAGTACACATTCACTGAGGGGACTGCTAATCTGGCAGCTCCTGTTCTTGGCTTGAGAGGTCCAGTTTGGTAGACTTCAGTCATGTTAGGCTTGGGGCTAGAACCAAGGGATCACTTAGATACCAAATTTGCCCAAAATCTGGAAGTGCAATACAGACCTACTGCTGTTTAGCAGCTGCTTGGTGCCCTAGAAATACATAAATTCACTACATGCTCCTCTGTATGAACTGCAAGTCCTCTGAGCACTTGCTTGCATACCAACTGGACCATCCCAGCAGTAATCTAATTCAAGTAACTAGGTGCCTAATTTAATTACGTAGGTGTCATTGGGATCCAAAACCTAGACAGATCCTGTTCTGAGGGCACTGATCCAGCAGTCATGCTCTGAGCAACTCAGTGTCACGGAGTTCAGCATAAGAATGAACAGCCACATGCACATTCCGAGAAGGTGGGATGTTTTCTGGTTAAATGCTAGGCAAGGTGATGCGCTCTATTCCCAGGCAAAGAGGCTTTAAACCCACCTCCCTGCCTCCAGAAAAGATCTCCAACCACTATGTTATCTGACATGAGGCAATGCTTCACCTCTTCTGTTGAAACAGGGCCATGTTACCACATCCAGCTCGTGGATTTGACACCGAAGGCCTAACCAGTAACTGCTGTTGTACATTTGCCTTTCCTCACTGTACTGAAAAAGCATTTCCTAGACAGCTGAAAGCCCTTGGCATGATTGGGTCTGAATCCATCAATAGTCTCCCCAAGGTCCAGGACTTCAAATGCTCTTCTCAGTGCACTCCTGAGGGTGCTATCATCCTTGTTATGTAGGTTTTTGGGGCCCCCACATAGCTTTCCTCATGCACGAGAAAGGTACCTTGGCTGTTTAATTCGTGAATTGCACTCCGTGTTGGGGCAGAAATAAAAAGCTTGCCATTAATCTTCCAATAATTCCCTAACCCATTTCTGTACCTCATGAACAGATTCTGTAGCAAAAGGACAAGAAGAGAGGCAATCCCCAGAGTCCACGGTCTTGGACAGCTCTAGTGTACTTACTGTTTCTACAACATGCATCCGCAAGTAATGACAGCCGCTAATTAACTACTTCTGGTCCTGCCCATTTTATTGTGAGCAACATTTGTGCTTCAAGGGATGTACCCTTCACTCCACTGAGGACAAAAGAAACCATGCATCCCAGAGACAATTTTGGACCAGCATGGCCATCCAGGGAGATTGCCAAGTCTTCTGTTCCTAACGGGAAGACGGTGGGTACTGCAGGGTACAAGAAACCGTATTGTTTGTGCCTGATGGGGTGGAAGAGCCAGGAGGGGAGGGAAAAGGTTGGGAGACAGAACACAGTCAGGATTAATTTTAATTTCTAAGATTCCAAAGCTGAATCTATGATTAAAATTTCAGTCTTGGGTTCTGGCAGATATGCAGGACAGCAAGGACCCTCCATACAGAAGGCTGAGAGTTCTGGGACGTTTTAAGTTCAAAACAGTGACTTCAGCATTCAATAGCCCTGGCAAGTGTTAAGAGGAAAGCTTTGGCAAGTGTTAAGGATCTCAAAAAGAGGGGGGGAGGAGTACTGCTGCCAAAAGCTCTCTGTTTCAAACCCAGTTTCTCTCAGAAACTCAGTTTCTATTGCTGTTCATTAAAGCTACTATTCTTACACCTGGAAAAAAAAAAAAGAAACAAAGGACAGGGACAGGATGAGGCTCTTCGTTTCAAACAACTGTTCATTTCTTGCATTCCCACCCCTAGGTTTGTGGCGGTACATTCTTAAGTGAAATAATTATCGACTATGCTTCCCAACTTGAGGTTGGTTTAGGCAGTAACAAAGGCTTTTTTGGCAATTGGGCTTAATCTAGAAACTGAAAACAATGCTCAATGTTTCTTCAAAACAAACAATGTTCTTACTGTTTGTTAGGGGTGGTTGATTTGTTCTTTTTTTTTTTGTCCTCTGCTTCTATTTTGAGTTCTAGCATGTCTATTGTACACAGGCTGGAGCGCTCACGCTGGTTGTTTACAACAATTTCCCTCGTGTTGCCAGGCTTTTCTTCTATGAAGCATAATTTTGTAGGCAATGTACAAAACAAGCCACAGTGTAAATAAACTGAGTATGTGTGAAAAGTGTTGGCTCAACACCCCTCAAAATTGTCTCTAGCCCTAGAACCACCATGAGAGCATGAAACACTCAAGTCAAAAGCACAGTAGGTACCTACTCGGATTCAAATATTAAAGGATTGTTTTACTTGTGCAAATCTGGAATTGAAAAGATTTCTCTAATTTCGGTGCCTTTAGGGTAGGCTCTGGTGGTTACCCAGATTTCACTCTGGCTCTGCTGAGCTCACTGCGGTCACAGCTGTTGTTCCCACCGACATGACTGAGACCACTCATTTCAGGGCTGGAGAAGACTTTTTTGGTTGCAATAGCTGGAAACGGGTTTTGTGGGGCAGCCATGCCTGGCTGGCCACATCTGGGAGCTAACAGGGGACAGAAGCGCTTTGTACCATTGTGCTTTCATGTTGTCCACAAAAGGCCTATCTAGTTCACTTGATGCACACCTGGGAGTGCCTTACTGTCAGAAGACAAATCCAGTAGTTTGCTGAATTTTTTTATTAAACTTTCCTGGGAGAGGGTTAAGCAATACAACATCTCACTGTGATGTGGGTTCTCTGGAGAAACAAGCAAAAAGTGAAGCAATGGGGAGTGCTCTTGTTGTCAGTTCCTTCACCCTCAAAGATAGCCTGGTAGGGGGCTACAGCACAGCATCTCCCCAGCCATGTAATCCACCACACACACATCAGGCACTTCCACCAGCCCAGTCCTGCACAGTGGTCCCCTCCTCAGACACCACTTCTGCAAGGAAAAGAAGTTTTGAGAAGCATTGTCTGAAGGTTAAAAGGGGAAAAAAATGTTTCTCAGCCCCACAGAAAAGTGGGGACAATGCAGGACTGGAAGAGAAGAATCTCCCTGGGCTAACAGCACACTACCAGTAAACCAGTTATTGGTGGCGACAGTAGGCCAGCTTCCACAACATCTCCCACAGGTGGTTCCCAGGAACTGAACAGGGTAGTTTATGTAGACCTTGCGCTGCTTTCTTCTCGCTGCTCCCTGACTGCAGCTCTAGAGAACGGTTCTGCAGGTGGCACATGGATTCTGCACCATCAGCTCTGATGTGCTGCTGGGATTAGGGCTTCAAAGCCCAGTGAAGTCGGTGCTTCTTAACTTCGTAAGCTGCACTAAAGAACTTTGTCTCCTTGCTTCAGAAAGACCAAGATGAGACCAAGGACAGTTCATGAAGTGGTTCAGAATGTGCACATACAAGTTACTGAATGCTCCCACCCCACCACCACCATTGTAATACTCGCCAGCAAGCACTTTTCCTTGGCTAGGACCATCCCTTGCTAGCCATTTTTCACTGTACAAAATGCCTCTCGGAAGGCACTGTAATGAACACAGCCAATCTATGTACCAAATACAGTGCCAAAGAGGGTCAGTCTGTGGCTGGACAAACCTACTGCGTAGGCTGCAAGGGAAGGGTGAGTTGCACCTGATGCCAGTGATGCTGTTTTCTCATTGGGTTTGTCCATCACGTCACATGCAGTTGCACATGCTGTGCTGGGGGTCACATACCGTTCTCATCTCTTCACCACCCACTCGTGCCTATGGCTTGTAGCCTAATCCTCCAGCCAGGTGAGGCCACTCAGCCACTGGTGAGCAGTCAAGCAAATCCAAGGCAAACCAAACCTAGCAGTTTACTTACAAGTACTGATAGCACTGCTAGCAGAAAACTCCAGCTAGGATATCGCTGAGGGATCCACATGTACTATGGGCATCATACACAACTTTGTATCAAAAGAGCATTGTAGTGATTCTAAGCTGAACGCTGGCAAGTCAGGAAAAGCCTGAGGTAAGGCTGCCTGTGCAACCTTAATTTGGCCTCCTTGTGTGCCTATGTTATAAAAAAGTCTTTAATTATAGTCACATGCTGTCTTTAACCACTTAGCCCTTTGTTTGACCCAGTGCACAGAATGGACAATGCTCACTTAATGAGCAGCTAGTCACTATTTTACTTTTTTGCTTGCTGCTTAGCATGTGGCCCCATCCTTTGTTTACCATATGCTTCTCAAATGCTGCTGTGAAAACCTAATGATTAAGTCCCTTGTTGGGTGCTTCTGTCCTGCCCATAATTAAAGCATTTGATTGTTTCATGAACATTAATGGCATTCATTTCCCTAACTCTATGGCATACTTATTATTTGGTGTGTGTATGGTACAACAAAGCTGAATACAGTAATACTGACAAAGATAAAAACAAGCATGCAAGGAAAAATTGTCCATAAGAAGGCCACACGTGAACTGCTGAGTATCTTCAAGTTAGAAGAGAGTGGTCTAGAAGACATCCTCAACCAGTCTACGTGAAAAGGGCCGCCACTTAATGGATACATCATCCTGACCAGTGACAGCTCTAATTCTTCTTATCTATTTTCAACAGAAAATTTGGTACGTGCATGCAACTATATATGTGTAACACAAGGGAGACTTAAAAGAAAAATATTGCACAAAATAGTATTTAAAAAAAAAAAAATCCTTGGAGCGCTGAAGCATACAGTTATACTGTAAATTCTCCCTACTAGCTCCATGACCTGGCAGGAGCTTGGGTCATTCTCCTGTGTGCCCCTTTTCACAGTTAGAGTCGTCACATGCTCATCCCTGCAAGCTTGGGGACAGCCACTGAAATCCTCGCTGACGGCTACTGCACAGACACATTTTCACTTGTTGTCATAACCACACTGGTGTAAAAGTTAGCCAAGAAATACAGCTCTTGTGAATGGGTGTCTCATCTCCTCCACACACTAACATTTGCACCCTCTTCTCAGCATTAGAGAAAAATCTGACTCGGATATGCCACCAAAAATGTGCAAGAAGGCTGTCACGTATTTAAAAGCTAGGAAATTTGTTTCAAGTCATTATTAAAACAGAAGGACAATGTGAGGTTTTAACAAGGCTTATAAATTTCTCACTAGGATGCATGCCACTGTCCCCAAGGTAAGAGCTGCCCCAACTTGAACACACACTCAGACTTCTTTGAGAGCAGTTTCTGAATGCCCAGAAGTAATCATTGCTGGAATTACCTCCCCCTGAATCTGAAATGATTAGGCTAGCCTCAAAAATGGTTAAGTAACTCAGAAATGGGTGTTTTGGTAGACTGTATGATCACACAAGCGATTACAGAAAGGAAGATCCCTTTCTATTTACCAGTTGCTTAAGAGATGGTCATTACCACTGTCCCGTTTTCTAAGGAGCTGGTGAAAAACTGTCCAGAATCTCTCAGAACTGGCAGTTGTAGTGCATCTTAGATTGCCTCAAGAAAGAGGTCAGATGCACTGTGACACCTAACGTTAGAATCAGGGCTGCTGCCAGGGGGATTTCCCAAACAGAATATGTACCTGTGCTTCAAAACTTCATGGACATCTCAAATTTTCCAGAAGGCTGCAACCAGACCCTGTGTTTCCTAGAGGTGTCAGAGGCATTATGTGTACTGCATGGCTGATCTGCCCATGTGCTGGGTATAGCCGACTTTGACCAAAAGAGATGTTTTGTTTAGCTCAAATCAGCATGGACTCTCTGGTGAATGTTTACTCATGCCAGTCCCATTTCTTAACCATAAGTCTACTCATCTCCCCAAATACATGCTGTAATTTACTTTTAATATGCACTTTTCCACTTCTGTGGAAAGCTAAGGGGGATGCCTTGCTTCTTGAGAGGAGGAAGCTTTCCAGGAAGGAATTGCAGTGAATTGCTTGAGAAAGCCATTGGCTTGCCAGTTGGCTTGCCAACCTGAGGATTTCAAAAGGGAAAGAGAAATGGATTCCTCCTCCTTCTCCTGTTTCTTTACTACTAAGTCTAATAAAAGAAACTTCTAACCACAGTGAGACACTGATTTTAGGGCTATCACTGAATCATTCTCCAATTTTTCAGTTGTAAGAGCTACCTAACTAGCAGTGACATAGCGAAAGAACTTTATTCCTCCAGGTACCACTTGGTGTGGTTAAAGAATACAGTAAAACTGAGACTAATTTGCTGTGAATGCTGGTGCACTAGACCATGAGGTTGTGTGTCAGTAGAAAGCTGCATATGACATGCAGATTACAGGCTACTTTTTACTGTCAAATTCAATCCTTCATTCAAATGAATACATTGTCAGAACCCTAATTATTTCTGTTAGAAATGCTGCAGCTTGTTAAAAAGGGGGCATAAAGTCTTTCTCTGTAAATTCTTGATCATTGCATTACAATTCCGAGCCATTTGTGAAATATTCTGTCATTTAATTTACAGCCTGTTTCTCACTATGTGGGCTCTGATTACAGATCATCAGTCATTATACAGTATTAGCCCTGTGATGAACCATGCACTGTTTTTTTTTAGCTCTGGCCCCCCAACAAAATGCCATTAGTTTCTTTCTCATTATCTCCTGTTCCTCATAATTGCTGACAGGCAAACTGGAAAATCTTGCCTTTTATTCAATCATCTTGCTCTTTTTCAGGAGTGGGAATTTTGGGTAGATTCAGTAATGATCCTTCTGGCTTCATCTCGTGCTACCAAGTTTCATGGACAGATTTTAAAATTCTTCATTATCAAGCAAATGTTCTGTGCATGCACTGGAAACTGCTTCCCTGACTGTAACTCTGAATGGAATCCAAGTTTGATCGACGGAAAAATTTCAACGGGCCCAGGCCCTGTTGCTACATGCCTACACGCAAAACTTGTAGCTTAATTATGCTTTGAGGGAACAAATACACCGAAATAATAGTATCTCTTGCCATTGCTGGTGTCTTCAGGCCCGGTCAGCGTACCAGAATCAAGGTGGTTGGAGCACAATTAGAACTCAAGGACTAGAGGTCTGTATTTTTTTACCTCGGATGCAAATGCTGACAGCTCAAAGATGTTTTAGCTACAGCATGACTTGTGCTGGAAGCTATGTAAATATGTAAAAGTGATGGGAGCACGGCAGAGCACAGCCCAAAACAAGTATGTGGAAACGTGGGTCTCGTTAAGAACAGCTGGAGGTGGCTACTGGAATAGCAAAGACCAAGGTCACACCACAGGAAAATATCCATTTGAGTACAAAAACAAAAGCTAGTTTTTTAATACTAGTTTTTTAATTATATAAATCCCACTGAGCAAGATTTACTACATCCCTGAGCAAGTAATGATGCAAGGGCGACCTCGCATTGCTGGGTGGCAGTTCAGACACTGCTTTTACTGAAACCTTGCCCTAGATTTAAGAGCCCAAGGCTACGGCATCTTTCCCACCCAACATCATGAGCACCAGGTGGCTCACAGCTCAGGCTGATCTGGCATTTGGAGTGAGAGGGAAGCGACAGTGATTCTCCCAGGCAGGCTGCTACCAGTGAAGACATTCTTCACGGCTTATTGCTGTGAGTGTAGCACAGCAGCAACATCGCTTTCTTGCAAGGTTTTTATGCCACCACCTTTGGGTTTGTGCTGCTGATGTCAGTGTGTGTCACGTACAGAAGCAAACGCCCTGGCTGATCCACTGGATTCATCAATGGGAAATTGTACCTCAGAGGACAGTATAGGCCTCTGGCATGCAGGTGAAGATACTGAGTAGGCAGATCTTCAAAGATTTGCCTAGAAGAAGCCTCTGAAATACTACAAATAAATTACATCCTTTGACGCGCACAGATTGGGAGTACAACAGCCAAAAACTGAACCGGAAGAAACCTCCCTGTAGAGAAACTACCATCAATGTCTATTTGGGTTTTTTTCAGCATTACTTAATACTTTCTACTTCTCTTACCTATTTTATGTCTGTGTTGGTGGAACTGGATTTTTTCTGAACTAAGAGCTCTGAATACTTCTGCTTTTATTCTTTTGAGAAAGTCAGTTTAGTAAATTTCTTTAGTTTAATACTGAATTCACCGCACTCATCCATTTTCTGAAACCAAACCCAGCTTTGGAGATTAACTGCTGTTCTCCTGGAGCAATTAAAAGAGAAGTCTACAGCTCGACCTAGCAGCAACACGGGGCTCTTGGGGTCTGTTTGCTTCCAGAAATTTAACCTAGTATTTTTGAAGGGTTTATAATTTTCTGTCTCATATGTCGAGATCAAGTAATACTCCTTGTCTTAAGCAATTTGCAGGAAGGAGAAAGAGGCTGATCACCTTTCTTAGAGAAAATTTAAAATTTGTCACTCCAGGATCCTGCTTTATTATACAAAGCTGTGTTCAATGTACTGACGGAAGTAATGTGATAAACATCAACAGAAGATATAGTTTAGCCACATGGTATTTCTTACTAACATGAATGAAAATAAACCCCAAATTGCAAATACTCCTTCAAAAAAGCTCAACTCCTGGTTTTAATTCTCTACTACTGCCTAGTTTTATTCATTGAAATAAATGAGCAACACAAGGCCCTGTTTCCACGAGGGATTTCTCTAAATGAACACATTTTCATTGTTTAGGTGACGATAATGGTGATGCCCTGCTCCAGCTGGAGTGAGAGAAATACACAAATGGAAGATCTTTTTGCACCTAGACCACCATGCCATACCATACCATCACTACCCATTAGAAAATCTTACCTGTGTGACCGTTTTGCAGTGAGAAGTATAAACCAGTGATGGGTTTGCTAATAGCTGTTTTATTTTTAAATGTAAGCTATTCAGAACCACTGAGCTCTGACTACGCAAGAGCACTTTGCCTGTTAAGTATCTGCATTTCAGAAAAGAAATACATCTTAAAACTGGGGGCAAGAAGAGCTTTAAAACCCAAATGTTCTAGTGGTGAAGAGCCCCTAGAGAAGACTAGGGACTACAAGTATAAAAGGAAGCCTCTGTAAGTGGCAACATACAATGCGGCTCATGCTGATGGCCTTAATTTGAAAATTAGAAATTAAGATGATGGATGTCTCTATAATGTTTCCACATTTAACTGCATGTATTCTGTGATTACATCATAAAAAATAAATACCCATCTATTTCTAGTATCTTTCTTTCTGAGTAACTCAGACAAAGTCGAGGCATGTGTCTGGGGCAGGAAGAAGATTACTTTGTTATGTTGCAGTGGAACCGAGAGAAACCTTTACAAGAAAGCAGTACTGAACAGACAATTTGAAGAGAAATGATCCCAGCCTAAAAAGCATACTTGTCACAAATACTTCAGCCAGACTTAACCCCTAAATGAAGTCTGTATGTGTTACCTGCTGACTGGTGAAGAGGTTAATGGAGACACTGGCATGAAAAAATAAAAGGGGCTGCTGATCTGATGTCACCTAAGGTTTTACTGTTGCCCATTCTCTAATTATTGTGGCCAAATGAGACATATGGCCACATCAGGACATGTAACTAGCACCTCCCTACTTTAAAACTACTGGCCTCTGCCTGCTCAATTGAAGCACAATTTCTGTCAATCTTGCCTTGGCAGAGAAAGTTGTATTTGTTTCTACCACGAAGACAGAGATACTACACAGACATTTGCAATGTATTCACCCAAAATAAAATCAAAGAGGTGAACGAGGGTTGCATTCAAGGATTAAAACCACAAACAAATGTGTTTATGAATCTCAAAGAAGCAACATATAAGGAAAGAGAAGTTTTGAATTTAAACCCTTTTGAATGAGGTGGAGAATCAAACAGCAACGGAAAGCAGAACTACTAAGGTATTATCCATTCAAAGGCAAGAACACGCATGAAAATGACTACTAAATCCATTGTCACAAATGTCTTTGAGATCAGTGAAGCGGAGATATTTAGTGAGCTGGCATTGCTCAAAACCGACTAATCTCCATGAGCAGACTGAGATTCAAAGCAGACCAGAGAGCAACCCTTTGTTAATCATAATAAAGAATTTGCTGTATTCAAATGAAGTCACAGCAAAGTGGATGCGTGCCAGTGCAGCACCAGTGTTCCAAGAGAAAGGCAAGCTAGAAAATTATAGACCCTTCATCGCAATGTCTGCAATTTGCAAAATAAAGAGTACAACCGAGGAGTAAGTTTGCAAAATGCACGTGCAAATGGAGTATCATTCTCTGTAATCTACTTGCAGATAACTAGCAGGGATAGATGGTGTTGGTTAACTAATCGCCTTTTGGAAAGAACTATGCTACACTTTAGTTATTAAACTTTAAATACTCAAAATAATAATTCATGTGACAGGCTGCTCACCTAATGCTCTGTGGCAGAAGAGGTTAATTCTCCTCTAAAATCAGTGTCGGTTTTTCTGTAAGAACTTCATGCTACTGTATGAAAATGGTAATTTTGGTCCCAAGTCTCCTAAGTTTGGGCATTGCAGACAGCTGAACTTGTGAGCAGCACGAGAAGCAATGTGACCATAGAAATGGAGACACAGAAAGAAAGGGATCCAAATATTTAACAAGAGCTGTATCAGGTATCTTCAAGACACTTACCTGTGTTGTACCTAATTTTCACAAGCATGTAATGTCAGTTTCATTACCTACTTCTGTTCTCCCCTGTCCCAGTAAACTGCCTGCCTATGAAGAAAAGTTGTGTTCAAGGGAAAATTGCGAGGAAATAAATACCAGAACGAAAATTCTTGGTTTCGTCAACACCTCTGCTACTATTCACTGCCTGGGGGCTAATTTCCTATTCCTACAACTTGATCCCCCTGCCTCCCCACTCCTCTTTTGCTGTGTGACTATAGCCATCCTCTCCGTTCTTGTTTCTCCTTCTCTATGGTGTATTTCCCTGAGCCGCTTCACTCGGACTTTGTTTTCTGCTTTGAGACTGTGTTTATCTAAGTAACATGTTCCAAATGACTAACTTGGACAAGGCAGTAGATGCTTTATTAAACTGCAGCTCAAGTAAAACTCATTATCTTGCCATCTACACCAGACTTCTGCACTGTGTTAGCACCTTTCGACCAAACACCTTTCACACGAGGAGGGAAAGCCTCCGGGAGGACTCGGGTTGGCTTCTCCCTGTGCTCCCCTCTTCCCGCCAGCCCCCAGACTTCCCACCACCCCGCTGCTCTGTCCTCCCACAGCACAGCCTGGAGTAGCAGTTCATTCATACTTAAAAAAAAAAAAAAAAAAAGGAGAAATGTTTATACACAAGTAAGTTTCTTCTATAAACACTGGAAAAGAACGCTTTGTGTTTAGTAACACTTTCAGTACCCGCAAGGTTTTCTTTTTGCTTACACAAATCACAGATTAAAACACAGCACCCCTCTACCACAGGAAGACAGCAAAACAGAATAGCCCTAGCGTTTCCAATCAAAACCCAACCACTTAGAAACCAAAAAAGAATTAAAAGAACTTACAAATTCAAGCCAAAACTGTGCACTTGAAAAAATAATCACAAGAAAGCGCTTGAAACACCGCCAATTCAAAATTCAGTTTTTCAATTTTACTGGATCTATCCCTCTCAAAAAAAAAAAAAACAACCAACAAAAAAAACCCCAAACAAACAAAACACCCAAAGCCCTAACTACCAGCCAGAAAAATAAATGAGATTTAGTATGTAAAATTCAAGAGCTTTTGCTGTTTCCGGGGGGGGGGGAGCTGTTGCAGCCGAAGAACTGAGCTTGCCACAGCGATTAGCTGCGGCCTCGACTGCATTTTATATTAAGTGTATTCTCCCCCAAACCCACAACGTGTTTAGTATTACACGCTTAACGTTTGTATTCTGCCTGTAAAACGGGTAGCTGCTGGCCTACAACCTGTCCCAACCTAACTCAAGTCACAGGTTCCCAGTGAAATCCACTCAGCAGCCATGAGGTGGGATTGAGCCAAACTCGGCGCATTTTATGTATTTGCTGGTTTCTGAGCTGTTCGCTTCTATAAAGTTTCCAAACTCCCCCCCCCCCTCCCCAGTAAGGTTACGAAGAATTTTGAGAGGTTTTTTTTTTTTTAAGGAAGGCGAAAGCCTTACACAACCCTCCGATTCCAGTAAAGGGGGCGTTAAGATATTTATAACCAACGGTAACACTGATCCTTGCGCAGCCCGTGCCTCACCCGGCACACGGGGAGGGGGAGGCGGTTTGCAGAGGAAGGGGGGGGGTGTGAGGGGGTGAGGCCGGAGCCGGCAGCAGCGCCAGGCCGCCCACCGCCGCCATCGCGTAGGAAATACGCAGTTACTAATAACGGCGGGACGGCAGCCCCAGCCGGGCGCGTCCCCTTCCCTCTCCGCAGCCCGGCCCTTAACACCTCCTCTTCCGAACGACCCGGGGCGGGGGGGAAAGGGGTGCCGGGACCGTCCCGCCGCCTACGGCAAGGCGCTGCCCGCCCTCTCCACCGCCGCGGCCCTGCGGGGCGCCGCCGCCTTCCCCTCAGCGCGGCGGGCGCCGCCCTCCCCTCAGCGCGCCCCCCCCGTTGCTGCGCAACGAGCGGCCCGGCGGCGGCGGGGCGGCGGGCGGGCATGGCGGACCCCGCTGACAGGGCCGCACATGTTTACGGGGCCGCGCTCTGCCGGCAGGAGGAGGAATCCTCAGCAAAAGCCGAACAGGATCGCGGGCGGGAGCATGGAGCGAGCGCTGTGGGAGCCCGGCGGGGGCCTCACGCACCCAGGGTCAGCGGGGCGGGCGGCGGGCGGGCCGGGCTGAGGGGGGCTGTGTGGAAACAGTGGCCTGTCAGCCTCAGCTCATCCTCGGCTGACAGCGAAGGGCCTCTCCCTGGAGGGGGAAAAGTCCGTTTTCCAAACGAGTCCTCTTTGTTTGTGCCTTTCTTGCTCCCTGAGGGGTTTTTTGGTCGGTTGGGGTGGTTTTATGGAGGAGAGCAGGGTGGGAGAGGCAAGAAGAGGTGAGCTGGGTTTCCCCGTGGAGAACACGGGGCAGCTCGTTCCCTAAAGGGTACAGGGCAGAAAAGCAGAACAAACAATCTAGAGAAGTCTTTTTTAGCTTTTTTTATTAGGGAAAACTGGGCCATCAAAACTCGTAGTTTTTCTGAAGACCCTGAGGAGTTGACTGGAAGGAGCACCTCCATCTGTCTTTTTCAGCCTTTTTTCATTAGGGAAAACCTGGACATCGAAACTATAATTTTTCTGAAGACTCCTCTGAGGAGCTGACTGGAAGGAGCACCTCCATCTGGAGGACTGGAAGGAGAAACTTCCATCAGGGAGCTTCCCTGAAAAAAAAACCACCAACCCACCCAAGCCAAAATTAGCTTTAATGCACCCTCTGTACTTGCTAGAAAATAGGAACATGTGTAACACGGAAAATGGCTCCTACAACTCAAGCTAGGGACCTGGCTTTCAGCTGATAAATGAAAAAAATTTCTGAGGTGTGGGTGATCCTCAAGTTACCTGGCTATCTGGTGTTTCCCTTAAATTTTGATTACAGTGATATTTAGTTAAAGAGCCTTTAGGGTTAATATCAGTGTGGTATGCAAAACAAATAAATGCGGAGTGCCAGTTTTCAAAGCAGAGTATTTATCTTCAACATTAAGAATTTATGCAAGTAAAACCACACTATCTTATGATAGGTAGCAAGATGATAAAAATGAAATTGTACCCATTGCTTAATTTATTGGAGTAAATATTTTTATTGCTGGCATTGACTGACAGCTATAAACAACTTTTTCTTGGTTGCAAAAGATTTACAGTGGAGTTTCCATGTCAAAAGCGAGCCTGTTAAGTACTGTTTTATGTGGTCCTGTAATATTTATGTTTTCCTGAGTGCCTGATCTAATTTGTTCATTTTGAAAGGAACAGTTAGTTATTTTCTTTGTAATTGCTGCGTCTGCAAATTCAGCCTTGACTCTAGGAATCAAGCTGAGTTCTTTGACACTTCACTGAGAAAGAGGAAGTTGACACGCCAGTCTTGCGTTTTTCTTAATATATGTCTAACTTACAGAGGAAGTTCTACCTAAATTAAGACAATTAATGAATACACAGTTACTCAAAATAATATTTCAATTATCATCCTTCCTTTTCTATATCCTTCCTTTAATTTTGGTGTCATTTTAGGGGTCATTATTCACCATGTTGCTGTTACCACATACGAGTGAGCACAAAGACTTTAAACTCCCCCAAAGAGGTTTTCTTTGTGTAAAAAGAAAATATTTCTAGTATGTGCTCAAACATTTGCATGACAGCGGCCTATGTTTTCTGTGTTTCAGCCCTCAGTGTAGATTGATTATGGTGGCTTTTTTGTCCTGTGCTGCTTTTGTTAAGGAAAAGTGTTTTCACTCTCTCTGTCTTTTTTTTCCCATCATGGTGTCACTCTGGGCTAATTAAGCAGGAAAATGTTAGTCTTATTTTTTTTCAAATTCATCAATTTGTCTTTCTCAGACTAGTTAATTTGAAAAAAGGGGAAGTGTAATCATCGTGTTAGTACTAGCATGAAACTCCAATGAGCTGACCTGTTTTTCTGGGAAACAAAGCTGTTTAAGAGACATAAACATGTAAATTGCATGAAATTACTTCTTGACAACAGCAAAAACTTTGGGGAGGGTTTTTAAAAAAGCTGTGCAGTTCTGGTTGATGTTCGTTCTCTCACAGTCCAAGGATGGACTGTCTAGAATTCCTTTCCGTACCAGTAAGGTTATTCAGATCTAGTAAATGTTTCAGAGCAGTAACTGAAAAGAGTAATGCTTAATGGCTGATGCATTTTGCCGCTTCATTCCAATGCATGGCTGGCACTGGAACCTCCTTCAAGCAGAAGGCGTAGCCTTGTCTGCAGGGTGGCATTTTGCTGCACAACAGCCAGACGCAGAAGTGACCTTGTGCTCCCCGCTCGGTTGATGAGTGGGGCAGAGGCATGTCACAGGAGCGACGATTTCGCTTACTGAGAAGGGGGTCGGAAGGTTGCCACCTCTCCTTTTGAGCAGCATCTGGTAGACAATTTTCTGCCTAATATTGTCAATCATTCCCTTGTTCTTGAAGGTGCCTGACTGTCCTCCCAGCTGGAGTGAGAACTTCAATGATCACTATAAAGCAAAACAAACGCAAAGTTTACAGAGGGGGTGTGGAGGAGGCAGGTCCCCAAATAAAGAAGTTGGCAGGGGCTCAAAATGCCTGGGATTATGGGAGAAGTGGAACACACACATGGCTACTGCACATCCTGGTTTGAATACTAAAGCTCAAACGAATGCACTTGTTGCACACTAAAAAGTAAAAAGTGAACGACTACTTGAGCAGGTTATGTTTAAAAAAAATGTGATTAAATGCACAGAACATTGAGGGTTTCTTTGCTTCCTATTGCTGCTAGAGATTTTAAAGGCATCAGGCTGGGAGGAGGTAGGAGCAGAGGGGATCTTGCCTCTAGTGATAAAATGCTGGCGTTCATGGACACGGGGAAAAATATTCAGAGAGTAAAGAAAATAAATCAAGAAATGTATTCTTTCTTTGCAGGTGCATTAAAAAAAAAAAGAAGGAAGAAAACCAAAACAGAGGTAGCTGAGGCAGGATTCTGGGTGGTCCAGCAAAATGCACACTGCAATGTATCCGCCTGCTCCGGTGAGGCAAACTAAAGCACGACTGTACTAGTGCTTGTTAGCCGTGACCAGCGCTTGTCGCTGCTGGCAGCTGCACTGCTGAGTGATCGGTCCTGACGGAAGGAGCTCTGGCACCGGCAAGCGAGGTGATTACGGAGTAGTGCCTCCCTGAGCAGTACGGAAGAATCTCTGCTTTTCAAAGCAGAAGGGACTCCTTCCCCAACGTGGTGTCAGGCAAGCTTTGCCTGCAGTCACAATCACAGCATAAAGTAGCAGCAGCTGAATGGAACAAAATGTCAAACAGATCAGTAAATGATTACATTAAAAATGAGAGGAATACTTAACTGAGAGATGGACTGCATAAAATGTTTGGAAAAAGTATGTATCATAAGAAAACTCCACCAGACATTATTCAGTATAGACTAGTTAAGGCAGTGCCAGGGAAAGCTAGATTTTTTCCTGTGGCTAGTGCACAGAGCTGCCCAGTGGATTTACGGAAAGAATGTAGACAACAATTATTCAAGATGAACTGCAAAGCTGCTACTGTAATTCACCTTCACAGATTGTTCTAGAAGAACTTCTGGAGGGAGAGATATATGCTTATATATACTTATCATTCGAATTGTCTCTCATGTCTTTAGAGAGAAACATTTCTTTTTTGGAAATACAAACTGATTGCTAAAGTTAGAGGCAAAGGAGCCTCTGAAACACTTTGCATTGGAAAGCTGTGTACACAAAGGGAGTGCAAATGTGCACATTAACTTTTAATAAGCTTGGAAATCATTGACTTGTAAACAGTTGTTATTACAGCTAGAGCCTGTACTTTCATTAGAGGCATGTTATTCTGTAGTACAGTCATGAGATATCTCTGTTTAGCTAAGTGTTACCATATTACCCCGTATATCACAAGAATTTACTCGATGGCAGGATGTGGCTATGGGCCAGAAATTGTTCAGCAGTTCACCCCAAGAGTGCTAAGACTGAGTCTCGGGGAAAAAATGTTGATGGGTGATAGTGGTTTATGGCTTGTGTTTGACTCTTAACTGTTTGTGAATGTAAAAATACTGAAGAGGACTGTATCTAGGTCTCCCTGACTGTCCTTACAAAACTTTCTCCATAATAACTCCCCTGGGAAGCAGTGAAATGGCAATACAGGTTCAGCTTCAGCTCCATTCATACTGCAAGTCAGACAGACTGGAAGAAATGGAGCAAACAGTCATTTCTATCTTTTGTTTGTATCAAATATTGTGAGAGAAGTTATTCTTACTACAGCTCCAATCTGGCTTGCCTGGGAAGTGCTAGAAATCTTTAACCAATCTGTTGTAGAGTTGTCAACACTGGCTTCTCGTTGCATTTGATAACCCAGCAGGAGTAAAAAGCATTAGCAGCTCAGATTACTAATCAAAAGTCAGTATTCTTCTCTAAACCCCTTCCCAGGATTGCCCTGCCCACCAGCCCGGTGAACACTGGACTACCATTCCTTTTCCCTCCTGATCCCAAAACTATTTTGCCTCCTTTCTCTCCACCAGAATTTGGTTACACTCTTCCTCCGTCACCCTCCCCAACTTCTCCAGGGCTCACCTGCTGACCTGCTCTGCTTTCAGACCCGAGGGGCATCACCTGCCGGAGTCCTGGGGGAGAAGAGGCAGCGTTCTGGAGAACACAGCAACCTCCTGCAGGCAGGCATGCAGGCCAGGGATGTTTTATGTGTCCCTAAGAACCTGTCTGAGCCTTTCTTCTCTGCCTCCTGCCACCACGCTCCCAAATTAGAGAACCCAGCTAGTAGTTTTTGAAACAATTGTTGTTGAGCTGACAACTAAAAGCTTGATGGTTAACAAGCTCTGCTTTTATGTTCACTCACCAAAACCTCAGGGTAAGAGGCGTCAAGTCAGCTGTATCTTACAGCCAGTCCCGGAACTAATCTGACAAAAGGGCTGAATACAGAGTTCAAATAAAGGCTGAGGTGTGAGGTGTCATGGAAGTTAACAGACATGTCTGTGCAAGCTCAACTATCCTTCATCATCACTATTTTCTACTGGAGATGGGTCTCCATTCTCTTACTTGCGGTGTTCGTGCTAGCATGTGTAATCCAATTCAGTGATAACACATTCAGTGTATATAATTTCTAATTTTGATTCTGTTCTTGCTACAATTAAAACCTACAGACCTTTGAAAACCTCAAGGAAGTCTCAATATTTATCCCAGTGTGCAGCAGATAGGAATTGGACCTTCAGTAATGTGATTAGAATTCAGATAACTGTGAACACAGGCCACTAAAGAAGATCACAATTAGACTTAGGTGGTATTCAAATGATACAAAATACTTCAAATAATTTTAATACTAGGAGGCATTTGAATTATTCCATTTCTATGCCCTTGAGCTACAAGTATGAAGGAACTGAGAATACCATTTAAATTCATGGTGGAATTCATGTTTAAGGCAAAACTGAAGCCTAACGTTTTGTCAAATCTAAACCTTAACTCTGAACGTTCAGTTTAGAAACAAAACTGAAAAGCGTTTATTCTTTTTTTTTTTCCTTCCACAAATCTATCCTTTATCCAACATCAGCTTCAAAAAACCATGACTGACCCACTCAACCAGCTCTTGAGAAGCTAAATACCCATGCGGTGGCAGGAAAAAAGATGGGACATCTCGTGGTGGCATGTACTAGGGGCTTTGGCTGCTGTTGTGCTGTGAGATGGGCTGCCCCGACATTGCGGTGCTGCTGTGTGAAGCTGTGGTGAAACATCTGGAAATGTCACTTTTAGATGTGTGGGGAAATCCTGCTGGAAGACCCAATACGCCAGAATTTGCCAGTGATTCTGTTGCAGATCTTATCCAGAGATGCAGTGTCTCTGGGAACCCTGAAAGAACGAACAAAAGCAACTGGTTTGTGGGGTTGGATTGAGAAAACTGAAAAAAAATCCATCGTTAAGACAGGAAAAGTAACATCTATTTACGAATGGGTACTGTATTATGTATAATTTCTTGCATGGAAAGCACTGCATGCTGTGTTCCAAAATGGATAAATATCGCTACTTTTTGACAGGGACAAATTAACCTTGCGTTAGAGGTGAAGCTTGACCCTGTGCTGACATATTATGTGTATGTTTGGCCCGTTGGCACGTCTCTGAAACAGAACGTGTGAGGAGAAAGGTACTGAACACTGAACAGGGAATTACTGTAATTCACTTGTAAATGGCGAAGAATATAGGGCTGAAAAATGCCATGTAAATGCAGACTTCAAACTTAGTTGTAGAGGAAGAGGTTAGTTAGGAAAAGCATGTGGCAACCTGAAGTGTAACTCCATCTCGGGAGTCTTTAATAAATGGTATAGAAGCCTATAATAAATTTAAATGGTGACTGCATTAACTTAAAACTCTGTTTGGAAACTATTTGCATTTAAAAAACTTTTCAGGAAAGTATTTTAAAGCTTAAAGCGCAGAAGTACTACAATTTAAACTAGAAATTATTTCCCTAACCATCCTGGATAGTTTTTTCCTTGACAGGCTGTAGATAGCTCTGCTTCAATTTTTCATCTCGAAAATACCCCAGTCTCTTCTCAGCTTTTCTCTCCCGCCCCCCCCCCCCAAGTTCCAGTTTTTCCAGTTATGTTTTTTTTTGGGAGAGGTGAAATCATTTTATTTCACCCAGGCCCGAGACAGCCTGTCCCGCACGCCGAGGCTGCCGGGCACCCCCGGCCCCTCCTGCCATTTAAACACACTGGACGCCGGCGGGGGGGCGGCGGGGACGGACCGGCGCCCCGCTCCCCTCGGCCCACGCGGGGCGCAGCAGGCGGGCGAAGGGGGCCGGCACCGCCGCCGCTCCGCGGGGAACCCCCACCCACGCCCCCGCGGCCGCAGGCAGCGCGGCTCCGCGCAGCGCCTGGCGGAGCCGCGGTCGGCGGGAATCCAGTCCGGGTTTTGGTGCCGGGGACCAGCGGCGGCGAGGAAGGGCGAGCGGGAGCGGACCCCGCGCAGCGCCCGACAGCCGGGCCGGGCCGGGCGGACAGGCCGGCGGCGGAGGAGGAGGAGGGCGGCGGGAGCAGGTGGGCGAGCGGCGGGTCGGCCGCGCCCGCGGGCCCCCCATGGCTGCGGCGCTCCCGCCGCACACACCCACCGCTGCCCCCCGGTGAGCGCCGCCGCCGCCGCCCCTTGGGCTCGGCGGGGCCGCTGCCCGCAGCCGCGTCTGAGCGCGGCGGGAGGGGAGGCGGGCCGGGCCGGGCCGGGCCGCGCCGGGCGGGCGGGCGGAGGCACCATGCAGGCGCGGCGCTTGGCCAAGCGCTCCAGCATGGGCAGCCGGCGGCTGAGCGCGGGGCCGGCGGCCGCGCAGGCGGACGGGGTCCGGCCCCCCAAGCCCGAGAGCGCCTGGAGGCCGCCCCGGCGGGAGGGCTCCGCCGCCGCGCTGGAGGAGGAGGACGAAGACGAGGACGTGGTGGTGGAGGGGGAGGAGGAAGAGGAGGAGGAGGAGGGCGGCCTGGGGAGCCCCCCCCCGGCGCTGACCGGCCACGGCAAGGGTCCCCTCCGGGGGAGCCTGAAGGTGCGTCCCGGGAGGGCGAGGGCGGGAGCGGGGCGGTGGCGGCGGCCGCCCGGCCCGGCCCGGCCCTGTGCCGGCGGAGGGGCCCGGGCGGGGGGTGCCGGGCCGGTGGGGCGGGGCGGGGCAGGCCGGGCCGGTCGGTGCTCCGGGCCGGGCCGGGGGAGCGGCGGGGGCGGCCGCTGTGCCCCGCCCCGGCCGGGCGGCCTGCGGCTGGCGGCGGGGCGGCCCCCGGCGCGGCTCGGGGGCTGCGGGGACGGGAGGGGGCCGGGGGCGGACGGGCTCCGGCTCAACAAGTCCCAGAGGAAGCGGGTGGCCGCTGCCGCCCGCCGGGAAGGCGATAGCGGGGGGCTCCGGGGGCGGCCGGGGCGGGCAACTGCGCGGCTAAAAAGGGGCGAGCGTGGGGAGTCACGGGTGCCTGAAGTAGTTTTGAGTATTGAGAATAAAGACTTTTTCTTGGGCGAGGTGCGCGGCAGCGGGGCTGCGGGGGGCGGTGGGGGATGTTCAGCCTGGCTGTGGGTTGCAGAGAGGTCTTTTCCAGCCCAGAGCGGCGCCTGCGGGGTGTGCGGGTGACGGGGCGCTGGGCTGGGGCGCTGGAGGGGCCGGGGGAGCGGGGAGGGGGCGGCCGTGGGCAGGAGACCCGCGTGGGTGAGCCGTGAAAAGTTTCCGAGTGCGGCAATAGAGCGCAGAGGCCGCGTTCACGTCCCATCGGAGTGTGCTCGGGCGGTCCTCTGAACTCGGTGCGTTTTGGAGCCAGCTGCTGAACGCTGAAACCCCGCGGGTTTAGGCTTAATTATTTTATTACGAGGGGTTTTCTGTAATTGTTTTGCTCTTGGGATAAACGCAATAGCAGGGTTAAGTCTGCGTGTAGGTCTGTGGAGGACTCGTATGATGGGTGTGCACTGGTTATGGAAAATAAATGTGGATGAAAGTTTAAAGGGTATCCATTTGGTTTGATTTATTATTTTTTTTTAAATTTAGATCATGATTCTTACTTAACAAGACTTGGACTAGTAGTAGTGCCCTGTTACCATTAGGTTCTAACCTGTATCTGCAGAAGAAGAAAAAAAAGGAAACAAAACCAGACCAAACAAACAACAAAAAAATCCCCAAAGGAAAGCAGCAGCAGCGGCGATACAGGTTATCCCCATATTATATCAGAGCAAGTTTGATAGACCGGTGACAGGATAAATCTGACCCACTTGTGTCATTGGACCCTGTCTGTGTAGCTCTTCAGTGAGTCTCTGAAAGGCCACGGGATGTGGTTATGGTCTGGGTGGGTCAGACTGGCCATGCTGCTGAGGCCTGACAGGCTGGGACAACTTTAATGCTACAAAACCTTTTGACGCTTGACTGGTAGCCTGAGGGCGAAGGGCACCGTAATGGGCTTCTGGTCCCATTGGTTTCCCCATCACACTGAAACTCCAAGGTGTAGGGGAGGGTTAGAGAAACTTCACCTGTGTACCTAATAGGAAAAAAGCGTGAAATTGTCAAATGGAGCACAATAATCCAAATTATCAACTGGATTACATGGATATAATCTGCATATAACGGGGTTATCAGAGTGTGCTGTTCGCTCTGTCAGCCCTCGGCACGCTTTCGCGTAGCAGGGCTGTTAATGTAAGTAAAGGTTGCTGGTGCCGCGCGCTTAAGACTATGTGTGCATATCAGAGCATTGTGTTTGCACGTATTTACTTCCCTGCACAGTAAATCTGCCTCGTAGATGAGATGAGTGGAGTGCTACCTATTAGGCTACTTTTAGTGTATGTAACAAACTCTCAGGTGATCGTCTGTAACCAGGTGCAGGTATTCACCCTCTTGGGAAGAATATTTCTAACCGTCATGACCTGCTCAGTTTTTGCTTTCACTATTTATACTTTTGAGTACTATAAACTAAAAAAAAAAGGTTATAGTTTAATATTTTCAAGAAATTGTCTTTGGTTTGTGTATATTTCATTAGGGATTGTTAGTGTGGGAGTACATAAAGCTTAATTGAAGGGTTCTCCCATGTAATTTTAAAGCAACGGATTAAACATGAGAGAATTTGGGTATAAAATGAATGCAGAGGTCCAACTGCAAAACCACGGGAGGGTAATAGGGCTGGCACGATCTGGCTGTGGTTCGTCAAACAGGATTGCTGCCAAACGGAGCAGCATTTGACTCCTGGACCTGGCCTTCTGAGCTGGGGTCTGGGAGCAAAGGGAACCAAAGGGGTGTCCACTGCTGAGAGAGGGCATAAATTGCTGCAGTATCCAATACCCTTTGGAGCAAGAGAAGTCCTGAAGAGCTTCAGAATTTAATCAGGCTTGAAAGCAAAGTGGTCAGGGTGCTGGTTTTGCAGTGTACTCTGTCTAGATAATGCAATTAAAAAGCAGCACACAATGTTTTGGTGTGTTGTATAGGTACCGATGATGCACGCATACACTTGATGTCTGTGCCCTTGGGTGGAATGGAATTTTAAAGCTAGAAGTTTCACAGGCTCTTCACAAAGTCGCTTCCATGGAATGCCTGTGATACATGGATGAATGCATCATAGGGTCTGCAATGGAATTAATATTTTTTAAAAGTGCCTGAGAGTTTGGTCCACTAGTCAAGATGGAAAAAAGAACTGCACCATCAGGTCTTATAGCCGTGTTGTCTTCGCCAGAAAGAAGTTCACTCTCTGGTTGCACCACTGGTCGGCTGTTTTTGATCCTCACTCTTAAGTGTGGGGGTAGAGTGACAGGAAGGAGTACTTTATAAAGAAAAATCTTATTTCTCCAACTTCTAAAGTCTTAGAAGAAGGGAACAGCTATGACAAAAAATAGAGAGAGACTGTTGGTCATGGGGAACATATAAAAATCGCTTCTTTATATTGCTGTAGCCATGTAGATGTCCAAGTGGAGGACACTGGAGAACACTTTCGTTGCTCTCTTTTCCCTCTGCTGTTCTAACACAATGCTGGAAGAGGCACAAGTGTGCTGCGTGTAGCTGGTGGGTAATGGCAGGATAGCCAGAGAGACTTTGAGAGCCTGTAAAGCCTTGTTGAGAAGTGCTGGTATTCTTATTTTGTCAGAACTCATTCATTCATCTGTATAGGAAAACAAGTAACACAAAGGTGCTGATTATACAGACTCATTTTGCACATGAAACTCTTTCTGTGCAACCCATACTTGCTTCTTTTGCTGCATCTGGACTTCCAGACATTTGAAATTACATGAAACAGAATAAATAGTATAATTACCTGTACTTTGTCTTGAAGCGTGGATTAATTTGCAGTCCTTTTTTTTTTTTTTTTTTTTTTTTCACCTTTTGTATGTGGCCTAGTTCAGATACCACAAGTGGTTGTGTTAGTACCATGCTGGAGTTAATTCACTCAGTGGAAACCACTCTTTTTGGTGATGTGGAGGGAAGGTTATGAAGTAGGGTCCATCAGCAGTCTACGATGCTGAGTTAGTCTGGTACTTGGTAAGCAAGCCCCACTGCAAGTCGTAGAGCTACGCTAATTTGCCCGTAAACCACTACAGCGCTGTGATTGAGGATTTGGGCTGGTAATGAACATGGGCTTGTGATAACTTGCCAGCATGTTGCAATGTTTTCTCTACTGTTATAAATAGTAAAGGGGTTATGGTGCTTCCTGCTGTTCAGCCCAGTTGAGCTGCTACTTCATCTCCAGCCTGTTTTCTGTCCCTAGGCTCAGAGTATGGACACAAGACATTTCTAACTCAGCTGTGTATGGGGGCTGCTCCTGTTCTTCAAGCGTTATGTTTCTGCCCCTTGCCTTGCCATAAGCACCCATGAAATTATCCATTCCAGATATTGGTTTGTGTGTGAGCACTTCTTGGTAGTTCAGAAGGATGAATTTCCCACAGATAGATTTGTTTCTGCAAATATGCAGCTCCCAAAATAATGAGAAATGAGCAGATGAAGAGTCTGAAAGCTAAAGACCCAGAGAGCTGTGCTGTGACACTGGAAGAATATGAAAGCCCAGGCTGCGTAAGAAAGATTGCGATGTCATGCCCATTGGGCTCAGTTTTGCCCACTTTGCAAAGTGGAATTTGCAACAAGTACAAAGTATGGAGCACTTGCAGGTCTGTGCTGAAGGTTTCGGAACAGGGATGGCAGATACTGGTAGGAGTCTAGGTTAATCAAGTAAAAAGTATGCCTTTGGACATAATTTTTTTTTTGTTGTTGGTTTTGGTTATTTTTTGTTTGGTTTCTTTTTTGTGTTTTTTTGTTTGTTTGTTTTGTTTTTAAATATAGAGACATCCATGTGATATATGGGATGTAGGAAAATCTGCAGAGTTTGTCTGGAAGAGATCAGTTGTCTGTTACATGCGTCGTTTGGCTGGGTTGAATTCTGTCTTTGCGCCTTTTCTCTGCATTCTGTCTAAAGTCAGGTGTGAATTCATTGTCATCCTTTAAATCAAACTTTCAGCTTTACTGTTTGAGTGGATTATAGGCTCATCTTGGGCAAAACAAACTTTTTTTTTTCCTTAAGAAGAGTGCTGTTTAATTTAGCTTTCATATGCGTGTGCGAGTATATTTTAACAGGAAATTTGCAAAACGCAAACTTCAAATACCAGATTCACTTAGTGGTGGAGAGGTCTCAAAGACACATTAGAAACTTACGTACTAACTGAAGAGTACACTGAGATGTTCCCTCTCAGATTAATAATGATAAAGATATTTTTATAAATACTAATAGTTGTTATAACACTGGGACTCATGTTCTCCTCTTGGAGCTGGATCCTTTTAGGCTAGGCTGGGTATGAACACAGAAGAAAGTGTAACCCTGCTCTACCCTCTTCTGTGGAGTTGAAGAGTAACACAAGAGATAACAAGTGGATGCTGATAGACTGTGGAGAACAGCTAAAGGGTGAGGAAAGCGAGGCAGATTAACACCAGCAGCTTAGCCATGTTTTTTTGTAAGTAATAAGCCATATTTGTTTTTAAATTTCAAACTTCATTCAGTTTCTTATAGTCCTTGGGTGAAAACCTGGCTAGCGAAGTTGGTGTGGAAACTGCACGACTAGACTTGGGATTTTTAATTCCGTATAAAAATAAAAAAAATAATTAATTTATACATGGTACGGATTAGGCAGAGCTGAGGGTGGTAAGACTGTAAGATGGTGGGGTAATAATTCCATAATAAAGAATGAATGGGAGTAATTTGCTGAAGATTTTTGATGTAAATTTTTTGTTGTTTGTTGGACACAGACCAAGCATAACCACTTTGCCCTTAAAAGGAATTGTGTTAGAAAACTGTAACTATGTGAGAGGTACAGTGGAGTCATTAACAGTTTTGATCCTTGTTTGCTAGACTGTTTTCAGTCAAGAATGAGTTCAACTGAGAATGATCAGTTGGCTGCGTTCAGATGTGCAGTGTGTGTCATAGGCATGTGCTGCTCAGTCTTTATCACAGAATGATTGAGGTTGAAAGGGACCTCTGGAGGTCACCTGGTCCACCACCCCCTACTCAAGCAGGGATACCTAGAGCTGGCTACCCAGGACCGTGTACAGGTGGCTTTTGTATATCTCCAAGAAGAGAGACTCCACAACCTCCATGGGCAACCTGTGCCAGTGCTCAGTCACCCTCACAGTGAAAAAGTGTTTCCTGATGTTCAGAGGGAACCTCCTGCATTTCCATGTGTACCTGTTGCCTTTTGTCCTGTCACTGGGCACCACTGAAAAGAGCCTGGCTCTGTCTTCTTTGCCCCCTCCCTTCAGGTATTTGTAGACATTTGTAAGATCCCCCTAAGCCTTCTCTTCTCCAGGCTGAACAGTCCTAGCTGTCTTAGCCTTTCCTCATAGGAGAGACGCTCCAGTCCCTTAATCATCCTGGTTGCCCTTCGCTGGACTCTCTCCAGTATGTCAGTGTCTCTCCTGTACTGGGGATCTGAGAACTGGACACAGCACTGTAGGTGTGGCCTCACCAGTGCTGAGCAGAGGGGCAGGATCACCTCTCTCCGCCTGCTGGCAATACTTTGTCTAGTGCAGCCCAGGACACCATGCACCTGCTTTGCCATAAGTGCAGATTTCTGGCTCATGTTCAACTTGGTGTCCACCAGGATGCCAGGGCATTTTCTGTAAAGCTGCTTTCCAATTGGGTGGCCCGCAGCATGCACTGGTGTCTGAGGTTGCCCCTCCCCAGATGCAGGACTTCACATTTTCCCATGTTGAACTTCATGAAGTTCTTGTTGGCTCATTTCTTTAGTCTGTTGAAGTCTCTCGGATGGCAGTATGACCGTCTGGTGTATCAGCCACTCCTCCATGGTTTGTGTTATCTGCAAAGTTGCTGAGGATGCACTCTGCCCCATCATTCAGATCAGTAATGAAGATCTTGATCAGGACTGGACCCAGTAATGACCCCACCATTTACTGGCCCCCAACTAGACTTTGTGCTGCTGATAACACCGTCTGGGCCTGTTTGTTCAGCCAGTTTCTAACCAACCTCACTGGCTCGTTATTCAGCCCATACATCAACAGCTTGTCTGTGAGAATGTTATGGGAGATGGCATCAAAAGCCTTCCTGAAGTCTAGATAGAGAATATCTGTCACTCTCTTCTTGTCTACCAGGCCGGTCATTTCATCCTAGAAATTCATCAGGCTGGCCAAACATGACTTCCCCTTGGTGAAGCCATGCTGACTACTCACAGTGATTTTCTTGTCCTTCATATGGGTGGAAATGATTTCGAGGAGTAGCTGCTCCATCATGTTTGTGGGAATCAAGATGAGGCTGATCAGCCAGTAGTTCCCTGGGTCCTACTCCTTGAAGACAGAAGTGATGTTTTTTTTTCATCTGAGTAGGTATTAAGAAAGTGCTTCTCATGGTCTGGTAACTAACATTTGTAATGTGTCGTACAAGTGCAGAGGCATGGACCATCTGTGCCTTTTTTGACCCTGTGCTCTTCCAACCCAAGGTTATGGAGAAGCCTAACAGTTCTGCTGATCAGCTGCTCTGTAGATCAGCTTTGAACCCTCCAGTCCTACTGTGTGTTTGCCCAGCTGCTGGATTAGAAATTCCAGTGATAAGAGATCACCAGAGAGATCTTAGCAGACTGTGGGATAAATCTGTGCCTCAAACTGCGCCACTGGGCGGTCTCAAAGATGGGAGTCCTTGGTAACCCCTACTGCTTGGGCAGCAGGGAGGGTGCTGGTACTGGCTGGTGTCTGTTCTGTAAATACTGCTGTGGATTGAGCAAGGGTGCTTTTTTTATTTTTTTTTCCCCCCCTCAGAATGAGGGTGCCCATTGGCTTTGTAATACTGTCAAGTGATTTATTGAATTGCTTATTTCTAAGAATAGTGAGCAGCTTTACTATTCCTGCTGCTTGAGGCTGGCCCAAAGACTACAGAAGGATGGTTGTGTTTATTTGCAAAAATTGAGCAGAAAATATAAAGCAAATAAAAAGAGTGTGCACTCACTCCTATGGTCATCAGCTTCAATTCCAAGGGCTTGTGTTGACGTTTTTCAGTGTAGCGTGTTGTCGAGCAGAGCGCATAGGAATTTAATATTATCATTGCTGCTGAACAGTCTGTGATGGGATCACTTTCACCGCTCTGGCACTTTGCCAAACTTTCCAATCCCAAATGATGATTGCGGTGACATTTGTCTCATTGTATTAAAAAGTACATGTGTGGGTGGTATTTGTTGTTTGACAACAAAACTAATGAAGACAGGAAACTGAACAACTTCTGTTGCTTGAACTTGGGATAAAAATACACATCTCTTTATTGGTGTTTTTGCGAAACATAAATAATCAAATTTCGATAAAATCCTGACTCAGCTGAAGTTGATGGAAAAGTCCTGCTAGTTTAAGCAGATTTGGGATTTCAGCCCAATTATGTAACCACAGGGTGAATCTGTTAGTCTCCTAAAACCTTTCCACAGCAGTCCTAATAATTTTTAAGTATTGCTTTAGTCTATAGAAGATCATTATGATCACTGGACGCAGAATCAGAGGGAAGGTAAAATGCCTTGATGATTAGATACTGAAGTGTGAAATTATATAGCTCATCATTTTACCATCTTTAATGTATTTTTTTAACATAGTGGATAAAAGGTTACTTGAACTTTAGATAGGCAGCGCAATTATGACAGGCAGTCATAAGACTGGATAGTTACTTTTTTTTTCCTGCTTCAGCAGATAAAGTGGCTAATGCGTGCATCATACTGACATAGAGAACAAATTGTACAATAACCTTCTATAAATTGGACTTTGTAAAGTTGGTGAGCTAAACATTTGAGCCAACCTCATCTCTTATGTATATGTGCATATCCCTTTGAAATGGTGGAAAGAAGTCTCTTTGGATCAAAAATGCTTTTGACCTCATATTTCTCAACAAGTCTTTTTTTAATGTAATTGTGACACATGTAAGTACTGCCAAAGGAAAAAAAAAACCTGATTTTTCTACTTTGAAATACTTCTAAAGAGAACACTGTGATGCAGTTCTTGCTGCTCTTAGGTCTAGGTTAGTGGTGGTTCCTCTGTAGCTTGTGGTTCATACGGCCATGGAAAGCAGTTCACATCTGGCGTAGAGAGCTATATGGAAAAAGCAGAAAAATGAATAAGGGTGAGCTGGTGGTTGCTGAGGGTTTGCAGTGATATTTTGCTTCAACATGCGTAGCCACCACTGCTCCAGGTGATTGTTCTTACTTTCTTAAGGCAGGAGAGAAGTGGTTGGTCTTGCAGGTGTTTCTCTTTCCATGCTGGTAGGTCCCTCTGCTGGAGAAGCAGCCTTTGCAGCACAGCGTGCTTTGTGTCGGAGCACTGGGTAAAACCAGACGGTGTTTGTGGAGCCACGGTGAGATGATTTAACGTTTCATCGGTTCCGGAATGGAACCATTCCCCTCTCCATCCTTCCTCCAGCTCCCAGCCATGCACTAGCTACCTTGGGCTTGTGCCAGAATTCATTGTGGGCTTTTGTGGGCTACTGAAACAGCCGGAAACACGTGCAGGAGAGAGCCTGTAGACTCTGTAACCTCAATAAGTTAAGGTGACTCAGGGGAAGGGCTTGTCAAGCATCTTGATAGTG
Organism: Pluvialis apricaria; assembly: GCA_017639485.1. NCBI lineage: Eukaryota > Metazoa > Chordata > Aves > Charadriiformes > Charadriidae > Pluvialis > Pluvialis apricaria. The sequence goes on along the minus strand of CM030008.1, from coordinate 138,425,002 downwards.
CAAAGGAAAAGATGGGATATCACAGCTAGGGCATGCATAGGGAGGAAAAGGAAAGCAAGCAAGGGAGCAAGCCTTCCTCCTCTAGAGGACAGCAGCCGTTTGACTGGTTGAGCTGTGCTTGGCTTTGGGCTTGATTTTTCTTCGGGTTCTTTGTGAAGGCTCTTCTCCCATGAGACATCCTTGCATCCCTCTAGCGGTTTGATCGAGAGATGGTTTCTGGAGTGGCTGAGGAAGAGAAGGTCACGTTTGGCCTCTGCAGGTTTCTACTAGTGTTAGCTTCTGGGGATAACGAGGTGAAACTCTGTGGTACCACTTCTCTGCATAGTGAGACCCAAAAATAAACTCAATTTTTTGGCACCTCTCCTACTCTGAACAGGGAAACTGCTAAATGTTTGTGTCTGGAGACGAACATAGATTTGGGAGAATCCCTTAACGGAGGGCAACGCTCCTTGCTGCTTCACCTCCTCTGAAGGATCATGCTTTCTACTTCCAGGATTGAGATCGGTTAGAGGAGATAAAGATGTGCACTTAATTCTGATCTTGTAGTATCTCCTCCAGACTCTCAGCTTCAGGGATCAGCACTGGCCCTTCAAGCTTTCATTCACAGTGCCTGTTTCATTCAGAAGTTACAACAGTTGGATACATCTGTGAACTACTTTGGTTTAATTTAACTGAAATCCCATCATTTAAACAAACAAAAAAGAGCAAAGTCTCTTTATTCCCTATATGTTAAGGCAAATTGATTACATTTCCATACCCTTTTAAGTGATCTAGGAATCTCGTCTTGGCTGGCTCCTTCCAAAGTCAGTCACTTCTAACCTTAGAAATCTAGCACTTCTCTGTACCTTATTTGCAAGAGATCTTGAAAATAAAGCTAATCTGTTTTTCTTCTCAGTAGACATACTCTGCTATGTATCTCTGTCCTGACAGAGGAGGAGGGCTTCCAAATGAAGATGAACTGATCAAGAGTTTCTTACTCAGGAGCAGTGAGGCAACATTTCCAAAATCTTCTAGTAAGCATGGGGAATTCCCCACTGCCGCTTGTATTGTCTGATTTTTGGGAGCGCTTCTTGCTTGATCCTGAATGAGATGATAGAAGTGATGGTATTTCTCCTTTCTGCTTTGAACCACTGCCATTCTTACTGATCCCAAACCACCAGCAAATGAAAAGATAAACAAGTGGAGCTTCTCATACATCTCCAGCAATGGTCTTGAAATAGTTGAAATTAAAGATATTTTATTTGCACACAAAATTTGGGAAATAGAGGCCAGATTGATATTTCTGTCCATAAGACAGTCCATACACGAGGCTATATTGAGCTAGTTAAAACTTAAGTTGTTGTGTACAACTTCTTAATGTAGACAGAATCAAAATTAGGGGTAGCAAAGACAATAGGTACTTTCCCATTGGCTTCTAGGACCCTCTTTGCATCTCTTACAAGTAGGAAAAATCACCATTTCAGAGAAAGTAGGTGTTCATAGGCATACCATAGAAAATACCCTGACATGAGGTTTCAGAGCTTCAGCCAGTGCAGTAAGAACACCTGATTTGATGGCACTCACTGATTACAGCTTGTAATTACAAGCAGTAATCTAATAGAAATAAGAGCAAAAAAGTTTGAAGTTCCCTGCATTCCCCACATTAGCACACTTGGTTTTATCTCCAGTTCCAGATTTTTCAAACTTTCCTGGAGGTGGCCAGCAAGACCCAGGTGTATCCTCCACTTCTGTCCATCTGTGCTCCTTGACCAGCCCAGAGTGTACGTTTCCAGCTCCTCTCCTGTCCTGCGTGTGGCCACAGCTTGCCCTGTTGGCACTGGGCACTGCTCACGCTGTTTTTGCCGCAGGAGAGGCAAGGGGAGCGTACTGCCTGGCAGGAACCCTTACCGCTTGCACGGCCAGGCACGTATGTTGCTGTGAGAAAATGTGATAATTGGTTTAGTTCATTTTAAACTCACTGTTTGTGAAACCAATAATTGGGAAGGCAATTATGGCTGCCCGTTCCGAGCCAGCCAAGTCCTTTTTAGCCTAGTGGAGTACCCGAGCACTCAATGATGAGCGTGTTTAGCAAAGATGGAAGTGCAGCAATAGGATTGCTAAATGAAAAATGAACCTGGATTTTTGCAGCTGTGTTCCTCCACTTTCCTCCTGTTTAATGCTTTCCAAGCTAGCGTCTTAATTTTTAGATGTTTAGGGGCAATGTGTTTCTCAAGGGCTTGTTCTATTTAAGAAAAGGACAAAAGGGCTGAAAGACCTCTGCTGAGATCCTTCCAGAGGTGCCAATGCCCTGGGGCCATTGTCCAGTTGAGCCCAGCTAGCCGGGTTTGCAGAGCGGTGGCTGCAAGGCATCCACTTGTGCGCGCAGCATATCCAGGATACAGAGCACAGAGGTATTTCTTTGAGACTTAAACACTGCAAGCAAATCTCGAGGATGCACGCATTCAATAATTGGTATTAATATTTGGTAATTGTTACTAATTGGTGTCTTGATTGTCTTAGAAGTCATGTTGTGTACTTTTCTGAAGGAACCTACTATGGCTGCATATGGGATGGGAAAGGAAGCTGCCATATTTTCACATCTTCATCCCTCTGCTCACAATGGTGGAGAGAAAAAGGCTCAAATATTTCCAAATCATTTTTGTTTAGACCTAAAAATGGTGTGTGGGAAGGGTCATGGATTCCCACTGTTCCTCGCTGTCTCCCCCTGTAATCTTAGTAATGTCCATCTGTCCAGTTTTAATAACACCTGTACTTCTTGTGCCAGTTAGTGCAGAATTTCAGATGTCACAAATTGGTAATAGTTCTGTTTGGGGTACAACAGGTACCTGGATGGGTACCAAATTTCAAGTGTGGGAGTGAAAGTTTCTGTCATTCATCTGGATAGCTGGTGTATAATTCAGAAACCTTAGGCCGGCGCTGGGGTATGCGTGTTTTGTAGATGAGTTATGTTTAGCCAGATAAGCGCTGACATACACGCGATGATGACAGGGTGGAAACTTGCTAATTCCAGTTCTTGTTGCCTAACACCATATTGTAAGTCCAGGCGACATAAATGTTTAGATTTGTATTTTAATAGCTAGAAAATACATTCTGTGAATGGTTTTGTATGTTCAGTCAAATGGTGAAGATAGGGACTTTGTCCTAGCCTGGTTGAAAATGAATATTACATTACCACATATTAATGCATATTACTTATTGTAAAGAACACTTACAGTACTGTTAAAATGCATTGTCTTCCGTATTGTTAGAGAGCAGCAGTTTACAAATGCTTAGAGTGATTAGATTGACATGGTTTATGTGTAATGAGCAACCACTGGTGAAGCAAGTAATTAAATGCAAAGTATACTCGAAAATGTAATAATACATTGAAATTCAGGGCAGATTATTTCCAAGCATCATTATGAGAATCTGTCTTATCTCTTTGTATTCCAGTATGAATAAAGATTTCTGGCGAAATGGAAGTTCAATGCATTCTTTCCTTCCAGTGAGGATGTTGTTTTGGGATGGCAAAAATTGGAGCCTTTTTACGTAAAAAACCCCTCTGTTACAGGAACTTGAACTGGAAATACTGTATGAAGTAGTGTGAATAAACCAAAACCTTTGTCCTTCTGGGGATTTAATTTACCCATTTTTTACATGTATCATGTTATCTTGGTAATAAGTTCAGTGTTTCTCATTGCTGCTTGTGAACTTTATTCCTGATTTCTTTCTTGTTCAGAAAAGCGGCTTATCCCTAGAGCATAGCCTAGCTGTTCAGGCTAGTCTGAAAAGAGCTCTTGTTTTGACTGAGCTTTTAAAAATATGTATCATGTTAAAGATATACATTTCATTATTGTTTTCCATTGATACGATAGGGTGAAATACCTTGATTACTTATTTTGCTTCCCCCATTGAGCTGCATATTTGTTCTGTAGTGGATCAAAAATGTTGCCAAAGCCTTTTTTAAAAAAAAAAAAATCCTGTGACTTTTGTTTTCTTACCAGATGGAAGTTTTATTGGCAGTCGCTAACACTCAGCATGCTTACAACTATTTCAGAAAACAGAAAGAGATGGTCACAAAGTCAGACTGAAAAAAATTGTTTATAAAAACCAACAGAGTTCGGCAGGTTGGCTGGTGCTAAACCATCTTGTAGCTACTGGTGTTTTTTTAATTGGTGTTTTAATCAAGAGGTTTTTGATGGAATTAGACCGACTGATTACGTAGTAAGTTAGATGGAAATCAAAAACTCATTCGGAACTGTGTCTTCTTTAACAGCTATATACTGTTAATATTGTACGTAGGCCTAGGGCCCACAATTAAGTTAAAATTGTTTATCTGTTGACAATGCAAATTTATCCGGAATTGGAGCAGCGTGTTGGGTGACTGTTGTTGGGGTGGGTTTTTTTGGTATATGGTTTTTACTTAGCGTGTTTCCCACCTGACCCCCAGCCTCCCCCCAGTCTGGAGAGCAGCCAGTGTGGCTTCTGAGGGATCTTGTGGTTCTTGGAATGCAGTGACACTGGGGTTGAGTCCAGTTATGGTGGCCTGTAGCTGAAGTAAAGGAAGTATAGCTTTGTGAGTTGAGGGACAAAAGGACGTTCGTATAAAAATGGAAACATGGCAGTGGCATCAGGATTATTAAGGTAAGGTGTTTGGTTTTTTTAAAGCAGCTCGTTTCCCAAAGCATATTCCCACTAGCGTGTTTTTTTATAGGGAATTTTGGATGCAGTCAGGTTTTGTACAGGTACTTCCCTCCATCCTCGTAAAATATTTTTAGTGGTTTTCAGAGGTACTTTTATTGCTGCTGTTGTAAAATGAGCGCTTTTACCTGTTTCAGCAAAAGATAATGGCACAAAATAGGCCGTAGTTGCAAGATTATTTAATTTACCCAGCCGTCTAGGATTAAACTGTGCACGGATGGGACTTTCTCAGACATCTGAGTCCTTCCAGAATCCCGGTAGACAACATGAGGAGAAACAGGAGTTAGCCGGTGTCCCCCCAGAAGATCAGGGGAACCTGCTGGGCTCTCACTGCCGTCCCGCTGCCTGACAGCGTGACACAAGCTTTGCTCTGCCGACCCTCTGTTTGCTAGCCTGCTTCTTGGCAGGCAGGCGTAACCTGTGGCCAGATTTTCTTCAGCTGGCGAAAATTGGTGTAGCTTCATTGAAGATGCTGCCCCGAGTCACAGGGTTGGAGGCAGCGCTGCTCGGGAGCGTGATGCTCTGCGCCAGGCAGCTGCCTTCTGCTTCTGGACTTCCATCACACCCGGTGCCCGCTGCCTGATTCCTGGTCAGTAAATCAGCCCGAGTTGTTTAATAAAACCGTCAGCAACATAGGCATGGTATGTGGCATGGTAATTCTTTCAATAGTTCTTTTTATTGCCATCTGTCTGCATAGACCATTTAACAAAGCCTGTTAAAAATGAGGTGTGTGCCCGCGTGGATCCACAGGTGCTGCACAAAAAAAATAGGAAATTTGAAAGAACACAGGTGGGAGTCAGTTTTTACATTTGAAGGCATATTCCTATACATTTGGGTCACATACAGGTAAATGATGCTAGTATTTTTGGGAGTTTAATACTTTCTATTTTATAGGAAACACAGACATCTTGATGCCTGTTAAATGCTAGTGAACTATTTGAAAATTAACTAACTTCAGTTTTGAAGCAGCAATGCACCAAAAGCAAGGGAAGATGCTAAAGCCCAGTCAGGTTGTACTCAAGAGATGACATATGTAGTCTGTCAAATGTAAGTCTCTGCATTTGCATGTATATGTGATAGGTCTGCTTATTCTAGTGTTTGCTGATCCTTTGACTACACAGTTTGATACTTCAGCTGTCTGTTTGATCAATAATTTTTTTTTTGCTGTTCAGGGCAAAATCCAAGCTGAAATGTAACTGAAATTGGGGAAGACTGAAGTTTGACTGCAACATGAGCATCTTAGTAGGATGTGCTTTGGGGCATAACAAAAATTGACTGCAGATAAGTTAAGGTCTAAACTATTGAAAAATTGCAGTCTGCACATCCTCTGTAAAGAACAAAGAAAAATTTCTCTAAATTCCTCAAAATGTGTGTCGATGTTAAGCATGCTTTAATTTGGACAGGACTTCCATTGCAATGCATGGTCTTGATCGGCACATGTGGAGTTCAGGGCTGGTTGTGGCAAGACACCACCAAATACAAGTTTCTATAGGCAGGTTAAGATGGCTTTTGCAATGAAAAATTATTTATATACTGCTGAAAATATTAACTATAGTAATCATTTAGCTATCATGTGGAGTGTTAAACTTTGTCACTTAATAATAAAGAATCAAGCAAGAACTTTAATTTAAAAGTAAACCCCTCAACCTAAATATATACCATTGTCTTGACAACTTCAAAACAGAAACTAAAACGCTTTCCTCTTTTGTTAAATAACGTTTCTGCTTAAAAAACAAAGCAAGAAATGAATTTCAGTTTTTGCAGGAGGATTACCAAACTCCCTGGTTGAAGTGGCACCTGTCTCGGTGTGCGGGAGCAGGGCTGCCGCAGCGCCGTGGCGCTTTGCTTGACAAGCGAGAGTATTTCAAAATGAGCAAGGGAGGACCACTCTGTGACCCTGCTCACGCCTTTGGAGAAGTTCGTGGAACTGGTCGTGCTATTAGGCATTGAAAACTGAAGAGGAGAGCGAGTGGGAAGGCCAGTGCTTGCTGAGAAGCAGTGAAAGGAGTAAAGCCAGATCAGACCTCAAGCGTGGGGCAGTGGCAGAGCTGAGCTCCAGGGGGGAAGGTGCAGGTAATACTGAGCTGTCGTTTCCAAGCAGCAGCGTATCAAAAGTTTCCCTTGCCCAATGGTGATGGGAGGGAAGTTGTCAAAGGCAGATGAGGGTGACTGCAGACAGAAACAAAGCTAGCTTTTAAAATTTGCACATGGTTTATAACTCCTGTTTCTGTGCCTGAACTTCCAAGCGATGTCGTTTGCCTGAAGCCAGGTTGCAAAGGACTTGGTTGAAAGTAAGCTGAAGGTTGCTAATGGCTTAAGGGTGAAAATATGCAATGAATTGCATAGAAAAACAGTTAGCTTATTATAAAATGGCTTGTACGAGGGGTGATTAATTAAGTACGAGGGGTGATTAATTAAGTACATGGAAAAAACTGTGTTAGGTTTTATCAGTAGTTGATACTGGAGGTAATAAGGTGGCAAATGCAGAGGTACGATAACAATAAAAGCCAAACCATCAGGGAACAACATAATCGTGGAGTTTGAGGAAAAACTAAGGAGAGAAGAGAGTGAAATACTGGAAGTAAGCTGAATCAAATCGATGATACGGTGTTAACATCTGGCTGTCTGCAAGACAGGCTGCATCTGCTTGAACCAGACCTTCCATGAAGTTTTTGCTGAAATATGTTATGGACGTAGAGGACAACCACAAGCCTCAGAGTGGTTAAAAGAGTATGAAGGATCTTTGACCAAAAAAAAGTTCCTGATAAGATGTGACAGAACAGTTAACTTATCTGGAAAGATATATTGGAAATTGTCCATGTTGTCTCCGAACTGTGAGCGATGGTGAAGCACAGCTTGAAAGCAGAGGGTTCCTGGTGGTTAATCAATGTGTTTGCCACAAAGCAAAGAACCTGATGAGTCAAGTGACTGTGGCCCTTGGTGCTCCCCACATCAACAGCTGCTTGTGTAGGTGGTTGGATTTCCAGCAAAAGACCCCATACCCTTCCAGATAGGGCAGGTGTCTCAAGTGGAAATGGCTCCCATAGACATGGATGAATTCAAATAAAAAAAACTAAAAAAACCTGCCTGTGGAGCAGGAGAAAGCTACCGGAGAGTGGCCACCGAGGAAAACTCTTGACTTTCTCTCATGATCACCTGCTTTTAAAGCAGAAAGGATTCTTTGTCTGCAGTCGCTCTCAAGGGAAAGTTTAGAAAGAGGTTAATGTTTCCAAACATCTGTTGAAAACTGAAGGAGAGGAAGAGAGTTAGTGTAAGCATTGGATTTGGTCTTCTGCTGTTTCTGTCCATTTAGCCAAAGGACCTGAACTGCTTGGCGGCAGCTCTGCAAACTGAGCACTTGTTTCTTCTGTGCTTTTTGTCATTCCTCACTTCCGTACGCTTTCATGGGGATGGCTATTAATTATGGTACATTGACATATGAAAACCAAGCTGTTATTTTAATATATTTGAACTGGATGAGAATAATTTATATATATATATAAATAGATTATCTGGTATCACAATACAAGTATTCTGGTTACTACATTTTAGGCTTTATTTCCTAGAATCATAGAATGTTTTGGGTTGGAAGGGACCTTTAAAGGTCATCTAGTCCAACCCCCCTGCAATGAGCAGGGACATCTTCAACTAGATCAAATTGCTCACAGCCCGGCCCAGCCTGACCTTGAACGTTTCCAGGGATGGGGCTTCTACCACCTCTCTGGGCAACCTGTGCCAGTGTTTCACCACCCTCAGTGTACAATATTTCTTCCTTATATCTAGTTTGAATCTACCCTCTTTTAGTTTAAAGCCATTACCCCTTGTCCTATCGCATCAGGCCCTGCTGTTTATACAGCTGTAGTCTGAGCCTGCAACCTTTTGTTGTCACTGTTTAAGTCTGTAAAGAACACTGAATAATGTATGGCACAATATGTTTGCTGAAACCGAGTAAAACATTACAGTTCCCTGAACTGAGGAATTTTTTTTTCCTTTGGTAAAATCATGGATCTATTTGGTTAAAAAAAAAAAAAAAGTCATGAATACCGTGTTCACTCTGGCATTGTGGAGGGGGGCTGCCCCTCTCCTACGCTCTTGGTGCTTTCTTCGCGAAGGGTTGCGCAGGGAGCATGGAGGAAAGTGCTGGGTCCTGCCTCGTGCCTGTGCACACCAGTGCCCACCAGCACCCTGCAACACACCGGCACAGGCTGCCCAGAGAGGCTGTGGAGTCTCCCACACTGGAGACATTCAAAACCCGCCTGGTTTTGTCCTGTGCAGCTGCTGTAGGTGTCCCTGCTGTGGCAGGGGGGTTGGACTAGATGATCTCCAGAGTTCCTTCCAACCCTGACCGTTCTGTGATTCTGTGATAGCAGGTGGAGCAGCTCGTGCCCTGCGCAGCACCATCCACTGCACCAGATAAGGTGGAAATCCTGGGGAGGGAGGAAAAGATGTGGGGTCATGGAACGGAAGACTATATGGCAGCGGAGGGGATGGAATTCAAGTCTTATATGCGCCTTCGTTTGGCATTATATAATTTCTAGGGGCTGGATATTGGAACTTGGCTATTTTGGGGTTTTTTTTTTGCTTTAGTGCATAACTGCTAAATCAATTTTGATGAAAATTGAAGGCAACTCAGCATCTGTTAAGATCCTCAGACACTCAAAAAAGGGCTTACTGTAAACCTGAAAGTTTTTTAAAAAACAATCATTAAATCAGAATTAAATTTCTGTTGTTTTTATGTCTTCTAATTCTGTGTGGTCACATGCTGACTGTTTTGTCTTCGAGACAGATTTCCTTGGTAATGTGTCATCTGTTTGTGTGTGAAGAAGTGTAAAATGACTAATTCTTTCTACTATTTACATTCATAAAGTAACAATTCTGGTTTTGTTCTTGAAGCAACTGCTAGAAGCCCTTCCATGGAAACACTAGAATGAGACAATTACATCATCAGTCCTAAGTATTTATACGTTAGCAATGTTATATACTTTACCGAACAAAACAAAATTAGCTTGGCGAGATTGTTTATCTTGTGAACTTAAAATTGGTTGGACCATTTTTATACCTACCACGGTTTGAAAGCTATAAACAGGGAGATTGGTGGGGAGAGGAATATATTTTTATGTACAAATATGTACACATATGCATGGATTAATTTTTTTGGGTGATGAAAAGGAGGAAGAGTACAGGGGAAGAGTCTACATAGGAATTTTGGCTTATTGGTGCTGTTACTATCTGAGGGTGACGCATCCCAGATTTCTCCAACATTAAAGATCAGCAGTAATGTACAAGTATCCGAAAAAAACAGTTTGCAAGTCCTAGAAGGCATCCGGATTTCTCCGAGGTGGTGCGTGTGGCGTGGGAGTACCTCCGCTCAAGGCGGGACAAGCAGCTATTTTGTTGGGTCGTGTTTTGCTTGGCTCTTTGGGTTGGGTGGAGGGGTTGCCACCCTGGTACATCACCTGGACTTAGGGCAAGTTAGCAGTTGAAGCTGCTGGTACTAAAAGCACAGATACCCAGAAATCACTCTATTAGCAGATGCTTTCTGATAGGCTCTGTGTTGGCAGGGACATGAGGAAGCTAGCAGGTGGAGGGGCTGGAGGAGCTCAGCTGATGTACGGCAAGATGAGCGGCTTGCGACAGCCTGGGAGATAGGTCTGCCGCCGTGAAGCTGAGGAAGCCTGGCTGGCCCGGGGATGGTACTGCTGAGGACAGTCGAGGTTCTGGACTTTGTTTTGTTCGGTGGGAAGGCGGATTGGCTTGGTTCTACTGGCTTTCCATGCTCTTCACTGCAACCCTGCAATAGTTCTCTTTATAATAAAAACACCGACATGTTGTATGCCAGAGAGGTAGCGTGTTTGTTCAGATACCTGTTTGCTTGGGAAGTCTTTGTTTACGGGAAGCAGCGGGCCTGAAGATCTGGGAAGCGCTGGCAGCCAAAGAGACAACCTGACACTGCTTCTGCGTGTGTCCGTGCTCGTCACTGCTCGCCGGGCTCCTTGCGGAGATCCTGCCACCATCGCTCGCTCCCCTCTGCCTTCTGGCAGCTGAGTTGGATCGTAGCGAATTATTTTTATGCTCACTGAGAAACCCTCTTTGCATATACAACTGTTAAAGAACCCAGTAAGTGGCTGTCAGAAGCGCTTTAATTTCTTGATTGCCTTTTATCTGGATAAATTCTGCCATTTTTTCCTGGAATTTTAGGAGGAGGGCAGCTAGGATTTCTTTTGCATAGTTACACAGCACAGATGTGTGTACATTAAATATGTTGTATATACTGTGGTTTCCGATATTCCAATTCAAATATCTTTTTGATTTAGTGTTAAGAGGTAACTTACTGCTTTATCAAATGGACGAGCATTGCTTATTTTCCTGGATAGTCCTCAACACTGTTGAGAAATCAGTGGAAGTTTTAGAATTTATGAAGGGCAAAGAAATGGTATTCTTTGATTCAAAGAACTAATTAGAAGTAAATGCCTGTGGGTGTTGGGGTCCCCCCCATTTTAGGAGAATTAGAATAAAATTTAATAATTGCTTTTAATTTTACAGGCAGCCAGCATCAAGCGTGAAATGACCTTCCCTGCATTTCAACAGGAGGATGTAAAAAGTGACATCAGTCAAAAACTGCCAGACCAACAGTTTCTCCTGTTCACCACAAAGGAGGAAGATTTAAAAACAGCAGAGACCAAAAAATCAAACAGAGCTCATGAGTATGAAAAGGAAAACACTCGTTCTGTTTGTCTTCTGGAACAGAAGCGCAAGGTTGTTTCTTCAAATATTGATGTGCCTCCAGCAAGGTAAGGAAAGTCGGGGGTTTTGTTGTGTTTTGTTTTAAGCCCCCTTCCCCCCCAATGGGTTATTAGAGACAAATTTAGTAAGCAGTACAATGAGCAGTACAATGAACTGATAAGGCTAGTATTCGTGTCCAAGCAGTCCAGAGTCAATCACAACTCCACTATTTGAGTGATCTGCTAGAAAATTGAAAACAGTAGTAGCAGAAGCTGAGACCATCTGCAGTGTAGGACTTCGTATTACTTTTGCAATGTTTTTGCGTTTCTAATGTGCTGCAACTGAGGTACTCCCAGAAGAGGACGTGTCTTAACAGGAAGAGATTGTTGATCCAGCTTCACCCTGAGATGAAATCTTCTAAATTAGACACAGAATCATTTTACCTGCTAGGAATTTTTTAATTTTTTTTTTTTTTTTGCTACTGTCATACGTGCAGCCACTGTATACTCATAGGAGTGTGCAGTGACTTATGCTGTATAGTGAGGATGTAGTTTCTTATGTTCTGCTATATCCCTGTGTAGGTGTACAGCTGGGTCATAATGTGGTCTATGAAATGAATTAATAGAAAAAAGTAGCGAGGAAAGGCCAATGCAGGGAAATCAAATTTGTACAAAATGGGGATTTGAGGATTTTGGTATTGCTTTTTAATTTGTTATTCCTTGAGGATCTGCTGTGAATGCACATAAATATTTGTGTCTTCAGCATTCACATCTGGGCAGTTCCACTTTTAATTATAAACGATTTTTAAGGAATTATTTTGAGAAAAATACTTGTTCTTTAGTCTGAGACTTTAACATATATCACAGCAAGAAATTGAAGATTTATTTGTCTATTTTTTTTTTCTTCCTGATATTTAAGTGGAATAATAGTAAGAGAAAGAGAAACTGAGAATTTCGTACTGGCTAGTGATTTAAAGAGAAGGGGCTCGAAAATACAGAGTCTAGAACCTTGAACTTTGGTGAAGGACTTCACTGCTTTGAGAAAGAAAGGGAATAACTCCTCTAGGAAATGCTGAACATTACTATAAAAGAAACATATCCAGTAATGCTAAACAGATTCATGTGTATCAATGGTGAAAAACTGACAACAAATACGGTATTCTGCGTTGCAAAATGACAAGTGCTGTTTCCTTTTGTTATTTGTGATTTCATGTTGACATTGGATTTTTTCTTAAACTGCCTGATAAATTCACTTCCACATAATATTCAGTGAAATGCTTTTGGAGTTTAGAATGCCACTTAAAAAATATGTAGTGAAACTGGGTGTTTTGGGGTTTTTTTGTTTGTTTGCTTTCTAAAACCCAACACAAAGGAGGAGGTTTGGGCACATCATCCAGAACAGGATGACTGTTGTTTTCCTCTGGCTGTCACAGATGACACTTGTGAAAACTACAAAGTTCATGAGCATTTTGATGGAATTCTCTGCCACCGCCCCCTATCTAGTAAAAAGCTATGCATTAAAACTTGAAAATGTTAGGATACTAATTTGAGATTTTCACTAGTAATCAACCCTGCAATGGCTGAGAGCCCTTCTCATTCATGGTTATGTGTCCCAAAGTAAACAGAATCATCAGAAAATTCTGGTCAGCGGGGACTTCAGGAAGTCACCTAGTCCAGCCTCCTGCACAAACCATATGTTAGCATTTCCATTTTATAATTCAGGCAGCCAAAGTACAGGATTTAAGTGCCTTTTTGTGTGGCTTCATGCAGATAATCTACCTGAAGAAGCAGTCAAGCTCCCCTTTTCTGTAACGGCAAGATCATCCCTCCTTGGAGGGATGGACATTTTTTCTGCAACAAGTCGGAAATGAAAATGAACAAATATCTTTAATACCTCCTTAAGACTAGTTGTGACACCAGTTGTGAGCACAAGATGCTTAAGATGATAGGAAGTGTGTTCATTCGCAAAGGTGTCTTCTAAAACTGTTCATTGCTCCTGTGTTTTGTTGTGAACAGATAAATGATCATACTATGTTGTTGCATGTTTTCAGACATGCAGGTTGAACTGCTTCGTTGGCAGAATTAGAAAATGAAGCAGAAAACAAACCTAGAGTCTAAATTTGATAGTACGATAAACATCTTGTACTGTTGCTACAGTTTTGAGGAAAAATTCAAGTTTACCTTTTAACCTGAGGTGATTTATTGGGCCATTTGTCCACACCGGACAGGAAGAATGCGAAAACCTTTGCTTGGAGATCTTACTAAATATTTGTTGTTGTAACGAGGGGAATGCCTGCTCTCTCTTCCTCTTCAGCACAGTTTGATCTCTTAGGTCATATTCTCTGAGAAGTGAGAGTCCAGGCATTTGATGTTCTCCTGCCTCTTTATAAGCCCCTTCCAGTCTTCTGTCTAGGACTGCGCTGATGGAGTTGCGTGTTCCCCAGAGGTGAATTCCTCCTCTGTTCTCCTGGCAGGACTTGTTGGGTCGACTGTCCTCTCCTCTGATCAGAACATCCATCCGCCTTTGCAGCTTGCTGATTGCCTTCACAGATTATTTGTTATATCCAGTTATGAAAGGTCATCTTGAACTAATCAGATGATGTTTACAAAAGCGTAGGAGAAATAAGGACTTTAATATGATCTTCAGTTTCTCATTGCTACATACGCCCTCTTTACAAAAAATTTTCTTCTATCGTTTTGAAGTAGAAAAATGCTGTGAAAATGAAGCCTGGTATTTATTTTGTTTTAAAACCTTAGTGGAGCTGAGGAGGTTACCCACTTTACTTCAGATGCCTAGGTAAAGGGTAATGTTAAATTTTGCAGTATTTCACTAAACCCAGGATAATATGTAAGTGATTTTGAGACAGAAGTTTATCATACTGCAGAATCCTTATTAACAAGGGCATGCGAGTGTCTCCGTAAGAGCTCTGAAAAAGTGTCTGCCAAAGAGCTGGTAACATGGATAAGTATACTTCTCTTTGACCACACAATGAAACAAAGCCTATCCCATCTTATCTGTTTTTAAGGATCTCAATGAGTAAGAGTGAAAATCTTTGTGAGGGACTGTATCCAAAATAACTAACAGTTCAGAAAACACTGGCATAATAATTGTTGCTTCTGAGGCATTCACCCACAAGGCTTTCATTATTGCTTATAGACTTCGAAATTTTAGATCTATGAAAATATCTAAGCTGAGTCCCTGGTGTTTTGGGTCATTGGTACACAGGTGCACTGAAATTAGATGGAAAAGTAGATGGAACTGTAGAGCAGGGACAGGCTGGTGGCTGTCTCGTGCATGTGTGGGAAAATAGGAAACGAATGGAAATCACAGACACTTCAGAATTTTGTTTGTTAATGAAATCTGGAAAGAAGAAGTAGATCTAATTAATTAATGCAACAACAAAAGAACCTGAACCCACACCTTCCACGCTCCAGGCAAGTGCATAACTGTTATTAGTTAGATCTAATTAGCCCAACAGTTACGTACTTGCCTGGAGCGTGGAAGGTGTGGGTTCAGGTTCTGTTCTTGTTGTATTTGGAACGAGGACCTGAACTGGGGTATCTGGTGTACAAGGGAGGTGTCCTAACCATCAAAGTTCTGGCATATTCAAGGTGCTTTATAGGGCAAGCTCTTTAAAGTAATAGTGTCAGGCTAAATGTAGCAGACCTGAAATAAATATTTTGTTGCATGCAGGAGAATTTTAATATTGAAATTAAATTAGATTTTTACATTAATTGTTTACATTTTCTATTTCATCTTGCAAAAATACTGCAGACCTTTCTTTCTACATTATGTGCTGTACTGGATTAACAGAGAAGACCATGACTTTCTCTGACTGATTTTTATGCTTTGGAATGCAAAAATGAAATAAGAGGTTAACAGCATTAAGTCTTTCCCTTTTCAGATTTCTTCATTTGGTCATTTTGAACAAAATTTATGAGTTAAATAGCTTTCCTACTTCTGAAACTCAGATGAGCTTAAATGAAACTGTTCAGCTTGAGTAGATGAATTACTTAATATAATAAGGAAATTTGAATTCCTTACTTTCCCTTTAAATTTATTGGTAGTTTTGGTGCTTTAAGGACTGTGGTCTTGCAGAAAAGGGTCTGACCGCTCGACTGTAAACTACAGTTGTCTCTGCGAATTGAGATGTTATTTGTACAACAGAGGAGAATATGCTTTAGATTGACCTCCAGTTCAAACATGAGTGATCAAACACAGCCCAGATCCCTAGGATCTGAGTAGTGAAAGGTCGTTTTCTAAAGAGGAGTGATGTCACTGAGGGATTAATCACTTTACCTTGTGGGCAGAAGCAAGCACAGGTCTACCAGTGTTGCGGGTAGCTACATCTGTAGAGGTCAGATGTAATCACCCCGGTAGGCAGTGGTGTGGAAGTTAACTGAGCCGTTTTGCTCGTTTGTATTTTTGTCAGTCATTTACCATTACGCACATTTGCTCCCAAAGCAAGTCAGCAAGACAAGAAAAAGCCTGGGCTGCTGATAGGGTGGGTGAGAGGGTGTGAGTCATGATGTGGAGACCCAGTGCAGGTCCGGCACATGGGGAATGGCTTCTGCCTCTTGGAGGATGAGGATGGAAGGGTGGGTGATGGAGAGCAAGGGGTGAAGTTTCCTTTTTGTGAGTGAAATGTGAGAATAAATGTCTGGAAATTGTGATAGGGTTAAAGGTCCTTTTAAACAGAAGTGGTTTGACCAGCTGTAGCTGGAAACCCACGGAAACTTATGCATTAGGGTCAGAAGTGATGTCCTTTCTGGTGTCCCAGAAAGGAGTAACTGGAAATAACCAAAAGGTTAAGAGAATTAAAGAAGGAACTAGGCAGGCATCGCTCCTACCCCTCATGGGTGGGAGTGTTTGAATAGTTTTGCTTTTGTTAACCTTTTGCTAGATGACCTCAAAATATTGTAAAATTTGTATTATCCCCTTGCCACATCATTCTCTTTTCCCCCAGTCCTCCTGTACCCTGTCTTCTCTGAAAAAAATAAAGAAATACAAACTTTCTAACTGCCCAACTTTTTCTGCATTAGGTTTGTGCTCTTAAAGGACAAGCCAAAGCTAAACCTCAGCTGCTTAAGCACTTCTATAGTGTGAAAATAGCTATTGTTTAATAAAACCTTCTAGTTCCTGTGCTCTTCCAGTTCACTGCTATTAAGTGGTGACATTTGCCATGACAGTAATATATTGGATTTTGCTATCTTCTGTTTCTTTTATGTATTAAAAAAAAAGGTGCTCAATTACTGCAAAATTAATTTTTATTGATGTACCTATACTTTATCTACTAATTCGTTTATAATTTAATGGAAAAATATGTGAAATAACTGAAATAAAGTAAATAAAACATCTCTAGGAATTCTCTCCCCTGTTGCCTCTTTAAGTCCTTCTAGAATAGCTACAGAAAACTGGAGTAAAATGAATTGCAGACGTGTTTTCTGACCATCATTGTAAAGAAACAGTATAGGCAGTACTGCGTTTTCATCCCTAAGGGATTTTCTTGCCTGGGCTCTCCAGGAACGTAGCTCTGGGCAGCCTTCTGATGAGAGAGAGTGTTGTTGATCCGTAAGGCCTGCTGGGCATGATTGATTATGTACTGTTCGTTTCAGTGGAAACGTTTGCATATTTTCATAGCCAAAACTCTCCAGGAGCCTGACTCCAAGATCAAAAGCAGTATCTGCTTCACTATGATATCCTCACTAGGAGGACTTCCCAATCTACTCGCAGAGGGAGGAACCTGATGGTCAAGTTGTGCTTTTCTGTTTATTCAGAGAAGTTGTTTATTCAGAGATTGTTTTCTGCAATGCTTCTCCATCTGTTTTAGAAGGCTCCTCAGTTCTCCTTGGGGGAGCTCCTTTCCTGTATCCCTCTCAAGTTTGGCAGAGGGGATTGATGGGGCAATGTCAGAGGGCATCAACTACTTGTTGACTGCTGAGGCTTTTCAGTCACATTGGATGAAAACAAAAGGTCAAGAAGCCAGGCTGTGCTTCGGATTTATTGACTGTAGCTCTGCAAGCTTCTGAGCTCTCTAGCTTGCTTTCTAGCCCAGAAGCACTTCATTGAGGTGTTAGGTTTTGTCCAATTGTTTCAAAAAAATTGCATTTTCTGTGCATCCAAGATAGAAACTCTGAAAATAGTTGTTCTTCATGTAATGAGAATTACTCCCAGAGTCATTCCGTATTTCAGTGGTTCTGTAAAATTGTTGGTAGTTGGCAATACCGTGCATTTAAAAGCAGCCTCTCCAAATATCCACACCAGCTAATTACTGAAGTAGTAAATTGTTGCTTTGTTTTGCTAGACTACTTTAGTTAAATACATGTGCAGCTTGATTGGATTTCACCCAAGCAGTCATTAGAGCTTGATTATGTTTAATATTGATGGTAAACTGCTTGTCATGGTCTGCTGCAAAAAGGTGTGGTGCCTTCGAGGATCTGACTGGTAGCGGGGAAAAAGAGGCTTATCCAAAGAGCAGTCAGAGAATCGGTTTGTTAGCACGTTTTGAAGTAAAAAACGATATATTTCTTGATGCTGTTTTCCTAGAATACAAAGAAGATTTAGTGTTGAAGTACTGTGTATGCGCTTTCAGCTCTATGCCTTTGATGTGCCTGCAGCATGCAAAAGCGGTGTAGCAGAAACTTCTTTGAAAAGCGTAGATTAAATTGCAAATAAAAACTCTGCAGGTGGCTACCGCAGAGCCAAACCAGAACTCCAAAAGTCACCTTGCTCATGCGTCTGGAATGTCACCTTCACCTTCCAGTTTACTTGCCTGGGTGTGCGTAGAGTTTGTTGCCACGATAGCTGAACCAGCTTCTCACGATGCTGAGACAGATGACCGCCTTCGTGACAGCTTGCAAACTGTTGGAAACTCAGCTTTCAAGTGGTCAGGTGGATCAAGTCTCAAGGATGCTGGGGAACAGAGGACACGCTCAGTGGGACTGTCCCGTTCAAAGGATGGCTGCCCATAGGGGTGGTTGAGCTTGCTATAAATAAGATTGGATTTCGTAGCTGGGTGGTACAGACTTGGTCATCAGCGTTCAGAAGTCCGCACTGCCAGAGAGCCACAGCGAGATATTGGATAGGATCGTCTCTTTGAAAAAGATGTAACATCCCCTGCTGTAGAAAAATTTATTCTGAAAGCGTACATAATACATGTTTATTTTTCAGTGGACTTCTCAGTTTCCCCATTTCTCTCCTTTTTAAGTATCTGAGAGTTTCAAGGTATCTCTTACTTAACTATGTTACGACATCCCCACAACCATCATGTTCAATCGGTTCCAGGTTGTAGAGGAAGCAGTTCTGTGACTAGCACGATTTATTCTTTCATCACCAATCGTAGATACGCTGGCTGGCCTCTCCAGCAGGATTTTGCCCACATAATATTCGTGTTAAAGTGTGAATTTTGGATGAGTTAACATTACTCTTGAGGGTTTTTTTTTTCCCCGGTAATGTTCAAAGCAGAGGGAATATTAATCTCATGAATAAAGCAAAGTGCTTTTTCTGTTCTTTACACATAGTGTTTTGCATTTGATAGCGATTTTCACACAATTTGGTATAATGGCAACTACATGCAGTTGTGGTCTTTGAGCCTGGTTTACTATACTTGATCCTGTGAGAGCTGGATGTGATTTAAGAGTAATGGACCTGGCAAGAATACAGATGAAGCTTACTTCTCATGAATAAGTGGCTTTCTGTTTGGTGGGACATTTTGTAGCAACTGGTCATCTCACAGGCCTCTTAGTTCACTGTTCCTGGGTTTCCATAATTTTCAACATTCACCCTGTCCTCTGATGTGTGCAGTAGTATTAGTATTAGGAGAAGGAACTTCTAACACCAGTTGGTGACTTTAGCCAACTGGAGTTTTGGCGAATGTTACTGTCCAGTTTTTTAACTGTGGGCTTGCAATGCTGTTCCCAGGGAATGAAATTCCAGTGAAAAATAAAAGCATGGAAATATGATTGTGCAATTAAATGTGGTAATGCTAAGTTGTCCTGCTGCCTGACATCAGGGTCTGTATTATTTTAGATAATTACTATTTTCAAAAGAAGGTTTTACGTGTGTGTGTATACATATATATATGCATACGTATGTATGTATACGCATATAAATAAGTTTCCCATTTCTCTAGAAAATCCCGTATTCAAAGCACTGCTGGGAAAGATTTGTCTTCGTCTATAGAAGGGTAACTATGTCTCTTTAAAATCTTCTTCCACTGGTAGCCAAGAGAAAAGTCTAAATCATTTTATCTGTGTGATGGAAGTTGCCAGTGGACAATGATCTCATTACCAAGCAAATTTCAATGAATTCCTCTAATGTGGCGCAGAGGAAAAATGTGTCCTTAATCCGCAGCAACCATTAGGCACTGGTTCTTGAAGAGCTGCATTCAGTCAGCGTTGCTGCTTTATCTGTTAGCCGTTGATGTGAATGCACGGCTTGTTCTCAGCTCTTCAGTTCCCTTAAAAAATGGAGTGTAATTTCAAAACACTCTTCAACAGCAGGCAATATTCAGTAAGAGTAATTTCTTTGTGGTTTGTGTTAGCTGTGGCACAAAAAAAAATTCCACTTGAAATGCCATCTGTGCTGAGAAAAAGAAAAAAAAGTCAATGGGTACATGGTTTATAACTTGTATATCTGAAACGTGCAAGAATGGGTTACAATGTATGTGGTTACATAGACTGCATAGCTATAATTGTATTTAAATGCTATAAAATTAAAATATTCTAGTTTATGCAGTGGTATTCGATGTTGTATTGTTGAGGTCAGGAAAGACACGAAGCTTGCCTTTCTGAGAGAAGCTGTATCACTGATTGTTATTTGTAAAATATTTTTAGAAATTTCTGTCTTAACTCCTTTAGCGTCGTCTCCATGAAAACATTCATTTTACACATGTTTAAAAAAAAGAGGTAGAAAGTGTGACTTTTCTCCATTTATAGTAATAAGCTTGCATTATGTATACAAGGGGTTTTCAGTGTTTTGTTTGTATCCTTAAGACATCTACACTACAATGAACCTCATCTAACCCTATTGATTTTAAGAGGTACATAAAGTGTAAAATTGGTTTGTATAGATGAAAGGCTATTTTTAAAGTGCCTTTTATTAATTTCTAGAAGAAAGCTTTTCTAATCTCTATGCATCAGATACCTGTTTTGCCTATTACTGCTTCAATTTTTGTGACAACATGAGTGTTGTCGAAGGATGAAACATGAGTATCTAGATTAGGATATGTGTGTAAATTAGATTTTTCTAACAGGTTGTTTTTGTTTGAAGTAGAACCACATCTTCTTGTGGTTTTAGTCATCTGCATGGTTTAGCATAAGCTCCAACTCTTCCCTCTTTACTCCCCAATCATTTTGGGAGAATGCAGTGTTACTAGATGCACAAGGTCTGCATGAAACAGCTACAACTTTGGATAAGTTACCAGTCTTTCCAAGTAAAATATCCTTTAACTTTGTTACTGAAGCAGCACTTGATGGCATTGTATTGCACCAGACCTATACTGCGTGACTTTTGTTCCCTATGGAAAGCGTAGTTCCATACTGGGCTGAATGGCTGCTTTTTGGAAGTTTGCAAGAGTTAACCTTTTGTGTACAATGTATTTTTAATACATGCTGAATGACTAGTTCACAGGTTTCTCAAGCCAACGATAAAAAATAAGTTTTGTTCTTCAAGTGCACTAGTCAAGCTCACTATGTAAAGAGTTTTGTGATTTTGCACGGGTCTATATTAAATTCTGCCATGGGAATTCCTGGCAGAATTCCTGTGGCGTCTGATACCGTGTCTGACGTGTGACCTCAGACTGTCTGTGCTCAGTACCTGGTGAACAGAACAGAGGTCGTAGCATCTTCAGTGGACCAGGAGGAAGCTGTGTGTGAAATACGAACTTCTGCTATTAGTGGTCCCAGCAGAGAAAGTACATCCTGAAGTACCTTTCTCTTCCATCCAGAGAGTAAGAGATGAAATGAGATGAGACATTTTGCTAAAAATACAGAACACTCCCAAGCAAATGTATGTTTACACTTTGTAGAGAACCGATGTTTAGAAACATAACTTCATTCTCGTTTTGGGATAAAACATTCACTGTTAGTGGCTGTGTATGTGAAATGGTTTGTTTGATAACCACATCTTCAAAATAGCCTCCTTGGGGAACTGAGGGAAAAAGTATAGAATAACATTGCCAGAGTACAGTAGCAGAGTGTTTCTTTAATTATACAGTATACTAAATTTGAGGTATCTGAGAGTTGTCCTTGCTTCTCTCCAGGAGCTTACCAGAAGGCCGTGTGTGGCTGGACACCTGAGCTGTGTTGTCCTATGGAAATAGTTGTCCTCTGCAGTGTGAACACTGGCATACTGCACTGAGGCTGCTATTGTGTTGACACATGGATTTTTTTAGTAACAGCAGTATTCCAGATGGTAAACGGAGTCAATAGCCAATTGATGTTTTTAATTAGTTATTATATTGTAGTACTGTTGCTCCTCATTTCATTTGGTTTGTTCCCCAAAACTTAATGTCTTGGCCGTTTCTCTGAGGAGGGACAGAGGGTGATGTTTCCACCAGCAGCAGATGTACCATCATTATGGTCAGCTGTGTAATGAAATAAAGCCTGTGTTAAGATAATGCTTTCCCCAGGAAAACCCCCATTAAAATACTTCATAGTCTTCTACTTAATTTCGTATATGAAGGACGTTCTTCATCCCATACTGTGCTCCCAAACTTAAGGTCCCTCCTGTGTCTGTCTGCTTTTCCCCTTTATCTTAATTTGGATAATCTCTTTTGTTTTCACTGTGAGTGACCAATTGGTTCCTCCCATGAAATTGAGGCAGTGAAGTAAGGTTTAAAAAAAGGCATTTAGGACTTTCCCATACACACACACAGTGCCATGTATGGTGTGGAGTGGGAAGCACTCCACATGTCCCTGACGGCTTGGTGTGAGGAGATGCCTTGCCAGGCTGGGTGAGGAGGGAAGAGATGATGAAGAGGATGCGTTGGGCCTATTTTTGTATTTCTTTCTAATGAGAAGAGTCTGTGAAAAAAGGTTTGATGCCAGTTCCTGAGAAGTCTGTGCCGATGATTTAGAAAGAATATTTTGGCTGCTTCCCTAGCTTGTTAATCCCTGAGATCCTGAAGTCATAGATCTTTGTTTTGTTAATGTCCTCTTAGATTAAATGACTTGGCGTCTCTCTCCCTTCCCTTCACCTCCCCTTCCCTCTTCTCATCGGCAATAAGCGGGGCTATTAGTATGGGGCATGCTCATGCTATCTCTTGCTTCTCAGTGTTCCTTAGTTTATTTTACATAATGGTGGTTGCTTTTATAGGGTTCCCTGGGCCCTTGGCTCCAAGATTACAGATGTGTAATTCTCAAAGTAAGTGCAAAGTAGCTATCAAATATTATTTTTTATGTATATATACATACACATATATATAATCAGAGAGTAAGCATGTGTTTCTGTGACATGCTTGCGCACTCATCTCTAATATCCTGAGAAATATCTTGCTGATATTTAACCTTTCTGAACTAGTGTTTCTACCTCTAGTATCTAGCTAGAGTACCTTTAGATCACAGGAATAACAATAACAGCAATGGTAAAAAACCTAATCGATGTTGAAAGCCCTTTGAAACATGTCACATAAAAAGGCTTGTGGTTACACTTATTTATACTTTGTGGTATATATTTTACGATGATGTTGACAGAAATTCAAAGTATTACAAATGAAGATGCATTACTATCTCTTGCTAATCTCTGAAGCAAATTCATGCAGGGAGTGCAACGGTTTTGTCATTTTATTATGTTTTGATCTAAGTAAGAAGCTTGGAGAAAAAAATCTATGTTGAATGTATAATACAGGCCAACAAAAGAAACTAGATATGTACTACATTATTATAAAATCATTAAAATTAAAGCAGTGCAAAACCAAGCTTTCACATCTTAAATTAAGACATAATGTGTAACGTTAATAAACATGGCTTGTATTGGTCCTACAGATAGCAGCTTTGAATTACATTATGCAGCAAATGTTCTTAGTTATCTTTGGGGGTTTTGTCTTTTTTCTTGGGATTTTTTTTTGGCAACCTGTTGTGCAGACATCCACCCTGTTGAGTTTGCCCGTCATTATTATGGCGCAGGAATTGGAGAGGCAACCTATTTGTGGTGGGGAGTTGGATTTACGAGCCAGGGAAAAATGTAGTTGCAATGAAAGAAACCGTGAGGGGTGGGTAGATGTCCCATGTACCAGTGGTGTCCAGCGTGGCTGAGGCTTCCTTCTGCGGGACAAGGATCGAGGTCTAAGCAGCTGGTGCCCCTCAGAGTCATGGTTGCAGCTGAGCCTCCACAGTGGGTAGATGCTGTCCTCGTTTCACCCACGAAATCCCACCCAGGGTGGAGGGGACTGCTTGCGTACAGCTGAGGGGACCCTGGCTCCCAGGTAGTTTTTGTCGTATGTCTGGTGAAATACAACCCTCATAAAGGAGCTCCCGTTCATCACAGTCCTTCAGTGCCCTCTGTGCCTCTCTGTGTTGGCTCTATCATTATTTGCCTCTCTGTGGTCCCAGAAGTATGGCTTATTTACCTGCTATCAAATATATGAGAAACAGGAAATAGAAGATAAAATCTTTAGTCAGACTTCAAAACTGAAAACAACTTGTCCTTCTGTCCATCCTGAGATCGAGGTGCAAATATGTGTTTCTGCCTTTCTTGCCTATTTTTTTAAATTAAAGCTTGTCCAAGCTAAATGTATCCTTTGATGTCATGGGAACTTAGAAAGCATCTGGCCTAGATTGCCCTCCCGCTTTGTGAAATCTCCTGTTGACTCACTGTGCTACACAGCCTCACACCTACCCATCTACTGCTGCATGTTCTCTTCCTCCCACTTGTTCTCCCCGTGCTGTTCCTTCTGCATGTATGCCTCTGCTCTAGCCATCCCTTAAAAACACCAGCAACTCTCCAAACCTCACTTTCTTTCAAATACTTTACATTTTTCACAGTTGGACTTTTGAAACCTTCCGTTCAGTTCCAATGAGGAATACGTTTTTCTTCCTCTCCAAAAGCTAGACTTCCAAATACTCTGAAATGACTCTCTCCCCATGTTTCTATGATGTTTTCTATAAACAGTGTTTGGGATAAATTGTATTGTGCTGAATTAAGGAATTACGTGGTTAAAAGCTGCTGTTCTCATATTATGCACTGAATGTGTTTGTGTGCCTGGAAAATAAGCAGGTAACTTTTGCCTGCCCTACCGCGTTGGGAAGGAAGGCTCCTGAGAGCAGTGCAAGCTCGTTGAGGAAAGGAAGTAGCTGGGAGAAAGCAGATGTGGCTAACTAAATATGTGAACCCAGTCATCGGTTTTTTGCTACTATTTTTATGAATTTATCAACATTTGTTATATAAGCTGATCGTATCCAGTTTTTATTGGGGGGGCGGAGGGGAGGAACAGTGGCCAATCTCCTTTGCTTGGTGGTAAGTATCTTCATTTCCGTGATCTAGCCAAAAGTAGCAGGCTTTCCTAGGCAAAGACGGATGTGTATACATGCTGGGATATGTTTCTATACAACACTAAATCACCAACAGGATAAAGTTTGCTGAGTAATGCCTGTGGTGAGGCCACAAACACCACGCACATAATTTTCCTTATATAAGCAGTGATGGACAAATTGTTACCGATTTCTGTAAACAGTGCAACCTAAAGAAAACACTAGACTTTGAAGGAGCCTATCTTTCTAGTCTAAAAAAAAGGAACAAACAGAACAAAAAAAGCCCTAAAAAAACCCAAACAAAAACCCCAAACCGAAAACCCACAAGCCAAGTGAAAGGTAAACAACAAAAAGCCTGGAGAACAACCATTATGAACAGATGGCTAATTTCCGCTGTTCCTAAACCAATTTTGTCAGTATATATTGCTAAGTCTAATGAGTTGTTTTCTGTTTACGCTATACTTGAGCCCAAAACGCACATAGTTATCTGTAGGCCATTACAGGAGCCCATTCATAGCAGTATGGGGACTCCATTCTGCCAGTTCTGCATAAACATGAGTGGGTACCTGTTATGAAAATTATATTTTATGGGGGTGAGGGTACCTTGGTTCCTCCCTGCGTACAAAACCAGGCCCTTTTTAGGCTGTCAGGAAGCTTTGTTCGTTACTCGGTAGGGCAGCTACCTCTAGAGGACCAGAACTGGAGATGGAGTGAGCAGTGCCAAGCTGCACCCGCAGTGGGCTGCTCTTGCAACTGCTGTAGCGCTGCTGAAGAAAATTAGCTCTGCTACCATACCTCTTCCCTAATTGATTTCAGTGAAAACAAGGTCTGACCATCATCTGCAGTACCCAACGTGCATAGAAAAATTTGTGGGATTTATAAAAGATGTTACAGAAAGCTATGCTGTGATTGGTAAAGATTTATTTATTTCCTTGAAACATCTGTGTATGTACGTACATAGAGCAAATTCTTACTTTGCATTAGAGTTTATTTTGATGGGAAAACTGGATATGCTGTCATTACCTCAGAGCCTTGCCTTGTTGATAGAGAGAATTGCTGTTGTTTTAATGGAAAATATTTTAACAGATTTTAACAACCTTAAACTCATACCACGTTCTGTTTAAAAAATATGCTGAATACTTTCCCAAACTCGATGTCTTTTAGGAGACACATGACTGCATGTTTTATTTCTGGTGTATTGCCAGATTTCCCGTATTATCATCTATGCCAAATAATTGCTCATTTATTATACTGGTAGCTTAAATACTGTTGCCTTAGAGATGTGTTTAGAAGATATGATAGATATTGGCACATTTTGATTTATAGCATTGGAACAGCAAAAATACAGGTGGAAGCTCCTCCACAGGTCATATAGGTCTTCACTTGCCCCCCAGCAAGATCAGTTGTATGTATCCCTTTTGATAACTGTTTGTCTAATCTCTCACTAGAAGTTGGTACCTATTGATAGGTTGTCATTCAGAAAGGCAGTCAGTTCCAGGGTTTAAATATTTTTACTGCTAGAATTTTTTGCAATTACAGCTAAACCCTCCCTCATTGCTTTTTACATCCGTTGCTTCTTCCCTGTACCTCAATGGGCACAGAGAGCAATATACCCGCTTCCTTTTTTTATTTATGTTCCCCTCCATCAATTTACAAAATGGAAGGCAGTCTCTTTTTTGGTGAGTGGAAGGGACATCTTCTATCCAATCGCTATTTAATACAAGTTGCATGAATAAAGTTGAAAATGAACATCCTGTGGATGAATATCCCGTTTCATGGTGGCACAGATGTTCAGGCTCTGATGTTTTGCCAAGGGCAAGGGATTGAGGTACCCTCCGGTTAACTGGGAGGTTGGGTTGGGGATGGGAAGGGAAGGGAAGGGAAGGGGACTGATGCCTGTCAGCAGAGACACATGGTAACAGAAACCTTTGAGCACTTCACAAGCGCAAACCGAAGATGCCTGTGGCTTCTGTGTTGCTCATGAAGAATTCGTGGATCGTGCCCTTTAAGCATCAACGTTTTCTGTGGCTTTATTCTTATTTTTTCCCTCCTCTGCCTCTATTCTCCGATTTTAACATAGAAGATAAAATAGTGGTGAAAAAGATTAGAGGAGCTCCACAGCTGGTCAAGTTGAGTACCTCTGTGAGGTTAGTGAGTAGAATAACCGGGTGAGACTGCTGGTGTTTTCATGTGGTAATAGAAGTAACAGGTTCTGAAAAACGAATCCAGCATTTGTTTTCTGGGAAAGGGAGCGTAATATTTTCCACGTTAATGCATTGTATGGGCTCAGTGTTGGACCCGACCCAATCTGGTGTGGCTCATGCATGGCTGGAAGCCCAGAAATGCCACTTTGTCCACTGAAGGATGGCACTAAAACTAGTTTAGAGAAGGCATATCTGTTGTTCACTTGTAAAAGCAATAGTCTTGTTGCTGCTGCTAGCCTTGCAATTTAAATTGTTGTCTCTTTTTTTTTTTTTAAATAATGCTTAATATACTTCAGCTGCTCCTTCTGCCGGCATCTCCTTCCCTCTGTGCTCCCAAAAATGCACATAGGCTCCGGACAGCAGAGTGCCACTGGAGGTGGGGAGGCTTGGTTTGAGGTTTTGGTGCTCTGAACGCTGTTTGTTTACAGCAGGTATAAAGCAGATGCATTGTTTTATGCTCTAAAGGAGGGGGGCGGGTTGGCAACCATCCATCTGTGTGGCTTGGAAACTTGATTACTATTTGTTTGGATAGTGATGCACCAGATAGGTTTTGACAAACTCCAGATGGCAAAAGAGTGGTGATGAAGCATTCATTTTGTATAAGTGTATATATATATGTATAGTATATATAAAATATATATGCGTATCTGTAGAGCCGTGTGAACATGAATTCAAAAAGTCTGTGGTTTAGGTGAGTCTCAGAGGTAATTTCTATTTTCCCTTCCCCTCCCAAGGATACTTTAATTGTTTTCCGTGGCAATTAGGTTGAAGTAAGACCTGAGGATGGTTGAACAAATACTCTGATAAATGTGAAGGATTGTTTCCTGCTGAGTATTTTCAGGTGTATCATTCAGTTGAAACGCACGGCATCCAAAAATTAATCACTCTGAAAATGGCTGCTTTGCTAACTACATTTGATAGGAATGGTTTCCCATGTACTTTCCCTTGTCCTTGCGTGGGTACTGCTATGTACTTATGTACTGCAGTGCATCTTATTAGTGTGCTGTATAATTTAGAGGAGAAGATGCTTTCTGCTTTGTAACTGAACTTCATGCTTGCACAGGGAGATGGCAATTTATTTTGGGGAGAAAAAAAGAATTACTCAAGTGGTGATACCTTCAAAATTTATCAAGTTCGCTTCAATGTGTGCAGGGTAGCAACTGTGCTGACAACAAAAATAATAATGCTTAGTACAGCATTTTTGTGATTCAGTGCTGTACAGACACTAACATGTTCTAAAATAACAGAGAACACTAAGCAAAAACGCTTTAAAGATGTTCAAGAAGTGAATACAGCAGGAGGAAGCGGCAGCCCAGCAAGGCAGGAGCTGTACCAGGATTAGATGTGGAGACTTCCTGAGCACCAGCCCTGCCCTCCTCCTCCTCCTGACTCCCAACAGCCAGCTTCTGTTTCTAACTTTCATGCCCCATTTATACTTCCCATCTGAGGTCCCTCGTTTGAAATCCCGCCTCAAAGTCGAGTTGAAAAATAGGGAGAAACCTCTGATCCGAAACCCAAAACAAAGTATCTTCTACTCCATATAAAAGCTTACACCTCCTCTTATAAAAAAAAAATCTGTGTTGTTCCTGCCTTGTATGCCTAATGGCCTTAAAAAAAAAAAAAAAAAGCCCATGGTTTCTCTTAGTTATTAAAATAATTTTTTTAAATTCTCATATTTGGCTTCAAAGGATGGTCAAAAGCATGCATTCTTAAAATGCCATTTATTTCTTTAAAACCTTTTATCTTTGGGTGATAAACTCAAGTCATGTAAAGTGTGGCTTTTAAAGGTGCTGAGAACCAAGACTTGCAGTTATCTGGGATGTTTTGTGGTGAGACCTGTGCATGAGTTTGTCAAACTGGGAACCATTCGCTTTCTGAAAATGTTGGAGTAAGCGTGTTGTCTAGATGGAAACAATGGAGTCATTAGCCTTGGTAGTGTATTCTGATGATCTGTCCTGCTGCACGTAGCAATTTTAGGTCATTGCCAGTCTCTGATCAGTCCAGGTGAGGTATTAAACAGCAAATTTTAATAGCGGTCTGGGAATGAAGAACTGAGATTTTTATTTTTTAATCTGGTTTAAAGCCAATTTTGCAGTCAGGTTGGTCTTCAAATGGTGTGTTTCACAGCAGTAGGGATTTAAAAGAAGAATAAAAGCATCAGTCGTTCTTTTTTTTTTTTTTTTTTTTGTAACTTACCTTACAGCTTAGCATCTGGGACACCAGTCCTTATACCTCACTTACCCCAAATATAAAAGTGAACGGTAGAAGAAGGGTAGATTTTTTGTGTAAGAAAACACATGTTCATGAGTTTGATGTTCTCCACAGCTGAGGCCACAGGAATGAGCTGGGTGACTCCTCTGCTGCTACGAGGTGGGGGTTTAAAGCACCCGTACTGTGTTTTCAGCAGTTACACGTGTATCAACCTAAGCCTTGTGAAGAAATGCTCAAAATGCAATTTGGGCTTCCATATCACTTCTGCTCCTGAGGAAAACCTCAAGGGAAGCAGACTCCGCAAAGTCTCTAGCTCCAATGATCCAGGTTGTGTGCTTTCAATTAAATAAAAAATAACAAAGGAAACACCTGTGGACATTGGTGATCTTTGGAGTCTGATGGTGCTCGTAGACGAGGCTACAGCTGCCAGAGACTACTTCAGCTAAGTTAGCACTGTGTATTGTAACTGCAATGCGTTACAGAAATGAGGTGCAAGCAGTCCTGCTGGGGGAACGTGCAGCCAGTCACCTCCGAGGGGCACGAGGGGCTGGCCATGTTCTACAGCTGACACTCCGCAGCCTTTGAAAATCCTTCTTGCATGCTCATAGGAGGAAGGTGGGCGCTCAGGCTCTACTTGTTTCTTTCAAACGCATTTATTCTCAATGAGATCTTTAAGACAGAGTAAGTCACGTTTAGTCAGTGCAGATTTTATAGGCACATAAAATGTTTTAGTGTAACATACAGCAAAAAAATGGTTTGTTTTTATAGATTAGAGCTCAAACTGCTGAACAGATGTAACTAAAATGCTCCAGTTAAACAACCTGCCCATACCTGTGGGTAAAACCCAAACTCGCAAACGTTTGGGCCAAAGTGAATCTGTTTGAGAGGGTTTTTAGAGGAGCTTAAAAAGGCAGGGTACCTTTTAAACTCTGAGATGAGTTTGTGATTCACAAATAATTGTTAGCAATCACCTATTAAGTAAATTGTGGTTCTGGGAGTGTTGTTACTGAGGGATGGGTGATCTCTGGGGAGGAGGAGGAGGCAGTGCCTGCAGTGAGCGGTCTGGCTTAGCCATTAGTCGTGCAGCCATTACCCCCAGGTGGACAAAAAGCCTGAAAGATGGGGAGTTACTAACTCTCCACTCATAGGTCTTCTTTAAAAAAATCAGTGTCACTGATTCAGAAGCAGGAATTGATTTGGAAGTGGTTTTGGGAGGTGGTTGCAAGGACTTGCCATGCGGTTCCACGCAGGTTGCTCTGCCCTGCCAGCCACAGCGTGAGGTGCGTGAGTGCACTCGAGGTCCGAGGTGGTTGGGTGGTTGAAGCTAAATGAAGGGTTAGATCATTGAGATCCACTGTGTTGCATCGTGTATATTCTTTCTCTTACTGTGCACTCTTATCTTAAGGCTGGAGATGTAAGAGAGAAGGTGAAGAAGAATTTCTTCTCAAAGGTATACGGGCAATACAAATTTTTGTGCATCAGGCCATTTCTCAACTGTGTAATAATTTAGAAACTCTTTTCTAATTTTCCCATCTTACTTTTGACTTATTCAGATCTTCCTTTGTTTGCTGCACCTCCAGTTGTGATACAGCTGCAAATTTGGTCATGCTTTAAATGTCCACCAAAGAAGCATCTAAGAGAATGCTTCGTAGAGAATGTTTTTTAGGTTAATTTGCTAAAAAATAGCTTCTGGGACACTTAAAATGGGCTACATAGTGTGTGTGCATATTTTATAAGTATGTGCAAATAAATGAAACAGTACTGCAGAAAATATATGTCAATCAGAGTCGCAGTGGTAAAAGTGGCCTGTACAGCATTGGTGGTTCCCATACCTTAACGTTGCCAGTCTCTTGCAGTGCTTCGCTTTTGTTCAGCAAGGCTCTCCAAACTAAGCATCCCATCACAAGGATCGAATAGCATGGAAACGCTTAAAAGACTCTAGTCTTGGTCTGATAAAATCCTCTTTCTTGTTTCACATAGCGGAAACCTCTGAGTCCAAAGAAAACAAAATTGTGTTTGAAATGTGATGGTCTGCTGTTAGTCGAAGGAAGCAGAGCTAAATAAATTGTTATTTAAGTGCATAGTTCAGCCGAAGAAAATGTATTTGATGACTGATGAGATGATCTGAAGTAGTGCGTTGGTGTCCTGCAGTTCTTGTCATCTAATATTTGCTGCTAGATAAACAACAGACGTTTAGAGTAACAGAGCTCCCCAAAATACAGTATTGCCTTATCTTATTGGAACTGGAAAAGCTGTATTTAACCAAAGTAAACCTCTCTTTTCACAGCAGATGTTAGGGACAGGAGGAGCTTAGAAGAGCAGAGTTAGCATTCTCCTGATTATGCCGATGCTATTTAACTGGAGAATAAGCATTTTTAGAACAGACAGTAACTTAAAACGCTTTTTTAAAAATATTGACTAGAGCTGTGCTTTGATGAATTGGTGATTTTTCTCTGTTTAAGCAGGCCAGCACAAGACCTGGGCTGATTTTCTTTCTGCTCTTTATTAGTAATATTTTATAATGCTTTGCTGGCACATTGAAGAGAAACTATACAAGCAGAGAAATGAAGTAGCCGGTGAGGAAGCACAATTTTGTCTTCTCTGATAGTTTCTGAAATCCTGCACTCACCAGGGAGCCCTTCCACTCTGCCCACTGCCATGTCAGCACCTTTGCTGGTGCCTCTGCATCAATTCGGGCTTTGTCCTACAGATTGCCTGTTTTATTCCCTGAATGTCTATTCCCTCCCAGTTTTGCGTCTGGATGTATTTTCTGGTCCACTGGGACCTACATCATCAGTGGTGAAGGCTCTGTTCTCTGCTGTGATTTTACTTCCACCTCTCACATAGTCCTCTCTTTGCTGGTTATCCTTCTATGTGGTCCAACTCCAGTTACTTCTGACCATCTTAGCTCTTGAAGTCTTTCTGGTTATTTCATCCAAAAGTCCCTTTATTACTTATTCTCCATATACTTTCCTTGTGCCAAGCTGCATGTTTCCTGTGGCTTGCATGGCCTGATTTGTTCCCCAGGTCTTCAGCTATTCCTTTAAGTGCCACTTCTGCCCAGTGTTACACAACACATTGACCACCTCCATCCATTTTCAGGCATGCACCTTCTTTTGCAGCTGGTGATGGAGCACCTGCCCATCTTGCATCTTATGGTTTAGATCGCTGCCGGTGAGAAACTGACAGTGGTCCTTTGCTCTGATCTTGCAGATCAAAGAAATGTAAATTAATACATACCATTATGAAAAAGCAACATAAGCAAGTCTCGCATACAATTATGGTACTTCTGTGAGGTTTTTTAAACCATCCTTTAAAAAGTTGTAAATAAGTTACGCTTGCTCTGTGTGTGTGTGTGTGTGTATATATATATATAGAGAGAGAGAGTAGCGCTAGCGGTGAAACAATCCACAGAAGGGATACATTTTATATTCCATAGGTGTTCAGAATAACTGTTACAGAATTAGATTATTTTTAAAAAACATCAATAATAAGTAATCAAAGTGCGCCTATCACTTTGACTATCCCGGTGGCTGTGCATCTTTTGAAAGCAGCAGAAATACAAGTCTTTTATGTCACAGAGTTTTTCCGTATTGTAACTCTCCCTTTACATATTTTGTGCTTGGAGCGGCTTATCAAGCACTAGAGACTAAAATTGTGTGCCATTAGTCACTAAATTGCATTAAATCTTTCTGCTGCTGTGTGCAGATGGAAAGAAGATGGGGGAGAGCTTAGGTAAAAAGTTTTTTTTTCCTAAATTATAAACCTAAAATTACTTCTTTTTTAAGCAGAAACATTACTGACGCATTTTGTTAGCATCTTCTGGGGCAATATAATAGCATAGAGAGATGAAATGATCTGTTGTTTCATCTAAACTTTCTCTTTCTGCTTAACCTTTGTTCAAATTAATTCCAAGCATCCCCTTTTTTGGGGGGGAAAGAGAAAGGTTCAAGCTGTTTGACATTGTAAGAAGAGTAGATATTAAAGGATAAGTATGTATCCTCAAACTGTGGTAGAATGAAGCCACAGAATTTGGATCTGGGGGCTAATTGCCAAAGACTTTGATGCTAAGATGGGAGATTTCCAAACAATTCTTCATAATACAAAGTCTGTTTACAAGATTCAAAATGTACACTTGGATCAGAAGGGATGTTTTGGCATGTTTTCCTCTGCCGAAATCTTACTTTCTGAAATCTTGAGCATATCAATGTGCAACAGTTGACATAGGAAGGCTCGGCAGGATTCCTTGGAGTGGAAGGAGGTTCAAGGAAGAGGCAAAGCTTTTGTGCAGGCGTTGCTTTCCTGCATGCTGTGTTTGTACATGTCCCAAAGTCCCCCAGAAATTCCCCCCTCCGAGAGGGTCAGGCCTTGCCTTACTGTGCCCTCCTGTGGTACCAGCCCCTGCTGTTGGCACTCGTGTCCTGGTTTCAGCTGGGATGGAGTTGACTTTCTTCCTAGCAGCTGGTGTAGTGCTGTGGTTTGGATGTGGGATGAGAAATGGTGTTGATAGCGCACTGGTGTTTTCAGTTGTTGCTAAGCACTCAAGGCCTTTTCTGCTCCTCAGACCACCCCACCAGCGAGCAGGCTGGGAGGGCACAAGAAGCTGGGAGGGGACACAGCTGGGACAGCTGACCCCAACTGACCAGAGGGATATTCCATGCCATATGCTGTCATGCTCAGTATATAAAGCTGGGGGAAGAAGAAGGAAGGAGGGGGGGGGGGGGATGTTTGCAGTGATGGCGTCTTCCCAAGTAACCATTACGCGCGGTGGAGCCCTGCTTTCCTGGGGATGGCTGAGCATCTGCCTGCCGACGGGAAGCGGTGAATGAATTCCTTGTTTTGTTTTGCTTTTGTGTGTGGCTTTTCCTTTACTTATTAAACTGTCTTTATCTCAACCCACAAGGTTTTTTTTCTCACTTTTACTTTTCCGAGTCTCTTCCCCATTGCAACCGGGGGGAGTGAGCAAGCGCCTGCATGGTCCTAGTTGCTGGCTGGGGTTAAACCATGACGCCTTGCCACTCACCAAAAGGAGTTTGAACTGTTCCAGCTGTTAGCCCCAGCTAGATCATGGAACCCCCAGGAGATCATAGGATCTTAGAATGCCTGCAATCCTTTGCTTTGGACTTTGTGTTTTTGTAGTAGTGTTTGCCTGTGCAGTGCTATGGGTAAAGTATAGTTTTATTAATGTATTTATTCTTTTCTGGGCGTATGCTCTTGAGTTTTCTTAATCTCGTATCTGAAAAGGTGTTTGGGACTTGTATTAGTTTGAAATAATGAAGCTTCCTGCTCGTTCATGGAAAAACTACTCTGCAGTTCAGTGAGCAAGGAACCTCTTCTGTGTTGTTTTGTATCTGAAAAAGGTCCTAGTCCAGGAATGACACCACTGTGGCACACGCTAAAAACACTATGCAAAGTCTAGTCCTAAAGTCCTCTAACCTAAAAAAGTCCTCAAACCTAAGCACCTGGCTTTTTCCTCTTCTGCTTCCACACCAGGCAGGTCATGTCAGGCTGTAACAGTCCTTTGCCCCTCTGCAACCCCTCTTCTTGCGTCCTCTGACCGATTCCTTTCTTCTGCTGGTTTTTCCAAGTGCTCCTCAGGCATTTCTAACACGTTCAAAACACCTTGGTTGTGTTCCCCTCTGAGGTGAGCAGCCGTCCCTCCTTGGTGG
Organism: Pluvialis apricaria; assembly: GCA_017639485.1. Lineage (NCBI taxonomy): Eukaryota > Metazoa > Chordata > Aves > Charadriiformes > Charadriidae > Pluvialis > Pluvialis apricaria. The sequence goes on along the minus strand of CM030008.1, from coordinate 138,390,046 downwards.
CTGGAAGGCTTCTCATGCTGTGATGCACCCTTTATCTTGGCTTGGGCCGTGTGGTACTGACTTCTGAATGCATCCTGCTGCCCCACATCCTTCATCGCTGTCAAGCGCGCAGCTTCCCTATCTTGTCTGTTTTGGTTTCTTCTCATTTTCTGTTTTTCCTGTGCATCTAAAAAGCTATAGTCTTTTTGTTCAGAGGCCTGTTCTAATTCTCCTGTACGTTGCTGTGTGTAAAGCTCTTCAGATGTTACCAAGAATCCACTGTGTGCCTTTTTCTTTCTCCAAACTGTGGATTTTAGATAGCATAGTTCAACAGACAACGCGAAGCCTAGAAAATCCAGCAATTTGGAATTACAGCCGGCCAGCCTGTGAATCTCCTGCAGCCATATTCTGTCACTCTCACACGGAGCAGAAACCCGGTCCATTGGTTTTGCTCTGGACTACAAGGCAAGAGGTGATACTGCACATTAAAACTACATTATTTAGCTTTGAGTATGTTGACTTAGGTAGTTTTTTATAGAGGCTTTTAGAAGTGGATAGAAAAAAAGTATCTAAAATTTCAGAATTGCAGAAGGCATTTTTTTTTGTGGTTTTTTTGAGGAATACATAGTGATAAGGTTTAAAAGTTTTCTTAGATCATATTTCTTCCCGATTATGTTCTCATATGGGGGTTTATATAGTATTCTCTTACTCAATACGAAGAAGGAAACCTGATCTTTACGTGGGCTGTTTACCAGACCAGTAGATGCTATGAGACTGAGAGGTGTTTCCAATTTTGCTTCGTTGAGTGGTATGCTGACTGCATGGGACAACTGAGCTGTGTTTTCTACTGCAATCAGTAATTTTATAAACTTCTCCAGTAAAATAATAACTTTAATTATTGAAGAGTATGAAATAGACCTAGATGAGCTTGTTAATATTAATGCTTACTGTACTTGCTGAAATTACCAAGCTTGTTATGGACCTGGGCTAGCACATTGGTAAAAGTAAACAAATGCAGCTGCCCTTTCTGTTCATGGACAATTAGGAAAACACCTTGGATTTCTGCAGGTTAGTATCAAAATTGTTCTCCGAGCATTTCATTCCCATACATTATTTCTGTTTATGGGCTTTTTATTAACTGTTTAGTTTGTGTGTTAAGTTATACGTTATAAGTTCTGACTATTCACCTATGTTGGGTATTTTTTGTATCTGCACTGTAAGTGTCTGATGGCTAGCTGAAACAGAGTTAGAGAAATGAGAGATTTCAACAGCATGGCTATATGAACATTTCCTTTTTCCGACACATCTGTTTGGGACCTGGTTTTGTGAGCTAAAGGGCATGAAGTTGCATGCACGATGAAGATTAAGTAAGAGCACTGAGCAGTCCTTTGAAAAGTACCTGTGGATCTTATTCAAAGGCATGTCTCTAATACTTATTTTGAAGTATTTTTTGAGCTGGACTGATAAATACGCAGTTTCATTTTTTTTCCAAATAGAAAGATCTATCTTTTGTGTCTGTGCTGGACCTGTGACAGACCTAAGAGGACAAAACCCATGGATGTAGCAGCAGGTCCTCCAGCTTCTGTTCCTTCTACCTAAGTGTAGCTGTATATAACAATCTCTTCTGGAAAAAGGCTATGTGAAGAAGTAGCAGAAATCCTGCGTGGGGAGGAGGAGGCAGGGAGTTGAGTGTGTGTGAGTGCGCGCGTGCAGCTTTGCGAGCATGATGTCATTCTCATTTGCACTGGTAGGGGATGAGCTCATCGGGGAGGGGTCTCGCAGAATTACAGCTGTGCCAATTCATCTCTGGTTTGATTAACATTCTCCAAGCTCCCTCCTTGAACTGAACAACAGGCGCTGCATTATGAATTATTTAAAGACCTATGAGAGCTTCTACTAAATAAAATCAAGCATCAGTTCGAAACAAAAAAGAGTGAACTCTCTATTTTGCTTCCACAATGTTGTTAGAAAATGGCATGTCTACCGTTCCCAAAAGGATAAGCAGGTTGTTTTTTTTTCTCCCCCCATTCCTGCTCCTTAACGTTTCTGCACTACTAGTTTCCAACAACAATCTGAGTTGCTTTTTTGTGAAAGGTGGGTATATAGATCTAATATATATGTGTGTATATGTTTCTTGCTTAGATACAGTGTAGCATTGACAGGGCTGTATTATTCCACTCGATGACTGGGTTTTCATTTCTAGTAGGTATTTAAATGTACAACTTGGACCGCTAGAAAAAACAAGCATATTCTTATATTTCTAGAAGCCATGCTTAGACTCATTATTATTTTTTTAAATAATCCGTGAGAAAATATCTGAGAACGAAATAGCTTTGCCCTTCGTTGTTTTCAGGAATTTGACTACTTTAAATACAAGAGAGTAAGGATTTTCCTTAACCCAATTTAAAAAATAATTTTAAAATTTTGCCTGCATTGTGAAGGAAGTTGGCCTCCTGAAACAGCTGAAGATCCAGTCTGAGGGGTTTTTTGGGGGTTTCGGGTTTTTTTTTTTCACAGAAATCATGCCATTTTGCAAATGGATCGGAGCAGCTGTTTGAAAATCAGATAAACGATCTGGGAGCTGCTGCTGCTGTACTGTGCCTCCTGCATAGCCGTGGGCTAGAGGTGTTGGCAGATTTGGATGTTTACATTAACTGAAATTCTCCTCAGAAACGTGTTTAACAGATTTTTTCGAAAGATTAAAACACTGGGTTGAGGTGTGGGGTGCAAACAGTGAGAGCGGAATTGTGCCTAGCGGCTCAAAAATACTTTGAGACCTCTCTGAGAAGCAGAACGCAGGATAGATGTTCGACATTATTTTGGTTTCTCATAGATACCTGGTGCCTTGTTCTTCAGTGTAACACCTACCTCCTGAGGTGAGGACAGGGAAAACTCTGTTTCTAAAGTCCTATTTATTGCTACTATCTTAAACAGCTTTATAGTGTTAACTCATGCCTGATGTAAGATACTTTAGCCTTTAGATGCATGTGTCTTAGTAACCGTAGTACGGCAAGCCATACAAATACAGGGAAATCTGAAATTAAATACAGGTGGGGGTTGAGTTACGACACCTGGTTACTCTAATATAGCTGTGCCCCCCTTTCAGCTTTGGGTTTTAGGGTCTGGGGGGAAGAGTCTGGCTGAAGACCCCAAAGTGACCAAACAGCTGAATATTTTGCTGGAGAGTGATACTAAAAGAGCATGTTGCTGGGTGAAGTAATTCAATTCAAAGACCAAGCTGATTTTATCAGGAAGTTCACCAAAAAGTTGCCAAATTAGAAAATCATAATTTTCTAAAAGTCACAGGGGACAATTAGAGTATGGAAATGCTGCACTGCCCGTTCTCTTCCCTGAAGGGAAAGGAAGAGTAAAAACCCTGCTACTGAAGACGTAGAAGGACTTAGTGTAATTATTGTAGTCTCTATAATTCGAATAGGTGAAGAAACAGGGTATCTTTTTATCTTCATGAAAATATTCTGGAAGCATGGGCAGCAGGTAACAGCTCTTCAGCACCTATGAAAGGCTTCAGCCGGGAGCCTCCTGGTGCTCCCTGTCCTTCTCCCACTCCTGAGCATTAGGAGAACCTGGAGTAAAGCAAATAGACTTGCAGTTTAAGCACCTGCTTCCTTATAATCAGCTTTATCTGCAACAGACAAATTGTGTACCATGCTAGCTTGTATACTTTCAAAATAGTAATCTTTTAATTTCACGCTGTGAATGGGAGCAGTGCCAAAACGCGCTTATTCAGAGGTAAACTCAGAATGCCTTCAGCATTACCAACCCAGCGTGTTCTGCTGAACAAAACCTGTAATGTTGAATAAACACCGTTTAGTTTCCAGTATTTTGCAGCACTTTATGTACAGCTGTGCTCAAGGATGAACTTAATCTTCAAGACGGCAAGCAGTTTGCCTTCAGAAACAAAAGCAAAAATAAGCCTGCTACCCAAACTTAGAAGTATTGAAACAAACCCACACTGTGGTTTTGTTGAAGTAAAGCTTAATTAATTGTTTTGGAAAGTTGCCTTGAAGTGCTGTTGGGTGTGCTGCTGGTTCCAGGAGTAACGATGGAGGGGATTCTGCTCTGGGATTCACTGCTGAATCGGTGGCACCAGTTGATGATGATGGTGTACCTGATGCTGGCCAAACTCCTTTGCTCTTTTGCCTTTACGTATGTAAAACTGGGACGTGATCTAGGTGAAGATGTCCCTGCTCATTGCAGATGGGGTTGGACTAGATGACCTTTAAAGGTCCCTTCCAACCCAAACCAATCAATGATTCTATAGTCTTACCCCAAAGGAAGCACCAAGGGGGAGATGGATTTGGTTAGGCGTAAATATCCAGTGCCATGTTACGTGCTGTCAGGTGTTTGAGATGCCTGTATGGAGCTCTGGATGTGACCCAGGAGCTGCCTGAGACCTTGCTCTGGGAGCAGTAGCTAACGGCCAGGCGGTGTATGGAGGGCATCTCAAAGATGCTGGATACCTAAATTTAGGCAACCCTGGTCTTAACCCTGCTGGTAATGGCTGGTCCCTGTGCTCTGCTAATTATTGTGACCATGTTTCTGTTGACAGTGTGGGAGTACAGGCACATAGTCCACCCGTATACATAAGAATAGGTGTCTTAAACTGGAGCCGAATCCCACCCAGTGTCAGCGAGGTCTGTGTGTATTCTAACCAGTCCTTCAACTGAAGCCCAGTGTCATGTATCCCACATTTTTGGTTTAAAAATCCTCAAAAGCAGCACTTTAAAAACATGTTTATTGCTTACGGCAGTGGTTTATAAAACTTACTGATGCTTTAAAGACAATTTGTTTTAAAATGCAAAAAGGCTTCTGTGAGAAAAACAATTATTGAGAGAAACCCGTACTTCCCTTTGCAGATCCTACAGAAGGAGCAGGTCTGGGTCTTGCCCTGACAAACACGGAGTTGTAGGCATTGAGGTTAAAATGTGGGTATTTGAGCATGGGGACTTGGAGGGAGATGTAGTGCTGCTTTCCTGTTAGTCCTGATAAGGATACAAAATAGGTTTCAGAGCTGCAACCAAAAAGCATCCCTCAATTAAGGTAGTTAAGTAAGCATGTGGAAACTACAAATCTAGTATGATTGCAAGTGGCTTGCGGGAGAGTGAGAATAATCAGTGTTGTCAACTATACTCTTTTTGTTCCTGGGAAACTGAATTAATCTAGCTAGAGGCAATATTTTACTGCATTTAAAAACTTAAATACAGGCATGGGTGTCCTAGATTTGTTACCAAAGCCTTCGGAATATTTTTTGTTTGCTGGTGGTTTTTTTTTTAAGATACTGCTGACTGTAGATGTGGTGGGAGAAGATGGATCTGAGGGTGAAAGGAAGAAAACTACCATTTGGTTTTGAGTATTAACAAACTCAACAGAATGCAGTTTTTAAATTTGGGGCTGGGATTTGATTTCCTGCGGTGCAGCCAAGATTTCCAGGTTCCTGCAGATGTAAGAGCTTTGCCTGGGAGATGGGGGGATGCAGGTTTGAAGTTCCTCCACTGGCATCACAACTGCTTGTCCATCACGTGGGCCTAATCCTGCGCTGTCGCACGAATGGTGGGCAGTAGCACTGTTGCGCTGCCTTCTCCCCAGTGCTGACCATCCTATATGTGGGGACCTGTGCTAGCTGATTTGGAGCTGATTCAGTGCTGTATGTGTATATATACGCATATACATACATATAATATATATGTGTGTGTATATTATATGTAATATAACTCTCTTGTAGTGTGCCATACAGATTTATTTTAACGTGTGCTCCTGTTTAGTTATAGAGTATTGAAGGCTCTCATTTTGAAAACAATTATTTTGAGGTGACTCGACATGTACATTTTTATGTGACCATTTCCAGTACATAGTTTCCAGAACTGAGCTTTAAATTAATGGGAACATTTTTTCCTGCTTGGGAAATGTAAGGCAGTTTATCCATTTAGCTCTTGCTTAATCCTGCATTTCATTTTCGTAACTAACTAAAATTAAAGCAATTCATCGCGCTGTCTTTTATAGGGCCGAAGTCATAATACAGATGCATTTTAATCCTATAATAAATGCCAAACAGGTGTTTTCTGGGTGGATTGAGGTTCTGTTGTAGAGTACAAAGCTATGTGTTTTGGTAAGACTGTTGGCATGAACTGAATTTTACAGGATTAAACCCTTGATATTTATGGACAGTATAATAAAAAGTATAAATTTGAAAAAATCCATAGTTTTCATTAGTCCACCATTTGATTTTTCTAATCTGAGGACTTTTCAAAGCATTTTGTGCCATGGTGGTACCCTGCTTTTTAGTGATTTCCACAAGGCTTGCAATAGCCAGTCATGCACGAAACCACTGATTTTAGCACGTTTGGCTTAAAAACAGCACAGAAGAAAGGATCACGTGGCTAAAAGAGCCAAGTATTTGCAGAAACTTCTTGTTGAGTCTTTTGTGTTCCCTGTTGGGAATTTCTCCAGTGGAAAATTAATGGAAATTAAATCAAGTAGCAACTCACTAGGGCTGTCAGCTGATTTCTGAGTAGAGCAGGTATTTATTTTCTCTTTCCACCAATAACCGTATTCTTGTCACTGCTATAAACAAATTTTTTAAAGTGTTACATAATCAATTACTATTGCACATTAACAAGCTGTGGCTCAACATGTTAAACTTCCATTGTCAAATGATATCTTGACTAAGAGAAGAAAAAGGCAACATATAACTTCATGAAATATTTCCGGAGTGCAAATATAGGTCAGGGGGGAAGGGTACCCCTTCTGTCATGTCTGCTTTTTGTTTAGTGCAGAGGACTGTGGGCTGCTGAAACAAAATTGCAGCTAGTGAATTCTCTCAGCAGTCTAACGTGGGAAAATGTAGTCCGTAAGTGTGCTGAAATCCACCAGTTTGTACATACAGCTTTGCTATGTCATGTTCTAAGGCATGGCTTGAAGATGCATGATTTTCATCTGATAAAGTAGTAAAAATCACAACTTTCATGGTGGAAAATGGATACTCACTCTAAAGCTTGATTTAAGAGTACAGTTAAAATTCTGGCTGCAAAAAAGCTTCTCTGATGTTTGGGGTTTACAGGCTTCTGTTCATAGAAGTTGAAGCTGAAGTGAGGCTTGAGTTAACAAGGATAAATATTGACCCCACAGATTTTGACCCTGTGATTTAGTTTTGTGCACAGGCCTTATTCAGATTACTGCCAGAAGTCATTAGAGTGTTTCACTCTATCACAGTGATCTCTCTTCTCCCAGTTTTTGAAGCAAATACCCCTTTTCAGAACTGACATTGTAATAATCCCAAAGCCACTCATAACGACTCAGGAATACTGGATACTACTAACGCAAACATTTGCAGTGTTAGAGAATGTGTTACATACACTGTAGAAATATTGTTCCGTGTTGTATTTGGTGAGAACACAGCCCTTCCTTGCTGGATTATACTCTTAATTTATTTGTGAAAATTTTTGTGAAGGCAACTTTTAAAACATCACATATTCCTGTGACTCTAGTGAGTCTTACGTGATTTTTCTCAATAACAGTTTAAAAAAAATCAACTGAGAAATAAACTGCTTATTCTTGAGGAACAAAAAATGAGAAGAGGAATAAAACATGAGAAGACGAATCAAAAAATGAAGGCTGTGATTACTTCTTTGACTCCTGCCTTTTGATTATCCAAAATTTTGACTGTTCACCATGGCAATAATACCGCAGCAAAGTTGTGCTAGACATTTGAGTTTCCCTGTATAACTCGGATGCCCGCTAGGCTAAAATGTGAAATCAGTTTTACTTCTGCACATCTCTGATTTAGAAGTGATGCGTGAGGCTCTGTTGATCACATTGTCTGATTGCAACAATTTTTTTTTCTTTCCACTTTTTTGGGGAAAGTTGCCACCTTAACATCTTTCTGAAAAACTGGTCCTTCCAAGTTGCTACGTTTTATGCCCCAAATCACTGGTTATTCCAGAAAAAGCGTGTCATAGAATCATAGAATGGTTTAGGTTGGAAGGCACCTTGAAGATCATCGAGTTCCAGGGACACGTCCCACTAGACCAGGTTGCCCAAGGTCACGTCCAGCCTGTCCTTGAACACCTCCAGGGACGGGGCTTCAACAACCTCTCTGGGCAACCTGTTCCAGTGCCTCACCACCTTTAAAGTGAAAAACTTCTTCCTAATGTTTAATCTAAACCCGCCCTCTTCCCGTTTAATGCCATTGAACACGTGTGCAACAACATAGTTATATTTTGCTTTAGATTTTCATGAAATATTTTGGAAAGATTATATTTTTGACAGGTTGTCCACCATCAAGCGATTAAGGTGGTTCAGATATGCGCCTCTAAGTCTGGATACCAAAATAACATCTGTCTGCTGGAAATGACAGCACATGAATATGCTTAAACAGCCCTAACACACGTAGCTTTATGCTACAATTGCCTATTCTCACATCAGTAGATAAATGCTTAAATTTGTCTCAGATATGTTGCTTGGGAGTGAGGTATGCTGCAGGAAGGTGTGAACTACAGAAGTTGGCCAAAGCTTTTTTTTTTTTTAAAAAAAATATGTATTTGACTGTGTGTTTGCATCCAGCACTATCCAATCTCTGTTTTCTAATCTTTGGCTAAGGGATAGGTGTTACTTAAGTTTGTGTTTATCTAAATGCCATTAAATTGGGCACAAATCTTTGTGGTTACCAACAGTTTCATTATCCAGGCAGAAGCACAGAAACCAGACCAGTTCAAACCAGTGGGAGTCATACATGTCCCAGTGCCGGGGTGCTTGGGCCACTGATGGGCCAGTGGGAGCAGGAGGGAGCAGCTTTCTCTTTCTCCTCCTGGGCTGGGGTCTCTGCTGGGCAGCTCAACCACAAACATGCTTGGTCATCGGATGTCAGCCTGGATGTCATCACATGTCAGGCTAAATATAGTGGTTGAGGATGAGGGCTTTGCTTTTGATCTCCCATTCTGGGTTTGGTTTTGTTTTTTTTTTTTTTTCTGGGTTTCTGCTTTGGAAGGGCAGGATTTTGCCAGTTCCCAGTACTCAATCGGTGGTGTAGAGCCAGGACTCCACACATTGCTCTTCATGAGCCAGGTGTGGCAGTGAGAAGTCACATAAACGTCATCCTTAGAGTTACTTAAAGAACAAGGAGAGCTTTTTAAATACAAAGTGAGGATGCTGACACGCTTGGCTGTCCTAAAGCAAGCAGTCACAGCCAGCAGAAGAACCACAGATGGGCGCGTTGGGTAACAGCCTTGCTGGTCGGCCGGTTGATGTATCCCTTGTGACAGAGCATCCCTTCAGCGTGGCACTGAGCAAGGAGGGCAGGGAGGAGAGCAGGCGTGCGGAAACGGTCACAATCTGAATCTGCCCTTGTGTTTATTTTCAGTTCTACAGAACATGGGCCTGGTTGCAAAGCGAGACCCAAAAAAATCAGTCCTAAAGCATGTGTTATTGTTTTCATAATATTTTTGTTTGTGAAACGTTTTTTTGGAGGCTGTGACATTATAGGTGCTTGCTGCAAAGTGATTTATTGTGTTCTGCATAGTGCTGTTTATAGCTGAATACCTTTTGTTAGCAAATCTTGTTTGTGGGTCATGGACAGACACAAACATGTGCCTATGATTTTTTTCTGGCATTATAAGTTAACTGCTCTCTTTCTAAGATGGTCCTGTGAAGTGAAGGAAAAATACGCATCTGATGCGTGGTTGTCTCTTATTTTATATGAAACTAGTGGATCAAAAATTCAACTATAAGGTCCTACACAGGAGGATGGAAGATGAGATGTAGAACAAAAAAAAAATAATTTTGAATGGTAAAAGGATTCTTTTCTAATTTTCTGTGCACATGCACACATGCTCTTTCTCTTCCCGATTTACCCCTATTTAATTGTGTACATTATCAAAACGTTAGTAAAACTTCCAGCCATTGCAATTAACGCGGGCTCTGCAACAGGCTCTGCCGTGTATTTCTTCGCTATTAGCAGTTGTCCCTGAAGTGCAGAAGTGCCACTTTCCCCTCCAAACTATTTGTCGTGAATGTTGCTTTAATCCGTTTTAGTTGGCCAAGGTATGAGGTCCATGGTTCTTGAAGTCCCAAGTCAGGCAGTTCAGGGTCTTTTTTTTTTTTTTCCCCTTTCTTCCCTATGGAGTAGTGCCTGAAGCACGAAGATATTTGGGGAGGGGGTGGGGACGTCTCTATGTGCTGCCAGAGATCAATACCTTTCTGATAATGCAAACCAAGGGGCGAGTTGAACCTACTACTGAAGCTGCAGCCATGACGATCAGGGCTGTAAGAGTAGCATCTTCTTTCTTTGACAAAAGGGAAAGTTTTGGATCATTTACAAAACTTTTGACATCATCAAGAACAGGACAGTAGGCTGCAGTGGTCCGGGGTCATGCTTTTTATTGGCAAGCTATCGTTGTACTACTGCTGTAATGGGCTTCAGCTCACAGGGTTCGCTACCAGAGGTTGCTCCTGCCAGGATGAGAACCCGACTCGAGTGTTGGAGCCAAGTGCTTTGGCATTAGCGAAAGGAAGAACTTCCACAAATTGAACATGGCACAGCCTGCTAAGATAAACTTGTGCTTCCTCACTCACAGCATGCTATAAAGAAAGATGCTGGCCTAGATTTGCTCATCTGCTAAGATCTGCTGTGCAAACAGCAAAAAGCTGTCATGTGGAGGATAGAGAGCAGTTCCCCCTGCCCAGGGGAGCTCTTTGCTGGGCGAGTTGTCAGACGCACCTCCGTAGTCACTGGTGTCAGCTAGACCATGCTGGTGGGATTGGGAGGGCGAAGGGGGGCTTTTAAAGGTAGGAGGAGATGGGATGGGTAGTGCATCCAGGAAAACTTTCCTATCTACGTCTTTTCCTTAATGTCAAGTTATATCAAGTTATGTCAAGTTGCCCAGGGAGGTTGTGGAGTCCCCTTCTCTGGAGATTTTCAAGACCTGCCTGGATGCTGTCTTGAGTAATGTGCTCTAGGCAATCCTGCTTCAGCAGGGGAGTTGGACTAGATGATCTCTAGAGGTGCCTTCCAACTCTGAAAATTCTGTGATACAAGGACTTTGTGCTGGAGGTGAAATAAGATTACCCTAAGCAAGGCGGGGGAATCGGTGACCTGCCGAGTTGGGCTTAGGGGAGGGGAAGAGAGTCAAGGTTGTGTGTGTGTGTAGAAAGAGGTTGTTGAGGGGGAAGTAAGAGAGAAATGATACAGTTCATCTTTTTTTGAAAATCCAAAAGGTAATGGTAGAGGAGAGGCTGTGGTTAGGCTGTGCTGTCAGCTCCCCTAGGGACTTGAAGCTGCATTGCAGTTTTTACGTCTGTATTGAGATAGGCAAAGAAGAAACAATAAAATCAGTTGCCTTAATTTTTCTGGGGGAAGAAAAATCAAGATATTATAGATATTCTAAAGACAGCTTATTACTTAAATAAAAGTGGTAAATTTTCAAAACACAGTAATGTTCTGCAAAGATAGTGTTTAGTTACAGTGCTGCAGGTTACACAAAATGTAGTTTATCTACAGGATAGCAACGTAATCTATCTCTGAAAGTGGTCTTGTTTGTATCATATTAAAAACTGCTGTCGGGTGAATGCTGCTTTCAGACGGTGACTCATGAAGAAGTCAGGCATTCTCCATGAAGGCTGCATCTCTTTTGTCTGAAGTAGCTAAAAGCCTAACTGGGGGCTCCCAGGTGAGCAGCAAGGCAGAGATTGCGGTTGTCCAGCACTGCGGAGAGGACTCAATCAAAGTGGACGTTAAGCAGACACCAAACCTTGACTGCCAGATTCTCACTGGCTGAAGCTAGTCCTTTTCTCCTCTTTTATTAAAAGATGTACTTATTTGTTAATGGCTTTATTTATCTGTGCCTTTGAATTTTCATTAAAATGTAGCAGGATATTTTTTTCTCCAGAAATTTTCTGCTGGTTGTAGAAAAAGGCAGGCGTGCTGGGGGAAGTCCGGCATCAAGGAAAAAGGAGAGTATAGAAAAACCTGAGCAGAGCTTCACAAGGCAGAGGGACTAAGATGACAGGGGAGAAGTTGAGGAAGAGAGGGTGTTTGAATTTATGGAAGTTATGGACCGTCTGCCTGACAGTATGCAAAGCAAGATGTTTTGCAATTGCAGTTCTCTTTGGCTCTTGAAGCCTACGTTTCTAGTGGGCACAATTTTAAGACTAAAGTAATAACAGAGCTTCTCTGAGACTTCCCTCCACTCTGAAGAAAGAGGTGCTGTTCACTGTGTTGTGTGTGAGAAGAATTATTTAAATAATGTTAGCGAAAACTTTAAATGTCAATTCCTCTGTGACTGTAAATACTTTCATTTGTTATCATGGAGCATTGTGCATGCTCAGCCGCTTCTAGGGTTGTTATATGAAGACAGAGAAACTAGACGGTTAGGCCGGTGCTAATAATATGGCAAGAGAAAAAAGATGAGAAACGTTGTGAATTGTTGACTAACAGTGGATAGAATCCACTTCTCTCTACGGGAATAGGAGGAGAATTGAGTTCTGTAATGGAAGGTGATGCCATCTTGTGTGTGTTACCTTTGGTAGACAGAAGTAGAAATAAGTTTAGTAGTATCAACCATAACATGGACATTTTATAACTATTCAATAAGACCTTGGTAATTTTTTACAATGTGCATCTGTGGTTTAATACAGAATACAGCTTCCAGGGGACAGTATGGAAGGTGGTGAAGATGGTATCTTCATCACAATTTTTTGCTGTGATTTCTTACAGTGACTATTACTATTGTTTGTGTACCTCTCAGTATCAGGAGTGGCTTTATGGACGTGCGAGATTGGACAACAGGAGCATAATACCAGACGCACGATAAGTGACTGGCTGGTTTATGTCATGGTAATTATTGCTTGTAATATTTGTTACAGCAGCATTTTCCTAGGCAAAAAAACCAAACCCAAAAGCGAAAGCGTACTCTGCGGTGTTATTTAAAAAGTCTGCAACAGTGTTATGGCTTCATAAACAGTTACAAACACAAACACAGGTATTACCAAGGAGAGCATTTTCATCTAACAGAACAAACTGGAGAACAAGCTGGACCTAGTCCTAGCCAGAGGCTGGGCAGTGTATTCTCAATTTCCCTTTGATACCTGCAGTCCACAGTTCAGTTAGTTTCTTGTAATGAAAAAAAAAAAAATTGAATTTCAGACAAGAATACTAGAGATGACAGTAGAGTTAATCCAGATGAATTCTTCTGCTACCATGTATTATGTCAGTGGTTTCATTATTTTAAATTCAAAGCATTCATGTAATTAAAAATAAGCAAACAAAAAACCCCACCCGGGGATTCAGAGAGCAGACTTATTATAGCGCAATGAATGTTTGATGTTAAAAGCATCTTAGAAAAACATTTAGATTGGGAGTACTTATAAATATTCCTGATGCCTTCCTTCAGTTTTAATCCATCTAAATTGACCATCTTGTATGCTCACAGTGGTTTATCAAAAAAACCAAGTTTCATAAGACTTGCTAATCCATTTTCATTTTCATAGTATCTTCACGTTTTTATGAAGTTATGTCTTTATTTCATTCAAAATAAAATTATCTATTTTGGTTACCTTTTCCTATAACACTGTTACAGATCATAGGTAAACTAGTTGGAAAGAAATGGCAAAGCAATAATTTGCAGATTGGGCTTACCCAAACCCCATACTGTTCTGATAGGACCACGGGTGGTAATTGCTGCCCCTGGCTTCTTCTGGGTCCTCTACCCCTTGGAAGGTGTTTGATATATTGCCACTTGCAGATTATTAAATACAAGTCTTCCCCTGCTCTATTTCAGAGCGTTATTCCCCTACTTGCTTGGCTGTGCAACCTGCATTTTTGGGTGATTTGAACTACCGTGTTGCAGTCATCTCCATTACAGGGTCAGATTCCAACTTCAGGTCAGTTTGTTCCACCAGGCTTGTTGTAGGTAGTTTAAAAATACAATCAACATATAAAAACTATGTGGGGATTTTTTCATTGTTTTCTCTCCATAAAAGGGCAATGCTTTCCCTTCCTTCAAAGAAGGGGACCAAGGGTGAAAAATCAGAGCTCCAAAATTTCTTGAGGGCTTGCATAACTTCCCCAGTGGCTTTAAAGAGAATCTGTTGTGTATTCACAGTTGTCACAAATCACCACTTGTTTGCTGCTGGTTTTTAAATGCTGAGACTGTTCATAAATGAATTAAATCTACATTAATTTGTGGTGAAGGAGTCAAAAATAGAACAGTTATTTAGTTTAAGGTAAAACTGAAGGTTTGATACAGATACAATAATGTTGCATAGTATATGTGAACTATGGCAACTTGCTTGATGGTCTTTAATGTAGTGTAATGCAAGGTAGTGGTGCATAGTACTGTTTTCCCTACCATGGCCAATCTGTTTCACTTCATGCTGTTCCAGCAAGCGTGATCATTCCCGGCTGCAGTGTTGCCAGATTTGTGCATGAAGTGTCCCTTCTCACACTGTGACACGTGCCTGTGGTATGTTTTGAAAGCACAACTCTAGGTCTAGTTTTGTGATATTTAACTCTCATAATTTGAGGTGCAATAATGACTCATCTGCCACCACTGCTCACTGCAAACGTTTATCAGTTTGAAAGTTGTACCCTAAGAGAACATCCTGAGTTGGGAAATATGGAAACAATTTTATTGTTTATGGACTAAAGAGGGGCCTTCCATGGGAGATTATTTTGAAGTCATCATCAGTGGGGTTGTTAAGGAGGAGCATCTTCAGTACAGTAGTGTTGAATAATGAAGAAATATGTATAGTAACCGAGTCTAGCGTCTGATATCAGTGAACACTGGCTGCCGTCTAGGATAGCGTAGATGGTCTAGACTTTCTCATTTTCTTCTCAAAATCATTCTGCTTTACATGGATACCTACGTATTCTTGTGGACAGTGTTGTTATTCCTTCCTGGGATCTCTGGGACAGTCAGGTGCACACGCTGTACAGCATACACGCAGGGGTCGATGCTCTTTGGAAGCCCTGACCTTTCTGCATGCTGAATGTGCCGAAGGCTTCTTCAGCCGCAGGAAGGTGGCAGCCCCGGGGATGCTTTGGCCTGGCTGTGAGGTGTCAGTCACCTTTGGCTCATGCCCAGTAGGTCCTAGTCTGCCCAGAGGCTTCAGAGACACCTCCTTACATCCATCTCCTCAAATGGTCTGACAGATTTTAGTTGTTTTGTAGTGTCTGTTTTTATATCCACCATTTTTAAAATATCTTCAGTTTGTATCTGTGCAACAAATATTTAAATCATGGGATGAGAAGATGGCCATCCATGAGGTTGTATTTGGTTCCTGTGGAAAAAATTAAGTTGTTAAGGATCTTTGAAAGGGTTGAACAATTGTTTTAAAGGCAAGAAGAAAGACTGGTGTTTAGCTTAAATATATTTCATCTTTATAAGAGATGGTTGAGAGAAGATATGGCTTTGTGCCCTATTTGTTTCAAGACCAGGTGCTCATGTTGAGATGCTTTGTGTTGGTTATGCCTGGAGATCTTCTGGTGGTGGTACTTCCTAGTTCGTAATGTCAAATTGGAATTTCGGGTGCTAACCAACAACAGAAACCTCTCATCTGTAATTGTGAGATTAAAAAAACCCACAACCCTCCTGAAAAATCTGAAGGACTTAATGGTGAACTACATGTCACCTGAAATGAGATTCTACAGCGGAAAGGGATTATACAGTGTAGCGTGTGTGCAATATGGTTTTACTTATTGTAGAATGTATTTTTAATGTGGCGGTATCTTTTTCAGTCTGTAATCTAGCACGTTTTCTCCTAAAACAGAAGGACCCCGTCCTTCTTTAGCGCTTCAGCACATCAGAACATCAGCTGGTCTCCTGAGTCACCGTGACATTGAATTGGTGAAGGTAGTTTCTTGCCACTGGAATAGCCTCGGGGGCTTTGCTTTGTGTTTTTCACGTTTAACTTGGAGCAACCATGTATTGCTATAAATTGTATCAAGTGTCTGGGTCTCTGGCTGACAAAGACCTTCCTCGGCAATGGGGCATATCTTGAACTGTGGCTTAATAAATGTAGAAAGACCTTGATGTAAAGAAATACTGAAGTTACTGTGTATGTCCACGTCACAAAGGAAATTTATAGGAGGAGATGTCATAGCAAATAAAGCAGTGATGAGCTTAGAGCTTCTGCTCTCCATATCTGGTCTTGTGAAAACAACAGAACAATCAGAAAAGTAAGTAAATCAAATCTGATAGGAGATAATATTTGTCTCCTGAATAACATAACTAGATTGCAGTACTCCTTGCCATAGAACACGACTGAAGCTCAGACATGAGGACAATGTACAGAGGAGGGAGATAATGTGGAAAAGAAGAGTATCCAGAGCCATAGCTGATAGAAGATGTATTGGAAGTTCTAGAGCGTTTTGTTTGCACTTTTTTTTTACTCTCGTCACAGAGTGTAAGGAAATTCGTAATTCCTGGGGAATGGGATGGCATATTGGTTGTGGGAATGTCCCTATTGCATCTTCCTTTGAAACAGTCAGTGTTGGCCACAGAGTACCAGCCCAAATGGCCTACAAAGCCCCACATATGAAGGGTTTATGCATCCCTGATAGTTGCAGTGTATACCCTACTGCCTTACCTGAAAAGTACCTGGAAGTGCTGTTATCTCAATAATGGTATTTCTTGAGAACGTGAAAACCAAGAAAGGAAAATCATGAAAATCTGGACTGTAATAAGGATGGATGTAAAGATAAATGTTAGTCTTGTTTGTTACTGTATTTTGAAGGAAACATTTTAGTCACCTTTTTAAAAGAAAAAAAAAAGTTTGTTAGCACCAATTAATTCCAACTTTATTAGCTGTAAACAAGTGATGAAGAGAACAACAGTGGGGTTGTATTGTTCGTTACAGGTGACTGAGCTATCCTTGAGAGTCAAATCACAGAGATTTCAGCAGAGCCAGGGAAATAATACTGTCCTTGTAGAAGATGTGGGCAAAACCGTATCAGTAACACTTGGAGCAGCTCTGTTCATGATGGGTATACTCACATCAACAAGAGATGAACACAGGCTTGTAGGAAGATCATGAAAATTGAGAGAACCCATCTGAAGAGGTGTGCCTGGATGCTCTCCATGGAACGTGTGTGCATAGATAAAATAGCTGTGAACTAGCTATTGCAGGTACTGTTGTCAACGTAGCTCTGCAGAACTCGTCCAAGGATATGGAGATGAAGGGAAGATGGGAGCCGAGAGGACAAGATGAGCTAGTTCTGTGCCTTCCCTGTTTTGAAACAGGTTTGTAACAGATTGAGAAGGACAAAAACCCAACCAGTTGTGAGGGGAACCATGGTGCATGTCTCCTGGATAGTTGCAGTAGCAAAGGATGACTCTGGAAGATAACTTTACAGTGCTGTGACCTGTTGGCTCATGTATGCCATAGAAACAATGGTTTAATTTTTGGAAATTCCATTCTTTGGGATATAATATCTTATCTTGGCAAGAAACAGAGGTCATCTCAGAGGTGTTTCTGCCTTTAGTCTCCAGATCTCTTTCAGCAGTACTGGTGGCTGTGGACAGCCTTGTCCAGAATGGGTGACTTTTTTCTTTCCAGTTCTGTTTGCTTCTAACTTGAAAAAAAACAAAGAACTGGAAAGCACAAAAAGTCAGACATGTGAATACTAACAATAAACAGAAACTGACCCTGTGAGTCATTTTTGAGACTGATTTGATTTCAGCAAAGTGCTCGCCATCTTCCTCACGTTAGTAGTTATATGTAGCAACAGGACAGCATGCTTGTGGTGCTCTGATTTGATGAGAGGAAAACTTGCAGGCTTTTTCAAGTGTTTCATCAATGTATATTGTATTAGAAAAAATATATATGTTTTAATGTGTGGAGGGAAAAAGCAGTTAAACATTAGTTTAAAATTGACTTACAGCAGCTTTTTAGAGATAAATTGTTCTAAACAAATTTTCCATGTAGATGTGTTAGGACTGGATATAGGCATTGATATTATAAAACATACTTTGGGAATGTTAGAATTAAATTCATACAAAGTAGAAATCATACTGTTTGGAATAGATAAGGGGGAAAGAGAAGGAAGAGCAAAACATTTCTGGCCTTGTATTTTGTATTTTACTTTGGGAATGACAAAGTTCCTGTAGCATCTGCCATACAGGTATCTTCAGCTAATCATAGAATGGTTTAGGTTGGAAGCGACCTCAAAGATCATCGAGTTCCAACCCCCCTGCCATGGGCAGGGACACCTCCCACCAGCCCAGGTTGCTCAAAGCCCCCTCCAGCCTGGCCTTGGACACCTCCGGGGATGAGGCATTCACAACTTCCCTGGGCAACCTGTTCCAGTGCCTCACCACCCTCAGAGTGAAAAATTTCTTCCTAATATCTAATCTAAATCTCCCCTCTTCCAGTTTGAAGCCATTCCCCCTCCTCCTATCAATCGCTGGTAAAATAATTCTTCTCAAAAGTTAAGCAAGATTTACGGAAAAAAGAGTGTTGCAAAAGGCTCAGTGAGAGCATTGTGAAAAAGAGACATCAGACACGGGAGAATTTGGAGGGGGGTGATGGTCGCAGACCGCACTGCTCTTCAGCAGCAGGCTTTGTAGAGGGAGCGCCAGCTACCTGGAGAGGCAAGGTGTCTTATCTTCTCTGTGTGGTATCAGGTGGCATCAGCTGTCCCCTTAGCACATCGTCGTGCTTCTTGGCACCGTTCTTGTTAAATCTGACGAGCTGGGACCTTTGGGGTTTTTTTTTTAGTTTCCATCTTTTTCCATCGTCAGCACGCTAGTTTGCATTGCGTTGAGCAGCACTTCTCGGGTGCTGTAGCAAGCAGCCCGGCCCCTTTCCCCAAAGAAAGCATCAGTGCTCAGAAGTGTGACATTTTCTTTCTGTAAACAGTACCCCGTTGACGCAGTCCCATTTATGAAAGGGGGCGTGCCTGTGAACAAGCTAAAACAGCAGCTAAGGCAAAGGCAGAAAAGGCAGAAAAGAACATGAATATATTGGATAATATTTGGTATAATTGTTGTGTTGCTTTCAGGGCGCTATTGAGACTTGGTTTGTAGAGACCGAGTTATTCATTGCATCAGCAAGTGGCCCTTAAAGTAGAAGAGGTGGAACAGAAAATCTTCAAGGTTTGTGTGTGACCGTAAGGGATAACTGTTCTCTGCAGGGTTCTGTTATTCCTTTCTGAATTTAATTTTTGCTTTGCACTTGTAATCTATCAAGTGATTACCATTGATTTGATTGTTCTGTTTTGAAGCAGACGGTTTCTATGTCGTATTCCTACTTCAGCTTCTGTCATTGCCTGGAGGGCTCTGCGCCAGATAAGTTCTGATATGTCGCAGCTGCCTGAAAAGTAAAAATTAGTCATTGAATCAACTTTTTCAATATATGGAATAAATTGTTCCTGTAAACTGCAGCTTATCTCCAAGTGTTGAATTTGGCTTGCTTAACTGTTCCCGTTTATGCAGAGCATTTAAAAACTGTAGATCCTATCACTGGCCAGTAATGAGAGCAGTGTTTTAGTACCCATCCTCTCCCTCCCCATCCCCAGCACACTGTATTCTGTGTTTTGTAAATCAGAGCGTGAGACCTCGAGTTCGGTCCTGTTCCCATTTGGATAGGTTTGAAATTTCAGGGGCCTTCAAGGAAGGCAGGCAAGTTGCTTAAGAAGCGGTGATAAAAAGGCTCAAACGAAAAAGGCATTTTCCATCTGTTTTGCAGGCTTTGCCTTAAGCAGACTTTTCTGGGGAGTCTTAGAGGGCAAAGCTGCTATTTGTGCCACCGGGCTGCAGAGGAGGCAGCGGCAGCAGTGTGTGTCTGTGGGATGCGTTTGCACCAAACGACAGAAATCGCAGTAATTTCGCATCATTTTTGCTGCTGGTGCAGCTCTGCCGGTGCTCCCTGAATATGCTTGGTGTGGTGGTAGCCTACAGAATCGCCAGGGTTTCATCACTGGGTTATACCCCAGTAGGGAGGAGAAGGGCACTGGGAAAGGATGCTCCAGGGGCTCATGGGGGATGCACCTCGGGAAGCCATCTGCCCTCCAGGGTCTTGAGGAGCAGGCAGGGACAGCTGAGGGAGAGACAGACGAGACCCCCGTGTATGGGAGAGTACATCAGCCAGCCCTTGGAACCAAATACCACGTTTTCTTGGTTATATAAATCTATAAAATGGTTGTAAAAGCAAATTCATTATTTTCTGTCAAGCTTTAGTGCTTTTAGTGATAATGGCTAGAGAAATGTCTGGTTTTAGAGTCCTCTTTTTGTGGAACAGTGGAAGGTGATGCATGGTCTGATGCGAGAAAGAATAAAAGACTTTGAAACATGCGTGCATTACACACCACTTTCTCTTCAGTTCTGTTAAACGTATTTTTTCTCCAGGACGCTGAGAACCGCTCTGTGTGAATGTCTCCCATGTGATGCGAGTAATTTACAGAGACTTTTTACTGTCTTTAAACCATTATGGTCTAGATAGAAAGTCTGTATCTGCATTACTGATGACTATCAACTCTCCTCAGCTTTTAACAGACCAGCCAGACTTCCAAAGGTCCTTTGAATAATTGAATCACAAAATCTTTCAGCTTGGCTGAGGGTGGTGGAGAGCTTTGAGATGGCCTTTGAAGCACTTCTCTTTTTTACTTGAGAAGTTCAGGTATATATGATTTTTTAGAAGAAAGGTTTCCTATATTAGTATAATAAAGATTTTTTTTTTTATCATCATTAATTTCTGGTCACTGTCAGTATCCTAAAGAATTGCTGGTGTATAACCAGAACAGCAGAGAGAGACACAGAAAGGGCAATTATTCTCTATATGAACTAGTCTGCAAATATCACAAAGTTAAGAGTGGAAAAGGTTAATTCTATGTTTGGCCATGATAAGCAAAAGCAGAAATTGCTAGCTCCTAATTAGAGCATCGTATTATTGTGTCTGTGCTTTGGGTATCAAACGCCAGTTCTCTTTTTAGATGTGTAAATAGTAATGTTCACTTACACATTAAGGTGTATCATTACAGTACTGTAATGATTTAATATAATCTTTGAAAATACTTCCCATTGCTTTTTGCTTTAGTGTGAAAAGTTACAGCTTTTACGAAAAGAGTGCTTAGGACCTTGGACTGGTTACATGGATCATTCTCTCTATAATTTTTCTTTTTGTCTTTGGCAAGCAGGTTAATTTTTAATCTTTATAATCAAAAAAACAACCTAACAGCAACTAGCAAGATCATTTCTTTATCATTTATTTACTGCCACCGTTTTGAGTTGTTAGATGGTAACCAAATATTATTGTGACTGTCAGGTATTTTATGGATTAAAAATATTCTGCTGCATGATGTAGATCTTTGCTTAAGACTGAAGAGTATCATGGAATCATAGAATGGTTTGGGTTGGAAGGGACCTTAAAGATCATGTAGTTCCAACCCCCCTGCCACAGGCAGGGACACCTCCCACCAGCCCAGGTTGCTCAAAGCCCCATCCAGCCTGGCCTTGGACACCTCCAGGGATGGGGCAGCCACAGCTTCTCTGGACAACCTGTGCCAGTGCCTCACCACCCTCACAGTAAAGAATTTCTTCCTAATATATCATCTAAATATACTCTCAGTTTGAAGCCGTTCCTGCTTGTCCTATCACTACATGCCCTTGTAAAAAGTCCCTCTCCAGCTTTCTTGTAGGCACCCTTCAGGCGCCTGGAAAGCTGCTATAAGGGCTCCCCAGAGCCTTCTCTTCTCCAGGCTGAACAACCCCAACTCTCTCAGTTTGTCCTCATAGGAGAGGTGCTCCAGCCCTCTAGTCATCTTCATGGCCCTCCTCTGGACCTGCTCCAGCAGATCCATGTCTTTCTTATGTTGGGGACTCAAGAGCTGGACGCAATATTCCAGGTGGGGTCTCACAGGAGTGGAGTAGAGGGGCAGAATCACCTCCCTTGACCTGCTGGCCACACTTCTTTTGATGCAGCCCAGGATACGGTTGGCCTTCTGGGCTGCGAGTGCACATTGCTGGCTCATGTTGAGCTTCTCATCAACTAACACCCTGAATTCCTTCTCCTCAGGGCTGCTCTCAATCCATTCTCTGCCCAGCCTGTATTTGTGCTTGGGATTACCCCGGCCCATGTGCAGGACCTTGCACTTGGCCTTGTTGAACTTCATGAGGTTAGCACGGGCCCACCTCTCCAGCCTGTCCAGGTGCCTCTGGATGGCTCTGTTGTAGTTACTTTAGATATTTGGAGTCAACAGCCACATGCGTGACTTTTCCTGCTGGTTCCTTGTTGGATGTTGCCTTTGCCATTAATGATGAATCGAAGAAACCTAAAATCTTTCTACTTAACTATAGAATGTAATTTAGGATCTTTATTTCTTTTAGAAGTACTTCTGTTATTACCAGTGCACTGATTACAGTGATTCCTTATATAATGAATCATATTTTTGGTGTACAAAAGCCTGTGACAACATGTTTATCAGTATTGATACAGTGCTCAGTATGATGGCATCAGTGTGATGTGGCTATAATCATGTGGTCGAAGTAAGACTTCAGACCTCTCTCTATGAGCATTTAGAAGTGTAAGTATGGGAGGGAGAGAGCAATTTAAATACACTGTTATTTTGTCTTTGTTGTAGCGTATTAATGCATGGATATTTATATGAAACATCCTTAACAAAAGGTCAAGATGTTTTGTGAACCACTGTCGTAGGGTGGTTTTTGGGTGGAGGACAGAAGCCAGCTAACATAGCATGCTAGCATTTTTGTGCCTGACTGCCACTTTTCTTGATCAATCCTAGGTAAAATTTTTTATTTTATTTATTTTCTTACTGCATGCCTCTGGTGAGGATAGCAGTAAGAAATAGGTAAGTGCATGCCTCTGCCAAAACAAAGAAAAATGTAAGCCTTTTGATAAATCTGAATTTTTAGGGCATATGGGCTTCGGGTGGTTATTGTTTAGAAAGTAGGATAAGGAAAGGCAAGCTCAGCGGTGCTGGAACAGCAGAGGGATGTGGCTCTGGAGAACAAGGCTGGGTCTGTGATCGATCAGCCAACCTCCACTTGAAGTAATTGGAAATATCCTCCCCCTTCCCTTCTCTGTGGACTCAGCTCCGGTGCTGGAGTTTCTACCCCCTTCTACCCCCCTGGTCCTGCCAGCTGCAGGATGCTGCCATCCCTGATCTGCCCTCTCACCTTCTCAACAGGAGTAGAGCCCTGGTGAAGAAACGCTGTCTGGTCCACACTCACACTGTGTTGAGGCAGCTCTGGAGCATAGGAGGGCACTTCCCGTAGGGAATGTGCATCATTGCTTTGAGCATTGCTGTGCTGGAGTCAGAGGTTGCAGGTCTGGGAATTAATTGAAAGCTTTGGAGTTGTGGGCAGTGAAAATAAATTTCTCTTTCGTTTTTATTTTTCTTTGCTTAAAATGAACTTAAGTTGTCCTTTTAAATAAGGTCAATTCTATCAAAAACACCTGCTACTACTCTGCTAAAAGAGTATTCTCCAGGACCCTTAAAATATGGTTGGATAAAGTACTGACCTAAGATGCAGTCTTTCCACGAGGAAGAATTGCATGCGTTTTGGTCTAAGACAGCCAAATAATAAAGGATAGACCAAAGACGTCAAAACTAGAATAAAATATGTATTTTTAAGGATTTTTGAGAGAAAGTTTTTTAAAAAAAAAGTTCCAACTGTAGATGATAGTGTGGTCGATACAGAGAAGAAACAACAGAGCTGTGGTACAGGTATGTCCAGATGGGAATAAGGCTTACCAGGGAGTGTGAAGGTGATGGTGGCCAGAAGAGGACCTGTGCACCTTTTGCAAAGGGAGGTCAGGGAGATGTCCCCTCACCAGAAAGTTGCTAGTAGGGAGGAACTGCACCAAAAGCTTAAGCTGGATTCAGTCCTGTAAGGAAACACAAGTCCTCGGGGGAAACTGGCTGAGGAAGTGTGACAGTAGGAGATCGGTGGTTGTGTCATCTTTTGACCCGGCTATGGTACAAGTGAGCGGTTTGGGACAATTGCGTAGCCTTGGACTCGTCTTGGACCCTCTTTTGCTCATCTTTTGGAGCTTAAATCCAGCTTTTCCTTGCAGAGAGCTCTGACTGAGGAAGATGTGATAGGGTCTTAACACCATTAAATGAATTTTTAAAAAATGGTAAATTCATCAGCAAAACAAAGGAAAGGATTGGGTAAGAGTGAGGGTAGTAACTAAGTTGAATTTGATCTTGACTATTAAAGAGAAGGACTATTTTAAATACCAGGCTGGCCAGGTTAGAGTATTGCAGGGGTCATGTGAAACTATTCTGCCTGCTGAGGAAGCAGAGAGACATGAAGCTGAGAGACGTGGGGTGGTGGTGAAAGATCCGTCCCCAAGTGCCTCTGACTTCTGTTGCTTATGTCTCAGCTGATTCATTAAAATTCAGCTATTGCCGTGTGTTTGGATTTACGAAGACTTGGAAATAAAGGATCCAAAACTGTTTGGTCTCAAATGCAGACTGGGCTGACACAAATACATCCATCCAGAAGTTGGGAGGCTGCATTTGGAGGCTGGGGTGTGGGATTAGAGGAAAGAGGAAATCTTCATAGCTATGTAGTAGATGATTTTACAACTGATTTAGATTACGTTGCACCTAATAACAGTATAAGCAACGGCAGGGTTTGTAACTTCACTCTGAAGAAAATCACCTTAGTAATGGTGGAATAAATGGTTTGTGAACAATCGATGTGTAACGGACAAGTTATTCTCCCTTCTGAGTGCGAATACTGTTGAACAGCTGTGTGCGGGTTCAGCTTTCCAGCGGAGAAGGCTGGAAAAGACTGGGGCAGTCTTAAGACATTGACTCACATGTGATGCTGACTAAATGCAGATGGCTTAAGTGGTTCCTGTCTTCAGTTTTATGCTTTGCTTCACTCTCGAAGGCTGCTGTTCCTGCAGCGGTGCTGGCTGAGTGATACACGAAATATGTGTGTTTACATTTATGAGCCAAACTGTAAAAATGTGTTGGGGAGCAGAGTCACATAAGCCAGCACTTGTAGCTGCTAAAATTCTTGCGGCTGGGAAGTACGAGCAGAGCATTCCTTGTTTGCTGGCTGCAGTTGAGGAGCAGTAAGTAGTAAAAATGTCTGTGATTCAAAACGGGCAGAGAAAAAGTCCAAAGTTTTATTTATTTGGGCTTTCCATATTGAAAACCTGTTAAATGGGATCAGGTAGAAAAAAGCAGGTTAGTAATTGCAAGAGTGTGGTTTAGCATGGTTAGAAATGGCGGGAGGTGGGGTGTGTGTCATGACCACTCCTGTCCTTTGCCTACACGTGAAAACTTTCATCTTAGGCACAGATGCCAGTGCTGACAATTTGGGGACATTATTGACAAAATCATTTGCAGCAAAGATTATTTTTTTCAGAGCAGCCGTCTGAGTCATTGTAGAAGGGAAAAAGATGCGTCAATACAGAAGAGCTAGAAGAAGTTAAATTTATAGACTATTTGGAGGAACTTTGGGATTAGCTCTGGGTCTAGACTCTGACATCTTGACACCAACTTGGCAAAGGCTTGCAACAACTGCTGTAGTGTGATTTTGCAATTCTACAGATGGGAATTCTGGATAGGAGCGCGTTAGTCCTGTTACCACACACACAGAAGAGCCTTGTTGGAAGGCTGATTGCAAACACTAGCGAGCAGCTTCTCCAGCATATCGGGAACCTGTGTTCATTTTGTCCTCATATGTTGCAGAAGTGGAAATATTAGTGGTTCGTGCACAGCTGGATAAAGCAGTAGGGACAATCAGTGTAGTCTTGCAGGAGTGGACTACAGAGCAGCTGAATGCTTCTCAGAGAGTGGATTTTCATACTGGGATATTAGGTAGTTGGAAAATCATCTGGCAGGGTTGGTGTCCAGGAAATGTGGCATCTCCATGTCATCGCTGAGGAAAGGTCTTCCGGACCCAGAGGAGTTTGGCATTCTGGGTGAAATACTCCTTTGCAGGTGAGAGGACCTGATGGGTGATGGATTCAGGTATTAGCTGATGATAGCAGATATCCAAGACCTTTCCAGTACTCAGTGATGACCATATGGCTGCTGTGCTCTTTGCAAAAGCCTTGGCTGAAGGAAAGGAGGGTTTCTATGGATGTAATCAGAATGCAGTAGGAACCATCATCAGTGTTTTGGTTCCAGGCACTGATGCGTTACAAAAGACAGTCATGAGAGCTAGGCTGTTGTGCGGCTTGGGAGAGTGTTCATTGGCATCTGCGTGGGTTTGAGGTTTTCTCTCCAAAGGATGAAGAGGCTTTGGCTGTAGCGTAGTTTCCAGTTAATAAGCCTTTACCCTGATGGGTGAAATGGGATTCTGGGAAGAGGACTGCAAGCAGCATGGTGACTCGGTGACTTAACAATCAACAGTTGATGGAAAACATCAGGCAGCTGAACGTTTCTCATATTGGGCTTTAAATAAAGACTGAACCTGATCAGTTATGTAGAGCTCCTCTGTCAAGGCACAGAGGAAATTCTAGAAACCCCACAATGCAGAATAGAGCGGGGGGGGAACCTGTCCTTTTGTAAGAACAAATTTAACTTGATCCCTAGTAAATGAGAAGGTGGTCTGGTGGTCTTGGATGATCAATTGTATGTTTGAAAGCAAATGTTTACAGGAAGCTATATGCCTAGGTTCTGCAGACCCACAAGGATGGAAAACTAAAGTCTCCTAAACCTAGTGGGTTTAGTGGTTTTGTTTTGGTACGTTCACTCTTCAGAAATTGTACATAGTACTGTTGACCTGTCAGGAAAAGTTACTTTTTTGGGGGAAAAAAAGGGATAGTATGTACATTTTTACAGCCCATGAAAATCCTGCATTGTCTAAAAAAAAAAAAAATTGCTCCTTGAGCATTGGGTCACTGAAGCCTGGTTTCTGGAGGCATCCATTGTCTCCAAATCCTCTCGTCCCTGCCCTCGCTGGCTGCCTTCCTCTCCCCTTGTTCCCCTTCCCCATGCCCTCTCCTATGCTGCTCTCCTGATTTTTTATATTTATTTTTTTCCCCAGAACTCATTGGTCTTAACTGCATGAATCAAAGCAGTGACTTAGGGCCAGTTCCCAGGGAGGCTGAGCTAAGGCAGCGACGGTCCCTCTCTTTCTGCTGCACTGTCCCACTGGCTCGGGCACCCATCACACCTGCAGAAAACTCCCCCCACCGCACTGGTTTTCTGCCAATTTACTAATTATTATAAATAATTCGTTTAGAATCTGACTAGGAAAAATTTAAGATCAGTCTTTCGGAGAGAGTATAGGAAGTTTAATAGTGTTAGGTGGAAGCAGCAAAGAAAAAATTGCATCCCTCAGTTCATAGTTCTTCCTCACCCTACAGAGAGCAGTGTGTGTTACTGTTGGGGTTTAACCCCAGCCAGCAACTAGGACCACGCAGACGCTTGCTCACTTCCCCCCCGCAGTGGGATGGGGAGAAGAATCGGGGAAAATAAGGAAAACTCGTGGGTTGAGGTAAAGACAGTTTAATAAGTAAAGCAAAAGCTGCGCACACAAGCAAAGCAAAACAAGGAATTCATTCACCGCTTCCCATCAGCAGGCAGATGCTCAGCCATCCCCAGGAAAGCAGGGCTCCGTCACGCGTAACGGTTACTTTGGAAGATAAAACACCGTCACTGCGAACGTTCCCCCCCATTTCTTCTTCTTCCCCCAGCTTTATATACTGAGCATGACAGCATATGGCATGGAATATCCCTCTGGTCAGTTGGGGTCAGCTGTCCCAGCTGTGTCCCCTCCCAGCTTCTTGTGCCCTCCCAGCCTGCTCGCTGGTGGGGTGGTCTGAGGAGCAGAAAAGGCCTTGAGATCTTAGCAACAACTGAAAACACCAGTGCGCTATCAACACTGTTCTCATCCCAAATCCAAAACACAGCACTACACCAGCTGCTAGGAAGAAAGTCAACTCCATCCCAGCTGAAACCATGACAGTTATTAGTGTTATTGGATAATCTTACTTGGTTTTGTATCTTTGTGTCTTCATCCAAGAAAAAAACCCAACAACTTAGACAGCTTTAAGGATATGAATAGCTGTAATTATGAAAAAAAGGAGCAGGGTCAAACTAATGGAGGGTCACCATAATGTTTTATACAATGATGCATTATTTTTTCCTACTGCCTTTCCTATTCATGATGAGCTGTTTTGCTTAATGTAGCCACTTCGTATGCTCAGGTTGCCAGAAGACAAAAGCTTTGAGAACTCTGCTTGGTGGCTTGCTTTGGTTACTGGCTTAGGGTTTGGTCTGTTCATTAAAAAAAAACCCAAACTCTAGAAATTTTAAGTATTTGCTGACGTGTTTCCTTCCTCCCGTTCACTGTGTTTCAGAAAATCTTCAGAAGAACTGGACATGGATAAAGTAACAGCAGCCATGGTACTCACCAGTTTATCCACCAGCCCTTTGGTCCGCAGCCCTCCTGTCCGACCCAACGGTAAGCCTTCAGCGCAGCGCCTGGACAGGGGCTCCGGGAGGGGTGCCAGGGCTGTGTGTGTGCGCGGGCTGGTTTCCAGGAGCTGTGGCCGGGGTGGAGGACAAAGGGTGAGTGGCTGTCTTCTGGCAGCGGCCCATGCGTGCTGGGGATCATACTGAGTGAGCTTTGCTCCGACATAGTTGAGGTCTTTGGTGCAGCATTGGCAGAAATCAGAAGAAACCCTTTCCGTAACCGTAGAGCGGCTCCAGTTTATGAAACAGGAGATGTCTCATTTCATAAGTGGGAGACGAGCGCTGCGGAAGGTCTCCTGACCTCACTGGAACACTGATTTTCCAAACAGCTTATTTGCATTTGCACATACGCAGTAAACAGGACAGCAGCGGTTCTGGTCCCCACCCGATGGAAATCCGATCAGGTTTTACTCAACACTATGATGAGGCAAAGCGCTTCCAGATCATAGCCCTCAGCTGAGAGGCCATGCACGAGCGGTCTGCATAGCGACAGGTCTGTTTCGGCCAGTGCAGGATTGGACCCTCAGTTCCTGTGCCTTTTGTGACGCTCTGACGGTCTACCATCAAATCCATAATCCCTTAAAAGATTACTTCATTCATGGTATAGCAGAAGACACACAAATGAAAATAAATCTAAAAAGTTAGTGGTAGTAATGAGATTGCTAATGAAATATAATTAATCTCTGCAAGCTTTACTGGAGTTACAAGAAATTTTTAAAGGTGTTATATTTTAAGGAGTAATTGAAATTTTTTACACCCTTGTTAGGATGTCTCAGCGTTGTTTGTATGACTGGCTTTTCTTACTCATAACTGTTAAATCACTACTAAATGCCCTTCTTCTGTAAATAATTGCAGTACTTTGAGGAATACTAACTAATTGCAAATTAATAGGGAAATAGTCTTAGCAGTTCGTCATGGAAGCAGAGGCAGTCCACTGAATGGTGCTGTACTTAAAAGGAATCTGTACCGTGATAAATGTCCCAGCTTTCAAGACTTTTGAACAAATAGTGTGGGGTTTTTTCATTTCTTTCCAGAAAACTTAAATTTTATCCATTTAGCTGGAAGTCTGGCCATGAACATCCATGGCTCCTGACTGTGTGCTTTCCACACGCTTACCAAATGTTAAAACCAAAAGTACTTACAGGGTATCACTGCTCTGAGGAGCCCTAGGAAACCTCCAGCCATGACATCCCCAGTGACTGTCCCACCTCAGGGCTGGAGGTTGCCAGCCCCCAGGGAAGGCCAATGGAAGGGGAAAAGCATACCTGCTCTCCAGCTGCTCCAAATCACAGCCGAAACCACAGATGAAGGTGGATCTGCACTGATGTGCCAGGCAGGGATTTGGAGTGGCCGAGACATGCGTGTGTCCCACGTTGCATGGTCATGGGGAGCTGCTCTCATGTGGGGCAAGGCAGTATCTGCCGCCTTAAACAGTTTGAGCAGATAACAGTTGTCAGGAGGTGCACCTTAGCTAGCAGCTGTTGGTTGGAAAGATCTTCCAAACGAGCCCTTTTGAATTGCTAATAGGTAAATGGTAGCTGTTAACTGCCTTTGATATTTCTTCGTGCAGCCTGAGTGCTCTTTGATATTTCTTCACATAGCTTGTCTGCTTGCTTCCCGAAATCTGGGAAGACAAGCCTGAAAAGGTAATTCGCATGTTTTCCGTAGTCACAGACAAGATTTTGAAGCTGTTGTTGGGCACCTTCTCCCTGAATATCTTAGTTTTGCCTGAGTGAAGAGTAACTGAAGACTTCAATGAAAGTGTGAAGATTTGCTAATTTGAAGCTCAATTGGTGTTGCAAGGCGAGGCTCTGATCTTGGTAATGCGAGCTACAAATGTACTAATGATTAATCCTTTCTACATCCTTTTCCAAAAAAGGGCAGTAAGTAGCAGTGTAATTAAAGGAACATTTGTTTAAACAAATGGAATTTTGCCTGGAAGTAAAAAAAAATAACATTAGCATTAATATTAAGACTCTTTACTTTGAGGGTGGCAGAGCACTGGCACAGGCTGCCCAGAGAGGTTGTGGAGTCTCCTTCTCTGGGGATATTCAGAACGCGCCTGGATGCATATTCCTGTCCAACCTGCTGTAGGTGTCCCTGCTTTGGCAGGAGGGGTTGGACTAGATGATCCCCAAAGGTCCCTGCCAGCCCCTACCATTCTGTGATTCTGTAAGTCTGATCTATGCTGGAATTACTGGGGATGATCACCCACGCAAACTGGATCAGAGTTTGGCCCTTGTTTCCCTGCAGCTGAATAATATTTGGTCTGGTTCTCTTTCACGCAACTCCAGTAATGTGAAAAGAGCCCCAAAATAAGAGTAAGTTGCATTTATTTATATTTTTAACTTTACATTGACAGATTTGTTAGTATTAATGAGAACCAGTGTTTGGTTTTTTCCCTGTTGTCAGCCTCTTTCAGTCTTTACCATACTACTTCAGAAATGTTCTTGATTTACGTCTCTCTGTCAGCAAGGTGAGGAGAAGCTGTAAACCCTGAGAATACAAAGTACCACCATAAATGTGTCAGAAAGCAGTAGTTGAAAGAGTGCTGTTTCCTTTGTTTTTCTAAAGAAATGGAAATTTTAAGCTATGCTGAGGTCACAAGTTGATACCAGATGTACTTCTTGGCTTTGGCACGAGACTCAAGTTCACATACTTAAACAAAATCCACCTCCATTACAGTCACATGAAGGCTGTAATCATGAACCAAAACATGACATTTTCATATGTTAACTTACTAGCTACTGGAAATGTGTATGTCCTTTTCCAAAGAGGAATTTTCCGGGGGGAGGGAGGGCTGATCCCATTTATTCTCTGTGGCCCTGAGCAGTAAGTGCAGGGACTTGGCTGCTGCCTACGCAAGGGGGTATTTTTATGCATGTGCTTACACGATGGAGCACTGCATTCTGTTTTGTGAGCAGCTGATGTTAATGATGAAGGGTTTCGTCCAAAACCAACTGAATTAAGAGCAGAAAAAAAAAATCATTGGTTTTGGGTTAAGCTTTTAGTAGCAGGTGGTAGACATTATTTTCTTGCTGATGTCATTAGTTAAATTTATCTGTAAGAAATTGAGAAGGAATGAGGGAGCGACTTCTGCAGAACTCTTAAAGGCAGGCGCTGGCTTGAAAAGAGTCCTGTCTCACACTTAAGTAACGTTTCACGAACAGATAAGATGTTATTTGCTTGCCAGCTCCGAAGTCGGGTATTGCACAATACTCGAGCACCTACAGTGTCATTGGGAAAAGCTTCCAATGCCCATGTTAGGGAGAAGCAGCACCGAAACCATCCCTGCACGTGTGCCCAAGCCCTGTGAGAACCTGAAGCTTCAGGCAGAGCCGCCTGTGGTTGCACCGCTGGATGTGCTTGGGCCATGCTTTTGCTGCGCTGATGGCCTACATACTCCTCTCCTGCCAAAAGCCCTTTAGGGACTGGGAAGAGTGACATGCCAATGTCTAACGCCCTATGACCTCAGCAGGTGACCTCAAGCCATGCCTCAGACTGCAAAAGCAGTGCTGTTACTCCCACGCACCGTGTTGTAGAGTAACCTGTTAGTCCGAGCATCTGCTGACCACCGAATGTCAGGGGAACTGCTGCAGCAAGGAGGGAGTTTCTCTAGCAAGTAGGTGTGGAGGTGATCCAGCGTCTGTGCGTGCCACTTCTGAAACCAGATGCCTCATGAAACACGTGTATGAAGATAAAGGGATATCCTTCCAAGGAGACGTACCACCTCAATTAGAGATTCCAATTAGGCAGAGGTGTGTACACTGGGAGATAATGAGAAGGCAGTTAAGAGTGTAATTATGGTTTTCTTTGGTGTTTTAGTACTGGGATGATGATCGTGTTCTTGCAGATCTAGTTAGTGTCCTGGGGCTCAAAGCATATATCCCCTTCCCAGAGGATCTCCTGTTGGCCGTGCGGTGGCTGGGAGCTTGCTCTGATGCCCCACCACAGTCATGTGTTCCTGTTGAAAGTTGAGGATGTATTTGAAAGTTTTCCCTTAATCGTGCATGCAATATCTGACTGCTTATTGGGGTTTATGATCCAGAACAGGTTATTTTTCCAAACCTGGCATTTCTTTTTAAAAAAATACCTGTTTTTTTAAAAAAAAACACCTGAAAAATCAAGTGTGGAATATGTAATTTGTTTGCAGTGGGATAGATGTGCTTGTCCTCTCTACATCCAACACTTTTGCTTTCCTTTGTTGAACTTCCAGTTAATTACCAACATGGCATCTAAGCCTGAGATAAAAGAGCTGCTTAGCCCTAACACGTGATACTGTTGTAATGATGGCTGTCGTTGTTCTTGACAGAATCCCTAAATGGATCTTGGAAAGAAGGAGGATTTGTGCCTTCTAGTACCAGCAGCAGTGGATACTGGAGCTGGAACGCTCCCAGCGACCAGTCCAACCCATCTACCCCATCTCCACCTCTGTCAGCTGATAGCTTCAAAGCTTTTCGGACACCTTCCCAGCCAGATGATGGTATTGACGAAGCTGAAACAAGCAACCTTCTCTTTGATGAACCCATTCCTAGGAAGAGAAAGGTTTGCCTCTCGTTAAATTTCCATACCCATGGGCAGATAGGATGTCAGTGGATGTATTTTGCTGTGAGAAAAGAACAGGTCACCCAAACAGCTCTGTATGTGTGTCCCTCCTTGGCATCCAATTAACATAGGTACTTAGCCTGGTCACCACATCTCGTTCTACCTAATCACCTACTGCACACACACGCTGCCATCAGCACCACATATTTGCTGGCAGATGGTGAGGTTCTACAGAGCCTCCTGCTCAGAAAAGACTAGAGCGATTTCCAGAAGGTATTGCCTCTGGCCATTCAAGGGATTTCTATCCTACTTTGGCAAATTCTTTGTACGCAGGATGCAACAGGCAGCCTCTACATGTCATCACAAAAACTGGATATGGCCTTAATACTTCTTGTTCCCTGAAAGTGCGGTTTGTCTGACAGCATGTCAGATACCTTAATACTGTGAAGCTTTCTCTGTGCAAGCATATGGAGTGAAAAAAGGAGAGAGAGATGAAACCTGATGGCTTTTGATACGGTATTAGCAGTGGCCAAATTTATCCTGGGTAGGAGTGCAGAAGCAGACTAAATAAAACACAGAAAAACAAAACAAAACCAAAGTCCAAAACTAACCCCCAAAAAGCACCCTTATGCTAGCAAGCAAGCTCCTTTCAAAGAAAAAGAAAACAAAGAGTTGGCACTAGTCCAAGTTTTCCTTCCCTCCCAGTGCAACAGGACAGGTTTTACATAGCAAGATGAAAAAGAGCTTTTTGTGAGGAGAAAAAACAGAGAATTTATTCTCCGTAGTGACTTTGTTTCTGGCTCGGTCTGAGACAGTTAATCGCTTCATCACAAGCAGGAGGAAGTTTTAATGATTGTTTAAACTTGTTCAGATTTATCCTTTTGCGCCAGAAGTTGCTTGTTTGCCGACCCACACTGTTTCACCCTTGTTTGTGGGAGAGGGGTGTAAAATGTGCTTCATGCTGAAACAGAAAAAAAAAATTTTGGAGGACACCTTTGTTCTAATAAAGTAGAAGTTAGAGCTGGCTGTTAAACTAAAGACAGGGATGATTTTGGGGGGTGTGGGACAGGAGGAGTAGGAAAGCAGAAGTGTGCTGGTTTGCCTTTTACTTCTCAATTAAAGTTCAGCTTATTAGCATCGCTCTTATTGCTCAGCTGTGATGAGACAGATGGGTTTGCAGCTTCCATCTTTATATTGTTTTCTAAGTTGTCTTCCTATATTTCTATTTATGTACCCACTACAGATCTATTGCTCTATCTGTTCTGGTTTGCGGGGATTTTGCTCTGTATGGCGAATGTTTAATTTAGATAAATAGTAACACTGCCTGCCAAACTTTGTTTTATAAATGAACTGCGTTTCCTGCAGGTTTTTTTATTCTGGCCCCAACGTGGTACTTTATCTGAGTATACAGCTTCGCACCTTTAGAAGCTGAAATAAAAATGTTCAGGTTACTTCTTCTTCAGGGCTGCAAAAATCAGAAGGAATAGACCTGGGAATAGATTGAATGGTAACCTTACTTTTACTCATTAACATTTCTTCCATTTCATGTTTGGAAGATGTCATGTTAGCAACCACTTCCTGTTAAGAAAGTCATTTGCTTAAAAGTTGCCACTAATGTAGTTCTTCGTCACCAAACCATTTATGTTCCATTGTTTTCTTAAAAAAACATTAAGCCTGATTAGGCAATTTTTGGACTAGTCAGAAATGGAAGCATGGTTTATGCTCTGTATTCCTACTGAGTGAGATTTCATTTGGTTACGTTAAAATGCATGTGTTTTTGCAGACTCTCGGTGGTGACAATAAAGCCAAAACTCCAGTGGAGCTAGGAGATTGGTTTTACCATCAGACTGGAGATTGATGTTAAACCATTCCGTGTTCACAAAGATGCATATGGTGTTCATGATGTCATATCAGAATTCCTAGAATATAAATGATAAGCGTGGTCTTCATCTTGTCGCCGTGGTTGGTTATGGGTTTTTGAGCGATGATAGTATTTAGTATTATATTATAAAAGTCAGAAATGTCTCTGTCAGTACTGCTAGACAGAGTATATTTAATTTTAGGAAAAAAGAGTTCTGTATCTATTTGAATAGTAGCTGTGTTCTCAGATCAAAGAATTATAGAGGAAATTGATGTGCAGTTTATTCCAAAGTAGAAAGTTTTCATACAAACAGTATCAGGTACCTCAAATCTTAAAGCCCTTAGCATCCATACTTTCAAACAGGGGATGTTAGACTGCCAAATAACTATAAGAACATGCTACTACAATCAATTTGCATCTTAAAAAGCCCATCAGATGAGATTTTTAAAAATTACATGCTAGTCATCATCTTTCTAGCAAATGCTGAAACTTACCATCTACTGGCATGCAGTTCCAAGGGGTCCAAGATGAAGAAAGCGCCAAGTCAACTTTTATTCAAGACAGTGAAGCATTAACTTAACTTCTAAGGATGTGCTTGTTCCTTTTTTTTTTTTATAATCAAGCTTTATATGAATATATTAATTTAATCTTACATGTAACTAAAATTATAGGATAATAATACAGTATTTTGAAGCTCTTCCTCATGTTTTCTTTAATAATGTATTCCGTAATAATAGAGAAAATTATTTTTGAGAAGTACAAATTATTTAGATTTTTTTTAAGTTAAAATTTATAAAGTAGGTTTCATTTTGGACTATAATTAGCTTTTAAAAAAATCTATACAGTTCTGCAACATCTGTATTATTTGTTACCACATACTGTGCTTTAAGACTAGTTTTCTCCAGAGTCTTCAAAATATTGAAGATTGGGCTGGTTATAGCCTTGTTGGCTGTGCTCTAAATCAACGATAACTCAGTTTAGGCCAATGAAATTATATTAAAGAATGTAACAAGAATATTAACATGAGATTATACGCATATTCTTTTAAAAATGTTTAACACAGCCAGATGGCTTCTCATTCTCTTTGCCAAGTAAGGGTCACAGCAGCTTCTGAATGAAATAAAAGCAGGTTTTGCCAGCTCATGGGTGAATATTGTCATTGCGGAAGCTATGTTTTTCTGGCACAGTATTTTTTATGTGTTGCAAAATTCATGAGCAGAAATACTCATAAGAGCTTGCTTTAGGAAGATCTTAATTTAAGAAGATGCTTTGCATTAAGTGAGAAGTCCTCCTCAATTGTCCTTTGAATGGCTCCAAAGAAGCGTAGGAAGTTTTTGTATCATCTCCCTCCTTTAGTGGGGAGACGGTAACTGGAACTTGCAAATGAAAAAGCCATTCCAAGGAGCGGAGGGAGGTAAAGTTTTGTCACAAACTGCTCCTACTGCTTTTCGCTGGGGTTCTGTTGAGTTCAGTAGGATGGCAGTGGGGACAGAGACTGTTACATCACTACAAAGTTGGAGTTAGAGGCTCTGAACCTTCACAGTGTTTTTTAACTGCGTATCTGGTTTGGGTGGTTTGGTTTTCTTTCTATCTTCCATACAACTAATGTTGCTTTACTCATAATTTTCAGAACTCCATGAAGGTGATGTTCAAATGCCTGTGGAAAAACTGTGGGAAGGTACTGAGCACAGCTGCAGGGATTCAGAAACACATACGGACCATTCACCTTGGGTAAGAGAGTAGTCTCTTGGGAGTTTAAAGGACTTGGTGTAGAAGGGGGGAGCAGTCGCACTTGGCTGGGGAGATGAACTGAATTGTCCTTGGCTTTTCTGTCTCAAACCCCTGGTTTCTGAGGAAATTGTGGAGTAGTGCGTCAAGGTGAACGAGAACTTGTTCCAATGGCGAGGCACCTTCTTTCCTGAACTTTTGAGAACTTTCCTAGAAGTTCAAATACAGCTCTAGGTCACACTGCACTTCCCTATTGGCCTCACAACTCAGTGGCATTTACTTCACGTGTGCTATCTGTGTGTCACATCCAGGCTGACACTGTGTGAAAGGCAGCAGGTTTCAGGGTCTTGCATGGATACTTTCCAGCCTTGTTTCGCAGCAGATCATAGAATCATAGAATGGTTTAGGTTGGAAGGCACCTTGAAGATCATCAAGTTCCAACCCCCCTGCCACAGTCAGGGATACCTCCCACCAGACCAGGTTGCTCAAAGCCCCATCCAGCCTGGCCTTGAACACCTCCAGGGATGGAGCTTCCAGTGCCTCACCACCCTCAGAGTGAAAAATTTTTTTCTAATATCTAATCTAAATCTGCCTTCTTCAAGGTAGAAGATCAGGTACTTCTGTGAATTCAGGTGCTTCTGTGAGTTATGAGTCAAATTAATGCCAAAAAAACTCCACAAACAAAAAACTCCACCTAAGAAACCTAAGAAAAAGAAACTGAGCTGCAATTCCATGTGTGCATGACCTGGACGAGAAGCAAAAGCAATGAATCTGGTATGACACAAACTTGTTTCAGAGCTTTAGTTTGCAACTGAAATCTCCTGCACTAAGTGACCTCACTGTCTCATACATAGTTACAGTGGGGACTCATGGTCTTCACCTGTTAGATACGTGGAAATACATCTCTGGTGTAAGTCTGTGTTAGCCAGTGCTTAAAAATTAAAGTGACCATGAGGAAGTAGTCTGGTGCAGAGCTCAGGAGAGTCGTACAAAGGTCATAGTAGTTGCTGTTGGGCTTAGGCTCTGAAGAAATAGGCTATCAGAAACAAGAGAAACTCTCTCTCAGAATGTTACTCTTTGTCCTGTATATTGTGGAGACATCCTTTTCGTGGCACAGGAGAGGAGAGGATTCCAGCAGAACTTCCCTGGAATTTGGAGCTTGTAACTTTGCTGGAGAGAGAGGGGTTTTGGTGAGTGACTGGCAGCCATCTGGCAGTCGGTACTTCTGGTAGAACCTTGCAAATCTGCTGAACCCGTGCTCTCAATGAGTTTTACTGAGTAAGGTGGCAAGAGGACCACAGCTATTGGTGTATGGGCAAGCAGGCTGCAGAACTGGCGAGGGGCTGTTCTTGGGGTCCATGCCTGGAAAAAAAGGGGCTCAGCGTTCAGCCCTGATACGGACGTGCAGGCAGGAGGACCCTTAGGGCTCCCAGATTTCCCATATGGAAGAGAAAATACGCATGTATGAGCTGTGAGTTACATCTGTGTAGCACGTGGATTATGAGTGTGTTGAAAGAGTGGTTTGTTTGGCACTTCAAGATAACACATACTGGGAACTACTGCTTTGACTGGGCTGCTTCGCTCCTAGCACTTGTGCTCAGACAGGCAGCAGATGGTGCCAGGGGATGCAGGGACAATTAGGCCTTTTACATCTCCTCCTTCAGTCAGTCTGCTTCTGGGGAGTAGGACCAGAAAGCTCTGCAGTGACAAGCCAGCCCGGACGTGTTCTTTCTCTACCTGTGTCCAGTGAGTTGCATGGTGAGACTGTTTTCTAGCAGCTTCTTCTGTTATGCCAAGGAAAGTTATGGTGTACTGCAGCCATGACTATATTTGGTTTAATTAAGTAACCTATGATAAGATTACATATTGTTTGCCATAACATTAGTGAAGTACATCTTGCCTGTGTTTGTTATCTTTACCTGTCCTTCTATGGCTGCTCTGTCATTTCTGAAGTCAAAGTGCGTTGAGATTCTTGTTAACTTCAATAGTCAAGAATGAGAAGCTGATATTTAAGCTGAAGCACAGAAATTAAACATCTACTCCAAGGTCAAAAAATTAGTCAAGAATAACACAGAGAGGAAAAAAATCTAATTCCTGCTTCTTTTCCCTTCAGACTAGATGATTTTTTTTTTCTTTCCCCCTTCCCTGCAGCCAGAATGCTAATAAAGTAGGTAGGGTTGAAACTGGGAATATTAATTTATTGACAGTATGAATATATTTGCTCATGCGTCTAGAACTTAAAATTTACCTTGGGGTTATTGCTTTCATTTAATCAGTCCTTCATTCTTTGTCTTGATACAGACGTGTAGGAGAGTCTGACTACAGCGATGGAGAGGAGGATTTTTACTATACAGAAATCAGGCTCAACACGGACTCAGTAGCTGATGGCTTAAGCAGTCTTTCCCCAGTCTCTCCATCTTTAGCATCTCCTCCTTCCTTTCCCACCCAAGACGCAATCCGTCCTGAAACTTCCTGTGCCAAAACCGAGACTAAATTGATGACACCTCTGAGCCGCTCAGCTCCTACCAACCTCTACCTCGTACACACGGACCATGCTTACCAGGTAATGCTAGTGAGAGTGAACTTCATTGATTATGCTAATGTCGTTAATATATAAAGAAATGACAGATCGCAACGTTTGGGTTTTAAAAAGCCAAGTCTAGTTTTAATGGGTTGAAAAGTTTTCAGGGCAGCTTAGGGGGTTGGTGTCATTTAAATTTAGATGTCCACTTCTGAGCTAATCATTTGTTTGTGCTCCCACCATAGCCGGTGGTTTTTGGGGTGCCACATATTTATTTATCCAGCCACACATAGGTGCATACTTCAGGCTGGGAAGCGTTACTCTGTGTATCCTACTGCCTACATCAGTTAATTCTCCACTGACCATAAGGAGGGCCCAAGGTGACGTGCTCAGATGTGGTCTCCTGCATTGTAAAAATTCTCATTCAGTCGGCCGAATTCCTCCCAGAGTCTTCATTTCAGCTCTGTTTGTACTGGGTACATCTATAGGCAAGTACCCAAGGGATGCCAGAAACAATTCATTTCCTTTATTTGTACAGTGTGAGATGTCAGTTTGCATATGTGAAGTAGAGCAGGAAGAATGAAAAGGCATATATGGTATCCTCCTACTCTTAGAGGTAATGCTTTGCAAATGGCAAAAATCCAATCAGCTCCAAAAACTGCTGCTCCAGAAACTTCCAACTAAGTTCAGACAGAAAGCATTAATTGTAAAAGTGCACTAAAATTTGACATATTTTGGTCTGGATGCCATATGAGAAAAGAATAAAGGCTTTGAAGTAGTGTGGTCCGTGACCTGGGTATGCACCGGAGAACTGAACTCTCGTAAATTCATGGGATGCAGTAACTTTTGTATACGTCATCGTGCAGGTGAAACCTTTTTGTTGTGTGTCTGGAGCAGACCCACTAAAAGGGCAGAGGGAACCTCAGAGAATTCACAGGCTTGTTTTAGACTCTCGTGCATGGCAGAAAGCATGGGTGGAAGCTTGGCATCTCAGGTGGGAGCTGCATTGGGTAGCACCAACCTGGGGACTGATCAAGCCAGCTAGGGGAAAGACTTTTCTTCTCAGTCTGGCTTAAGCTCTGCCTCTCACCGAGTGAGGCACCACGTCTAGGCTGTTGAGAGGAGTCTCGCTTCATTTGAGATTTGCAGTCGTGACAGTGCAATTTGGAGACTCACCCGATCCTTTTTTATGAGCAGCCTTTGAGTAAAGCGCTTGCCTAAGGAAATCCTGGTTCAAACGTTTAAGCCCCTTGAATTGGATTTGAATCGATGTATTCCACAACATAGAATTATAGAATCATAGAATGGTTTAGGTTGGAAGGGACCTTGAAGATCATCGAGTTCCAACCCCCCTGCCACAGGCAGGGACACCTCCCACCAGACCAGGTTGCCCAAGGCCACGTCCAGCCTGGCCTTGAACACCTCCAGGGATGGGGCTTCAACAACCTCTCTGGGCAACCTGTGCCAGTGCCTCACCACCCTTAAAGTGAAAAACTTCTTCCTAATGTTTAATCTAAACCTGCCCTCTTCCAGCTTAAAGCCGTTCCCCCTCGTCCTATCACTACATGCCCGTGTAAAAAGTCCTTCCCCAGCTCTCCTGTAGGCCCCCTTTAGGTACTGGAAGGCCGCAATAAGATCTCCCTGGAGCCTTCTCTTCTCCAGGCTGAACAGCCCCAACTCTCTCAGCCTCTCCTCATAGGAGAGGTGCTCCATCCCTCGGATCATCCTCGTGGCTCTCTCTAACATGAGACTACAAGAGTCTGAGCCCTGTCTCCCTTTCAAGTTGCTGCGGTTTCAATACTTCGTTTCATCAGCGAGGGGTGACATAGTCCACACTGTTGAAGGCGTTCCTGTCGGAAGCAGGAGACGGGGTCCCTGCTCCAGCTCACATTCAGGTTTTCCTTGCAAAGGAGCCAGGTTCTGCAGAGCAGGTCAGTGGCGACCTGTGCTAGGGTCCCTCTAGCCCAGCAAGAAGAGCACTCTCTGGGTGCACTCTCTCTCAAAGCTGTATTTGGGCCTGATCTCATTTTCATTAAATCATTTTGGTACTAGACAAATACTATAATAGATACTGTAATAAACATTGCTGATAACGAGCTCGGGGGACATCAGCAGTACAGCCAGGAACAACAGGTCTGTGAAGAGAAAAAAAAGTTGCCAGCTTTTGTGGGTAAGGAATAGCTAGGGGAGACAGGGATTTTTTACTCCTGGGTAACTTCAGCTGAGATCCTGAGTAGAGTTCTGGTCAACCAAGTTCAAGGATGCTGGGCTCCAATTAGAAGAGGTAGAAAGGTGATCAGAGCGAAGAGGGAGGGCAGGGAGGACATGGAGGGCCTCTCCAGCCCAGGGACTGACAGCTGGGGCAAAGCAGGGGTGAGGAGAGGGTGGGATTGCTGCTGGAGAAGAAAGTGAGAGGACAAACATGAGAGGAGAAGAGGATGAGCCTGTGCTATTTCAGTTATCAGGGCAATGTTGGTCCAAATAAATAATTATCAATTATCCATGAATATATTTTGGGTGGATATTAGATGGAAAT
This sequence comes from Pluvialis apricaria, assembly GCA_017639485.1. Lineage (NCBI taxonomy): Eukaryota > Metazoa > Chordata > Aves > Charadriiformes > Charadriidae > Pluvialis > Pluvialis apricaria. The sequence continues at coordinate 138,348,459 of CM030008.1, read as the reverse complement.
CTCAAAGCAAAGTGAGATCGGGGTATAGAAACTCTTCAGTACATTGCAATGCTGTGGTTGCTTACCTTGTGGAGGAGATTGTAGCGTTAGCCTGAAAAAGGTGACTGTGGCTTGGTGAGCGAAGATGCACGTCTGGGAAACAAATGAACAAGGTGATTGACTGCCTGAATCTGATCGTGTCTGAGGCAGGTATTTAGGCACTGAGAAAAGAATTGAGCACCACAGTATTTTAGGGAACTGCAAATTACAGCAATTTTAAACTTCTCATACATCAGCACAAGTCTTATGAGGAGCAGCTGAGGGAACTGGGGTTGTTTACCTTGGAGAAAAGGAGACTGAGGGGAGACCTTATGGCTCTCTACAGCTACCTGAAAGGAGGGTGTAGCCAGGTGGGGGTTGGTCTCTTCTCCCAAGTAACAAGCGATAGGACAAGAGGAAATGGCCTCGAGTTGCACCAGAGGAGGTTTAGATTGAATATTAGGAAAAAATTCTTCACCAAAAGGGTTGTCAAGCTTTGGAACAGGCTGCCCCAGGAACTGGTGGAGTCACCGCCTGTGGAGGTATTTAGAAGACACGGAGATGTGGTGCTGAGGGACATGGTTTGGTGATGGACTTGGCAGTTAATGGTTGGACTCAATGATCTTAAAGGTCTTTTCCAACCTACACGATTCTACTTCATGTTTGATTATGAAACTAGTGCCTGTACCTGTTAAATTTAGCTACAGAGGAACTACAGGCAGGCTCTTTCAGCATCTAGGATTTCCCTTGCAGGTCTTATTCAAATACCTGAGGAAGTCACTGTGCTGACCCCAGCTTTGAGCTGGTGTCCTGGTGGGATGCTGAGTGGAGGCAGTGCCACCTCACTGCCCACCCAGCTGCCTCCAGTTCTTCGTGGCAGGAGTGCCACGGTCATTCACTCCTTCCCATTTGAACAGGGTTGTGATGAAACTCTACTGGTACCATCTGGAGTTGCCAAATTTTTCTTGATGCCTTTCAGCAAGGTTTTTACATTTTATGGAGCTCAGTGGACGTTTGCTTCTTGTGTCTGTGTGGATTCTATTGGAGCTGTCAGCAGGCTCGGCAGCCTGCAGAGCATCGCTGCCATAGACGGAGGCATCTGGTGGTCTCGGTTTCTTTTCCTTGGAGAGACTCCAGGGGATTGCTTCAGCGCGTGTTTACTCTGAAGATTATCTTTAATGGGGACAATCGAGTTGTAGTTTGTCATCACTGCTTTCTGCCTGGCGGCTCAGGGAAGCGCTCTGTTCCCTGAAGCGGTGAGACAACTTCAGCAGCCTCAAACACAAACTACTTAAATAAGTGTATGGCATTATTGTCAGGTGCAGGCAACTGAAAGGCAGAAGTAAAAACTCATTTTTTTATAGTGAGGTCTTTATAAGTGTAAACCAGGGAGCTTTTTTTTTGTGGTGAAAGCTTGACATCCAAGAGTCAAAGGGAGCCTGTGTTCGTGGTGGCTGCTCGCGCTCCTGCTAGGCAGGGTAACTGCAGAGGTGTGAATTTCCTGACTCTGTAAATTAAATGGGATTCAAAAACAGGCAGGGGAAAATTCCTGAGGGCTCAGATCCCAGTGAGAAAACCAGAGAGAAGGCACAAGATGAAAGATGCTCAATGGTCTGAGCTCAGATTATCAGGTATCGCACCCCAGGGCAGCAGGAGGTATTACAGTCCAGATGGGAAGAACTAAGAGTTCGAGGAGCCCAGGGGTCCTTCAGATACTTGCTTTAGCTTAGTCTTTTAAGAGCTGTTTTTTTGAATCCCAAGGATGATTTTTAGCTCCTTGTTTTTAATAGGAAAGACTGTTTTAATTGGGATGATTCTTAACATTTATCTGATAAACGAGAAATGGCCAACCCTTAGTGTTGGTCATTAACCCTGTTGTCCAAGGAGACTGGCCAACCGGTCTTCAGTTGTTTAAAGCAGCTGCCATCAGATTAGATACTGCCTTGTTTTTCACTGTGGAGTAGGTGACCATTTGTAATATTTTTTGCTACTAGCTGGCATTATTTTAAAAGTTATTTGTATATAATGTTTGATTTTGTGTGGTTTTTTTATCAGATCTAGCTTTTTAGGGTTTTGCATGGATTTTTGAGAGAGTTATCTTTCTCTAAACAGGGTTTCAGAACAGTGATATGTCCCTTCTTTACTGGCTTATCCATAATTATCCCTCTCATAAAGGTAAAATGCTTTTCACCATGCAGTTTTTTTCCACCATCCGTCAGTGGAAAGTCCATCGTAGATTTACAGTTTCAAGGAGTGAAAGATCCCTTGAAATGCTTTGGAAGAGGAATGGTTCTTCTTACTGGAATAATATTTTCTTTTCATACAGGCCACTCCTCCGGTGAACATTCCAGGGTCGGCAAAATTCACTCCCAATGGTAGTAGCTTTAGCATCTCTTGGCAGTCGCCTCCAGTTACCTTCACCGGCATTCCAGTAAGTGAACGACACCCAAAAAAAAAAAAAAGAAAGAAAAAATGAGAAGTTTTTAGAAATTGTTTTGTTTCACAGTGTCTCACAGTAGAAGTACATCTGACATAACAGGTACTGAAAAGGAACAAATTAAATATATGCCTCCGTTTGCCAGGATGGCTGATTTTAACACTTTTGCCAGTCTCTTTAATTCAGTACAGTTACTTTTTTTTGCATCAGTGTCTACAAGCAGCGAACTGGATCTATAATAGATTTTTCTTAAACTATATGCTTGAAAAAAACATTCTGGTAGGTGCAGAGCCTGGCAGTATATGCTCCTTTTCATGCCACTAAGAGATTTCTTACAAAACTAGATGGAAAATCAGCGTGGTGATGGTTATGCTAACAGGCTAATTGGATTCAAGCAGTAGGGCTCTTACCTAAATGCACTCTGAAGATGAAGCTTATTTCAAAGGCACTCAGAAGAATAAGATGAAATGTAAAGTCTGATTCTAGTAGGCTACATGTATGTAGTCCCTATTGAAATCAGAAAATTCTGTACTTTTATACAGAAAATATGTTTAATCCGTACTGCATTTTGATATTAATACGTACTGCAGTTTGCCATTTTTAATGAAGATGTGTTAGATGTATGTATTAGATCTAAATTCAACTCTGACCGTTTCCTCAAAAAAGCTGGTGTACAAGGCCTAATTTAATGAACAGGACTGCAGAAGCGGGATGTTTGCTTAAACATAGACTTCCAGTGGTCCTAAATGTAACGCAATATAGGTGTGGATGCTGTAGGGGGAGTTAAAATCCTTTATGAAGAGTTCAAAGGGATTAGGCTTCTAGTGCCTAGCATGGTGAATACTAAAAGTAAATGTAAATCGATATTTATGAGTAGTGGAAAATCTTCTGTATAATAAATAGAAATAAATATTAATGTAATGTATCCTAATTTTTTATTGAAAAGTATTTTTCAGGATAAATTGATATTCTGTAATCATAAGCCTTTTTGATATAACATTTGATTTAATATTACACTTTATGAATGTATGAATTTCTGGTGTGTTATGTAAGGCATATTGCTAATCCGAAGAACCATATAGCTTTTTTTCTCCTGATAGTGAACATTAGACATGGCGATAAGAGATACTATTTCTCTCCCTTCTCTTCATCAAGTGAATCTCCAAAGCTTCTTACTGTCAACCTTTGGCAAATCTTGGAGATTTTCTGCAGAGGCTGTGGCATCCTGCAGGGCTGATAAAAAATGAAAGTGGCTGAATCAATTACACTGCACTCTGCCAATGAATATTTATTAAATTCCATCAAGGAACAACTAACAGTGAAAGACATCATGCTGGCAGCAATTTGAACACGAGTGCCTTGACAGAGCGTGATATCCATAAAGTTCCTCGAGAATTTGATTTCCCAACAATGGGGTTGATACAGAGTAATTACGAAACTGGCTCCTTTTGTGGAGTAGCAGAAATTGGTGCCAGGAGTGTTGGGAATCTAAAAATGCAATTAGCCACATTGTAAATCAGACACTTTAGAGGACAGGATTAGACACGTATGCGTTGAGTTTACTTGTTCAAGCAACAACGTTGATCTGTGGCTGTAGAGTTGAGAGTTCTCAAAAGAATTTAAGAAATGCCAAATCACTTTCTGAGAATTGTATGTAGATGCCAATGATTTAAGTACAATTTAAAAATAATCCCAATACAAAAACCTGGGGAAGCAGTGATGATGGCAGAATTATAAACTGCTCAGGGAACCATATGAACTGCCTTTATGTCTCTGTCTAACAACATTGATAAGACTGTTTAGCGGAAAAAAAAAAAAAGGAACAAAAACCTTCTAGGTTTGCACACATTAGACTATTCTGTCATCAGTGAGATCATTTATGAATTACAAGGGCTTGCCTGCAGTGGAAAATTATGTGCAATAAGTGAGGGTGCAAATGCAAAGTGATGTTAAATGACTGTATATTAAATGAAAGTTTAATTTCTCCTGTTTCAAAGTAAATTAGATGTTGCCATATGAAAACAGGGCTCTGTCAATTCCCACCCTTACACTGAGTGTAACTGCTTTCGGAAAGCTATAGTATAGGGGACTTTCTTCTTCTCTTATGAGGTTTATTTAAGCCCCGACGATGTGACATACTATAAACTCCTGCAATTGTATATGTACGTGGTCCCTGAGATTAGATGCACATCTGTAGCACCTAAGGGAACTTCAGAGAGTAAGTTCAAATCATTACATTTTGCCTGACCCTTAATATTTATTCAAGTGGTTTTCTCAGATGGCTTTGGGATACTTTTTGGGCCTGGACAAACCACTGAGTAGTAAAGGATTAGGTACAGATTTGCAAAAGTTCTCAGGTCTACACATCTCTTCACGTCACTAGTGGTGCTGGAATGGGGCCATCCTGTCTTTAACCCATTAGAGGGCTGTTGAATCCTGGTTTTGAACAGTCTCCTTTCCAGACCTGTATGTCAGCAGTTCAGTCTAGGAGAGAGATGAAATTTCAAAATAGTCATCTTCCCTGGGTTTTTTTGACACTTGCCTTAGTTAGGTGTCTCCCCATTCATTCCTGTGGACATTGTATTTCAATGACACTGAGCACTCCCTGCATGCTGTCCTGGGAACTGGGGTGTTCAGACAGACATCATGACTTGCATTAAGTCCTTGGTTTTGGGCCGTCTTTAGCAGAGCAGCACCGAAAGGTCTTTGTGAACGTGAGTGTGCTTATCAGCAAGTTCCCAAGCGCCTCAAAACAAGCCGTACGTACAGCTGGATCAGTCAGGGTTCAGTATGCAGCTGCTTTAGGCTCAAGAGTATCTAACCATAGGCATTTTTCTAGAAGTCTTGTGGTCATAAAGGAGGAGAATTAAGGGAACCTCCAAAGTCCGTATACTTTGTGCTCTGAATCATACATGTTAGATTCCCAAGGTAGGTGGGAAATAAGCTTTTTCCTACCATTTTCCCAAGATAACTTTGTAGGTGCAAGAGAAGGTTGAGCGTTGGCACAGCTATGAGCCATTGCTACGTGCAATTCTCTGCATGAAGCAGAAAGGACAAGTTCAAGTTTGCTCTACCACTTGAGGCGGAACTAGGATTAAAAATAAGGCACAGCATGGTGTCGTGGTTTTAGGTCCTCAAACCAGGACACATGGGGATGTACGAGGAGGGTGAATTAAATGATGCAAGTGGAATGAGCAACGGTGGAGTCTGTATCTCTTGGTACTGGAGGACTTAATGACCATATAGTCCGCTTTTTTGTAATGTAGGATAAAAGTTTTCTTGAATGCCAGCATGATCTCCACTGTGTGTTACTGATTTTTACCTCCCTATTCATAAGACCCAAAAGGGTTGAACAGGTGAGAAGATCTTTTAAGTTTGATAATCTGATGTTTACAGATCACAAATCTTCTCGACGGTTTCCCCCAGGAGACGTAACTGGAAACTCCAGGTCCTCCCTTCAAACACACACTATCGTTTCACATTAATTCTCTGTGTTAGACAACACTTCAAATGTGAAAAGCCTCTGAGGGCAAGGATTGCCTTCTCACGCCCTCCCCTTAATCTGCTCTTAGTGTCGCCTACAGAGGAGTACAGCTAACCGGTATTGTTTAGACCTGCTGCAAAGCGTATCAAAATACAGTAAAGCTCCACTTCAGTGCAGTTTAGCTGCCTTGGTATGCCAGTCCACAGAAATCATCGTGCAGAGAGAGACCCTCTCTGGAAAATGTGAGGGGAGATTCAGTCTGCACGTGGCAATTACTGCTCAAACCTGTTCTGTGTTTGGAAGCAGTCAGGATAATTGCTGATAACATAGGAGGCCATCAAAGTACTTTTGTGTTCAACGATAACTAAGGAATATTGTTGAGTATCAGTTAGTAGTGGTAGATACAAAAACTTTCTGTTTTTTAAAACGTTTAAGAACTCTAGCAGAATTGACCAGAGATCTCTGGTTGCCGGTAATGACCGGAAAACGGTGCAGCGTGTGGTAAATGCCAAAGACTAGAAAAGTGTTATTGCTTTGCGTTTTATCTTCGGTATTTCAATCATTCTTAGGTAAAACAAGAGAAGTGGTTGATAAAAGACAGGAAAAAAAGTCGTGGATAACAAGCTGCCCTCAATATTGTCGAGTGATAGGACAGAAGGAGCCAGGGTAGTCTCTGGATGTATAAAACATGACTTTATGGTAAGCAGGCAGAGAGAGAGGAAATTTCTTTCAAGTTTTGGAGATATATTTCATATACCAGTAATGGTCTAAACTTGTTCAGAGCGCGAGCTGCACATGCAGTTAAATCGGGAATTTCTGTAGTTACCAGCCAAGAGTAAAAGTTGAAAGAGTGTCTGCACTCCACTATAAGTATTAGTTTTTTGCTACTGTGGAGTAGCTATAAAATAGACTTTATATCAAAAATCAAAGCACATTCAGTAACTCTCTTCAAGTCAGGTCAGTTCCCATTCTTCCAGATATTATGAGACTTCAAAAGGGCGGGAGTGAAAAGCCATAGCAATGCAGGGAACGATGACAATATCTGCAGTTCCTCGCTGCAGGAGGCAGTGACTCCGTGCACCAGATGCCCGAATGAAGCTTGCTACACTCTGTACATAACAAAAAATGAGTGGTTGTAATTTTTTTCGGGTGCTTTAGATGTCAAGTGGTTGTGGTCTTTACTTAGGAGCAAAATAAGACCCTAGCAGTAAACAGTTTAGGAATTATTTAAGGCCAAGCTTTATGCCATGTGATTAGTCAAATGATGTTGCCAACCCCCAGGCTCATGTAGGAGGTTTATTCGGAAAGTCTCGGAAGACCAAACTACACCCTTCACTCGGGAATATTCACAAAGGAGGACACCTGCTGAGAAGGTTTACAGTGCAGAATAAAGGAAATAAATAATCCAGTACACCTTGTTAGCAGCCTTGATCAGAAGGACTGCTTTGCACTCCAAATAAAACCTTGAGGGCTGCATCGTAACTGCCCTGCAGCAAAGCCCCTTCTCCAAAGCCCGTCTCTGCACAAAGAGTGCCGAGTCACGGACAGGAGCAACACGTGAAATCCCGTTATTTCATAGGGGGTTATTGGTATTGATCTCAGTACAGGCCGGAGTTTATTTTTCCAGCTATTTTCTCTGTTTAGATTGGAGAAAAGTTTTTGTAAGAGCTATTCAGAGTTCTTAAATAAGAATGAATGCATTTTCTGTATTTCCCAAACCCTGAAATGATGCTGATCTGTATTCTGGTTTGCTGTGTTTGGATGACTGGAAGTACGGGGAAGCATAATGGAACTAATATAATGTACCTAAAGCTAAATGGGCATCTTTCTAAACAGACCTACAACTTCCTTGTGTTGTACGTTATAGAATAACCTTTCCTGGGTATCCTTGCCACCATGCATCATAAATTGCATTTTCTGGGAAAAGTGTTTTTACTGCATTCCTATGTGTATGTTCTTCATAAGCAGCTTTTTTGTCTGTATTGACAGGTCTCACCAACTCATAATCGTCCTGCAGGGAGTGGAGAGCAGAAACAGTCCCACACAGTTCTTTCATCACCGCCTAGAGTAGCATTTGGCTTGAGGTATGGGACCATTAGCTCCTGCTGACAGGCCAGCAGCCTCAGAACCGGGAGGGCATTTAGTAAATAAGATGTTAGTGACCAAAGAAACCGAAAAACCGCACCACCAACCGTGATTGCAGTTGTCAGGCAGTTTCTTACTAGAACGCTTCAGAGTAAGCTATTCTGGACCTATTTTGCTTTTCATTACCATCAAAAGTAAATTTCGAGGGGGAAGTGAGTTGTTGCGAAATGAAAAAGGCAGACTGTGAAGCAAAACTGCAGGCCTTATGCCAGGCGTGTCTGGAGTTCAGATGCGGATCTAAACTGCCCTGTAAAGCAGCGCTGCCCCGATTCACTGCTCCGGCTGAAGCATCCTGAGCTTTGCTTTTTTCCCCTGAAAGGCTGGGCTGTCTCGAGTGGTCATCCCCATTCAGTCAGTAGGGTATTTGGCTTCAGTGGAATTACAAGAAACTATATCTTACAACAAATTGGAGTAAAGCAAAGCTTTTTATACCTTGTCTTCCTAGACGTAAGCTGCATTCACTTCCATTAAAGCTAACTGATGTTTGACTATAGTCTGCTTTAAAAGTGTTCAAAAAGTTATGTTAAAAAAAAAATCAAACTGTGATGCTAAATTTCTTACAGTAAAGAAACTTATTTCCCACAGTCCCGAAGATGACTGTACCCTAAAACGAGACAAAAGGAAGATTTCATGCTTTTCATTTTCTTCATGAGTGTCAGATCGTTGCATATGCTACAAACCAAACTTAGGATCTTCCCAGTTCATGGATTGTGCCCATTAATGAATGTTCAGTAATCAAAAAATGCATAGGTATGCAAGAGAGGAATCAACCAGGCAATTCCCATGTGTGCCATGCAGCCTGTAATACGGATATTAAACTATTCTGTCTGTACAGTTACTTGATTTAAAGACGCTAGGACAGATGGCACTGCTGTAGTGAGCGTTGGGTTACTTCTTGTAGCATTGCTCCTCAGGTTTGCTGGCTTGCTACGTCTTGAATAAAAAAAGTTCAATTTTAACAGTTACTTTGATCATTTTCTAAACTTGTGAACTACTGAGTGTGGTTATAAGATGGAAAACATGACAATTGGTATAGCTTTGAAAGCAGCTACTGCCCGCCTTGCTGACTTTGGGGACGACAGAGAAGGAGCACACATGAAGGTGCTGCAAATGAGGGCAAGGGTTAAAACTTGTTTTCAATCACTTTGTTGTTTTTCAGTCAGTGAGCTCAGAGCAAACCATGGCGAGCATCGGAGCTGGTGGCTTTTCCCCTCTTCCGCGTAGGTCCTCCCTGCTGGTAGTCAAGGTCTGCCGGTCAGAGCTATGCAAAATATTTGTACCGCAGCTCTAAAGCAAAGAGGACTTCTGCCTGCCGTGACCTGGCCTGCGTCGTCGAATAGCCACGACTGTCCGTTACGGCTTGGCACTTAACGTGGCTGAAGTACCGTTTATCTAGAGCGGGTTTAGTCGCTGGCTGAAGTCGGGGCTGTGTGTTCTGGGGTCAGCCCTGGAGCAGAGGAGCAGGCTCAGCAGCTGCTGCAGAGGCTGTAGAAGCCAGGCGAGGAGAAGGAGTGGTCCCCTCGGAGCTGTGGAGTCACGGCCGCATGTCTTGTCTGCTTTGTCAGCTCCCGGTTGACTCGAAAACCACCCAAATCCCTTTGAAATACCGGGGGCTCTCTGCCTGCTGCGCTCCATTGAGGTTGTTGTCCTGATCTTAGGGTGATGAAGCAAAGCTATGAAAGCATCTCGTTAACGAGCTTCCCTTTCTCTCTGACAGGAAGCCTAGAGGGGAGGGGAAAAAGTGTCGGAAGGTCTATGGGATGGAGAACAGAGATATGTGGTGTACTGCCTGCCGATGGAAGAAGGCCTGCCAAAGGTTCATCGACTAAAGATTGAAATTATGCAGAGGATTTGGGGATGGGGGAGGACAACAGCAGAACCAGATTGCTGCAGCTGCACTGTATCACTTCCCATTTTCCCTCCAGTGATGTGGTGTTGGGGTTTTTTTGGTTGTTCTTTTGGGGTGTTTTGGGGGTTTTGTTTGGTTTTTTTTTTTATTTTTTTTAAAAGAGCTTTGTATTTCAAAGTGAAGCACTTGTAGCCAAGGAGAAGCACTAATCAAAACCTGTGTGGAGCAATAGAGAAAAAAAAAAAAAGCAAAACCAAGAACATACAACAAAATTCTGTCTTACTAAGTATGGAAACCAGAGCAGCTATTAGTGTTTTTCTGTAAAAGAAAGGAAAAAGTTAATTTTTTTGCTAACTCTGTGAGCTACTTGCTCCTTAGGATCATTTTTAACCATTTCAGTCTCTGTGCTGTGAACGTCTGTATTTGCTAAACTGAACAATTTTTCTTTTCCTGAAACGAAGATCTCTTTTTTGAAAGCTTTCTAATAAACACTTCTGAGTCATATAAGCTACAGTTTACTCAACAAAAGCTGTACTAAGACTGGAGACCGCTAAGTAATTCTCCTGATACAAATGATCGTGATTATATTATATTTTTGGAAAGGGGATGTGGGGAGGAGTTGGGATTTTCTTTTGTTTGTTTATAGGAGAAAAGCAAAGTCTGAATTTGCAAGAAAGACAAGCAGTAGTGCTCCTGGAAGATTTTTAAACTGGGCACAGACCAGTGGAGTGGAACAAAGTAATTTAAGTACCAAATTGGATTTTGATCCTCTAGAGGAAGAAAAGCAGCAATGGAAAGTCACCAGCAGATATTGTCACAACAAGAAGTTGAGGGAAGAAATCCAGTGATGCTTGATTGAAACTCGTAAGAATATAATGGGGCTCCAGTAGCTTTTCTTGCCGATCTCCGGTTTCCGAGGGAGGAGGAACAGTTGGACCAGCACGTCTGTTGCTGCAGGAGGCCTATAAAGAACTGGTAAATGCAGCCACAAGGATGATATGTAAAACCTATTCAGGGACATGACCCAGCCCAGCAGTTCCGCTCTTGCTTCCGTTTCTCTTATTTGAGAGATCGTTAAGATAATGGGTTGCTCAGCCCCCCACCCCCCTTCCCCCTTAAAGTTGCTAAGATTTATTTGACGCAAAAAATTGGTACAGAAAAGAAAATACCCCCTTTCCACAACATTGTCTCAGAAAAAGAAGTACCGCGGCAAAGGAGAAACGTATATATGGTAAAAGTCCATTTCTTTGCTCGTTTTGATACATGAATTACCAAGTTTCTCTACTTGTAGTACCTGGATAGATTTGGGTACTTTAGTTTCTCTGTCCATCAGAAAGTATCGACCGGAATGTGGCAAGCTGGTGTTCTGTCTCAACCTGTATTGAATTACCATTAATTAATGATTATTTCAGTGCAAAAATAAAGTGAGGATTTACTAGGATATGAATGTATATGGTTAAACAATACTTGCCTGTTAAAGGAAAACAAGACACCTTAAAAAAAATCAAAGAAAGACACAGAAGCAAAACTTTGCCTATTAATAGAGGCATGGAGGCCCACAAATTCCTGATTTTTTTTTTTATACCATTTGAAATTAGACCAGATCTTTTTTAATTTTTTTTTTTTTAATTGTCTAAGCTGGCTTATTCTCCCTGAAATAAGGGGACTGTAAGTATTTAAACAGCTTTCTAAAACCTGGTCCAAAGTTCACTTGATAGCTTTATTAAGCGTGCATCGCTGCTTATGCCTATGTAAAAGCACAAACTAACAACGCAGTTGTTTTGAATGTACACTATGAATCCGGTAAAATAGTACTGACAAGTAAAATTTATAATAGGAGCTACCGAAGGTTATCATCTGATTTTCTTTGAACGAGTTAATTGGGCAATCAGATGCCTAATTTGAGCGTGCTATTTCTGCAGTTGTTTACAAATTGTGTAATTTACATGCACAAGTGGCAAGATATGCTTGCGTGCACGCAATTACTTGATTTTTCCCCAATTGTGTTCCTAAGTCATTTAAAAAAGAAGAAAAATAGACTCTGAAATCTAGTAAGACCCTAAAATATGTATACATATATGTGTGTATGAGTATTTATAAAACTATATATGTACATTATATATATAGTTTTATATATATATAAAATCTGGGATCAACAGAGAGAGTAGGAGAAAGATTGTTTTCTTTATAAGTATAAAACAAGACACTAAAGTTCAGTGGATATATATAGCCACTGTTTTATTGTCTTTCCTCTTAGTAAAATGTGGGTCATGGGTTTTCTTCGGATGTTGTATTTTTTTCAATTTCCTTAGTAAAATACCTCATAGTAATTCATACTCATTTCCTCTTCAAACACTGAGCTTGCTCATGGTGTATTTACTTTGGTAGAACTTAGAAAATTTGGGACTTCGCCAAGGTATTCCTGCCAATTTGCCCCCCCCATTTTTACAAGCACTCCAAGACTAATTATAAAGTGTTCCATAATTAATTTGACTATTGTTAGACTGACAGTATTCGCCTACATACTTGTTGTTCCCCTGCTTTTATATTTTCCCTTTGTGGCTTTGGAGGATTTTTTTTTGAAAATAATGTATCAGATTGTGTATTGTTTCTATAATGTCATGGCATTGTGAGCACCTTTCCTGAGGGCACTTTACAAATTATTGTAATAAGATAATTCTTTATAAATTTCTGCATGGCAGAATGGTTTTGTTGCCAGACCAGATTGCCCTCTGGTACAAATTTGATATGGATTTCATATAGGCACAAAGGCCACGAATCATCAAAACGGGATAGAAAGTTGGTGTTAACAAAACAGAGGACAGAAGACACTCGATAAATCCTGCCAGGACAAACCTAAATTACCAGTATTTTTACACAACCTTTAATCAGCAGTTTATATTAAATCAGTTTTGCATCTTATGGCTGTGGCATTTTGATTCAAAAGTAGGCACTCCTCGAGTTGCCGTGGCCAGCCATAGGGAGAGGGCACGGCCGTCTGGACCTGCATGAAGCGTTCACCAGTCGCTTCATGCTTTGAACTGGGATTACTTCATGTCACACGAGCACTTCGGCGCCCGCCAAGATTCCCTTCACCCTCCTGTCACACCCAGCAAGAACAGGAACGTCAGCAAAGCCTTTCCTGTGCTGGCAGTACCGAGCGTGATCTGGAATAACCTCTTCCATTTTTCAGTCTCTTGCTTCGGTGTTGCTTTAAGCTGCATCGCTGTCCTCCTAACAGCCGATTCATCTCACACTTCTGCACCAGCCTCTCCAAAAGAGTCAGATTTCTTTGTTTCCCAAGGAAGAGCTACCCTGAATGCTTTGATCATTTTTTTGTCATCAGTACGCGCCATTTCCCCTGTTCTTGGTTTCTCTGTGGGAGGTAGGTCGTTGTCTCTGACCTCCCGGCGAAGTCAGAAAGAATGGCCTGAACGCATCACGCAGCTCTGTGTGCTACAGGGATTTGGATGTGGATTCATTTATGTCAAGAGCCAGAACTTCTCCTTGAGATATAAAAGTGGAAGGTTCTATTTTATTGGGTTTAACCACTTAGTACTATTGATGCTGGTAACAGAAATTGCCAACATCGGTATCAGAGTGGAGATGAACTGTATAGATCCCAAATATTTTTCTTCAGGAGTTTTCTTGCTATAACAGAGCTATTTCCCACTCCCCTGTTCCCCAAAAGATCTGGAAAAGTAGATTATTTTAGAAGTGGGAAATTTGAATGGCAACTTTTAAAATGTGGCTGTGTTCCAGCTGCTCCTGTATGAAGCTATTGGATGTTAACAGACTCGGATCATCTAAATCATACAATGCTTTCCACCCAAAACAATGTGCCTGATTCTCTAGTGCCTTGCACAAATGTGACAGGATGCACAAGATGCAAAGTGAGCAAAAACTCGGCCATTCCCATTTGCAGGTTTACACTTACTTTTAACCAATACCAGCAGTTGCTGAGCAGGTATCTGTTGTCATGTAAGCCAGACCTACAGGTCTGCTTGTGTGAATACGCTAGGCAGAATGCCTATGTGTTGAATTTCTTTCTCCAAATGATGAGGCTGGTATGAACGTTTGTTACCTAATGATCTACAGAGCCCTTTCACCTGTTCATTATCACCGAAATCACTTTCTTCATTCCTTCTCCCCTTCGTTTTTTAAGGTAACGACTAGGTGGGCAACACAACAGGAGGCAAAGCTTTAGCCAGAAGTTCTTGTAGGACCTGCACATAAGAAGGGGTTCCAGCTCTGTGCAGTATCGCAGATGTCCTTGTCATTGACTTTACTTTTTCATTCATTCTGATCCAGTGAGTTGGGGTGGGTTTCTATTTCTTGCTATGGTCTGGGACCAGCTAGAGTGGCCCTGCTGAGACTTCAGGACAGTCGCTGTAAGCATGGCAGTACAAGGTGATTTCTTTCTTCCCCTGCCTGTAAGTATGTTGGAACACCATCTCAGAAACAGGACGTGAAATTAGAAGCTTGCTAGCCACGTGCAGAGACATAGGAGGTTGCCAGTGAGGCTTGTTTCTTTTGGTTCAAACTTCAGTCATCTGTTGGAGAAAGTTGCGCTGTGCCTTTTCTTAGAAATATCTTGATAAGGAGACGTTTGTAAAGTCTCATCTTGGTCTTATATTTACACTTTATTCAGTCTTCTTGTAAGATGGTAGCACTGGAACAGAGACCTGTGCGGAGAATGGGATTTAATCGGCATTTGTCAGGATTTTTCTGGTAGATAACTGTGAGCTGTTGCAAAGCTTCATAGCGTAGATCTTGTTCTGGTATACGTTCAGGAGATTTTTATGGCACCATTAGCAAAATAGCTAGAAAGTAAGTCATGAGCAAAAATTAATCAAGCTGAGGGTCTGAATACATTTTGTATCTGCTAGATGTAAGCTGCCCTTGCCTGTATGTGTGCGGAGCTTGAAAATCTTCAAGATTGCACAAAAGGCAATGTACACCCCTAGTTGATGTGGCACCTATAGTGCCCGCTTGAGCTTGAGCTGGGTTTTCCATCTCAGACTGCAGTGCTTTCACATTGGCCGTGCTCTCACTTCTATCCAAATGCAAGATTAAATAAGGTGTGTATCTTCCACTTGCAACTTTTTGAGTTTATTCCTCCATACGGAAAATGCTAATCCATGTTCTTCATGCTTCACACAGACCGTTTTTAAAAGCAATCCAGAAAGACCCTGAAAACAGAAATCAGTCTGTTTCTGATGGCACCAAGCAAAATAAAATATGGTTTGCTCCTGTGCTTGCTCATGCTCACAGCAAGAATTCATTTGGCCAGTTAGCTGATGAAATGTAAGGGAATGGATAAATTTAGTAACAAGCCAGTGCTCTGCTTTTCGTCAACACGTCTTAACACCAAGAATTTTTTTCCTTTCGTGTTTGAATCTGAATGTGAGATCTCTAATATACCCTGGAGGGAAATTAATTTAGCAGTAGAAATGCTGTTTCAGCTTTCCTATTACTTGGGCGTATACACAATATTATATTAACAAGGTAGGGTTTCGAGATTAAATCCAAATTCTTGGTGTAATTCAATGCTAAAGATGGACTCGAACATTTTAAAATGTTTGAATGTTAGTGTTTACCATTTGCCAATCCTCTTAAAAAATTCAGGTTTGGTTTTGGAGTTCTTAGTATGTTATACCCTGCAGCAATTAGTACATGATGTGTAATGGTCAGATAAACAAAAGTTACTAAAATGTTTGTAAAAAACTGCCTTGGGAAGACAGAAAAAAAAAAAGATAATTAATACAAATTTCCTCAGGGAGCATAAGAGGGCTGTAAAGGCAGGATGTAGGTTTATTTAAAAGGGAGATGGCTAAGAAATTGCTTTTTTTTTTTCTATTCTGGGCAAAATTTAAAGAGCAATATGTCACTACTTGAAGTATTAAAATTAGAAGGAAGAACTAATTAGTGAATATGGTCTGACTTAATGCTGTAGCTTGTGAAGTTCCAAATAGAAAAAAAAAGATGGTATAAAAATACAGAAAATGAACTTGAACCATAGCCTAATTATATCTAAATCTATACATTTTTTATAAATCTTTTCAGAATCTACTGTAAATATAAAGGCTTCTTGTTTATATAGTTGCTTGGTCAAAGCATAGTTTGTCTCTAATTGGATTATTTCTTACCAAATTACTTCAGCAAGCAAAAAACCAATACGTTAGCATGGTATCGTGGAGGTGTTGAGTACTCCACTTTGCAAAGTGCTAATTCTACTTGAAATTAAAAGAAAATGTGCCACCATGGGGTTTTTTCATATGTGCAAAGGTATCAGCTGCAGTAAACCCAAGGTTTTATTGAACCATGTTAACTAGTGTTTTGAAGAAATGCGTATGCAAATTCTCAAATTGTTCTTTATTTGTATGCAAAGAAATTGGTTTTGGTCCGCAATAATTTTTCCTATCAACTCTTTTTTCCTGTGTCCAAGGGATTCCATTCTGCAAATTCCTAGATATTTATACTGAAGTGAATAAAAATCAGAATCTTCAATATCAGGACCTAAAAATGTAAATAGCACCTGGCATCAGAATTTTTAGTATCAGTATTTAACTGTAGTAATTAATTCTTACAGTGATGACAACAAATCTTTCAGGGAAGGTGTGCAGGAGGGTAATCTATAACTTAGCAGGTCTGGCTGCGCAGAGGTACTGGCACTCCAACAATAAAATGTAGGCTCAGATTCATCACAGCACTCAAGTATGTGCCTGACTTCACTTGTGGAATTTGTTGATGAGACTATCCATGTTTCTGAAGTTAGGAACACATTTTGATGCTCTTTTGAAATCGGGCCTTGGCAAGAGCAGATACTCTTACAGCTTTGTTTGAAATAATGCACTTTGTAAGACAATCGATCTTTTTCTGATTTTATGCAATTTTTTCTTGTATTTAGAAGACCAGACAAATTTAGAAATTTTTTTTATAATTATTTTTTGCATTGCAAAGGGAAAGTGAGAAAGAAGACAAGTTTAACTGTACATTTCAGCATTGCTTAAGTTTGTAAAAGGTGGCCATTTGCCATCAAGCTCAAAGGAGCTTATTTGAGCACATCAGAAAAAAAAATGCACAACAAGCAGGTGACATTATATAAATTTATATAGTTGTATCTATATTCCCTGTATGCTCAACACTCCTCCAGGCAACTGGAGGCATAGGAGCTCTGAGTATACAAGGAAATAAGTAAGTTTACCTAAAAACTTGAGGAATACTGTGCTTTTAAGCCACAAGTGATGTTGTCTATGTGTAATTTTTAGTGTTAAAAGAAAACAGTAGCCTTATTAACAAGGTGCAATACTTAAAAAGGGCTAAATTATGGGAACAAGCGGTGTGTGTTTGAACATCACTGCAAAATGTGCACTCTTTTAAAACTGACTTTTATAGCACTGGGATCTTATTACCTCTCTGAAATGATAATGTTGGTATAATTTTATAACCATTTTATTATACATTATGAAACAGGATTTGGGATTTCCTAAGAACCAAAAGGCGAGGGGGAATTGTAAATCACATAGAATAGTGGTATGTTCTTTTACATGACAGAAGTAACCTAAAGCACCTTTAGAAAGCTATACAAAGTCTGGATTACTGAAAGAAAAAAATACATTGCCCTTGGTTACAAAGACAGTTTAGTCTGAAATTTCCCATGATATCATGAAAATGCCACCTTCAGTGTTTGTTTGTCTCTTGTATTTTATTATTGGGTTTTATTTGTTTGTATTCTGATTGTGAAGACATTCCTAAATTACCAATACTTGGCTTGAAATTGTATTCTTTTGAAAATAACTTTTAAAATGGAGAGATGCATCATCATACTGCGCAGTCTGAGTGAGATCATACAACGTGATCTGCTCCAGCTTACGTGGAGAATTCATGCAAGCAGAAGGTTATATAGGACAAGATTACGTTGAGGGTTTGTTGTTCAGTTATGAAGAGGGTTTGAACAATCAAACTAAAAGCTCTGCTTACGTATTTCTTCTCTCCATCTGCACCGTGGGGTCAATAGAATACAGGTTGCCAAGTATGGTGTATCTTGCTATCTTACACCTTTTTTTTTGGTTGTTAAATAATGACATAGACATCATTTTCCCATCTCTCTTACTGTTTTTGTCTTATGCTCAGAGTCCAGAATTAACTGAAAGACAGAAATAATCAGATCTTTTGAACAGAAGGCTGTTTGGTTGTTTCCCTGTTTGACTGACTTCTAGCAAAGGGCCAAAGGACAAACTCAAATTTAGAGATGTTAGTTGAAGGAGGCTTGAGCCAGTCAGGTAAGACCTGAAATAAAATTGCTCAGAATTGGGTCCCAGTAGGAGGAAATTAGTCTTAACCAGTCAATTACAGGAGTTTTTTGGTTTGGTTATTTTCTTTTTTTTAAACTACAAGCCTGATAAAAAGTCTTGTTACACAGTTAAGAGCAAAATGCAGATGGCATTGGAACTAGCTGAGCCCTCAGAGCATTACAGGTTTTCTCAGCAGAGTTGCAATTATTCCTGTGAATAAGTGCATTGACTAGGACTGCTCACATGAATGTAGAACTGAAGGCACTTGGGTTTTCCTCTGTGTCACTATTTCCACTGTAACTGGGAGCGTGAAATTGTGAACCTCTTTTTCCGAGTGCTTGAGAGGAGAATTTTGCCGTTAAGCTTTGCAGGAGGGATGGATACGTACCTAGGCGCATTTGCATGGCTGTTGGAAGATGTTGGCTCATTTTCTGGTAATACCAAAGTGGCAGTACTTTGGATGTGTCACCTCGTGACAGATTTAAAAGCTGTTAAGCGCATGGTATTCAGCCTGTAATCCATCCTACAGGAGGAGGTTTCTCAGAATGGGATCCAGGAGAGCCAAGCTGTTGTGAAGGGAGTCACCACCGTAGCCCGCATGCTGTCAGCTGCAGCACGTGCTCCATCTGTTGTGTCCAGCTTGAGGGAGGTGGTTATCTGCACTCAGTCGTGACCTACAGTACAGAACACTCTTCTGAAGAATATTCTTTCTTTCCGAGATTAAAATAAAACTGTTGGAGAACTTTCATGTTACAGAAGGTGACTGAATAAATTACAGTATTGTCAGAGCAGAAATCAGAAGTGGTGGTTTCCCTCCTTCCAGAGCCATGCTGCAGCTCTGCGACTGGCCGGTGGGAGCATGCTCCTGTCTGGGCTCTCGCGGAGCCGTGTAACCTTAACTTTTCCCAAGACTTGCTAGAACCCAGCAAAGAGCCCTAAAACCAGGCCAATGGGAGTTTGACCCCCAGGTAAAGGACGCTCTTTCCAACTCTTTCTCAACTCTTCCGCTTCCTAAGCAAGTGTTTTATTAGCAGACTTCTATAAAGGGGGCATTGCCCCATCACTTCCCAGTGGCATTTCTAAGACAGCACCAGCCACCCCTGCATTTGCAAGGAGCCAGATGTTCTCTTTGTTAGTCATGAGGTTTGGGGAATATTTTAGATTTGGATCTCTACATTTCAGCTAACGCGGTAGTTCCACAGCAGGTTAAGTCGGCATAAGCTTGTGCTGCTGTTGAAAGCGCTGTTCCTGCCCCCTGGAAGAGGCATTTCTAGAGAGAAATATCCCAGGTTATGCTGGCTTGAACCACTCCTAAAAGTGTAGGTCTGTATAAAATGCCTAAAGGCTAAATCAGTATATGGCTTGCTGGGTCTCTTCGTGTGGCAGGCATGGTAATACTGCCTTTATCCCACCAGTCTCATTAAGGGCCTGGAGTTGCATATGCTCCTACAGCAGGTAGCTCAAGAGAGCTCCGCTAACGGCTGGTTGCTTAGCATTACTGGAATACCATTAAAACAGCATTGATTTTTATATGAAATGGAGTCTATAGGGGGAAAAAGAGGATTTAGATCAGTAATCTTACCTGCAAGGAGTCTTAAGACTACATCTTAACTGTGCCACGGTTTTGCTGAGCAGATATTGGAGGAGTTAAGGGACGTGAAAAGGAACTGTACTGGACCTTCCTCCCCTGACCCCAGGGGCGTCCTGGAGCCAGACTGATGTTATTCAGGGTAGTCTCGGGCCTGGCAAGGTTTATTGGGCGGTGGGCAGGTGTGATCTCTGGATGAGATCTGTGGGCCACAGAAAACCAGGGTATACTTCTTATCCGGACATGGTAGCAAATAGGAAAGATCCTCAGCTGCTTTGCCAGTGCAGTTTTTCAGCCTCTTTGTATTACAGCATCAGTGTAATAGTGATGGGAATGCTGGGGAAAAGCTAAAGGTTCATAAGGTAACTGAAGGAAGATAACTGTCAGCATCAATTGCACTATGTTTTTTTAAACTCTGAAAAAAAGCAATTATGTTTTCTTGTCATCTGCTACTCATGTATTATTTCATATAAGAAAAGTATTTCCATCATAGAAGGGGGTGAATTTAGCACAAGTTAAGCAGCTGTAGGAAAACAAAAGCCCACTTGCCCAGTTTTTATGAATATGGTATTTCCAATACGCTCTCCTTGCATAAGACTGCAGTATTTAGATCCATGCATCTTTTTGTCTCGCTTCACTCACTCACAGAAGACAAATATCTGCCCACATCTATTGTTCTTCCTTTGTTTCCTATCAAATATTGTTTTAGAGAATATAAAGTAAATCTAAGTTCTTTTTTAAAAACATTTTTTCTGAATTATTTTTAGAACCAGAGCATTTCCTCTTTCACTCAGTGTAAAATTACTGAGCTTTAATTTGCTCTGCATTGCACTTTATGTATTTTTTCACTCATTGGGCCATGTATTTTTGATACACAAAACAATAAGGGTTTTGATGATCTAGTTTTAACTAGAAATCAACCATGAAACTGAGATGTTTTTATAAAAATGCAAGTTTCATAAAATGCAGGTCAGAGATGTTTTTAATGATACATTGACAAATATTATAGCTTCTGAAACTATTTAGCATTTATTAAAATCAATACATTAATGGATAGCATGGTTTAAAATGGAGTATGAATAAGCAGGAGACAAAGTTCTAGACATTGGATTTAATTATATGCAAAAGCTGCATTAGTTTAATTTATATGGGTCATAAAAAATTAGCCTGATCTAGTTTAAAGATGTATAAACCTATTTAATAAGCCAGGTTAAAATGAAAAGAGCTCACAGAAAAGTTGAAATCATTTGAACTTAATTACCAAAGAGAGAAGTGTTTCGGTACGCTAATGCAGCGCTGCATAGAGAAGCCCCTCTTTTCTGGAGGGCCCGAACTCATGCAAGTACAAGACACCACCAGAAGCCGTACGCAAGTTTGTATTTTTCTGCTTTAAACAGTAGGTCTCCAAACTCTTACACTTACAGGCCTACTTCAGGTTGACAATGGTATTTCCATTTTTTTCCTGCCTTCGTCCCCTCTAATTTTGGGAACTAGTGTCCTAAAGACAATCTTCTTGTTCCTAAATGAGCGAATGAAGAACTCTGGTTTTGGTGTTAAACTTACAGCCCTAATACTATTCGATGTAGTTTAGCTTAAGAATTTTTAGATGCTAGTTTCAACACTTCAAACAAAGAACAGCTACTGCAGCACACAATCCCTTCAAATCTTGTGGAGTATATTGAAAAATAAAGACCGTTTTTACTTTTACTTCGTCCAAACTCTTTATTCCAAATCACGCCTAGAAAAGTGGAAGTCTGCAATGCCTGAAAAACAAAGCACATAGCAGTAAAGAGGGGAGAGAGTGAGCAAGACAGCCACGCTCTGATTTCCTTCCCAGGGCGAGTTCTTCCTGGGCCCCCCTCTCCCAGGCTGATGAGCGCCTGTGTGCACAGACCACGAACAGCTCTGAAGTCCTTGACACCACAGTATGAAATCCCTGGTTTGTCAGCCACCTCCCAGAGTCCCCCGTTCCTTTTAAGAGACTTTCAGACATCTGCTTTTTCATTTCTACATCCATAGATAAAAGTAAAAGCTAACCGCTGCTCCAAGAGCACAAGCATAGTCTCACCTTGAGTTGCAAATGCATCATCTTGTCATTTTTAATCAAGCTTCAGTTTTGCCTACTAAAGATGTGCAGGATCTGGGTATTTCGGCACACTGTAAAGCTGTTCTGTCCTTTCAGGGACGAACAGGAGTCCCTGGAGCATGGCAAGCGCGCTGTCAGCGGCAGGCAAGCTATGCGCTTAACGTTGGTGAGCAGCATACCTGTGCTGAAGAGAAAGCAAAAATTAATGTTACCTACACATCCTGCCACAGAGATGAGTGCTGCACAGTGCTGCTGAGATCTTGCAGTTGTGAAAAAAACTAAGCTGAAAACCTTTGCACTAAGCCCAGGGTGTCTGTGCAAACTCAGTTTGTGTTAGGCTGAGGAGCAAGAGCAGTAACAGGCCTGCTCCAAGGTGGTGGTCCGTCAGGCAGCACAAATAACAGCTCTGTTGCCTGACTATTTTCTGCATTTTTATGTACATTTGAAGGAAAGCTTAAAAGAGAAGACTTCTGGATGTAGATGTTGCTCCTTTGCAATCTGATTTGATTCTGCCCTCTGGGGGCAATCTGTGGGCCAGCACAGCAGATTTAGATAAGGTACTTCCACACCGCCAGTGACTTGCCCATAGCAGAAAACTGTTTCTTATTAGAAGCGGTGCTTTTTCTTAAGATAAAAAACCCCACAGAACAACAAAATGTCACCATGCAGACCTTTGTTAAACTCTCACTGTCTCTTTGTAGTGCCGGCAGCTGGGGAGAACTCTAGAATTCAGAGTACCTTGGCCATAGTTCATCAAAACGCCTCTGCAGTCTATTACCACTGAAAACGTTTCAGTGTTACATCAAAAACACACAGACTTGGGCTCTCCAAAATTCCTCCAAGAATTTTGCTGTTACTTTATATGAAAAAAGTGTTAAAAGTGTTGTGTCTGCATCTGAGTCGATTCTGCCTGCTCAACCAAGAGCATTTCCAATAGACTTCAGATATGCAGGGAGTCATTCTCAGTACAACTCACAACGCTCCAAATATTTCAAATCTTCTTAAATTAAAAACATTTGCGAAATCAGCAATGTGTATATTAATGCCTAAAACTCTATGAAAATAATTGAGTTAAAATACTAAAAAGTATGTGCTTGCACTTGAAACGTGAAAGAAAGACTACTGAATCACTAATTTGCAGAGCACTAGCTCCTGAGTTTGTTAATGCACTAACCTGGCTTTGGACAGAGTAACTTTTTCTAAAGATTGAGAAGGAAATATTTTTTCTCAAGTTATTCAAGTAATTCAGGTAATGAATAGTTTGTTTCTGCTCACTGGGGTTTAGAATGAGCAAATCTCATCCTCTTGCACTTTTAATATTCATTGCATGGAAAAAAAATATTTTCTGCTTTTTCATTTCCCAGTGAATGATCAGTTCACTAGCTACAGGCAATGTTTCTTCACTTAGATTGCAAAATATGCTTTGATAAATTGACTTGCCTCCTTGTGAATCCTGATTATCTGATTATTATATTTTTCCTAGTTTCAAAAATGCTTTTGTGCAATTTTCGCAGATGTGATTGAATAAAAATTTCAAGGAAGAGTCTAAGTCATCTAATAAGTGTATTAACCACTTTTCCTAAGTAAAAATTAAGAACATGAAGAAACATGAAGGTGAGGTATCGTCAACAAAGTCAATTCATTGCTGAATTAAATACTTCTAGAACATCTTGATTAGTAAAAAGCAGTGATCTTTGTTAAAGTTCCATTTAGTAGCACATCACTGTTCTAGGAAGTATCACAAGTGAGAAAGCAGTTTTTCTTCAGAAAAAGCAAAAATTGGAAAACGATTAAAATAGATCATTTAAACCAAGGTTTTCTCCTTGTCTTTTAGCCCATCCTGCCTGGTACATTACTGTTGTACGTTCAGGGATGCTCAGGACAATAGACATTCCTCATGGGAAGCAGCTAGGTTCCAAAGTGTTAACTGAAATAAAAGCAAAAGTGAGCAAACTCATAGGATTTTCAAAATACTAGCTCAGCTATTGCCAAAAAAAGCAAAAAAGCACTACTCACTACTGAACTAGAATTTCAGCATTTTAAAAGAATCGTGTTTTAATCTAAATCTAGCTCTCACACCATAGTTAAAAACAGATTTCTGTTGGTTTGCTTGTTTGTCTTACAGGGCTTATACTTGTTAATAAACCTCGGAGCAGGGTGCACCAATACTCACATGACCACCATTGAATTGGAATCTCTCAAAATGCCCAAATCTATGATACATTTTTACAGAAACAACAGTCTTCGAATAAAAAACTACTTAAAATTATCTCAAAAAAGCAAGAAGAAAAAGAAGCTAATTGTTTATTTGGGAAATGCCATTCAGCTACCATTAACTCACAAGCTGTGCGTTTAACTGCTCTCCTGGAGCTTTGTCAGGTTGCGCGTTTGTTGAAAGCAGATGGTGATTAAACTACATAGCAAAGAACCTTCCTTTGATCTTTGTAAATGAATGTATATGTACGAACTATGCATTTTCATACAGCTGCATACTGTATCTTGAATCAATTCAACCTTTTCCCCCAGGTTAGCAACTCCCAAACTTCAGGAGCTGAAGGTGCTCCCAAGTCCTTTAGCATGTATTTGTCTCCTGTCTCTCTGCTCTCCAAAAACCCAAGATGCAGGACGGAGGAGTGCTGAGCTGCAGAGCCCCGGGAGCAGAGTGCCCGGGGGCCTGTGTCCAAGGCAGGGACCTGGCACGCTCTGGGGGACCAGTTTGGACTCCTGGGCCCACCGTGGCCAAGCAGAGGAATGTGGTACCTGTGCTCGCTCAGCCAGAACTGCTGCTGCTCTGGCCCCGGCACCTCTTGCACTTTTGCGCAGTGTCTTGCACGCTCAGGCAGCAGAGCAGGACCAGCAGCTTCTCTCACACAGGGTGAGGAGGAGTTTGCAGCAACACTAGAACAAGCTATGCCAAGGAGGAGGCCACTGCAAATTGGGCTTGCAGCCGTAATCCTCCCCCTTGTGAGAGCCTTTTCAGCCACCCTACCAGCCCTGTTTGTTTTTTACCACCACTTCCCCACAGTGCTCTGCAGCACACCACTTAGGGGGCACGGACGGCTCCTTAGGGGTTGTGGTCTCACGGCTGTGACCTGCTGCCCCAGATGATAATTGCTCAAAACACTCAATCCTTCATCCTACTCATTGACTGGACTTCAGGGCTGGGGTGTGTAAGAGACAAAGGATCAGACCTTGGTTTTACTGTACCATCTGTTGGAAGGGAGCGGGAAAGATGAAAAATGGATGACTTGTTCTTGTAGCTGGTGTAATTAAATGAAGGATAAAGGTATTGCATGCAACATTCTTACTTAAATTTTGGGTTGTTGCTGTAAGATACATCAGCCCAGTCTGGTCAATGAATGAAGTGTGTTTCTTACAGTTTATCCTACAGGAAGAAAGAAAAAAAAATAGAAATATTAAGAATATCCTTGCTTTAGAGTAAAGCAAGCCTGGACTCAACAACAAAGAAAGATTTTGTTTATATGCAAACTATTTAAATATTTGATACCAGTATGAAGGCAGTAGTATTCTTATCTATCCAGAGATGTGCACTCATCTAGGTTATGTTTAATTGAAAAATATTTTTACAGTATGTATTTGTATTTGATGGGCTAAGGCCCTTAATTTTATATTCTTTACAAGAATTAGTGTGGAAATTACATTTTTCCATTTATTGAGCTACCTGCCCATGCTAGTTGTCCATTTGCATAAAGAATATTTCCACAATTTGGTTTTGGGGTGGGTTTGGTTTTTTTTAAACACTGTCCTTTTAAAAAAATGCAGTGCTTTTTGTATGTTGCTCAATAGAAAAACATATTCCTTACCAGGGCTCCTACAACGTGATCCACAGAACCCAATGACTTGAAAAAAATGCTTAAGGGCAGGTCTTCAGGTTATCCGCTGCCAAATCTCCGGTAGGGTAGCGGTATCAGCGGAGGCCCTGCCCCCAGGAGGGTTACGCAGAGGTAGCTGTAGGGACGCTTGGTGTGGTACGGGAGGCTCTCTGGAGCTGGCAGATCTCCGTTACCGGGATGTGGCCCGTAACAGCAACAGAAAGACACTACTGCATTTCTCGGCAATCCGCAACTGTCCCATGGGCCTGGTG
The DNA here is from genome assembly GCA_017639485.1 of Pluvialis apricaria. Classification (NCBI taxonomy): domain Eukaryota; kingdom Metazoa; phylum Chordata; class Aves; order Charadriiformes; family Charadriidae; genus Pluvialis; species Pluvialis apricaria. The sequence continues at coordinate 138,322,450 of CM030008.1, read as the reverse complement.
TAACTCCAGCTGCAGTCCTGCAAATCAAAGCTCTGACTGCAACCATCAGTCCTTTGCTGTCACTTACTCTCACAAAGTTAACTTTTTAAAATGAGAAAGAGCTTCCAACTCTGGCACTAATGGAAATACTGAATACTTTTAATATATATATATATATTTGGAAAGTATTTGAAAAAAGTGTTTTGTCTTTTTTTACACAACTTTTAGCCAAATAGAAGTATTCTGATTATTACTTCTGTGGATACCTGTCCACCTGTAAATAAAGTCATATATTCAGGTACATGAACCTGAAGAAAAAAAATAAATAAAGACTGTTCACTGGCTATGCGATTTGCTAGCTGTTGGTTCCTTTGTACATAAGAGGTAACTGTTTAAATGTTGGGTGGGGTTTTTTTTATTTAACTGTTGTTCCTCTAAAGAAAGAAGAAGAAAAAAAACTTTTGACTTTGTTTTCTCTTTTCTGAGTTAATACAAAGATTTTGTAACTTTTTACTGCAGAAATGGATAAATACCTGGTGCTATGTGAATTTGAGTCAAACTGGCCATAGCAGACACCCCAATTAGAATGCACTTTTCCTGTGGCACACAATGTATTTTCTCAGAAGGGACTTTCAAAGGACCATCAGATGTTTACATTTCTTCTTGTTGCCCCAAATAGTTTTGAATATTGAAATAACTTCCAAAAAATAGAGAAAGTCATGATCCATTACTGATGCGATGAATCCTTACATTTAGGTATCTATGACAGGTTTGTACAAATATCATTTTAGAGATAGTTGAAATATTGGGCTTTCATACTTTGTAATGCTTTGATGTGACAATAAATATGCTGTTGCTATCTAGTCTAACCTCATTGTAGACCTGTAACTTCCTGTTTATGGTTATGTCATGAATTGCACTGGCTTGAATTCAGCCAAATACTGACTGTTCAGCTGAAATATTCCGACTGTTATGATGTCCACAAAACATTAATTAAATGCACTTGTATCTGACTACCACGGAGTATGTCAAATTATTCATGTAATAAAACCCTTGTGTATAACTTTTGCTACTTGTTTATGTGAACTTTAGTTCTTTTACAGCCATGAATGTCAGTGCATCAACCAAGGACTGACACGAGTCAATGATAGCCTTTGCATTGACTTCATTACAGACAGGACTGCATTCCTTCCCTTTGATCAGAAGGCAGATATTCAGACACCATATCATGAGCTAAGACACACAGGACAGGAATGGGGCCCTTGAATTTTAAATTGTGGCCCTATGAATTTTAAGTGCAGCCTTTAGCTAGTGACTATGGTTTCCCACTTCCAGGCTCATGCTAGAAAACCAGTCTTCCTGGTGCATTAAGCTAACAACACTTCTCCTGTCCTGATCTTGCCTGGCAGTGGAGGAGTAGCCTTCCTGTGCACAACAAGCAACACTCCTGATTGACGGGCAAAGCTTCGTTTGAACGGGATATGCCTTTCTCATGGTAAAGCTAATGAAGCCACTGCTTTAAACTTGTAAGTTGGAGAGACATTCCTGAAACAAGGAGTAGTTTGTTAAAGAAAAAAAAAAAAAAAGGAAAAATATAAACTACTACCATTTCTGTGCAAGTTCTCAACTCCCCTTCTAGCTTTGTTAGGTCATATTTAGATTTTTTGGCTAATGCATTCCTACCCAATGCTGCAAAGCCAACTCCAATATAAACAGCAAGGCTATTAAATTTAATGAGCAGTTTAATCACTCTTCTTCTGTTCGCATTTTCCTCCCTTCAAGCAACACCTCACCACACACAGGCATACTCGGTCATCCATCTCTAGTAAAGAAGCTCTCTAAACTCATCTGTGCTCTAAGCCAGAGGCAAAACAGTTCGGGCAAGGAGACCGTGCCCTGCTGCCCAACAACGTGTGTCACCATGTCCTGGTTTGAGGTAAAACAGGACCAACACTACTAACAGTCTGGCTTGCCCAAAGGGTCCCTTCCTGAACGTGCATTGAATCCCGTGGACACCGGGCACTGCTGGAGCGAACGGCGCTCCTTACAGCTTCTGTTGGAGGAGTCTGTTGGCTTCATAGCCCCACTCCTGGCAGGCAGGTACCCAAAGCTGTCTGACTTGTATCATTAGAGCAGGTAATCCTACAGCTGATTCCTCTCGATATAAAAAGGAAGGGATTTGAAGTCATTAGCAAGGAAGCGTTTTAGTGGTATTTCAGATTAAATTCCACTAATTAAATGCCACTTTAAGAGATAATAATCTCTGCTGTAATTGATGTTTCTGAAGACAGGCATGCAGACCGTTACAGTTCTCTTTATGCAAACAACGTTTTCTATTTTTGTACATTAAAGGGCTTTCAGTTTAGCCCAATCTTCCATACCTACGCTCCCTCCTCTCCCCTCCCACACAGGCTTTGTCTCTTTTTGAGCCAGTTCTGAAATGTTTTAAGAAATGACTACTTTAGGTGAGTTTGGTTTAGAAGTGTTTCATACCCTCATGTACTTCCTTTAGAAAATTTTGAGAAAGAATGATTCTTTCTCTGCCTGCATAAATAAGTTCCTCTAACCTCATTTCTTTTAGCTAAAATAATTCACTAAATTCAAATTTGGTCTTCAAATACTCTTGGCTGCAAAAAAAAATTTTGTTGAAATAGCCCATGCATTTTGTATCTCAAATGTTGCCATTGTCTTTTTTTTAATGCTGTACCTTTGAGACCTGTTTTCCAAATGTGGCGTTACAGAGTCTTTATGTTACAACCTTACTTCTTCTGTGATGTCCTAGTGGAAATCTGATGCACCAAAAGCAACATTTTAGCGATGAAAATAGCACTTAGCGAACAACAACATTCTTTTGGTGCCCCTTAATTGAATGCATTATTTTCCAGTTTATTTGCTTAAACTGCCAAATTTTTTCTCCCTCTCCCACCCACTCTTTTTTATGATGCCAAGAAAAATATTTAGGTTATAAAAATTGCCATACTGGTTTGAAGATTAAGCTACATTTCTCTTTTTGGCTAACAAAATAAAAAGCAGACATTATGCTAAGATTTATGTTCTAAGTTTAGCTTTGGAGAGGAGAAAGAGAGAGAAAGAATTTTCACCTTCCTGAATTATATTTTCCTGCTTTATCCCCAGATGATATCACCATGAGCAGATGCAGCCCTTTCTTTTTCTTTTTCAATTTTTGGGGAAGGAGAAGAGTTCTCAAGCACATTTGTTTCAACACAAGGCAAATGACAAGCAAATTTCTCACTACTCTTTGTCTCAGCTTTGCCTTGTAGTCACTATAGTACAGCATCTTGCTGTGAAACAGGACTTCACCGATTTTTTGTTGGGTTGTAAAAACAAAACAAAATTTATGGACAGGGAGACAGGAAGGAACACTACCAAGGACTGGGTTAAACAACCAAGCTTGTTTTTAACCCGTCTTATGGAATAGCTCCAAATGTCTTGATCTGACTCTGTGGATCACTGGTCCACCAAACTTTAACTTCAGTATTTTTTTTAGTAATATGTGAATATTCCCTTTTGGTTAGAAGCAGACTTACCCTTCCTTCACAGACTTTTTAACTGTGAGCTTTGCAGGCTTTTTAGCTTTCCTTCATAATACTACAAGCAGCATCTTTAACATATACATGTATAATAATATATATACACGTGTATATGGGGGGGGAGAGAGAGAGAGCATGTGTGTGTGTATATATGCTTCAGACACCCTTTTCACAAAATTAGTTTTCAAGAGGAGAACATGCAGAAAAAGGAAAAAATAACTAGAAAATAACTCTTTTTAGGAGAGATAAGATTAAAAATATGTGCAAGCTAAAATGTTATTACATAAAACTGTTACTGAAAGGAACTCAGTGCTCACCAGTTTCATTGAAACGGGTGGGAACTGCGCATACTCGACCCCTGAACATTTTTTAAGACCATTCTCTGGAAGTGCAACCTTATGCAGTGCTGACCTCTTGTGGTATGCAGTGAATCTGCAGTCGCCAAAAACTGTGACAAAAGCCAACACCACGGCGTTGCTGGAGAAATACCGGTAGGCTGCTCCTCCAGACCCAGGCTGGGAACTCAAAGAACACGAAAAGCACATCCCAGAGGGCACGGGCACACACAAAAGCCCCCTTCAAATTTTCATTTTTAACTCTTGAGCACACAAAAATCCTACATCTTACACAACACTGAAACATGGCAAATCTATCAGATAAAAACAGTTCTTAAATTTGAGAAGGATTTATCTGTATTCTTCAGAAACCTTTAGGAACAGCTTTAGCTGGGAAGCGCTAGAGTAACATAAATCTCATCACTGATCCTTGCAGATCAGAGCTGTATTGGTACCATTTTATCACCAATACTGCAATATCTCATTATGTACAAGGCATGGAGCATCCCTCTCTCATCACTTGTAGTTGAGTGCACTTGACTAATAAATCTGCGGAAGTCCAAATCTCCAGTCTCGCTTCTGATATGTTTCTTGTTGCCCTGTTTCCCACCAGCATGGTATAAAACACAACTGTCACAGTAAGGCATATATGCTCTACATCTCCATTATGCACTCCTCTAAGCACTTGTCCGTATCACTCAAATCAATTCATCCATTCTATTTAGGCTCCAGAGGATCAGAAAATGAGTCAGTAAGTGGAAAACCAAATATTTTCAATAACGCCCCTCAATGGTGAGCCCATTTAAGGTCACAGGAAGCAGACACTACTAGCTCAGCCAGGAGTGAACCGTCAAAGCCTGAGGGCTGTGACAAGATGGACAGGACTACTCACATTCTCAGCTGACTCTGAAGTCCAGCTGCACTAGGCACCCTTTCATGTTGTTACACCTACACCTGCCCCACTAGATATGCTTCCTACTCCCTGGGACACACCTCACCCGCTCTCCAGCCGATGCAGGGCATCCCCCACCCTGAAAGCAGCAAGGCTCTCACTAACACTGCCCGTAGAAGGACTCAGTAAAAAGGGTGCTCTGAGTCCTATCTCAGAAGAGGGAAAAAATTCATTCCTGCAGCCTCGTTCTTTCAGCGGCATCAGAAAAAGCACTATGTACAAAGCAGGCCTGCCCTGCTCAGAAATGGGAGCGCGCTGAGGCTGCCTTCATCTTCCCACACAGCTGGAACTGCTACTCAAACACAAACACAAGAGTCCTTCTAGCTAAAGCGCCTGTGCTTTAAAGTCTCACCCCCTCAAAGCTACCAGAGAGCAAGCCACCCCCAGAAATCACTGCCAGACATACTTTTTACCCATTTTTAGGCCATCAACACACCTTCTAGCCATCTTAGAGCAGAAACTGGCTCTTTATTTTTGCTCCTCTTTGTTTTTCCCCTCTTTTCTGTTCCTTGCTGGTTCCTTGCTCTGGTGTATATTAGTATCACTGCTGTTATTTCCCGTTATGCCTGAGGTATGATGTTTGTAAAGTGGTGACTCACGTAACCAAGTTTAGCATGAGCTTTCAGCTAGGACTGACCAGGCTTTCTGAAGTGCTGTAGTGTGGAGGTTTCTGTTAGAAGACTCAAATAACGTCCTCTTTAGAAAGGACTGGTTCCTTCCTTCTGGTCACAGACCTCTTGACCTGTGAAACCAAACAGGATACAGAATAAGGGATGGAAGGAGGAAGGAAAATGTTTTTTAATTCCACGGCTTTGGTAACTCTTGAAATTTCCAAAAATATCCAGAAAATCCCACTCCCAGGCTGCTTCTTTCTTGGTTTCCCTTTTCTTTAAATGTTTACATTTTCTCCCAGAATGGTAGTCGGGAGTTCAGGCATTTCAGGCTGAACTCATGCCATGTGGCTCACTACGTGGGGTGATTTTCAGCCCTCATCCCTCTGCCAGCTCTGTTACTTCCCAAAGTCAGCAGCAAAATGAGAAGTACAGTCTCTCACTGAAGATGTTTCTTATTTAGAATTGGCATTTGATAAAGATGTATCCTGCACTGCACTGCTACAAGACATGTGGAGGGAGGCAGACCTGGTGTAGTGTCAGGGCAGGGGAACTAAAAAGCTATCAGAGGAAAGCAAGATGAAAGTGGAAGGGAAATGAAGTAAGTGGGTGATAAAATAATTCTGTTATATAGAGAGAAAGCCAGAAGGATCAAAGGACCTCTTTTATTTGCATTTTATCCTCATTTCTGTTCCTTGCAGTTTCCTTCCTCTGCTGTATATTATTATCACCTCTATTATAAAACTTTCTGGTTGCTTGCAATTATCCCCCCTTTAATCTCATGCTAGGCTCTTCCCCTTTGATCCAGTGCAGTACACGCCTTCTTGCCATATGACTGATTGTGTGACTGCTGCATATATATGTAAAAACATAATTTTTTTTCTACCTAATTTCCCCATTGTGTCTCCAGTTTGTCTATAAAGTCTAGGCAAAGTTGTGTGTCCTTCACAAAATCCTTTCTGCTTACCTCAGTTAGGTATTCAGCTCCCAATAAAAATGTTACAAATGGAAAGCTCACTCTAACATCTTTGTTTTCTTCTTGCATGTCAGTTGCAGTTATAATATCATACAATAAAAGAACACAAGCTACAGAGAGGGACACCTAATTATGCCCTTCATTGCAAGGCTAAGCTGAGTTCAATGAGACGAGACAAACCTGTCACTGGCAAGCCCTTGATTCTGTCTCTTCAACTTATTAAAAAAACCCCACACCTGTCCTCTCCTGCTGCTCCCTCCTTCCTACCAGCCTCTCCTGGGACCACAGCTTGCCCTGTCCCCTGTCCTGCCAACAGGGCTTGACACCAGGGCTGAGATGATACACTGAAGACCGCTGGGACCTAAGGGCCAGGAAAAGAGCCCTGAGATGAGAGAGAACAGGACAGAGACAGTTGGGAAGTCAATAGAGAAGATGCTCCTTCTCCAAAGGACAAGCCGATGCTTCCTTCTCTGGTGGGAAACAGGAGGCAAAGCAGAGCTGCCCAGCTCAGCCTGGCCCCATCCCTCTGCGGAGGGTAGCTCCCCACTCACGGGCAGCTGGGCTCTCACAGGGCTAACACCAGGCAAGACCAGGTGAAGTCCTATTCTCTGTTTTCTCACTGGTTTTAGGTCTGGTTTTTTTTTTTTTTTTCCCCAGCTGTGCTCTAGCTTTTTGAGTGTATGAAACACACTGACCCTGGTTGGCAAGGAAGTCTCATCTTCATTCTTGTTCAAAGGGAACACTGAAGGAACAGTGTATGGATGATCTGAAGTATTTCTTAATGAAATACCAAAGCCCATATAATATTTAAGCAGTTTGTAGCATGAATATCATTAACTAAACCTTTTAATTTGAAAAGAAAAATGACAGAAATTTTCTTCCTTACCTTGTTCACGCAGGCTGAATTCCTGTCAAGCAGCTACAACAAGCACCTGATAGCTCAGAAAAAAAAAAAAAAAGCCACTGAAAAGAGCCATAAAGAGGAGCTAGGAGAACACCTGAACTGTAACTTTCATCCTGGCCTACACAAATCCTCCACAAAGCAACACATCTTCCAGAAAAAGCAAGCTTTTATTCTCCTTGGCTATAAAGAGCATCCGCTCCTCATGTCCTCCGGAGTATCAGGTCTCCCTCCAGATTCATTCCCCATCATTCCTTGACTTCCACATACAGTTACAAACTTCTATACACCACCGACACCATCCTGTCTTCACTATCACCTTCCTTGTGAAGATGAGAGCTATCTGAGACTTAAAAAGAGCAACAAGTGATTTTATTTTGTTTTCCTTCACGTGAGTTTTGTACTAATAACCACTGAACAAAGGATCTGCAGAGATGGGAATGACAAAATATATTTAGATTTTTTGCTTTAAGCTCTTGCACATGCAGGATTGTCCCTCTGGAATTAAATGGGACCATGGTTGTTTCTTATGTTGCTCCGCATTCAAATAAATCCACTAGTAATAACACAAGATGCACTACCTCATTTTATAGTATTCTTATATCACAACATGACCTTGAACATCTTCCCACTGCCACCTTCACAGACTACGCTGCAGAAATACAACGGATTTGTGTATGTTATTAAGTGAGAAGAGAGACCTCAAGATCTTGCTACCTCACATCCTTCACGTACCCCCACTCTCCTCAGCACACTGGCATGTCTCTGATCATGCAACACAGCTTTCTTTTTCTCTTTTTAAAATCTCAAACAATGGCAAGTTTACTGATGCCTCCTGTGCTCTGCCTTGCTGATTAATTACGTTCCCCTCTCAGAAATATACTTCACTTGATATATTGTTGGAGGTTCTAACATCAAGAGCAAGAAACTGGATCTTGCTATGCAGAACTGAAAGGCCCTGCGCTAAAACACCTTTTGCAGCTGTGAGTATCAACACCCACTCATCATGTTGCCTTTTTCAACCTTCTCTGTAGTAAGGTGCATTAGTCAGGCCCCTGAAATAAGCACCTTCAGGGCTTATTTTCCGTTCTCGTGGTCCTCCTTTGAACTCAAGCCAGCCTGTGCCTTCCCAAAACATTAACAACTGTGGTAATAAATATATCTGATAAGAGTTCACAGAACATTAACATCAGCAAGCCAACAAATGGCTAAAAGTGTTGGAGAGCATTACATGCAGGGGATATGTAAAAGACCGTGGAGGCCCTTTAAGACCTCCAAAGGACAGCTGCCCTCCTGGGGAGCACGGATGGGCACAGCTGACTCACAGGGCTGGATGCCTAGCTCAGAGGCTTCAAAGGCTTCCAGTTTGGGAGGGGACTAGGTTGTTTGTCTTGGTGATTCAAGTCACCAACCCTGGAGGTATTTAAAAGATGCAGATGTGGTGCTCAGGGATATGGTTTAGTGGTGGACTTGGCAGCAGCTGGATTAACAGTTGGGCTCAATGGTCTTAAAGGTCTTTTCTAACCTAAACAATTCTATGATTCTTATGATCTACTTGAAGAAAGAAAGAAAGTAGTGGTCCCTGTTGGTTTATTTTTGCTGGGCAGGGGTGTTCTGATTTCCTAGGCTTTAGGAGAGAAATAATGTTTGGTATGCATCGCTACTGAATTCATAGTGGCAGCAATTATCTTAGTAGGTTGGTAAAAGTTATGACACAGTCAGTCTGCTAGTTCACAACATGAACAAGAAGTAGTGGATGGATTGCAGGGCTGGAGCTAGAATATGTAGGGCACTGATGAAATATGTGTGCAAACGTACTCATTGTGTCTGACATTCACAGAGGGGGGATATGCTACGGGTAACTTCTGATGTTGCTCCCAGGAGATGTGGGCTCTGGGGTTCTCTGTTCAGTCTCTCCCGCGTTAGCAGTACAAAGCAGAAGGGCTCTCACAGGCCATTCTGGCAGTTCGGATTTCCTGGGGTGTCAGAACTGCATAGGCAGCCTCCCGCTGCCAGCAACCCAAGGGTGCAGTGTGCAGGGAAATCCCCTAGTGGCCTGCTCTCCTAGGGTCAGCCAGACTCCGTTTCCCCGAGCACGGTGTCCCTCATCGTAAGGGGAGAGAAGTGGACCACTAGATACTGAGGTCTGTCTCAGGTTTTGATGTATTCCCTTCTGATCTTAAGGTGTGATCTTGAGTCTGTGTGGTGCATGTTTCATCAGGAACCAGGTTTCAGTAACATATGTAAAGGCTTTTCTTTTTTCATAGCCTAGAGGCTCAAGGCTGTGCTGAGTCTGTTCAGATGCTGTTTTCTCTCAGATGCCCACAGCCTATATCTCATCCAGAAGCGCTTCAGAACATTTCAGATAAGCAAAGGCTATCCGCCTTCTTGGTGGACTGTATCTTAACCACCCAGCAAGCTGCACAGCAAGCTCTGGTGGGAAGTGAATCGTGCACTGTGCCTAGTTAAATCTGCAAAGCCGATAGAGACAAGCAGGGTGTAATTATCCAAGTTGAAGCTGGCCAGAGCACAGGGCCGTGACTCCTCCTGTTACTCCGGGTTACTTTTGGGGGAAGGGGAGAGTGTGCCATCCCACAATGCAGAAAGGAGATTCTGCAGTGTGTACTGTTCACCTGCTGACTTCAAACAGTGTGTCAAGAGCACAGATACGAAGGACAAGGGGGAGAACGATGCACATGGACTTCAGAGGAAACACTTGGTTACCATAGCTCTTTATCCAGACAGATGGGAAGAATTATTGAATTCTCATTGTAGGGGTCGTAACTGCAGGTGTCACCGGGAAATTCAGAGCAGCTGTCTTAAGGCATAGACAAAGACAGTAAAATTACAAAAGCGGTACCTCCGACTGAGGTACAGTCAGCAGTGAGGTTATCTGAACAAGAACTGATATTCCTGATGACTTGTGAAAGAAGATGAAAATACAGTTTTCATATTGTGAAAGCTGCAGTATTGAGGTCTTCTGCTTCAATTTCATGGTAACACTTCTCTGCCATTCGGTCTCTTCCAATCTAAACTGGCTTCTTGGAATTTGTGAATGGCATCTTTCAACCTCAGCCCTTCTTCTGAGACTTCAGTTGTATTCTGAGCTGATGCAGAACTTGCGGCTGTGCTGATTTCCTTCTTTCACAACAGAACTGTTGTTCTGCTTGTGCTGCAGATAACAAGAACTTGGTTACTGGAGGGGAAGATCAACATCAGACGAGAATCAAGTTGCAAGCAACATTTCTGTCTAGGAAAGCTATGGTAGAGATTAATCCCGTTCATAGTAGTCCTGTTCGGTAAACATTTGAACGCTTTTTTTTCTGACTAAAACTTTGAGGACTTGAGTGTGGGTGCCCTTAGTCTGTATTAAGAGGATGATTGTCAAAATATATTCAGATTTACAGTTGCTTTAAAACTTGCACCAAAACACTTTTTATCAGAAAATGTAACTATGAAGAAGTTAATAATTTTTTTTTCCGAGAAAAATGAAGTATTTGATCAGTGTATCAATCATCTTAATTCAAGCATGGCTTGCTGGAAACAAACTGGATCAGTTTGTTAGTAACCTGTTTGTGCCTAAGCTCCACAAGACATTTCTGGGAGATGTAATCTGAGATACTTAATCCTTTTTCCTCTGTGGGATGGTTCTTCTTGTCAAGAATGTTTTTTCCCTTAATGCACTCTATTCTCTGCCTGGAATGGAACACTGCACTAGGAGAACTGTGACTGTGTTGAATGGAAAAGATCCTGAGGCCTATAAAGCAGAGGCACTAGAACTACCTGCGTGCGTACAGCTCCATGTGAAACAATGCCGCAATGAATTGTTTTGAATTGGAAAATTGTCAAAAAGAAACTTTCCACATGAGAACATTTCTAAATATTTAATTGGTGTGGTAGTTGTGGTCATCTTTTTCAGTCTTTATCCTGAACTTGAGTCAAAACATAGTGTTGAAACATTAGAACTTAAGTGTTCTGATTTCTTACTTGTTCAGCAAAACACCTGCAATTTTCATTGAGGTCAGCTCAAATCGAAGTTTCTAAAAAGAATGATAACTACAACAGCAATAAAACTCTACCCCAATACTAGATTGTGCAGGCAAGCAGTAGGGTGGGAGATGTCTTCTCTCCTGTAACATGCCCTGCTAGGAAGCAACCTTCCCTCTTACAGACCTAGCACTGCGCAGATGCTTTCTTTAAACACTGACAGACCACGTAAAGGGACAACCTACTGCAGTGTGCTCGTGCTGGCCTCGTCCTACAGTGTGTGCACTGGCGAGCAAGCCAGGCGCAGTCCCCACTTACGCAACCTACTGTGCAGACTGAGGGCTTGTTGCCTGCGAGTTGGAACACCTGTGGGGTGGACGGGGGCTTTCCACCGAGAAAACAGGGTGCTGTGGCTAGCCCAAAGGGCTGGCAGGTCGTGCCCATCACCGTAGGGCCGCTTCAGACTGGCACTGCTCAGACTGCAAGTGCAGATCAAAACTCTTCCTTCATAAGAAACCTTCCAGATGTGGAAAGGCTGTGTCTTGAACCATGCGGGAAATGTGGCTTGCTTAAACCAGCTTGGTTCCAGCACAGTGAAGGCCAGAACGCATGTAAACCGTTTCCGAGGATATTATAATCACTCCCTGGCAGGCTATAGCAGACAGAGAATTCTGCCTTGTCAACTGAGCAAATGGCTATTTCTGAGGACAGGCCACCAGACATTGTCACCTAGTTTCTGATTTAAAAATAGACTTTTTAAAATCTGACAAAGGTGTCTGGTGGCAACTTCTTTGATCTTTCCCTGTTAAAACACAATTCAATTTGATGAATTAAATCTACATGGAAGGCAAAGTATGCCATTAGAGGGCAAGCGACGGTCCAGATTAACTTGGGTCAGATGTCCAAGGCACCTATCCTGTTTGTTGAGGTAATCACAATTATTACTCTGAGAACGCTTCTATTCCATTATTTATGCCATCCATATAAGTATAATTCACATCTTTGTGCAATTCTCTGTTTGCTTGAGGGAGGTAAAACAGGACGCACCCCTTTGTTGATCCTACCTTTTGAAAGGCCGGTGCTTGTTGGCCTGCTGTAAAGATAAACTTCTGAGCCCTTCTAGTGTGCTTCATAGCTGCATCCCACTTTTGGCACAAGCTGAGGTAGGAAGTTGAAGAATGGGCTTGTAGGGACAGCAGCCATAGGAAAAGAACAGATGAAAGATAAGACAGTCTGTGCTCATCATAGAGCTGTGCTTAGATGCAGTGGAAATGTTTTACCTTAAGCTGGCAATGATTTCTGCTTCTTTGATCTACCAATGTACAGTTGAGGGAACTGTAACAATAGAGGCTTCAAAATACTTCACATCATATTTTCTAAAGTACCTTAAAGTTATCTGAAAGACATGATCAGACAGTCCCCGGCATGGCAGGCAAAAGGACTAGAAAGTAGTGGACAGCTAATGAACATCTTGTGTGGAGAAAAAGGGAGGAAGAAGAGGAACTTCCCAATGGATTGGGGGGGGGGGGGAAGGAGGGGAAGCCAGTGAAATGTTTGGCTTAGCTGCCAACATAAATGAGTGGGGTGCAGGCCAACACTTTTTAAAGGTCCTCCTGATAAAGTCCATAAACCTCTGCCACAAAACACAGCACCGGAAAATAGACACGCAAGTGCTTAGCTTGTTCTCCTGTCTTTTCCTTTCTTCATCCTTTCTGTACTTGTTGTGGTTTAACCCCAGCTGGCCACTAAGCACCACGCAGCCACTCACTCACTTGCCCCCCGGGTGGGATGGGGAAGAGAATCAGAAGGGTAAAAGTGAGAGAACTCATGGGTTGAGATAAAGACACTTGAATAGGCAGAGCAAAAGCCACGCATGCAAGCAAAGCAAAACAAGGAATTCGCTCACCGCTTCCCATCGGCAGGCAGGTGCTCAGCCATCCCCAGGAAAGCAGGGCTCCGTCATGCTTAATGGTTACTTGGGAAGACAAATGCCATAACTACAAATCATAGAATCATAGAATGGTTTAGGTTGGAAGGGACCTTGAAGATCATCGAGTTCCAACCCCCCTGCCACAGGCAGGGATACCTCTCACTAGACCAGGCTGCCCAAGGCCATGTCCAGCCTGGCCTTGAACACCTCCAGGGATGGGGCTTCATCCCCCAGCTCGCCCCCCCCCCTTCCTTCTTCTTCCCCCAGCTTTATATACTGAGCATGACGTCATATGGTATGGAATATCCCTCAGGTCAGTTGGGGTCAGCAGTCCCAGCTGTGCTCCCTCCCAACTTCTTGTGCACCCCTAGTCTACTCGCTGGTGGGGAGGTGTGAGAAGGAGAAAAGGTCTTGACTCTGTGTAGGCACTGCTCAGCAGTAACAAAAACATACTTGTATTATCAACACTGTTCCCAGCACAAATCCAAAACATAGCCCTATACAAAGCTACTATGAAGAAAATTAACTCTAACCCAGCCAAAACCAGCACAGTATTCCTTTAGCCATCCTATATACCTGTCGGCTACGCTTCTGTGCACTGTAGTTTATCCCTCTACCATGTTCATGTCTTCTCTTCTTACCACTCCCCTTACACATCATAAGAATCCACAGAAAGTTTGACAAGTTCAGTCCATCAGCCTTTTAAATGTGGGATGGGAGAGGTTACTAGTGTTTAAAATGTGTGCTGTTCCAAGGGGCTGGTGGCCTGGGCATGTAATGTAAAGGAGAGCTATTTCTGTAAAGGACAGAAGGTATACACTCAGGCCTGAAAGGCAAGAAACAAACAAATAAAAAAGATAAATGAAGGACAAGTTCTATCACTTTGTTTCTTTCAATTCAGTGCCTAATACACTAATTTCACCACACCAAATACAAGCTGCAGCAAGTACCCCAGGAACTGAGAAAAAGGAGAAACAGGGATGTTTTCTTTCAGAAGTGGTTTTCATGTGAAATTCCAAAGATGAAGTGCATTTTTAGCTACTCATTAGCTTTAAAAATATGCTATACAAAAATCCACTTGAATTTTCTGTAAGATTTCATTTAAGTTCACATACAGATTTTTCTACTGTTTGCAGATTTGATTACTGGAATTGTTTGGGGAAATGTAACCATTTTTCTGTATTCCACAGTTCTGATGAAAGACTGAAATAAAGAGAGAAATACACAGTTATGTGGCTGTGGGCTTGTGTAGGTCAGAGGCTTTTGACACTTACAACACCAAGCACAGAAAGCCTTCCACTTAAGAGCGATGCAAGAGCTGTGACAGCTCATTTCAGCAGCACTGCAGATTTCTTTGGGTCAAGCCAGGGTGCCCCTCCTGTAAGATAAAGCGTAGGATCAACAAGCATTTCAAAAGAGGATTGTCCTCCTCCGTACTGATAAGGAAAACCGAGAACCTTTGAAAGCCAATTTACAAAAGCACAACGGCTGGAGTTGTTCAAGGACAGCATTCTCCCCAAAACGGTGCACAGCTATGGCCGCTTCAAGGGAGCTGGGATCACACACTGGCATCGCTTTTGGTGAAAAAACGGTTTCTCAAAGTCACTTAGCTCCTCTCTTTGTGCCCTCGCAGTAAGTCTATACTTCAAATTACTGCATTTAAGCACCCTGGTACCACTGAAAACTGAATACCTAAATCCCAGAGGCACCTTTGGAAATTTCAAACTCATAAAACAAAGGAGTATATGAATTCAGCGCATTATCTGCACAAGTCTGGATTAGCACATCCTGATTCCACACACATCCAACTTTGTGCTGGAAGTAGCTCTCCTTCTCTATTGTATGCATGCGCATAACCTTTCCCTTAACATCTGTGTCTTTCCTAAGTTAAAAAAGACCTGTCTTAAGTATGTAGCAGGTACGCTTGTTACTTGATTTTAAAGGCTTTTCAACTGCATAACCCACCTGCTCTTCTACAGACAGCTGTAGATTTTAAAGCAGAGCTGCTTTAGAGGTGAGGACTTGCATTCGCTGTCTTGTTTTTAAGGAAGGCACTTTTAAGGTACACGTATGTCCCTTGTTATGTTGTCCAAGCTTAACTGGACTTCACTGTCTTCCGACGTGACAAACTGTGAATAAGAAAAATTAAAAGTGCTTGGACTTAACTGCATAGACAGCCTACTTGCCTGAACAAACATCACCAACCCTAAACGTGGTCGTAACCTTGCAAAACTGTCAGTAATTGCTTTCAGTCTTAACTGAGGTGATAGCTCGGGATGAAGAACTGCCTGGCTTTTCCTGATTCTCTGCTCAGGCTGCTTGGTAAAAGGCCAGTACCAGGCAAGGCCTCTACTTTCCTCTGGTCTTTTTTCCATTCCCTATTTCTGCTCTTACTATCACAAAGTCATATTCTCTAGTACTGAAGCAACACACTCATTCCTACGAAATGACTGTGGTACACGGAAACTTTGCAAGTAACCTAAATAGATGACCACAGACATTATTTAGGGAGAACGCAGTGTGTTTGGGGTTTGGGGAGGGAGAGGAAGGGAAGCTGGAATTTATTTTGTTGTTTTACAACTGCTGTATCCCTAAGTTTAGTTGTTGAATAGCTGAAGCAGCATGCTGAAGGAGACAGGTTCCTGACACCTCACTTCTTCAGACTGATGTTGGTCTCTCACAGACAAACGCTCGCAGGCTTAGCGGCAGTCTGGGGTGTGAACACACCCAGCTGACATCACACTCACTGCCAGAGGTTACAGACTTCTATTAGGAGAAGAAAATACAAATTTTATCCAGCTTCCTTCTCCCTTTACCTTGAGGCTCATATTTCACATCCTAGAGGAAACACACATTTTTCTGATTGACTACTCAGTTATAGCTGGTGCAGCTGAAATGTGATTCAAATCTGCATTTTGTTACTTAAAATCACTATCCATGCAATAAAGAAACCAAGCAAGCAGATCCATGCCCCCTACATGTTCCGCTAGCTTGAGATCCTCCTAACAGATTCTCCGTAGGACCAGGGCTGTTACACAGGAGAGGTGCAGGACACCCAATTACTTAATGAAGCTGAGATTTGTGGCAGTGCTTCATACTAGTTACTTGATTATGAAAACCTGAAACATTAACATTGTGACTCTATGGCCCTGAAACTTAATAAAAAGAATATTCGTGTTGTATCCCAAGATCTCTTATTGCTTGCCCTGGCTGCTTCACCTCACTGTTTGCTTCTCAGTCTTCTACTTGAAAACAGAGAATTGCCTCCTTTATATATTTCAGTTACATCTGTATTAGCAACCCGAACAGGTTCAGTGCCTGTCCTCTGACTCTAAGGGCCAGTGGCACTGCCCTGCTTCTGTCCATGTGGCAGCATTCTCCTCTCCTAAAACAAGTCCCCACGCTGCCTACTGGGAATGGTTTCTGGCTTGTGCCTGGGCATTGCCTGAGGAGCACTGGCTGCATGGATGAAACCCATCCCAAGAGGCATGCTATCAGCACGAGCAGTCACATATCAGTGACCACTTGTGCCCTGTTAAGCTCATTATTTTTGTATCATAGCTATTCCAAAAAAAGGGGAAGCGCTTTTCATATTTCCTTACTAAAGAGAACAAAGTTACGAAATACAATTTCTTCAAATACAGACTTACAGCCAAATGTGCAGAGTAGGGAGTGCTGTGGGGACACAATGAACAAGTCCTTCCAAAAACATGCAACAGCACAATCTGCATTTTAGGAGTTTTTAGACCATGATTTTAGGAACAACTAAAAAAACCCCAAAGTAACCACGCCTGGCAGCCTAACTCTTATTTACTGGGAAATGTAAAATAAACTCTGGAGGCAATGTTGTGTTCTTAAAGAGTCACTGTCAAATTAAAAACAATAGAAAACACTTGCATTTCAAACCTATTTGTCTCCTGGTGTTGTATGTCACACAAACTGCAAAACAGATGCTATTAGCAATATTTTTTTCTTTTGCCTGGTGTGCTGGCAATCTTCAGGGCTATTTTTGTGGATCTTCCGCACAGCAACAGGAAGGAGAAAACATTTTTGAAAGTGTGATTGTAAAACCACAAAATACTAGCTTGGGAACTCGGCCACTTGTCCCTTAAGCTGCCCTTATTTCAAACCAAAAGTAACCCAACAAACATGCACTAAACTCTCTAGATTACCCACCCTTACCAGTCACCGTTTCCTCAGCTATAGACAACCTTAAAACAGTCTTTAAAAAAACTGGCACTGTTGGATGGGCCGTGCTACTCTGTAAATAAAGGTTATTCCCTTCTCTATATCCAGAATCCTTAAACCTACTTCCTCATCTCTTTTTTCCATAAGACAAACAGAACAAAGGAAACTTCTGCCCTTCTAACTTCTGGCTTTGCCAGCGCCTGCGCTCTGGTCTGCTGAAGCGTATTGATCTCTGGTGTAGCAAACCACCCTCTCGGAGGGCCCAGCTGCCCTCTTCTCTCTCTGCCCTCCGGCACGAGTCTGCCCTAGCAAATCAATAATGTATCCCGGAGCCTGCCTTTCCCCGGGGAACGCAGGCTGCCTCCCTCCACCAGCGCAGCTCTCGGCACACACGCGGCTTTCACAGGGGGGCAATGAATGCAGCAGCCCCTCTCCAGATCAAGGGCTACACTGGGCTGGGCTGCCCCAGCAGCAGGCGGGACTCGGGAGGCCCTGACCAGCTCATCGCCGCTCCTCGGGCAGTGGGATACTGCTCGCAGTCCGCAGCACCCGCCCAGGTGTCACAGGCAGGTTGAAACAGAGAAGCAGCCATCCTGACCAGATCTAAATGGGAAAAGAGGTATTTTTGGATAAACAGAGTATCTCAATGGAAATGAGTATTTTAGTCAAATGATGGGTTAAGAGCTGTGCCCTTCACTTAGCCCCCTGCACAATTGTGCGAGGATGCAGTCTTTAATTACATGTGATATTCTAGGGTGGGTTTTTTCCTGTGGGATTCTGGCATCATTTGGTGAGTAGAACAGCCAGTGATCACTTGGTGAGTGCCCGGTCAATAATTTGATTTCTCCTCTGTTCTGCCTGTGCTTGTATGTCCTTATATGCCGAATGTTGCCCTAACTCTGCTCTGCACAGAGAATTAGCCATCGATGCTGCTCAGGGGCTCAGATGGCACAGTAACTCACCAACATTAATGCATCTGTTGTTACACTCCCTTTGGAGCTGAGGGGCAAGTTTTCACACCATCATTACTACTCGAGTGATGAGGGGCTCGGAGTGTAGTTATAGGAAAGTTTCCTCCCACAGCAAAAGCAGTTGAAGACATTCCCCCTCGCTCAGCCCCCATCTCCAGCTGCCCAGTCCAACTCTCACCGCACAGTTCACTGCCTCCGTAGTAGCACTGATGCAATCATTTATGAGATTGGCCTGTAAATCATCTGCACTGCAGGCCCACAAATGGCTGCATTAGTGCGTTTGGGGAACTGGTAGCTGCCGTGCAAAGGCAGGGATCAGCGTATGGGCAGATGTGACGTGAGAAAACAGAATCTAGCTTTGCTATTGCAGAAAATGTTCATTTAACTAAACCTTAAGGCTGGTAAAGAGTATGAACAACGGACGCAGTACTTTGTATTCTCAGTCTGAGACACCTCCAACTTTTGTTTTGCTTACTTTTTCAGAGTCCTTAGCATTTTTCTTTGCACTTTCTTTATTGGGAGTAGAAGTCTGGTGATCTCAGCTGTAGCTGTGACAGTGCAAGTTGGACATCCGAGCAATGGAGCACATACCTGCAGTGGCCAGCGTGCTGGAGTTTAAGTTGCTGCCCAGCATTGTGCAGCAGCTCTGTTGCACAGGCAAACAGAGACTGCAGTTTTGCTAAGCGGCGTTTAACCACGTTGCTCCTGAGACCATCCCGTCTTCCTCAGACCTCAGCTACATTGCTCACTAGACATGTTCCAGTTTCTGCAAAACTGAAACGGGAGCCAGCTGGGTTAAGAGTGCCCAGCTGTGGCTCACCCCCAGAGCACCATCCACCTCACGCACTGAGGAAGAGAGGCATCCTGTGGAAAAAAACACACCATCATGCCATTGAAACCTGCAACGTGAAGAATAAATGCAGGAGGGGGATAAATTAAGACCAAGCCCCGCAAGCGTAATTTTGCAGGTTGTATTTAAAGCAAAGAGAGGACAACGCACCCCATCATCTGAAATCATCTACATTACTGCACGATCATTAGCAGGATTGATGAATGCTGTCCCTCCACAACAAGCCCTTCTGCCATTTGAGCTGGAGGATTAACCTCTATCCGTGGCAAACAGCCATCTTTTGTACAGATGAGCGGCGCAGGGACTTGATGGTTTCTCGCTGTTATTTGGCCACAGCAGAGGAATGGCAAACCACAGGCGCAGCTCCATGCTTCCAGCCCAGCTGGTCTACCCCATTCCCCTCAACCCGGCAGCAGTGACCGGCCCCTCCACCGTTCTGCTTCCTTGCCCTGTATTTTGGGCAGGAGTAGCAGAGGGCAGCGCAAAGGGGTGAGGAGAGGCCGACCAAGGCAGAGGCGGAGGGCCGCACAGCCCCCGCCCGAGCAGCAGCCGGCCCCGGGGCCACCTCGGCTGCGCGGTCAGTCAGGACCCTGCGGGGGCAATGGGCCATCCTCCACGTTTGGGAGGGGAATGGCGGCTGACGAAGAGCAGCTTTGCTGCCTTGGCTCTTCCCAGGCAAACCTTAAATTCCTCCCCTTCAACCCAGTGCGTTTCTTTCTCTTTTGCCTTGCTCAGGAACGCTGTTTTACCCTCTAGCTTCTCTGCCTTGCCACCACATCCACGCCAGCGCCCTTCCCCGCGGGCTGCACACCCCCTGCTCCGCTCCTTCCAGCTGCTGAAGGGGGAGAATTGCCGCACCGCCTGCCCACACCACATCCCCCCCGACCCCGACCTCTCTTTCCCGACCGCCCCCTTCCAGCCCCCGCCATCCCACCGCCTCCTCCCGCCCGCCTTCCCGCCACCGCCACCCTCCCCTCAGCGCCGCCTCCCCTCAGCGCCTCGTACTCTCCCCCCCAAAGTACAATTCCTCCCCTTTCAGCCAGGAAAAAAAAAAAACAAACCACCAGCTCCGCCCGCTGCCGCTTTCCTAGGTTATTAAAAATAAATAAATACAAGCGGTGCGCTGACTAAATTTAGACCACGATTTTATTATTTATCCCCCCCCAAAAAAAAAAAAAAAAAAGCACTGCGTGGCGCGAAGGAAAACCCACGACGCTGCGTTTTGGGCTGACTTCCCTCGGGTTTCTCTCAGCCCCCGGGACCCCACCGCTCCCGGCCCCGCCGCCCCCCCCGTCCCATCCCGCCCCGCTGAGGGGGATCGCGTTTCCATGGCGGCAGCGGCCGTTAAGTCAACGCGGCGCCCTCCTTCCCGCTGCTGGGCGGGAAAGGGCGGGAACGGCGGCGGGCCGACCCGGCCCTGTCATCCCCTCTCCTCCCCCGGAGGCCTCTCCGAGGAGCCAGGAGGGAAAAACGTGAGGGGGGAAAGGGGAGAGATGATCCGGGCAAATCTTTTTGGTTTTTTTTCAGCCCAGAGGATCTGCTGTTACCCCACACTCAAGCTCTGGGGACGGGCTGTGAGAGGGCGCAGCCCTGAGGGGCTACCTCACTGCCCCGGTTTCCAAACAAGCAGTTTTCCCCATCCCCCCCTGGCTAGGTTGGCAATGAGAGCTTGCTTTTTCCAAGGGGTGGCTGGTGTCGCCCAGGAGAGTGCCATGTCCCTGTGGAAAACACACCAGTGGCTTCCCAGGACCTGCTGTGGAGTCCAGAAATGGAAAGTACGGGCCAACACATAAGCATGTGCCACATCAGGGTGAGGGTCTGTGGCCTTGGTCGTAGCCACTTTTGGGAATGCTGGTTTCCAGGACAGCCCTTTTCTGAGTACAGACCAATACCACACTGTAAACCATTCAAGTTTTTACTAAAATATGTGTATTTCATGGAAAACTCAGTTATTAGTATCTCTTTGAAGGTCCCACTGCTGAGCAGGGGGCGGGGTGTGTGTGTGTGTGTGTGTGATGTTGTAGTCAAATCGATCTGAAGCAAAAACTGTTATTCAAGAATATCTCTTTTTTTTTATATAGATAAGCAACATTTCAGTCACAAGTGAGACCAGAAACACCAGCGGCAGCGTTAATTCAACTCTGCTCCTTTTGCTCATAATTTCGGTACTGAAATCTTCCATGAAAATAGAGAACAAAATGTTCTCACAAACACCGGGATGTTGAAATTATATATGACATCATTTAACTTTTAAAAAAAATCAAGAACATTAAATAAAGGCATCAACTGTGTATTGCTAGCGTGTGCGTAACTGCATACATTATGTCATTTCTTATTTCAGGAAATGTAAAGAAATCCACTGCTTCCAAAATTATTCACTCCTCCAACCTGGCACCCAGTTTCAAGTGAGTAGTGCAGAAGAGTAACACATCCTACATGTTCCCTGCAAACTTTGTTTAAAAATCAACTTCAGGAATCCAGGGATGGGCAACGCTCTGCCACAGCTGAACTATATACACATATTGCCTTGTGCTGGAGCCCACTTGGCTATGTAATTGTACAAACTTGTTTGATATTTTGCTTATTATGTTGCTGCTAAGAACTCTCACCCAAATTAAATAGTTTCGGAAAGTTGCTTTCCAAGCACGTGTAAAGATTAGAAGCCCCTTAAGGTTCCATTTATGGGCTATTAATTATATTATTATTATTATTTATGTAATACCCTTCTGTGCTAAGCACTTGTGACTCCATGTGCTTAAGGAGCTTACTGGATGGATTCCAAAGCAAGGATGTTGCAAAGCAGGAGAGGAAAGAAAAAGCCTGCCGCTTCTTAGAGGGAGGCAACATGTTATCTAGGGCTCGTGGAAGAAGTTGTTGTATTTAGGCATATTGGAGGTGAAAGCATAAGAAGAAAGAACAGTAGGTGGGTTTCAGGTGCGTGCAAAGTCAAGTCAGTGGGGATGAGAAGCTAAATTCACGATGGGGATTTAAAAGGTGCCAGCAGTTCCTTTGAAGCACCTTAACTTTTAACGGCTCTGATACCTAATAGCATCCACAGGTTTGAAATAAGAGACCTGTTCCCTCCTGAAATGCCTAGTGTCAGCAAACTGAACAGGGATCTCACTGAAATAGCTATAGGAAATGCTAAAGAGAGAGAGCCACAAGTTAACCCCAAGGGACTTAGGCTCATATTCTTAAAGGTAATTAGGTACCCTTAAATACAAGTTGGACATGTAAATCTTTGAGGCTCAGGATCTTACTTAACTAACTCTGGACTGGGCTGGAGGAAGTCTCCTTAAGCGATTCGCAGCCATGAACCCTTTCCTGGATTGGGATCCTGTTTTGTCTTTCAGAAACTGAACAGAGCATAGTTTTATTATCATGACAATTAGGCTAGCGTGGTGGGGACTCCAATAGTCTCCAGGAAACAAGAGACAGAAGTGTGGGTTGGATAGGAAATGTTATAATCATTAGTCTCTTGTGGGGAAAAAAAACCCCAAACTTGTTTTTGGTCAGCACTGAGGTTTTCCTAATATAAGGAGGCCAGTAAAAGTAAGGAGAGCAAGACCTAATTTATCATGCAGTCGTGCAGAATCTCAAAATTCTCACATGCCCTTTGTTTTGATGGATGTCACTCATTTCACAGCTATATTCCTACATTCTGGGAATATAGGAAACTTGCTTGTATTCATCTCCGGCATAAAGAGCCTTGCAATTGCAGTCAGAATAATTTACACTACATGCAGGAATCCTATAGTATTTTAAATTAATTCCTTGAAATATTTGTATGTGTTCTTTGTTTTGGGCCTCCAGCACATATTGCGTTCCACACATGAGTCTTGAGGGGTTCAAAAGGATTCATAGCATACATTTTCTGAGAGTTACATTATTAGAAATATAGTAATATATTTGCTGCTGTATAATGTTCAGCTTTTAATAAATCACCTTCTCTCTTTGTCTGTCTCTCTCTCTCTTCTGTCCCTGCTGCATACTGTCATAAAACTACAGTTTTTCTCTTTAGGAATCTTGACATTTGTTGCTTTGACATTATTTGGGGTATAACACTCAAAATTTATGAACCGTTTCCTGCTCTAATGTTATGAGGTAAATAAAGAAGAGCTAAATTTAAAACTATCAAAGCTCATTTTTGTACAGTGTGAGAAATTCATAGTAATAGAAATGTTTCTCTGATTTAAGATCCAGTGGAAATCGTTTTAAGTCTCCTGAAGCATTTACAGCCCAAACATTACAGTTTTGCAACATTAAATGACATACCTGCTAGAAATAAAATGTAAAAATGTTTGTTTCTTTTCAGCTGCTGATGGAGTGAGATTCTGGAAACTTGATTTCATTTTTTTTATTTCCATTTTTAATAACTTGGAATGGAGCAAACAGAACAAGCCACCTCCTAAATAATGATGCATTGAACTAATTCACTCCCTTTTCCACAAAAAAAAAGATGTCAAGGGGGAGTCTGAAGCACACTCCTCTCTCTTGCCGAGCTTCCTGTGGAACATCTCCTCCCAAAGGACTGAGGAGGCCCTTTGCAGCTCCTTTCCTAGTCTCCACAGAGCTGTACAGCTCTCATCTTCTTGCCCCTTCTCACAACTTCTCTCTGTCCTAAAAGCCTTTGCACCCTTCCACACCTGGCTGGACTAGAGCTGCGTGTTTGTACTCGTTGTGCACAAGGGAATGGCATATGGGCCCTGAAAATTGCTGAGGATCACATCAAGGCCAGGTTACTGCAGCTGAAGAATCATGAAGGATCACAACCGTAGTAGGAGGATTGTCGTATTTTGAGAGCTGTGTAGGACAGTCATAAATACTCCCACACAGTAGTTGCTGTACAGGCAGTGTTCTCTGTGGTGACTCTTATGTGCTACAGGGGCTGCTGGAACGAATTAAGGGAATTCAAGGGCTGCTAAAACAGATTCAGTTCCTGATGTCTGCGGATCCCCTAGAATCCAAGCAGAAAAAGAGCTGCCAAGGTACGTTAAGTCACTTCTGCATCCCTTCCCCCATCTGTGCCTTTGAGAGGTGATACAGCTCAGCATTTGGTGTCTCGTTATCCAAGTTAGCAGATGTGGTATAAATGTAAAGGGTTTTCATAGCCGGAAGTGGTAGGTGGAGACATCCTAAGCGCTGGAGCAAGGCTAAGACACAGCTGCCAGGGAAACTTGGGTGGGTGAGTGGGAGGAAGAGGCAGGAACATGCCTGGCAAGAGAGGGAGCCTTCCCAGGGATGAACACAGCTGAGAGTGACAGAGAGAGTGTAACTGAGCAGCAGTGGCTGGGGTGGGGTTTGTCCAGCACTCAATTTAAGGCCAGATGTGGAACACAACTCCCTGCATTGTGTCCTAAGGAAGTGAAACCGGAGATGTGTGAGTCTCCTCTCTTAGTGCTCCCCACCTTTCCCCTATCTCCAAGTAGAAGAGGAAACTTTATGGAATGAGGGCATTCTTTCCTTAAAACCAAAACAACCTTTTCATTCCTCCCAGTATTCCTTTCACAGTGTTTACTAATTGTGCTGTTGTTACAGCAAAAACAGTCTGAGGAACTCCAGTCTGCTGAAGCAGAAAAACATTGTTCTGAACTGAGACCTAGCCCTCAGCTTAGAGGTGGAAAGTAAGCATCAGATGATATGCATGGAAATTCCAGCTGTGTTACCCTCTTTATAGGGTCTAATGCTGTATTTGTTCTTGAAGCCAGCTCTGGGGGAGCATCACCAGGAGGCCTTCCAGGGACCAAGCTGGCTGGAGCAGTGTTATGGTTTGAGAAACCCATAACAATTTATTGTCATTTAGGCAATCATTCTATCACCCGATGACCCCTCCCCACCCAGGAAGGGGAATCGGGAAAAAAACAAGGAAACCCGGGGGTTGAAATATAAACATATTTAATAGAGTAAAATTAGATAATTAACCTTAATAGCACTAAGGAACCAATATTGATCCCAATACCAATACAGAATATGCACAGATTATACTCAGCCCATTCTATCAGTAGGGAGCTGTGCACTCCCAGCAGTGGACAGCAAATGTCAGACCCTGCGAGCGCTATGGCTTCGGGAGGAAGGGAGGGCCTCAGGAGTCCGGCACCGGGGCAAGAAGTTCTCAGGGTGGCAGCCATGAAGGGAGAGAGCCTGAACTCCTCAGCAAACTTTCTACTTTATATTGAATGTGACGTTCATGGTATGAAATAATCCTGCTGGCCAGCTTGGGTCAAGTGCTGAGGTCTCGCTTCTCATCCCCATGCACGGCAAGCTCCAAAACACTGAAACCTTGAAACCCACACACCATAGCTAGATACAAAGTAAGTATTTTCACAAATTCAGACATTGGAGTCTTCTAACAGTGCAGTCTTTGCATGTATTAGAAGAGAACTTAGTCCTGCGTGACTCAAACCAGGATAAGCAGCTAGCAGCCACTGCTACCCACAAGGGTATAGGGAAGATATTTTGGGTGTAGGCTGGTCAGAGGCCATGCTCCCACTAAATCTGCTTGCTTACCAACTTCTTGGAGGGAAAAAAAATCACTAATAATTAGGTCCTGATTTTATTGGAAGATCTTGCAACAGTAATTGAGAGGTCTGCCTGTGGGCTAAAACAGCTCTCAGACAGTTGCAAGTATGAACTTGACACAAAGCACTAGTATAGGAGAAAAATCTGAATTCCAGACAGGAACTGTAGATGTGCACATAAATGACATTGTCAGTTCTGCCCAGGAGCTCACAAGCTGGTGTTGCAAGTGACATAGAGATAGAGGTGGCTCTGTTGGAACTGGAAGGCAAGGGCATGTCAGCTACAGGCACAAAGGTGGTTTTTTAAATCCATGCGAGTGTAGCAATCTTCGACCTTGATTGTAAGAGGTTCCTAAAGGCTGTTGCTCAGCAAAAGGCTAATAGAGCAAAAGCAGATTAGACAGTTGTTAAGGCGCTTTTTTTTTTCTTTCCTAAATGAGTTGTACACATCTGGGTTTGGTCCCTTTGTTCTAGGAGCAGTAACAAATATTTGTCATGTGAACATATTCTCTACAGACTTCAGAAAGATAACTCGTATTTAAAAAAACAAGCTTTTCATTTTGTCTCTGCAGACAGACAGGATCTCACAAATCAATTGGAGCAGAGAATATAAAGAAGCTAGAGAAACAAGTCTGCCTACTGGAACTGGAGATATCATTTCTATATCCTTTTGCAAAATCAAAACTGAAAGCATAGGAACTTCAAAATGCTGAAGTGAACGTGTTCATCTAGGAAAGTATACTTAAGTCTCTTCTAGGGGAAGAATTATTCATTTGACTTACAGTAGGAAAAGAAGATGATTTCCTTTGTTTAAGACTCCATGGAGAATTCCTTATTTGGAAACTGTGTGCAGTTCCCCATATTTGGGAGAATCTGTTTGCTGTTTCCTAAGGGTGTGTTCCTAACTGTGAGAACAGCCTAGATTTTAAAGGCAGAGGACTTTCTTCCCACTAGGAATGCAGTCTACCAAGCTGCTTCAGCTGCTTCTCTGCCCAACGGAACATTTGTCTTTCATTTGGATATTGAATTTAGTTATCTGTTTGGAGAATACAGATTGAACGTCCGTCTTGTTATTACATCCTCTCTGCATCCTAAACTTAAAACAGGCAGATAGTAGTAGTTTTAGCATTTATCTGAAACAACAGGTGGTTTGATTAGGAAAATAAAGGACATAGCAATAGATGAGAAATTATGCAGCTGGAATAAATTAAGTGTCTCCAAGTAAAAGTCTGTATTTACCATGGCTCCAAGAGTGTTTTGCATTCATTCACGAAAGTGACAGCATAGGATTTTGTAGAATGGGGGTTTTATGCATGGCAGCAAACTAGAAAATGTCAAAGTGACTGGGAAAATTCCTTAGGATTTATGTTTTGAGTTAATGCTTAATCAGACTTTGCAAAAGCCAACCAATCTGATAGAGTGGTGAGATAGGAGTCAGGTCAGACACAAAATCCCTATTATAACATCGGTAATAACATTATAGCACCATAACTAGTAGCTTTGTTTTCAAAGCAGGCTGTAAAATGTGCTTTCGGTTGAAATATAGTGTATGTAATTAGATTTTCCTGCAAAACTTGTTTCTGGAGGGCTAATATTCCCAGCTGCTCTGGGAAAAAAAAAAAAAAAATCAGTGAAAAGCTATAGAAAACATGTCAGAACTCCAAGCAAAAGAAAAAAACCCTAAGTTTGCATTTTTCATAGTCTCATTAACTTGTACGTATTTCTGACTTCTCCATTTCTGCAGTATCAAAGTGCAGCTCCCTCTCACTGCTCACCAAAAAGTTGTTGGGGACAAATATGAAACAACTGTTTGACTTTGCCTGACTTGCATTGAATATTCGCATCTTATTGTTTTGAGCATTTTATTTTCTCCTTGTGTGGCTGTGGCATTCCTTGAAGGGGATCTACGTGCCCACGAGCCAGGTGGTGGAACCTGGGCAGATGCTATTGTTTGCAAGAGCAGAGGCAGTTCATGCAGGTAAGCGGACTAGTGCAGTATTTCTCTTGCTAGTACAACAGTCATGGTCAGATGTCCTCTCCAGACCTAAAGGGCTTACAGTATCACAGTATCACACTATCGTCAGGGTTGGAAGGGACCTCTGGAGATCATCTAAGTCCAAACCCCCTGCCACAGCAGGGACACCTACAGCACATTGCACGGGACGGTGTATAGTCGGGTTTTGAATGTCTCCAGTGTGGGAGACTCCACACCCTCTCTGGGCAGCCTGTGCCAGTGCTCTGCCACCCTCAGAGTAAAGAAGTTCCTCCTCATGTTAAGATGGAACTTCCTGTGCTCCAGTTTGTGCCCGTTACCTCTAGTCCTATCACTGGGCACACTGAAAAAAGGCTATTCTCGTCTACCTGGCACCCTCCCCTTAAGTATTTATAAGTATTGATAAGATCCCCCCTGAGTCTTCTTTTTTCTAGACTAAAAAGCCCCAAGTCCCTGAGCCTTTCCTCATAAGAAAGATGCTCCAGTCCCCTAATCATCTTTGTAGCTCTTTGCTGGACCCTCTCCAGCAGTTCCCTGTCCTTCTTGAACCGGGGAGCCCAGAACTGGACACAGTACTCTGTGGACACAATACTTATGGGCCAGAAGAGAAGTTACAAGTCTCCATCCTGTTCTGGTACCATTTTACCCGCAAAAAGGAAGCTGTAGGCCTCATTTCCACATTCTACGTGTGGTCAGTAGCTGCATCTAAGAAAGACACAGTATGGAGGCTGTGCGTGGGCTACACGTTCTGCATCCAGGCAAGTTGCTCCTAGCCAAATAAAGAGCCATTCCAGAAACAGTTGGGGGCTGTGGTGTACTGTCAGTCCCCCCAAGGACTGAAGGGGAAATTAGTCATCTACAGTGGAGGAATAGGAAGGAAAAGATGATAAACAAAAGAA
The DNA here is from genome assembly GCA_017639485.1 of Pluvialis apricaria. NCBI lineage: Eukaryota > Metazoa > Chordata > Aves > Charadriiformes > Charadriidae > Pluvialis > Pluvialis apricaria. The sequence goes on along the minus strand of CM030008.1, from coordinate 138,293,809 downwards.
AAAGAGTCACATGCTTTTTTTTTTTTTACTTCTAAACCTGAACTTTCTCCTGATGGAAGTAATGTGGCAGCCAAGGATTTCAAAGGGAGGAGAGACATAAAATCGTTATTGTAGGTGACCTTAGCTCTTGCTTCCCTCTTTTCCCTCCTTTTCAGTGGAGCATTGCAACTTCTTTTTTCTTTTGCTGTGTGCGCATCAGATCAAGTAAGCCAAACAGTGTCTGTACTGCTGCAGAGAAAGGTGAGAAATAAGCCTCGCGTTACCTGGAGCCCTGCGCTACAGGCCCACCCCATCATTTGGCAGCCAGGAGAGAGGGCTGTACCCACCCATGCTAGGGGCACAGTTTTGCCATTATAACTCTGTAGTTAGTTAAAGTATAAATATGTTTCCTAGATTCCACCTTATGATAGCATGAAAATCTCTGAAATTTTGCAGTATCTAACTAAGTAGTCATAGTAGCCTGCTGCTTACACTAGAGCAAATCTCTTCGTTGCTAGTTCTTCCAATATTTCACCCTTTCTCTCAGATTTGGCCCTTTAAATCGCTTTTGTGTTTTTGTTGGTTTTTAATGACAGCTATTATTTTCCTTCCAAAGGAACCTCATACATGACTTCTGTGCGAAAATCTCACAACGTAAATCAGTCTCATGATTTTTATGAGTTTGTAGTTTTGGCAGTATTGGTGATTTTTGAAGAGATCAGAGACTCTCAAGTCTTTAATATACAACTGTTAATTAGATTCTGCTGCAATTAAATCTAAATAAAGATTTGCTGTCTAAGCTATTTAGCTCTGTTAAGACTGTTTAGCCATCAAATAAACCTGCTTTGTTGTTATACCCAAACAGCCCATATTGCAAAAACTCAATAAAGCCTCTAGGACCATTGTTTCGGCTTTACACCTAAAAAAGAATCTAGACTTGCGCTATTCATCCAGTTCTGATCAAATCAACGTGAGCCTGAGCAGACAGTACTTCTCATGAAATAAGGGCTGAATATTCATTCTCCAAATTTAACAGCGGTTCAGACAGAAGCAATTTTTTAGACAGTTGTAATCTGAAGTGAGAAACGTGAGATGACGATTAAGGCTGGCTGAACTGTAAGAACAAACATACCGTCATAATGCTCCTCAAGCACTCCAGAAATAGCCCCCATTCAGCTATTTTGAGAGCACATATTTGTGTGTACGCTCTATTAGGTCTACTCATTTGGTCGAAGTTAGGAGTGTTAATTATTTGTCGATTTGGGCCAGTAATTCTGACATCTGCTTAACAGTTTCCTCACTGTTCAAATGATCATCATCTTTAGCCTAATGTACCGTCTCGGGATAGAACTGTTACAAGCCAGCGCTAACCCAAGGAACAAATATAAAGAAATAATATGACATTTCCTGACAAGTTTTGGCAAGGTTGACTTTAACAGTTGCTGTGAGTATGAAAGTATTTAGGAGATGAGCACACTTACTTGTTACCAGCTGTCATTGTTTTATCCTTAGTCTTGCACCATGGGTGGTTTTTTCCCCATAAAACCATAAGCGCCATTGTTGGAGTTAAGATTATGCAGGAATTCCACCTTTTACTTTTTTTGACATTGACAATCCTAATGGTTGCAAAGAAAAAGGAGAAATTGTGTCCCATAAAACATTGGATTTTTGAAAGAAACAGCAATGCTTGAAATTTTCATAGCGTCTGATTTAGAGAGGCCTGACTTACTGTGACTGCTCAGTGCTGCTCACGGCTACACAGGCACTATGATGGCAAAGAAGCCACGGAAGGAAGTTTACTAGTAAATTTTACAGAAGTTTGCTGTGTTTATATTTCTCCATACACACATTTTTCATAGTAGCTGTTGCTAATTCTTAGAGTAAAATAAAGTGGTTGGGTAAACACATTCCCAGGATTTCAGTAGAATGTTTGTTTGGCATTTCAGGTCACTTCTCCCAGAAGCACTCACCTGTGACAGATTACTATGTCTACTAATTTATGTCTCAGCCTGTTTTACATTAGCTTGTCCTTTCCTGACTCCAATAAAGATTTGTTTATTTAGTTTCTGGCAGATGTGCCAAGCTTGAGGATTAAAAAAAAATTAAGAATTTCTCCCCCACACACCCCCCAGTCAGGTGCCCCCACACTGTGGTTATTTATTTTGGGCAACATTGTTAGGTTCTTTTATTTGCTTTCTGGTTTCTGAGCTTGAGGGTGGACCTGACTCAAGTTTTCCAAGCCCTGTGCAAGCTTTAGGGCTTATTTTATTTTATTTTTCTTTAGAAAAGATCTGTTCTATTGCAATCGCTCTATTCCTGCAACTCAAATATTGAGAAGGAAAACTTATTATAAAATGAGCTGCAAAAAAACGCACAGAAGCTGGCACCTCCACGTTGTGCATTACTTAAACAAGACTTAGAGTTCAGAAGTGGTATGCAGTGGGCTGTTTGTTGCAAGATGAGAACAGTAGGTATCCATATTAATTGTTGTATCAAAATATTTTGTTCTAGCCAGAAGTAAGAAAATTGCAGTTAGTACGTGATCCCAATTCTTACGTGATCTTTGGAAAAAAACACGCCTGTACTGCTCTATGACCAAGCCAACAATTCCTGAGCAGTAATTTATAATGAGAGCAGGCCAAAAAGGCTACCAGCATCCAACCAAAAACCACCACTCATGCAGAACAAGTCTCGCAGAAGATGAAGGTGCTTTTCCAATTCTAAATACTTACAGCTCCCACTTGTACTAAATCTGTGAAGTGTGTCTCCACAGCTCACTGATGTGTGGCCTTTTCCCCCTCGAGATGTATATTCTCTGGTGGCTGCCCTCTGCTACGCTGCACCCTCCTCCCCAGCCAGCCTGGCAAGGCAGTGCAACGACCTCCAGCCCCTCCAGCCTGACTGGCCTCATTTGTTCAGGCACTGTTACAGTTACTGCTCTTACCGTTTTGGCTACAAAGCTATTATTCTGTAAAGAATTTGAGAGTAAAGACTTTCATCCAAGTGCACACAGTGAATTTCCACTCCCTCAGATGAAACAGCCTAGTAGAATTCATTCCCTGCCTTTTCTTGAGGTGCAAATGGGAAAAATACATTGCAATCTATCGCATTCAGGAAAATTGCTGGAGGAGGCAGAGATTTTTCCTCAGCCTGATCTCAATTACATTTATTTTCTATTTTAAATACGATCTCGTGTGCTCATAGCAGTTTCAATGCTTAGAGTGCTCTGCCATGGTCCCGAATAGAGCTTTGTATCTCTCAACTCCATTTTGTGATACTGACAGTATCATATATTGGCCCAATTTTTATTTGGTGTCAGACACTGAAAGCCTAAAAAGAAGGTGGAGCTCAAAACCAAGTAAAAGGAGTGAAGCCTACATTATATTTGCCGCCTGCACAACTGGGGCAGAAAAACATTACAGAAAGCTCCATGCCATGGACTACGGCTCCACTAGACGTGTTTTAAGGCACCCAATACAGATGAAACTTTTGCAGGCACAGAACCCAAAGCATTAAACCGTTACAAACCCAGTAGAAAAGAAAGTTTGGAGATGTAATTGTCATTGCTAAATCAGTTGTTGTTTTCAATTTGCTGCATTGATCTAATTCCATATAATTTCAGGTATTGTTTGTCCTCCCCCAGTATAAAGCCACATTTAAAATAACCCAAAAACCTCTATGGACTGATCTGCACTTAACATGGTCATGCGGTACAGCTGTGGCATTAGGCATACGAGCCCATACGCTTCTTGGCATTTAAAGCAGGACTTGAGGAAAGTAAATTGTGTCTGTGTCAGCATGCAGAAACATAAAAATACTGTAAAGAAGTAAAATACTGAGCATTGACTACAAAATTACTTATGACTAGCCTGGATTTGAGCAACCTTCTTGAGCCTCTCAGCCACAATACTAAAATCTGCAGACAAATCAATAGCCACAAGCAACATACAGTGTTTAATTTTGCAATTAAATTTTTGATTTGTTTAATCAGGGCAGAGAATGTGCTAGAAACGGCTCGTGGGGAGGAAGCAATGGTGCTCAGGAGTCCCGTAACGTCCCTGCCGGAGGAGCCAGGCTGGTGGTGCCGTTGGGTCTCCGTGCGGTTCGGCAGTGTTGGTTATAAAGCCGCGTGGCTGACTCACTCCTTCCTGCAGGGTGTCGGGCAGCCTTGATGCTGCATAGGCCTGAGCGACGGCACGTGTCGGCCGTACGCAGGAAACGTTTCAACTACCTCTGCTTGAGTGGATTAAAACCGATAAAACGTGTGTCACCAAAGACATTTTCCTCTGTTATTTTTTTTCTTTTTCAGGGTAAAGCTTGGGCTTCTTATTTGTCCATATCTTTCCTAAAGAACACGAACTAGGGCACGTTAACCCCAAGTGGTCAGGTAGAGCTGTTTCCTTAAAGAGAAGATGCCAGTTTTAACATCATATGACATATTTGTGAGCATTTTGAGACAGGGCATTTAGAAAATCCATGGAGACTCAGATATCCTCCTGGAAAATATCAGTCGGTTAAATTGTTTAGAGGTAAAAAAAACCTTTTAGCACATTGCGATGCTGAAGTACTGAAAATATTTAACATGTCTGAATAAATAGTGAAAGTGGAGGATTTTGCAGATGAGTGGAAAATGAGAAAAGAGGAATTATTAATATTCTAAAATGCAGCAACACAGCACATTAAGTAACTTAAATGCCTGTAAATGTAATACGGACTAGATGCAAAAATAATAGGGTTTTTATTTCTTTAGAAAACAGAAGCGATATACCTAGAGCTCTGTGATAATACAAGGGGGAAATCAGAAAAAGCTGCTGCGTGCAAATCTGCCTCCTGCCTTTTAGTCTCCCCTTCCTAGTGCTGAAAGGGTTTACCTGTGCAGACGCATACACGCAGACACATACAGTGACATGTTTACAGTGACTGCATGTTTAAGAAGTTACTGTCTTGTTAGCTGAGTCATGATACCTGTTCCTGCCTCTAAGCCCTTGCAATAAAATCGGGTGAGACTAAAGCATCACTGAATGTATCTTAGCATCCCCTGATTAATCTTCTTAAAACTCCAACGACGTTTGTGAATAAATGGTATTAACCTCTGCCTGGTGGTTGGACTCAGCAAGTGTCGTTGCAATGCATTTTGCCTCCTGCATGGGCAACGGCAGCAGTGAATATTGGAAACAACGGCTTCTACACACACACATATTCAACATAGAAATCAGAATATGAACCACAGTTACTGAGGTCTGTACGTGCTACGCAGTTTTAGTTAGCACAAGCATGCCTACTGATGCTGCTGAGCATCTTGGAAAGTTAAGCATACGCTCCAGTGGAGACTTAAGGCACCAGCAAACTGGTTCTGTAGTATCTTAAGAGGGTACAGTAGAAAAGGTTGCTTTACCCTCGTGTCTCCAGAGGTTACTGGCCACCTCGCCGCAGAACAAGCAGAGCAGAATGAACTATATATTCCTGTCGGAGCTGCTCCCATTCCCGGCTCTTTACATGAGCTTAACCTTTTGAGAAGGGTGAGTTGATGCTGTTCATAAGGAGGTGGCTGCAGCACAGCCATGAATCTGTTGTAGCCTGATGTTCTCTCTGCTTGCATGGGCAACACCAGCTCCCTGCTGACCTTAGCTATGTCCGCCACCACCTTGGTGTGACTGAAGAGAACTCACCTGCCATCTCAAAGCCCCTTGGCATAGGCTGGGCAGTCTGTGTCAGAGCTAGGAGGCTCCTGATTGCTAGCCTGATCTTGTTTATGCCTGGACTGGCTCTGTTGTGTCAAAATGTGCTGTGGCTGTAGATTGGGGAAGTTCAAAAGATGACCAAAGTCATTTCACTGTGACACAGGTAAGGACTTAGACCTCCAAAAGCGCTTTTTAATCCCTTGCTGTGTTTGTTCTGCAGAACATCCTACTAGTACCAACGTCGATGTACATTACAAACCTCAAGGTTTCTCCTTCCAGCACATCTACTCTACAGTTGGAAAATGGAAGCAACAGTTCCAGTTCTGGCTACCTAAAAGCTGAAGCGTCAAAATGTAAGTGTTCAGGCTGATCTCTGACTTCCCTTGCCTATAATGCCACTGCTTTCTCAATCTGTTCACATCTCATTTTGACAAAAGACAATTATCTTTCATAAAGTTTAAGCCTTTAAACGTTCTTCAAAAGCAAATTTTTAACTAATCAGCAAAATACATATTGTCCTTTGGGATGGGGACAAGATCATTAGCTGACAACAGCAGTGCACACAAGTGGCAAACTATTTTAAACTCACTGTTGTAGTGTCTAATTTAGAAAATAAATTATAAAATTGAAACTGAAGCTTTTATGGAGTTTGTGGCACAACTAATATGATCAGTCCTTTTTAAAAAATGATACATAGGAAGCTCCAATAAATATGCATACTTGTATGTGCATGGTTAACGTGCACTAGGAAAACTTCACCCAGATCTGGAGACAGCCACAGCCCTTTGTCACTGTTGATACATCTTTCTAACAGCACGATTAGGGATAGAAAACATAGCATTTCAGACTCCAATATTTCAGTTTATATTGCTTCTTATGGTACTGTAGCTAAAACTTAGGAAAGTGCACTAGTAAGCTGCAAGCTTTGCTCCGATAATTAAAGCATTGTGAAATTCCAAGAGAGCTCCCTGGCTTTTCTTTTACAAGCACTTGGCAGGTCATAAATAAAGCATGAGAAAAACAAAGGCAGTAAAATTGTGCCAGCCCCCAAAGCACCTGAAAGTTCATTTAATTGCCAGAAGGATTTTCCCAGTGAAGGAAAATTGCTCATATAAAGTAAGATGCAAGGCAATTGATGTTGGCAGCATTCAGTTTGCCTTCGTATCTTACCCATTTCGTTTTATTCTACCGTATCACAAATTTCTATAGTGTTAGCAGCTGCATACTGGATAAGTTCAGGTTTGGTTAATAATGAACATGTCCTTAGAAATTCTACAATTTTTACCATTGTGGGGAGTCAAATGCATTACGATCAAAGATGTATTGGATAGCCAAGTGCTTCTAATAAGAAAAAAACAAACACCAAAGATGTTGCGTAAGATACATTGAGTTTGAAGTTGGGGTAACCTGCATTTTTGTGAAAGGGATTTACTGCTGCAGCATGAACTGCTCAGCAACAGTGCTCCCCCCAAAATTAACCCAACTCAAAACTGAGGAACTTTTCATAACAGCCAAGTCAGTCATTTCTGAATCTGTGATATGTCTTGGTTTTAGTCCATTTTATTTTTACATAAATTCCTCTGTTTAGTTTATACAACGTTAGGAGGAAATACCCAAGGCAAAAGATGTTTGTAACAGCCTATCATCTGTTGTATGTAACTCGTAGAGCCTGATTCTGCAAAAATACCAGTCATCTGAAACTAAGAGCAGCGTGCAGAGAAGCCTCCATCATTAGTGCCTGAAAAAATGTAGAAACTTTTCAGCAAGTTAGTTTGCGTATTTTTAAAAGACCCTGGATCCTCTGGACAGGTAATTGGAAATGCAGATATACAGAACCAAAATCCATCCTCCGGTCCTCAGGCTACAGATACAAAATTTCATTGACTTCCAAGTGCAACTGAAAGTTATACTAAATATTCTAGATTTAAGTCTGTTCTGTAGGCTTGTATTCTGATTATTTTTTTTTTTCTTACTGTGCATCTGCTGGTATGCGTCATTCATCATCAGCTCCTCCATGTCTGTCATGAGACATCGGTGTATTGTGTGCAATACCTACTCGGATCTACTTTGGACCTACAAGATCCAGAAGAAAGACCATGTTCATGGCTCAATACCTGCTAACCTCTGTTTCCCCTGTGAAGTCCTGGGATTTGTTTTCTGGCAGTGGAACAGAAATGAAACTCAGGAAGAAATCACAATTCCAGTAACCTACAGGTTTAGTTCCCAGCCTAGAAATCCTGCATACAAAACTCAATGTTTTTGCACAGTCTCGGCCAAATCAGCGGGACTACCTTCTGGTGGGCCTGCAGTGCCCTCCTACCTTTAAAAGATGGAAGCTGTACTAACAACTTAGGAATAAAAAGCAAAAAGTTATATATATTTTTACAATTATAATTTGTTATTCTAGGACTGCGCTGTTACATACTGCAGTCTCTAAAAGAAGTGCATGAGGCTGTGCACGTGTAAGCTTCTTTATTAAGCTTTTTATGAGCAGGTATAACAGACTTGACAAGAAATTAATGGCTAAATATAATTTTACAGCTACATTTATTTTTATAGTTTCCTGAAAGTTAAAGTTTGTACAGACTTGCTTTAATTAGCTAATTATAAAACAATTCATAATGCCAAGCAGCTATCAGTTGACGTTATCTGTGTATGTCAGCACCAGTTTGTTTTGCTGAGCTTTTGCTTAACTCATGACTCCCTTTAATTATTGTACTCTATGAATCTATGAAAGGTGAATAATCCAGCTTCTCCCACAATAGATATTCTCAGATATTTTCCGCCCGTTACTGTGTTAAGAATCTAATCATAAGCAGCAGCCACTTCTAAAGAAATACTGATCTAAAGAACTGGATGCCAATCTAAGGATTTCCTTGGCAGACGTAGCATCGCCTGACTTTCTGTGGCACTGTTTGCCATGGCTGACTCACCCACACGTGAAAGCTGCTGTACCACATTGCTTTGTGAAATGAAGAATAAAGGACAGATAAGTCTTCGGCCCAAGTAGCTAATGAAAACCTGGAGTCTTCTGGATTGCTGAAGACAACTACCAACTGGTTTTTCCATGCGGCCCTGTATGCTTCACAAATCCTGTTTCCCTCAGCAGGGAACAGGAGGGAGCGTCACTGTATCTGCCAGCATTCAGGTGGCAACAAAGCTTTCCCAGGCCTTTCTCAAGGTCGCGTACCCAGTGTCGCTCTGGGTCTTCACTAGGGCTCTCTTTTAGCTTTCAGCCCCTCTGCTCTTTTGCCTCACAAACTTTCAGCAAGCAATAGACGCATCATATGAAATTGTCACCTGACCAAATACAAGATCTGGAGCTAAAGCTTGCCAAGACACCTATGTTCAGATGTCTGCCTGCCTAGATAGGCTCAGTGGAGTCCACAGGGTGATTCTGTTTACCCTAAAAGACTCACAGTAGCTTGTCCGCTAAATGGCTTTTCAGCCTATGTCTGAGCTGAGCTTCCAATGCAGTCAGTGCAGTGACAGGCTCTCCGTGGACTCTAATGGACACACACCTCAGATGTAGATGCCTCCACTGGTTTCCTGGCATCAAACCAAACTCCATCCTATGGAATCAGTTAAGTACTTCAGTTTCTCAAAACATCCATATGGGACTGGCAAATACCACGCAGGATCTATGAGTCACCCACACACTTTCTGACCAGCAGCTGAAGGCCAAGTGAGATGCCCTAAAACATCCGAAATTGTGTGAAATAGCCATGTTTGGGCAGTTGAATTGAGCCCTAGCTCCCTTGATGTGCAAGGCGTTTCTTTTATAATTACTAGAAAAGCAAAAGCACCTCCTGGGTTAAGTTCATCTTGTTCCAAAGCAGATGCGTGAAACAGATGAGGTGAACATAGCCAATCAAGGTGAGATGCAATCTGGTGCTGACATAAATCTTACATGTGCCTTTTTTTGTGTGGAAAACCATGCTTGTGTTAAGGGGAGAGATTGCAAGTGTTTCATATATGTCACCGTAAATTAAGACTAGCAGCTACATTCCTCAATTCTAAGGAGATTTGAGTACTTCAGTCTTCCTAGGGCATGCAATTAGGTTCTTTTTCCTTTAATTAAAAATGTTTCTCGTTGTTCATTCTCCTTAAGTTTACTGTTTGTTAAGAAGCCTGGCTTCTTTCCAGAAGGCAGCTTTGATGCCTCTCCTGACAGCACAACTCGGAGAAACACGCGGAATTTTTATTCTTCATTTCCATCTTATCGGCAGCAGTCAGAAATAAATAATGTCCAGCTAAAACTTGGAAAGAATGATGACCATGACAAAGTTCTAGGGAAAGAAAAAAAATCAAACTAAGTGAAAACCTCTGTGAAGTCTGTCAAGGATTTAAATGTCATTCTGCAGACAGCGCTTACCTGGGGCTGTCACAACGGCATTTTATTAATAGGAGTGTGCATATTAAGTAAGATGATAAAGTACAGAGAGGTGAAACGATTTGAAAACAGTCTAGCACAAGACAAAAAAGTCGAAAATCATGCTGGGCATGGTAAGAGTAAGACCTGCCATACTGGCTGAGACTGAAGATATGTGCCTGCCCTGGCGTCACACTGCCCGGCAGCGCCCCAGGGCAGTTACGAGCGTAAGAGCAGTGGGGGAGACGCCATACTTCCCTGAAAGCAATGGTGGCTCAGGGACTGCAGAGTATGAGACAGCACTGAATAGAGGGCCCTGACAGCGTGATTCAACAACGCAGGCAGCTTTAAAATCAATACTGGCATTTGGTGGAAAAGTAGACTAAAGATAAATGGACTTTTTTTTTTTGTAATTTCACGAAGGTCATTTATAGAAAAAAGGTGAAGGCCAAAGAACTGGGTCTTGCTGCTGCTTCATTTTGACACATATAACCGCATCCCTGCAGATTCCTGCAAATCAAATCTAACACGCTTACATCAGGTCTTGACAAGGATCTGAAAAAAATGGGTTCTGGGGAGATGCTTGAAAGGGACTAGAGTGGGATTTCAGGAAGATATTTATCTCTGAAAAAGAACTAATTGTTCAATTAAAATTCACTCTTAAAAGCAACTTTAAGAGACGGCACTCTAACATCCTTTGACACATTCTAATTTAACTGCACTGTGTTTTTCTTCCCCTCCCTCTCATTTTCCAAAGTGCTATTCGATATAGACATTTAATAAAAACTAAACTTGAGAATTCTTTATGCCAATCTAAAGAATACAGATTAAAATCTATGCAACAGTTATCTGGTTGACTGACTATTTTACACAAATGCAAATGACAGGAAAGCTGTTATTAACGGAAGATATTACATGGCTGAAGGTGGTTGATATTTCCATTCGTCATTTCACAAAAAAAAAAGAGAATACCAGCAATAACTACACAAAACCAGTGACCATCAAAGAAAAAAAGAACACAGCATCCATATTTTAAAAAATGAAGTAATATAATCTCTTTATTGTAACTCTTAAATTAATTTTCATAGATTTTTATGAGTTGGAAATAAGATGCTCAATCTGAGGTTTACCAGTCAGCCTACTTAGAAAGCATTTGGAGAGTGCAGGTTTTCACCGCATCCTTTCATTGATTCCTATAACTATCTTTTTTACTAGATTTTTTTTTGGTGTGGTATTAAAGCCTTTGCAAACTCTCAAGACTGTCAAGCAACCCCCAAAACTCTGGGTGACTTGAGACAGTAAATATTTCAATAGGAGCATTCAAGTCTATGCACTAAATTTCTTTTGAACTGGCCAATATCTTCATGTACTCGGTGACTAGTATCACTGGATCAGGCCCCCAGATATTTACATGAATTAAGACCTGTATTTTTGAAGACACTTAAGATAAAACCTATACTCAAATGCTTTGAAGAATCAGGGCCTGTAAACTGAAGTCAAACTTCAGGAAACATTTGACTAAGCTTCTTCAAATCAAAGAACTAGCATTTTAAGGAGTTGAAATGAATAATCCAGAATTAAATATTTACTTTGGATATGCCAATTGTCAAGAGTAACTGATAAGAGCAGTAAATCTGCATGAGATCGTACATGACCAGACAAACTAAAAGCAGCACATAATGAAGGGATGAGCGGCCAAGACATATCTAGTTAATATAATTTGGACTGAGTTTTTGCAAAGTTTCATGGGAAGGTTAAGAACACTTGGCTTTTAGTGTTACAATTCCGTTACGAAGTGAAACAGCTCAAGATCAAGGTGGTTGTGTTCAAACGTCTCTTTGTACGCGCTGCTCCTGGCTACGCGGCTTTACGGCCACAGACACCTTCCACCAGTTTGCGTGGGAATCGCAGATGAAGTTCTGTAGGTTCAAAAAGATGACGATAGCTAATGCTTTTCCATGCAGGCATAAAAACCCACCTCTGCCACATCCAGAGGCACATAACTAAACAAAGCCACTGATGCTTAACTGGGCATGCCCTGCTGGAGCAGGCTGGGGTGCAGGGGCTATGACACAGCCCCTGGGTTCCTAAAAAAACCCCAGACCACTCTTCCCTGAAAACCTCTCAGCAGCAGGACCTTGACCAGCTGCGCCAGCCACACTTCCACAATGAATTCAACATCTGTTTGCTGCTTTCAGTCAAACCTAACAGCTGGGCCACATCAGCTGGGGAGTAAAAAAAGAAAAAAAAAAAAGACACTTCATCAGTACCCTGACCGAATCACAAATGGCTATTAAAAAGAAAAAAAAGACTGCTGTTGGGGAGGTTATCTTTACACCCACCCATACTGTGCAGGTAGGAATAAACTCAGACTTTGTCTGTTTCGAATCCTGCACCCCAACGTTGTCCCCTTCCCACTCCCACTTTCTTCTCCCACGCGAACCAACCCCCTGTGCCTGGCAGAAGATGCCAGCTGCCTTCCTGTGGCTGTGGGCATTCCGTAAGGTCGGGATGATGGCTGCCCGCTCTGTATTATCACAATACAATCAATGGGATCTCTGAAAGGTGCCTAATTTGTTGCCACGCGTTTAAAATACGTTTATAAATCCCGGCTGATGAAGTTTCCGACTTTGCCTGATCAAAGTTAGATTAGAGATCTTTGAGAACGCTAGAATAATTAAAAGGCTCGTTTCCAAACTAACCCTTGTTATGAGCACACACAATTGCATTTTAAGCAATCGGACACAAGGAAAATCAAGCGTAGCTCAGTTTCTCACACTGCCACTCACCTTTACTTTCCACTCTCAATATGCTTCATAAACATTAATGAGTACCTGTCAAAATGTAGCTTTTACAAATGCGATGAAGATTTAATCAAACTGAAGAAAGATTACAGTCAATGTTATTGTGAGCACTTAATGTGATAGAAAGATGGACAGTAGAAGGTTTCTGAACAAGTTTTGCGGTATATAAACGCACTCGCTCATGTTAGGTGATGATTTATCAAAATACCCTCAGTAGCTTGTTATCCTTTCCAAGACACAGCAGTGCAACTCCCAGAATAGGAAGGAAAATGGCTTGGCTTGAGAAACGGTACCTGTTCCAAGGGAATGGATATAAAAGCCAATGGTTAATTGGCTTTTCTTCAAGACAGTTAAAAAAATAAAGATAAAAAAATTGGATTTCAGGCAGGTTCAATCAAATGTAGGGGCCTAAAAAGCTGCTGAATTTAGTCAGTTTTAGCTTTGTGCCTTTGATTTATTTTGCTGTTGTTTCTGTCCACCTTCCCCAAATTGGTCTGTGATAAGCAGCCATGCAGGCACTCAAGTCACACCAGACACCTCCTTGGGTGTCTACGCACTGCTTGCACTGCTGGCAGGAGGAAAAACCAAGGGTGTGCTCTCTACCAAAATTACACTAGCAGGGTGTAAGGAAGTATTGTGATTTGGTCCCGTGTTCGGTCAGTGCAATTTCAAGAAGTATTTAACATACAGCAATGGAGAATGGCTACGTATTTCCATGGTGGTGACAGCCATTGCCTGGACAGCCTCCTTCAGCAAGACGCACAGCAAACACAGCGTTCGTCACTGGATGCAATGTTATACCTAATGTTTTTCGGAGAAATATTGCAAGTCCCTACAAGAGCAGAAGCACCATAACACCCCATGAGTAGGAATGCACCTGGAACGCTCTAGGACACTGATTGTCAGGTTTTTTTTCCCCCTCCACCGTGTTAGAAAAAAAAAAAATAATCACAAAATCACAGAATGGTCAGGGTTGGAAGGAACCTCTGGAGATCATCTAGTCCAACCCCCAAAAAGGTCAGGATAATCACATCCACAACTTAGAAAGCACTAATCCTGCTATCAGCACTGTCGCTTTTCGCCCACCTTAATTACTGTCACTACTTCCAGTAATGACACTATGCTGCACTGGAAGAACAGTTCTAAAAAGGAAGTAATTATTTTAAAATTTAAAGAGTTTTTGTTGGTTTCAGCTTCATCAAAAAAAAAAAATTAAGCAACAGCAGGATACTGAAGCAACACAAAGAAAACAGACAAGAACTGGAGGTACTGCTTCATCAGCAGGGAGAGAAATACTCCTCCAGCTCCCAGACTGTGCAGCATCACACTGCTAAAGATCTTGGGTAGGAAAAACTGCCAGTAATTATCGTGGTTTGCAAATCACTTTTTTCAGTAATTACTTTGGAATTTAAGAAATTCTGTGTGTCCTCATTTTGGTCTTTGGTACAGTTGATGCAAGCAAAAGCAGCACAGCTCTAGGGTAACGTGATCTGGGGCCATTTTGGCCACGTCTAAGTTCTGTGACCCCATAAAAGCAGATCTGTAAACAATTGTCCAGACTATACATATTTCAAGGAAGTTTTCCCTTGAATTAGCTCTAGTTTGGTCCTGCAGACAGTGAGGCCTTCATGGTTGAAGCGTATCAGGAGGGGTCCTGAAGTACGCCTTCGAGTTCAGTTTCATCCAAAAGGAACTCAATGAAGTGTTCAGAGAGCTCTGCAGTATAAACTAAAGGAGCGTAAGTGGGGATGATGGAGAGTTCTGCTTCAATAGTGACCTGGTCCAAACTAACTCACTGACTCGGATGCATTTACTTTGTTTTTGACTGATTGTACTGGAAAGCGATGTCTTGTCTTTATCCAAACGTAGAGTTAACAAGTTGAAACGTCTGCACCTTGACTCCGCAGGAGATACAGGATAGTTCAAGTCTTCTGGTCTCTTGTCAGCCCAGAAACAGCACATGGCGATGCAAAGATGAGCGTTGTGTGTGGTGTGAACATCTAATCGGAGCTGGATGGAAGATCTTCATTGTTTCTCCCAGTGCCAGTCTCTGGGGGTCACTTTTTTCCCCGTGACAGAAGACACCTGGAGAACTAAATCATCTTTGCTTCGTCAGCCCTTTGGGTGTTATTAACATGCAGATAAGGCCCAAGATATTCAAGAATACTAGCAAAAATGTCCAACCCTGGTTTTTTTTTGTTGTTGATTTGTTTTTTAAAGAACTGAGCGAAGTAATGAATTGCACTTCCCTCTTGCCACAAGGTGAAGAAATTAGATACAAATGTGAAAGCAGTTTTATGAGGGTGTGATTCATGCAATATTTCAGAACAATACAACATTGGGGTTTATAATTAGGTTTATATATGTAACAAGGAAGACGAAAAACCTCAGCAAACAGCTCAAAGAAAAAGAACTTTCTGCTGATGAAAAATTTCTATGCAACAAAATAGCAAAAGATTGCAGACACCTAACAAAAGAAATTGATCTTTCACAGTCTGAAGTACTGCAAGCCAGAAGGCAACTCCTCACAGTTTTTTAAAGCAAGGTCGTTCAGCCTGGGGGAGGGGCAGGGGACACTAGAGAAAAATAGTTTGAATTGGTTTATAGTTTGCTGGAAAACAAGAAAAATTGATCACAAGCATGTGAGAAACTAGGCATGAATAAGTTTTCAGACAGTATTTTTTACTATTCTGAGAACAGATGCCTGAGCACAGTAATTTCTAAACAAGCTAGGCCTGAGTAAAAGCAGACTTGTCCTTTGCATAGCATCCATGCCGATTCCCTCGTCATCTCTTTCAAATCATGATGACCTGACAAGGCTGATTTGTACTTTACTTAGATCTAACAACAATAGTAGCAAACTGATAAAGCTTAAGAGCAAAGTAGCTTATTAGCACTGGCAGCTTAGCCAGCAAACATCATAAAAAGGATTTAAATCAGAAATTGAATCCCTGCCCCTTGCCTGTTAGCTGGTAACAGCAGAAGATACAGGACATCGATGAATCAATTGCATCAGCCACCAACTTTGCTAAAACTGACAAGAAGCAACAGTACAGACTTGACATAAAATCTGTCAATATTGAGGACGTCATCCCTATCACCTACATAACCTGTGATCTCTATCAAAAGGTATCAGGGAGCTCGATATCAAACCCAAAAAGCTGAACACACACCACCTCTCACGACAGAGTTTACCAAGTTCTGAAGCCTCAACAACTGTCCCACTCTTCCCCGCATTATTTAAAGAAAGGCGCAAATTAAATAACAGCAAGCTCAAAATAACAACCCTCTCCCTGGAGAGAAAGCGGGACACCTGATGTGCTCGCACGGTGTCCCTCAGAGATGATGCTAAGGAGAAAACCACACACTACAGAGGATGAGCACCTGTCCTGGTTCCGGCAGGGCTGGGGTTAATTTCCCCAAGGATGGGAGGGGGCACAGGTATCCCACACCATGTGAGCCATGCCCGGGCGGTGGGGGGAGCTGCCGGGGGAGGGGGCGGGAAGTCGCTGCTCAGCGCGGGCTGCGGTGGTGCGGGTGCGGTCGGTGAGCGGCGGTGCCCTGATCGCGTTTGTATGTTCCTTTATCCGTGTTATTGTTACTGTTTTCTCTTCCCTTTGCTGTTCTGTTAAACTGCCTTTATCTCAACCCACGAGTTTTGCCTTTTTCTTCCTATTTCCCCCCCCACGGCTGTGGGGGGTTGGGCGAGCGGCCGCGTGGTTCGTTGCTGCCGGCTGAGGCCAAACCACGACAGCACCGCTTCTTGGTAGAGCGCAAAGAAGGACACGACCAAGCTTTCGGAAAAGCTTTTCATGTCACACGGCTGGCTGGCAATGCTTTGTGCCTTCGCAGCTCGAGCTTTACCAATACTGTGATTTCTTCCACGTCACCTGCCCAAAAGATCTGCTGCGCTTCTCTAACACAACTGCATTCTCTACCACACTTTATTCACAATTACAGCTGTGCCCAAAGGCACGCACTTTGACAGGGAACCACCAGAGATTGCTCGGAGGCAAAAGTGGTATTACATTAATACTAAATGCATTAGCAAGATATTGCCTTGGCCATCCTGGACACAGAGAGGTCAAATGTTTAGGAACCACCGTTATTTTAGCACCTGAAAACAACTAAGCAGCCTTTTTTTTTTTTTTTTGGAAAGAAGTTATGTAGAGTATAAAAAATACCAAGTTTCAAACTATGTGCTTACAATATAAGCTAAAAACGGTACGAGGAGTTTGATGTTTGATTTGATACAGCAAAAATCGCTGAGGGAGGTGGAGAGCGGCTGCATTTCAAAGTGAAATTCTGAGCAAGCCTCCTTACAGGAACAAAGGCAGGCAACCTGAGCTCAGGCTTGCTTATCTGAAGCAACAACTGCAAGATGAAAGACAAAGCCCTTGTTGCATGTGGAAAGGTACTGCATATTTTATCTTCTATATATCAATTGCATTAAATACTGACTACACACGGGGTGTCAAACACTGGATTCTCAAATGCTCATGTGGAAGCAGCTTAAAAAAAAAAGAAGGAAACTTTAAGTTGGGAATTTAAGTCAGTTTAAAAACAAAATCTGACCTTGACGTGTCAACAACAGGTTGTAGACTTAATGCTACAACATACTAACAAAGCTCTCACGTACTGTTAAAAGGGATGCGGTGTAAGCTCAGACTTGAAATATCTAAGCGCCCTAGCACAAAAGTTCAAATTCCAGCGGGGCTGACTCAGTCCTTCCGCCTTCCAAAGTACATAAATCTAATTCCATGCAGTTTTACTGTGGAAGGAATTCTTAAAAGCAGGGGTCCTCCTCCCTGCTGTGCTGAAGCTGAGGGTTCCCTCTCCTATGATATTTTCCATTGTTTCCGGCCATTCTTCATTAGAGAACTGACTGGCAGGCTCTAGGTCAGGCCCAGCGATACGGTGGTTACTTGTTGATATTAAACACATTGCTTTGAGAGCCCAATATCAAGTTATAGAAATACAAATGACTTGCAGTAATTTACAGTTAGCACAATATAGTTCCAAATGCTGGTTACATAAAACACCCCAAACTACATTCTACGATACTTGACCTAAAATGTTTTAAAAGAGCGGCATCAAATCCAGAATTAAAAGCTATTGTTTGTTTGCTTACAAATAAATTATTAAGTATTCTAGCATGCTAGCAATCTTCAGGATACACCAAATTTGCAGGCAATTTACAGTCAGTTGTTTGGCTGATGCCCATGACTCATTCACTTTAAATATTTACTGTAACTGTTCTACCTTCAGTAGGTGTGGGGAAAACCAACCATCTTAATTAACATCAGTAAAAGCAGGGCAGCATCACAAAAAAAACCCACCAAGCCCAGTAGAAGATACTTAGGTCAAATAACATCATTATTCTTTTTCCATTGTTTAAGTCTTAATTATAATGACTGCATATAAGAAAAAAAAAATGAAGTGTTTTGCAGCTATCAGCTCATGTTGAACAGACCCAGTTCTCACTAACTCCATTGGGGTTCTTCCTACAGAACTCCTTTCCAGAGTTTTTGTGTCTCCAGAAAGGAAGGAAGTCCACAGATCTAGAGGGACAATCACTTCAGAGCCAGCTAACAGAAGCAGAGAAAAGATAGTTACAAGCTAAATTGAAGCATTTCAGCCTGTGAAGAGAAAAAAAAGAGTATCTGGTGCAAGATAAACAGGTAGAAGTGTTTCTTAGAGAACAGTTGAGATTTTAGCTTGTGATGATGAAGAAATGAGTCATCATCCATCACAATATATATACTCTAAGTTAAATCATTTGATGTGGTAACTTAAAACCACATTCAGTTTTAGATTCTTTTCTAAACCTACATCAAAGAGGAGGAACTTCCAATAATTCTCATTAAACATCACAGATTTGCACTGGTACTCCAGTACGTAGGCTCTTGAACAGCATTTTTTCAGTACCTCAGGAGAGCTTTATGAAGTACGTCGGCAAAAAGGAAAAAGAGACAACGACAGAACAGGGGAAAGACAGATATGGGGCAAAATAACCTCCCTGAGATTAGCCAGCAGGCCACAGCACAAATAGACAACAGAAGGTTTTTAAAAAGCCCTGTCAAACACTGTAATCAGACTACACCACTTCGATAGCTACCACTATTAAAGCAGTGCAAACAATAACAACTGCAGTTAAGACCTGTGCAGCACTATAATGAGACTGTATTTTTATTAACTTAAATGGTGTACAGAGGAAGGTGCAAGAAATGCCAAGGGAAAAGTCTGCTTCCACTATGAATATATATATATATGCACCTTTTTTGCAGATTAACATTTTTTTTTCCTCTACGAGTGTACAGTGGGCACCATGCCCCTTTCCACATCTTCCAGACAGTAAAAACCATCATTGGAGGAGAAATCCAGGGCAGAACAATACCTTTCAACAGAAAGGGTTATTAACAACTCCTTTGTGAACACTATATATTCATATACGTTTCTAGAAAGTGAGTAGATCCTCTAAGGTTGTAAATTGTTAGAGGTATGACAGTAAAGATGACTTTGAGATTACAACTCCAATAGAATTGAAAAAAATATAATTAAACATGGCAATGGTAATTTTTGCAAACTTAGCCAGAGTAATGTTATACATCCCATGCAGTTTATAAACATCTTGGCATATCAAGTCTCAGTAAGGTTTAAAAGCAAGCATCTCCCTAAATTCCAATTACTCAAGAGGTTAAAGATAAACCTTCCCACTCCCCTCTCTTTTCCAAGTACCTTGATTTCTGAGAAAGACAACAAAAATGCATATATACTAATAGCATATTTTTGAATGAACTGAACTAGTACCGTGCGTCTACTGTACAAATAGGGGAAATAAATGCAATGAGGTTGTATAATTGCTTATATGCTTAAAAAAAACCCTCTTCCATTTGATTTGAAAATAATTTGGGATGTTTCTCAGCCTAAGTTTGGTATCTCTTAACAGTTAATCCTTTAGGTGTTTTCAAGTTAAAGGGCTAGAAAGAGGCTGACTGCTTAAAAGGCTGATGATGTTCGGTCTGTCCTTTAAAGGTCAGCACTTCAAGAGTTAAGGGTTTTACAGCAGCATCAACTCAACCGTGCTGCAGAGATAAGCATCTTTTCCTCTCCTGATGAATGCAGCTAGACTTCAGGTCCATTAAGAAAGCAGCTAGAGACCATTTCATTCAGCACTGGCTTTTTTCATGACCCTCCTACGAACTTTCAGTTCATCCTCTACACCCAATTGCTGTCCCAATGTTAATTCTTACCTAATTAGATTGCTGAATTTTAACAAATATCTTTCCCTGCTGTTCCTTTCTAGCTACAAAGTTAATGCTATTCTATGGAAACTGAAGCTCTTTTCCCAATACACTTAGACAAAACATAATAACTTACATAAACTTAATACGAAAACATCACATGACTATATAGCACTTAATTAACAAGCTGAAAATATATTCAAATCTTGAAACAATTGTCTGAGAAACACCATTCAGATAATTTTAAAAGCAATGCAGAAGTTTGTTCAATGGCCTACAAGTTATTTTCCAGGCTCTTCCAAAACCAGAGCTACTGTCCCCCACGACAATTTTCTTATGTGCTTTACCTACATATCCGATAGAAAGCTGTGCAGAGCCAGCTAACAGGAGAAGCTAAACAGGCAGAGGCCTCATTCTTCACAAACCCCCCAGTATCAAAGTCAACACGTACAAGCAGATTTGTCTATCCAGGATACAGAACCTAAAATTTTCTCTACTGGGCAAACAGAAAATTCTGACATTTTCAAATTCTTGAAAGAACTGACAAAGGGCTCATCATTTTTTAACGGAAGGAAACCACTTGTGCATAACCTACCAAAAATAACACTCATTTAGGAAGATAGCAGAAACCAAAGGATCAGTTCAAACACACATCCAGCATTCAGTCAAGAAGCTTTTGAGAAACCCATGTGAAAGCACTTTTTCCAAACATCTCAGGTAGGCGGGGCTGGAGAGAGCGAACAAAACACTGAAGCAAAGATTTCGGGCACACACAGTACAACTGCATTTCTGAGGGGATCCAATCCTTCTGGTATGCACCAGACTGTGTCTAGCGATCCCTAAAGTGATCTGCTCATGTTATGCTCAAGTTTGTCTAAAATCCAGTTTTAGGTATACACATCTTATCTAGGATGCTAGTTTTTGGAAACTAGTTATCTTAAAGTGATCTGTCTTATTATGAGTGAAGTTTAAAATACAACCTTAAAATAAATTCTGTTTTCTATATATTCTATTCTATGTCAGAAGCAGAAATCAAGTCCTTTGCAGCAAATGATTGTATGTTAACACTTATCCATACAAAGAAATCTCTCTGCGTCTACTTATGGAGCGTGAGGAGGCAGGGCACAGATAAAAATAGATAGAATGAAATAGTTATTTTTTAAATTTATTTGCAGTATGGTAACTTAAAGACTGGTGCACATAGTATGAGAAGTCTTGAAATTATGTTTACATACCAATATGTTAAATTACTTGTGTCTGTATTCTGAGGTGGCTAATCCAAATCAATTCAGGTAAGCAAAACATTATGTATAGCTTATTTTAAACATTCGCTTCAAATTGAAATAACATTAAATACAAAGTACTTGTTAAGCCAATTTTATTTTCCAGTTTAAGTCATAAGATCCTTCTAGTATACTTTTACCTTTTTTCACATAAAAGTATTTTAAAAACCCATAGTGAAATATATGTGGGATCTTCAACATCTCAAAGGCTTCAGCTCAGCAATGCCCCTGCCCCCTGGATTTCAAACCTGTATTTTCTTTATTACCAAAGACTTATTTTATTACAGGTTTGTTAAAGGATACTACATGAAAACCCAACTTATCTCTTTTTATCCATTGTGTCAATATTTAACCTTTACCATACTGTTTAGTGAAACACAGTAACGTGCTATTAAAACATATAAAAGACAAATCTCAGTTCTAAGGCGCAAACATTTATCAAATAAAAAATGGGTAACAGATTACATAGTGAAGAGGGATGCTAATAGAAGGCTATATGGTAAAATATCTACAGAAACCTACTCAGTGGTACTACCTCTGCAGAGCCTGAACCACATTCTGGAGACACTGAACAAACTCAAAACTGGACTTTTCTTGCATAGCTTCTTCATCAGAAGGTTGTCACCAAATTGCGCTAGAGAGAAATACAGTGAATTATCCGAAACATTCAAGTAGCAAAGCAGAGAAACTGTAACAACTCAAATCCAAAAGCCTTTTTTTATCACATTGCATTCAACAACTTTCTCCTTTTTCACTTTCTTTTGGCACAACACATTTTTTGGGCTGGCGGTGGTGTCAATTATCTTGCTTTCATTTCTGTTATTAATTTCCACAGCCATTTAAATACAACAAAGTACAAAAGAACAGCCAATAGGGTACAGTTCTTGCAAAGCAAATTCTGCGTCTGTGTGGAATCAGCAGACTACAGAAATATTTTAGAATAGGTGGAAGACTTGTGTTACTGAGTGGAAAGAACAGGAAAACTCAAGTGAAACAAAACTTAAAGCAAGCAAACCACAGAGATTGGCCTCATTAAAGAAAATCCTATTAAAAGCCTTACCAACTTAAAGCTAGGCAAAGAAAGCATCTTCTGCTAACACTATTACTACAGTGACCCACAACTAGAAGCCTACCACATACCAGTGTCCCAGCCCCAAACTTTTCTTCACTTGATAACACTTAATTCTTTTCAGAAGGAAGAGGGGAATGTACTAATACCTGAAAACTGTGCACCTGTGGAAGTATGTGTGTCTTCAAAAAGTAACAGTGTGCACTACAGGGATCAGTAATTTCAACTCTTACTCCTTTGGGTGCACCACTGTGTTGACATCCAAGTGTCATTTCTGGCTTTCAAAACTGGTTTCACTTCAGAAAATGATTTTACTAGAAGATCTGTTTGCAAACTGAACTATGAACATTTTTCACACAACTGAAAAAAAAAAAAAGACATTTTTCCTGCAAGATGTATCTGACATCACAATTGAAAAATGCTCGCTATTGCATTGTAGTAACACTGGCATCAGACAAAGGCTTTTTATGGTGTCTCTCTTGCTTGCATCACACCTACTCTAACAGGGACTTCTAATCAAAGTGAATTTACGTATTGATTTGATTTTGTCCTGCATCACAGTTCCCTGCCAGAGAGTACTCTGTATGTTTATTCCTGAGAGATAACCGCCACTGCTTGAAGAGACCAGAAAGCAATCAAAAACCCATAGACGGAGGGAAATCCCAACATCAGAACTCTGAGTTTGTCTGTTTTTATAACATATATGATTCTTTTCATACAACTACCCATGTGTGGCATTGCCCCACATAAGCAAGTCTTAGACATTTGTTTTGAGAAGTATTTAATCCGAAGACAAAAAGAAAGACTGGATATCTTTAAATTTGATATGGAAGACAGTTTAAGGGTATTAGTGATTTTTCTTTTAAAAAGAAAAACAGAACAAAACAGACAAACTAAAATTCACTGCCATGTTACTACAGCACAGCTCCAGCATTTCTTAAGGGGATGACAACTTCTAGTGCAAACAGAAATCTCTTCCTACTTTTTATAATAGTAAAGAAGCTTGAACTGTCCCTTTTAAGGTAATTCTTAGGAAATTTACTTTTATTAATTTAGAGGTCCCCAATCAAAGTAATATATTTAAAATAACTTCTGAATAAACAGCTCAGAAAATCCAGACTGCAGACAGCATCCAAACAAATTCTTTTGGTTCTCCACCACAAGAACAGTGGATCTCCATTAAACTACTTCACCCCATTTACTGAAGAGCTCGCATCACATTTCAATAGTCATCCCTCTCCCTCCAATCCTACCAAGGGCAATTACATGCAACTTCTAAAAGCAAGCAGTTAAGTATTACGAAGGAAACGATGATTGTCACAATGCAACAGAATATTAAGGCCAGTAAATAATAACTGAATATTTATAAATAACACTAATTTATATTAAAGCCTGCTTTTCCAAATATAATCAGAACAAAAGCACAACAATTCTGTAGTGTACGAAGTGTATATTTCAATTTACTGTATGCAGTCTAACAACAAATTTGGTCATAATTTACCAGATATACATAAATGATTTAAGTAGTAAAAGAAGACTCAGTTCCAAGAGAATAAGTTCATACCTTGAGGAAAAAAACAAAACAAAACAAAAAAAAAGGAAAATACATTAAGAATGTAGAGCCAGGTCCAGTTTCTAAGCATTAAGTGAGCAGTATTCTAATAAAGCAGATTTAGGTGAATTTCAGATATATATATATTTATATATATAGACAGATCTACCAATTGTAAACTATGGTTTCAAAGGGGATAAATGGGATGGAAAAATCTTTATGCTATACTTACATATTCACAAAGCAGAACATTACTTTAACGTTTAAAATACTTTTTCATTCATATCATCTTTGCCCAACTAATTTCTACTTTGGACCCCACCAGAATTACACATTACTCATTTCAGTCTAGAACAATGAGAATAAGATGTATTCCTCAGTGTAAAAAAAGGCACCCACCCTCCCCACCCTCCCCAAAAAAACTAATCATCTGTTAGGTTCACAATGATGTGGAAACTACCAATGAAACAAGTGGATGATAAAAAAAAAAGCATTTTAATTCCCATATAACTGTAGTTCAAACTTATTTCAGCTTCAATCAGAAAAAAACAATGTCTTAACATTATGTTACTGTTCTACTGATGTAAAGGACAACAGTAAAGCTTGCCTCTTTAAATACATACCAACTTTGATCAGATTGAGCACCATTAAGATTCTGTCTGTCAAAGCATAGTTCAAAGTTATCCACACAACTAGCATAATTTAGTTACCTGATATAAAATAGGAAAAAATATACTCATTTTAAAATTAAACAAAGCTGAAAAATATGGTGACCCTCAATTGGTTTTTATACAGTAC
The DNA here is from genome assembly GCA_017639485.1 of Pluvialis apricaria. Lineage (NCBI taxonomy): Eukaryota > Metazoa > Chordata > Aves > Charadriiformes > Charadriidae > Pluvialis > Pluvialis apricaria. Next base: position 138,269,027 of record CM030008.1, on the reverse strand, counting down.
TGTCACACTGGCCTAGCTATGTGTCATGATAAATGCTCTGCATATTTACTTGTTGTTATGTAATAGTACATCAGATGTATTGTTCCAATGATTGCCTGAATTCATTTGCCTTAGGCTAGACAACACAGAGGAGTTTAAGATGAAGGTGTAATGCCCTCCCCTCCCTATGAAAGAGGCCTGAAATCATTGGTACAATGTTACAAGCTTAGGAAAAAAAAATCCACATGGCTACAAAAATTCAAGTTTCAATGCCTCCTAGAAAATTTGAAATAAAGAGTGTAGGGAGCATATCATCCTGAAAAGTACACAACTCAAAGAGCATTATTTTGCTTTGGACTTTGTTTTTTTTTTAAAAAAAAAAATTCCAGCAAATTAAGTCAACAAGTTAAATGTAATTGGTTTATATTAAAACACTAGCAACAACCCATTAAGTACAAAAGAATAAAAAATAGTTTGTGTTCATTTTAATGACGAACAATGGGCACAATAGCCTAGTGTCCAATTCACATCACATAAACTAGCCAAAAACCGGACAAGTAAGAAATTTATCAACCAAAAAGCCGTTTAATATGACACTTTCTCCATTCCTTGTATTTTTATTCTGTGGGACTGAGGTATACACCAGGGAAGTCAAGAAGTTTGAGAGGAGGGGGGCCTTAGAGGAGGGAGGAAACATTATTACATCAGACACCTTTTCGCATGACTATCTCTTTTGACTAAGTGGCAGAAGAGTTACACATGCTCTGATCAGTCTATTATTTTCATCATTGGTCATTTCTTCTGCAAGATCATTACGGAACTGATGAACCTTCTTGAAAATTCAAAACTGTGAAGAAACAGACACTTAATGCCATTATTAACATCTCCAGTGCTTATCACTTATACCACCTGCCAGCATAGAGCCAAAAGTTTTAAAACCAAATTTCAAGACGGTGTTGGCATTATCTGTGGTGCATATTTAAATGATTGGCTTTCACCTATCAGAGTACGGGAGAGGTAAGGTTCGTATGGCAAAGACATGCTTGTGGAAACAAGAGCCACTAGCCCAAATTAGCTTCACTGACAAAGTACGAGTGGATTTGGGAAAGCTGTCTTTGTATTTCCATACCAAGTTGCAATTTTCTTCATTCATGTTAACAGATACATGAATGTGTAACGTAAGTACAGTTACTACTATGTCTGAATAGGACCCAAGTAGCTATAGCCTATAAATAATAAAAAATACATTTTTCTTTTGATAACTGACTGTAGATGTGAGGACTCTGTATAATTCAACCAAATGGTTGTATGCTGTACAGTCCTGTGCAAATATCATAAAAAAATTAATAATCCTTTTTTGCTATAAGGCTTTGACCCTACATTTTTCACAGCAACATAACTACCATCCAGCCTGTACCATATTTCGCAAGCCTTCAGTCCAAAAATTCAAATAGTCAATCCATATAGTGTCCATCTGCGGCACCCTGAAGTCATATGCTCTGTCAGTCATCTAAAGGCATACAAACTTCCCCAGATTCATCCCATCGAGACTGGTCATTCTGTTCTTCTACATCATCACCAAGCTCCTCATCACCTTCTCCCACTTCATTTTCCTCGTATTCTTCATCCCGAGGGAAATCTGTGTCCTGCACCTGGTCTGCTCCCTCTTGCCCTCCAGGTTGAGATTTATCTGCACAGTCTACACAAACTCCGTAACGTCGTGATCCATGTCTTATTCCAACGCTGGCTGCTAGCATGAAAATCTTCTTACACACCATACATTTATACTTTTTATCCTTTTTATGCACCTATGGAAGAGAAATATTAACAGCTGAAAATATGCTTATCAGGTTGCATTTGCATACACTACTATAAAACTATTAATAATAATAATTACTAATAAAAAAATCATTTTTTGAACTCTTCTGAAAGATACCTCAACACTGTTCAGAGAAAGAGAAGTACTACAGATCCATTTTGACTACATGAGCTATTGCCCACAACCAAACTACCTGCTTACGGCTCAGCTGGTCGCTGAATAGCTGCCTGTTCTGTAAGCAGCTGAGTGTTCATTTTCCGACTACTCACTGTACAGAACAAGACTAGGAAAGGCAATGAGAACAGCATAAGCACTTGTGTTGCACACAGGATCATATCTCATTTAGAAAATTGCCTTTACAATTTTAAGTCCTAGAAACATTAAAAACAAGCAGTAGTTATTAATTCTGTGTGAATTCAAAGAGCAAGATCCTTCTTCCACAACACCTCCCTCCTGACACAACCAAACCCAACATCATCTTTCCAGGTCCTGTTGGTGAATTTTTTGTTCTTTACGTAGAGTGAGCTTGTGTGTAAAATTAGAAGGCTGCTGTTGACTAACTTGACTAAACATAAATTTTAATTTTTAATCTGGGTGCATGTTCCTTGTACAAGTAAGTGAATTCAGTAACCATGTATAACAGTTATAATCTTTGAAAAAATTACATTGAAGGCTTCTTTCTTCTGTCTGGTGTCCCCACAACAGATTACAGCTATGTACTTAAATATCCCAGTTGAGGTCACGTTGAAAAAGTTGCCATTTTAGATAAAAGAGAAATTACCACCCAGACGAGGGAAAAAAAAACCCAAGGTCAAGATACAAATAGCTACTTCAGTCCTGCTGTATAATATGTACAGCTGATACTACACGTTTTTTCCTCAGCCTCTAGACTTGTTATGACAATGTTTCACACCAAGCAGAATGTGAGGTGTTTGTTGAATGCAGAGGAAGGAAGGGAAAAAAAAAAAGAAAAGGGTGTTCTGACTCCACCAGAGAGAGCACACTTCAGTTAAAGCATAGGGCTGGGCTCACTCTGCAGCTATTTTCACCCTGTCTGACTTCATCTCCTTTCCTGGGGAAAAAAAAAAAAAAAATCTGCAGCTACAAGACCTGGTCAGATACTGCAGGACAGAAACCTGAATTCCCACTCTACTCTTTCTGGTAGACCAACTACTGCCAACTGTTGCTATCTTCTCTGGTGAACCACAGAGGAAGAAGTAGAGTAGCTGCTGGGAGACGTTATACGGTATCACCACCAATATGGTGATAATGACCTAACTTTGGCCGCCGCCCAGCCACAGGGCTGCCCCATACCATCACCACCTCCATCACTGCAGTCACCTACATACACTACAGAACAAAATGTCCTTCAGACCTGGTAACATCATCAGTACTCCTGTCCCTTCAGGCATCTAACCCTTCACCAGGTGGTACAGGAGGAGGAAGAAAGGCAGCAGGAGCAGAGTAGAATGATGTGTATTAAGATAAGAGAAGTCCAGTGGAGCACAAGAAAGATACTGGTTCTAAAATTTATGTAAGAGCTATTAATATATGCTTTTCCTGCCTGTAAAACATTTTAAGGAATACTTAAAATTACTGCAGTGGTCTTATAAATATCTTCTATAATTATATCCTGATATGACTCAGGTTATTATTTACTTTTAATAATATCACTGGCTAACAGAAAGTCCATTTCACGATAGCACAAGCTAAAAAGGAAACTTAGGACCACTTACACCAAAAGCTCTTTTCTGCATCTGCATTACAACTTGGAAGCTCACAAGCACTTTTTCTACTCACTGAGGAACAAAAAGTCAACTGTGAGGAGGCTATGGAGACTTACGGAACACCTTCATGAGGGAGCGAGGTGGTCCCACTGATTCTCAACGGTCTGAGGAAAGCTACCAAAATGGAGAAGTGCGATTTACCCCATTCCATGTGCTAACCTTTTTTGAATATCTGCAGAACACGTTGCAAAATTAGGGTTTTTTTGGGGGGTGGTGTTTTTTTTTTTTTTGTTTATTTGTTGGGGGTTTTTTTAGATCAAAACTTGGGAGAGATGTTATTATGTTCTCACCACCAATATGATCTTGCTTTTATTACTCCCCTTAAAACATACCTTGGATTTTATACAGTAAATATGACAATGAAGTCTTAGCTTTCTTACAGACTAGATACAAAGTACCTGCAAAATACCCAAGACAGAGTATTTTCTCTGGATCCTCAGATAAACAGTACTCAAGTTGAATCCTGAGTTATGCAACATGCACAGGACAGGGTAAGCTCAAATGCTGATTATGGTATTGATAGAATGCGAGTCAGAAGGAGGTTTAATTTCTGCACCTCAGATATTTTTCATTCTTTCCCAAATCTCAAAGCAGATACTATACTATAGCTTTGTCTAGTTGTGAAACAAATATTTCAGAACTACACCAAGATATTGTGCAATTGCTGATTAACAGGGTGTCCTCACAGAAAACGGTGACACAGCGTTATAGAACAAGAATATGTGCTATTGTATTGCAGTAACACTAAGTCAAAATTCCCTTTCATTATCTACAGAATACTTACATATACTGCATCTCTTCATCATGTCACTTTCAAAATCACCTTGAAATGATCTCTATAAGAATTCCAGCAACTGTCTTAATTGATACTGCATTTTTTCATTAAGAGTGTTATCACAAAGAGATGTTTATCTTCATCCATTTTAGATTAAGATAAAACAATTTACATTATGGCAAATCAGAGAACAGTGTTTCTCCCAACTACCAAAACATCTGAGAAAACCCACTCATACATGTGCGTACATACACACACACACTTGAGGTTACCTACCAAGGAATGTCTCTTTACATGCTCTCTTCGAGTAAACAGCTTCCCACAGATGTCACAACTGAAAGATCTCACGCCTGTGTGAATGAGCAAGTGTCTCTTTAGTGTTCTTCTGTATTTGGCTACATAATTACAGTGTGGACACTTCAACTTGTTCATGATTAATGCAGAGGAATCGCCTACAAGAAAATAAGCCATCAGGAGAAAAGATGATGAAACACAAAAAACTATTTCAATATGTTCTGCCTGGTGCACAAAAATAAACAGGTGCCAACACAATAAAGCACCCACATGACTTTTCATCAGCCAAATCAGGACAATGCCTGCATGCAGAAACCGCAAATACTGGTAGATTCTGCATGTATGCTCTTGCTAGAAAAATACCTACTTGTAACCATGGAACTTTTACTACAGAAGTACAGATCAATTCTTTGAAAAGAAGTTTTATTTAGTGAATCAGAGTCAGTTAGCTACAAGTTAGCAGCATTCCATTTTCTAGAGGTCACCTATACCAGAAAACACTTTGTTCTGGATTAGAAACCCTCTAACTCTGCAGCATTTAGACAGCTACAATCTTCTCTCCTGGTATTCTATTTAGAATTATGTGCAGGAACTGCCTGCCAAGATCTCATTCTACAGATAAATAGGAAAAGAAACTATAACTAAGCAAGATCGAATATTGACAAAAGGAGTAGGATAGTAAGAGCTAGAATAATTCTGAAATGGCTAAAAAGGGAAGTTATTGGTTCAGATCTTAGCTATTCTCTACCCAAAGTCTATGTTGGCCTAACAGTAGAAAAAATAAAGAGAGCAGAAAAAAATTCTGGAAATAGCAATATCCCACTTCTTCCTTATGATGGAAGAGAGCTATTTACATATCCTTGGACTAAGGATAACATAGCTTGCTCAAAGGATACAAGCAAAACAGGTTTACTACAGCTGCCTATTACTGTGTGAAACAGAAAAGCACAGGATGCTGTGACAGCTATGAAGGCTGCCACACAGGAATACAAGGGTTATTTTGAGAATAGGGTACTGACTCAACTTACTACAGATGAGATAATTTATGAACATGACTGTAACCATCTAGAACCATCCAAAAACCACTAGCTAAGGCTACAGGATTATATGTGCAAGAGTTTCTAATGTCCATGCTGGCAGGATGAAAGCAAAAATAATTGTGTGTTATGTGCATGGGCCTGCATGCCTTTATCTAAGATGCCTTCTCCTACCTTCAAAATCTGTCATAACATGGGAGTTAAATTTTGCCAATATTCAAAAGTTTGCCTTGGTATATCAAAGCACTCGCATGAGCTGCATGTCAACATGCCACGCAATGGCTTACATGTAGAAAAATAATTTTAAAAAAGGTTTTAAATTGCAGTCTTACACACATCAACAGGGGTATGACAGGCAGGCAGACATCTGGGCTATAAGATAAATGGGAATTTAATGGTTTAAGAACAGGCAGACCTCCTAAGACCAGGGGTTCTAATCCCTTGCCTGCTAGCGAATTTCACCTTCTGATGACCCAGTTTCTTCCACTGTAAAAACCTAAATATTTAAAGTAAACCATAAACCACATCCCAGTAATACCTTAAAGTTACAGAGAAGAGGTAGGCATTACTATTACCCAGTTCTTAAGATCCTCTTTTTACTGAAGAGTTTATACATTTTAAGGATCTAGCAATAATTATTTTAGATGTAGTGGTTTTTTTGGTATGTTTTCAGGCAGAAAAATAATTACAGATAATTGCTTGCTTGAACTATTAAGAAAGGCATGTAAGCTGTGGAAGGGCAGGTTATATAACACAGGTTTGGCTGCAGAGTGCTTTAGTTATAGCTGCACTGAATTCAAAACCTGTATTGCAATTAAGTTTTTATTTTTAATAACGAGAAGTATGCTGCGAGATCTACTTTTAAAATTATACTTAACTTCATATCCTCATCATCCAAGTGTTCAATTTCAAAGCCCGGTTATCTGTAGTTACCTTATTAAGCTTTTCCCCCCTGCATTAGACCGTTAAAAACTTCAGGTATCTTCATATTCAGGCACAATACAAGAGCTGATATAAATCATGTTCTGTTTTTACTTTTCCATACATTTGAATCCCTTTTTCTCCCTCCAAGGAAGTACTCCTACCTACACTAACCAGAAAGGCAAATGATATGGAAGCAGATTATGTGAACACTAAATCTCTAAACAAATAAATCAAATATCACCAGCAGTGACACAGAAGACAAAGAAGCCCTATCAGAGTCAAAAAACAACCTCCTCTCCATCAGATATACTTGCCATTTTCCCAAGCTTCTTTTGGCCAAGATTCTGGCAGCAGTCCATACTTGAAGTCACTTGAAGTACCCGGCAGTAGTCCATACTTGAAGTCACTTGAAGTACCCGGCAGCAGTCCGTACTTGAAGTCACTTGAAGTACCCGGCAGTAGTCCGTACTTGAAGTCACTTGAAGTACCTATTATAGACACAGTCTTACTTTAGCTTCCCAGGTTCTAATCAGTCACGTTGTTTAGCAAAATATATATCCTTTTTAAACTGTGACAAAGAAGTTTCAAACCTTAAAATAGTAATTACAATTATTTTTTTTTTTCACATAATCTTCAATACTGAAATGAAGAAATAACTGCATTCCTAATGTCAATAAAATTAGACCTTTGAACTATTCTCCACGGCACCATTTCTTCGCCCCACCATCCTGAGAAAAATTCAAAGCCTTTTTTGTACTACAGGAACTTTTATGGTAATGATATTTCTTCTCTCACTATCATCATGACAGGGCTAAAAAGCTTTCCACTGGATTCTCTTTACAACTGCTTTGTGCAGTTACTTCACCTGGTCTACCACAGGCAGTCTAGTTGGTACAAAAGTAGATGTTTTCTGCTGGAGGTGAGATTTTCTTTATTGCCTTAAAATATCTCAGTGGTGTATAAAGTGCTTTAAATACCTTTGTTTATACAAAGTATCCTACAGCTATGTCTAAATTCTTTTTTGAATAATCACCTCCATTACTCTGTAACCACATCAATTCAAGAGACCATAACTACTTGGAATCTACCAGCTTAGAAGACTAGTTCGCATATTTACATTTGGTCTTTAGACAAGCTCTTCATGCAGTTTACGTGGTCTTTGTAGCTTTTTTCCCCCTCTTTAAAAGAACAAAATCATTCAGAAGTGAACAGTGCCTTAAAAAGAAAAAGATCCTTGCTTGCTTACTTCTATACTTTTGTAACAAGTAAGGATTGCATGAGTGAATATGGAATCAGTATTACACAGCACAGAGAAGACAACTATAAATAGCACACAAGCAAGCTGCACCAGGCATTTGACAAAGTCGTATTTGTGGGGCAAAGACTCTTCTGGCAAGAGTGCAAATCAATCTTCCCCCCAATCCCCAAGACAGGAGTTTGCTGGAAAACATGAACTCATAAATCCATTACTTTCCTCACAGGCACACAGTTGTTAAGTAAACAAACCGCAGTGGAAACTGGCAGATTTCCTTTTATTTGTCTGGATGGTGCTCAGGTCCTCACACTGGATTCCCAATGTCACTGTCGAGAAAAGTCTTGAGAAGGGCTTCATAGCAAATAGATACATTTTTACTCTCAAACCTCAGACTGTACGTTTTAATAGTCCAAAGACTTCTTCCTTTGCCCTACACTGCTCATTCTAAGGATATTTCTAGGAAAGGAAATTCTCTTAGTGTAAACTGGGATTTCATGCAGCTAGCAGTAAGCTGCATGCTGAAACACTCACAACTTTCAGTTTCACTGGGAAAAAAAGTACAGATTTCTAATCCTCACAGCATTAGACATACAGAGTAGTTTCATTTACTGCTCAGGCAGTGTTACAGTTGGCAGCAGTGGTTTCATCTGCAACATAAGACAACAGTTCAAAAGGAAATCAATTAACAAATAGGAAGCTTATGATTCTAGTCTATCTGTTAGACAATGGTAAATGATAAGCAAAGCTGCATCACAACTGCCAAACTAGGTATTCCATCAGAGCTTTTAAAAAGCAGAGCTTGGGTGGACAAAGGAAGAGAAATCCCAGTATTTTAGCTCATCTACCTAGCTATTTTCGTATAGAAAGAAAGAAAGGGGAGGGGAAGGGAATAAATCTCCCTTTTCCTTTAAGGAACAAAGTAGTGAGGAAAATATGTTTGTGATTTTTTAATTACTGCCTCTAATAGCTGTTGTTATGTCCAAAAGAGGCAAGAAGTCCTTACACTAATTTGGAACTATGGACTCCAGCAATGGCATCTCACAACTGCTCAAGGAATAAAACACAGATACCCTATAGGCATGCCAAATACACATTCCTTTGAGGTGAGCAGTAAAACTTCCTTCTGTAATACACAAGAAAGGATTAGTGAGGAAGCAGCGTTGTACAGTTCTGAGCAAGAGCAAAAATGACTTGACCTCAAGGCTAAAAGCCTCCAAACTAAAGCAGGCTTCAGGATCTAGCAGAGAAAGAAATAAAACAACTTTTATAATCCATTTAAAATATTAGACCTTTTCTTTACAGGTTTTCTCCCTCTAATAGAACTGTCCTGTCTCTAGTTGACCGATAGATCAGCGGTCAAAATATTTTAAACATGATCTTCGCCCCTTATGGGAGGAATATCTGCAAAATCAACAGACCAAGCCTTTACTGCTCACAGATGTGGTGTATATGCTGTGTATAGGCAATATCGCATAGCTTCCTTCAAAATAAGCATACAAAGACAGACTCTAAGTAAGAGTTGTACCAAGCTGAGCAGATTTGTAACACTGTCACTTTGACAGTTCTTCTGGATCTAAGAGAACACAAGCTGAATTTCATTAGGAACATTTATGCTCACAGCCGGTATTGAAATTTGAGGGAAGTTATCAGCACAAATCCCTGCATAGGTCTAGATCTTAGCATAAGACTCAGCAGAGAGGCAAATAGATTTAAGAGTTGTAGCCTAGTGTAGATAACAGCTACTAACTCTTTCTACCTCCAATTTAAAGAGAGAACCTGCTGTAACACGGAAGAACAGCAGCACAGATACCACAAGAGATAAGAGGTTGCTACAGCCACTTCAGTCTCTGCACAGTACAGGACTAAGTAGATCATAATTAAACCTAATGCTTATTCTTAGAATAATTCGTTGACCTAGAAAACCTGCTTTCTAGATTAAGCCCGCATATAATGTGCTCAAAACAAAACAACAAAAAAGTAATTTTTAATGTCTAACAGCTCATCCAGACAGGAAAGACGTGAATTACATATAGACTGGGAACTGGAAGGGCAATACCTAGCCTCTACTAGTTTCCCCAGGTGGACGTACAGCCTACAGTCAGATAAGCTTCTGAGTGTAGCTGAGCCAAGTATAAGATGTTACGGATCCCTGTGGCTCGTAACATCATCTCCCGTTCTTCCTCCTACTCAGGCTACTGCCCCCTGAAACTTGACTGCAAAACTGCAGATACAGTTATCATCTAACCTGTTCCTGTCAACTTAAGCCCAGATGATTTTTGATAGAAGACTGAAAGCAACTACATATGCAGTTGTACTGGTAGACCGGGGGTGGGGTGCAAAGGGGGAAAATATAGACAGCATTGAGAAAGATCTTTTAAATAAAACAAAATTTTAAAAAAAGAGAGGGTAATCAGAAGCAATAATGTTCTGTATCTCCAGACCAGGCCATCTGACCACAACTTTCCTCTGATCTAAGGATACCTTTTTACAGTTTAGTTGATGCCCAAAAGAGGTGTAAGTTAATAATTCAAATGTCAATTAGCCTTCAACATCTACATATTCTTTTACCCTGCACGAAGAAAAGGTTTCTATCAGTAATCCTATCTTAAAAAAAAAATATCCACAAACCCCAAAATAATAAAAACAGAACAGAATATAAATAAGCTGATTAACTATCAGCACTAAAATTCTCAAGATGTCAATTTGAGAAGACAGTCCGAAATACAATGAAGTGGTTGTGGAGGCCTTACACAACTAACAAAAACTTTATGTAAGGATTTTATGTTCTACTGTGTTTGTTGTGAGGAAAAAGGATAACCAGAAGCCAGACACGCTGATTTTCAGTTTTGAATGCAAGAGGTAGGGGAGTATCACCAGAAAGAGAGAAGGCATTTGAACGGAAACATCCTCAGTTTGACAAGTTTTGCTCTTTTACTATAACCAGAAATATGCTGATTTTTTTTTGGAAAGAAAAGGAGACATTACTGAGTAGGGGATGATCAAGGAAATTAATGAGAGGATCAACGATAAAGGCCACTGAACGGGTCATTATAAAAAGGGATATGGACGTAGGGTGCGCTGAGGGAGAAGATACAAAACTTCGCATTAGGTACAGTTGTCTGTAATAAACTTAACTTCTGTTTTCTTTATACATATTACCACTAAAAACAGTGCCAAAAGAAGAGAAAAAGGAATACTACTTTTTTTTCCACTAGGTTTTCTGACATTGACTGCTCATTCAGATCAATTAAAAAAGACAGAAAGTAGACAGGATAAGCGATTAGGCCATAGCTTTCAAGGATTGTGAAGAGAGCAGTAGTAATCTACTGATACAATCTGGATTGCTAATAGAGAGCTGGATTTGTTGCTTATGTTAGGTAACATGACAGAAAAAACAGCACAGCCAAGACTGACATACTGGGAAAGAAAATATATTGTACTCCATTCGTTCCCAGAGCATTACTCACATCTTTAACCTTGCTTCTGAAAAAGGGTCAAAACATATTACTTCTCAACTGCCTCTTGCAACAGAAGGCTCAGACAAACTTAAGATATTTTGCCAATGAAATCTTACTCATACTCTATGTACTGCTCCCAATTGCTCTTAATGTTTACTATTTCTCATTCATGAAAAAAAATGGTTTATTGCCTTGACTATGGAGACAGATCTATCACGAACTAACCCTGCCAGATGACCATCGACTGATGCCAAAGTTATCAGCCACTTGCTTTGTCAACCTGCTTATCGTATATTCCCTGAAAAACTCCTGAGAAAGGCATGCCATTCACATCAGAAAGCTGTTTTGCTCATCGCTCCCACAAAGGGTACATCAGTGAAACGCAAGATAGTAAAAGCTTTCCTCATCCAGATTATTCATTTGTGGGGGGACTTACTGTTCTCAGGGACTATCACAGATTCAAACAAAAACTTAGGTCTGAAGGGACCTCTGAAGGTCACCTAGTTCAACCTCCTACTCACAGCAGGGCTGACTTCAAAGCTGAACTGTATGTTGCTTCGGACCTTGCCAAGTTTTAAATATCTACAAGGATGGGAGATTCACAAACCCCCTAAGCAATCTGTTCCAAAAGAACTGCTCTCATGGTCAACAGTTTTCTTTGTATGCAGCTGGAATTTCCTTAGCTGCAACTTGTGACAACTGACTCCTGCCCTTTCACTGTGCACCTCTGAAAAGCACCTGGGTTCATTTTCTCTGTGATCCCCTTAAGGTAGAAGGCAGCAGGTAGATCCCTCAGCCTTCTCCATACTAAATAAATTCAGTTTCTCAGCCTCTCCTTGAACAACACGTTCATTGTCCCCCTACCCACCCTAGTGCCCCTCCACTGGGCTTCCTCCAGCTTGCCCGCATCTTTCTCGCAATGGGCACAGGATTTCAAATGTGATCTTGCCAGTACTGAGTACAGGGGTGTTATTATCACTTCCCCCAGCCTGCTGGCTAATGCCACCACTTAGCCTTCTTGCTAATACCGCCACTATGAAGCTAGGCTTCACTGCTCCTGGGATGCACTACCGACTTACGTTCAGCTTGCTGTTCACAAGGACCCCCTGGTTCTTTTCTGCAGAGTTACTACACAGCCACGCAGTGCTCAGCTTGTACTGACACACAGGGTTGTTACTTCCAGATGCAGGACTCACCATTTGTCTTTGCACAGCATCTTGGGGGTTCCTGATAGCCAATTCCTACAGATTGTTGAGGTCCATCTGAACACCAGCCCAGCCTTGCCCTCTAGCATATCAACCATTCCCACCAATCTGATGTCATCTGGAAACCTGCTGAGAGTATCTTCTGCCCTTACTATCCTGATCACTGATGAAGATGTTAAACAGCTTGTGACTCAGTAAGCTATTTTCAGGAAAACAGCCCCTCTTGACTTCACTGCTAAGAGAATACCTTCATCCATAAACTTCTGGACTATGTTGTGAGCTCAGTGGCCAGATCATGAACACTAAAAACAAGTCAATTTAAGGATGTATCTCAAGAGCTTTCTCAAGTAAAGTATTCAAGAGATAACTCAAAGACTTTCTAATATAAACATTTCACATCCCCTTTTCATCAAGTCTTATATTTAAAGCATTAATGTAAGTAGGACTTTCAAGGAGATATACACCTGAAAGGCTGCATGAAACTCCTAGAAACTGACTTGCATTTAGGAATAAGATCCTTCAATACAGTAAAAAAACAACCAACCATTCCAGGTACTCTGGTAACTGAATGAGATGTCTTGGCACTACGTTCTGCTCCTATTTTCTCGCTAACTCTTTGAAAAAGTGACTACAGAACAAATCCAAGGAAGTTTGAGTTGTCCTCAAAGTTCCCAGTTTCTCCCTAATGAAGGAATAAAAAAAGCATTCAAGGAAAAAAAAAAAAAGAGGAACATTTATTCCCATCTTAGCCCTAAATACAAGGATTATCCACACAGTAAAGCCATTAGTTTCTTTCTGCATCAACATTAGAGAACTGCTATTGCTATCGTTTTACCAGCTACACATTGTAGCTTGTAAACATATATTCTTAAGGGAAGAATTGAATTAAATGTCAGCTTGAGGGACAGGAAATAGAAGTATCACCATGCATCATGATCAAAGACCACTGATGTTGCTGTAGTTAAGACAAACACACCGAGAACTGATATGGGTCTTCATTTATATTTATTCTTATGTAAAGATACATGCAGAGCTACCACTGCTGTGTAGAGACTGTTTTGGTCCAGACAACTTTTTATGCTGAAAGAGTTGAAAGGAAATACTAAGGAGATCTTCACTTCATTTTACTTCTCCAATTGCAGGCAGTCTTAGAAGCAGTAGCATAGCTGACCAAAACCCTTATGTTGAACTGGCATCTCAGTATCATTCATTCCCGACTTAATTTCCCAAAGCCTAACTTCATCCAGGAATACCAAGGGATTTTGTTTTTACACTGGGCTTTGAAGAAAGATAAGGTACAAGATAGAGGTGCAAATCTGTAAAAATACCAAACCAAGAAAGAAAAAACCCAACCCTTCAAAAAAAAAAAAAACCAAAAAACACCACCCCCAAAACCTCCAAAAAAACCCACAAAACCAAAACCCCAGATATTTCCTTGGGAACTCTGCATAGTATGATCTGGGAGTACACTGCAAACTAAGCTTGTCAGACTGGCGTCATGCTCTCCTTACAAAATAACATGCAATATTACACCCTAAAGAAAGGGGATCAACTCAAGTCACAAGCAAGCAAATGCGTAAAGGAGTGGAACTTTTACACAACTCATACTTTTCATAGACACGACCTGACCATGAAAGACAACTGCTACTTAACAAAGGTGGGTTTTTTCCAGCTTTAAAGATCATGTTTTTAAAAATACCCCCTCAACACCCCAGGAGCCCTGGGAATACCAGAACTGACCAAAGTTCTGCAATTGTGGCTTCATTTTTACAGTAAAAATGACAACTCTGATCTTGTTAACTCCCCTCTCCATTGTTCCCAGTGTGACAGGATGAAGTTTGTAACTAACAAAGCTGCACCAAAGGCGGCTAGTGGTTAAAGTGAAATTGTCTGCTAAAGCTGTACTCCTACCAAAGCACATGTACTCCAAGTATTACAATAAGCTTCGGGGTAAATGAACAGCATAAGCTTACTATGCTATTGTATTCCACATTTAGTATAAAATTCCTACACCATGAACAGATTTCTGGTTGGATATATTTACTGATACCTGCCAGAAACTGGCACAAGTAAGTAGTGCTGCCTGCCTCTCTCCTCCACCCAAGAAACAACTCCAAGTTCTGTACACAAGAATTCCAGGATGTACACAGAGAATAAATAGTTGGGCAGCAAGCAAAACAACTCAGCAAGGACAGAGAACCTGAAAAAGAGAAGCTGAAGGAACTATCTTTTCGTCAAACTACATGCCACTTAAAACCTATTCTACTCAGCTACCAACACCAAGGATGACGTATCCCTTCCCTCAAATTTAAAAAAACAAACAAACCCCAAACCACACAACACACTAAGATTTGTAAGCCCAGAGTAACTGAACAGCAATTGATTGATTTATACTTCTATAAACTCTTCCATGACAAAGTCACTTTAACATAAGAGTGATCTCACAGGGAGTTATGGTGATATAACTGAATTGAATAGGCCTACCAACACAGAAAACCTACAGGTCCAATAAAAAAAGAAATCTAACATTGTTTTTCTCACACCATATTTCAGTGAAGGCATAAAGGATACTCAAAAAAGTCCTTTAGCAGCCTTTTAGCTTCATAAATATCATATGTGAATGGACAGGCATGCGAAGACAAGCATGTAGGAGATAAGGAGGCTGTGGATAAAAACAAGACTTGACTTTCTAGGGTAATTACTATCTGGAAAAAAAAGCTTTTTAAAGGAAGTTGTATTCTAATCTTCATGATAGTTTAAAAAAGCTCCACACCAGTCTGAAAAATCACCTACCATCCAAAAAGATCTGAAACATCTGGAGTAAAAACACTTTCACTGCTCAGCATGTGATAAAATTAATTAGATTTGATTTACTGAGCTACATCTTTGAGATGAAGGAAGAAAGCCAGCTCAGGTCTGTAGACACCACATAACCCTGCTTCCCCAACCCATCTACCTTGCTTGCTTTTTTAAAAAAAAAAAAAAACAACGAAAACAACAAAAAACCCCAACACAAACCACAAACCAAAAACAAAACCAAACCACCACAACAGTAATAGGCAGAACATTGCTTAAAGTTGCAAGGTCAACCATGACAACGCAAGGATCTACTCTCTCTTTGGGATCATCCCTGGCAGATGCAAATTTAACGAATGGGGAAGAGGTTGACCCTCGCATGTTATACTCTCTTTAGGTGACTTCTAAAAATCTATGGGGCCTTCAATACCAAGTTACATAGAAAATGGGGCAAATAAAGAGGTTAAATGTCCATTTAGCAATTTAAATCTTTCAATCAGGGCATCAGCTGGAGATCCGAGGAAGATCTGAGTGTCATAATACCGTGGAAAAGTAGAAAAAGCGGCTCAATTTTCTTATACTACTTTTTTTTTAATTTTATGTGTAATTTAGACAGTCAAGTGGGGTTTATCCCTACAAGAAATATATACATGTCCCAATAAGTCCATCAATTTTGATTTCTTCAAATACAAAGTTACCTTTTTCTTTATCCCAATGTCCTGATGCAGTTGTGATATGCTGCTCCCTCATGCCATGAGGAAAATTGTGACCAGCACTACGTTTTTTGTAAGCAGGTTTAGCTGCTGCTTGTATCCTTCTGAAAAGCAGTTGCTTCTACAGCAAGCTAAAGTAAATTCCTTAAGAACTCCCTACTAAGTCATTCAGGAACCCTCTTGTTCCACAAAAGGTCTGTTTTCATCCTGCCTTGTTACCCTTTCCCTCACCCCTACCCCAATACATGATACAGCATTATCTAGCCTGAAATCATGGTAACAAATAATCCAGTGGTAACTTCATAAAGCTATTGGGATATTACATACAAGTCTCCTTAAGAATCCACACGGTCAGCTCTGGAAAGCATAAGCAATACTTCACAGTTGTGTTCTGAAGCCTGAGGATAGGACACTTGTACTCAAAAGAACAGGCCCAAATGAAAAAAACATTTCAAGAAGTGATAAAAATTTATAAAAAAACCCTATGAACAGACATTAAGAATATGATGAATTAGAATCATTGCGCTTCTATGAACTGGAAAAACTGACTAAGAGATGCTGACCGACTGCACTGTTATTTTCACCATGGTAAATGGTTAATTGTAGGATGCACCCCAGCTGTAAACAGTAAAGACTTTTTTTAGCAGATTATCAACTAGAAAGGAAAATATTAAGATAGGTGGTAACATTCAGTGTGAAGAAACACAGCTGTTTTAATTAATATAGCTAGAACTGGAGAATGCTTGAAAGCTTCAGTAAAAGTAGGTAAATGCAGTAAGACAGTACATGCAATTTAAAATCCATCTCAACTTAATGGACTTTTTTGAAGCTCAAAGTGCTACTTTTTTACAGGGAAGGTGTTAAATATAAACTCACTGGCAATGCAGGGTAAGAGGAAGGAGAAGCTGACATATCCTTATGGATACCTGTACGAGAACTCACATTCGGCAAGGAACAGTTTAACATTTTTGCTTTACTGGGACAAGAGAGGTAGCAGATACTTCAGAAAGCTTTTACTGCTGATTATCTAATACTTACCTAGCAGTACCCAACTGGAAAGTTCATTTACTATACAACTCAAGAGAGTGGGCTTTTGGGGTAATTTTTTTTAGGGAGGAGTGTTCTTAAATAGGCTTCCCTTCCACCATATCTATGGTATTTTGTTCCCCTCACAAAAACACCAGATAACACAAAACCATAATCAAGGACACAGCAACTCACTTTGCATTTAACTGGACATCTCATAACTACAACTGGTGTTGGTTATCCCCATCAGCACAAGGCATAATGGCAGCAGCTCATTGTTTCCCTTTTAGCAACTAAAGGGACAGCACACTCCTTAGCTTTCACCGTAAGATTTTACTATTCTTTCTTTTTCTTGTCACAGCATTGTGTTATATCTATTCCAGAAGACATTTTCTTATGCATTTTCGACTCTCCTAGTGCCTACTATTTTTGGTAGATTTTCATGTCCACAAGAAATTTAATCCACAACTAAAAAGTTACCGTATAACCCAGGGGTTACTCTACAACTCATTCTTGTCATTCTTCCAATTCTCCACTCCTCCCCCTTCCTCCTCCCTCTTGCACCTTTTCTTAGGCGTAGAGGGAACAACTGAAAGAAGAGTGTTTAAGAGTGGAATCTACCTGCAGAGCAAAGAAAAAGCTAGCCAGCAGCAGAGGAGAAAGAACACTGAATGCCGAAGCACAAACTATGAGTGAAAGCAAGCAATACCATGCCCTACTTCCAATATCTCTTCTTGTTTCAAACAATGTGCATGCACATAAGAACTTCTTAAAAGTAAACATTGTCTTATAAAAATATTAGATATGGCTTCCAGAATAGTTCTAACACTGACAGAAAATGTAATTATTTACCTGGGACCACTTATGTTGTGCTCTGAAAGGAGCAAGGAGATCATTAGTTGACAATATTTTATAGTTCAATAAAATACACTGCCCCCTGCAAACACAGAACTTTCATAGAAACCACAGCACAAATTCAGTGTGCCTGTAGCCTCTAGTACAGCTCTTTTCATCAAGATGTTGCAAGGATGTCTTTTGTAATTTAATTCTTTAGCAAAATGTGTTACTGGAAACCTTGGTGCTTCTGTCCAAAAAAACTGAACAAAGACTAAACTTG
Organism: Pluvialis apricaria; assembly: GCA_017639485.1. Lineage (NCBI taxonomy): Eukaryota > Metazoa > Chordata > Aves > Charadriiformes > Charadriidae > Pluvialis > Pluvialis apricaria. The sequence continues at coordinate 138,250,842 of CM030008.1, read as the reverse complement.
TTTAATCATTACTGCACTGCCCATACCCTCCATCACTTCTTCAAGAAAGCTCCACAGCACATATTCAAATTCTGCAGAATGCAGACAAGTGTTTATTTCTGTTGCTGGGGACATCATTGATTAGACATTCTCTGTGGTATTTCCAACAATGAAAGAGGTTGAAAAAGATGCTGAGGACTCAACATCCCCACTACCCACATCTAAAGGTGCTTTACTTAACGCTAGATCCAACCTGGTGCTGTGGACCCAAGGCCTGTTAGCAGTTGGCACACAATAGGCATATTTCTGAAACATAGCTTCTATTTTCATTCCAGCCAGAAAAAACCCTGCGCAGGCTAAGAAAGCTTAGACAGTAAAAGAAGATCAGGAAATTCACTTTACAACTGCACACTCCCAAGCTGAACTGCAAAGCTGAAGTAGACCTACCCACCGAGTCAAGAGATGAGGACTAGAGATAAACAAACCCCCTGAAGCACTTACAGAATGAGTGTTAGCTCCTCAGCACAGCTGCTTCTCCAGAGCTGCTCCTGTTGTGCCACCCCACCTGCTAACTATATGGATGCATCTCATACTGGCTGCCCACGCTCATGTGCCAGACGTACACATCCGTAGTTCCAGCCTGCATCACCCTACATTGTCGCACGTCAGTGTGGTGCTCCTGTACACACACGCTGGCAGGGCTCAGCCCAGCGCAGAGTCACCACATGCCCTCTACCAGACTGCACTCCACCTGCGGCCTCCGTGCACCTCAGCGGCTGCCAGCCAAACAGACCGGCATCCATAGCACAAGACTGTGGGTGGAGGCGTTTCAGGGCCCCAGGAGAAACGGCCTGTCCCTGCCACTACCGAAAGGATTCCTTTCAGCCTTGTTTTCAAACAAGTCTGGAGGTACAGGAAGAAACTCAGGCCATTTTCCTTCCACCAAAATAAACATACCTTCCTAGACCCTCCCAGAACTCAGGTTGCTTTCAAATCTCTGTTTTGTCACTGGAATACAAAAATAACTGGAAATATTCGACACCCGCAGATGTGAGTGCCAATTTTTAAAAAGTTATTATTATTATGTTATTTCCCTCTTAATTCTACCCCTTGAACCTGGGAAGCAGAGGATACCCATAGTCCCTTGATGTTTGAAGGGGGCACACGTTTTGAAATGCTTTGGAAAGAGACACATCCAAAGAATTTTGTTCCAGCTATGTCTCAAATCCACCTTTAATTTGACTTCTAAACTGAGGTAAGTTTTCAAAGCTGTTAATTCATCTAAAAGTGATACGGGTAAATGGCAGTACTTCATATATATACTTCAACTATTCATACAGTATAATGACAATAAGTTCAAAAATAAAACCCTGAACTTAATTACAACGCCCCAAATCCCAATTACACTGTGAACAGTCTGCTTAGAATTCTTTGTGCGACCGTATTTGTTTAGCAAACAGATATTTAAACTTATCCTATCATTTACATTAACCATAGATCCTTAAGGAAAAAAAATCCTGTGAATTCAGTCACTCTCAGGTTTTGTTTAAAGAATAGTTTCGGCAAAAAGATATTCCCTCAACCATATGTCATTGTGGCATCTCTTTCCTATCTGCTTCACAAATCTGCTTTAAGATTTTCTATTATACTAGCCAGGATTACTTCATTTTGTAGCTTCCCAGATACCCCTACAATAAACAGCAGTGGAAAACTGACTTCTGTTTCTGGATGTCGCTCAGGTGAGAGAGATTACCAGAAAAAATCTTTTGCTAGTGTAGGGAAGGAAATGATAAAGATCCTTTCCCTCTGTGCAACCCGCTAACATCATTAGCCACCAGCTACCACTCCTTGATTTTCTGCCTAATACAATGGCTACAGATTAAATGTAAATGTTAGAATTTTAGTTTCTACCAGCTGGTAACGATCCCCAACCCAAGCAACAAATGCAAACAGCATGTTACCTTCTGCATGGCACAGCACTGTCATTCCTTTCTCTAGCCAAAGATACACTGCTGTGCCCCAAAGTGGAGAATCAGATTACTGATTTAGTAACTTGACTGGTGTGCTGACTTTACTAAAAGATCCTATCCAGCACACCTGGATATAGCACACCTATATTGTCACATACTTCATCAATAATTTAGTTTTCGAATGACATGACTGACATTAAGCAATATTTACCTGCTTCTTCTTTAATAAATGACAAATCTTCTTCTGGATATGGGACTGACGGTTGCAACACTGAGCAATCTTCTGAGTTCTCTTCAGTATTAGGTGGTATATTATAAATAAATCTCTTTGCAGTTTGGTTTTTCCTTCTTGCTTTTCCAGGTTCTTGAACTGATTGTCCCTGTGCGCCCATGTCATTCCATACGAAAACTTTTCCCTCACCTTGAGATTCATTTTCAGCCATTTCAGGTGAGCTGTCCTGCACCCAACTGCAGTCGTTCATTTGGTAGCTTTCCATTTGGCCCTCATCAATAGAGTAACCATCATTCTCAGTTTTTATGCTACTTGCCAAGTTGGTAAGGTTTCGTGTTGCCCAGAAGCTGGCAACTTTCTGATCCCTTGGAGACAAACCATCCCTACTAACAGATCTTCTGTTGTAATCCACAACAACGGTCTCTGGAGCTTCTGATTTTATACTTATGTTTAAGGCATCTTTAATGAAGTTGCGGCAGGACTGGACAACCTCCGTCATCTGAAGGTAGCTGGCCACCGACATCACTTCAATGGCATTTTGGCTCGTAAGTACGAGGTTACCAGAATATAAGAAGTCCAAGATGACAGAAAAACCTTGAACAGCAACAACGTCTAAATAGGTAACAGTGGTTTGGTTACGGCTTTCTTTGTTTGTAAAGCAATACAGAGTCTTAAAGAAGCGGCTGCCTGCAACCAGGATGTTCTTGTGAGCTCTGAAGACCCTCCCACTCACCACAATATTAACATCACAAAGGATGCCTTTCTTCCTCTGCTCGTTGAGCTCTTGCAGGAGCTGATAGCAGTAAGAGTTCTCATTTGGCCTGCTGTTAAAATCACAGTATCCTTCATTATTCAGTTCTGATGGTAACTCTGACTCCTGCAATTAAAAAAAACCCACAACCACAGTTAGCTCTTAGTGAATGCTCTCCTTAGTCCTCCAACACTGTAATAAGGATATGAAAATAAACTTAAGATGATAATGTTATTAAAATATTTTTTTTATTTATGTTCTTGGTCATGAAGGCAGGCAGGAACATATAACTTCTGAAAACTAAGAATCACGATCTTATTCTGCACCCTCCACCCCCGAATTTGAAACAAAAACAGGACAAGCAGAATTGCCTTGAGAGCAAAGGAAGTGAAATTTCAGCCAAAAGTAAGGAAAGATTTGGTCGAGTGTGAAGTACTTGTTTTTCTTAACTCACATACATTAAAGATTCAGGAACTAGATGGTTCTCACATACCCAACCCCCCATTCTTCCCTAGAAATCTCCACCTAAACAGGTAAGTAGAACCCTGATAACGGATTCAACATTTTCTCATGCTGAGAAATGAATACATAAAGATTAGGTCTGTACCTCCCAATCTGTCTTGTGTGTTTTAAAGAAAACATATTACTGAAGTAGTCATAATAGTAGTTATATTTCTTATACAGTTCCACAAATTAGACATTTATTCTCTATTTTCTAATTGTGGCAGGTTTAGGATTAAATAGCTGTATTACGTGACAAGTGGACAGAATATTGCAGGTGACCAAACAAAACCTGAACTTTCATTCCGCTATTCAACTAAGACTTTCTTGAGAAACTTTCTGGTAGCTACACCTTTAACTGGTACGTACTTACTATAAAGACAATATGTACTTATTTGCCTCTCTACAACTTTTTTAAGACATGATCTCAAACGCAGCTTGAAAATTTTGCTAAAAGAAGTATCAGACAATCCAACACCAAGAAATTAATTCTTATTAAAGATTAAGACAGACAATAAGAGGCTGATAAGCAACAAGGGATCTGAACTGGATTTTAGAGCATTTAGAAAACTAATAACTGATGTTTAGACGATGATTCAGAGCTGCTACAAAGCAGCAGCTAGGAGAAAACAGAAAACAACACAGACTGGCCTATTTGAGACCATACTTAAATTGATTGACATGTGCTGCCATCAAGAGCAGTGATGATGACAGACTCTGTTTTATACTGGAGGTCTAAGACTCTCTTTTCTTCCCTAGCAAATACGGACAGTCCAAACTGGCTGGCTCCAATATGGTTTAGGATAAGAGATCAGGTTTTGCAGATTATATCACTATTTTCTCCTCTCATTTTCTAAAACAACTCACAGATTTGGGGGCTAGAGGTATTGTTAAAGCTAGACCGCCTCAACATTACAGGAAAAAATCAGCATTAGCAAAGTAACGTTAATGCTGTCATGAGCCCATAATCTATACGGGAGCTAAATACATGTTGCAGAAAAGTACCACCCTTAATTTGGGACTAGGGCAGAAACCAGCTGTATAAAAAGAAGTTACTTGCCACCACACAGGAATTAGTGCATTAAATCACTCACCTCAAGTTATAATCCCAGTATGGATCACCAGGATGACAACTGAGGCTGTAACTACATCCCCTAACATGGTATTTACATCTATAAAGAGCAAATAATGCTCAGCATAACCAAAATAGAAACTGTACCATTTCAGCATCTCCTACAGAGAAATTTCAGTTTGCTGTCACATTCAAGTTGCTTCTAAATCTCTACCCTTCTCAGAAAAACACTTCAGTGAAAAGAAGAGGTAGAAATAAAAGCAATTAGGCTTTTATGTGAAAACAAGCAACAGATCTTTGTTCAACCCTGGCTAATTTTTTCTCTCTGACATACCTAAGTGCTCCCTCAGATCAGAGCTCTGAAACAGAAAGTATGTCCGAAACGTGTGACAGCTAAGTCTATCATTCTTTACGTTCTCAGCAGATTTCGGATCTGGACTAGCTTCATGTCACTCCAGCAAGAGAGCACTGCATAGTTTCAAAACACCAATTACACTGACTTCAGATCAGATTAAGACGAAAATTATCGTACCCTAAAGTGTTGTCACTCCAGTCAAAGTCAATCATCAGTGACTTGCATCTCACACTGTAAACGTTAGGTAGATGCTACGATAGCTGACAATTTCATTCTCTGAGAACATCTTAAACATCACACAAAATTTAAAAATAATCTGCATCAGTTCTTTTCTTTTTACAAATGCCTGATTAAAGAATGGAGATACGAGTACGTTTTAACTGAGTGTGTGTATGTATCCAATAAAGCTGATAAAAAAAGAAAAATCAAGATTTACAATGTAGTCTTTGTTTCCCAAGGAAACGACAAGCCAGCATGGTAAAAAGGAGATGCAGATCAATCACAAATGTGCTACAGAAACACAAGACGGAAGCCTTCATTATGAGAAGACCACAAGGCAGAGCAAAAATAAGAGACATTGTGAAACTAATGTCCAAGCTACAGGGGTGTGCGTTGGGGGAAAGTGATCAGTATTGCAGCTTCATAGAAATGGGTGCATAGATATTTTTAAAACTAACTGTAATATTGGAAAAAACTGTTTAACTGCAGATATGGAAACAGCTAACGCTAATGCCACACCACAAATGAAATGAAAGCCCTGACATCTGAACAGTTATCAAGTCTGTGTACACCAAGTGTGACAAGTAGAATTAATGCTAACTATGAGAAAAATGGAAAAAAAAAAAAATCCCTTGGAGAACTTCAAACATCTCCTCCTTGTAGAGGAAAAAGTACAATGCAGTTCAATACGATGTATTCTATACAGTTCAATAGGAAGCTGCTGTTACTTATGCTGTGCTCATGGCACGTCATCATAAGGGCACCATTGATAAGAACCACAAAGTAATGATACTTGCTCAGATGTCAATTATATCTGCAGAATACAGACCAAATACTCCCATCACCTAAGTTTCTCAACACCAAACCACCTTATCCTTTAATCAAAATGGATTTAAAAAAATCTAGAACAAAAATCAGGGCTATTTCAGTTTTATTTGTGGAATCTACAGCCTTGTAAGTCTGAAAAGCTTCTCTCTGTAGGGGAGATTAAGAATCAGCCTAACAGAACAGAGAGCGCTCACGTAAACGAATATTGTGCTCAGCTTCAATTAGTTAGACTCACCCGAAGACAGCCAAAGATAAATGACTATCCATATGTATAATTCACTAATTAAACTTGCCTAAAAGCTAATAGGAGCAGAAACAGATGATCAAAAAACGCTACTAGAAACTCACTTTTCTTTCTCCTCCTGTGCCATCAGCATACTCTGTCTCCTGGGAGCAAGAAGCGCAGGGAGGGGGAGGGAAACCCCAAACAAAAAACAAAACAAACCCAATAACCCAATCTAACCATAGATTCTATCTCAGCTGTATGTATATGAAAAGTAGTTATTTTTGTAATCCCTTCCCCACTACCACACCTCTCTTTACAGCAGTTCCCTATGCTCTCAAATTAACTCTAATCCTGAAAAATGGATTCTCTAACAAAAGTAAGCTCTCAGGAACTTCATGAGCACATGCAGCTACAGAGGAAAGTTATCCCAAAATAATATCTCTATAGTCCTATCAGCTGCACACCCGATGCTATGCTGCGCTGCCATTTTACATGCCGTAGCATCACTCACAGAAAACTCAGCAGTTTCAAACTGTTCCATTAAGTGCTCCTAACATCCAATCGGGTAGTTCGAGGTCTGGTAAAAACACTACATAAAAATACAGTAAATGATAGTCCTTACTCTGAAGGCCTGACTTCCTCCTCAACTTTTTTGCTCTGCTAAGAGTAATTCAAGAAGTTAAACTTAGAACACTATAATGTAACTCTTACATCTGAAGCACGACTTCTATTCATCACCGCTCACATAAAGCAAACAATTACAATTCACATGGAAAAAATAACACATCAAAGGCCTTCCTCCTTTTGGAGAGCTTCTGCTTTAAACCAACATGCCTGTTAGGCTGGAGAAAGCTTTTCTGGCAGTATTTCCAAAGCTCAGCTTCAAATTATGTCCAGAGAGAAAATGTTTTAAGAAGCTGCTTCGAGGGGAGGAACCCCCAGCAGCCAATAAATCTGCATCTAATGGATCTAAATTCATCACAGAATTAAAATCTTTTGCAGTGATTTCCCAGTAAGTGTCTATTTCTTAAGATTTTTGCAACACAATAGTCTGTTTATTTAAAAAACAAAGGTAGTTTCAAGATGACTGAATCTTTCCTTAAGCTTTAATATGAAGACAGATTATTTTAAAAACTAGAACAGAGGGGAAAAAAAAAAAGTCAAGATTTGCGTCTTAGAAAGAAGCACCGACTGACAGCTCCATACCCTTGAATTACAGCAGCTGCAACCACTTGTGATGTATTTTGGCATTCCAAATTAAACGTATCCCAAAAATAAACTGAAATCATCACTCATTTTTTCATGAGTGTAATATCCAACAGACCTATAGAAATTTCCACTGCTTTACTGTCTTAACACCTACAGTTTCCTTTTCGCACTTGAACAGTGGCACTATGCCATATGTTTATTAGCAGCTGTTAAACATGCCCTGCAGTTGAAGCTTGTCAAGTCAAGAATACATGTGTGTTGTCTCTAAGACAAAGGCTGAAAGATCTCTCCCAAGTTTCATTAAATCTAAATGGCTTTACTGCCTCATTATGTATGTTGGAAATATGGTCAGGGTACAAATTACCTACTTTTGTTCCAAGTATCTGCTATCATGGCATTAAGGAAAAAATGGGGCTATTGTTTTGGTATTAATTTAAACATATGTATCAAGAGAAATTCAAGTGCTATTAAAAGTGTGAAAGGATATGGAAACTAAACATAAAAGCGGAAAGAAAACAGAGATTCTTAATCAGATTTTTGATAAAGCAAGTGTGACCCGAAAGTGCACCACAAAGAAAATTACATTGACTCTTGAAACACTGCAATTCCTTCCCTTGTGAGAAGTTTTTAACTGAAATGTAATCGTATAGAGATGCATCCAGCACTGTTTTCCATTTGAAAACACCAATCTCTGCACAACTACCTTATAGAAGCTTACTTTCTCCAAACCTTATCTTTAATACAGCACAAAAGAACTACTGACGCATCTCATCTATCCTACTGTTTCATTTATTATTACAGTTACTACAAATATTTTTTCTTAAACTCTCTGTGGTATAAAAGCAGAGGCTCACTTTTATAAAGATTCCCATGACAAAGGAAGGTTAATCTTCAAATAAATACTTACATTAACTTTTAAGCTACTGTGACATGCAAGCCAATGTTCTGTCCTCCCCCTTCCCCCCTCCTAGTATTTAAGTCTTACAACAGACTAGGGATAGAAAGACAGGAAGAAAAAACTAGTAAGTTTAGTGGGAAAAACTGCTTGGAATATGTTTTATTTACGCATAGCTTAATGGGAGTAAGAGAAACTTCAAAGTGTGGCATGAATTAGCAACATCTACTGACACAGGAGGCTACAGAGTGACAGGACGTACCTTTACAGGGTAATCTTTCACAATTCAAAGTTAGAAACTAGGCAACAAGATGGTAAGGAATATAAGGCAATAACACTAAACAAAAAAGCACGTTTTCAAAGATACAAAGAGGTGAAAGGAATTAAGAATGAAAGTTTCAAAATTAGAAACAAGTTATTTAAAGCACGTTTGGCTAAAATACTGCAGAGTGAATAGCAAATCCCAGATTGGAGGAAACTGATGATGACCTACTGCCATGAAACGTTTGTAACGACAGCTGCCTTAGAAATACACTTACTGAAAAGATAGTACTACTCATCTTGAAGGTGAACATTGCATTTGTAGCTCCAAAAAAAACAGTGTTTTACATAACTGATATGTATGCACCATTAAGGTTTTCCTTGTAGTCCTGCAGCAGTTTCTCTTAAAACTTGCATATCTTTTCTAACTAGCTCTAAGAAAACCTACGTTCACCTAATATTTTATCTGTCATCCTGATATCCTACCCAAACATTAGGATAGCAGCTCTTGTCCAAGGTACCCTGAGCTCCTTTAAGTGCTCAAGCGATAAGCTTAATTTAACCATTGCACTACAATTCAGACTCCAGATACATCTATACAACCAAGGTGGATGTTTTAATTAAAACTGAGCTCTAAATAAGGAAAAATTGAGTGATCAGGGATTGATTTTGGCTAACAGCTCAAGTTCAGCCTAACTGTTCAAGTACTAGCCTAACGTGAAGCACATTAGCTTGTGCCTGCTGGCAAGTTTAATGCCAGCTAGGCGATGATCCTAGTGAACTTTTGCAGCGCAGACAACCTTAGGAGGAAAGGCTGCAGAAGGCTGGTGATTCAACACGAGTACTCTTTAGGAGCTTTTCATCCACATATGTTCTGGAGTTAGCCCTGCCTTATTTGTAAGAACAGCCAAGAAACACAATAACTTTTAAGTTCAGCGGGGAACATGAGTTTTGCTAGTCCTAAAACATTAGAGGAGAGCTGGCATATTAACGTGGCTTTCAGGAAACCACATGTTTATCGCAAACATACACCAAGCAATTGCAGACTTCTTGCTCGCTAACTCAACCTAAAGCAACACAATCGGCAAAAAGAGATTTGAGCGAGGAGGTCTCGACTATACAGTTGTGAGATTAACGCACGGGGACCGTACCGTTAAGAACGGCAGAGTAATTCTAGTTTCAGGCTGGCAAGTCCCAGTTTCACACGCAGTCGTTAGCCGGACACTACCCTCCCCTCCCCTCCCCGGTACCGCAGGAGGAAGTTGTAACGAGGGCTTTTAAATCAGTGCTGCAACACTGGTATTCGTACGCAACTTTTTCCCACATTGCCGGTTTATCTCCGCGAGAGAAACAGATAAACGAGTGAAAACGGCACTCGCTACCTCCAGAAGGAGTAGCGCTAACCAGGTACAGCAATAGTCGCTGCAAACCGCCCCCCCCCCCCCCCCCCCCCGGGGGCTGCACAGCGGCAGCGCTGACAGCGCTCTGCCTGCCCGGATCCAGGGGCAGAGTCACCCCAAATCGCAAAGCGGACTCGTCCCCCCGCTCCGGAGGCGACGTGCGAGAGCAGCACGGCATGCCCAGCCCGCCGGGCGACAACAAACACAGGAAGCCATTTAAAGAAGTTCACACACGTGGGCATAACACCCACCCCCCCCCCCCCCCACCGCCCCCGATGCGAAAGGGGAGGCCGGCCTCTCCCCAGCCGGGGACGTCCCGTCCCGTCCCGCCTCCCCCCCCCCCCCCCCGGTCCCCTCCCCCGCCCCCCAGCCCGGCCCGGCCGCCGCTTTCCCTACCTGCTCGGCGCTGACGGGCTCGTTGAGACGATGCTCGGCGGAGAGGTGGTGCCGCAGGAGCAGGGCCCGCTTGTAGTTGCGGGTGCCCTTGCAGAGCTCGTCGTGCCCCCCGGGCAGGGCCCCGCCGGCCATGATGAGCTCCGGGGGGGCGGCGGCGGCCGCGGCGGCGGTGCACCAAGCGCAGGACATGAGGCCGGTCTCCTGGCAGTAGTAGAGCCATGGGAACTCCTTGAGCCAGGAGCCCTGGAAGGAGATGTGCAGCTTCTGCAGCAGCGACTTCGGCCTGGCTAGCGGGAAATGCTTGATGCTCTCCCCCTCCCCCGCGCCCACGCTGCTGCCCTCCGCCTCGTCCCCTCCGTCGCCCCCAGACCGCCTGCTGCTGCTGCAGCTGCCGCCCTCGGCGCCGCTGCCGTCGCCCAGGCTGCCCCCTTCGCCGTCCTCCTCGTCGTCGCTGCTGTCACTCAGGGAGCCCCCGTCCTGGACCAGCTCCTTCCCCTCCAGCAGGCCCTCCGGCTCCAGGCCCTCCGCGCCCTCCAGCTCCATCTCCTCGTCCGCCCCCCGCCCATTGAAGTGCTTCCGCGGCCAGGCCGAGGCCTCGCAGCCATTGTTAGCGGCGGAGGGGGCGGCCAGGAGCCCCCCCGCCGCCCCGAAAGGCCAGTGTCCGGCGGTTTCTCTCGGCGAACATGGGGCCGGCGGCGGGGGGGGAGACGGCGTCCTGAGGCAGCAGCAGCTCCTTCTCGTCGGCGGCGGCCTCCAGCTCCTCGGCCTCCAGCCCCTCCAGCTCCACTTCCTCGTCCGCCCCGCGCCCGTTCAGCGGCTCGGGGTCCTGCCGGTCCCAGGCCTCGGCCGCGCCGCCGGTCCCGCCGCCGGCCGCCGCTGCCGCCGCGGCGGCAGCGGCGATCAGGCCGCCTCCCCGGAACGCCAGCGTCCGCCGGTTCATCTCCGCGAACATGGCGGGCGCGCGCGCGCCCCCCCGCCCGCCGCCGCCTCCGCCTCGCGCCCCTGGCCCGCCGCTCCCCGCCCGGCCGAGGGCTCTGCCCGCGGGAAGGAAGGAGGCGCCGGCTGCCGTGCGGGAAGGGCGGGGGCGGCGGCCGAGAGAAACGAAGTCCGGCCGCTTGGTTTCCCCCCCCCCCCGCCCGCCCCGCCGCCCCGGCTCCGGCCTAGATCACCGCCGCTGGGCTTCCCCCCCCACAATGGATCCGGCACGGCGGCGCTTCCGTCCCAACAGGCCCCGGATCAGGTCGAATGGCAAATGAACAACGGACTGCTCCCACAATGCACCGGGAGAGCCACCGCAGGGGAGGGGGAGCGCGAGCGGGGGGCGGGCGGGGGGGGGGGGGGGAGGACGGGGGACGGCGGGGCGGGCGGGCGGCGCAGGGGCGCGTGACGCGCCCCTGCGCCGCCCGCCCGCCCCGCCGTCCCCCCCCTCCCCCGCCCGCCCGCCCGCCCGCCGCTGCCTCCACACGGCAAAGGAGAAGGGGGGCCCGCGGGTCCCCATGGGCGAGCGGGGCCAGCGGCGCGGCCGAGGCACCCGGCGGGGCGCAGACGCGGCGGTACCGTTAGTCGCCGAGCGGGCGGGCGGGGCGTGGGCGCGTGCGCGGGGCGCACGTGCCCGGGCGGGGCGGGGCGGGGCGCCTCCCTCCGCGGGGCCTAAGGCGCGAGGCGTGGGGCGCGGCGTGACGGGACGGGCGGCGTGAGGTGATCTCCCCCCCCCCCCCCTTCCTCCTCCCCGCGTCCCTGCGTGCCACACCGGCACTCGCTGGCTGCTCCCACCCCCCTATCCCGTGGGAGCGGGGAAGAGAAGAGGGAAAGCAAAAAAAATCTCCTGGGTCGAGGTGCAAAATGGTTTAATAAGTGGAAATAGCGGGAGAAGAAAGGAGGGAAACGGAACAAGTGACGCTGGAGGCATCTCCACCTCCCGCAGGTAGAGCGACGCCCAGCCGGTGCATGAGGAAAAGGTGGTTAACTTCCCTAAACGCACCCCAACCACCCTAAGAAAGCTGGGGAGAGACTTTTTATGAGGACATGTAGAGATAAGACGAGGGGGAATGGCTTAAAACTGGAAGAGGGGAGATTTAGAACAGATATTAGGAAGAAATTTTTCACTCTGAGGGTGGTGAGACACTGGCACAGGTTGTCCAGAGAAGCTGTGGAAGGTCCAACCCTGGAGGTGTCCAGGGCCGGGCTGGATGGGGCTTTGAGCAACCTGGTCTGGTGGGAGGTGTCCCTGCCCATGGCAGGGGGGTTGGAACTCGATGATCTTTGAGGTCCTTTCCAACCCAAACCGTTCTGTGGTTCTACGAACATTTATTTCGTCAGTTCACATCATCTGCCCGGTTGTGTCAACCCACAACCGCTTTGGCACCCCCAGTCTGGTGACTGCGGGGGCAGAGTAAGAAACGGAAAAGGTCTCAGTGCTGTGCAAACACTGTTAACGTATCAAATCTAAACCCCAGCCCCATACCAGCTGCTATGAAGAAAATTGATTCCATCCCAGACAAACGCAATACAACAGATACAAGAAAGAATGTCAGAAAGGGAGGGCTATGGAGTTTTCCGGATGAAGAAGTACGGTGTTGTAGCTGTTGTGTGATGTCATATATTCTGCAATTAAAAAAGATACTCCTCTGTGTCTTGGCCTGGAAATATGCAGGGGTCTGGGAGAGTTGACTTGGACTTAAACTTCCGAGAAGAGTTTGCAAGGATAGTATGAATGCTGTCAATAATGCTGTAAGCAAGAATGCTTTCCTCCTTCCAAAGAGTGACTTGGGAAAAGGGTACCTTTGGCAGAAAATTAACTTCTGCTTCTGGAAAGATTAAGAAAATCTTTCTAAAATGCTGGGGGGGGGGGGAGGAGAGCTGGTCATGGAGAAACAGAGAAACTGGAAAAGGCAGTATCAGCTTTCCAGGAGAGGAGCAAAGATGGTCTAAATTTAGGCAAGGGGGCAGCGGAGTGATGGGAGATAAAAGAATTTTGGAATTTGCTGTGCCTCACTGGGGCACAGGGTGGAGATAGCGATTCAGATCTGGGTCCATCAAAGCAAAGGGTTCCCATGATGCATCCATATTTCTTAAAGTTCTAGGCTTCGTGTTGTATCAGTGTTCTTGGATTCCTCTGGCACTTGATCCTTGCCTGCCAGTATTCGTCAGCTGACTAGTGCCTCAGCACTTACCTACATTAGCATTTCTTACCCGTCTGAAAATTGCATTGTTTTTTAGAGGAATGTTTGGTGGTGTAGATTATTTCTTACTAAATGTTTAAACTAGTGCAGGTTGCAGTGAGTGTATGCAGAAAGTTTACATTAAGAATCCCGGCTGGGATTCACATTTACGGAGCAGACTGCTTGTGGTCCCGGGGAGCGTAACCCGCACCCAGGACTGGTATGTTTAAAACCTGCCCAGCGGACATCCAGGAATGAGCTGGGATAAGATAGATAGGAGGAACGGTAGGGTAATGAGCTATAGGGTCCCTGTTTTGGAGTACAAAGCAGTGTCATTTGATTGCAGTAGGTAATCTAGAGTGCTAACGAATCGATATAGAATCATAAAATAATTTAGATTGGAGGAAACCTCCAGAGTTCACTCAGTTCAAAGCAGGGCCAACCTCAGTGTTAGCAGGCAGTTGCTCAGGAAGAACATCTCAGCCTCTCCTGGACCATTTGCTGAGAAGACCTTTGGTAACAGCTCCTCCCAAATTGTCTCATCACGCTTTTGCTCTGTCAGCTTGCTACAAGGGATTCCACCGCTGTGCAGTGCACTCGGCAAGGGGAACTTCACAGAATTGTGGTGGCTAATTTAATTGGGCTATAGTGGCTCCGTCACAGCAGAACTGAGGCTGTACTGGTCTGCTTGATAATTCTGTTTAACTGAGTGTCTTCGTGGACACAGGTCTCCCCGGCTAATCTTAACTTTTGCATAATACTTTTGTCACTGAGTAATTTGCAAAAGTTTTCAAACCACTTAATCTTCGTTGCAGAAATTCTCATTTTCAGACTGCTTTGTTGTAAATGATGTTTTATATTATACTCACGATGGGACTAAATCTTTCAAAAAGCATCTTCAGATGCTGTAGCAAAAATAGGTTTATTTTGTAGAAACATTAATTTGCGGTTTCTTCATTAACTGGTTTTCAGTTCCCCTGACAAACCCACATGCTACTAAGGTTCATAGTTGAAAAAAATCATTGCAATGCACCTCATGGTAATTCTTTAACATACCTTTTTCACCCATAGTCTCTTGAGAGTCAGTAGTGTTTACTGCCAAAGTTCATATATTTGGACAATCATCTAGAATCTCTTTCCTTTTCCGCTCCTTGATGGGACGGTATAGGAGAGAAATCTTCAGTGGTTAACCATCCTAGTCCCGTAGATAGCAAATGCTGTTTTGTGCAGTCTGAAATCTAATTCTCCAGATACAACATGCAGCTTCCATATTTCTCTGGTAGTCCTTTGGTTCTTTCTGCTTCTTTCTCCTGTGTTACAGAAAGACATAAAATTCTTCCACAATTCATTGGCAAAGGATCACAAACTGATTTGGCTGCCTGCAAAAAAAAAAGCGAGACAGCGGAATTAATAATCGATGCATCATGATATATACACTGCTGCCAGGTGTCATTTTGCTCCAAATCTAGAATAATCCAAATCTAAACTATGTGGTTTCCAGTCACTGGTAGTACCACGTGCAGGGGACATACCCTAAGAAGATATCAGTTGTCACTTATTTTTGTTTTCCAGGATCTGAAAGTCCAATATTTAAAAATAATTAAATGGGCATAATGCTGTTAAAGGCAGTGAACGTTGCTCAAAATCCTGTTTATTACTCCAGCTCTATATATGTCTGGGGAGAATGGTTTATAAAACTCTTTTGTGGGTAAATATCATCGCTAATCAATTCCATATTAATACTACTTAAAGCCCATTCTACCAAAACATTTAAACGTGTGTTTGTGTATTCTGCTGAATTAGTGTTTCAATGAACAAATCGCAAGCTCCTACACAAAGAATAGGTTCTTTTGCTTTTAGATGATAAAACCCTGTGTGCAAGACTCTGAGGCTGAAATTCTCATACTTGTGTGATGCCTGATGTAGAGTACATGTAGATGTTGATTAGGGACAGTGTGTAGGGGTAGTGAGCTTGTTAAGCACATCCAGCATCTCCTTTTGTTGCAGCTGAGGAAAGTATTTAAAGTCTGATCTAACTCTTACAGAAATGAGTGAGAAATAGATCATGCCGTGAGAGATATCGTGTAATTCCAGTGTACGCCAATCACAGCATTTTCAGTAAAATAGTACTGGTACTAACAGCAGGTTGAATCTGGAAAGATTTGTGTCCCGAAATTCCTGCTGTCACCTAAGAAACACTTTCATGATGAGGCTGACTCTTCCAAGATAGCTTCTGAAAGCGGTGGGTTGTTGTCCTGTCCCTAGAGCACATCTCTGCAGTGGATGTTTATACAGTAAAGAAGATTAAAGGTCTTTTACAGAGAGGGTTAAGTTTCACTAACATGGTTTTTGCGTTACTGGAAATCTGTATTCCTGGGCATATGAAAGTTTCAGTTCAAATACTCCTGCATATTGAGGGATTTTGGAAGCTAGGAGTTCACTGGTAGGAGAGGAGGCTCCTTTGTCTCTCAAGCAAAAGCATTACTGCGCAGAATAGGCTGACCTGCTGTGGGGATCACACAGCGAAGTGAGTGTGTTGGAGTCAGAGCCTTATTACTGGGGCAGGAACAAGCGCACATTTGTCCTTATATCCAAAAGTGGAAAAAGAGATCACAGCGGAAAATAAATAGTATAAGCTGTCACTTTGTAGTATGAACTTTGCTGCTCCACAGAACAAGTACCAGGAAGAGAATACAATGATCGAAGCTCACGAGGAAGGACTCGGAAACCTCGATGCCATCCCTAGTCTGAGGTTATGCTTACGCTGCGTGCTCAGGTGCCGCTGAAGCAGATGTACCGAGGTAGATTTTGGTGGCACAGGTTCAGCTGCCTAGGGAGCACTGAGTGCCTCGGGAGGGCTTGTGCGTGGAGGTTTCATTGCTGTCCAGCCTGGCGCAGGCACATCTGTTCTTGCCGCAATCTTTGCTTCCAGATTACAATTAGGCAAGACTTTTGAATGTATAATTCCCTGTAATAGAAACTCACACATTTGTAAAGTGTCAGCAGAATGTTTGGACTACATTCAGTAGCTGTCTCTATAATAAGCTGAATTCAAATTGAGTTAGTGCAGTTATTCCTGTTGGAATATCTTGTGATATTTGGAAAGGTAAATCAGCCTTTTTCAGGTCAAGTACTTAATTTTACACAATCACACCTTGGGACCTTAGACAGGTTAGGAAAGTATCATGAGTTAAAACTTACCATCAATTGTCTGATAACTGTTCCCTTACATACTCTCAGCACACAGCGAGTATGAGATAACATGCCTTAACCTAGCCTACGGAGGAAGAATTTTCAGTGTAATTGCATTAACTTTGTGTTTGCTGCAGAATAAAATACACACGTGGACAGGTGTTGTGCATGTAAGACGCTATAGCTTGTGCGTACTTGTAAAGCTATGGACAGACAGTGTGTTCCAGGTCTAACTGTGCCATTTGAAGATTTTGCCAGTTTGCACCTACATGCTACCTCTTTGATGCTGTAGTTGCTACTGCCGTAGCTCTGCTGGTAAAAGAGTTTGTTTAAGAGCGCTTTCATTTGCTTCAGGCAAGGTGAGCAGGTTGGTTTAAACCCTCTTTGTTGACTAATCCATCTGACTTGTTGGAAGCACACGAGGGAGTGCTCACTTAATTCCTTCTGCCAACAGGGCTGCGGGGGTGGAAGCTCTCAGCAGAGGAGTGGTAAGAAACAACTGGAAGAGCGATAATGTCACCAACGGGCACACCTGTCTGCAAGCTGAGTGCCAGCGCATGACTTTGTCCTGCATGTGCTGTGGGTATTACAGCTCTTCCAGACATGTCCATGCCTTTTCTGTAACACATTCCTGGCTTAATTTTCTTTTATACTAAGTACTTTTATATGGCTCTGGCAATACCAAACAATGTGAAAGCATCCAGAGGTGTTAAAGCCTTCTTATTCGTCAAAACAGTGTGAAAATGTCTAACAGGTGAATATCAATGACTAGTCTTGCAGAATTAAATCCATAATTTTCTTATTCAGAACCTGAGCTACTCCTTTAAAGGGTGCCAGATGTATGGGGAGCCCTGGATGTGGGGTGGCACTGCTGCCCCTCAGCCAAGGGATGGTCTATTGCGGGGCTGTGTCACGCTGATTTCACACTACTGGGGGAAGTTCAGATCCTGGAGTGAGGTCCAGCCTTCATTCCCAGTTTGCACATTTTCTCATGGTCACTGTGTGTGTGATTCCTGCTACTTTTAAACATAGAGGGGTCCAGTTTCACACAAGCCTCTGAGAAGAGTTTTTTCTGCCTGGCTGCAAACAGATGTCCTTGTCACCCTCTTCTCAGGTGTGTCCTCCCTGTTGTAGAGCCGCCTTCTCTGGCTGCACCATCACCTTGCCTGAAAGGCCCGTGGCCTTATCACCCTCTTCTCAGGTGTGTCCTCCCCATTGTAGAGCCGCCTTCTCTGGCTGCACCATCACCTTGCCTGAAAGGCCTGTGGGACATGTAGTGGCTTCCTTTCTTTCACGGATCTCCCCACTGTCTTTGGCGAACTGTTGCTGTGTGGCAGATCCATTGCAGAGTCGATCTTCTGCTCTCCGTTTTCTTCTTTTCAGTATTTTCCTAATCTCTTTAGTTTGTATTTTCAGGTTGAGGCTTTATCCTGGTTTCAGCTGAGATAGAGTTAATCTGCTTTCTAGCGGTTGCTGTGTTTTCAGATTTGGTGTGAAAGGAATGTCAATAATGCATGGTTTTAGTTGTTGCTAAGTGATGTTTATACTAGTCAAGGACTTTTTTTCGGCTTCCTATAGAAGCTGAAAAGGAGCATAGACAGAACAAGGGAATGGCCAATGGAATATTCTGTACCATAGACATCATGCTTGGTATGTAGGTGGCAGTTGGCCGGGGCGGTGGGGGAAATCCGCAATCTCTGCTTGCATTGGGCTGGGCAACCAGGTCACCGGGTGGTGAGTGAGTTGTGTCTTGTATATTCTTTTACCATTATTATTATTGTTATTTTTCTTTTCCGTTATTGTTCTATTAAACTGTCTTTACCTCAACCCATGAGGGTTTTTTTCCCCTTTCCCCACCTTTTCTCCCTCTTCTCCCTGCCCTTTTGGGGGGAAAAAGACGAGGTGAGCGAGGGGCTGCGTGATTGTAGTTGCTGGCTGGGGTTAAACCACCACAGGCTTCTAGATATCCTTACCAAGAGATTGTGCTTTATCCACTGGTGATGTTGCTGTTATGGCTACTATGTTGCTTCTTTTGGAAAGTTCTGCTTAATCCAATCTTCACACAGTTGTTTTTTGTTGGTTTGTTGTTTTTTTTTTTCTTTTTTATTCTCCACATGGATAGCTATTTGGTTTAGTCAGTCACCTGCAGCCTAAATGAAAAAGACCTTTTTTTTTTTTTTATCCCAGCAAAGCACTTGAGCATGTGTTTACCTCTAGATAAGTGTGTTTTTCATGTGCTTCCATGAAGAAAGGACATAGGGTTTTGCTAAAGAGATTTATTTTTTTTTGCTGAAGTAGGACTGGAAGAGCTGATCTGAAGCGTGCTGCAGGAGGTGGAAGTCTGCTCACTCCTTGGGGCCAAGTGCTTGGGTGATGGAGGGATTTTTTTCTGTATTCCTATGGCTACAGCTATGACCAGTTTAGCCTTAGCAAATGAGAGGCATTTCCTCTTGGTTCCCAGCCCTCCTTTAAAGTAACGTGGCTGGTTTCTACCTAAGATTTGTTAGTCTTTCTTATTCACATCTTTCAGGTCCTTTTTTCTGGTTTTGGGTTAGGTGTCTAATCTGAGTGGAGGTCAGCCCTGAAAGCCCCTGGATTTCAACCTTTATCTGACTGAAACAATAGTACATTCTTGGTATTTCATGTCTTTTGTTTCTTTGATGGTCCTCCATAGTAGTCCTGTGTTTTTCAGTTTGCAGCTAGGACAGATGTGCTTTATCAGGGAGTGAACGAGCTGTGAAAGATGCACTTTAATCAGGAAGGGATCGAAGCTCTTCTGGGTATTTAAACAACTGCACTTTCCCCGTGACTTTGATCAGTGCCTGTTCCATCAGGTCACAGCCTCCTCCTAACGCTCTGACTTCTGACTTCAGGTAATCCAATGTAACCCTCTCTTTTTAGACTAATTTACATCTCTTGTTCTTCTGGATGATCTTATATGTTTTTCTTATTTCTAAGTCTGCCAGCGGGCTGATGATACTCTCTTTGTCCTAAGTTACCAAAGTTCATAGAAAGCATCCATCTCCATTAAACCTTCCTTGTATTAATTACCGAGATGTTATTACAGTTATCATGGGCTGCAGAATCTCAACTGAGTGGAGTTAGTCCGTGCAGCAGTGAACAGCAGTGAAACTTGAAAATTTTGCTTATTAAAATGTCCTCCTTGTAGGACAATGTTTGTGAATCCGTGTCTTGGGAGGAGGTAAGGAAACAGCACAAACTGATTTATTGTGGTCCACTTTGCTCATCCTGCAATTCTATACTGCAGCCATAACTATATTTGCTGGAGGGAATTCAAGTGATTCCTAAAAATACTTTTACAGGATATCTTTAATCACTCAGAAAATCAAATTTAAAACAGAATTCCTTAAACTGAGTGAAATCTGTCAGCAAAGATGCTAATGCCAGGTCAGTAAGGAACAGGGTTAGCGCGCTCAAACTTTATTACTGTTGTCCTCATTATAGGATGTTGCAGTTGCTGCTGTTTCCAATGCCAGGCATGGTCATGCAAATCTTTTCTTCTGGTCGTCTTTGGCAGGCAATGCACAGGCATGGCTGCAGTGCAGCTGCAGTGTAACCCAGGCAGGGACCAAGGGGAGGAGACACAACTTCAAAGCAGGTCCCAAGGGAAGGAGGGGCAGCCCTGGCCGAAGTCTCCCTGCATTGCATTTAGGAAGAGCTTTCCCTGAGGTCACCAGCTGCACTGTCTCTGAGTTGGCCCTGAGCCCAGGCAGCCAAATCCCCGGGAGGACGGGAATGGGCTCAGGGCCCTGACACCCCGTTTTATCCTTACTAAAGCCCCCTGCACGCTTCACCGGCCATTCCCTGACCTAATGCTCCCTTTTCTGTTTTCTTTTCCCAAAGCAGGCTAGTGCAAGCAAGGGAAGGAGTGCACAGCGATGCTGACGTGTCTTTGCACTGCCCTTGTGCCATCTCTCTCCCCAATGTACATTTTCCCAAACCGTCAAAGCCTTCAGCCGTGCCAACATGCCCCTCTCCACACAGAGTGCTGCATGAGTTCCCACATCCAGTGTCGATGACCTTATGCCTGTTGCTTTCCCCTATCCAAATTCTAATAATAGTAGCAATACCCGTGGCTGTCCCTTGGCCTGTTTAGGGCCTGGGAAAGGGTTGGCTAAACATGGGTGGCTGTTGCCTTCTCTGTGGCATGGACCTGGAGTGTGTCCCAGAAGCATCAGCACCTCTGGTGCCCGTCTGAAGTATTCTTGCTCAACATCCTTTATTTTCCTCCTCTTCCTCCTCTTTGTGGTATGGAGAGGCTGTTGGTCTAATCTACTGAATCGTAACAGCCTTATGTTGCTGTGGGGAACGTGTTTGTTGCCAAATGGGTGTTTCAGCAAGGCATGTCTATTTTCACTAGGAACCCCCCCCTTGTTTTTATAGTATTGCTAAAATGTGAACTCTAATGCTTTATAAAATCCTGGTTTAGTCAGGAAAACGTCAGGCTTACCTCAGTGTAACTACTCAGGCTTTTCTGGAAGTTGTAAGTAAACTGGAAAACATTTAATTGTTTTTGTGTGTGAGAGAATGGAGAGTACTATTGACATTAAATGAAAGTGGCTACTTGACTTTCTGTTGGTGTATTCTGTAAGCGTTCCTGGAAATTAGGCATATATCATAATTGAGTTAATTATGGTAAAGTAGGGTAAACAAAAAAAGCCCCGCAGACACATCTATGCACATGGATTTTAAAAATTACAGTTGGCACCTTTGTAATATTTTGATTTAATCTAGGGAGGCTACATTTTCAAAACCAGGTGCTAATGCTAAAGCACTTAGCGCCGGTCACCCAACTACATCAACACACTCATTTCAGCAGTTCAATTGAGTTTTTGAGGACACAACATAATGGTATCAGCTCTTGGGTCAGAAATCTCAGTGAGACAGAAGTGCTCACAGAAATTTTTTTGAAGAATTTACATGTCCGCTATAGTTTCCATTGTGCAAACGCACAAACCCAAATGCGCAATCCATTCAGTCCACAGTTTGGGAGCAATTCTGGGTTTCGTGCGGATACCCAGATAGGAGGTCATGAAGCCAGTGATTTTGAATCATCTCTGTTTGGCCGGGAGACTTCTGTGTTGGCAGATTTGTTGTGCCCTATTCTCATATTCCTTCCACCTCTTGGTTAGACAGCAGCTACACACTATTTCTGCAGGAGATTCTTGGCACCAGTCTATGCAGTATGGGAAGATTGTAGCAACTCTCCACAACAGCAGCCATTCTTCACAGTATGCTTGACAGATATTTTGGGGGGGGGGGGGGGGGGTTTGTGTTGATTTATGAGTACTGATCAAAACTCAGGATCAGATCTCAGCCTGTATTGTTAGGGTGCGCTGTCATCTGGGAACTGCTATCTAGAACAGTGGTCTCCAAATGTTTTTGATAGTGTACCCCTATCGCTAAAAAAAATTTGAGCATGCACCTCCGATATACATATATTTTTTTTATTTATAAATTATATACATAGAATGGTTTAGGTTGGAAGGGACCTTGAAGATCATCGAGTTCCAACCGCCCTGCCATGGGCAGGGATACCTCCCACCAGACCAGGTTGCCCAAGGCCACGTCCAGCCTGGCCTGGAACACCTCCAGGGATGGGGCTTCAGCAACCTCTCTGGGCAACCTGTTCCAATGTATGTATTACTGTCCTTGTCCTAATATATTATGTACATTATAAAACATACACAAAAATAGAAATAAAAAAGGATAAGCTAAAGATAAAATAAACACCTTTTAAATTTTATTTATTTATTTACTAACGGTACAAAATGTATTTTCTTGCTGCACCCCAATGGATTGTCTAGAAGATGGGCTAAAGCTCAAGGCAAAAAAAACCAAGACAAAAATCAAGAAAAATATATTTACTCTTTGTCCTTAATATACTCTGTGCAGAAGGTTAAAAGACCAGACTTTCAAAGTCTGGTCCAAGACTATGGAATGAATTCCCTCAGGAGCTAAGACTATTATAAACATCATCATCCAAATGTAAACAAGGTTTCTTTAACCTGCCTTTATGACATAAATACATTGCAACATATACATTAAAGAAAAGCACCCAAATTATCAAAGCAAATCATGCTACAAACCTCTCCCCTGGGGCAGAGGAAGGGAGAACAAACGTTGTGTTGCTTAATGCACTACTGGAAAGCAGCTGGGTATTGCTGCAATGGGTGAGAACGTGAATGGGCTAGCGTGTGATAGAAAACTGTATTTGATACTGTTTCTACTCGATTAAAAAGCTGCACTGATGTGCATTAAATGTTCATTTCAGGCCAACAGGCATTATATATTCATTTTTTAATTAGATACTACTTGTTTAGGATTCTTCTATTGTTTTCTTCTTTCTGCAGTGTCATCCTGACTGTGGAACGGTGAATGAATTACTATAAATCATTGACTCTAGCTGTGTCTGGCTGTAAAATGAGCTAATTTCTTGAGCTCACTTCAAGAGGCTTTCTTGCGTTATATTTCAGTAAAGCTGGATTGCTATATCTAAATAGAGATCAACCTTTAAATTACTTGCTTCCAAAATTGGTTCAAAGAAGTATTCTGAGTCAGAAATACAGTTAATACACAGGACAGTGAACCCCAACCTTCCTGGAGGTACACTACTCTTTTACATGAAGGGTGAAGTTTATTTCATCCTTGGTGCCTGGCTAACTCTCCTCGTCATTGCATGAGTTGGGACGAACCTGGAGTCAAGACTTTCTCTGCCCCTGTGTCCTTTGCACAAGGGAAAGTACTAGAAGAGGCAGGCTGCACGCTCCCACCTCATTTATAGCAAGTCATTCACCCGGGATCTAGTTTCCAGATGCATGTAGGAACGGGACGAGGCCAACCTCATACTGCATTCACCGCTTTCCTGATTATGACAAGAAACCAGTTTAGATTTTAGAAGTGATTAGGGCTGGCTGGAAACTTGTGTTTTACATTGGAAAGTGTACTTTCTGAAACAAACAAAAAAAAGGAATTTTTATAGGCAACTTTTTGTTTTGTCACAATATCTCGGTTTGGCTGATGTTCCTGGGAAATTACATCTCCTGCTGTAGCACAGCGCTTTCCTTCTGACCACTCTGACTGGTATGTTATAGAAGATGTAGTTTGACCAGCTTGCCGTGCCTGTGGGAAAGAATGGGGCATCTTTACTTGAAACAACAAGCTCTTTCAAGCTATGGAGCTACACCACAATGGGAAACGAAAGTTTAACATCGAGATAACTGGAAGCAAAGATTTTTAGCCTAGTTTCAACATGATTCTCTACCATGATGTTTCCTAGTTAAAGGCTTTGGAGTCTGTGCCCTGTGCTTCTCCAGCATGTACCTTGAAATAGTACCTTTAAACAGTTGCAGCTATTAATATCTTTGAGTGTGGGAGAGTAACCATTGGTGAAAAATACAAGCAACTTGATTGACTAGTTGTCGTGGTTTAGGCCAAATCGGCCACTGGGGACATAGGGGATCCCAGATGGGACCGACAGATGCTCCCCTCTACCCCTCTTCAAAGAGAGAGGTAGAGGAGTGAAAAGAGACGAGTTTAGAAGGAACTAAACTACTTTAATGAAATATTGATAATAAAATAAAAGGAAATCATAAGAAATATACAAAACCCTATCAAGCTCCTAGGATGACAATCACGACACCGGCTGGCACTGGGGGAGTCCCAGGCTGGACTCAGTGATGGACAGGAACTGGATTCCGGATCTGGATTCAGGATCGGGACCAAAGGCAGACAAACAGACAGAGTCTTCCTCAGACGTCGGCCATTGAAGGAAGAGAGGCTGAGCCTTTGATCTCTCAGCTTTTATACTGAGCATGAGGCAGATGGGATGGAATACCCGGTTGGTCAGTTTTGGGTCACCTGTCCTGTCCGCTCCTCCCCGCAGGTGGGACCCCACTACACTTTTCTGCTTCCGACCCTCCAACGTGGCAAATAACAAAGTTGGTTGCCCTTGGGTGTTACAGCAATAAGTATAAGCAAGAGCCTCTCTGCATCCCATGCCTGGGCATCAGCTATAAATGTAGGTCTGATCACTCTGAGAGAGTGAACATTGTCTGCACAATATGCTGTTAATTTCAGTAGTTAGAAGAGGCCCAGCTAAGAAGCGAAGTTACTGAACAAAATTGGTCCTGTTTTACCTCAAACCAGGACACTAGTATAACAATAAGAACTGCAGCAGAGTTTACCTCTATTAATAGAGTCAGCGAATCACAGAATGGTTTGGGTTGGAAGGGACCTTCAAAGGTAGAATCATAGAATCACAGAATGGTTTAGGTTGGAAGGGTCCTTGAAGATCACTGAGTTCCAACCCCCCTGCCATGGGCAGGGACCTCCTGCTCAAAGCCCCATCCAGCCTGGTCTTAGACACCTCCAGGAATGGGGCATCCACAACTTCTCTGGGCAACCTGTTCCAGTGCCTCAAAACCCTCAAAATGAAAAATTTCTTCCTAATACCTATTCTAAATCTCCCCTCTTCCAGTGTGAAGTGACTCCCCCTCGTCCTATCACTACATGCCCTAGTAAAAAGTCCTTCCCCAGCTCTCCTGTTGGCCCCCTTTAGGTACTGGGAGGCTGCAATAAGGTCTCCCCAGAGCCTTCTCTTCTCCAGGCTGAACAACCCTAGCTCTCTCCACCTGTCTTCATATACGATCATCTAGTCCAACCCTCCTCCATGGGCAGGGACACCTTCCACTAGATCAGCTTGCTCAAAGCCCCGTTCAGCCTGACCTTGGACATTTCCAATGATGGGGCATCCACAACTTCTCTGGGCAACCTGCTCCAGTGTCTTACCACCCTCATTGTAAAAAATTGCTTCCTTATATCTAATCTAAATCTATCCTCTTTCAGTTTAAAAATGTTGCCCCTCATCCTGTCACTTACAAGCCCCCGTAAAAAGTCTCTCACCACCTTTTTTATAAGTCCCTTTTAAGTACTGGAAGGCTGCAATAAGGTCTCCCTGGAGCCTTCTGTTCTCCAGGCTGAACAACCCCAACTCTGTCAGCCTTTCTTCGTGAGATGTATGCCAGCCCTTTGATCATTTTCGTGGCCCTCCTCTGGACCAGCTTTAAGAAGTTCATGCCTTGCCTATTGCCGAAGTCTAATTCTCAGTGATGACTAAGTGCTGGTTTCATGTAGGAAATGTTGAAATGTCAGCTTTCTTTGGGATGATAAAACAGGATGAAAATGGATAATGACACTTCCTAATTTCCCGAGGGAAGGCGATTCTGAATTTAGCTTGATGTAAAACAAGATCTTCTTTGACAAGTTTTGCATAAACCTATCACTTAACTTTTCTCAGGCATTAAATGCTTCTTCTGAAGCTGATCTGAGTATAAAGTAGGGTATTTTAGTAATATTTCCATGACAGTAAGTATACCAGCAACTTGCCTCTTGTCCAGTCTTTCATAAATAATGCATGTTTTGTATCAAAGCCAATATTTTAAATCTACAACAGACATAGAAGTTACAAACAAATGTTCATGTGGGAAAACAAAAATGCAGGATTAATTCTGTTGGTATGAACTATTTGAATCTTGAATATATTAAACCTTATTTCTGAACAACTGTTAACTTTGGAAGTACAAGGTTAAAGTAGAAAGTAGTCTGTGGTGTGATGGCAAGTAGATTGAAAGATTTGTGACTAGAAGAAGTACGACTTTCTAGTATTTCTAGACATGTGTCTTAAGGAGTAAGTGAATATTATTGAGAGATACCACGTTGCTCAAATGGCTGTTACAGAAACATGTCTTTTTTTCCTGAAGTTCTTGGCCAAAACATCACTGCTAGCCTTCTTTGGTTATATTTCTCAATTAACAAATGCACTTGAAGAATTTTCTACTCTTTTGAATGAATTAATTCATGTCTGTGCAATGCTTTCAAGACAGAACTACTTACAGTAACCCATGACTGCCTTTGAAAATCTAATCAAAATTATATTTTGCTTAACTAATCTATAAATGACACTCAATAGTAATAGGATTTTACACAGTGCAAATTTTACTTCAGGCTTCTGGAAAAGAATCGTTGCTGAATGTTCCTGCAAATCTAGTATAATTTTACTTTTACCCTCATCTTAAAAAAAATCTCGCTCCCTCACCTACCAGCAAAGGTGGTTTTGTACTTATTACCAGAAGGCTTTTGGCCAATCTGTGCAACCCAATAAACACAGATGCAGACTCAGTCCTTTGAACTGTGGCTAAATGCAGCTGCTGTCGGAGCTGGAAGCACAGGCACAAGATCGTGCTAGTATTACGTGGCCTGGAGTTCATGTTAAACAGGTAGTGCTAATGGGGAGAGGAGGACTACAGACCCTTTAGCTACTCCCTGCCCTGCTTCCCCTCCACATACATATATCCCTGGACGTAGTTGTTGATGATGACAATAAATAATGTTACTATTATGGACCTACCGTCACGTTCAGGAGAAATAAAATTGCAAATTTGAGTGTCCTGTTCTAATTGTACATTCAATGGCATGAAGTATAGGCAGATGTTCACGTTACTGCAAACAAGTTAAGATATAAACAGGCAATGCCTCAGCTGCACTTTGATGCCTGTGTGGGTGTTCTTACTCTGCAGTGAATGTGAAGCACCTTCATCACTTTGCGTGTGGACTTACAAAGTTGCTTTGATGTTCTTACTCAATGTCCCAGCCTGTATCACAGGATAAAGCACACATGCTGCTGTTTACATAGTTTACATCAAGTTTTCAAGTCTGTGTCTTTAAAAAGTGACCATGATGTTCCACCGTAGTACCCACAGCTGATTTGTCAACACTAGACTGGTTAGCCACTGAGCTGCAGCCATTTAGCTTAGCAAGGTTCCAGCCAGCAGCAACAACCTGCTTCTGAGTTGGGAGAGTGTTCCTCATAGCCTCCTCCAGTGTTGGTTGATTGGATTACACCGTTCCCCTGTAGGTTCTGGAGATGCTGTTAACTCTTTCAAAGTTTCAGGACAGTGGAGCTGCACTTCTCTGAGGTTATGACCCTTCTCCAAAGCTGGGAATGTGCATGGACGGAAATCTCACAAACTGCATCAGCTGTCTTCGGTCTGTCACGTCACCAGCAAACCCACGTGACTGCATCATCAAAATTTGCCTTCAGAGATCATGTATCATTGTTGACAGGTCCTCTTCATGTCCTGTATGTCTGATTTAAATCCTTGCAAATTACTGGGGTAGCTAAATGCAGGGACAGATCAGCTTCCTATTCTGGACCCACGTCGGGCAGCAGGGAGGAGAGAGAGGTGTGATGAGCTTGCAGAGCATGTCAGCAAACACTGGTGGACTAGGAGCCTTCTGCCCTGGGATCAGCAAGGGTAGACAAGCTCTCTCACAACACCTAATATGCACTAGCTTAGCGCTGGTGAGCACGGATGTTTTCTCCAGAAGTCCCAGCAGATACTGTGACTTATGGCAGACGCTAGCTGCCGTGCAGTTCAGTTAGGGTAGATGCTTGTTAGCCTGTCCTGGTAAACTTGGCAAAGAGGAGGTTTCCTCAGCCACATCTTATTCAGAGAAGTACGGAAAGGAGCAATTTTGTGTAGGAAGGAGGCAGGGGCTCAGCTGGAAAGAAAATCTCTTCCCCATCCCTTTCTTTTCTTTACTGTGGGCTCTTGCATAATGTCTTCGTCAAAGTTGGCAAATTATATTTTATCTGTGACATTCAGCTTCTGGTCTGCACTGGGGGTGTGTGGCCTGCAGGGTCACAAACAAAATGCCACATCTCTTCAAGAAGAGCTTTAGCCATTGAATCGGGCCGCGTTTGGTTCAGCTCCTGTTAGGTGATACCACAGACTGGAAAAACTTCCATATGAGATACTCCATGAACCCCATTGTCCTAGCACTTCCTGCAAATAACACAGTGACCTGGGGTAGGGAGTGTTTCCCCTGAGCTAGCCATGGACGTTGTGTGTCTTACTGCTGTAATTCTTTGTCTTCGGGCTTCTTATTTCACATTCTGGCATCTGTGACGCTCCTTAGCATTGACTGGTTTCTGCTTTTCATCTTGCTCACACCTTTGGCTGTTGAACGGAGCTGGAGAAAGTCCAGACTTCTCTTGAGTGCCTAATTCTTCAGATCAAATCCATCTTTGCAGTTTCGGTTTTGGCTTTTATTTTTGGCTAATGAAGATAGTGATACCGGCATTGCTAACGGTGGTACTTGTTATCTTCACAAATTTTTTTCTACCTTTCTTCCACTCTTTTCCGAGGTCTTTCTTCTGTTTTTAGTCTCCTGTTGTGCAAATGCATTTTGATGCATTTTTAACGGTTATTCATCCTTCACTGTGTGATGTCTTGTCCTGTTTATGGCCTGTGCCACAGAATTTGTCCTTTTTATTTTACTGGGTTGTCCTGGTCCCATATCCAGTGCTCCCGTGTGAACAAGGTAATCATAAACTACCTGCAGTTGCCTAAGAAATTCTTCTAATAAAGTCTTCAGCAGGCAGAGTCAGCATAACGGTCTCGGTAACAGTCTGTCCCTTGCAAGGGATCCTGGCACAAAGAACTTTGCCAGGAAGCAGTTCCTGCGTCCCAGCGGCTCAAACAGTTGAGAGACTCCCCAGACACCTTCTCATTTTTGTGGCCAGCTCAGTTCAAATACAAAGATGAACTTGGCCATGTGTCCTGTGGCAGTTTTTCTTCTCCGTGGACAACAAATGCTTTTACACTTTTCCTTTCTTCAGTGTCTTGCCCTTTACAAAATTTAAAGTTTATTTTGTACGTGCATCTGAATCTTTTCTGCCTTGTCTTTATCTTCCTCACACAGTGGGATGATGGGCTCTTCCATTCTCCAAGAATCTGTCATAGGCTGAACAATCATCGCCTAATCTTCCCTCCTTCCTTTTCAGGTTAGAGGCTTCACAATTTTCAATCTTTCTTCTGTGCAATTTCCTCTTGGAGATCTCCTTGAGCAAGACTTTCTTTCAAAACATGTTGCTGAAGATGTGATTGCGTCTCCTTCACAGTTCTTCCTTAAATAAATTTCTCATTTATTCATATCCTTCTCAATCTTTCAGCTGCTACCATCTGTCATGGGCTGCTTATGTCCACCTTTTCCTTAGCTGGATAATATCTTTTTCCATAAATCCCATCTTATGTTTCTGACTAGTCCTTCTGAACAGCCTGCACTGGCAAGGTTTTCTCTGTGTGGTTATGTTCCCTCTCTTTTCCTCCGTTCACAGACATTCCTCTGGTATAACTCACTCCAGATTTTCCTTAGGCTATTTTATAGGCTGCTGGCACTTGTGTATTCTGTTCTTTTCTATCATTCATATGAGTTCTTCTACATCTTTTTAGTTAATTTTCACAAAACATCTGTCTTCCCTAAAATCTGCGTGCTGTAATGTCCTTAGATGATTAGCTGTTGCAGCACCACTACCCACAATACATTTATACTGAATATCCTATATTGAAAGAAAATGTTTGCATGGTTTGCAAAGGCTTTGATTTTTAAACTTGTAAGAATCAAGCTGTGGTCCATTGTCTACCACTGCCATTATCAGTATGCTGTTTCTGGCAAATACCTTGACTATGACATCAATAATATGCTCATCAGCTGTATCATATATGTCTGGACAGAAAAAATCATAACTTAGAGACAGCGTGCAACTTTTTTCCACATGCAATCACAGAACAGATGGCCTTTCTGCAAATTGTGTGGTCCAAGCCCCTGCTCGAAGCGGGATCGGTTAGAGCAGGTTGCCCAGGACCCGCAGTGACCAGCCGCCAGCTGGGGTTTGGGCCTCCCATCACAGCCCCCTGAGCCCAGCTTGTGACCAAGGGACAAATCTGCATCCGTCAGTGCAATTACTTTTTTTTTTAGTACATCAGTGCACATAACATTGGATTCTGGTCTTTGCTCTAACTTTTTCAAGTCACACTCAGTAGTAGCAAAATTTTATCCATTTGCTGTTCATCTGCTTCTTGTAAATTTGGGGGCTTTTCCCCCCATAATTTCTATACTTGTATTTAGTTTGGTTTTCTTTTGTCCTCATGGGCCTGTCTGACTATCATGAGTGCTCTGCTAATGAGGTCTAGGAATCAGGGTCATTTTGCTGGACACAGGTAGCTGGTACCCCAGAGTATCTGGACCTGCATGTAAGACATCCGTGCACACTGATGGATAAAGCACGGGGCCTACAGCAGACCCATGCCCTGCTGGAGCAGTAGATGAGGTCAGACAGGACTCTCTAGGGCACCTTGAGGGCAGTAAATTACTTATTTAGGTGACTGAATTGAGTCCCTATTACTGAACCCATGTTTTTCAACCATCCCCACTAGCTGAAATGCCTACAAACATATTTTTTCCCAAAATAACTGTTTTTTCCCCACTCTAAAAGGTGAGTATTACTAGTCTATATTTGGCACGCCTAGATTTTCTTTGCAAAGTCTGGACCGTAACTGCACATACCACATCAACCTGTCTGAAGTTTTTGCAGAAAATAATTTTAGTCTTGCAAATATAGTAGCTGCGTGGAGCTGGGTGCTCCTGATCCCAGCTTGTTTCCAGGCTGCAGGCAAGGCTTTATCCTGCTTCTGGCAAAACAGTTGTCTTGCCTTTTGAAACCTCTCCCCCAGCTTTCGCTTTTGCTCTAGCTGTGTGTGTTGCGTATCAATCTGTGGTTTGCTAATTTAAACCACTGTTTGTTTATCTGTCTCCTTTGTCCTCCAGAATTTGCTCCTGGGCTTTTGCCAGGCTGCACAACACACACGGCTGTTTTGTGAGGGGAAAAAAAAATAAAAATCCAAGTTTAAGTCAGGAGCTTTTGTTTTGTCTTGATTCTCCCCTCCTTATTGCCACAGATGCCATAGAACTTCTGAGGCCACTGAACCAAGAAGTAGCTAATCTGTTGCAAATGACCTGAAAGTATTTGCCTCATCTAAGTTTATATTTATATTTTATACAAATAAATATTATATGTAATTTATTTTTTTTTTAATTTTTTAAAAAATATCTCTATATAACATACATATATATATATATATATGGTTTTGTCCCAAGTTCAGTCTTTGTAGGACTGCAGTTTATCTGAGGGTGTGTCTCATAAGGATCTCCTCTCCCTGCATCTGCACGTGGGGTCTATCCTTTCTCCTCGCTGTCTGCCATCGGAGAGGGGCTGGACCCTTCTGGCCTGGCTTGCCCACCTCTCGCACTGGGGAATGGGTGGGAGATGATGGCCAGCTCCCAGCCTGACCAAGGAAAGGCACTAAAAGCCCCTGCTAGGCTGGTAAAGCAAAAGTGAAACAGCAAAGCTTGGTAAGCTGTGATGGCCTCCGGTCCCCCACTTCTTTGTATTGCAGGTATCAGTCCCGGAGCAGAGCCCTGCCTGGCAGCAACAGAAAGGACCATATGGGAAGTTACAGCAGCGTTTTGCTGTGAAACGCCTTTGCCGAGGAAATGCAGCGTTGATGGGCTAACAAGAACGGCTTCTATAGGAATCAGTTAACATAAGCCTGAAGCTAAAGCTGGACTTTCAACATAGCTCAACGGATCGAGAAGCTTTTAGCATATGTGTGTCAGAAGGGCTCATGCAGCCAAAAAGGGAAAAAAAAAAGACATGCTTGCATGACCAGCTTCCCCTTCTGTAAATAGCGGAGGTCACTACTCGTATAATTAGAACTGAATGCAGGATATATGTTGGCATAAGCAAAGCAATATGTCTAAGGGGAATATTTCATATTTAGTCTAAATCTCTGCTTATGAGAGAGAGGTTTAGGTTAGAGACTTCACAAGGTTTTCTTGTCTGGAGGGAGTAGTAACAGATCGATAGGACAGAAGAATTTCTTTACTACCAGTAGCCAAATATTCTTGTGTCCAAAACAGGTGGTGCCCAGTATTTTTGTAAATAAGGGAAGAGTTTTGTGATCTTTCTTACTGGAAAAGACACTATGTAAAACTCTCAAGCCTGATTTTCCCTTCAAGCCCCTCTAACTGCAGAAGGAAGAAGGAGAGGGGCCAAGCACCAGTTGCCCAATCTGCCCCCTGCCACAGCCTCAGCTGTGACACTGTTTTGAACAGAAATTATGCCAAATTAATTTCTCTCAGTGGCAGCAGCCTTTTTGCTGCTGTAAGCTGTTTTAGTGAGTTATAGTTTGAGGGCCGTCGTATCCAACCTCCGGCCGTGCTGCCCTTCTCTTACCATGAAATACATGATGAGCTGCTGAGGATGAAACGCTGGTCTTCTGCACTCTTGCAGATTTTTAAGTGGAAAGACGTGAGCTGTCCTGGCTGAGATTTTGAAGTAATCTTCCAGTACAACTCCCTCCAGCAAATTATACAGCTTTATTACCAGGCAGTTGACAAAGTATGGTTGTTACCAGGACTGTATGAATTGTCTGTGTGTTGTAAAGGCAACACAGTTTTTTGCCAGCACTATGAATTTGAGACCTTTTCTTATGAAGATGTGTTATGGTTTGAAGAACCCACAGCAATTTGTTGTCGTTTAGACAATTATTCTGTCACTCGATGACCTCTCCCCACCTGGGAAGGAGAATTGAGAGGAAACAAGGAAACCCGAGGGTTGAAATATAAACAGATTTAATAGAATAAGACTAGATAATTAACGTTAATAACACTAAAGAACCAATATTGATCCTGATACCAATATGAAATACACAAGGATTATACTCAGCCCATTCTATCAGTAGGAAGCTGTGCACTCCCAGCAGCGGACAGCAAATGTGGGACATTGCGAGCGCTACGGCTTCAGGAGGAAGGGAAGGGCTCAGGGGTCCAGCGCCAGGGCAAGAAGTTCTCAGGGTGGCAGCCATTAAGGAAGAGAGAGAACTCCTCAGCAAACTTTCTGATTTATATTGAATGTGACGTTCATGGTATGAAATAATCCTGTCGGCCAGCTTGGGTCAAGTGCCCTGGTCTCGCTCCCCCTCATCCCTGCACCTGGCAAGCTCCAAAACACTGAGACCTTGAAACCCACACACCATAGCTGGCTGTAAAGTAAATATTTTCACCAGTTCGGACACCAGAGTTTTTTAAACATGCAGTTTTCCCAAGCATTAAGAGAGACCTTACTGAAAAGTAAAGTTAATGAAAGAGGAATTAGTCCTGTGTTGATCAAACCAGGACAAGACCCTCAACCAACAATCATCTTAGGACAAAATGGCAGTGACAACTGTGAAGGCAGAGCAAAGCCACCCCAGGGAGTTGCTCATGGCAGCTGGCTCATCAGGCCGGTGCCGCCCTGGCCAGCGTGGTGTCTCGCCCGCCGTCCCGCTGAAGCCACGCGTGGGGAGAGGAGCCCAACCGAAGCAGCTGATGTGGTGAAGAGGAGACACGGGTTATGTATTATTGCTTTGCTTGTAAGATGACAGTGGAGCCTGCAACGTTTCAATTTCTCTTTATGTATACAGGGCATGGGCGTGAGCCACAGACAAAATGGTCTTTATAAGGCAACGAATCCCAGGCGGCCGAGGCAGCGCTAGCAGGGATGATCTGTGCTCTGCCGCTGCGCAGCCGCGGGTGGGTGGAGAAGCCCCTCGCACCCCTGCACCCATTTCCACCCCCCTGGGTAAAACAGGGTAGAAGGACTGGGTGAGGTGACTATAGTGGGAGTCCGCACCTAGACGCTGGAGTGAGGTCGGGGCGTTTGAGGTGAAGGGGGAGCTTGGGGTTCTGCAGATCAGTGTCCTGGCAGCCACTGTGCCGAAGGCGCCAAGGCTGGATCGTAGCTGAGGGAGAAAGAGGGAAAAGTAGTTTGCAACCTAGATTCTTGGCAGCAGCAGAGGCTGGATGAAATGATATCAGCGTTGCTGTGGCGGTGGTCTCCAAGCTGCAGGGAAGCCAGGATCCCCACCGCATTTGGAGTTCAGTTCTTCCTAAATTCTTCCTACACAGCTGGCTTGCTGTCTTCTGCCCTTAGCCTGTGCTGTGGCTACTTATATAGGGGGGCAGTTAGAGCCATTATTGTCACTGATGGATTGGGATCGGTCCCAGCAACAGGAGGCTACAGTCTTTTCTCAAACATATTCATGCCAGTCACCCTAAAATTTTGCCATCCCTGATGAGGGAGCACAGTTGCTGTGCATGCATCCATGCTCTGGAGCCTTCCCCTTCCTTCTGCATGTCCTGAGGGCTTCTTTCTGAGGCACGGAGAGTCCACAGCTACAGACTACCTGGTTTCTTCCCACAAAATAATGTTTGCCTTTAAAAGAAACCCACCTTACACCAAAGCATTTTTCCTGAACTTCAGGCTGGGCTGGAAGTCTACAAAAGACATAAAAATGTTATAGAGAGAATTTTCTTTATCTTGGGAGGTGGTAAAAAACCCCAAACCCTATTTAAGATCCACAAGCAGTGGGAATCATGTATATGAGATTTACTTGTTATGTTTCAGCTCTCTGAAGCAATGTAATATAACTGCAGGTAAATCTGCAGTTTTATGTCTTCCTTGTGTTGAGAGGCCAAATGTGTCATAACAGGTTTCTGCCAGGTATGTTTCGGGTGCCAAAGGCGACGTATGACACAGAGAAGGACCCTGGCGTGCAACAGGACTGCTTGACTCCAGACAGTAGGGTTGCATGGGTAGGGAAGATGTTAGAGCTGGTGCTCACTCTCCTTCGTACAGTCATGGACTCTCCATTTGGAATACTCACCGTCATTCAGTAATAGTTGAGTAAAACAGATACAGTAGAGATGAAGTGGCTGGATTTATTCAGTATTCAGTATGTGGTCTTTGTCGTTGCTAAAGGTTGCTTCTTGTTTTGCAGGGGAGCAAAACACCAAGATTGGTGACCTAACTGCTCTCCAAGTGAGAAAATTAAACTCTTGACTTGGGAAACAGGTCAGATTAGAAACATTAGATCTATATGTGTTCCTGGAGGAGTGAAAGCGTGAAGCAGAGGCGTCTTTTGTCACAGGAGATTGTACAGGTGCTGAAAATGGCTAGAGAAAGTTCAGCTCCTGTGAGAGTGGGTCTGGGGTGTTCCATTACTGGGAAGGTTTGATTCTCCATTTACTCAGCCTGGCTTTATTACTAACTTCAGGAGGGTTAATCCTGATCTGCTCTCACATCTGTGAAGCAAACATTTTTGCAACTCTTGAGACTAACAAGGTGCTCCTGAACAAATTAACAGATGGGAATGAATACTGAGGAGCTAAGGCTTCTTTGGACGACAGCAATGCTTTCCATTTGTCATCCCTATCTCATTACATGGGAAAGTAATTATCATTCCCACTTTGCAGGTAAGAAAAGGGAGACAAAGAGATTCAGTGACCTGCCAAAGGTGAAGCCAACAATTGTTGAAAGAGCTTGAAATAAGAGCTTATTTCTCATGACTTCTGAGTCCGTTCCACATACAAATGCTATACTGTATATTAGGACATGGCTCTGCTCTCATTAAAACTGTGGATAACCACCCACTAACCACCCTAATCCAGGTCTGATGTGAATTCACAATTGTATTTCTGTTGAATTACCCAGAACAATAATGTTAATACCAGCTGGATGAGGATACATTACACCTGATGAGAAACAAAAAAGGAGTCTTTAGGGACAAAGCTGCTTCTTCAAAGTTCTTTTGAACATACTTGAACTGGCAGAAAGATTTTTCACCACTGCAACACCTTTCATCAGATGGCTGTGATGCATTTGAGCTGGCAGCGGGAGCTCTCCCAGTGGAATTAGCCCCCCGTGGAGTTGCTGCTGGGTGTGACACCCCTGGAAGCAAAGGAGCAGTCAAATGCTAAGCCTCTCTAATGGTGTTTTCCATCTGTTTTCCTGCCAGGATGCAACGTGGAACTCGCCACCATTTCTAAGGAAGCAAAGCTGTGTCATTGCCTCTACGTGCGTGTCCCTCACATTAACATCTTTCAGTCTACTGACAGCTTCAACCACATTTAATACAAAGGTATTTGTCTCGATAGAAAATTATGTTCCTGCATGCCCAGTATAAATAAGTTACCAGGGAGAGGCAAGAACTGAGTTTGGCTGTGCACAGATCCATCCATGTGACTTCTGATCCTGATGACTGGGTTGCACAGCTGAGCTTGGCAGAGAACGTGTGGCTGGCAGCATACATCATACTTCGTACTCTTCAGGAAAAGCGTACCATGAACTTTAAGGTTTTATCTGCACAAGTCAGCCAATCAAGAAGCAAAAATTCTCAACAGAAAGGACTTCAGTAATTACACTACAAATGGAACCTGTTGGGGAAGAAGTGTGATAATGAATGCAATGAACAGTGGGTGTTGGGTCCATGTTTGATTTTTATAAAAATCTCTCTGGATTTCTACAGATCTTAAGTTTTAACCTGTAATATCCCCTACAGATTTTGAGATAGGAAGGTGCTTAAAGTGTCCAACTGTACTTAACTGTAAGCCAAACTAGCTAACTCATTTACTCAGGAAAAAAAGTGCTCGGGAACCTCTTTACTAATGAAAATCATCTGTTGTCAACTGAATATATGTTTCTCCTCCAAGCATTGATTTTTTTAAAATGTAGAACAAAGACACTCAAACTGTATTTTGAGGAGAAAAAAAATGAAAGCTGAGAGAGATATTTTGGGTTACCTCCTTCACACAGCACACATGATCTTATTTTAGGGTTTCTCCAGGAATAACATGGTACTGGAGACACTAATCCTTCTCTCACTCTTCAGCTCCTAAGCAGAAAGAAGCAGATAGAATAACATGAATTGGACGTGGCCTGTATTCCTAGTACTTAATTACCCTCTATCTCAGCAGCAACACGTATAGCAGAAGCTGCCTGACTTTTGCACAAGGCGTGAAGAGTACCTGATCAGACTCTACACTAACACTCCTTCACTCTTAAGCTGGGGGTCTGCAAACTCTCCATGACTTTAGGAGTATAGCTTTCCTTCTTGCTAGTTGGTATTATTCTTGAATCTCAGTTCAATATACAATATACAAGGTTCAGAGCTCCAAACGCTGCTGATATGTCAATGGGAAGGGCTACTATGGCTAGGAAAGAAAGAAGAGAGGGAGAAAGGAAGGAAGGAAGAGAGAAAGGAGGGGAGGGACAGAGGAAGGGTGGGAGGAAGACCAGTTTACTGTTATTTAGGTTACAAAGGCAAGTTCTTAGAAGAGGAAATTATTTGGCTGCTTGTGCCACTCTGATTCTTTCCCCTCTTTGCATGCTTAGGATGGTGCTGACATTAATGTCAGAACTGTAATTAAAGTAAGCAGCTCACATACTCACTGACAGGGCAGCACAGAATGAATGAAAAAGAGAACAAAGCTGAAATTGCACAGATCTAGTATTTCCTAACTTCTAAGTGCCTGAATTTGCAATCCAAACAACATTATTTTTAAATAGCTTGGGTTTTACAGAGTCAATGCAGCTTATATAGCTCTTGGGATCAGAAAAAGGGAGAACAGCCTCTCAAGTACAGTGCCAGGAAGATTCTCAGCCAAAGCAGTGACAGCTGGAGGTGGGAATTTGAGGCTGCTTTCAGTTTTTAAAAGATTGATGGGTTTGGAGAATAGGACATCATGTCAGTGGCAGAAGAAAAACAATCTTTTATCCCATGGTAGGTAGTCTGATGCAGAAAGCAGCATCTGAACATTCATTTTGCTTTGCCATAATCAAAGCGACCCAACTGCCAGGCTATCGTGAGGATCCCTGTGACCAGCTCTCTACACGGTCCTGCAGATTTAAATTCCTGTCTGGCTTCCAAAGGCGAGCCATGAGCATGTTCACCCAGAGTGTCCTCCCTGGGGGGCAGTAAAAACTCTCTTCTGACATGGGGTTCAGTCTGTGGACTACATAGTCTCTAACTCCTAAACCTTGAAGGACGACTGTGTAAGCTCCAGCGGTGGGCTTTCCAGCACCTGTCCTCCAAGGAAGCTCTTGGTCCCAATGCCAAATGGATGAAGAGGCACAACCTTTCCCCCAGTACTATATGTTGTTAGCAAAGGAGGTAGACGACACACTTGAGCAGACTGAATTGCTGCTGGGGTGCATATAGTCCCTGCGGTATGTTGTCAGAGGAGAGGGGGAAGTGTTCGCTCTCGATTATTCTCCAGTGATCGTATAGAGCATCTGAACAATATGTCATATGGATTGGATTGCTTCCCAGGGCCAAGTGCTTAAAACTATGATGAATTGGCATCTATATTCCACCTCTTGTTTTTTTTCCTTCCCACAGAACCTTTCTTACAGGATTTGCCAAAAGGAGAATGCAGTTTCCTTTTCTGTATTTAAAAAGCATATGGGCTGCAGTGTGAGGAGAGCAAGAAACTTAGTTAAAACAGCGTATTCTTATTCATCTTGTCGTTCCTGAGATATGATCCCACAATGTGTTTATAAGGGCAGTATTGCTGTCCCCTCAAGCGCTGATGCATCCAAGTAACTTTAAGAAGGGCAGTCCTGTGGAGCTCAAATGCATGCTGGAATTAGGGCCAGCATTTAGGAGACCACTAAGTTCATAGAGAGAAAGCAAACAAATTGTGAGAATGGAAGGCTTTTGGGGTGAGGGATGTCTTATCAATACAGAAAAATACCTGATGGGAGGGTGTAACAAAGACTTAATAACAAAGACGTAATAATATGACATAAGACATAATAACATGTCTAATAACCACATAATAACATTATGATACATCATGTTATACTATGACTGTTACGGTTTGAGAAAACCCACAACAATTTATTGTCATTTAGACAATTATTCTATCACCTGATGACCCTTCCCCACGGGGGTAGGGGAATCAAGAAAAAAAAAGGAAACACGAGGTTTGAAATATAAATGGATTTAATAGAGTAAGACTAGATAATTGCCATTAATAATACTGAAGAACCAATATTGATCCTGATACCAACATAAAATATACAAGGGTTATACTCAGCACATTCTATCAGTAGGAAGCTGTGCACTCCCAGCAGTGGACAGTAAATGTCAGGCACTGCGAGCGCTACGGCTTCGGGAGGAAGGGAAGGGCTCAGGGATCCGGCACCGGGGCAAAGAAGTTCCCTGGATCACAGCCATTAAGGAAGAGAAAGCACTTTGTGGCAAACTTTCTGATTTATATTGAATGTGACGCTCATGGTATGAAATAATCCTGTCGGCCAGCTTGGGTCAAGTGCCCGGGTCTCGCTCCCCCTCATCCCTGCACCTGGCAAGCTCCAAAACACTGAGACCTTGAAACCCACACACCATAGCTGGCTGTAAAGTAAATATTTTCACCAATTCAGACACTAGAGTCTTCTAAAAGTGCAGTTTTCCCAAGCATTAGAAGATAAATTAATCCTGTGTTTCTCAAACCAGGACAATGACATAAGACATAATAAAAACACATAATAACAAATAACAAAGATAGAGTCAGACTATTCTTGAGTGATATCCAATGAAAGGACAAGAGGAAAGAGATGCAAACTAAAATACAAGAAACTGTTTGAATTTAAGAAAGAACTTTTTTTTTTTTTCAGGAGAAGCACCAATACTTTTTGTGTTTAAAGCCTCGACTTTTGCATGATTTAGTTACTTAACATTGGAAGTGGCAAAGGGACCACTTGCCACTCCTAGATAGTTATACAGCAGCATTAATAATAACTTACATGTTTATAATAGAAAACCTTTCTTTAACAGCAAACATCTTTATATTGAACTTCAAGGTGACTGTTCTGAATACATTTACCTCGGTCTTTCCATTACTCTTGGATGTTAATCTAGCGTAATTGTCAGATATTAATCATAATGCTAAAATAGATTACTGAGACAAAGCCCATTAAAATAATCAGTGTTTGATCTTAGAGGAAATCAACTCCAGCTGCCAGCATTTGCAGTTGGGAGGCTGTCCTCACCGAACACATTGACGCTTACATTGTACCATTAACATTTATGGACTATTCATGTGTATTTTGTGCTGAAAGGGCCTATTTCTGTTCTGATATCAGTGCTAATTTGGAAGAACTACGGTGAAATAAATAGCAATGGCACGGTAGCATCCGTATGAGGTCAGAGGTACTGGAGGAGGAGGAGCCTGTGGTTAAGGCACTGGCCTGGGATCTGGAAAATCAGAGATCAGTCTCCTACTCCACCACAGATTTCCTGTGTAAATTCAATATACAACCCAATCCAGAGAAGCAACCAAATGCCTAATGTGCAACCCCAGTGGAATTTGGCCACCTGGACTCAAGTGACAACAAACCTACCTCATCCCGCACTATCTACCTCTCCAAGGACACCTGTGTTTTTACCTATAAAGTTTCTGAGGTGCCTAATAATTCCTTATTTCCCCAGCTCCCCTTGGCTAGCCTGTGCTAATCATTTTGTTGCTATTTTATTTCCAGCTTTGGGCTCATGAACTGAGCATCCCTGCCCTTCGAAGGGACCAGTCTGATAGGTCATTATACCTAATCCAGACACTGAGGCGCTGGAGCGTGTCCAAAGAAGGGCAACAAAGCTGATGAAGGGTCTGGAGCACGAGTCCTATGAGGAGTGGCTGAGGGAACTGGGGTTGTTTAGCCTGGAGAAGAGGAGGCTGAGGGGAGACCTTATCGCTGTCTACAACTACCTGAAAGGAGGTTGTAGCAAGGTGGGGGTTGATCTCTTCTCCCAAGTAACAGGCCATAGGACAAGAGAAAACGGCCTCAAGTTATGCCAGGGGAGGTTCAGATTGGATATTAGGAAAATTTCTTCACCAAAAGAGATGTCAAGCATTGGAACAGGCTGCCCAGGGCAGTGGTAGAGTCACCATCCCTGGAGGTATTTAGAAGACATGCAGATGTGGTGCTGAGGGACATGGTTTAGTGGTGGACTTGGCAGTGCTAGGTTAACAGTTGGACTTGGTGATCTTAAAGGTCTTTTCCAACTGAAACGATTCTATGATTCTATGACGGCTCGGAGTCAGCAGCAAGAACAGGCATTCATGTTAAAACATATCCTGATGTAGGGCTGGTGTCGATGCCAGTAGTGCTCCCCTTTTATGAAATACCTTTGTCTACAGTTATCCTTTCCCCACAACGTAGCAGACTACAAATATGAAACCCTATGGCACAAGCTTCTGTTTACATTACTTGGTCGGTATTTAAAACCTTAAGCACCAGATATCCTCACCAGCTTTGTTTCATGAATCCTACCGGTACATTTCATGCAGACATCACACAGGCCACTTTCTAACTGGCCTGGTCAGTTTTCCTGTTGGCGGAGACAACTGAAGCTGCCGTTTCTTAGGCAGCAAGTCTGATATTTGATGTATCAGAGGCGCTATGTGCAGTAACTCCATGTCTGTGCAGCCAGGGCACGCAGAGGAGACCTGCTCGTGTCCAGCAATCTCCTCTGGGGGCAGCTGATTTTTACAAAGCCCCCCAAAGCATCCCGGGGACTATCCTGGTGGTACGTCTGCACTGCAAACGGGTGAAACCTTTTCACCACAGATCCATGTGTCAGGACTCCGAGGAATATCTTTGTCAGAAAACTTCGGCAGTTACAGAGAGATAAAGCCTGGAGGAGAATGTGCTATTTCAAATGCATGCACATATATTTATTTTCTAATTTGCTATGGTTTAAGATTATGCAGATATACAGAAGTGGTTTAGCCTGAAGTTAAGGCAGCTGCAAGAGGGTGTGCAAACATAAAAGGGTGTGTTGTTTTGGCTTCTTTGTTTAGAAAAATTATTAAGGTGGGTTGTTTTTTTTTTTTCTGAAATACGTGCAGCAGGAAGGATAAAGATTGGCTCCTTGCTATAAACAATTTATTTTAAATGCTTATTTGAGAAACTAGTGCCTTCCCCTGACTGCCCTTTCTAAATGCTTGGCCAAGCAACTGAGAGACAGGCATGGATGAAGAACCTCACAGCTGTCACCCATCAGTGCTGCAAAACCCTGCCAGTTAGATGGCCATCAGAGCTTAGGAGCCAGAAGATCACTCTGAACTGCCGTGAGTGCAATAGGAAGGACACGCTTGGCAATATGGCTAATGATCTTTATTAACAAAATGAGCTTTATTGACAAAATGTATTCATTTATTAATTGCAAATGCCCATGCACATTTAAACCCTGTAGAGTAA
The DNA here is from genome assembly GCA_017639485.1 of Pluvialis apricaria. Classification (NCBI taxonomy): domain Eukaryota; kingdom Metazoa; phylum Chordata; class Aves; order Charadriiformes; family Charadriidae; genus Pluvialis; species Pluvialis apricaria. Next base: position 138,208,190 of record CM030008.1, on the reverse strand, counting down.
CACCAATGTTTTTGCACGTGGCCTGAAGTTCTCCTAAATAACAGGTAATCCAGGGGCAGATTGGGCATTATATACCATCATACATAAATGAGTAACCAATTAAATTATCATCCTAAAAGCTTATATTTAGTGGCAAGCTTCTAGGCTTCATCAATAGTTTCAAATTCTGTAACTTCTGCATCCTGACTTCATCAGAGCTGGGAGGTTGTGAACTCCACCCACTGGTGACCTACATTTTGGCTGTCTAGTCAACCTCCTTGCAAGAACTACTTACCACAAGATGCCACTAGCAAATTACTGAGCTTGCATCCAACACTCCTAACCACACACACAAAACAGTTCAGTTTGGGAGCGTCTTGCCAAAATAAGCACATCCTCACCCACATTGGACTGTCTGTCTGAAGGCAGAGGCAGTTAAATATTTCTCTGGAAGATGTTTTTTCTTGCTGGAAGGTAAAAGGTCCTTGTTTCCATGTTGATGTACTTCCAAACTCTCAATCCTCTCCATGTAGAAATCCCTGTTCTGCAATACACATTGAAAAACTTGGCCTTTGGATCTGTTTTTTTTCCTTACCCAGAACTAGGTGGAGTGAAGGCATCTTTGAAGGAACAGGACTTGGGGAAAACCAAGTTCAGCAAGTCTGAATTAAAGCAAAACAAAGCCCAGGGCACTCCCTGCTTTGGACTTTGGTATACCCTACTCGCCCCTTGCCTGCGCTGGGCTTCACTCCCACCCGAGGGCTTTGTCCATCCCTGAGAAGGCAGCAGGTATCAGAGTGAAGATGGCCAAAGCAGTTCACTTGGATCTATTGCTTCAGATGTCTGCAGAGGCAGGCTGCTGTCACTTATCTGGCTGCTAAATTCTGCACAGCTCCACGTGGAGGATCTTACGCTCATTTCAGAATGAACTGATGTGCAGATTTGCAAATAATTTATATGAATCATAGAATCATAGAATTGTTGAGGTAGGAAGGGACCTTTAAGATCATCAAGTCCAATCATCAACCTAACCTGACAAAACCAATTCTAAACCATGTCTCCAAGTACCACGTCTACCCTTTTTATAAACACCTCCAGGGATGGCGAATCCACCACCTCCCTGGGCAGCCTATTCCAATGTTTGATAACCCTTTCAGTAAAAAATTTTTTCCTAATATCCGGTCTAAACCTCCCCTGACATAACTTAAACCCATTTCCTCTTGTCCTATCACTTGTCACCAGGGAGAAGAGGTCAGCCCCCACCTCTCTACAACCTCCTTTCAGGTAGTTGTAGAGAGCGGTACGGTCTCCCCTCAGCCTCCTCTTCTCCAGGCTAAACAAGCCCAGTTCCCTCAGCCACTCCTCATAAGATGTGTCCTCCAGACCCCTTACCAGCTTCGTTGCCCTTCTCTGGACACGCTCCAACACCTCAATGTCCTTCTTGTAGTGAGGGGCCCAAAACTGAATGCAGTACTTGAAGGGGGGTCTCACCAGTGCCCACTCATGAACATATGCCTCTGCTTGCAGTAAATAAATCTTTTCAGAGCCATGGCAGGCAACTGGCTGCCCAAAGTTGTGAAGTCTGGGGAAGCAGAGTGGGAAAGAGTTCCAGTCAGGGGTGCCAGATGTTCTGTGTGAAGGGTGGCTGTACGGGGGTGCGTGGGTATGTGCAGCATCTGGCTTTTCTGTGTTTTCTGTTTGCTGCCTAAGGGCTGGGTGAGGAGTGGCCCGGATTTGTGGATAATTTCGAGGGTGCTGGCTGTAGGTGGAGTGGGTGAGTGGAAGTCCTGGTGCCTGGTGGTCACAAGTGGATGGGTGGATGGGTGGAGGGATGCGCAATGCTGGGGAGAAGAGGTAAAATGTGCTGGAGGCTGGGAGGGAGGGGCTGTAGCTGGGTCACTCTGGAGGACAGAGGTATGGAGTCAGCCTGTGATTATTTTAGGAGAACAAGAGAGCTGGAGGAAACATTTCAGGGGAAAGAGGAGACTGGGGTTCCTCTGAGGAGAGGAGTTGCACTGATGGCAGGTGAGGAGATTTTCAGGTCTGCCTGTGCTTGGTTCTTCTTGAGGTGCTGGGGGAGTGGCTGGAGGCACGTGGCTTCCTCCTGCATTCAGCTCTGCCAAAGATGAGGAAACCCTCAAGATGAGATAAGGCAGGTCTGATAGGGAGCTTATACTTGCGTGTTTTCAAACTTTTCTCTCGCTCCACAAGATAAATGAAGGAAAGGAAAAAGGGAAGTCTTGAGGAAAAGAAAAAGCGTTTAAAAATACCACTAAGAATCACCATTTTCTTTTTTTTTTTCAATTAAAAATATCTTTTTCCTGCTTTGAAAGAACCCAAATTGTTTAATTGACCCCAATAAGGAAATGGAATTTCTGTTCTTTATAAAAACCTGATGTGCTGACATTTTCCATCCTGAATTAGAATTAAAACAGCCACAGTGAGGAAACTCAGTGTATTTTATTCATCAAAGAATTGAGACTATTTTGAGGGAGGGGTTGAGGGAGGCCATAGTTTCATGTTACATTTTCTTTGTGAGCAGTGCAGCCCTGGGTGTGTTTGTTTTGGGGTTTTTTTTGGAGGTCTTTTAACCCTGCTAGAAGATCAGTTCACTGATCGGGTTTAGCGGCAACCCTGCACACAGTCGGTGTTGGCACAACTGCGAGGGCAGCGCGATAACAGTGTCAGGGTGGGAACGGGCAGCTCTGGACAGGCCTATCAGCCAGCTTTGTTGGAGAAGAAAATGTAACATGAAACTATAACCTCATATGTTTCTCACCCATAAGTAAAATGCATTCATTTCTGGAATTAAATGTGATGGGTGGTTAACAATATTCAATAACACTGTACAAAAGCAGAGGTTAGGAGGAGAGGAAGAAACTACCTAATCCTGAAGGAGGAGACCCAAGTCTATTGTCTAGGTATATTGCTATTCGCGAGTTTGGGTTGGGGCTACATGTTTTAGCAAACAATCCCACCAGAGTTCAGCTCAAGAAAATAGACCTGCTTCTTCTTTAAGGTAACCAGTGTCATCAGCTCAGGATGTACCTAATTAATAGAGCTCAGTATCCCATGACCTTCTGGGAAGTCGGTTTTGAATTAGCCTTAAATCTATAATTGTGCTTATAGGAAAGGCTGGTCAGAAACAATGTTCCTTTCTTTACAGTGAGTTCACTTCTGTCCAAACTGATCAAGTCGAGTAGCTGCAATAATTTGTGCCGGTGACTGTTGATATAGTAAGAGACCATGGATTAATGTTGAATAGCCACATTTTGAATAGCTAGGAGAACAGGTTTCTTGCATGCATCAGTTAATTAAAGGACAAGTTATAAAGGCAACTGAGCGTGAATTACGGTAAGGCTAAGTTCCTTTCGTCTGAGTCACCCATAGAAGGAGGAATTCAAAGAGTCCTTGTGCCTTGCAGAACTTACAGTTAGCCAGGGACTGAAGGGCTGCCTGACGTGAAATAAGGCAGCTGGGACTTGCCAAGGAGTAAGAACACCCCAGTCACATCTCTTTACCCTAATGTGGCCTCAGAGGCTCCATCTAAGCTGGAGCACTCAGGCGTGCTTTCACATTCCTGCAACGGGCTGCACGTCTTGGCCATGTCCCATTGGGCAAAGCACAAATACAGGGGCTAAATGTGAGCTGCGGTGTGCTTCACCAAGCACTTGGCCTGGGTACCTGAAGAACCAAGAACCGTGAATACGCTGTAATGTATTTCAGCCACTCTTCAGCTGACATAGCAGCCAGAATAGGTCATGCCCAGGCTGCAGCCTGCAGGGACTGCCCATGGCCTGTGCTCGCTCATGTTCCTGCCGAACAAGGGCGTTCCTCAGAGACTCGTGTGTTTGTCTTACAGTACTCCTGCAACTTCAGGGTAGCAGAAATGAGTTCTAGAGAAGCAAAGGACCTGGCTCAAGTAGTTATGTGCAGGTGGTTTAAATGCCACCCGAGTCCCTGAACTTTTAGAGATGGCTTATCAATAAGAAACATCAAGATCAAGGGCACAAGGGAGTGAAAGTCAGTGGTGATCAGCTGAATGTTGTGTTAAAACCTGTTTGTGAAGAGATTTTGAGACACAAGCCTACAACAATTGCCATGATCATGTTCTGAACTTGCCGTCAGAATTAAAAGAAATTAGAAAGCATTCTCTACATATTTATTTGAGTTCTGATATAAATTTAGAGTTTGCTCCTCTTTTGCTTTCATTTTTAAATGCAATTTTTTTGTAAAAGAAAAATGACTGACCAATGTTTGCAGAGAAGACAATTCCTAAATTAATAGCTGTGTACCCATATTGCATGTCTCCCTATGAAATCTGAGGCCTGAAAATAACTGTGAAGAAGTAGGTCTATCCTGACAAGAATATTTGCAAAAAGTGTAACAGCACAAATCTACAGTAGAAATCTGATTCTGCCTGTAAAGAGTCAGGTAGAAGAATACTGAAATGCCGTGTGACCTGTTGGTCAATCAAAATATTACCTCTCAGACTGGTAATATTATCAAAAATTTCTCATGAATTGATGACTTGTAGAAGTACTCGATGAATTAATTCATAGGAATGAATTTGTAGAGGAAATATGCAAAATCATACATCAAATTTTTTCTCTGAATTGTGAATTCTGATAAGTTTACTTTTTATGGAAGACAATCAAAATGGAATTAGTCTTGGAAAAAAAAAAAAAAGGAGTAAAGCAACAAATAGCAATCAAAACCTGAAACATTCCAAGTATTTCAAAGATGTTTTACTCCTCTAAAAGAGCTGAAAAGAATAGAGGAAGAGCCATGAAAGTTTGGACATTTTTGACATTTATTGGTATTTTAAAACTAATCAGAAATTGCAAAGAAGAGGAACTTGGAAACCTAATCTAAGAAAATAAAAATTGCTATACCATCAGTAATGAATTATTCCCTTCAACTCCACTGTAAAAGTATAGTGGACACTGTATATAAAAGAATTAAAGAACTAACATTGGCCGTTTAGTGAATACTATAGGGAATTTGTGCATCTATATGTGTGTGTATTTGTATATGTGTGTTTGCACACAAATATACATATGCACATGTGTTTGCAAAAAAGAGAGAATATGCTCAAGTTGGGGTGGAAAAGTTGTTTTAAAGGCAGAAACCCAGGGCGCAAATGAGGCAGAAGAAAACTGTGGCAGAAGAAAACTGTGGCAGAAGAAAACTGTTTTGAGAAACGATAACTTTTGTTTATGTTTTGCTTATTATAGTTAAACCAATCCACCTAGAACTAAAGGAAAGCAGCTGCTGGAGGAAAGCTGTTATCTTGAGTAGAAAATGTAAGACAAACATCACACAGGTTACCAAAACGCATTGCTGTCCCATTTCTGTAAAATTTCTCCTTCACGTAATGTCCCAGGTACAGAGAAACCCAGGGCCACCATCAGAGGTCTGGAGGTATTGGGACCGGCAGCTATCTGTGTCCTGGCTCCTAATATCCATGGTATTTACAGTCGCCTGGCTCTGGCTGGACGGATGTGCTGGTGTGCACAGACCAGCCGTGCACAGCCGACCAATGGGACCTCTTTCAGACTCAAGAGTCATAGAATCGTCTAGGTGGGAAGGGGCCTTGAAGATCACCGAGTCCAACCATCAACCTGACACTGCCAAAACCCACTACTAAACCATGTCCCTAAGCACCACGTCTACTTGTCTTTTAAATGCCTCCAGGGATGCTGGCTCAACCACTTCCCTGGGCAGCCTGTTCCAATGCTTGACAACCCTTTTGGTGAAGAAATTTTTCCTAATATCCAACCTAAACTTCCACTGGTGTAACTTGAGGCCATTTCTCCTTTTCCTATGGCCTGTTACTTGGGAAAAGAGATCAACCCCCACCAAGGTCGGTCCTTGAGGTCGAGAGGTTTGAGTCCAAGTCCTAGTGGCCACGCACTAAGATGGAACAGCTAAATGACTAAATCTGTCTTTTCATCTGGCTTTTAAGCTCAGCCTTGGGAAGGGCTGAATGCATCTGCTTCTAGCTTTACAGCAACTTGCTTCTGGAGCTCATAGCACATCCATAACCAGATCTGTATCCAACCTAGTTCATGCTGACCTTCCTCTGTCAAGGGTTTTGCAAACACAGTCTGCCAGACATGGCAGCCAATTTGATGTCTGCAGTTTTAATAACAGCTAGACTTTCCCACCGGTACATGAGCTGCCGGAGGACAGGCTGTTGGTTTCAGACCTCGTGTGGTTTTGAAATAGTTTCATGTGGTGTGTAGGATATCACTGCAGAAACCGACTCCCTCAAGCTTCTAAACATCAGTACTGCGTGTGATTTCTCTAGGTAATGCATCCTTCCTGCGATCCCTGAGCCTCCGGTTTACTGTAGGTGCATATTAACCTGAAATTAAAACATAGCTGATGCACAGAGATACCCCTAACCAGTTAAGGTGTTCCTAATGCCATTTTCCATCTGTGTATGTATGTACTTTAGCATGTGCCATCTTGTCTGGTTTGATCCTAATATGTTAACCAGGTGGATGTGGTGTCAGGCATATGGTACGGTTTACCTTTGGCATCTGCTGGCAGAACACACTTCCTCAGGGTATCTCAGGGGGAGAGTCATGATGGACACGTTGTTCCCCTTGGATACCATAGCCTCTCCCTGCTAAGAGTGATTTTTTCCCTTACATTTTTGGCAGAAGTAAAAGCTAAAGCTCAGTGGAGTTCCAGCAATTCATTTTTCACTCAAGATTTACTTTAAAAAGCAGCAAAAAAAGATAAATAAAAGACAGTTTAGGAGGGCTGAGGGTTTTAGTGTTTTTCATTTTTCTTCATAGTGCTCTTTGATCATGCTATGAGTAAGGTCAGTCTAAAGTAAAGCATGAAATACAGCATCCCATGCAGTGAGCGTGCAGCTTTCTTTGCACCCAACAAATGATAAAGCTTGTCCTGTTGTAAGACCTACTCCACTTTATGACCAGAAAACAGTCCAGCAGCTATGTTAAAAATGGCTGAGCCTTCAGGCAAAGCTCAAACGCCACCTCTCTCATCAGTGGACACGGAGCTTTTTCTCTCTGAACAGCCACCCTGAGCCAGGGCTGTTTATACACCAGGCTGTCCTTGCCCAGAGCCCAACAAGGAGGAAAAGAAAGCTCCCTCACCCCACATACCCACTGGCGGCTGCTGTTGTCTCCCTATCTTCTGTCCCCAAGCCACACTGCATCATTCCTCACATCCTCCCTGCCCACGCAGGCAGCGCAGGCAACAGGACTCTGTGCTCCTTGGATAAGGTCTTGCTTGGAGCTGTGAAGGCCATGGAAGAGGGCATTGCTCCTTAGCTGGTCCATAGCCAGCGGTGTACATAGCGCCAGCAAATGCCGTGTGGTTGGGTTTGTTGTTTTGTTTTTGGTTTTGGTTGTTTTTTTTTTAAAAAAAAAACAAAAAGCCATCCAATGAAGAAATGAAACAATTAATGAATAAGTTCAGTATGATTGCCCTGGAGGTTACTACACTGGGTTATGCCCCACTTCTGAATACTTTTCTGCTTTATGGAGGTGAGGGATGCAATCCTGTCTGGGAGAAGTCTAGCATGTGTAAGCTCACACTTCCTTCTGCATCAGGAGGCTTTGCTTTTTGCAGGTTTTTAACATTGGTAAAGAGTAAGTTGTATATTAATAGAACTAGAGACAGCTTTGTTGTTACGGGCTGACCCTTAAGACAAACAAGATTTCTTATTTCTCTCATTTCTCAATGTTTTCTGCTGCTAAAAACAACAAACAGTAACTATTAAAAATGCTGAGACAAATTAGTGAGAAAGTGAGAAAGCAGTATAGAGGGATGGACTGGTTACTGGTCACACCATGATGGTGAAGTGTCTTAATGTGTACTTTACATCCCTCTGTGCAACAGGAAACATTGAACCACAAAGGCATAATTTTTCATATCCGACTTTTTGTACTTTGTAGTTCATCAAAAGGTGGTGTCATGGTTTGGGCTGGACTGGCCACTGAAATGAACGATGGATGCTCTCCTTCATCTGTCTTTCCAGGGAGAGGAGGAAGGAAAAGAGACTTATGAGTTTAAAAAGAAACTAAACTACTTTAATGAAAATATTAATAAAATAATAAAAATAAAATAATGAAATATACACAGTTTATACAAAACCATATTAGGCTCCCAGGATGATGATCACGTCACCATCAGGCACTGGGAAAATCCCATGCTCTACTGCCTGAGCTAGCCAGTCATACGTGGGAACGACTTGGGAGACATTCTGAACTGACACAGGATCTTCCCTGCTTGCCCGGTTCAACTGGTTTGCGTCACCAGGAAGCAAGGCCTGGCATCTCCTGACCTACCAGGAAGGCCTCTGGGAAGCTGAAATAGAAAAGGCCAACCTCAAAATTTGGCTAGTGAGATCCAGGGAAATGCCAAAGTCTATTGCCCATGGGCTACGATACACAAGGGAAAATCAGACACCTGCTCTCCTTCCAGTCCGTAAGTTTTAAATACGTGATCACTGGGTATTGCCCTGAGATCCCAGCTCAGCTGATGGATGTCATGGACCTGTTTTGGGGATGGATGAAGTTTATTGACTGCAGGAAGCTGTTGGACCCTGGCTGTATTGGTTGAAGAAGCTGAATGAGGCACAGCTAAGGAAACCAGTGTTGCGGTGCAGAACTGTGCTCTATCCTTAGCTCTCTCACAGAAACCTTGTACATGCTGCTAAAATCAGACTTCAAAAGTGGCTACTGATGGTGCTTCTCTCTTCCAGACTGCCTGCTTGAGAGCTGGCTGCTTCATTTATAAAAATATTGTGGATGTCGCTGATTACGTCTCAGCTGTCAGCTGTGAATTGAGAAATTCACAGCAATTCTCTTCTTCCCACAGAGGCGCTAGGAAAAATAAATTAATTTGTGGTTGTGGTGTGCTTGCATAATAAGATAACGCTTCTGCAGGACATACTGGGAAGAAATTAATAATTCTGCCTTCCGATCAGGGTTTCAGTAGTGTGTAGTAGGTAAGGGAAAAGGGATTGAAAAGTGAGGATAAACCAAATACGCACGGGCTGTATCTCACCATCCAGTTCCCAGTTAGGCAACGATTCCATCAAAACAGTATGTTCTTGCATGACAAAGACTAGACTGTAGTGTAAATGCATTCTCTTATTTCTACCTTCTTAATCCTGGCTACCATTTGTAAATATTTGGCTTTGCAACCTCTAATGTTTTTTTAATAATCTCTTTTTGAATCTCTTTTTTAATGACAGCTACGATTAAAGCTCTCCAGATGATACATTAAAACAAAAAGAACTTCTCATTTCATTAAGGAAATAGCAATGCTCTCAGTACTGGCATCCTCAGGAAATAAAATCATGTGGAAATAAAATGAAAAACGTAGGAAAATATACTTTCTCTTCCTGGTAGATGTTACTTTATCTCTAACTTCTGCAAATGGATTTGGTTTCCTTCCACTTGGATATTCCGATTGCTGCTGCCACTCCGAGAGATTTGCACAGTCAGTACGGAGCGGCTCAGAGAAGGAGGAAGTGAAGTAGGGTGGGATAGTTTACTAGCATTTTATAGTTGTAACTCATTAACGAAGAACCCGTACTCCAGTGAGTGGAACAACTTTAATGTTCATTTTGCCCTTGACATTTTTCTTACACTGACACTGGCTTAAGGCGATGCCTACTGTGAGTTTCATCATAAGGCCATTTCTGTTTCTTTTTTTCCTTTTTATGAAGCAGGATGTCTAGTTATCCAGTAAGTGGCAGCAAATGGCTTAAAGATTCGACAGTAAATCGTTATCCAGTGAATCTTTGACCAGTGAATGAACAAAAATAATGGATTTCTGTACATACTCTAGTGGGTGAAAGAGAGAGGAGAGCTCTCCACACTTGCTAACCCTTGTAAAGAACTTACCTTTAAACTCCCAACCAGTAGAACCACCTCAGTTCACAAGATGCTTTAGCAAAAATGATGCATTTATTCAATTTGGAAAAGCTCAAGCTGCCTAAGCCAAAAGCTGATCTGTTTGGCTTTTTGGTGATGTCTTATCCACATGTCTCCTGTGGATGGTGAGGAGGCATAAAATTGAACCCCTCCTCCCCCCAAATGCTATGCAAATAACCACCTTACCCCTCTTTTGTTAAATACTTATGAAGGTACGCAAATAGGAGAAATGAAATGAGGTATTCAGAAAAAGAGAGAGTCATAAAGAAACAAATTTCAAGATCATCTGGGGCTTTCTGCTTCTTTTCACTTTCTTTCGTAAAAAAAAAAAAAAGGATTACAAACCAACGTTAGTATTTATGAAAGAAAAGGAAATGGAAACAAGTATTTGCCCACAAACTGTGGCTAAAGTGGCACTTAAGTTTCTAAAGAGGAAATGTGAGAAAGGAATATCTAAGAAAGAAGCCACATCTGGTAAAAGTTTTATGAAAAAATCAAACAATATTATGTTGAAAGAGCAATTAGAAACATTATTCTAAGCATTTTTCTTCTACTTCTAGTACAGACTATTTTTCAAGATGGAGAGACATATTGGATTCGTCTATTTCTGACATGAAGATACCCCAGGGCAGTGGGCTGGATAGCAGTGCAAGCCATCAATAGGTCATTCTAAGGTCTGCGTGAGGTCACTGGCGAATGTCATAGGTAATTCCGGACGTTCTGAGGTAAGGTAAGAGTTACCCACTAATAAATGCTGAGCTGGAATAACCTCCTATAGTTAAACACTGAGTGCCGTTTGCAAGTAGTAGAGAATGACCCTTCACGGTTTTTGTCTTCTTTCCAGGCAGATACAACTGATTATCTGCCTGAAACGTGTAAGTGGTTATCTTGCCTGTTTGTGATTTAACGTAAGGCAGTGGGGCTGATAGGACGTTGAGGGGCTCTATTGTCACCATTGTACAGAAGATAGTCCAACATTGTCTTTCCATTTAATGGAAAGCACCTGGCTAAGGTAGACATATAGATGACTACGAACTACAGGTGACCCAAAGAAACTAAAAGGGGAGTCATGCGATGAACCTGATTCTATATGAACTGTCTTTCAAAGACGTATATTGAGATTACCCTTGAAACAGATCACAACTAGTGGGTCCTGCTAAGTCCATCGTGATCACTTGAAGCTGCTATGTTGGGGCAAGGGATTGGACACGTCTCTGGTAAGGTGAGCTTCACTGTAGTCAACCACAATTTAGTTCTCTGCAGGTCTAAATGCTACAGTGTCTTTAACTTTGAGCTGTTATTGAAGTCCACCGTGAAATGAGGTCTGATACAGACTAGTTTTCCCTTCTCAACTATGGTAATACAGTTTAGGGTGACTACATAATTTGGGGGCTTGGATTTTTGCTCTATTAACAGGAGCAACTCAATAAGTTAGTAATGATCTTTGAAGCACTAGATGAGTAATGAGCTAACTTCTATCAAGATTGTCAGAAGGATCTGAGAAGTACCTAGACATTAAAAACCACCCTATGCCCAAAGGCAAGACAGGCTTTTTGTTGTTTTGTTTTGTTCTTAATAATTTAATAACTGGAGGCAGAGCCTCTTAAACCAAAGGCTTTGTTTTTCCCATGGTAAAGTCCCAGACTGCAAATCTGGGAGTGCTGAGGGTATGTGAGTGGTAGTGAAGAAACATGCAACTGGAAGGGACTACTTGTGTCACTGAATCTAACCCTTTCTATCATAGGCAATCCCATCTCATGCTCACTCAGCAAGTTTTTTTCCTCCAAAGGAGGAGTCGACGCACCTTCCTTGAGTCTCTGCTGTATTGCTGTGCAATGGCACAGGCAGCACCCTCAGGCTGTACAACACTGTCCTACACCAAGTATCCCCCTCAGCCTAGAGCAGAGGCCTCTTCTGAACTTTCTCTTCTCTGAATCTCATTTCTAAACTGGTCCCTTTGCCTGATGGAGGGCCCTTTGCTGTTTGGGTGTCCTGCTTCCTACTGGGGAATAACGCGAGGTAGAGCAGGAGGTGAGCAGTAGCACCGATTGCTGGAGGGGATGGCACTCAGTGGAGGGGGCGGCACTCAGTGGAGGGGGCGATGGGATGGAAGAGGAGAGACAAGAGAGAGCAGTGGAACAGTGAATGAGAAAATGAGGAAAAGGAGTAGAAGATGATAAAGAGATAAAAGAAAACAAAGAGAGAAAACCTTACATGGCCAAATTACAGGTTATGGATGTCTTTTGCCTGAAGCTGGATTTTCTGCTGCTGTGCCTGAAGAGTTATGGTAGTTCCTCTCTTTGTGTTCTGGTATGAAATCACACTGTGTGTGTACAGGTGAAAAGAATCCTAGTCAAGATTTCAGGGGATGCCTAAGCAAACACTTGCAGTATGGTGTTCACATCCCCTTTGTCTCCTGGACATACCTCAGTAGATGCATCCTATGATCATAGTTTGCTTTTTCCATGGTTATTTCACAGAGATGTTCTGTAGTTGACTCCTGTGTATGGCTCCTGCTCCATTGTTCCCAGCTTCTCAGGTGCCAGGTCACAGTTTTCTGTTTTAAAGTTTTCAAGTTTCTGGCAATCAGTTCCGCCCCCCCCTCCCCCAGCTATTGCAATTACTGCCAGTACTGAAGTGCACAAAAGAAGGAAATGTGGATTTTTACTATGGAAAGAAGTTCTTTATTTTTCAGAAAGCATGTCTGAAGTGCTGTCATGGTCTCTACTATTGGAGTGCACTAGACAGTGTTCTATTTTCAGTGTGGTGTAGACAGAAAGACTTTAGGAAGGGCAGCTGTGCTGATGCCATGAGATGGACTCTGAGGCTTCTTGCTCAGGCTGTATTACGTGGTTTAAAAGTCCTGGTTCTTTCCTAACAGCCAGGGCACGCTACGCTGTGCGTCCCTCATCAGGCAGACTAAGGAGTATAATTAACCATATAGAATGATGTACGAGGAAAAAAAGACATTGGAGTACCTGTAACCCTTTAGCAGGTATAAGTAACACGAATAAATTTAAAGGGAGTATATGTTCTGCTGGGACCATGGTCACATCCAGAGTGAGGCAAAATCCACCGGAGTGGGGCAAACGTGGTAGAGCAGGCTGAAAAATCTGGGCTGCTTTTCCCCTTTTCTGTCTATCCCATCAGTATCATCATCTCAGCCAGTAAACGAGACAGTCTATGAAGAGCAGTGAAAACAACTGTACAATTAACGGCCTTTTAATGACTTCTATTAAATCCTGGTTGTAAGTGCACTTTAGTGCCACTCCTACAAAGGTGAGAGGTGAACCTCAGAGCAGCTTGAAGCTTGCCCAAAGGGCTGTGCTGGGATAAGATGGCACTCAACAACATGGCCACTAGCCTGTGGCTGAGGGTAGTCATGGCTTTGTGGCCTGCCGGCAGTGACACATGTGCTGGGGGGATGGCGCACGGCTGAGGAGCATCCATGAAGCAGTACCATAACAGAAGTCAATCCTTGCTGCGATTTCCTGGAAGATAAACAGGGTCAGCACTAATAAACTACACTATTTCCAAAACATCCCACGTAGCAGCTTGCTGAACAGGAAAATTTGCAGCGCTTTCCACAGCTCCAGACATCGGTGGGAACTTTAGCTCCCTGATCGTTCTTTAGCTTGCTTCCTTGAAGGAACTGGGATGTCCCAGTTATCGTTGAACCTATCCAACCACATTTCAGAGAAGGGCTCACAAAGAGACAAAACTCCTTATGAGTTTCCATGAAGGTCAGCTACTGTGCAGAAGAGAGAGATCCAAAGTCACCTCTTTCCCCAAAAGAAGGGTGGTCAGCACCAACAGCTGTCCTGAAGCAGCGGAGCTGCTGAGGCTTGCGGCTGGACCCAGGGAGACAAGCAGATGTGGGAGGGAGCTGGGGGGAAGGGTGTTGGTATCATGGGATTCTGCTGAGGATGAGAAGTTTGGCTTCAGGATGCAAATCCACAGGAAAAGCAGGATTCATTAGTTTGCTGCTTGCAGGAAACTTTCTGAAGTTGTTTTCACAGAATTTTCTCATCTTCAATGGAGGCTCATCTTTTGTCAGGAAAAAGTAAAGACATTTAAAAGGCTTGGGACTGGAGGTTAGTAATGTATCTGCTGCTAGCCATGGCCAAGGCTTTCTATACAGCCCTGAACAAGTCACAATTTTTCCATGCCTCAGTTACCTCATTTATAAAACTGGAATAAAGATACCTTTTATCACCAATTACCTTTGGTAGCTACAAATAACATTTCTTAATCAGTGCCAAATACATAGTATCTGAAAAGCTCTTGATTACATCTTTTCCCAAACTTGGTATCAGATTCTTACTTTTGGAAAATAATTTGCCTTTCTGCACAGGTATTCAAAAGAATGACACGTAACATTGCTGTGATTGGGATAATGGCATTTAAGAAGGTAGCGATAAATAAAACCAGTTGCCTGACAGAGGAAGATTAGTCCAGATCATATGATCAAAGCCAACTCCCAACTCGTCTTTCTTATTCAGAGGAAGATCCACTCCCTACTGAGATGCTGATGATAACACCCTCAACCGAGGCAAGAGGAGAGAGCAGCCTTTGATTGCCAGAACCACCCCACCGCTGAGTGTGCCCTCAGGGGAGAACAGATTTACCTAACAGCTGCTTAACGCTGATTCAGTCTTTCATGAGCGTCACATGCAACTCATGTCTCAGGAGAAGCCCAGGAGATGAGCTCCCACGGCCACTTAGCTCTTCCTTTCCCCTTTCTCAGCTCAGTTCTTTCTCTGTGATGTTGCTCCTCACAGAGACTAAGTATTTTTCAGTGGCTACCTGGTATATAAGGTACGCGGTGGTTTCAGCAAAGGGTCTGTTTATGCCTCCATCCTGTCTTCAGCAGCAAACATCGCTAGCAACATGGCCTTACGCTGGCTGGCCTTTTTGACTTTGTGCTCACGATATCACGAGTGACTATCAGATTTCAACTCCTCCTTTCCAGAAAACACCCAAGGCAATAGCTTTGCTATCTTACAAGGTAGCATTATAGGGAAAAACTATTTTATTTTTGTCCTTTCCCCCAGCTTGCCTACCAGCCTTACCCAGTTCGTCTTTCAGAATTAAAACCTCTGCATTTGAGGGAGCACATGTCAGAGCACTTCTATATTCTGGCAGCTCTCCTTTTCCTTCCAGTGCTTTGCAGCTTAACTTGCCAAACCAGCCCCCTCTGACACGAAGTTCAAAAATGACCGACGTGGTCAGGGCCAGCACGGAGAAATGTGCTTCCAAAAAAAAACCTGCTCATGTCTGGACGGCGCCAGATTCAGCGAGTGACCTTTTCTTCCCTGGTTATGTCCTGTATCCAGAAGGAACCCGTGCACCTGTAGAGAAGATCAGTACAAGAGCCAGGAAGACAGAAGGTCCGTAGCTCCAAGGCGACAAGGTGGCTGGTCGCAGAAGTCCCTTGGGAAGGCCGCCGGGGGGAGATGCCTTCACCTCCCAGCAGGGCCACCCTCTTTATCCACCTTTCGAACACTTCAGCTAGCATGAGCAGCAGCTTATGCCCGGCAGGTATGCTCCGTGGAGGATCCCCCGAGCTTTCAGGTTTGGCAGCATTTCTGAAGGGGTTCTGCTCACCTTTCCCCAATAAAGCTTTGCCTCCCTGACTCCAGCCCGCAGCCCCAAAGGGCATGTGCTCTCCCTGTGCCAGACTTCACTCTTCTCTGCCTGGCAGCTATGCAGGGATCTGCCGCTCCAGTCTTAGGGAACAAGCTAAGAAGCTCCTTTGCTTTGGGAGGGAGAGATCCTCATGAATATTCCTGCTAACCTAAGGAAAAGTGAATATACATCTTTTGTCCGCCTCAGACCCTGGACCGGGCTTCCTCCACCCTCTCACTTTTACCATGAAGCAGGGATTTTGATGGACTGGAGTGCCAGACTTTGTGTAGAGAGAGACCAAATATGGCCCTTATCCCTGCCTCCTTGGTAACCTTAGGACATGCAAACACGGCTTGGATTTTGTGGCTGTGCTCATAGGATAAGGACTGAACCGAGGCGTTAAGCTTCTCAGTGCTCAGGGAACACTAAGCCCACTATAACTTGCATGGTGAAATGTTGTTTATGCAGAGGATTAACAGATCCCTCAGATAAATGTGTTTGTTTTGATTGCTTATCTGCCCTGGGGAGGGCAGAGGAACAACCCACATGCTTTTACATCTAACTGTAACAGGCTTTTCAAAGAGAACTTCAGTAGTGTGTCTGGAGTTAGACTGCAAACCTCCAGTTTCTGTTGAATCCACTTATATTACGTGACATTTTCCTACTGAGCTTGTATTTTTTCCTTGTCCATAATATGATTGCTGGGTTTGGTTTTATTTTCTGCTTTTCAGTAAAGTTACCCTAAGGGTTACCTACCTGCCTGTTCTGGGCTGATAATTGTCACTCTTCTGGTAATGGGAGAGGAAATAATTCATGCTAGGACTCAGTTCAGGCTTTGCAGCATTATGCACGCTACTGAGCATTACTGCTCTTGTTTCTGGATACAGAGACTGGCATAGGTAGTCCCTGGCTCTCTGCAAGTGCTTAATTTGCTTGCGTTTGGAGGTAAACCTGCTTAATGTAAGCCTGATTTATCCAGGTTCTCACTCTCCCTTGAATCTTCTCTGTGGTACTACAGTTTCTAAGGATTTATCCCAAGTTATCATGTGCCAGACAAAGCAGCTGGTCTGCAGCACACTGAGATATGCTCCGGCTGGCAAGGGGTCTCCGTTACTTGCTCTCTAACACATTTTCTGCTCTGCCAGTCTATGATCTTGCTCAGCTTCACGTGTCTGAGAAGCAACCAGAGCTCCTCATGATGGTAACAACACTCATCCTTGATAAGCGGGCAACTGTTGGAAGTACCAGGGACCTCCAGGTCCCTGTGGTGTTAGAGGATGGAGGGCAATGAGGAGACCAACAGAGCACATGGCTGAAGGCAGCCTTTCAAGTAACATGCAGGTGATCTGGAAGCCCTGCCTGGGAGCCCCAGGTCTGCACTCACTGGCCGTGTGTGACGGCCAAAGGGTGGAGAGTTTCTGAGGCCATTGTTCTTGACACCTGCCTCAGGGTTATCAGTATCCTTTATACAGCATATTTAATTTTAATCTGTCAAGACCATGGACCTATCCAGTGCCAACAGCTCATGGTTCCTTTTATTTAAAAATGGAACAAAAAGTTGTGAATTTGTTGAGTATCGGCACTGTTTGTTTTAACCATGGTATGGTGTCCTGGTTTCAGCTGGGAAAGAGTTAATTTTCTTTCTCATGATTGCTATGAAAGGAATGTCAATAATACCTATTGGCTTTAGTTGTTGCTAAGTGATGTTTACACTATCCAAAGACTTTTTTCAGCTTCCCATACAAGTATAGGTAGAAGGATGGAATGGCCAATGAAATATTCCATACCATGGACGACGTCATGCTCGGTATGTAAATGGGGGTTAGCTGGGGAGCAGGAATTCGCGATTGCTGCTTGGGATGATGCCACCGGGTGCTAAGAGTGACCCATGTCATTGTTATTATTGTTATTTTTATTGGTATTATTATTGTTATTGTTATTTTTCCTTTTCTGTTATTGTTTCTATTAAACCGTCTTTGTCTCAGCCCATGAGGTTTTTTTCTCTCCCTTCCTCCTCCTTTTTTTCCCTCTTCTCCCCACCCTTCTGGGGGAGGGAGAAATGGGGGAGAGTGGGTGAGTGAGCGGCTGCATGGTTCTGGTTGCCGGCTGGGGTTAAATCACGACATATGGTAAATCTAAAAAGAATTGCATAGTTATTTTAAACACTGAAAGACATTTAAATACATGAAACTTCACAGTAGCTCACTCATGACATGCGCTTTATCTGAAATAGTGCTGAACGTTTTCGGTGGTGAGCAGCTACAGTAACAGCATCTGCTTTAAAGCTCATCAGAATCTGATAATGCCTTTTTGCAAGGTCTGTGCCCCAAAACAAGAGCATGTTTTTTAGCTTGGGTCCATGGTCAGTTTTCCACAGGTGAAGAGGGACACAGTAAAAGTTGCTGGTGTAGGAGAGACGCAGTTCCCAGTGGCTGCCCAGGCTTTCAGGGGCTGAGTGCCAAGGAGCACACAAAGCCGGCAATGCTGGGTGCCGGCGGTGCTGTGTGCTGGTAATGCTGGGAGGATGCTGGATGCCAGTGATGCTGGGTGCTGGCAATGCCACATGCCAGCAACGCCAGGTGCTGGCAGCGAAGCCAGCAGTCCATGGCTGAGCAGTTCTGTCCATATCTAACAAAGAGTGGCAGCACACGTTTCTCAGGCAGCTCCTCCAAGTAACTTATTTAGAGTGAAGAATTCCCCTGGCCTATTTTGCTTTAAACGTTGCAGAGAGATTGGTGAAGAGACCATCTGATTATGTGCCCACTGTGAAGGGATTTGGGTATATGTCCTCCAGCTGACACAACACAGGGTCCCTTCCTTAATATGTTACTTGATACTGTTCTCCTCTCCTCTTTTTAGGAGGAGGGGTGGTCTCATAGATACAATTAAAAAGATGAAGAAAGAAACAGGGGTGTGTGTGTATGTCCATAAGATATGCTGTAGCCACTGCAGCAGTTTTCAAGTATACTCTTTCCACTATTTACTCAAAACACTTTTCTCACCATTTGGTAACACCATCCCAACCCACAGGTACATAAACACCTCCTTCTCACCCAGAAGGGGTGAGGAAAGGAGGCAACAAATTAATGAGGGAAGGTGGGGGCCAGCTCCCGCCCATCCCCTCCTCTGTCTCTCCCTTGCCTCCTGCAAGCCATCAGCTGCCATGATGCAGGTGTCTGTGGCCCCAGGTACTCCCAGTCTGGGAAGCAGCTTTTAGGACACTGAAGAGAGGCAATATCTTTTTCTCACAGCTTTGAATACATGATGGGAAAGGCCCTGACTACCTTCTGCAGAGGCAGCAGCTCGGGTTGGACTCTAACGGCGACGAGGCATCACTAGCTCTGTCTGCCACATCTTTCTCCTGGCTGCACCCCTTCCCTTTCTCCTGCAGCTCAAATTAAAACAACCCCATACCCGTACGTCCCTACACCTGCACTAGTCTGGCTTCAGCAGCAAAGGAGCTCAGTATGGGTGGTGAAGCCCACTGGAGATGGACAGGAGACACTCCAGCAGTAGAACTCCGATGGGTACGGTTCAGCTCTGGCAGCTTTGCACCCCTGAAGACCATTTCCGTAGGGCTGTGCATGGGAAATGGGCCTGCCCTTGGCTGCCACACTGCTCCCGCTGAGTGCAGGAGGTGCACAGAGCCCTGGGGACCTTTAGCAACCTGCAGGTACCGAGGTCCTCTTTGACAGCACATGAGGCTTTTCAGCAGGGCAGCAGCCAGTCATGGCAGGGGGGGGTGTGTGAAGGGGATTTATGAACAGGACTGCAGGCAGAGAGCTTTGAGCCTCTGGGCTGTGACAGCCCAAATGAGGGAGAAAGGGGCAGAAAGGAATTGCCACCTTCTCACCTGGTGTTGGGCTGTTCTTTGTTCCCAGGAATGCTGCACAGCCCCCTGGGAGAAACCCTCCCGCCTCTGAATTTCACAGCGGTTTAAATTCACCGGTCAGATGATAATCAGGAAGACCAGATGCTTGTTTGCCTTCTGCCATCCCCCCCCCCCCCCCCCAGCTGAGATGAACCAGTGTGGGAGGCTGTAGCTGCTATTACAGCTGCTTTTTTTTTAACTTTTTTTTTTTTTTTTTTCCGTATTTCATTCAAATGAAGGAGCCAGTTGACTTTTTCATATGCAGGCTTTCCCTCCTCCAGAGTAATGAAGAGAAATACAAGAGCTTGGTTTCCTTCCCAGCTTGCTTTCCTTCCAGCTGAGCATGCTGGTTCCCACCCTTCCTGGGGCTTGTGTTCTGCGTGGACCAGAGAGCAGGGGCCAGCAGCCTGTCAGGAGAGGTCTGGTCCCACACTGCAGATGATGCTCACCAGCACCGGAGTGTATCCCCCGTATGCTGGCCTGCTCTAGACACACTCTGTAACAGTTTATGCTCATTCTCAATATCTACACCATCTTCGGACCTGGCCACAAGTAACTGAGTCTCATGCTATGCTCAAGAGGCTGTAATTAGTTTTTAGATGAATGTATAAAAAAACCCCAGTAACAAACAGGTAGCTTCACTGATACCACAAAATATGACTGCATGCAACAGACTTGCTATATCCATCTGTACAGGTATAAATCTATTCACCGGGGCACAGTGACAGTGCTTCCTAATTTACTGTGAGATCCAGCTATGTGAAGGCCTTGGCCTTGCTGTAGGCACACGTAAGAGACTACCTAGGTATAAGGAGACACCCAGCTATATGGAATGGGAAGTAATAAATCATCAGATTCAAATGCCAGGCACATCACTGCCCTGGGTGGTGTTGGCTGTTGAATCTACCAGGTCACAGCTTTGGGATCCAAACCTGCTGCTAATATTATGTTTTCTTCTGGTTCTTGGGCATTTTTGAGGAATCTACAATGGCAAATTATCAACTACTCTGTTGCTGGTAAACCTCGAAGTATAAATAAATAAATCGAGGTATAAACCTCGATATAGTTTGATTCCCCAGGCCTTATCTACTATAGAAACTTCTGCCTTAGATGTAATATAGCTTATCAGTTTAAGTGTATTAGGCAACAGCCCTGGCATAGTAAATGCAGCTGATAACAGCAAAAAGGCACAAGTATATGCTGATCTTGTTTTAAGAGTTGCAATAACCCGGCGGAATTACCTTTTAAAGCTACAAACTGCGTCTATAAAATGACTGCCAGCCCACTCTTTTGAGTGCAGACCAGGCTCTAGCTTGCAAACCATTAGAGGCATAAATTGTATCTTCTCAGCCCCCAGCACAATAGAGCCCTATCAACGCTGCGGTTAGAAGAGCCTTCAAGCTGATTAGTCACACCACAACTTGGGCTTCTTCCATGTGAGCACTTAATTAGATTGAACTCTGCTAATTTAAGAGATAACAAGATAAGGTTAGCCCAGTTAAGTATATGTGGTGGTTTTATCTTTTATCAGCGGTAGGCTTCCCTTGTCTTTTTCTCTTGCAAGGGTTTAACTTGCAATTCCTCGCAAGGAACTCACCTGAAAGAGCAAGAACCGGGAGGTCCCATCCTGCAGGGAGCAGGCAGCCCTGGACAGGAGGCCCTGCAGAATGGGCAAGCCTATGAACGTGTTTCAGGCCTTCAGGGGTGACAATGACCATTGTTTAAAGGCAGGTGGGGGGCTCACTGCCATTTAAATTGTGCCCCCCCCACCCCCTATATCTAGCTAGACCGAGTATTGCAGTCCCTATAGATACAAGTAGAGAACATGTAACTACTCCTGTGTCATAGAATCATGAAATCATAGAATCATAGAATTGCTGAGGTTGGAAGGGACCTTTAAGATCAAGTCCAACCATTAACCTGCCCTGACAAAACCCACTTCTAAACCATGTCCCTAAGTACCACATCTACCCTTTTTTTGAACACCTCCAGGGATGGTGAATCCACCATCTCCCTGGGCAGCCCATTCCAATGTTTAATAACCCCTTCAGTGAAAAAATGTTTCCTAATATCCAATCTAAACCTCCCCTGACATAACTTAAACCCATTTCCTCTTGTCCTATCACTTGTCACCAGGGAGAAGAGGTCAACCCCCACCTCTCTACAACCTCCTTTCAGGCAGTTGTAGAGGGAGATAAGGTCTCCCCTCACCCTCCTCTTCTCCAGGCTAAACAACCCCAGTTCCCTCAGTCGTTCCTCATAAGATTTGTCCTCCAGACCCCTCACCAGCTTTGTAGCCCTTCTCTGGACACACTCGAACACCTCAATATCCTTCTTGTAGTGAGGGGCCCAAAACTGAATGCAGTACTCGAGGTGGGACCTCACCAGTGCCGAGTACAGGGGGATGATCACTTCCCTACTCCGGCTCACCACACTATTCCTGATACAGGCCAGGGTGCTGTTGGCCTTCTTGGCCACCTGGGCACACTGCTGGCTCATATTCAGCCGTCTGTCCACCAACACCCCCAGGTCCTTCTCTGCTGGGCAGCTTTCGAGCCACTCCGCCCCAATCCTGTAGCGCTGCATGGGGTTGTAGTGACCCAAGTGCAGGACCCGGCACTTGGCCTTGTTGAACCTCATACCATTGGCCTCAGCCCATCAGCCCAGTCTGTCCAGATCCCTCTGGAGGGCCAGCCTACCCTCAAGCAGATCAACACGCCCGCCTAGTTTAGTGTCATCTGCGAACTTACTGAGGGTGCATTCGATCCCCTCATCCAGATCACTGATAAAGATATTAAAGAGAACCGGCCCCAGCACCAAGCCCTGGGGGACACCACTTGTGACCGGACACCAACTGGATTTAACTCCATTTACCACTACTCTCTGGGTGGTTATCTATCAATTAAACTGACTGTAAAAGCCTGCCCTGTCTTAAATGATCCTAACTGGTTTCAATGGAAGTTACCTTCCAGGCAAATCTGTACATCCATCCATCCATCCATATATGTACATATACATGTACGTAGCCTCAAGACAGATGTGCCTAACTTGAAGGTGATCTCTGTACAAATTTCTCAGTAATTACAGCTGCAAAACTTGTTTGACTTGAAAGGTTTGTTGGTTTCATAATTTCTGACCTCAAACACCCCCAAATAATGAATCAGACCTCAAAATTGTTATTTAGGCTCTCAAAAATGTGAGGAACTTTTGGGCTTATTTGTTGTAATTTCCTTAAGCCTTTAATGTCATGTTTCACACTCTTTATAGTGAAGATGAAGACAAAATGATTCAATGGAAGCTGTGACTCCCAACTAATCAGTTATTTCCAGGAGCCAGAGACAAAAGATAATTGTAGGGGAAAAAAAAAAAAAGAAAAAAAAAAAGAGAGAGGTGTTATAAAATCATAGGCTGGAGCCACCAGAGCTGTGTATTTTGTAAAGTACTAGGGATTTCCAAGGTAGGAGCAATTGTGCATGTTTGTGTGCAGAAGCCTGCAGCTCTGACTCATGTGAGAGCACAGGAGCTCACTGCTAGGATGCAGGCGGCTGCTCTGTTAAGCCAGGGAAGTGCTGACCCCACAGTACCTGCTGTTTATGTCTGAACAAAACAGGTCCTGGAAACAGACACCAAGATTTCCTCCAGAAGCTGGAGATGTGGAGATGCTCCCTGATGAGCAGCTTCTCCTGGTTAGTGACAAGCAATTCAGATCCCATAGCTGTTTTTCTGCGCCGGTGTTGAGATGAATGATCCAGCACCCAAGAAATCAGGACAAAGTGTAAGTGCTCGTGACTACTGGTTATGGTCTCATCTCATATGCCTGGACCTGCAGTGGAGCTACAGTAGGAAGAGCAACATTTCCATAAGCTTCCTTTGCATTTTAAAAGGGATGACTTCAACCTGCTACGTGGTTTGGAAGGCAGAAGGGAGAATAAGAATACAGGGCTCAGGCAACGTTGTTCCCATGTCTGGAACAATAAAGAGGGAATGAATCTGAATAGATGAGAGACAACCTATTCTTGCTTTGTTATTCTTGTTATATTTATTCTCATTAGCATTACTATTATTATTATTATTAGCATATATTAGTAGTGTTATATTATCATTACAATATATTGTAACATTAACATTATTACTATTATTTAGCTATTTATTCTGTTATTATATTATTATAATATAATGTATTATTATAAAATAATTATTATCATTATTATTACTATTGTTAGTAACATGTAGAAAAACTATGTGCCTGAAATAATTCCCCTCTTGGGAATGGCCACTTCAGGCCCAGGTATAGTGAGAAATGGATAAGGTGTGCCACATAGCTTCCCTTAAACATGTACTAAATAAAGACTAAAAAGAATCAGTCTCACCCCAGAAGTACTTACAGCTTGTGTATAAGGCATCTGTCCTGCAGAGAGAGGATGTAATTTTGAAAAGCTACCTTTATCACAAGCACCATATTCAGCTGAATACTTGCACTTTATTTTATTACAGTTTTGGAATCAGTTCAAGTTAGCCTTTCCAGTCTCTCCTCATGCTGCGATTCATGCAGGTCTCCCAGCTCATTTAGAAATTAGTCCTATCTGAGGTCAACCTATCTACAAAATTAGCCACCTGGCAAATGCTGGTACCTCAGCTGTTATGTGTGACCTTCTGCTGCAGGTCACTGGTAACATACATAGCACCTCCAAGCTCATTTTGTCATGCTAAAGCTCACTACTTATTCTATTTTGTTTTGTCTTTCTGAGGTTAGGATGTATAAAAATACATGAATACATTAACAATTAATTTTTCTCATCATCATAGTTTCTTGAAGCTCTCATCTTTGTAGGCTTTTTCACATGTGGCAGACTGAGGCCTTGACTCACAGGCTGTCTGCTTGTCACCAACTGGTGTGCATGGTGTTCAGGTATGCTTCTTCCTTCCCCTTCAAATTTAGGCGTTGAACTCTCTTTTATGTGTTTTTAAAAGGTTTTGATTTTAACCATCAACAGATGCAGTGATTGGTCATCTAGTATCCACATTTTGGGGCTAACTTCAGCAAATGGCAGTAGCATGGAACAGATTATGTGTATAACACATTGTCTCTATCACATTTATCTAACAATAAGCAGATATCTGAAATTCTGTATTCATTAATTCATTGTTAACTGAACTTGTGCTGCCAGACAGCTTTCTCTTTTTTGGCTACAGAACTGTTTAAAGGGGATCACGAGGTCTGTGTTTGGCATTGGGGTACTATCTACCTGCTGTAGGTGTCCCTGCTGTGGCAGAGGGGTTGGACTAGATGATCTCCAGAGGTCCCTTCCAACCCTGACCATTCTGTGATTCTGTGATACTTCAGGAGATAAAAGGCGATGCTGTGACCTGGCAGCGCTGGCCGAAATGAATGCTCCCCCTCCTCCTCTCTCTGTCTGCACTGAATGGCATCACCACGGACGCAGCAGCCAGGGAGCATCAAGAAATGGCCCCAACATTTCTGCAGCAACATGTTACACTGAGTATAAATATTTGTCATATCCTACAGGTCCTACTAAGCTGCAGATGGGAAGCAAATGAATCTGGTTTCAGGCAACAAAGAAATTAGTACTACAGCTAGTCTTTCCCTATATTTATGTACCACATCCCCATGTAATTTTTATGACAATTTCCAGCATGTTCCCCTAAAACATGAGAACGGGGGTCAATAAGTATTAAATATTAACATAGGATCTGGGTACTAATGTCTGACCTTATCACTAGTCTAAAATTGGATATTTAATAAACATCATGAGACAGGGAAATCTCTTCTAATAGCATCATGAATCTTTAAAGTGTGGCTTCCCCCTGCTCCATTTCCTGCTATGAGCTCTCACTGTGACCTCCGCAGATACTTGTCTAAAGCCTGGACTTCATGCCAGTTCTCTTTAATCTTTTTAATATTGTTTGTAGCACAGTTTTTAGTCCGTTGTCTTCTTTAGGTCCTTCTTGCTGCCTCTTCATTTCTTTTCTTTTTCTTCTCCTTTTGAGTTCTGTCTTTCCTTTTCCTTCCCCCCTTTCTCTTCCTTCCCCTTCTTTTCCTTCCCCTTCTCTTCCTTCCCTTCCCCCTTCCCTTCCTTCCCCCCTCCCTTTCTTCCCCCCTTCCTTCCCCCCCTCCCTTCCTTCCCCTCTTCCTTCCCCTCTCCCTTCCTTCCCCCTTCTCCCCTTCTCTTCCTTCTCCCCCCTTCCCCCCTCCTCTCCCTTCACCCCCTTCCTTTCCTTCCCCCTTTTCTTCCTTTCCTTCCCCCTTCTTTTTCTTTCCTTCCCCCTTCTCTTCCTTTCTTTCCCCTTCTCTTCCTTCCCTTCCCCCTTCTCTTCCTTCCTTTCCTCCCTTCCCTTCCTTCCCCCCCTTCTTCGCCCTTCCTTCCCCCCCTCCCTTCCTTTCCCCCTTTCTCCCCCTTCTCTTCCTTCTCCCCTTCTCTTCCTTCTCCCCTTCTCTTCCTTCTCCCCTTCTCTTCCTTCTCCCCCCTTCCCCCTCCTCTCCCTTTCCCCCCTTCCTTTCCTTCCCTTCCCCTTTCTCTTCCTTCCCTTCCCCCCTTCTCTTCCTTCCCTTCCCCCCTTCTCTTCCTTTGCTTCCCCCCTTCTTTTCCTTTTCTTCCCCCTTCTCTTCCTTTCCTTCCCCCTTCTCTTCCTTTGCTTCCCCCCTTCTTTTCCTTTCCTTCCCCCCTTCTCTTCCTTTCCTTCCCCCCCTTAGCTTCCTTCCCTTCCCCCCTTCTCTTCCTGCCCTTCCCCCCCTTCTTTTCCTTCCCTTCCCCCCCTTCTTTTTCTTTCCTCCCCCCTTCTCTTCCTTCCTTTCCTCCCTTCTCTTCCTTCCCTTCTCCCCCTTCTTTTCCTTCCCTTCCCTTCCCCCCCTTTTCTTTTCCTCAGAAGGCCTTGCCCATCATCAGTCAGGCTATCTTTTTATTCCCTGGTTCACACTCAGTGAGCAAGCTGATACAGAGCTTGCTCACTGCTGTGTGCTCTACGTGTCCACGTTGCTCGCTATAGGGTGCCTGTAACTCACTCCCCTATAGCCACACTTATAAGGGTGACCCAGCCATGGGCTGCCTACACACGCAATGATCCTTCAGATATGCAACACCAACACTTTTCTGGAAAAGACTCCATAACTTGTCTGCCAGATGTTGGGCTCAGAACAGTGTTGCAAAAGATCAGGTGAGGGGGAAATTTGTTGGACGCAGTAGCTACATCATCAAGAGAAACCCAGCAGTTTCTGGGCCCTGGAGCATGACTGTCTGCACCATTACACGGGAACATGGTGCAGGCATGGTTTGGCCCAGGCCAGTTTGTGCTATCCCAAGCAGTTCCTGGGAGCAGATCAGGAACTGGCGCAAATCCCCAGCAGGCATTTTCCTTGTGGCTATCCTGATCTGGATAAGAGACTTTAACAGTGTGGAGGTAAGTCCTCCTGCACAGCTAGCCTCTGTGTGAAGATGCGGTTCCTGGCTGTTTAATTTGCTAGTACAGCTGTAACCAGCGTTCCCAACCTAGGATGCCCTTCAATTGGGTATGCACTTACTCAGCTTTTGCAAAAATATTCTTGGGTTTTTTTCCTCTTCTGAGCTGGGCCCGTGTTAGCTTCTGTCTAAATAATAGGTTTGTCTCCAAGCAGCATGGACAGGAGATGAGCTTGGTTTCAAATGCCAGCTTGGGGCTACTGCAGAGTACAGTGTGGCTCTTCTATCTTCTTTTTCCTTTGAATGTTCCCTCCACGTTCCCTTTCTGACAACTTTCTGCATGTTTCACTACCAAGTTAATCTGGAAGTAGAATAAGACAGATACGGTAAGATGTGGTATGATAGGCAGTGACAGCACCATTTTTCTGCAAAGCTGCATGAATGCCACAAGGTCAGCACATAACATGAGATACCCACAATCAGAAGGGTGTGATCTCTACTGTGTGGAAATGTGGAAGTGCCAACTGCTACTGATAAATTTATGGGGGTAGATCAACACTTGGAGCTACTGTAATGGAGAGTTATGCAATAAATTGGCACGCCTGAGGGATGGGATACTATCCAGAAGTACTTGGACAAGCTCAAGAAGTGGGCCCGTGCGAAGCTCATGAGGTTCAACAAGGCCATGTGCAGGGTCCTGCACCTGGGTCAGGGCAACCCCCAGTATAAATACAGGCTGGGGGATGAAAGGATTGAGAGCAGCTCTGAGGAGAAGCACTTGGGCGTACTGAAAAGCTGGACGTGAATTAACAGTGGGCACTTGCAGCCCAGAAGGCCAGCTATATCCTGAGCTGTATGGAAAACAGCATGGCCAGCAGGTTGAGGGAGGTGATTCTGCCCCTCTACTCCACTCTGGTGAGACCCCACCTGAGCACTGCATCCAGATCTGGAGCTCTCAGCACAGGAAAGACATGGAGCTGTTGGAGTGAGTCCAGAGGAGAGCCATGAAAATGATCAGGGGCATGGAACATCTCTCCTATGAGGACAGGCAGAGAGCATTGAGGTTGCTGAGCCTGGAGAAGAGAAGGCTCTGGGGAAACCTTATTGCAGCCTTTCAGAACTTAATGGGGGCCTACAGAAAAGATGGGGAGAGACTTTTTAGCAGGACCTGTTGTGTTGGGACAAGGGGTAATGTTTTTAAACTAAAAGAGGGTAAATTCAGACTAGATATAAGGAAGACATTTTTTACAATGAGGGTGGTGAAACACTGGTGTGGGTTGCCTGGAGAGGTGAAAGTGTCTGTGATGCCTTGATGGTGTAGCTACTGCATCCAACAAATTTCCCCCTCACCTGATCTTTTGCAACGCTGTTCTGAGCCTAACATCTGGCAGACAAGTTATTGAGTCTTTTCTAGAAAAGTGTTGGTGTTGCATATCTGAAGGATCACTGCATGTGGTGGCAGCTCATGGCTGGGTTGCCCTCATAAGATAGGTGGAAAAATTAAAGGTCAGGTTGGACGGAGCTCTGGACAAGCTGATCTAGCTGAAGATGTCCCTGCTTCTTGCAGGGGGAGGTTGAACTAGATGACCTTTTAAAAGTCCTTCTACCTAAACTATTCTATGAAACGACAAATATCATTGCATGAATAAGGTCATGAGGTTATTTATGGCATTGCTTGTGGGAAATAGCTTGTTGAAACTGTATTTTGATGTCTTCTCTCCTGTACAAAACCTTGGGCTTCATTTATAAAAACTGGTACTTTCCACCAAAGCCTGGTTAGTCCTGTTGTGGATTTAATAATATTAATGCAGCTCGCCTGGAAAATGCATGAATTCTCATTTCTTCCCCCCAGTGGCTGACTTTGCTAGCATGGTGAACAATGTGGGATAAGGAGCATGTCTTATTCTTAGAGAACTTGTTTACCTTCTCTTAACTTGGATGATGAAAGTTTTTGCTAAAGATTTTACTGAAATCTTGATAGAAAATAACTGCTTAGGTACAACATGACAATGGGAATTGAAAAGTAAATGCTCAGTGCTAAATGGAAAGCTTGAGGTGAGGACTCGTGTGTGCGGCTCATGTCAGCAAATGCAGTCCGGTGCATAATACGGACTCAACCATAAATAGTTTTGCCTTCAGGTTTCCAAGTCATCTTTGTAGCCTTGGGTTATTAGGGTACCACATGGGAGCCCAGTTACAGTCTTCCTTGGCCTGTCCCTTTACTGCTTCTCTCAAAAATACCAGCTTCTCCGGTTGGGATCATGCAGCTAGGGAGCATGCATCACCTGCTTTTCTGAGGCCCTCTGAGTGGCTCCAGATGGAAACACAATGCAGAAATATAGGGCAAGGGAGAAGATGAGGTCCAATGTGCTTATTCCTGAGGCAGAACGGTGCACTTGCGTTTGTGTCAGCATTTGTGCCAACGTTGGCACAGTGCCGTGACTTCAGTTGCAGTGACCCCGGAGCAGGGCTGCCACAGGCCAACACGTCAGCTGGTCACGCACAGTGCAAAAGCCATGGGGGAAGGCAACGGGAGAACCACTAAAATAAACATAACCGGAGAAGGATTATTGCAGCATAAAATCTTTGTGGCTGATTTTAGCAGGGGCAGACCACAACAGTAAACTAGTTACATCTCAGGAGGGAGTCATGTCACGTGCGTGTAGATCTTTATGCACAGAGGCAAGCGGCTCAGAGTGGGTAATGCATAACGTGTAAATAACTCCTTAAAATCTAGGCTAGCGCTAGTCCACCTGGCCATCCCTCTCAAAAATGCTCAGAAAGCAGTTCTAAAAATACCACATGCAGCTGCTGTGGGATAAACTGAAGTTAAAACTTCCATTATGTTCTTGTAAATGGACTCAACATTAGTGTGATGAGCACCAGTCCACTAAAAGAAAGGAAAGAAAGTCCCTTCTTTGCTCCTAAGGCTGAATAGAGAAAGACTGGAGGCACGTTCACACATCCTACTATTCAAAATAGAACTGTACGTAAACTGTGGAGTTTGAGTAAGGGAAATGAGATCAGTACCAGTTGTCAGGTATGAGTCATCC
Organism: Pluvialis apricaria; assembly: GCA_017639485.1. Lineage (NCBI taxonomy): Eukaryota > Metazoa > Chordata > Aves > Charadriiformes > Charadriidae > Pluvialis > Pluvialis apricaria. The sequence continues at coordinate 138,178,318 of CM030008.1, read as the reverse complement.
CTTCATAGTTTTTTTGGACCATGGGAGTAAGCAGCATGTTCCAAGCAATATGCTTACTGGAGTAAAAAATGCAGTCACCACAACCTATTTACATCAAACAGTATTATTGTGGCTACAGCCTCCAGGGAAAAACTGAGCTGAATCCGTAATGGAACTTTGGATAGCACATAGAAGTAAATAGAAAGACTGGGAGGAAAACTAATTTAATGAATATGGTTTATTTAAATATTTATAGAATAAATCTCACTCCAGTATGCATTCAGAGTAACTGAAAGCAAAATTTGGCTCTCCCCCGTTTAAAGTATGAGGTGGGTAATATTTAATTTAAATCAAAAGTGGTTATTATTAGATACTGTAAGGTTGCATTGCAATATCTAACTTCTAGATGGCTGGGTTCTTTAGTGAGATCCAGAATGCAGAGCTAAGCACCCAAGCTTCCTTTGTGGTGTACCAGGAAAGAAGTAGGGGGATGCAGAAAGAAGAAGAAACTTTATACTTGTTTCAATTTTTTTTTTTTTGTCAGCTGCAATTTACTGTGAACTTGCAGCTTCATTGGTCTTATGCATTACATGGACCAAATTTTGCTTCGTTTGGTCTAAATTTAATCTTTTTCAAGCAGTCTTTCACCTTATCTACATTAGTGTTTTAGTTGAGGAATGTGCTTTTGAAACAAATTGTCTAGTTGTCCCCAATTACTGCATCTGGTGTAGCAAGCTTGGACTCTGTAAGCTAGACTCCTTTCAGATGAAATTAAACCATGAGATGTGCTCCAGGAGCACGTCTGATGTACCCAAACCATAAGTGTGTGTTCAGTACGTTGGACCAGACAAGAGCTCATCTTAAGTAACCATCCCAAAAGGCACCTAATGTAGATGTCACGTTTTCAGCATGAACTGTTTCGCTCTGTCAGTCCACACCTATTATGCTGCATTACTCCTGTTGTAGACAGAGCTGTTTTCTCAGGTCACTGCAGGCTGCTTGGACTGAAATTTTTTTTCTGCTTCCCATTTACTGTTGGCCTACAGCTAGCTCTCACCTTCACCAACATTCAACTGCCTCTTCGGAAATCATCAAATGGCTGCACAAAAAAAAAAAAAGAAGAATCTATCCCTGTAAAGTGCAACTCAAATATTAGCAGATAGCGGACAGGTAGCAAATAACAAGTCTCCTGGCTATGGAAAACACAGTGAGAATCATCACTTTATTGATCGGTAAGAAAAACATCTTAAAAAGTTTAATGTGTGCCTGCTTCGCTTCCCCTTAGCTGCATCATCACTGACACTTTGGACTCTCCCAGCAATCTGTTAACACAGGAGCACACGGGAGAGCAGATTTCTGGCAAATCCCAACCACCTTGCACCAGTACCCTCAGGCCTTAATTAGATACCTGTATGTGATCAGCAATATCAACATGCTACTTAACCAAATGCCTCGGTTTAGCTCAAAGAATCACAGTTACGTGGACGATTGGGGTCTCAAAGCGCTCCTATTGCCCAGCCTGGCAGGCGTTCCTCCTCTCCCTGGCCCAGCTATCACTTTCTGCATGGAGAAACATGCTCGGTGAGAGGGAGCGGGAATGCCTTTGTACAGAGCCCATCCTGCGGGTGTGTGAGGCGTGCTCAGAGCAGATGGTGCCCCTTGCGCGGGTATGGGTGTGAAGAACCTGCTTTCTCAAACTCGGGCACTTCAGCATTAGGTAGGTGCTGAGTTGCTCTCCGCTGTCAAGGCAGAGCTATACCACAGCATGCTCTGAAGCAGCACTTTAGGTGTTTGTGACAGTATAAAGTAGGAAAGAAAATGAAAACAACTCCTGAAATTAGGAATTTCCTGGCTTTGGTGGAGCTATGGAGGTGGAACAGGTTGCAGTGAATATAATTTTAGGGCACCTGAGGTTTCAAAACTGAAACCTCTTTGAACTTGCTGCATGTTGCAAACAAACTCACTGCATATTAAGAACAAATCATCGCCTGTTAAGAACAGCGCATGAGGAAGTACAGAATATTTAGTGTGCAGCAATACGTACTTCTGCTTATTTCACAATAATTTTCCACTGTAAACTTTCTCCTGAGTCCTGTTGGATCTGGCCTTTAGTTACCATTCACACCAGTGATTAAAAGTGTATCTTGCTACTCTAATAGGGGCTATTTCAATCTGAAATCAAATAGCCTTCTATAGACAAAAGGCAGAGACCTCATTAAGTACAGTGGGTAATCTGTGTAGGGTTTCTCCAAGCTAAATGGAAAGAGAAAAACAGCCTCTGAAGGCCTTGATAACTAAAAAGAGTAGGAACTTGCATAATACATGGCATGAAAGAGTATCAGGAACTAAAACCCGGCCTGATGGAATGAGTTGCAAATGCTGAGGAAAGCAGGTTGGCTGTTGGAAGCATTTTAGAGGCTGGAAGCCAGGAAAAATAAGAAAAAGTAATGGAGAGAGTTGCCCTGGGACAGATCTCCTGGAGACAGAAAATTTGGGCATGCAGAGCTGAGAGGAAAAGCAGTCTTGGAAAGAGTGAGCAACACAACTGTGCGCTGTTCGTTTCCAGGTTGTTTTGGGGACATAGGCAAGCACGCACTTCCCAGTAAACAAACAGGACTGAACAACCAGGTATAACCTTACTTATATAACAATTTTCTCTTCTTGCTAGAAATAAACCCACGGCGCCATTGAATATTGGCTGACTGAAACAAAACAGTCATATAATAGGAGCATGTTGGAAAGCTGGCTTGTTGTATCTGACCCCTCATGCAGAGGAATCCAGGTGGAGCAGAGTCCCACAGCAGACTGGGAAGTCACCAACCTGCCTCGAAGCAGCATATTAGCTCTGGAACTGCTGGTTACTGATTGCATGTCCAGGTCCAGATTTGTCTTCAGTGAGCAAGAAGCAGCCAAGCAGCAAGGTCTGAGATAGCTGTACTGCACTTACAGGGTCAACCACTGAGCACCCTGCCCATTGCTTCTCCTGAGGTCTGCTGCCTTGCAAGCCGAGTGGGTGTTTCTACAGAGTGTCATTGATCTAAATGAAGACCTCAGTTTTAAAGCCTTGGAACGAAGCCAACAGGGAAACTTTCTGTGACAACGATCCTCCCTGTAGCTCCTTGCGAATGACATACTTCCCTGGGCAGGCAGGATGCTGGAGGTGTAGTCCTTCTAAACGTTACTTTCAGCAAGCCGTGGGAGATACACAGAATTTCCTGTTGAAAGTTGAGTTTGTTTGGGTTGGTTTGTTAGGGTGCATGACATTTAACATATTTTACAGCAGCCTTTTACAACAGAAGGGTGGCAACAGAAATCTAGCTAATTTAGGAGTCAGCTTGCTGAATTTGCGCAGGGACTTAGATGACATGGTTGCTATGATAGCAGAGGGCTGGACTCAGCCTGTTTATAGCGCCCCCACAATCCTCCTACTGCAGTGCCTTTGAGGCTAAGCTTTCTGACAGTCTACGTGGTCCTGACCTTTACGATCACTTGAAGGTCACTATTTTTAGGTGCCGCGGTACACCTATTGTTTTTCATGGCACAGGCAGAAAACTGGGCTCTCACGCAGACATGACCTTGTCACTTTGCTCGCAACAGGATAGACTAACCATATGGCAGAGCCCCGAGGGGGGCTTCCTGTGTGTTGCAGGAGAACCTCACAACAAAGTCATGATGGAAAAGCTGTAAGATATGGTCCCCCCTGTAGCTTACCTCAGTCCTGTGCGTTGAGAAGCAGAAAACTGTCCAGTGAGCAACTCACTGTAGCTCCTCTGCAACCTCTGTAGCTTGTGCCTCCTGCATGGCTATCAAACACTACATGCTTTTCCTTGCGTAAAAACTCCAACATTGATAACTGAGCTCCAAAATGCTGGTTCCCTGACCGATGGCTGCTAGACAGATTTGGGCTGTGTTAGTGCTTGGTGTCAACACCAACCAGCTAGTTCCCCTAGATGACGAGCACTGTGTGCTTACATAGGCTTGATACCATTTTGTTCCTCTGCACCTACCATACACGCTGAGGCTTGTGCCTGCTCAGCTCTTTCCCCCCACTGTCTCTTCCTGTTCCCTGCCCAGCACGGGAGGCAGCTCTGACTTGCCCCTTATTTTTGTACAGGCACCAGCACAGCTGTGAACCAGCATTCCCAAGCGCACTGTGCGCAGGCAAAGGAAAGCTCAGCAGAAGGGCTCTTTACTTGCCTACAAATCCTTTGCTGTGGTATGTGGATTCTACCTACTCCTGCTGCTCCAGCCCATGTGTTTATCCCACGGCCCTGTCCTCCATCCCCACCATCCCCAAGCTGTGATACCGGGCAAGTCCCACACCACCCATGTGAAGCTGTGTGGCTTCCAGGCTGGGCACTCCCCAGCTGGGGCTGCCAGCACACATCAGAAACACAATTCAGGGCAGGTTGCATTATGATGACAGGTCATGTCTCAGGGACAAACAAAGCAGGACAATTCAGGGTCCGTGATCAGCCATGCCCCGTCTACTGATCAGTCCCTTCCTCCCACCAAGGGCCATCTTTGACCACCTCTCAGCATTAGTCCCTACAAAACCTCAGTCCCCTGAGCCTTCATTCCTTCACATCGAGCTTTTGAAAGCAGGTAGCAAGGCTGGAACTGCATCATCCTTTCGGGTGGGCATCCAGGGAAAGGGGCTGTGGCTTGAGCGCTCTGCCAACAAACAGTCAAGACAGAAAGGGACAGCCCTTGAAGCATGTTTTTCTGCCCACTCTGTTGTCCTCATACCTGCCAAGGTGGCACACTGCCTGCCAGCCTGCTGCCAGCTCCCTGTCGCTGCCAGCTCAGCCAGCGTCACTGCCACAGGGCACCCGCTCCTTGCTGCATATCCACTCTTGTTTGGAGGTATCTGTAACGCGCTCACACTGTGGTCGCTTTGGCCAAAGTCTTCTGTGCTTAGAAAATAAAAAAAGCCCTCTTTGAGCACATCTGGGAGCATTTACCCAGAACTGGAAGCGGTGAGGGGGAACTATGCCTTATCAAAGCTGTACTGCAAACATACCTGTTCCTATATGTAGCTGTACCACGTGCCTGTGAATGCCTGAGATAAGACCTTGTCCCATATGGGAAATCTGGAGCCTTCTGATCTGTACAGACTCTGATTTAGGCCAAACCTCTGAGGTGGATGCCCTCTGTAGCTTACACACAGGTCAAATGAAATGCATTCAGGTTTTGGGGTCACTGCACTGGAAGCCTGCTAATCCAGACATCTAGCTCCTTGTCAATATGAGGGAGCTCCTTTTCCCTTGTGTCGCTGTAAGGGCTTAGTGGATATTGCCCACCCTCGCATCACTCCATGGGTATGGTATGAATAAGAGTAGTGGAGGAGATGATACTAGAAGGGCCTTGCAGGGCAGCTTGCAAAGACTTACAAGAAAAGTGTCATGCCAAAGAGCATGGGATGTGCCCAGGGTCTGCAGTGAGTGCGTAAGTTCAGTGCTGCTTCTTGTGGCACCCAAAGGGGCACCCTCATGTTTGACCTAGCAGAGTACTGTCGACATGAGTCGTGATTCCTCACACCACTATTCATCAGCAAGAGGATTCCTCAGGTGCACTTTCATTTGGCGTGCCAAGTTATTGCTCTGCAGAGCTATCAAGATCTTGGCCCTCAGAAAACATGATGAAAATTAAAGTTTTGTTTAAAAAGACAGGCCAAAGCTATACATGCTAGATAGTCACATAGCTCAGGTTGTTTCAGGGGTGACTGTGCAAATTGTATACAGGGTAATAGCTCTCTTGACAAGCCCCAGCAATATATATTTTAGTTTCAGATTCAGCAAACTGTTACTGATATAATTCAGTCATAATATAACATGCTTTAAAGGAATATCGCTGCCTGTTCACTTTCAGTATGACATTAGCCCCCATCATTTGGCCATGAGTAGGTTATCTTGGGAAGACCCCAGCTGTTTCAAAGAAAATCAAAAGTCATGCCCACATGATACAACACCTTTCAGTGAGATAAATCGTATTTAACCTGGGAAGTTTTACCTGGGTCTAGTCTGGGGTAGTCCTTCTCAAGACCAGATGTTCGTTTTCCCATAGACGTCTCCAAGGCAGCTATTTCTGGACTTTTCATTCTTGTCAATTCTATTCATGTAGTTACAGGAGGAGACTCCTCTCAAGTGTATGTCATCTGCATCAAACTCTTATGGACAGATCTTACCATGGTGATTTTAAACTTTGTGCTTTACTCACCTAGACAGTGTAAGTCCAACAGGGAAGAGTGCTTAGTAACAAACTCACATCTTACACTAGTGGCACAACACAGCCCAAGCCTGCTCACCACCTGGAAGGGGGACAAATGAAATGAGGGTTGGAGAAGGAGGGAGGACACACGCATTTAAGTAGGATAGTCCTCTTTCGCATAAATGGGCTCTGAGGAAACAGACCTGTTTGACCATAGCTGATGGAGGTCCTGTTCCCTACAGTGTCCTCTGTGGAGACCTACTGACCCTTCCAATTATGTCCACAAGGACAATGATAGTGTCCACTGCTCCGTAAAGGTCTCTGGTATGTGCAGCAATAAATCTTCTGTTTGTAACATAAATGAAGTCCATTTTTAACATCCTGCTTAATGCTACATTTATGGCAAAAGGAATGACTGTGGCAGAGGATATAAGATGCTCTATTTAGTGACAGACTTGCCTGCCAGTTGGAGGTCTCTGGGTAAGGAAACTGTCACCTTCAGACTCTCATCCCTCAGGAAAATGGGCAGATGTATCAAGCCTGTAGACAAGTGGTGACAAGACCAGCTCTTGGAAGGAAGAGTTCTTCCAGCAGCTTCACGTCTCTGGCTTAGGAATGAGGGGAAAAGGAGAGGGGAAATTTTGCCCATCCCACCAGAAATTGGCAACACCATGGCTGTGACACCATTTGCTTCAAAAAGGGATAGAAAGCAAAGCCATAGGGACATCTGAGTCTGTGGATGCAGCTCCATCACTGTTGGTGATCATTATGTCACAGCTTTACCAGAAAGAGATATGGGCTTTACCCCAAATCCACAGAAGTCACAAATTATCATTGGCTGCACAGTAGGAAAATCCCTTCTTGAGCAGTAGCTTGTGACTTGCATATACCATGCAATGAGTAAAGACAGAAAAAGGAACTGTGTGTTGCAGGTAATGCTGAAAATTCAATTAATAAGTGACAGATAGGCAGGCTTAAAATGCACTTTAGTTGAAAAAGAAAAATCTTGATTCTCAGTTCCATAGTTAGCCAGTATGAGTGACAACAGTGAGGTGAGGAACAGATTGAATATAAATAGAACATAACCAGCAGCAATGTTTGAAATGACTTATAAAAATGGGAACAGGAAGTACAGAAGGTCAAGGAAAAAAGCTCATAATGCTCCTGATGCTGTATTGGTACCATGTAAAATGGTGTTTAGCCACAAAGACTGTCAAGCGTGTAAAGCACAGGCAAGCCTTCTGCTGGATTGTCAGCTGAAACAAAGATCTCATTTAGGCAGAAAGAATCTCTGTCAAAACAAATGCCTACAGTTTTAGGCTTTACTTATCTTTCTGGGCATCTTTAATGGCTACACATTCCCAAACATAGGCCAGGAGTCTGTGCATAACACAAGGAAAACTGCACTCACAAGAAAGGGAAATGAAGTACCAGATGGGCGAACCTCCTGCTGTTCTGAAGGCATGAGAGAGAAAATACCTTCTTCTTCTGTAACTTTAGAGGCAATTGACTAAGTAACCTAGCTAGTAGGCCACCTACCATGTCACCATCTGAGATGGTGAATGATCCTCACTACTCAAGTCACTCACAGGCTAGAATTCCGCTTGTGCTTTGGTATCAGTGGAGAGTGTCATCCTACAGCTTTGAGGGTCGTTCAGACCAACCTGATGGAAATGCTGCCTACTTCCATTCTGAGGCTTGATGTAGCTCAGCTCCAGACATTTCAGCTTTATTTAGAGGGAAATAGGAGGAGCCTCATCAGAGGTTACTTGGCACTGTTGCTATCATCTGCACCTCCTGCCTTGCTGCCTATGAAACAATGCAACAAAAGCACTGTAGCCTTTGGGGTGAAAAAAAGAGCATTATTCAAGGCCCTAGTGCTGATCCTTGACACCTTGGCATGGCAAAGCCCTCTCTCCTCCCTGTTCACGCAAAGTTTTACTTCATACACAGCTATGACAATTGTGAAAGTATGTCGTGGGAATTCTGAGCAGAAAGCCCCAAGCAAAGAGTCATTTTGGGGCTGCCCTGCCTGGACCCCAGGGGTGTGCACAGAGCCCAATCCCAACTCTGCAGCTCTGGGCAAGCTGTGTAGGAACCTGCCCTGTGGCCGCTCTTCCCTCTCCTCACCTGCAAGCAGGACCTGAGGGCTCTCGCTTGCATCTCCAAGGCATAACTCTTACTTCGGAAATATTAACAGAATTAAAATATTAAAACAGAGTGGAAGGAAATGCAGGTCAGTTAGCACTGTCTTTATCTACTGTCCAAAAGTAGTTGAATCTGACAACCCTTAAACCCCAAGAAGCACGGAAAACACAAGCACTGAATAATAGTATATTTTCAAAATATTCTGACACACGTTCAGTAAACGTCAGCTGCACAACCAAGAGGCACAGCGCTATGTATTTGTACCCAGACTGGAAAGTGAATTAAAATCGAATCATTACTACTCCAGAGAGGGGAGTTTTACCAACATACTCCCTTTGACTTACCACAAGGACTGAAAAATGGAGGCATAGCTGAGGACTGGCCAGGAAACCCTCCAGGTACAGTACAAGTGAAACAGACTCTTCAGGCACAGCATTTCAACTGACATTTAATCTAATTTTTTTTTTTAAACTGCCAGCAACAAAATGTGCAGCTGGGCTCTGAGAATCAAAGATCAAGAAGAACCTTGGAACAATAATGTAATGATAAATAGAGTAGAAATGGACAATAAATCACAATGGATTAAAGGCAAGAATAATGCCTGGGACCTAGTGATTATCAAATTGTGTAAAGTCATTTGCTGTGAAGGAATTACCTACCACAGTATTTCTGATTATCACAGTAAATGGCTGGCTCTATTGATTCAAGATATGTCTATAATATCAGGAGCTAATAAAAGGGTTTCCATGCCTTGGGAATGTAAATTCTGTTAATGCGTTACTAGCAAATAGTGCCATGGAATATGGGACAAAGCAACAAGAACACTGACACGGGCCACGGTTACTACGACAGTGTTACATTGCCCAACAATGCTATGGAATATGCTGACCACGCTGTTTTATTTATTTCCTGTTGTTCCCTCAGCTTTAGTCTTAGACTTGCTGTTGTCTTTAGTTGAAAGATTTTAAATTCTTCTCTTTCAGGTAGAAATGTTAGAGGGAAATCTCTGCACTTCTGTATTTGTGAAGTGTTAATCTGTGCTAAAAAGATGAGTGCTTTCCTGTAAAAAGTTGCTATTAAGCAACTGTTTGCCAAAAGGAAAAAAAAAATGAATAAGTGCAAAGCATGATTTACTATCACCCACAAAAAATTTATAAAGTTACCTGATTATGGGAGAGTATTAGCTAGCAACTTAAAAAAAAAAAAAGAATGCTTTATGGTACCCAGGTTAAGTACAAAGAGATGAATCTTAATGTGCTCACCGGTTTGCTCTTCTTCCCTTCAGTACATTATCTGCTATGATGAACAGGAGGAATTTGCAGAGAATCTGCAGGCATTCTGCTAAATGCAGCAAGACTTGCCCGAAGTCTGGGTCTACCATTGACACGTTTGTCACTGTTACGGTACTGGTGCAGATATGGACAAATAATATACCCAATAAAGTAGTGAGGCTGGGGAACTTTGTAATTTTTTGAGGTTATATTAGCCAAAAAAATATTTGATTGGTGGAAATAATTTTGTTTGCAAAACTAGTAGCAGCTATGCTAACAAGATAATTCTTTGATTAATCCCTTGCTTACATGAAAAGGGACTTGCTAGCGTAGATAAAGTAACAGTATTAGCTCAGCAAAATTTTTAAATGTAGAAGCCAAAGTGAGGCCTGAATAAAACTGGATGGCCTGGAATACCTCCTTGAAGCTGTACCTGGGAGGTAGGACTGGAGACAATTTGGCTTGTATCTCTTCAAAATTAATCACGGTAGCTGAGGTAATCCAGTGCTGGGTTTCCTCTCGCTCAGCTCAAACTCTCTGGCAACCAGGACGCTGCAGTACCAGGCCAGCCTGGGATCCTGCTTAAGAAGAGTATTTCTAGCAAACAAAGCATGCATAAACCCAGTACTACAGCTTCAAGCTGCTTAGCATGTATTTGCCATTTATACCGGGTCAGTAAGGGAACAGTGTAAGTCACTGTACAGTCCCTGGTCCAGTGCCCACTTCACAGGATTCAGGACTGAGGCTGGGGAACTTTATACTGATGAATCAGCGAGGCTCATTGTATGGGGACCTGCAAGCAAAGAGGGAGACTATAAAGCTTGGGTGTTCATATGCTTTATGAAGCGGGCACACTGGTGGGCACATACTATGCCCTTACATAGGAGTTACGTTTCTAGTGGGATGTTACTGTGGTTGTACATGGGTTGCTAAAGGCCCGGTCTGAACCCAAACAGAAAGTGTGGGATTTGTCCTCTTGTTTTCATCCATATAAAAGAAAATGCACTGGACATCTATTTCAGTCACTGGACCACAGATCAGCAGCTGGAAAAGTCTAAATTAAAACCCAAATTGGCAAGGCTTTCTAATAAAAACATTATTGTGCCCATCTGCTGCAGCACTTTAGGCACCTGAAAGTCACAAAGTCAAAGCCATTAAAATATTGCACAAACAAACAGAAGATAAAACTTGCATGGGCAAATACAGTTAAATCATTGTGCCAAGCCAAAAGCCTCTGCAAACACAGACTTCTGAGAGGATTTATCCAGCTTCAGAAAACTGGAAGTGGTGGGGAGGTTCTCATGGCATGTACAGCTCAAATTCAACTACATGTCTTGTTGCTTGGAAGCCCTGTGGCCTAGCAAGTCAACCTTTAAACTACATCCCACATCAAAACCAGCCTTTTTAAAACCTGAATACACTTTGGCTTAACAAGGTATGGATTATAGCTTACCTTTTCTTTAACCTTCACCTCTGATTTCTGCAGGGAACCCACTGCTCTGGGTTTGTTCTTTTCAAGGCTTCTCTGTCCACAAGCATCAGCTTTGAAATGGAGCACAGGGAGAGGGAAAAGAAAAGCAGATAGAAATGTGCTTGACAGCCTGTAGGGCTAGAAACTAACAGAGCTGCCTGCAGGAGAGCATGGTGAAGCTTCAGCTGTGTTGAGACATCCCCTGCAGGGTGGAACCAAATGCAACCAAGTTGTTGAGAAAGCCTGGGCAGCAGGCACTGATTAAGACTATGTCTCTATTACACCTTGCAGTTTGCTGTAGAGTTGGAGTTCTTTAGAGCTTCGGCACCAAAGGGGACTGATATAATGCCTGAAGTACAGACCAGATCTACAGACATATAAAGGAAAAGAATTTAAGTTAGTCCTAAAGGTACAGCTGGAAAATCTGCTGGCAGAGTTGTCCACATTCCCCCCAGTGCTGGATATTATAAAAGACTCCCACCACCTTTCCATTGTTAATTCAATCTTAACTGAAGCTCCTTTGTACTCGCCAGGTGTGGTCTTCAGATGTATCATCTCATAATTGTGCAGGATGTCATCTACTCCAGGGATGAATCAGAGCTGGTGAGGAGGCTGCGGTCTGTTCTCTGAGACCTTTGCTTTAAATATTGCAAAGGTTTACTTTCAGAGCACATGGACATGGAAGGGAAGGCTAAAGAGCCAGGCTCCGTGTTCTCCTGGGAAACAGAAATTAAAACAAAATCATTAACAGAATAGAGTAGCATGGCCATGCTAAATACAACATATGAAATACGGTTGAACAGCAGCACTGTGTTGGCATAGCTATGGCTGAAAGTGTAAAACAAGAACAGACCCAGACTGTGTATTAATTTACATACTTGCATCTGCAAAAACTTCAGTGTGGACTTATACAAGGGTAACAGAAGTTATCTCGTAATATAGTTGAATAGGGAAACTGGTATTAGCTGTACTAATGAAGTAGCACTTTTGATAATTTAAGCTGCGTCTTTACTAATCCTGCCCAGAGAAGCTAAGGGCTTTTGTTCTCAAAGAAATAATAGTGTGGTTTTAGAAAAAAAAAAAAACACCCAAGGAAAGGGTGTTGTTAAGAAGAAAAATATTTGGAGTAGAGATACTGCTGATGAAAGAGGGGAACAATTCAAACGATGGAAAAGAGATAGAAAGGAGCAGTGTTGTTCCTACGTTCCTTTAGCAACCTCTTCTGAGCTGTCCAGACCCTCATTTGGGAAGGCGTTTGTGCTCACTTAGATATCCCTGCTCTTTCACCCTCTATCAGACTTCAGCATGGTACTTCCCGAATCTCTCACGTGTGCTCTGCTGGCTCAACATTGATGGGATAAATGGGCCACAGCGTCCAGGGTAGAAACATGATCCTGCTACGGTTGAATGTGTTTATTGGAGATTGAGAATACAGAGAGGAGAGCCTGCTCATTCCTAGGGTGACAACTGTCATTATAAACCTTCTACCTGTTACAAAAAACCCTGTAAACAAAGAAAAGGCAGCTAGAATGGATAATCCAAAGTATTTGCTAGCGCTTTTATTTGAACAAAATCTCATATCATTTCTTCCAAGCCACAACGAATATTAAAATCTCTTTTGGCATGGCCTTTAGGGTGGTTAATGATGGGAATGAGCATTCCTTTGGGCTACACGAGGAGGAAAACAGTAAAAAACAGCTAGGGCTCCACTGCTGTAGCTAATGTGCAATTCTGTTCCCGTGAAGAAAAAACAGACCCAGAAGGGACAGACTTTTTAGCTTTGTTTTCATCAGAGGACAGATTTGATCTGAGGGACAAGGGTTTCGGCAAGGAAGGAAAACACTGGGAACAACAGGAGGCAGGGGAAGAGGCAAGATGGTCCTGGAGGACTGGGCCAAAGCCCCTCTTTGACTCTGCCACCTCAGGGACCCTGGGATGGCGGGTTTCCTCACATGCCAGAGGAAACTGGTGAGCCCAGTAGCCATCTCCTGCCCCCGTTGGGTGGCTTACAGCCCATCCCCTCGCTAGGCTGGGCCCACCCCACCACCCCAGCCAGGAGCAGGGCACTGGGGGACACCAAGGCAGGTCCAGCCCTGGGCATCAGGCACCTCCCTGGGGATGGGGACAGGCTGGGACATGGGCATGGCTCTGTGGGGCCCCCGGCCAGGCAGGGCAGGGCTGTGGGGAGCCAGAGGCTGGCCCTGCTGTGGCATCACTGGGGCAGCCGCTGACAGCCCTGCGGGCAGGAGGGGGGAGCCCAGGGGGGCTGACAGGGCCAGGCAGGGCTGCAGGTGCCCTCAGGGCCTCGACACTTTTCCCCCATTCATCTTCTCCGGGATTTTAAATTCTTTCGCTGTTTTTCTTCCAGCTTTTTCACTCCTTTTTTCCAGTCCTGATGGCTGGTGGTTCCTCCTCGTCCGAGCTGGGCCAACAGCAGAGCTGGTGGCAGTGGGTCCTGCCGGCACCTGCTGAGTATTTCCCCTGTTGTCCTGGGTCTCCACTCCAGATGACCCCAAGGCTGCATGGAGCCAGCAGACCTTGGGTGAGGGTGCTCCATGAGCCCCCCCAGCACTTTCTTGAGGCGTGGGCGGCCCCTCGAAAACAGAGCATGAGGGTTAGCAGGAGGCAGGGCAGAGAAATGAAGGGAGGACAGATGGTGGAGGAAGTATCGACTCACGGAGTTGCAGCCATAGTGGTGTCGGAGCTGTAGTGCTGGGGAAATACAATAGGGGCAATATTTGGGGGGGAACGAGGGATTATTCTGAAGCATGAGGTTGCTTACTCTTCCAGTTATTTGAAATACTGTAATAAAAGCAATTTCTTTGTACAAACCTTTGCATACTGTTGGGTCTAAATTGAAAGAAAGAGTAACCAAGGAACGGGGGCGGCATCAGCTGCAGCCGGGTGCGTGCGCTCCCCCCCTCATATCCGCCCATTTAATTTATTTATGTGTTTGAACTTGCCACATTTCCCCCTCCTTTCTTTCTTCCGCCCTCTCTCCCTGCAGGGACCTCCATTCCCCCTCCTGCCCAGTCCCCTGCGCTGGGAGGCAATGGCCGGGCTGGGATGGGGTTCCAGGGTTCCCTTGCCCCACTGCTCCTATTCCTGGTGCTGGGGGAAAACTTGGTAGGCGGCTGTGGAAATTTTACGTTGTGATAGCTTTCATGGGAAGGGTGCGTTAATTAGCTCACTAAATACTTTCTTATCTCTGGCAGGCAAAATTAGGGAGTCACCTTTACTGGAAGTATTTCAAAGCAAAAGAGCTTAAGTTCTGTTTTCTCCTTGTTTCTCTTTCACACAAAGCCCAGCTTTTTAAAATGTTGATTGTTTCGAGCTTTAAAGTAGCTTATGTTACTTTTTGGTATATCTTGTGGTTGATCGTACCCGTTCTGCCTTAACATTTTGGAACATAACAAAATAATTTCCTGCTTTCCTCCTCTGTATCAGGAGTGCATAATCATCCTTTTGTTTTCTTTTACCTATTTTACAAAAAAAAAGTCTTTGCCATGCAATGCAAACAATTTAATTTGAACAATTAAAGAAACACAACTTAACTGGAACATGCTGCCATAATTTTAAGACTTTTCCCAGTAAGCACTTTTGGGAAATGACGGCAACTGGAGCCAGCGATGGCTGGGATTATTTTTCCAAAAAGTGCTGAAGCCTGCTGAGTCAGTAGTGTACACGATTGAGCTGAAGCTGCTAAAAAGACTCTCCAAACAAGGCGTGATGAAAAAGCTTATAATATTGTTCTGTAAAAAAGGAAAATATTATTTCCTATAATGGCAGAGCTATTGAGTTTTTATTGCTTTTCAAAATCATTCAGTACCTAGAAATACATATTGGAAGAGTTATATCACGGACTCTGTAATACATATTTAAGTTGTAAGTTTCCCTCCATTATTTCATGAAACGTGCCTCTTATTTTTATTATTTTGAATGGGTTCCTCTGTTGGAAAACTGTATAGTCATTTTCAAAGAGAATTGGTAAATACTTTAGTTTTAAATTCAAATAAACTATCCCTGAACCCCCAAACCCATTGCTCCTAAAATCAGCACATAAATTTTGAGATATAAAAGGAGATATTGGGTCTTTATCTGACTATAGAGTTAAAAATTTTTAACTCTGGTGGCTGAGACTTCCCATTTTCAGGCTTTCTCAAATGTGAAGGAGAATTCTCTTTAAATTCTTATTGTAAAGCAAAGGTTTAAATTCCTCACAACCAAATAAATCCTGGAAGCTGAGCTTTAAAGAAAGCACTAGATGCTGGAGTACATTCTATAGAATTTAAAAAATGCAACCCAAATCTCGTTGGCTTGAAAGTTACTTAAAGCATAAAAAAATCTTTATCTCCATCTGTTCTTTTGGAAAAAAGCAAATAATTGTGGACCTGGAAATATCCCCCTTCTCGGACAACACAGGTATTCTTCTCATGCAGCTATTGATCTGGGGGCATTTCAAAGACCAGGGGTTTGTGCGGTGGGCTTCATCAGATCCTTTGAAGCTTCTCCCCTGCTGCATTTCAGTTATAAATTGCCATTTCCGAGTGTGGTATTGCTAACCTCAGAATATTCTTTATTCTCTGTTCTGCTATTTTGATACTTCATACACAAACTTAATCTCAAAATTAGGTTAAAAACTAGTCCTTTATACAAAGATAGCCTTCTGAAGAGCTCTTTTATTTACTTGCTTGTCTGTTTGTTCGGGGGGGGTGCAGTCTTTAGCTGGAGTTGCCAAGACCTCTTCTGTTGTAATTAAACGGTACGTTGGGAGCAAAAGGAAAATATGTAGTGGTTTGTTTATTCAGGAAGAAATGTTTGATTTAATTTAACAGATTATATTCTTGAAAAGGAACAGGACCAAAAATAGATCCTGAGCCAAATTCTGCTTTTAGCTACATCTTGCAATCTTAAGCGCCGCCAGAGCCGTGATAGGGAGTGGGTCCCCGAGAAACCATGGAGGCTGTGGTGGGGCTGTATTACAGCTCTGCAGGACTGGGAGGGGAGATAATAACCTTCCTCTGACAGCTGGAAAAAATGGCCTTCGTTCTGCTTGTCTGCCAGCTCCAACCTCTGCCTGTGCTGAGGGGAGAGGCTGGGGAATGTACTCTGCACATGCGGTACCCCCACGGCAGGGAGGCTCCCTGGACACATCACTAACCAGCCGTGAATGACTACGGAGAACAGGGAGAGCGACTGCATCTGTGGTGACTGAGAGATACCAGCTGAAATCACCAGTCTGATAAAATACAGCATGGTTTTTGCACAGTCACCTTGAACCGAGTACAGAAAGTTCATGCACCTCTTCTCCAGCGCTGGCTCCCACAGGCGGCTTGAATACTTAATTCTGCTCTTGGAGATACCTATATGAACCAAGGGCCTGAAACAATTGGCTACCAGTTGTCTTGTAATTTAGTCTTAGGATCAAGATTTTGTACAATAAGGGCCCGTTCTTGCTTGGTCTTGGGATACCTCTGCAACACATAATTGAGCTGGTGCTGCAGTGAGGAGCACGCTGGCTTCCTGCTCCCAGGTAGCAGAGTGCTATTCTGCAAAACAAACAAAAACTAGTCCTGGAAAGAGTGTAAGGTTAGTAAAGGGCAGTAAAATCTTAAGGGTTTTAATTGCACTTAGAGGGATTCTTCCCGTCTTTTTAAAGAGACAGACAAAATGCCCTCTGTGTGTTACAATGAAAACATCCCATCCTTACTAACCATCCTTCTCAACTCCAGGTCTCGGTGAACACAGCAGCAAGGGAGTGGTGGGGGGTGGGGAAGTGTGCAGGCTGTTACGGTGAACCTTTTTCTCTCTTCCAGAAAAACCAAACCACAAATAAAGGATTTAAATTACTGGGAGTCATAACTGCACATTTCAGGAAATTGGGAAATTTCAGTCGATCAGGAAATAAAAGAAGGGCAATAGAAGAATTCCCAACATTTGTCATCTACTATGCATTGCCATGATTCAGCTTTTCCCCTTTTGAGGTGGATTGAGATGAGGAGGGAACATTTAATGTTGTTAGGGCTGGGCATCCTAAATGGGGAAGCTGACAGCAGTGGCCAGTACGCCAGTGGGTAGTTTTCGCAGCTCAGTAACAGGGCGCAACAGCTACTGTTCAGGGTGCTCATGTTCAAGCTCTGCAATTCTATCATTTTAAAGGTTTGATCTTTTGATCCTCATCTACATCCCTTCTTTACAAAAAGCAAAACACTGAACAACAGAAGGTACCTAAGGAAGAATATAAACCCAGGAAAAATACAGAGTTACTGTATAAAATACTTTCCTGATCTGCAGCCATTTGCAGCTTGGAACTACCTTAGACAGAAGGGGTGATTTCCATTAAACAACATTTGATGGATTTGTCTTCCTTTTTCTTCAATTTCTCCTTATAGGAACATCCCAGACTCCTCGTGTCCTGCAACAAGGAGCTTCACAGCTTAATGCTGTATGGTGCTAAGAAGCACTTTCCATTATTTTGACTGTTTAGTGTCATGCCTCCTGATTTTTTATATTGTAAGAGAAAGTTGTTCTCCACTTTTATTTTCTGCATCAACCATAATTTTATCAGCCTCTGCCATAAGTCTGCTGCCCCCTTAATTTCTTCTCCCTGAGGAACAAATGACTTGGAAAATAGAAATGTATGAAATCCTTCCAGGTACATTTAACAGAACACGCAGTAACAAAGTGTCTGTCTCCTCATAAAAGCAAAAGCAACAGCCTTAGTCTGTGCTAGAGAGTCTTCTGTCTTGAAGGAACCTCTTTGTGTGGGATAACACTCAAATTTGAGTCCTAAAAGCAAGACCTTGACCTTCTGCCAGTCTAGTTAAACCAGCTTTACAAGCATTATAAATCCTGGGCTGGTACAAAGGTATTGAACAACTACACATTGTTTTGAATCACAAGCAGCAACAAAACCTTCGTGTTGCATTCCCATGACTACTTTAGTAACAATTTTAAACTTTGGAGAAATAAAATGTTACTTTCAAGGTTTTTAGATAAAGGAACTGTTTCAGGAAAGCATTTATAATATTTGCAGCTAATGTTTCTCCTCTTTGGCTCTTCTTCCTTTCACAGTAATTGTACCATAGAATCATAGAATGGTTTAGGTTGGAAGGGACCTTGAAGATCATTGAGTTCCAACTCCCCTGCCATGGGCACCTCCCACTAGACCAGGTCGCTCAAAGCCCCATCCAGCCTGGCCTTAAACACCTCCAGAGATGGGGCCTCAACAACTTCTCTGGGCAACCTGTTCCAGTGCCTCACCACCCTCAAAGTGAAAAACTTCTTCCTAATGTTTAATCTAAACCTGCCTTCTTCCAGTTTAAAGCCATTCCCCTTTGTCCTATCACTACATGCCCTTGTAAAAAGTCCCTCCCCAGCTCTCCTGTAGGCCCCCTTTAGGTACTGGAAGGCCACAATAAGGTCTCCCTGGAGCCTTCTCTTCTCCAGGCTGAACAACCCCAACTCTATCAGCCTTTCCTCATAGGAAAGGTGCTCCAGCCATCAGATCATCTTCATGGCCCTCCTGTGAACCCTCTCCAACAGGTCCATGTCCTTCTTAAGTTGGGGGCTCCAGAGCTGGAGCTGCCCAACAAACTGCAGCTTCCCCCCCCAGTTTTGGGGGGCCTCTGTTTTGCAGGTGTATTTACGATATGCAGGAATTTCAAGGTGTTAGGAGAGTCTGATGCTATTATGCAGTGACTCCACTGCTCCACCTGCAGGCCTGGGGCTTGTCTTTAAATGCACTTTGTGCTCGGCCAAAGGCTTTTGTATTTCAGAGGCAGAAGTATGTTCAAATAGCGTACGTGTCCTGACATCAGTGGAATTGAAGATCTGGCAAGAGATTTTATTGCTAGTTGGTTTGGGAATAACTTTTCATTGGAGAAAGTGGAAACATTTATCTGGCACCTGTAAACCACAGTATTTCGTTTGACTGCAAGTGTTTTCTGACATCACTTTCCGCTCACAGGCTATTCTGGTTACATCTGCAAGTGCCTAGGATGATTCCGGAAAATGGCTCGCAGGTGCGTTGCAAGACAAAACCAGCCCTTGCTGCCCTGCAGCAGGACTTTGGCATGGGACCCCAGAGCAAAATCACGCTTTAGCTCAGACAGAGTTGAGAAGCTCAAGGACAGAAAGGTGGATGGGACCAGCTGGGAAATACTAAACAAATCAGCCTGAACACCCACACCTCATTCTACTCAAATGGCCTTGAAATGTGTTTACAGACAAAAGAGCTGTGAATTGTGCAGTTTGACTGTGCTGGGAATTACTGTAGGAAACCAGTGTAGGAAGCCTGGGTTTGTTTATTACCTTCACAAATCTTAGGAAGTTGTTTTGCTTTCTGTTAAAATATTATTATGCTAAGAAGCTTTTGATAGCAGAGCCTTTCCTATGTAGCACTAAATTTACTTCTGGCCTTATTTTGGTAACAAGCAAAGTACAAGGAAAGAGCACGTTGCAAAGCAAAGTCACGAACCCCTTTGACCCTGGAGCGGCTTGCGAAACAGGACTGATCAGACAAGGAATCTGATCATGGCCACAGGGGAGATGATAAAATGTTATTTCAGATTCAGAGAGGGCTCTAATACGGCTGGTCAGATCTTCCTTTTTGCTAGGTTGAGAGAGATGCCCATGTTGCCCTTGGCTGAGCACACTGGCAGGAGGCAGCGGTGTGATGAGCACCGTGCCTGGTTCTGATGATGGTTCGTAAGGGTACTTTCTTTGCTGTTTGTTACGTGGTTCAGAAGGTGGTGTCTAATGGGCAAGAAAGCTTGCAGGGTATAAACACACAACACCCGTTTGCCTGCCTCCAGGAGCACTTCTCACCTAGATGATCTCTTAGACCTACCTTGCTTATCCTGCTAATTAGGCTTCTAGTCCTCTAGCCTCAGAACCAATGCAGCCTCTGGCAAGAATCAATAAAATGCAAAGCAGCAGGCAGCCAGTGTGAAGCCCATTAGATACCAGATGCTCATGCCAGGGTGCTTTCCTATATCAGCATACCAAGAAACCTGAGAGGAATATCTGAAAAGGACTCCCTGTCTCTAGGGACTTGCATATCTGTGCAGTGTCTTTGGGACATGGCCTTCCAGAATTGGATGTGAAGTGATTTTTAGCATTGTTACCAGGGAAACTACCAAGCAACCTGGAATGAGCCAACTCTTGTTGTCCCTCAGACCTACGCTGTTCCAGGCACAGTCTCAAAGAGAAAAAGCGCACGCTGTGGCTGTAAGCCCTCTCCCAAACTTCCATGATCTCAGTGTAAATCGCTTTTATCCATTAATTTAAACCTCTCTGTTTCCACAGTGTATGTTATCGGTGTTTGCGCATTTACAGCTGTTTATTCTGAAGTTGTGTTTTGTTTAATTATAGGAATATTTTATGAACATTTTGGGTTTCCCATGCAGGATTCACAAAGAATTTTCAGGACAGTCTTTGTGTGGATTATGAACCCACCTTGGCCTCGTACCCCAGTGTTTAGTATTCAAGGGGCACCAAAAACACAGCAGGCGCCACTGATGGCTGACAACACAGCCAAATGGGATGCACCATGGGATGTACACATCCCATTTAACGTATCCCACGTGGTCAAGTTTTCAGAAGGGACATCAAAACCTCTGTAAAGTCACTGAGCCTTCATGCCCCAACTGTGGCAAAGCTCTCTCCTTTGCTTTTCCATGTGGTGTGCAGGGTGAATTGCACAATTTTGATTTGAAACAGGTATTTTTCTGTTGCCTTAATTTTCCTGTTAATAGCTACCATGTACGGCTCATTTTCTCAGCCACTTTCAGTCTCAGCCTCAGAGAGGAGAGTTAAACAAGTTTGCTCTGTGAGGCAGTAGAAGGATTCATTGCTTTCCGTAGGAGAAGATGGGGTGCTTCAGGATGAGAGCAGGAAGGCTGATTCTGTTAACATGCATCAGGCAGAAGGAAAGGTTACGGTGCTTTAGGCTCCCACCCAGTGAGGACTAGCCCATGTGTTGGAGGTTCACATGACCCTGTGCTTATATAGCTGCATCTGCCTGCTGTGTGTGGCATTCATTCTTCTTTCTCCCTTGGAGAAAACACCTGAGAGATCCTGAGACATAAGCAATGGCATTTACTGCCCTAACACCACCACAGCATGAAGGGCTGCCATGCCCATAGCCGTCTCCTGGCAGTTTGAAAATGTCACAGCCTTCCTGAGTGGTTGCGTGGGGAGAGAAGAGCCCTTCAATTTGTCCCAAAGACTGCAGTGAAGTTACCTGTGCCATGTACCCCATCAAGACTTACCGAGCGATCCCGTGGCATGCAGGGCTCAGCACCAACACAGTAAGCATCGCCGCACTGAGCACATGCATGGTGGAAAATTCCCAATGCATTCCCAGGGAAGCAGTGAGAAGCTCTTCTGTAAAAGATTGTTGTTCGTGGAGATGCTCCACTTCATGTCAGATGGTACGAACCTGAAGGAAATAATTTGTAAAGCACATCCACGCAGGCATGTGAGGCAGACTGGAATCTAAATAACATGCCTGCCCTCGGGGCAAGCTCTCCCCGCATATGCCTCAGTGTCTGACCCCTTCACAGTATTTTTATGGGGAGGCATACATGTCAGGAAAGATGGTGAGGGAGAATTCCTCTCTCCAGCACTTTGGGCAAGCATGATTCTGCATGAGATCTGCAAAATTTCTGCTCTTAAAGTTGAAAAAAAGGAGGAGGGAAAAGAAAGTGAGACAGCCCTAGCAGCTGGTTCCCCTCTACCTTGGCTAATGTTTGCACGGGAACAGGGAGACGTCAATGGGCCTCAGAGAATCATTAACTGCCCCTGCTAAGTTTTGTGGCCTCAAGGTCACAGAGCAATGGTGCACTGGAAGACTACAGGAGTGCAGCAAAACAAGTCTGCCGGTGCTGGGGGAACCAAAGCACCTTGTCCATGAAAGGCAAAGCTCTGTGCACACCTATAAAGCTGCAGCCAGGTTTACTCCTGGGATTCTTCATCCCTCATGCTGACATAGCACAGGGACGTGAGCGTTGGACCTCCTAAAAGCTGTTTCTTTAGTTTAAATCTTTATTTTTTATTATCATTCTTATTTTTCTCCTTTATTGCAGTTCCAGGGAAAAATTAGCCCTAGATGTCTAACTGTAGTTACCACCTGCTAAATTTCTGACATGCTGGTCTGGTTGCCGTGTCTTCAAGACCTTGTTTTCCTGACTGGACAATGTGCTCCCTGCTCTCCGGTTAGTATCTGTATTTGCTGGGAAGATTAAACCCAGCTCTCCCCCACAAACACCTGGCAGCTCCCTCTCTTGTGCTGCAATGAATGAAGCCTCTTCTCCTGGGTGAGAGCAGAAAGTCACCTCCTTCCTCCATGTCGGTGAGCACATGCTGAGCCTTTATCTGTGGTCACTTGTTTCCTTGTAGTCCACAAAGCGCAATCAAGGATTGCCCTCTCAGTGTGGGACTCATATTTTGTCCCTATTTCTCACTCCCCAGCCCAGGTGAAGATAAAGAGCATTTGGGGAGGAGGAATGCAGTTCCCCCCACCCACCCCAAAACTGTGTGTCCTTTCCAATGAACAGGTAGGTGTCTGCTTTCTCTAAGGACATCCCCCCTCCTACCTCCCTGGCTATAAGAGTCAAACTCCATCTACGCCCACCTGGAGTGCTGCCATCCTATATCCAGGACAGAGCTATAGCTTCTGTGCTGCTTTGAGCTGTGCCTGGTGCCTGAGGTCCCCGAGCCGGGGATGAGTCACAGCACTGCAGCACAGCTACTCTGCAGTGTCCTGTGCTCAGGGCTTCATTCCCTAGACATCAGCCCAAGGCCACTGCACCTTACTCCTATCCCCCATCCTCCCTCTTTCCTTATGACCCGGTGCATTGCCATCCATCCAGCCACAAAGGTCTCAAGCTTAATATTTACAAACTTAAAGGTCAGTACATCTCACTTGGCATGAGCAGGAAAAACACACCAACCTTGTAGGAAGACGGATGCATTACTGTGTGTAAGCTTACTTTTGTGCAATGTAAGCACGATCCTGAGTTTTCAAGGCTTGGTCTCACTTGCTTTTTTATTGCAAGGAAGATGCAGTCGTAAGATGCTGCCAGCGCGCAATGCCCTCATATAATGTAATTAACATTTTGACCACTGGATGTTACTGTTGCTCCAAACATCTGCAGGGGAATGCAGGCTAAAAAATTACTGGCACTGCAATCTTCTAATTTTTTAACCTAGAACCTAGCTAAATCAGACAGTGACCTGTGGATGGGTGGATCATCTATTTATTGCCTGCCCAGCAGCTGAAGATGAATAGTTAGAAAGTTGTTATTCAGATATAAGGGAACATCTGCATCTAGCAACGTGCAAGTAAATGATTAAATTAATGGTACTGGACTGAGATTCTAGTAAGGAAGAAGCAAGTTATCTTTCAAACCATTAAGCTGGGGAGTTCTAGCACATTGCCCAAGACAGTCAAATGGTTTTGCATGTATTATGCTAGTCGTACATGAAGCCCAGAAATACACTACAATTTTTAGGAACCTTTGACTGCTTATGCTGCTATTTATTAATCCACCTCCTCTAGAACAATTACTAAGTCTTATGTGTAAGACATCTCTTTTAAAAATTTGTGGGTTTATTATTATTATTCTAATCATGTGCAAACATTTTTGAATATTTCACAGATCTCTAATTATTTTTGCTCTCTACTACATGCCTCCCCTCGGCCTGTCCGTATGGATCCCACACACTTTATGCATGCAGCTTTCCCTGAAACAAAGCCTTCCTATCAGATGAGCTCAGTTGGTACAGTTGAAGTATGTCCAGAGCAATTAATCATTTATTGATTGGCACCTCTGTGCAATACTTCCTTTGTGCATACTGTGTTGCAGGAGCTCACGTTTTCATCTGCCCCAAGCGAGGAGAAGAGACTTTTAAATATGCGTGATAAATTGTCCACTGATAGGTGGACAGCATATGGGTGGATGAGTTATCTACCTATAGGTGGACACAACCATTACTACACTCTACTGAAGCTGAAAGAAATTCAGTATGTGGCTGCACACCAATTGTCTACAAAAATGGTTCTGCAGTTTTTGGTGATCCCTTTTGATTCCTCATATATTGCAGGAAACATCCATGAACTGTTCCCCCAGCAGGGCACTGTTTTCTTATAGTATCATCTTATCTGTAGACCCAATAACTTATTTATGCATTACTTTATCATTTCACAGTTTCAGTATCTCCGAGTAGGCATCCCAAAGAACATGTTTTGTGCACTTTTCTGAAATCTCCATGTGACTTCTGAGCCAGTTTGTCACGTCTGAAGATACACCTGGCTTGAAATCGAAGGTAAAACTCCTGCTCGATATGTGAAAAGTATGAATGCGCACAGCCAGTACTCAAGTAGGGAACTACACAAGGGGAATTCACATTGCCTATTTTAGCTGCTTAATGTAAATGATTAATGCTCCTAAAGGCGTGAGCCAACTGATCCATGGCAGAAACCTAACCCAGAAAGATAAAGATAAGAAACTCATGATGGAGATGCTGGTTTCTGTCCATTTGTGTGTTGAATGGCAAAGGGAAATCTTCATCGCTGTGCATACCAATACAGCATAGAGTTATTTACAGAAAAAAAAAAAGAAAAAACTTTACCCTTTTTGACTCAGTGTTATCACTTAAAAAGTGGCTGGCCAAAAATTCTGAACCACTTTCTTTATCTCATCCTAAGAAATTCTTAGAAACTTGATACTGAAAAATAGTTTATTTGTCAAACTTTCCCTCTCTCCATTTTGTATACTGTAGTTTCTGCCATGTCTTTGAAAGGCTGCTAGTGGGCTGATGGGATATTTTAACATAGAAAATGTGGGAGCTTTTTAAAGTGACATGTAAAAGTTTCTTCATATTTGAACCACCTAATCTAACTCTGCTTGTTTGCTAAGGCAGAGAGGTCTACACCTTTTGCTGTGCGCTTGCCTGTTGTCATGATTTACACACCAGATTAATGTGAGGGATAATAAATTAACAAAGTGTAGTTCCATAGTGTATAATCCTTGGTGCTTTAAATTAAAGCTCTCTGCTGTGGGCAGGAGAGTGATCGGAGCAGAACTTTGCCCTGCAGGCACACTTTTCACCACCCCATCTGTTGCCCCAGATACTAGGGATGGAAATGCCCATTTTGGTCATTTTTCTTTTAGGGGATCATCTTTTTTTTTTTTTCCTTTAAAAATATTTTTCATATATTTTCTTTCTTGAGACTTTGGCAAATGACATGAAATACAACATTCAAACAAGGGCACAGAAGTGGAATGCATGCTACAAGCCAGAGCAGTATAAAATATTTAAAGAATGAATACATGCGTATTCAGGTCAAGTAAAACAAGAGATCCCTGCAGTCACTTCCTTTCTGTGACTTGAACACATTGTTAATCCTTAGCAATTATTTGCCCAGGATGTCTTCTTCTTTTAGCTCTCTTCACCTGAAGAGTAGGTGGCCTGACATTTGGTCCCTGGAGTCTTTTCTGTGAGATCTGGCTCTATCCTGCATCAATCCTCTTTCCAACAGCTTGAGGAAGCAACCTTAGCTTACTGCAAACCAGTGTAAGGCATGCAGGTTACCCAGAGTAGAACGGGTCAAGTTCAACTCATCGGATTGCCCTATCCCCCTGAATTTAATCAGGAACTGGTTTCTCGATGTCTTTGGAATTCCCCATGAGTTAATCAAAGTGAACTCTTGGCCACACTAGCTCTGAAAGTTTTGGAGACGTGAGTCCAACAGCAGGCCAGAGCAGCATCTACCACCGCTTTATCTACAAGAGCTTTGCTTTCCTCTCTGTCTTTCTCCTCTCTTCAGGACCACTATTTCCTGCTATGCGCTAGAAAAGCATCTATTCTGGGAGAAGATGGGAACATGGGACACAAATTATTGTGAATTATTTGCTTTTTATTAAACCCATTTGATCCTCCATTCTGCATATGCAGGGCCAACACAATCTCTTTCAAGGGTACCTAATCATGCAAAATTCCCTCCACACACATTTCTGTCTCTTTTTTCTTCACGTATTCTCAACGTGAGATTGCGACAGCGACAAGCCTCTTTGCCATGCCTGAATCTTGCTCAAAGATTGCTCAAAGCAACCAATATATGAGAGTTCAGCTGAGAAAAGTTCAAACTGCTCATTTCCCACAGCAGTTTACCCACTCATGAAATGAAAACTGCTAGATCAATAAATATACATAAGTTTATAAGCTTTGCACACAGAAATACTGATCTCACTCAGTGAATGTCTGAAAGCTGAATGGTTGGACACTCTCGCATGGATCATTTCATGTAACTTTTCAAATATATATTTCTGAACTATTCCTGAGCTGTATTACCTTACAGCTAAAACTTTGCAGTTCCTTCCTACTCACATAAAAAGCCAGCATGGACCAAATACCTATCTTGACTTTCACAGATGTAGGATCCCTCTAGGATCTGAACATCAAATGGCAACGTCGTGGAGTCAGGTGGTACCATCTGGTGCTGAGGAAGAGTTGGTTGTGAGCATCTGTTGTTAGTTCTTAGCAACATGTAGAATGAAGATGGGGGAAAATTGACCCTCATTTTCCCGATCTCCCATTCCATCACAAATCACATGTCCACTGCTATGCCTAGAAAAGAAGAGCCCTGGGCATTCAATCAGTTCAGGTCCAAATGGTCTGACAGTGGTCGCTTCAAACACTTCCTTGGGCAGTCTCCTACGGACCTGCCCGCTGCCCCCTGCAGAAGTCCCTGAACCTCTCCAGGGCACCATGGATGAAAAGCTGCTCTCTGGTGGCTTCAGGTCCCCGTAAACGTCTCTTCCCACCCTCAGAAGCAGATAAGTGATACCAGATTCCTGCTGGTTCAGGAGGGAATTGCTAGCCTCCACAACCAGCAGGTTGCTCCCTCTTCCCAAGGCAGTCGCTGGGGAGCAGTAGGTGGTGGCTGCTCTGCCAGTGACGCGTCCTGTGAAACATCAAAATTAACCTCTGGGTCAGAATTTTCCTGTCTGATTCTGCACACTCTCTAATTTCTCCTTTCTTCAGACCCAACTTAGGCCCCATCTCATTTGTAACATGTGACTTCTCACCTTCAAATTGCTGATATTTAAGTAACACAATAAGCACCAAAAAGTTAGTATATTTAATGCTATAATTGGGCTATATGTCCCCTCTCCGCCTCTCAGTGTGCCTGTTGTCTTCTCCATTACCGTTTCTTATAACCATACACAGTTATGCCAGTACATAGCATAAAATGAATGAAATGAAAGCAAACACATTAATTGGAGTTTTTCTGTCTCTTTTCACAGGCGCTACCATTGGTACAGGGGAATGGGGAAGGAGAGCTTGCTCCGTATGCATTTCCACCCAGTGCTGCTGGATCCGGCCCCAGTGCTGTTGTGCAGAGCTGTTCCTTGGGGTCTCTGTGCAGGGAATTTCCAAGGGGCGAGGGAAGCTGCTGGGCTGCCCATCCACTTCAAGCCTACCTGAGATACCTGTCCTCACTTGAGACTAAAGCCACATTAACAGCATGGCCCCTCCACGCAGTCCAGATAAGGTGGCAGATGTGTTTAATAGTGAGAACAATAGTAGAAATGACATGGTTTTTGTGTTTTTTTTTGCCAAGGACAAACCAGCTCCTCTAAATGGATTACATTAATCTACAGGGATAACCCCCTGGGTTTCCACACTGCCTGCAAAGAATAGTGAGCAGGCTGTTAAAAAGCTCTTCCCAGTAGCTTATCTAAACCTGTCTTCTCCTAATCCCCCAGTTTCAGTCCTGAAATTGAAATATGCTTTCTTTCTCCTCTTATCACGAAGTCACTCCGCAATTAGCCTGCTGAAATTCGGGAAAATTTTAATTCACGCTAATAAGTTACAGTTCTCTTCTGACTGCTATCTGTCCAAGCAGCTTAGGACAAGGTGGAGAAAATTATGTTTCTAAATGGGGATGGAAAACCCAAACCTCCTTGCCAGGGTGCTGGGCACATCCCCTCTGGAACGTAGCTGGCTGCATTCAAGGTCAGCTCCTCTGCTGATAAGGGCTGTTGTGAAGAAAAGCAGAATCCTGCTCGCCTGCTCCTCCTCTCTCATGGGAGATGCTTTTTAGTTGATACCTCACCCCGAGTCCCTGCCTGTGCTACATTGCTGCTGTGCCACAGCGAGGCCCGCTCCTGGGCTCCTGCTGTTGCGGTTCTGGTCCTGACCCAGCACTACCGGCACAGCTTCCTGGCTTGCCCTTGGACATGTCTTGCCCCTATGGACTTGCTTGGTGATCATCCGGCTGTGTCTGACCCCAATCAGGGAATCACAGAATGATCAGGGTTGGAAGGGACCTCTGGAGATCATCTAGTCCAACCCCTCTGCCACAGCAGAGACACCTACAGCAGGTTGCACAGGACGGCGTCCAGGTGGGTTTTGAATGTCTCCAGAGGGGGAGACTCCACAACCTCTCTGCGCAGCCTGTGCCAGTGCTCTGCCACCCTCAGAGTAAAGAAGTTCCTCCTCATGTTAAGATGGAACTTCCTGTGCTCCAGTTTGTGCCCATTACCTCTTGTCCTGTCACTGGGCACCACTGAAAAAAGACTCTT
This sequence comes from Pluvialis apricaria, assembly GCA_017639485.1. Lineage (NCBI taxonomy): Eukaryota > Metazoa > Chordata > Aves > Charadriiformes > Charadriidae > Pluvialis > Pluvialis apricaria. The sequence goes on along the minus strand of CM030008.1, from coordinate 138,149,642 downwards.
CCCATCTACCTGGCACCCTCCCTTTAAGTATTTATAAGTATTATAAGATCCCCCCTTAGTCCTCTTTTCCCTAGACTAAAAAGACCCAAGTCCCTGAGCCTTTCCTCATAAGAAAGATGCTCCACAGGATCACAGAATCACAGAATGGTCAGGGTTGGAAGGGACCTCTGGAGATCATCTAAGTCCAACTCCACTGCCACAGCAGGGACACCTACAGCACGTTGCACAGGACGGCGTCCAGTCAGGTTTTGAATGTCTCCAGTGTGGGAGACTCCACAACCTCTCTGGGCAGCCTGTGCCAGTGCTCTGCCACCCTCAAAGGAAAGAAGTTCCTCCTCATGTTAAGATGGAACTTCCTGTGCTCAAGTTTGTGCCCGTTGCCTCTTGTCCTATCACTGGGTGCCACTGAAAAAGACTGGTCCCTTCTACCTGGCACCCTCCCTTTAAGTATTTATAAGTATTGATAAGATCCCCCCTGAGTCTTCTTTTTTTCTAGACTAAAAAGCCCCAAGTCCCTCAGCCTTTCCTCATAAGAAAGATGCTCCAGTCCCCTAATCATCTTTGTAGCCCTTTGCTGGACCCTCTCCAGCAGTTCCCTGTCCTTCTTGAACCAGGGAGCCCAGAACTGGACACAGTACTCCAGATGCGGCCTCACCAGGGCAGAGTAGAGGGGGAGGATGACCTCCCTCGATCTGCTGGCCACACTCTTCTTGATACACCCCAGGATGCCATTGGCCTTCTTGGCCACCAGGGCACATTGCTGGCTCATGGTCATCCTGTTGTCCACCAGGACTCCCAGGTCCCTTTCCACACAGCTGCTCTCCAGGAGGTCAGCCCCCAACCTGTACTGATGCATGGGGTTATTCCTCCCCAGATGCAGTACCCTACTTTGTTGAACCTCATCAGGTTTTTTTCTGCCCAACTCTCCAGCCTGTCCAGGTCACGCTGTATGGCAGCACAGCCTTCCAGCGTGTCAGCCACCCCTCCCAGTTTTGTGTCATCAGCAAACTTGCTGATGGTACACTCCATCCCTTCATCCAGGTCATTGATGAATATATTGAACAGGACTGGACCCAGTACTGACCCCTGAGGGACACCACTAGTTACTGGCCTCCAACTGGACTCTGCACCACTAACCACAACTCTCTGAGCTCTATCTGTCAGCCACTGTTCAATCCACCCCACTGTCCATTCATGTAACTCACACTTCCTAAGCTTGCCTGTGAGGATGATGTGGGAGACAGTGTCGAAAGCCTTGCTGAAGTCAAGGTAGACAACATCTACTGCCCTCCCCTCATCCACCCATCCAGTCACACCATCATAGAAGGCTATCAGATTAGTTAGATATGACTTCCCCTTGGTGAATCCATGTTGACTACTTCTGATAACCTTCTTTTCCTCCAGATGCTTGGAGATGACACCCAGAACAAGCTGTTCCATCATCTTTCCATGGATAGAGGTGAGGCTGACTGGCCTTTAGTTTCCCGGGTCATCCTTCTTGCCCTTTTTGAAGACTGGAGTGACATTGGCTTTCCTCCAGTCCTCAGGCACCTCACCTGTTCTCCAGGACCTTTCAAATACGATGTACTACTAACCACAACCCTCTGAGCTCTGTCTGTCAGCCACTGTTCAATCCACCCCACTGTCCATTCATCCAACCCACACTTTCTAAGCTTGCCTGTGAGGATGATGTGGGAGACAGTGTCGAAAGCCTTGCTGAAGTCAAGGTAGACAGCATCCACTGCCTTCCCCTCATCCACCCATCCAGTCACGCCATCATAGAAGGCTATCAGATTAGTCAGACATGACTTCATTGCTGCCCCAGACCTGATCCTGCCCTGCCTGGCTGTCTTGCCACAGCGCAGCACTGCAGTCCTCACTGTGCCCTGACTTGCTTTTGGCTTTCCAGAAAAGGATTTATCCCCATTAATTAATATTCCCTCCAGTTCAAAACCCAAGTGAGACTGAATTGGCCTTGTGTGGCCACGTGATGAAGGTGTTTCTGCCCACCTCATTATTTCCAATGAGTAGTAGCAGATTTGTCAATATTTATACTGCATCCTCAGTAAAAGTCAGCTTGTTTAAGCTGAAGTCAATATAAACTGTACTGACTTGTGCTGGCTGAGAAATCTGTCCATATCTTCTAAACAGTTCAGTCAAGGTAAAATCCCTGCACCTTTAGAACAAGAAATACCTGGTACTAATATCTCTGTGTTAATATTTTCCCATTATGTAGATCAGAGACTTGGGGAAAAGTCATTAGCACTTTCCTTCAATGCTGTTTATAGCTTTTGACAGCTTCCTCACATTGATAAAGCGTGTCATGAAAAGCAGAGTCAGCAGGATGAAGATGCTGAGTTATGTTTTTATTAAAAGTATTATTCAGCTGTCACGCAATGTCACATGTAAATATCCTCAACATGCTTCTAGTGAAACAGTGTCATATATGCAGACGGTCTCTGTTTCCACTGTTGCCTTCGCAGTGGCTGTAAGGACACCATGCCAGTGGAGAGAGAAGGGAATGGGGGCCATGAAACTCAAATCCACCCCTCCTGGTTTGTGAGTGATCCTGGGAAAAGGCACACAACATATGAATTCCCAAGCTGTATGAGAGTGGTGTTACCTTCCAGATACATCAAGTACTAAACAAATATTTAGAGCCACCGTTTTCACTCCCTTTCTCATGTGAATAAATGCTCTCAGATTGACCTGCTTTATAAAACTCAATTCTGAACTCAGTTGTGACGTATTATGTGGAGGTTACTTGGACACCTCCCATTGCAGTGTGTACCTCACGAAAAGCAAAGATACCTCTTTGCATACCGGACTCACCACCAAAACCATGTCTCGTGGAGGCATACCCTGACTAGCTCAGGGACTGACTACGTGTAGCTGTGCAAGCCCCGGACTCATACTGAACTCTGTATTTATGCTGCTCCTTGGGTAGATTTTACAACCTGCAATTCAATTCCGTGCTCTACAGCTACGTTACTGAAAACCCCAAAGCTAGGTACTGTAGAGCTGACCTGGAGTCACCACAGTGACGTGGCACAGCAGGTCCTCCAGCCTGCTGTGACACAACAGGGCAAAGGACAGCAGGAGGGACAGCCATAAGGTACCGTGATTGACTGGGCCTGCAAAATGTGTTTCCGTTTGACTCTGGCTTTGTTTTGCCTGCAGAGATAACAGCAATAAGCTTGTAGGAGTGATCTAAAAATGGTAACTAGCGGGTTTGGAAAATGAGTTCCAAGCACAAGCATCTGTGGTGAGCAGGTCTTGCAGCTTGATGTGTGAGCCACAGTATTTGGTGTTTTTTCTCTAAGTCCCACTGTCTCCCAGTTCTTGATTAGGTATGGCATTCACCTCGATTTTTCTTCTTCTTTTCTTTATGGAGTAGAGTTAATTAAGCTGTTTTGACTCTAATGTGCAGGCGATCTAGATGAGGACAGCACCGTGTTGTTAAAGCTTGCCAGGAGGCAGAAAGATGAGTCTGAGGACATGATCATTGTGGTCCCTCAAGCTTCTGGATTGGAAAAGGAAGTGAAGAGAATCAGAATAATATCAAACACCTTTTTTTTTTTTTTTTCCCATTTTCATGGTTTTGGAGATTTTATCCTGTCTTCAACAGTGGCAATAAGAAAGGGGCTATTTAGGGAGAACGTGTGAGCCTGGCCACGATGCGCTTCTCACTTTTCCAGCACACACAGTTACATTAAGGCTGCACAAGGGTACATTCTTGCCAATTCCTTTTACTATTTATAGTCCTGTTGCCCGTGAAGAAGACAAGATAAGCAAAGAAAAGCCATGCAAAAAGCCTTGTGAGAAAGGAAAACTGCTGGAGCTTTGTCTTTTTTTCTCCCGCCCAAGAGCCACCTTGGAGTGCCCACATCTGGCCACTGAGATCGTGGGTTCTTTCTGGTCTGCTGTTGTCTCCTTTCCTCCTGCTCTGCCCTGGGTGAGGGATCCATATGGTTTGTGGGCTGGGAGGCTGCAAGCAATGCATAATGAGCAGCAAGAAGGGAATTCACCGTCAGCAGAGCAGGCTGCTGAACTACAGCCCCTGTAAACATTCATCACACAGCGCCTGGAGGTGCTCTGGGGGGAAGCCTATAAACATCCCGTGGAACGTACCAACATTTTCCCCAGCTTTGATAAATGTGCATGTGTACGTTCCAGAGGGTGCCTGATGACTGCGAGTCCGTGTAATTGCCGAGTGAAGTGGCAGTTGCTACAGAAACAGGTCGCTGGAAAAGCCAAGCAATTAGGCAAGTAAAACCCAAGGAAACCATCCATGTGTAAAACTGACTTCCTAAACATCCCCACCTCCTCTTATTGCATGCACTCACGTGCAGGTACATGGAGTGTGTAAATAGGTGGAGTATTTACCATCAGCCAGTCTCAGATATTCTTCTCTTAATTGTTTTTTTTGGGGCAAACTGTACGTCCTCTTTAAAGATGAAAGAAATGACTACTTAGAGACAGAGGAAGCTTTGCTAAAAGGTCTGTCTTCCCCTGGCCTTATTTATTATTTAGTTCTTCAGCTGACGTATTTAATACTGCAAGGCACTTGGAGACTCCAGTTTGAAAGAAATATGCTGCACAAAATCAAGCTTCCTCACAGGAGCAGGAAACATCTTCAAAAGTTAATTGCTTTTGCACAATTAAATAAGCCTCTTTATTACTGCTCTGTTCAATAAGGAAAAAGATGTGCAGCACATCTTTAATTTCATCAACATGCATATTATATGGCTAGCCTGATTCCCCTGTCATTTTCTGTTTTGATAGCAGTGAATACCTCACACCAACGAGTTGACTCTGACTGTATCTTGGTACACACAAGAAGAGAATTAGGCATGTTATCTGTGATATTTTCTCTTAACGCTGAAATTGGCTGGAGACACAGAGCCACATACCGATTTACTTCATAAACCCTAAGGATAAAGCATAGAAGAGCTGCAAAAGAAACTGTGGACTTTGTCCTAGGCTGTTTTAAGTCGACAGCAGTAGATAATACATTAAGTGGAAAGCACACTGGAGACACCACTGTGTGCCGTTATCACAAAAGAAATAAAAATCCAGAGTTCAGTGTTCAGACAGAACAGCCACAAATACTGGTTCTTCACCCAGGTAAGCAGGTACTGGCTCCAGGCTGAGCAACAAAACTGTTCACATGCCTCTTTCCTTTACAGCAAACCGCAATACTGCTCATAAAGCTACTGTGAAGACCTTGATTAAACGATTAGTTATCATGGATGAGTTAGGAGGTGAATTGCACGACATGCTGCCTTATGGCCTTTGAACTCACACACTCTTTCATACCCTCAAACTACAGCACCTTGAGGTCTGCATGTCTGTTGGGGGGCTGTCATGCATTGACTTCTCCAGGTCGTGTGGAAGGGGATACACACAAATCCTTTCAGCTGGAAGAAGGAAGAACAGACAACCAGCTGTCTTCTGAGACATCCTTAATGGCGCTGAGGATGTTATTATTTATTGTGTTTTGCATGCTCCTAGGGCTTTACAGAACAGATTAAAAGTTTGCCCTTGGTAGTAATCCCCCACTGCAGTGCAAAGCAAGTGGCATTAAGTGTAACATGTCACTGCTTTCAGCTAGGAGCCCAATGTACCCACCTGGTAGATGTTTAAAAGGACAAGGCTGTGACCAAAGTTCTGGCTTGCATCGCAGGGTCCTGCTCGTGGAAACCTGACCAAGATTCCCCGGCTGCCGTCTTCGACTCCGAGGATGAGGGAAATAAGAATAACTGTTAGTCGGGGTGACCAAGTGCACTCGTGGCTGTGTGAGGGAGAAACGGTGCCATTACAGAGGGAGACATGGAGGTTAAACAAATCCAGATTGTAGCTCCGTCCCCTGCTGCACTGCACACCTGGAGTTCTGGAAAGACCTTTACATTATTTCTCTTCCAGCCACTTCCAGTTAGCACCGAGAGGCAGCCACCCTGCACTGTGGCACATCAACACGCCTGCAATGACTTTCCTTCAAAATTGCAAGGGAAAGTCACCTTGCTAACAGCCTCCGCAGCCACAAAGGGAGCAGAATCTGTACTGAAACCAAGTCTGGCTATCAACCAGATTCCTACCAGAAACTCAGACTGTTTATTTAGTGAAGTAACAGAAATGAAGAATGTGTAATACAGAAATACAAATTCAGGAAAGTAGGCGGCTTTTTCAGGCACAGAGGTTTCACAGCTACTCACCCAGTCTGCACTTATTTATTGATCTGGAGAGCTGCGTGGTGAGGACTGAAACTGGAGCTCTCAAAGCATCAGCCAAGCACGTCTTGAGCTGAAAGAAAGAGCTGAGAGATGCAAATTTGGAACGGGGCCGTAGACATCCATACGTGGCCCAGCTAGTGCTATAGGAGGGCAGGGTACTACTCTACGAGGCAGAAGTTCTCCTTTTAGGTTACCGGTCAGATAACTGCACGTACACTGCAATGGGCCAGCGGTGTTGCTTTATCGCAGCTAACACACCCGCTGCTTAGCGACTGCACAGGCAAATAAGAACACCCTCATGCTTGCATCTAGCACAGGCACCAATGTATAGTTCGGGCACAAAATACACAAGCTTTTGCAAATGAGACAACTACCAGGCTTTTCTCTTTGAAGGGAGAAAAAGTAAAACCGAATCCCGCTCATGCCGGGGAGGGCAAGTGGCTGACGTTGCAGAGCCACGTCTGTGCCTCCTCGCTGCTGCTGCTGAGCAGGGAAGGGGCTGCCCCACCGTTGAGAACTTCTGGTGGAAGCTCAGGTTCACCGAGCAATCAGAAAAACTCTGTGCTCCTTTTAAACGAATAGCTACGTGGTAGGAAAGGAACTGAGGAGGTCTGCTGTATCTGTTTTGTTCTGGCTGGAATGGGAATTACAGCCTGTTGTCTATGGGGAAATTTTCAAGGTAGGATTTTGCAAGGAGGTTCAAAGTGAGCTTTGTAAGATCAGGCAGGAACTATGTTAAGAGACGTAGCGTAGTTGGCGTCACAACAGTCTGAAGGAAAAACTAATTTACGTGAGATATATCGGATTTGTGCATCTTGTGTGTTGCAAACATATTTCTAAGTGAGATTTGATGGAACTGCCTCCTGGCTGGGTAATGGCAGCAGGGAGTAGACAGTGTTACTGGTAAAAGATTAATGAGATGAATGAATCTTTAATCTCAGTGTTTATAGTCTAATTTGTCACTCTTATTTTCACTTTACGTTGGCTAGCTCACTGAAATGCCTTATCAATGAAAACAGCGATATGCTTAGAAGCTTGAAACAAAGATTGTCTGTCTTTAAGAGGTTAGATGCTATGTTATCGAGGAACTGTGAGGCTTGACTTCTTGTCTGCAAAATAGGGAAGGAGAAAATGTCTTCTGAGGGTATTTAAAGGCTGCAGTTCTGCGGCTTGTGTTATGCAAGTGAACAGGCTTTTGCAATAGCCATTTTCTGCTTGTAAAATCCATAAATAATTTGCGGCAGTTTTAGTTAATTGGGCCATTGTTTTTTTTTTTCTCCCTTGTAACCTTTTAATTCGACCCCTATATGTTTCATTCTGGCTCCAGTTCTGCTTTTTTTTTTTTTGTCTGCTTCGAGCAAATTACTTACAATATTTGTGTTTTGGTTTACCAGTAATAAAGAAGGCCTGGTAGTACCTAGTCATCTCACAAGAGTATACTGAAATTTAACTACAATTTGAAAAGCAACCCTAGATGCTCTGGTTCTTAATTACCATGTAGTAACTGTACAGCACTGCAGCCTTACAAATAATTTAGTAATGAGTTACTGAAGACATGACCTCATTTTATTCCTAGTATAAATTTTTAGAATATGAAAATATTCCATCTAGTCCGTTTTCTAGAGTACAGTATTAATTAGCAGTTAGTTGACATGGATGTAATTTAGCTAAAGCTTTGTCTGCAGGATATTTACTACAGCAATAAAGGTGCTTGCTGCAGATGGTAATGCATGTGACAAGGAAAGTACTGTGGTCCCAATCGATATATTTATGTTAAAACTGGAAACAGCTCGGAGGCTTGAGAACACTTTATCACGTCATTCCTGGAGCTATGATTGAGCAATCCTTATCAAAGGAAGCTGTGGTACAAAAGTAAGTAAGTAATGAGAAGTTAGAAACATATCTTCTGCTCACAAGAGAAAGTAAAGAGCTGGGGTGGGAAAGGGGGAGAGGGGAAGGAGAAATACAAAGTATTCCTAGATAAACATGAGCTTTAGTAACTTTGCAAAAGGGAAAAGTAGTGACGTTAACATCAAATTAATAGTTGCATTATATCATTGTCTTTCATGGGATGCAGCTTACAGCATTTGTGCATCTGTGTGTACATCTATGCCAAATTTCTTGGATCTCATGCAAAATAAGCCTTCTTAGGAGCTTCGGGGTCTTAACTAAAATAAGCACATAGATACTCTTCCTTCACTGGGAAATGGTAAAATAACCAGGAGACAGACAAAATCCAAACCCATGGGATGCTCTATCTCTCCCTCTAGCGCACCTGCAGCAGATTTAACATGGAGTTTGAATTACTATTTTTTTTAATTTATATTTTTACACCCCCACCCCCCAAGTCTATTTATCCCACACTTGCTAGCAGCTGTGCAGAGTGGGTGTCAAATGCTACTACAGATGGGAGGCAATGAATTCCCAGCTAATGGCCTTTTGCACGCAGTCGGATTAGTTACAGGAAACGAGCTTCATGCAGACAGGTGTCATGAAGTCTGGTCTTTGATGGAAGGTTTAGTTCCTGCAGGGATTTCGGGATTTAGCCTTGGACAAATAACTGTTTTACAGCTAGATGACCCCTGTGCAATGCTCAAGGAAGCTTCAATATGCTGTACTACGCAGGTGAAGACCTCCAGGTTCTTTTGCGGGCATCTCCAACAGCCCTGTCCTGACTGTATCAACACCCAAATGATTAGAACTGCAAGGTAATTCTCTTCTAAAGCCTTTAACCAATTCAGAGTTTAACTCCCACTTGCCAAAGTGACCTTGAACTTGGAGACACTCAGGCATTTAAAGGCCTCCACAGATATTTTCAGCAGCGTTCAGCACTTAGCTTGTGGTGAGAGGGGAGCCTATGGGATTTCAGAATCCCACTAGGCATCTGCTTATCTGTCCGAGTGAGTACATAGGTATGATCTTGACCTGCAGACACTAAGAGGTGTGAAGGATATATTTTCCTCAAAGGGCTTTTAGCAGGAAATGCATGAGTCAAAAATATAGATTCTTTGCCTCGCTAGCCGGCTGCTGCTCAGCCTTAAAGAGGCACTTACATGTTCAGTGTCTCGTTGACAGCACAGTTGATGGGACACAGACAAGTCTGCTTTTAGGGATTTCTAACGCTGCTTCAGGTGGGACATATGGCATAGAATTTCTGACCCGATGTATGCCTCTCTTTGGCTGCTAGGACTTCGATCCAGTAAGTACTTTCAGGGCATGCCTGGTGCATCAGGTAATAACGTAGAGGGAGTATGCTTGCTTGTCTGTTTTCCTTCCCCTAAAATCCCACTGATATTGACCTAGGACATGGCAAATATAAGTTAATTGAGTAGCTACAATTTTTACTTACCCATGATACTGATGGTTCAGCGTGTACTTGTCTGCCCTGCTGAAGGGGTTTTGAATTTGCACTTTGCAGGAAGGTTATGAGGAAGGGGCTACCAGGTGAGCCAGAAAGCGGTGTGAATACCGCCCTGCCATCAGGGCTGCCATGTAGGGAGGAAAAAAACCCTCCGTGTTTAGCTATGTCACACTGAATATTTAATAATGTCCTCAGTAGAACACATCTGAGCAACTAGGCTTTTCTCTCGCTAAAATTTAATCTCAAACTCTTGATTCTGTGGACTTTTTTTTTCAAATGCAGTGGAACCATTTCCGTTGGAGGGACTGAACTTCTTCCTACCCCACGGCAGGGTGCTTCCCCCTGAGCTTGGCACAGGTTTATGGGAGATAACAGTCAGAGGGGGTTGAACTCAGGTTTAGGTTAACAAAATCCTTCTAGGGACTGACTTACGAAGGATCCAAGCTGATGGTGCTCTTTTGCTGCATTTTGAAATAAAAGGTTGGACATGTTCCTTCAGATGGATTTCTCCCAGATGACTCAAGGCTGTGAATGAATGGAGGACATTTTGTGCCAAGTAAAGTACTACAGCCCTGGCAAGACAAGAATTCAGGACAGATTTCTTCAACACTTTCTAGTGCTTAGGTTATGTGACTTCCAGGTCTAAAATGCTTTGGGACTTGGCCCCCTCGGTAGACACAGCCCACTCAGCACACTTACGGTTGTACAATGTTTTTTGTGTTTTCCATTAGATCAGCATAACAACTACCCTGAACTAGGATAACCTACCGCCATCTCATTCAGCTCCATGTACATGGGAAGGTATCTGTCTGGAGGCAATTGCATTCGTGACTACGGCAGGAAAGCCAAAGGACAGCAAGGTTCTTTGAAAAATAATTAGTTGTCTTAAATCTGGATTCTTCAGTGACCTTGGCAGTATTAATTCTTTGAAACCTTTGGCCTTTATTCACTTCTGACTGCCTTGCCTGCTATGTGCAATAAACAGCTGATCTAGGGGGAATATGCTTTAAAGCTGGGCTCTGCCTGCACAGCGGGAGATCTGGGCTATCTGTACGGCAGAGCACTGGGAAGGCTCAAGTGTTGTGAGTGTGAAATGAAACGTGACATACAGCTATAACGTGAGCTGCTGCTTCTGGGTTTGCTGCTCTACTCACATTCCCACACAATGAATGTCCCTTACACAGGATAGGCCCAGTCCCACTCAGGACAAAGTATTTTGAAGTCCTGTATTAAGGCAGGTAGTCTCAAGTTCGAATATGCTTGCCTTCTATACACGTACCTGTTTCTTTTTATTTTTATAACTGACTGAAGGAAACAAGAAGTCACAGGCACAAAGCTCAGTAGCTCAGTACGCCCCTAGTCCCACTGTTCTTCACTTTTGTCCTTTTTCATAAATATAACAAGACCTTCCGGACGGATTCAGTCTTTTCTTCTCAGTTCATGTGTTTATATTCTACGATCATAATTGGAGCCCATAGGCAATATTCATACTACTTTGAATAGGCATCAGTCTGGATAACATGCTCATTACAACAATTCCATCTCCTCGCTAGTCAGGGCTATGTGTAAAAGGGCAATATGCCATCATATTTGGAGATGTCAGGTTTTGAATGTCTTCCCATGTAAAATCTTTCTGGACAAGAGACAGCTGGGGACCCGGTCCGGCTCTGATCCCACAGGTAGCCCTGCTGCCACTTTGAGTGCTAGGGAAATTGAACTGCAGAGTGCCTCAGAGAACTGGGAAGGGGGGATTGCTAAACTTAGACACCGCATTCAGCAAAATCGGTGCAAGGCTGCGTACATTAAGGCCACACCAGTATTGAATGGAGCACAGGAAAGACATGGACCTGTTCAAGTGGATCCACAGGAGGGCCACAAAGACGATCCGAGGGCTGGAGCACCTCTCCTATGAGGACAGGCTGAGAGAGTTGGGGTTGCTTAGCCTGGAGAAAAGAAGGCTCTGGGGAGACCTCATTACAGATTTCCAGTACTTAAAGGGGGCCTACAGGAAAGCTGGAGAGGGACTTTTTGCAATGGCATGTAGTGATAGGAGGAGGGGGAATGGCTTCAAACTGGAAGAGGGGCAATTTAGAACAGATATTAGGAAGAAATTTTTCACTCTGAGGGTGGTGAGGCACTGGAACAGGCTGCCCAGAGAAGTTGTGTAAGCTCCATCCCTGGAGGTGTCCAGGGCCGGGCTGGATGGGGCTTTGAGCAACCTGGGCTGGTGGGAGGTGTCCCTGCCCATGGCAGGGGGGTTGGAACTCGATGATCTTTGAGGTCGCTTCCAACCTAAACCATTCTATGATGATTCTATGACTCTATGATTCCCCAGCGGGGCGGGCAGTGAGCGAGTCCGCAGTGCTCCGCTCAGGGCAGTGCCCTGGACTCACATGGGTTGGTGGGACTTTCATGGGCAGAGGGTACTGAATCAGCTCTCCAGATAATACCCCCTTCCTGATGGCTAGCTCTTGCTTTTTGGGGTGTGCTGGTGAAATATCCCTGCCCCTAAAAGAAGCAGTGAGATGCTGAAAGCTTTGCTGGTCTGCAGGTCGGTGCCTGACAGGCATTTCAGCGCTGCCAGGGCTGCTGCTGGTTTAAAGTAGCTGAAGAGGGGAGCAAATTCTAATGCTGTTGATATTCTTCCACTGTGATTACAGATCATGTATCACGTATCAGCTGCTCAGTAGGAAAGCTTGGGATTTCAAGTGGAGTACCATGGGAAAAAAAATATTATTTTATTTTTTTAAAAAAACAACTCCTGATGTATCTTCTCAAATATCTATTTGAGTTTATTTTTTGAAACAGTATTTTAATGGCACCATTGTAACAACCTCCTGCTGCAGCTATGCAGATCCCAAAATATAAGCAAGCATTCCCTTACCCTAGCAAAAGCTCACGTTCCTCAGCTGCTTCAAAGATTGAAAAATACCTGGATTTGCTGCTGCTGTTTGTTATCCAAAGCAAGGACATCCTGAGTTGGCACCTCCTGACTCTCTATTGTGCTCTGCTTTAGCATGTGACCGTGCATGCTGAACGCTGGTGACAATTTGGCTATTCACACAGCCCCACGCCGTGGAGGCCTTGCCACTCATTCTGCGCATTGATCTTTTCAAACAAACAAATCCATAGGCGTCAAGGGCAGGGATTTGAAAAGGGGGGAGTAAAAGATCTGTTTGGTAGCTTAATGTTCCTGGTAGTCTTGTAAAGCAGATTGCTGGGCAAACTACGTGATGAAAACTTCTCTGGACTCTGTGATATTTTAATAGAAAGAATTCAGATCGCAGCTAGGATCTGCAGCCCCTAACGTAAGAAGGACATGGACCTGTTGGAGTGGGTCTAGAGGAGGGCCACGAAGACGATCAGAGGGCTGGAGCACCTCTCCTATGAGGACAGGCTGAGAGAGGTGGGGTTGTTCAGCCTGGAGAAGAGAAGGCTCTGGGGAGACCTCATTACAGATTTCCAGTACTTAAAGGGGGCCTACAGGAAAGCTGGAGAGGGACTTTTTACAAGGGCATGTAGTGATAGGAGGAGGGGGAATTGCTTCAAACTGGAAGAGGGGAGATTTAGGTTAGATATTAGGAAGAAATTTTTCACTCTGAGGGTGGTGAGGCACTGGCACAGGTTGCCCAGGGAAGCTGTGGATGCCCCATCTCTGGAGGTGTTCAAGGCCAGGCTGGATGGGGCTTTGAGCAACCTGGTCTAGTTGGAGGTGTCCTGTGGAACTCGATGATCTTTAAGGTTCCTTCCAACTCAAACCATTCTATGATAGCTGTTGGTGGTTTTCGTTTCAACTGCTAAAAGTCCCTTTAACGCAGCCACAACGCGTCGGTTTGCCTGGTGTAAGTGCCAGCGAGTCTCGCGGGGGAATCTCCGCAGCGAAAACAAAATCACAGCTTAATTTCCGTAACGCGCTGCAATTTGCGAGGCTGCATATGCTTCGCTCGCGAATAACAGAAGGGAGGAACCGCCGACAACGGCGGCTTCCCCAGCAGCACAACCGTGTCTCTTCGGTTAGCCGTGCTTATTGCAGCCTCCCTCTTGCGCGTGGCGTTAATTACAGGCGGCGGGGGTTGTCCTCGTCTTTCCTCATCGACTTCCCCCCCCTCCCCGGTCAAAATCGCATTAATAAAACCCAAAGGGCGGCATCGCACCGGGTCGCACACCGCCGGAGGGGCAGCAGCACCGCCCCGGCGTGAAAAATACTAACAGACGAGGGGCTGGACCCAGGGGTTGAAGAAACTGGGGGACGACGACACACGCTGTGGTGGGGGGACGAGCCCCCCGCTCCCCCAGGTTCACTTTTAGGACTCCTCGTAGTGGATGAGAAGCGTTGGGGAGAGCGTAAAGGCGAAGACACAATGAGTTCGGACGGTTCCGAGCTCTCCAACGTTCCAGCACTTATATCGCGATGGGGCCGGGGCGGGGGGTCCCGCTCTGCCCCGGGGGCTCCGCGCTGCCCATAGGGAGCTCCGCAGCGCGGAGCCCCCGGGGCAGAGCGGGACCCCCCGCCCCGGCCGCCGCCCGCCTTCACCTGGGCGGGGCGGGGCCAGCCGATGATTGACGTGCGTTGTCCCCGCCCCCTCCGCGCGGGCGGTGCCTCCGCTGCCAACCAGCCGCCGGCGCGGCGGGACGGAGGGAGGCGGCGGTTGCCGAGCTGAGGCGCCGAGAGGTGGGAGCGGTGTCGGGGCCGCCATGGAGCCCCCGAGGGACCAAGGTAGGGGGGGGCGGGGGGTGTCGCCGCCGCCGCCTCCTCCTCCTCAGGCGGCGGTGTTGGTGGTGACGGTGCATGGCGCTGCCGGCGGTTGTTTCTCTGGCAGCCCTTCCGCCGCCGGTACGCCCGGCCGGGACCTGCCCTGCCCTGCCCGGCTCTAACCCTGTCAGCCCATGGCGGGGCTCGGCTGGGAGCACGCGGTGTCCCTCCGCGCCCCCGGGGATGGGGAGTGGGGAGGGAAATCACCTCACGAGGTGGCTCCCGTGGCGGGCGGGAAGGTGTTGGGGGGGAGCTGCGGAGGTAGCCGGGCTGGAGGCCCGGGGCCGGTGCGGGAGAGGGTGTCGTCGTGTCCGCCCCCCCCCCCCCCCCCCCCCGGCCTGTCGCAAGGCTGCGCCTCCCGTCGCCTCAGAAAATGCGGAACCGGGGGTGTGTGTGTGTGTGTGTGTGTGTGTGTGTGTGTGTGCTGGCTTGGCACCGGGGCGGCCCCCCCGCCCTCGATTCCTCCGCTTTCCCCCGTGGGTGCCGCCGCTCCCCGGGCGGCGGGTACGGGCGAGTGAATCCCGGGCCTTCCCACCAGGCTTAAGGTGTGTGTGTGGCGGGGGGGAAGAATAAACTTTCTGGTTTCACCCGGGAGTAAAAGTGGAGCGCTTCCATTTCGCGGGTGCGTAACTTGTGATTAACCAGCGCTGTTCGTCGTGTTTGTTCCCGCCTGGTTCGCTCCATCCCCGGGCTGCCGAGCAGCTGGCGGCTCCGTTTTGGCAGCCGGCCTGCCCGCCGTGGCTCCCTGGGCTGGCACCGCCGGGCGGTCGCCTGCGTGGCTCTGTCGGCTGCGAAAGGCGATGATGGCGCTTCGCTCGTGTGCGTTTTGCCTTCGGAAGGCTGTTGGTCCGAGCTGCCTTAAGGCTTCGTGGCTTCTTTAGAACGATAAAGCCTTGGGATTGCTGCCCAAGGGAGTAGTTGGTGCCTTGGCGGGGCATGACCCGATTCTGGGCAAAGCAGGATCTCTTGCTCTAAAAGCTTCTCCCATTAAGGTATATTGCGTATATTCTACTGATCCATTCGTCAGTCAGAGTTCTTCTATACGGTATTGTGCTGAAGTATCCCCCAGCTGCTTCCCCCGGCCGGAGTAAGGCAGGCCGGGGTCAGTAACCTACTTTGCTTCAGTAAGTTGGTAGGCCGGGTCGGCCCAGCTCAGCATTTTGCACCCTTGGGCTGATTTTGTTCGGTGTTTCCCTGCGGAGCATGCTTGGGGCAGTCGGAAGTGTGCACTTGGGGCAGCAGCGCGGCTGGAGGCACACGAGGTGCTGGGAGTGTCACCCCGGACTCTGCACGGTCAGGCTCTCCGCTCTGCCAGGTGAGCTGGTTCAGGTGCCAAACTTGATCTGTCCGTGTGGTCGTGTAAGCGTTTCGAGGCTGCTGTGGTGCACTTGTACAATTAGCAGTGACTTCTGCTTTTCTCTCTATATAGAGAAAAGGGCAAGTTATCTTTGCTGGAGCAGAAGGTAATGTGGTGAGGGGCCGAACCTTCTCAGGGACGTTCCTTCAACCATTCTGAAGTCCTGTGTCCAACTTCAATATATACATTATAAAACAATCTTCCAGAAATCAAACCTCCAAACCCTATTCTTGGGGACTAACAAACAGAACTGTTCAGCCAGAAAACAGCACAACTGTCAGATCGATCAGGATTTTAATTCCAATTGCAGGAGCATTAACACAGATTTCAGTATTTGTCCTGAAGTTCTTTCTTTGAGCCTATTAAAAGGCAAACACTTTTACTGAAATTGTAGGGTCTTGGACAACTTCTAATGGAAAAGGAGAGTAAAATACTGTGATCTCCTCTCAAAAGCTTTAGTAACAATGCTGACACTTTCTAGAGGATTGTTTTGCTATTGAACTCATTTTTTGCATAAATACCACTTTGTATGAAGAAGGTGCTGCACCCCAGGTTGTATGTTGGAAAAGTGTGTCTAGCGTGACGCAAGCGACTGTTAATGGAAAAAACGTGGTGCAACACCTTCCTCCTCTGCTTTCTCTTTGGAGGTGATTATGCCATTTTCCCTTTTGGGTGAGGTGAAGACCTGCAGGTACAGGGGGAAAATCTAGAATAGCTAACGCGCTTGTGCCTGTTCAATGAATGGCTTCTAATACCCTGCTAGTTAGCCATCAAAGACCCATCTCCCTGGCAAACTGGAGTGCTTGGGTTGGAAGTTGTGCTTGATGATACGGTATTACTCACCAAAGCCTCGTACTTGGCTAAAATCCAGGCTGCCAGGTCCTGCCTCTGGGGCTGGCTTAAACATTCTCGATTGCCTCCTCTAACCAGAAATTAATTTGTGTAAAAGTATGAGTCAGAGGTTGCACTTTTCATTGTTATGATGACAGCTTTCTCGGCTAGCAAAAGTTAGGAGGTGGGAAGAAAATCTAGGTTATAGTTAAGACTGGAGCCAGACTAGACAAGGCTAATCCTCCAGGTAGTTTGTCTTCCCTTTCTCTTGAGTGGACAGGCATGGCAGCAGTCCTTAAAGAGTTGTTACTAGCCTACTGTCAGCAGCATCAGAACCATTAAACAAGTTTTCACTTGAAGTGTCTTTGTTTTCAGCGAAGGGATGTTTGGCCTGGCTGAATACCTCTACGTGGTGCTCAGTGCACTCCAACCATTCTGGAAAGCTTGGGCTGCAAGCGCTTGGGGTCTCTTACTCTGTGATTACAAGCACTAAAGCAGTACTGTTGGCTTAAGCCAAATGGATATAAAATTCTCCTGGCATGAGGAATCCCTTGTTCTATTGCTTTGTGTTAAGTTGCCAGTAACAAAAATCTGGTCTTTCACTGTGTGGACTCAGTTGCTGAATGGACAGTTGTGTTTTCATGAACATTCTGGCTCCTTCTCCCTTTCCCTCCCAAAAAATTGTGTACCTGGTTTTGCTTGCAGTAAGTCTCCCAGTGGCTTGCCGTTGTGACTGTTAGTGCTGGTAGGGTTCACCGCTGGAAAAATAAGGATGAAGCCACCCCAGCAGTGTAGAAGCAATGTGCTGATGCACTCTGAATGAGGAGACCGTGCCACTGAGCAGTCTCGTGAAGATGTGCAGCACGGCACAAACAGTTATCTAGGAATACTGCATCTCTGATGTTGTGTTTAGGGTGTTCATCTTGTGCTTCGCCAGCTCTTCACTTACATAACCTGGTGTCTTTAAAAAATCTTTTGGCTTTGTGGGACTTAGGAGTCCCAAAACACTACACTGATTTCTTGAGAGAATATGTAAGCCTTTCTTTTCCTGGAGCCTTGACTTGCACTTCTGGGGCTCACAAAATGGACTTTAATGTTCCTTTTGTGCAGAAAGAACTTGTTGCTGGCAGTAGGATGAGATTTCCACCATTGTCCTAATGGATGAAGCTGTACCTTTTCCTACTGCTTTGTTTGTTTTCTTTATCACTAGGTACTTGCAGTACTGCAGGTAAGATTTTTTTTATTTTTTTTTTCCTGAATGTGCAATTGTGAAATCAAACACTTGTAAGTAAATGAGAGTGGACAGCTGTTGTCAGAACTGCAAAGGAAGAATGATTTCACTGAACTGAGCGTCTGTAGCAGTGACTTGAAGATGAAAGAGGAAAAAAATAGCAAAACATCTACATCAGTAGGTCCCTTGAACAGCAGCAAGTTTTCCCTTCTCTTGCATGAAAAACTCGGGGGGAGGGAGGGAAATCTCATTGTTTTGACTCAGGCTGAGGGTCCTGGCTTGACAGGGTGGCGTTATGTGAGTTATTTAATGGCGTTGCTATCCTCCTCCCTTGGCCAGTGTATGAATAAGGTACTGAAATGCAGGGCATTTGTGCACTGTGTTGGAGGGGTGCTGCAGCAGCTGATGCACAAGCAGCTGCCCATGCATCGGCGTGTGGTGGGCAGCCGGAGGCTGGAGCAGTGTCAGCTGTTCTGCCCTCCGCAGTGCTTGGGCATTGAAGGGCAACCTGAACTCCTCATTCATGCTCGCACCTGCTTCAGGAGGAAGCAGAGGAAGGAGCCCACCTGGCCCTCCAACAGTGGAAAGAGTCTGTTGCTTGTGGTATGCGTGGATCTTCTATCCCTGTTTCCCTATGACCAGTGCTGTCACGTGTGGTCAAGGCAGCCCTTCACCCAGCCAGAGTAAAGCCTGCTCTCAGACCTTTCAGGGTAGGGAAAGCTTAGTTAAGGATCTGCTTCCTTTGATCCTCCAATGAGGCCAAGCTGTAATTGTTTGGGGCTTTTAAAATCCCAATGACATGAAATTGATGCAAGTCCTGTTTGTTCCAGTTTCCCACACTTTGAAGCCGTGTGAAACAACCCATGGGTTGCCCTTTCTCCTGCTGCAAACACCCGTCTAAACAACGGGAGACCTCGGAGGCTCGGTCTGACCTTGCTGGCTCAAAAGAAAGCACTGCGCCTTGGCTCTGGTTTAAGAGCTGCGCTGGCACAGGCTGGGCACGTGCCTTGCTCTGCTTGATCTGGGCGCTTTGTGGGTGAAGCGGGAACAGCTGACTTCTATGGCTGAAGTTGGCTGCCATATGTTAACACCTCTCCTAAAGCTGTCCTGGGTGTGAGTGCTATAGAGCTGCATTCAGCTGTGCCTGGAGACTTCTGAGCACGGCCCCTTCCATCTGTAGGGGCCGGCAATAACCACGTACTGCACTAGTCTGCCTGGGAATCTTACTTGTATTAATTTTCTTGCTCCTGTCTATCTTGTACATGCATTTTTTTTCCCTTGTCTTCTACAGCTGCTAAACACAGTAGCTCTTGACTAACAGACTAACACGAGCCAGATATCAGCATAGTCCCTGGAGGAGCTGAGTGATGAGGGAAACAAGTATTGGGGCTTCTGATGCTTTCTGCCATGCACTGACCCTGCTGAGTTAAAGGCACCCTGAAAGCTGCTTTGGCTGCCCTGAGTGTTGTAAAGGCTGGGGTGCTGGGTAGGCTTTGTTGTCTTCCTTTACAACCGTTTGCTCCTTTAACAGGAAGGGGTCCAGACAATTTTCATGGGAAAGGAGTCCCTCAGCCAGTACAGAGAAGTCTTGTGTGAAGTCAAGGGACTAGATTTGCCATGTAAAATCAGTGAGTTGTTTGTGAATTGCTGATTCCTGAGGCTGCTGGACATTACTGCAGGTAAGACAGGATATCAGCTGTATCTCTTCAAAAAGTGATGTTTCCGTGGCAGCAGATACAGTGCAGGGAGTCTTCTTGAAAGCCAATGTTTTCTTGACCAGCTTGCAAAAGAAAAAAACCCAAACTCCATTCTTAGTTTAACAGGAGAGAACACAGTGTCAGTTGCTGCATGGTGTGCAGCAGACATCTGATGGGTGTGGGGTTTTTCATGTTTTTAAGAGAAGCTCACCTCCAGGTAGGATGATGGTGGCCACACTGTTGCCTCCACTGGTGTCTTTGTAATATGGGCACTTCTGATTTGACATTTGCTGTGTGGAGGAAGGGAGGTGTGTACCCTTGTCCTTTTAATATCCTGCAGTGAGTAAGCAGAAAAATGTCAAACAAAGGGTGACTGAAAGGGAAAGCGAGCATTAAGCGAGATTAAGCACTAAATTGAAATGCTCTTGTTCAGCCAAAACTGTCATTCTGTGTCAGCTTCAATTTAAGACTCCAGAGGGACAGCTTTCTCTCCTGTTAAAGGTAGCAAGCATCTTCAGTTTCCTCATGTTTGTGTGTATATTAGCCAGAGAGATTGGGAGCCTTCACTCAAAAACCCTGTATTGGAGGGTAGGCTTTCAACCACAAGCCTTCCCTTTTGAATAGGGTTGCAGTAACACACCAGCACCCCATAACTTTCTAATCTGGATCTCTCCTGAAGGTTCAATATCACTCCTGCCATTTCCTCTTGCTCCTCTTCCTCCTTCTCCTCTTCCCCTGGTTAAGGGAGCTGAAAGAACATGTAGCTGTGTGTTGGCTTTGGCAGTTTGGCAGAGCGATACCATGAGCTAGGGTAACTGATATTGAATATGATTGCCCCGCTATGAAAACATTTCTCTCTGGCAGAGGTGTAGACAGCTGTATGGATTTTTCTGCTATTGCAGCTACAAGTGGTGGCAATTGTCTGCATGAGCCTGCAGCCAGTTGCCCCCGGGGGGAGGGCAGTGCGGTGGAGAGCACACTGGCTGCCAGCAAATGCTGGTGTGCAGAAAAACGCTCATTGTGCTATTACTTGCTCCCGAACAGAAAGGGGTGGATTGATGCTATCTAGCGAGAAACCAGTGCTACTATTGTGATGCGAATGCTGTCACTGAAAGAGGCAGCTTTCCTGTTTCACAAGCTGACATCTATTGCAGTGTGAGAGCAGAGCAGTAAGTGTCCTCGGACGCTCACCGACAGTGGAGTGCTCCAGCAAATGTATACACTGCCTTGGCCGAGCCTGGGATGAGCCGTTAATTTTTGCAGAACTGAAGTCTGTAGGAACATGCTGTGCCACGCATGATTTGGAGTGACAGGCTTCCGAACTGCCCCTCTCCTGCCTGTAGCCTACCAGCAGCACAACAAATGTGTGCTATGCTTAAAAACTTAATAAGCGAAGAGGAAGCATGCTTTGTGTGTGTGTGTATGTATATAAAAGAAGAAAGCAAATAATTTATTGTTAGTGTAATTGAAATGGTCTAATTCAAGAATGATTATAAGTTTAGATCTTATTACAGAAAAAGATTATTTATGCAGATGAAGTCTTGGCAATAATAAAGGTAATGTTGTATGCACTTAGTTTCCACACCTTTTCCTGATGTTATTCTTCCGTGGCTTCTGAGGCAGGTAATGTCATTTTGGTGGTGGCAGGTGTATTATAGCAAGTTGTCAGTATTGGGACTCCTTTGCTGGGAGGAATAGGATGTTGATGGCTTCCTCCTCTCTGTAGAATCCATTGGGGTTCTTCTATTATCTTTGTTTTTTATGTTTGCTCTTTCTTCCATTTCACTGCAAGCTCCATGTTACATCCAAATCTATTATATAAAGTGCCTTTTATGTATGTTAGATATTATTTCTTTGCTCTCTTTGTTACCTCTAAAATATCTTTTTCCAGCTGCAGATCTCCATTGGCGATTGATGACTTTCTTACAGCTGTGGGGTCTCC
Organism: Pluvialis apricaria; assembly: GCA_017639485.1. Taxonomy (NCBI): domain Eukaryota; kingdom Metazoa; phylum Chordata; class Aves; order Charadriiformes; family Charadriidae; genus Pluvialis; species Pluvialis apricaria. The sequence continues at coordinate 138,128,237 of CM030008.1, read as the reverse complement.
AGTGTCAACCCGGTGCCCTATTATTTACCATGCCATGCCTGTACTGTCACATCCCGTGTCTCTACTTTCTGAGATACATGAAGTGAAACAAAGCTGCAGGCAAATCAAGAGTTGAGACAGAGCAAGCCTGACAAGCCTCTAGTCCTGAGGCCTTGCAAACTCTGTCCAAAGCTTATGGCCTGTTACTAGCAATGGCAATATGGTACCGTGGGGTATCAAAGAGGCTGATGAGCAGCTGCAGCTTGCTGGGGGTGGTGGGAGAGGCTGGCAGGGACAGAACAGCAGGTTTTTTTTCCTGTTTTGCTTTCCCTTCTCTAGCAGCTAGAGGGGAGTGGAGTTTCATCAGAGCCCCCTAAGCCCAGGATATAGATGAAAAGATGTGCCAAGGGAGGGAGGCAACCTGAGCTGGAATTGGTGTTTTCAGTCAGGTGCTTCCCCTGAGCTTTACTAGGATCAGAGCCCACGCTTGACAGTGATCTTGCTTCATGAAAAAAACCTCAAAAACATTGAAAAAGAAGCTTTGTAAGTAATGCTTCTTAGCTAATCTTTAGCATGGCAAAACTGCATGTTTCATCTGTGAGCACTGGGGATGTTGCTCATGTCTGTTTTGCTTTGTTTACTTTTTTCTAAAGAACTTTAAACTACTAGCAGGAGTCCTAAGATGAGCAGAAAGCAATCCTACTTATCCCTCTCTCTTCAACTGTTCTCTGCCTAAATATGTATCACATCATGACATTAGAAAGTCTTGATTAAATTGATTGGGATAGCAGAACTTAAAAGAACCCTCCCTGATGCTTCTACTCGAGTCATTGCTGTCTGACGTTCATTGCAGTGCTTTACAGCAGTCTAGTACCTGGGAATACTCGTGTGATAGTGGACATCTGCAGCCGCTGGCAGGAAGGGCTGCCTTTGAAGAAGGCCATTTCTCTGAACTTGCATCCCCCGCTTTTCCTCACACAGGCTCCTAGGAGTGGAGCTGTACAGGGACTTGCCTATAAGCGTCTTTAAAGAAGCTGTCCTGTGAGTAGGAACCAGTACTTCCAACCCAAAAGAAGGGTCAGGGTATGTAATGGGCTCAGCTCACACTGGCTGAAGTGCGCCTTGCTCTCCTAGTCCCTGTACTGCTCTGTAGAGGACAAATCCTATCAGCACAGCTCAAAAGTATTTTGCCTACATCTGAGGAGTCTCGAGAAGCAGGCTGAAGGCAGAGCAGAAGCCCCCAAATCAATCTCTGTTTTTAACTAACCTGCTGACTCTTCTGTACACTTTGATTACTGTTTGCAAAGCTTAGTTTTATGCCTGAACATAGACAGGCTTCAGTCCGCATGAGTGGATCACATGCTGCTGCATGCTGTTTCCATAGCACCACTCAAATCTGTGCTAGGCAGTCCCTGAAGAGGCTTGCTGAGCAGCTGATGGGCGTTCGGGGATGAGGAGCAGCAGGAGCAGTACCAGCCTAGCACATGGGGTGGGGAAGAAGCCTTATTTAAATATTGACTTTCCTGTTGCCAGATGTCGCTGTCTTGGCACAAGGAAAACAGGCCTTTTTACTGCAATGTGCTTTGCTTGGAGCCGTGAGCTCTTAAAAGCACCATTCATGCTGTGTGTTTCATCTCCTCGACAAGCTACTTGCGGTGTTGTGCTCCCAAACTTTTTATTTAGAGGGGATTTGGTCTTGAGTAAAAGGATAGATGTGCAGTGAGTTCTTGTCTTTCTCTTCTCCCAGGACTGCTCTGGTGCCTGCCTGGCAGGTATTTGTTTTACCTTCTTGTCCTCTGGGTTGTGACAGCCCTTTGTGCCTGGTGCCTAGGCAGACTCTTCAGGTGCTGTGCAGCTATAGTGCCCCAAGTAGGTAGTGTACAGGCCCTCGAGCAAGGGAAGTGTCCCGGATGCATCCACCCACTGTATCGAGAGTGTTGCCACGTGGTCCTTCACCACCTCTGGAGCCACTTGAAGGAGAAGGGAGAAGTTACTGCAGAGGATCCCAAAGAGAGAACTGTCTGGACATCTGAAGAAGGCCAGGTGATGTGTCTGAAATGGCAAGCTGGGGTTGTGCTACCACCTGCCAAGCAGTTGCTCATCCCTGATCTTACTGAGCTAGACTGAGCACAGCACGGGTCCGGCTCCTTACTTCTCCCAGGTCTCAGCCCATGTTTGGACCCCTGCATGCTATGTTCCCCTCCAGCTCCAGAGTGCGTGGGGATCTTGGCCGCAAGCTTGGGCTGGGGATGCATACCCCAAACCCAAGTTAAGGATGTGTGTGTGTGGAGTATCCTATGCTCCATAGATGTTGGCCTTTAATTTATGTAGCTTAACTGCTAAAAGCTCTACTGCAGCATCTAGCTGGCTACTACTGTCATATGCTTTAGGTGCAGTAATCTGGAAGGAGGGGACGACTTTAAAGCTTTACTGTTGTTTTCTCCAATAAATCAATAGTTAATTGTACTAAAAGTGTGTTCTGGGCATCCACTTTAAACCTCCTCATCTGAAGACTCTGAGGAAGGAATAAACAGTCGCTGCTACCATTTAAATAACTGTTTCTAGGAATCAGTCTTAAATACTAGCTTTTTCTGAAATAAATTTACATTTCTTAATGCACTTGTAGCAAATGCTGAGACACAGCAGCAAGACCTGTCTGTATCTTGTGAACTGCTGCTTGAGCTTTTGTATACTGATCTTGATGCTTTGCCAGGACTGCAGATCAGTCTAAATAATGGTCTTTTCTGGGTTCAGTGCCTTGCTAGAAAATACGTCAGCACTTTACTTAGTCTAGCAGAACGAGTGTGGACACTAAGCAGGTAAACTTCTTTTCCAAAATGAAATGCAGTGGCTGAATGTCTCTTTTTGAATAAGGTCTTGATTTCTAGACGCAAGCAAGTTGTGCTTTCCTGCCTTTCACATTAATCTTTAAATATTCAGTCAACTGTGTTTTTTCTTTTTTTGGAGGAATCTCTGAGTATTTAGAGTTAGGGGCAGAATTCCGTCTTGGACTGCATTGTCTCCAACAGTTAATTTGTTCAGAGAAATAAGTCTACTGCAAGCGCGTCTTTTGTTACTTAGTTCCAGCAACCAGTGCTGCTGTGCAAATAAACTTGTTGTGTTTCCCATCAAGGGAGGAAAAAAACCAGAAGCTCACCAGGCATGTAAAGACTGCCAGAGAGATGCTGCATATGTTGCATGACACTGCAGCCATGTGCGGTACCGCACAAACTGCTCACTGGTTAGGTTGGTTAGATGGGACAGAGCGCTTGTGTAAAGAAGCAAGAGTTTCATGGCTTTGCTGGAGTGTGCATGGGGGTGCTTGTTCAGTATGTTTCCCCACAAATCATGATTGTGAAGACTTGGTTTTAACAGTCCAGCAGTCCTGCAGGAAGGGCGGTTGGTGCCCTGAGAGCATGGCTGGGACCGTAGGTGAGCATTTTGCCTAATGCACCTCTCTGGGTGCACTGCTTAAAACACCAGCTTCTGAGCTGCAAGCTGCTCACGCTATTAAGTATATTATTTGTTCCTGAAAATTGTTCTGGGTTGGGGCAACCCCTGGTACCAGTAGAGGCTGGAAGATGAAGGGATTGAGAGCAGCCCTGCCGAGAAGGACTTGGGGGTACTGGTCGATGAAAAGCTGGACATGAGCCAGAAATGGGCGTTCGCAGCCCAGAAGGCCAACCGTATCCCGGGCTGCATGAAAAGCAGCGTGGCCAGCAGGTCGAGGGAGGTGATTCTACTCTTCTCTGATGAGACCCCACCTCGAGTACTGTGTCCTGCTCTAGAGCCCTCAGCACAGGAAAGACATGGATCTGTTGGAATGGGTCCAGAGGGCGGCCACAAAAATTATCAGAGGGCTGGAACACATCTATGAGGACAGGCTGAGAGCATTGGGGTTGTTCACCCTGGAGAAGAGAAGGCTCTGGGGAGACCTCTTAGCAGCCTTCCAGAACTTAAAGGGGGCTTATAAGAAAGATAGGGACAAACTTTTTAGCAGGGGCTGATGGTTTTAAACTAAAAGAGGGGAGATTCAGATGAGCGATAAGGAAGATGTTTTTTACAATGAGGATGGTGAAACACTGGCACGGGTCGCCCAGAGAGGTGGTAGATGCCCCATCCCTGGGAACATTCAAGGTCAGGTTGGAGGGGGCTCTGATCAACCTGATCTAGCAGAAGATGTCCCTGCTTGTTGCAGGGGAGTTTGGATTAGGTGACCTTTAAAGGTTCCTTCCAACCCAAACTGTTCTATGATAAATCACAGACATTGTCTGAATCTTTAATTGGGAAACTTATGCCACCCTTAAAGAGTGTTTGGCCATCCTGGTTTGATACCTTTCTGTGTGGATTGCAGATGAACATGAGTGCTGTGGTTGACAAGAGCAGCCGTGAGCAGGGAGAATTAGTTTCTGCATATTTCTAAACAGTAGCAAGTGAAAACTGTTGGAATTAATACTCTGAAGCTGAATGTTTTCGGTTGGCTTGCATGCCTGTCACTGAGCAGGTTTTTTGGTGTGAAAGATTTTTGGAGATTGTATAAGAAGGAAAGCAACTCGAGTGTCAGTGTAATCTGCATAGTAACCTGTTGAGTGCTTCCTGCAGTGGCGAGGGAGTGTTTTTGGAGTAAATGGCAAAAGGGAGAGCTTTACTGGAATAAATTTACAGTCATCTTTAATTCCATTTTAGCACACTAGTATATGAAGTCTTTAATATGCTTCTGTTTCTTATTTACAATTCAAGAGCAAACTTCACCTTGGTGAATCACAGAAATGTACTTCCATCCATGATGAAAAGTGCTTTCCTATTCAAGAAGCATCTTTTAAGAAAGTGAAAATATGGAATGGGAAGAGGGATGCAAAAGACAGACCTCTGCATGTTGTCAGGAGGAGCTGAGAAGACTTTTTAAGCTCTTTGGGAGGGAAAACTGGTAAGCCAAGGACAAAGCAAGCAGCAAGTAAAATAACTAAACTTCTGTAGTCTGCCTGTTCCAAGGCTGTGTCACTAGAGAAGTCTTGTTTTGCCTTCATGCAAAGTGGTTGCAGCAGCATTTCTGAGGGGTGTGATGGCTCCTTAGTAATAATGCCATATCGCAGCTCCCCAGCTAAAGTGCACACTTCGGGATTGACAGCTGAGAACAAGCAGTATGCAAGTCAGTGCTTGGACTCACAATATCCCTCTTCAATATCCTGATCCAGTTTTTATCTGGCAATGCAGAATGAAACATTGTGAATTGCATTATTAATAGCTATTTAAGCTCTGAATTATTCTGAGTGGTTTCTGTGCTGATGGCCGAGCTATGAGGCGCCAAGCCTGATGTAACAGTAATCTGCTGGGTATCAGCTGAACCACTATTAAGCGTAAAGTTTGAAAAGTTTACCAGGCTCATCCATTAAACTGGGACTGGAGCATGACCAGAACTCAGGGTGGCTTCAAATATATGTATTTTTTTGTTTGATGTTTACAGTTGTGAAATGGGGTATAGGATGGGTTAACTTGTGCAATAGGGAATGATGCTAAACTTAGACTTCACTTAGCGGTGCAAAGCTTTATTCTTAGGGTCTGCAGTGATGCTCCGTTTCAGGTCAGATGCTGTGAGGAGGCAACACAGTAGAAACAGTGCACTGCAGTTCTGGACCAGCTGCTCACTAAAAGCAGTGGAAGTGTGCTTTGTTTGAAAAAAAAAACAACCCCCACAACCAAACAACCAAAAAAAAACCAAACAAAAAATGCAAAACCAAATTCAAAACCACATAAAACCAAACACAAAACCCCAACAGAACCCCTTTCCCTTCTTTCTCCCCCCCCCCCCCAAGTTTTAGAGCTGAAGCTCCATTTTCTTCAAGACGCACTCTTCAGACTTTGATCCTTCAAACCCAATGCACTTCTTCATTCCCCCTGTAGTTTCCATTGTGTTGGCTGTACCAGAATCGGGGAAAAATATCTGACGGACTTTGTGTTCATCTAGATATGTCTTTCCAGTTTTGTCCACTCTGATGTATTTCAGTAAAATAAATGGTTTAACTTGCTCTACTTACTTTGCTGTGAAATATCAGTGAGCAGCCTGGAGACTAGCTTATCCAAGCGTGCTGATGTTTAAGAAAACTTAGCTTTGTGTGCAATGGACTGGGACACAACTAGATCATGCGTAAATATATTAATACTACTTGGAAATCTTGAGAGATTAGTACTTTTATGACTTGAGATCAGTACTTTTCTGATCTGAACCTGGGTGGGTTGTAAAAAAGGCAAATATAGATTGCCTATGATGTCACCCAGAGGCGAAAAGTGATGTCTCGTGTCCAAAGTCCAATCTGGTGGAAGGGGGTATGCTCAACTTTCTGTAGGACCTGGAAATCCTTGAAAGCTTTATTTCTTTGTGGGGAATCATCTCTGGACAAACTTTCTCGACCCTTCTCATTGCCTTCCTCCGCTGTTGGAGTGATTACTGTTTTATGACTGTCTCTTGATTTGTGTGACAGCATTATCTCTGTAGAATAACAGTTTCATTTAATTTACTGTCCTAGTCTGACTTGGAGTAGGAGCCAAATGTCTCTTAACAGGATTTACTCAGCTCAAGCAGCATTAAAAGTCATTCAAGGACATATCAATCAGATAAAATCTCAGAGTACTTATTAATATAATGGGAACTTCAGTGGTCATAATACTTTAAAGGTAGATGCATTATCTGCATTATATTAGAAAAAAATAAGCGAGTCAGTGCAGTTGGTTTGTTAGTGAATTGCTCCTGGTTTATTGCAGACGCAGTTGCAGGATTCTCCCTCATCTCTTAAATGAGATTAAGAGCAGCGCAGAAATATTCAAGCCCCATGTCTAGAGTTTGACCAATTTGCAGAATGCAGTTCAAGGTCTCTTTGCTAGTGACAGCCATTGCTCCAAAGCAGTTTGGAAGCACTGTAGGAATTGCTGCTGCCCAGTTGGGTATGCTGTGTAGCAGTATGGGCAAGTAGCAGCCAAACTCCATCTGGAATGGGACGCTTCAAGTACTACCTGGTTGGATGGGTGACTTGTAAAATGCTGGACTGCAAAGGAATAGGTAATGTATCTTGTTCGATGCTGCAGAGAAAACAACACAACTTACTCTTGTGTTTTTGAATGAGAGATACCCAGTAACAGCAAACTGCTGCATCAGTGTACGAGAGTACTTTATACCAGCAGTCTCTTGGTGTGCCATTAGCACTCCTATGTTAGGTCTTATTTTCTTCAGTTTAGGTAGGCTTGCCGAAATTCTGCAGTGGGTGAGAAATGTAGATGAATAATATAGGCTTGTCTTTGTTATGGGCTCATCTGCTTGGATAAGCCATGTAACTGGCTCAGTGTCTATTGTTGGCTTTTGAGTACCTCGTGGACAGGCTGGTTCTCTGAAGAGTTTGTGGCAGAAAGCGTTACTAGTCTAAAGGTGTGATTTGATGGGTTGGGGAAGGGGGATCAGGAGCATGTTCTTATGACCTGAGAGATTTCTGGGGCATACATGATTGCATATATATTGTACCATTACACTTCTGCTGCTGGCTAGGCAGGGTTTTACAGTTTCATGGCCATTTCATGCTATCTTCTTGGATAAGCCAAGAGCAAAAATGTTAATAGGATTTCTACACAGCTTGATACTTGCAGTTGCTTGTGTTGGAGAAACCTAAGTGTTATGCAATTAGACTTGTTTGACAGCATCAGTCTAAATCTTAAACTCAAGTCAAGGCCTGAGAAGGGAAGAGAGTATTAACCTGGTGGTTGCCATTATCATGTTGAATTATTGAGCAAAAAGCTTATCTTTGTCATGGATAACTGAATAGGGAGCCAGATCGCAGCAGGAGCTTAGCCATGCAACCAGTAACTTGTGTGTGGAAGTTTTGGCAAAAAAGTATGTTTTTACAGCTTTGCAGTTTCCAAGAACATGATGTGACTGCAAGAAGCTGTGAGACTTGAGAAATGAGAAAGATTTCTGCTTTTCAGGAGGAACCACTTAAAAGTAACTGGTATCCCAGGAACTTGTGCGTAGCCACCTCTGTTTGGTAAAAGTGCATACAATAAGGGCTAGATTCAGCTGTAAGTGTTCAACTTACTTTCCACATTTTAATATGGCTTTATTGGAGGGGTGTAATTCTCTCCCAAGTTGAAATAAGCTTAAAGTTGGGTTTGAGGATGAAAAGGATAAGTTAGAAGCCTGGGCTCTTGTTCATTTTTGTAGCACGCTGAAATGGCTCCAGGCTAGTATCAAGTACCTTCAGTTGACTTCTGATCTAGTTTTTTGGATCTGTTTTAAGCTGGCTGTGAGCCTAGAGGGCAGGGTAGCCCAATGAGGGCATTAGGCAGAGAAAAAAAAAAAAAGCCAGGTTGTTTGGATACCTTACAAACAGTTGGCTGCCAGGCTTCCATATGAAGGCATCTGAGCAGTGCATGTATGTGTAACAACAGGCGTCAAAATGATGCTTCCACTAAGTCCCGTCAAATCTGCGGTGAGGTTGCCAGGGGTGAAGGTATCTGAACACTGCCTGCATTTAGGAAATTGGGTGGGATCTTAGGAGAGCACAGGCAGTTAGCTGTTTCCTTTGTAAGTGTTAGGGACGTTTGGAGTGGAATTATGTCAACAGGAGAAGGCTGTTTTGACGAGATGGAGCTTTCCATACTTTGCTGATGGTAAGCTTAGCAGTGCTTCTAACAAATTTGACTCCAGTTGGTGTTATGTGTGTCTCCTTTGTGGGAGCCCACCTGCTGATTATTGTGCTCTGACTATTTCTGGGCAACTTGTATGACAACACTAAAAATTATTATGTCCTGAGTGCAGAAGTGATTTTCCCAGTGCTTTTGAAGGGCAAGCTAACATCTCTAGCTGAACCAACACATGTTTGGAAGCTTTTGTGCCAGCTTTTGTCTGGACTGAGGAGCTTTGCTAGGAGAACCCAAGAGCAAGCACTAGGGAAAGTTGCTGGAGTAATAAAGGAAGCTGCACTGGAGTGGGTAAAGAATAAACTGAGGAGTCTGAGAAGGGAATTCAAAGACTTAACTTGAGCCTAGTTTCCCTGGGCTCTGTTTAATCAATAGATTAAAGGGTAAGAGGAGGAGAGGCTCCTGCTTATAAGGTAACTTTAGCATAGTGACACTGAGCTAATTTGTCTACTTCAAGCTTTTCTTTGTATACGAGAGTGAACTCCTGCTGGGGAAAGGGGGGTCAGGGAGAAGTGGATGGCTTTCTAGAACATATTTGCCAAGAGCTTCTTCTGTGTTAAAGGTCTGGAATCACTTGTCAGGCCCAAGAGATTCCTCGCTCATTCATCTTGTGAGCAAAATGTAAGTCAGTCCCTTTTATGCATATACAGGATGTTTTTTTTTTTCCCCAGACTGGCCCAACTGGGCTGGTCAGCTACCTTTTTTTTTTTCTGCAGACTCCTTCCAAACTGAAATCAAAATATTCTCTGCTGCTGTAAACGCTCTTGCCTTGCTTGTCAGCTTGTCATAATACTGTAGTACACTGGGGAGATGTGTGGAAGTGCCAAGTTTCCTGTGAAGTCTCTGTCCATACCTCAGTTTATAAAGTATGGGAGAAAATTGAACTTTATTCTGTCAGCAGTTAGGTATTTGCAAATCTAATTCACAAGATGAAGGGCTGGCCACAGACCTCCCCTGGGGCAGGGTAGCAGGACTCCTTGTGTTCCCAAACAGTTTCTTCAGGGTTGCAGACCTTGGAGCATCTGGATGAGCAGCCTGTGACTTTGTACAACCATTGTCTTAATCACAGAATGGTTGAGGTGGGAAGGGATGTCTGGGGGTCATCTGGTCCAACCCCTCTGCTTAAGGAGGGCCACCTAAAGCCAGTTACCCAGGACCCAAAATATGGCTTTTGAATATCTCCAAGGATGGATTTTGTGAAGTACTTACCCTAAGCCCCATTGCTTGCATCAAATTCTGCATCAATTTCTCCAGCATTTTAGACAGGTTCAGTCTTTTACCAGGGATCGGAGTCTGTAGGGAATGGCAGCATAACTGGGATAAGCGTCTGAAGTCAAACAACTTAATACATTCCTCTGAAATCTACCTGACAGTGTTTTGACTCTGTTAATCTCACTTGGAAATGTTCCTCTGTGTTTGCAGAGTTTGGCCTGATTTCTCCAAAGTCAGTGCAGTGCCCTACCTGACTGCTGGTTCTCAGGTGCTGGCTACTGCGTTCTTTCGCCTGGACTCTTCCCGTAGGTTGGAAGCGCTTTTTACCTGTTATTGCTGGAGTTGACAAATGTGACTGCTTTGATGTCTGTTTGAGGCACAAAGCTTTGCCATAAGTCAGGGATTTTTGCCTAATGAAAATCTTGTAAGTGCTGGAGCAGACGTCTTCAAAAGGTGGTGGAGAACCTGTGCAAATACAGGGGCTACTGTCCGATACGAATGGGTTAATAGTCTTACTGTGGTATCAGCTTGTCTAGCAGCAAAGTATGCCAGAGCGTGGGTCTACTCCCTCACAAGATCTCAGGAAATTAGTCTGAGTTTTTAATTGGATTGGGAGGAGCAGAGGAAAAGAACTGCTGCCTTCGCTAAGACATGCATCAGCTGTCTGAAATGCTGTGGGCTGAGACTTTGGTTTCAGAAAAGAGCAATACTAGCAGCCCCAGTAATCCTTAACTGTAACACTCAGCAGTGTTTGGGTTGCAGGGTGATACATCTTGGGAGAATACTGATCATTCTAAGAGGGGTTGGTTTGTTTGTTTTTTTTTTTTTTAATATGAGTACATGAAAGCAGCATTTAGTCTTGAGAAAATGCTGGAGAAGATATTTCTATACAAAGAACCATAGTGGACAATGCTGTTGCATCAGGGAGAGCAAGTCGAGAGAAAGCATGTAGGGGGAGGCTGAAGTAGTGAGATAAATATGATGGTGTTGAGTTGGACTCTGCTAGAAGACAGCAAATGCCTAAACCCTTAAGCCACGGTCTGCTGACCATTACTAACGGGGCTGCAGAAGCCCGTAATCATACTGTTCAGCAACTGCTATAGCTGTGCAGCTCCATTCATGTCATGCACAAATCTCTGGGGCTAAAAGAGGTATCTGCTGTTAAAGGCAGGGCAGAGAGCACAATGTGGAAATAGGAGCACGCATGTACTAATTTAAGGCTTGCTTAGTGTTCAGGCCTTCTGTCCTATTGCTTCATGGCATGTGTCTCTCTTAATGCAGTTTTAAGGCCTTGGATTAGGTGCTGAAAGGCTTTACTCGTCTGTAAACTGGTAAGACTTTGAAGATCAAATTGATGCTACAGAACCTAGATTGGCTTAAGATGCTTAAGTAGCTTTATAGCTTTTAAAATGGCTTATGCCCTATAAACTCAGTTGGAGCGGGGAGAGGAGCCTGACTGTTGCTGCCTGATTGGGATCTACCTGGGAAAAGTGGGGATGGGGGAAGACCTGGCTGGAAGTCTTTACCCCAGCCACAGTTACTGGAGGGCCCCCAGTCAGTCTTGCCTGTTAGCAGACTGCAGATGGTGCAAATTCAAACCAGGTGTAGGCTGAGCAGGCATTAAATCTTAGCAATCAACCTTGAAATAAGAGATTTGACTCTTTTTGCTGTGCTCCCCAAAATAGCAAGTGCTTCTTCCCCCTCTTTGGCAACAAACTCTGCCCCTCGTCTTCCCCTATCCTCTTCTGCTTGCTGAATTAAGTGCTGGAGTCATGGTAGGCTTGCCAAAAGTATGGGCTCTGGTGCACAAATTTGGCACCTCTGTGCTTAAACAGGACACAAATGCAGGATGTCCGAGATGGTGAAGGTGCCTACATAGCAGCAGAACTCTGATTAGGCACCGATCTTGTGGATTGGTTATTTAGGTAGCTTTATCTAAAGTATTGTTTGGATCTTGTCCTAGGGTAGCCTCTGCATTCCTCTAATCCGGAGCCATTAGCCTTTCCATTTTGAATTTAACTCTTTGTATGAAACATTACTGAATACATAGGTTAGTTTCTTCAAAGCCCAGAGATGGTATTCAGTCGTACTTGAGCTGGGTTTGGTTTCTTTGTGGAAAGAGGGATACAAGTTTTTCATGTATAAACAAACTATTGTTCTGCTAGACCTAAATGTGGGAAAATTAGCTTCTTTGCAAAGCTACCATAACATCTTATCTTTGCTTAGCTAGCAACAAGGTAGAAGTGCTTTAATACTGTATCGCCTTACTTAAATTGCTGCTAGAGCCTTGGGCTAAGGTGGAAGCTGCCGACCTGGGTAGTAGGTGGTATCTGAAGAAAGAACAATGTTTGAGACCAGGCAGGCAAATATCTGGTTAACAATGTTTGCTCAAACCTAGCAGCTTTTCTAGCTGTGCAGGAAGTTCCCTCCCTTATGATTCATGACGTGCACAATCTGTGCTGATTGTTGATGCTAAATAGTTACCTGGGAAAGCTTTAAGCACGATCTCTAACCTTAACAGAGGAGATTACGCCATGATTAATGCGAGGAATTGTGATGGTAATGCTTTGCTGAGGCTGCTGAACCTTCCTGAGCCACTTTTCGACATTCAGTTGAACTTGTCAGTTCAAAGCATCCTTGACAGAAGCGATCTACCCTTCACACTAGTCTGTCAAACACCAGCTTCTAAAATGGCATAGATGACTTAACAGCTCAGGATAACTAAGATGTTGGTACTTAAAGGCAAATGAGTACTTGTTCTGGAACAGCGAAATCTGTAGTTTTAATCTCTTGCTTAGTGAGTAAAACCCCACTGCTACTTGTCTCAGGAGCAGGTGTGTCCATAGGCTTCAAGATCTCTTCAGGTACTTGGCTTGCAGCTGATACCTGCTGTAAGAACCAGGGTTCACCTGTAACAACTGAATTTATTGTGCAGGACAAAGAACAAAGGTACTTGAGCATGCGCAGTAACTACTCTAAGCCACGTAACAGAAGTCTAAACTTAAGCTTCAGCTCTAAAATGTGTGTCTTGCTCTGGGAAGGCCTTTCTTTGCGATTCTGTGTGGCCACTGTCTGTCATCCCCATCCTGCTTTGTTTCCTTGGGGCCATCACTTTAATTTGCCAAGTCCCTTGGAGAGAAAGTCATTCCTCCTCCAAATGCACCGCAGGAACAGTTAGCAGGACCCACCTTCTTCAGACTGCCTTTAGGCAGTACAGGGGGAGTGCTGCCTCGCTCTGCCCTGGGTCCCTGGGTGTGCTAAGGAGCTACTGGGCAAGTAGCGGATAAACTGACTGTTATGGCTGGCAGCGGATTACTTGTCTTCCCTGAAGTGGATGAGTTAGGGATGACAGGTAGCCTAGAAATTGTCCTCCAGCAGGCTTGGAAGGGTGGACTGCAGTCCTTTCTTCTTACAACCGGATTGGCTTGTACTTCAGGGTGAAGACCGTCAAACTTCGCTAGGTGATGAGGAAGAAGCTTGTTCAGCGAGACAGCTTCCTTCATCACCAGGTGGGATTTGTAGCTGAGAATGAGCTAGGAGTGACACTCCCATAAACTCCTTCAGGTAAGAGATCAGGAGTCCGATGTGTTTAGGTGGCTTGTTTGGGAGGTGCTATAGCAACCCAGCTGTATGGTCACTATAAGATAGATTAATCTGAGCAAAGAAGGTAGTTTGAAGTAAGGAGTGCTTGCATGGTCCCTCTCTTGGCAAGCATCTTAGGACAGTAATATTTCTAAAATCTAGAGAATTGTCTCAGGTGACTTCAGGGCTCATACTTGGGCTACGGATAAGGCAGGACAAAAGCAGAATTCAGCCTCTCATGTCGGGGCTCAGATTTGTAACTCAGTAAGCCTTCCCTATAAGCCAAAGGTGTGTGCTAGGGGTGGACAATGTCTTGTACTTGTCTCTCTGACTACACTGAAGGTGTGTTGGAGAGTTTGGCCCACACACGATTCAGTCTGTAGCGGTGACAGGCCAGGTCAGTGGTCTTAGACTGGCAATCCACACATGAAACCAACTTTTGCACACTAAAGATGCAGGAAGAGCGTCAAATTTTTTTTGAGTGGATGCTATGGGGTAAAACTGAACACAGGGAATTTCCTGTAAATGATAAGAACATGAGCGTTGACTCCAGTAAATGCCCTTGGCCAGGAAATGGTACTCATGCGTGTTAGCAGGGATGAATAGATCCTCATAAGGGGTTCTTTTTTCTATAATAGCTACTTTCACTTGTCATAGCCTGGTATCATGGACTGGTGTTACATTGAATGATTCTCTGGGACTGGGAAAAGTCCTAGGTGGTATAGAACCACAGAATGGTAGGGAGTGGAAGGGACCTTCAGGGATCATCTAGTCCAGCCCCCCTGCCAAAGCAGGTTCGCCTACAGCAGGCTGGACAGGAATGCATCCCAGGTGGGTTTTGAATATCTCCAGAGGAGACTCCACAACCTCTCTGGGCAGCCTGTGCCAGTGCTCTGAACCTGGAACAGCCTCACCTTCTCGCTCTCTTTCTGTGTTGGGAGAGTGATGCTAGAAAACACCCAGCTCCTTCAGTGTGCCACATCTGATAACTTGTTGTTTTGCCTAATCCAGTTAGTACAACTACTGCCTGAGCATTTGTATGGAAGGCAGTCCCCGTCTGCTGAGTTACACGAGGGAAGGCTGCAAAGCAGAATCAGTAACTATTCATATCAGTGTGCTTCGCTAAGAGAATGTATATTATTACTGTGGCCGTGTTACGGTTCTCTGCTGCCTCTGGATGCTTTAACTAGAATCTGGGACCAAAGCTTTGACCTCTGTCAGGTGAACTTTGCAGTTTTTCTGGCAGATGCCGCAGCCATGTGTCAGAAATGCAGAGGGGCATTATATTTTCTTTTTTTCAATGGTTTCAGAAAATAGCAGAGGCCTGTGTTCCAGGCTCCGGCACTCTCATTGTTACGAGCCTGCAGGTAGTCTGCACCAGAAACCAATGTAGGTCTGCAGTCTAAAGGAACTGCTCTTTAATTAGCTGGAAGGTCTGTTCCTGTGCCCACTCACTGCAGTGGAAATGGGAAGTTAAAACTTCAGAAGTGGTACGCTTTCTTCTCGTATCCCCAGGGAAGACGTTGTCCAGGCTTGCCTTGGGTATGCTGCAAGGTTCCTTCACTGCTACGGCTTCGAGCGGAGGGTGGCGTAATATCTCTGATCAGCTCTGTCTTAAAACATCACTCTTATGGTGGAGGAAAGATTAACTTCCATTTGATTATGCTCCTCTGTGTGCAGGCTGTGGTGAAAAGCCTAGGTCAAGGTGTGGTGTTGGGAGGAAATTGTTGCTCAGCTGTAAAGGTGATCTACACTGCTAGTAAGCTTGTTTTTTTTTCTCTGAAAGAAGCTGACCTTGGAAGAAAAAAAATAAAATAGTAGTGAAGCACTGCAAAACTGTGCTGAGTGCCTCTCTTAGGTAAGAAGCACTTCTGCTTCCCAGGGCTAAATCTTACACCCCCAGCGTGAAGTAAGCTGGCTTACGTAAGTTGATCTTCCTTTATGGTATACATGTCAAAACGTAAATACTTTTCATCAAGACAATGCATTCCAGTGTTACCGGTTTCTGGCATAACTGGCTGCTCTAAACAACGCTGGCTGAAGCACTAAGGACATAAGGCAGTACACATCAATAATCCTTTTTTTAAAAAAAAAAAACAACAAAAACCCAAAAAGCCTTCATACCCAGGTATGTTTAGTCTCATTGGCAAAAATCATAATGCCCATTAGCATGTTCATTAAAAAGCCTAGGTGGTGTCTGTAGCATAGCTTTCAGGGATGGGTACTGCTTACTCCTATTCTGAGCTTGCCCTACAGTGTGATGCCTGGGCAGCAGAGACTGGGTTCTGGCTACTGGTTATTACACTGGTGGAAGCAGCTGGAGAAATAGTTATGTACGCAGAATTTTCCATTAATCAGAGGAAAAAGTCCTACACAGATGGTATATAGGATAGATTACGGCTAGTAATCCTTTTGTGTCCTAGAAGATTAAGGATATCCTGGTGTAGCTGCAGTCAGCTGACCTTTTTTTATTTAAATGACTGAAAATTCTTGATGCAGTTCTGCAGAGGACCAAGGCTCTTCCAGAAACCATGAACGGTGCGCTGTGAATGTTTGTTAAAGGAACGGTTTAAGTCCAGCCCCAGTTATAAATTTACAGGAACTTAACTTTGTGCCATGTAAACAGCAGCAGCTACAAGATGGCTAAGAGATCACCTGCTAGACGGCTCCATCAAATCTAACAGAGGTGTAAGAGAGCTGAATTTTATGAGGAGGTAAAGTGAGTGTCATGTGAAGAAATGAAGGGTTTCTGAATCCTGCTCTCTGGGTCACCCCAGAAGGTGAAGATGAATGCTTCGGTGGAAGAAGAGGACAGCTGCATGCTCTGAATTTTCTGGCATGGATCTGTATGAGGATTACAAATCGCCCTTCGATTTCAATGCTGGAGTGAACAGAAACTATCTTTACCTGTCGCCTAGCATAAACCTTTCTCCACCTGGATCACCTACACTGGCAAAGTCTGGTAACTTCCTTCTCTTTCGTTTTCAAAACCTCTACACGGAAAGCTTAGTGATTAATATCTGTAAAAAGGAACTTCTCAAATTAAGAATCTATACAATTTGGCTGAAACGCAGATGTAAATGAAGGTAAAAGTTGACCTGCTGTTAACTCTGGTAGTTTATTAGTTTCGGTGTGTCCTGTAGGTAATATCTCATGTGCTGTGCATTTACCAGCTTTACCTTATTTGTTAACTCAGTAGAAAGGAGGTTTGAGGGGAAAAAATGAAGTGAGCAAAAAAAACTAGGAACAAAAGGGCAGCTTCTGCAAGATTGGAGTAATTTGACTGGTTTGACTACTAGCTTTTTTGTGGGGGGAGGTAGGAATTGTGTACTTAGTGTGACTTCATAACTCTGGGTAGTCTAACATCTGCTCTTGCCTTAGTACTGAAAATATCACTGATTAATGAAAATGCTCTCTAAAACCTTTACTCTGTTCCACCTAGCATTAAAGTGCTGTGAATCTTACGCCTGCAGATACTGACTGTACTTGCGCTCCCCTGAAGTGGCTGTTGCACGCTGTGCTGCGGCAGCATCTGTCTAGTGCTTAACCCTACTAATTTCTAGCTGGTGACCTGTTGTACAGAACACCTACAGTTGTGCCTCCCAACACATCCTAGTCTGGTTTTACCACCTTTCCTTTCTAGTCCGTGCTGCTGGATGTGATCTTCCAGAGTAATTAAAAATAGAGAAAGCTGAGCCCTACTTGGGGTGTGACGAAGCAAAGCTGCAAAGGTGTTGACTTTTCTTTTTGTTGATGGGCTCATTCTTTAAAATAGTAAAGAAACGTGCATCACTTTGGGAACCTCTGTGCGAACTAAACCAAACCCCTCCGCCAACACGATGAGCTCGGGGCCTCTGGGAACAGTGGTGAGCTTTCACTTCTGCAATTGCTACATCTCCCACCTCTTCTAAAGGGGAGGGAGCAGTCCTCTCTATCTGGTGATGGTGCGTCACCATAAGCACCAGGCTTTGCTGGGCTTTTTTTTTTCCTCTTTCATTCACTTTGAGTGAATATATGATTAGTGTTTGGGAGAAGCCCAAGAACTTTCTCCTCTGAGTTGAAGAAATATGTCTCACTTTGGATTTTTCACTGAGACAAATGGGAAGCACTTAAACTTGATCTTTCTTGTGTATTGCAAAATAAATATCCTCTGTAGCACTGTACATTACTCAAATGTTGGACTGATCTTATAATCTTGTAACAGCTTGTTCTCCTGAACTCTAACAAGTGCCTGTTTTCTTTAGCTTTGCCAACTGTATAGTGATAGCCAAAATGCGCATTCTCAGTGTGTGACACAGAATATATCCTTCTAAAGATAAAGCCTTGTGAAGGCTAACCCTTCCCCACCCCAAAGGCTGCTCATCTGAAATGACCAGTACTTCCTTAAGCTGCTGATGTTTACTGCTAACCTTGGAGTTGAGGTCAGAAAGAGGTAGGAACTTCTGGTCAAAATAGAGCATGAACTTGGGTTGAAACCAACCAAAGCAAACCTCAAACCAGAAAGCCTGAGCGTTAGTTGAATTACTCTAATGTTTTGCCTTCTCTGGCAGAATAGTAGGGACTTCAGTGCTGTTCCCCTAAACGTGATCTATGGAATCCTAACCAACTAACTTCTTCATATCTGTATTTGGTTCATTTAAGTAGATCAATAAACTGCTGGGATAATATATTAATCTTAGAAATACAGACACCTAAAACCTGACCTTAAAACTAAGTAAGTTTTCCCAGTAGTAGATGTCTTCCCATGTTTTTTTTCCCCAAATAGAATTTTTGAGATGTAAAATGCTCAGCTAAACTTGATTATAGCAATGGGAGTACCAAGCGACTGAATTTTAAGTCCTTTGCAACTCTAAAGATGCAAGAGAACTAATGTAACGAAAGGTAACAAGTTGGAAGCCAATAACAACAGTTCTGCTGGTGAACAGAGGCGACCACAAGTGAGAAATGCTCTGTTAGTAACAGATCGAGCCGAAGTATTTCCATCTGTTGGCTGGCTGCTATTTCCCTGGTTTCCTGCCCCACACTCCGCAAAAATATCGAAGGTGGGCTGTGCACCTTTCCTTATGAAGCTTGCTCAAAGCTGGGATCTTACTGTCTGTCAGCCCTAGTTTATGGGGTATATTTGGGTTGTAGCCGTGCCATTGTGGAGGTCTGTGGGTTGTTATCTGTGTAGACAGCTGCTCCTTGGTCAGGCTGCCTAGCACGGCCTTCCCGTAGCACAGATGAACACTGTGTCCTGCAAGTGTTGAAGTGAACTGAGGAATGGGAGCAAAGGGAGCAGAGAAGTGAACAGTAACAGGGGATGAGAGGGGAGGTGCCAGAATAGAGACTGATGGGAAGGTGTTTTATACTTCAAATGGAGCTAAAGGAAAAGCAATGAATAGGAGGGGAGCAGAAGGTGAGGAGACGAGAGGAAGGCGTGGTTAGATCTACAGGGTGAGGTATGGAGGACTCTTGAGTAGCAGTGATTGCCTGGAAGATGTAGAAATGGGAAGGGGAGGAGAGATCATTCCCTTGCTTCTTAGCATTGTGTCTTAAATTCAATGTAGGCAATAAGCAGTGCAAACTCCCTTAAAACATCAGTTTTCCAAAGAGAAGGTACATTCCCAAAACAGAAGCAATTGCTGTGGGAGACAATCCAGCATGTGTTCCTACTGCTGGATTCACTTGATCTATTTTTGGTGAGATAATCCAGATGACTCTTCATAACCAGATTGAACAGACTTTCAGCTGGATGTGCTAATGCTCTTGCAGTCAGTGTCATCTTTGGTGCTTGCAAACTTTCTGAAATGGCTTTAGGTATGGTGTTCTTAAATGTTTGATGTTAAGGAAATAATTTTTGTTTTATACATCAACATATCTGATTGTGAGACATGAGCTGTAATCTCTTTTTTTTTTTTTTTTGGTGCTGCAGTGCTGTGCTTTGGCTTGCATGTTAGACTTGAACTTTTTTTTCTGCCCTAGATTTCTGCCAGAAAATAGTGTATTGGGAAACCTATAGGAACTACATTATGTTTGTGTAGAAGACAGACATAAATCTCTGGGAAAACATGGTAGATTTCATAAATAAATGCAGAATGGGGCTTCAGTTGCTTTCTGTATGCATCCTTCTCAGTGTACTCTGTGGTAACTTACCATTTACAAACGTTCTGCCCATGTAGCAGTGTGCTTCTAGAGGACAAGCATTCTGGACACAAATACAGGCAGAAAACATACTGTTTTGGAAAGAATTTGTGGAATGGAGCTTTGCCTGAATTCAGTAACTTGATCAAGGACAAGACCTTTTTTTTTCTTAGGCTTGACAAGCTGCTAGGAGCATGTTTCGTGGAACGCTTACAACTAACTACAGACTTGCAGAATCTTTTTTTCCCTGCCTTTTCAGTTGATTGTGACGTAGCTATTTGACATCAAGCCTCACAATAAAAATCATAGTGGTGGTCTCATTGCACGTTAATGAGTTTTTGGATTCCCAGACCAAATGGTACTGTGCAGTGGCATCAGAAGCTGCTGAAATAAGGATGGAATTTTATCTAGTTAATTACTATAGTGACGAGTAAGGGAACATTACTTAATATGTTCTCAACTTATCTGAATTGTGTATTTATATACATATATATATATACACATACACACACTCTCACTCTCTGTCCTTACAATCAATCCCCGTTTTTTTTTCCTGTTTTAAGATTTTTATTTCATTTATTTTTTACTATCTATAAACCTATTGTACCTCTTGATTCCCAGAACTAATTCTGTATTTCACAACCATTGCAGCATGGAGTCTTTCTGCAAACCGGTCTCTTTGCGAATTAGAACAGGATTTCTTAATTTTGGCAAACTGTATGTTTAAGTGTAAGCTACAAAGATTCAAAATGAGAAATCTTTTGCTCAAAACCTATTTGTCGCATTAAAAGACGTTTAAAGTGGTCTTACTGCAAACACTAAGGAGTAAGAATAAATGAATCTTTAAAGTGAGCCCATCATAGTAATACAAATAATATTGTTTTCCTTCCTTTCCCTGAAGCTGTGAAGGTGAAAGTTGGGGAAGACCACAGGGATGTTTGCTATTCATACAGAGGAGTTTGGCAGAGTTTTGTTTTCTGGATTTGGAAGGGGAAGAGGCAGCAGTGTGAGTGCATACACATCCTCATCAGTCCCTTCTCAGCGCTCCACCGCTTTGTCTGAAATCATAGAATCATAGAATGGTTTAGGTTGGAAGGGACCTTGAAGATCATCGAGTTCCAACCCCCCTGCCACAGGCAAGGATACCTCTCACTAGACCAGGTTGCCCAAGGCCACGTCCAGCCTGGCCTTGAACACCTCCAGGGATGGGGCTTCAACAACCTCTCTGGGCAACCTGTTCCAGTGCCTCACCACCCTTAAAGTGAAAAACTTCTTCCTAATGTTTAATCTAAACCTGCCCTGTTCCAGCTTAAAGCCGTTCCCCCTCGTCCTATCACTACATGCCCGTGTAAAAAGTCCTTCCCCAGCTCTCCTGTAGGCCCCCTTTAGGTACTGGAAGGCCGCAATAAGATCTCCCCGGAGCCTTCTCTTCTCCAGGCTGAACAGCCCCAACTCTCTCAGCCTCTCCTCATAGGAGAGGTGCTCCAGCCCTCTGATCATCCTCGTGGCTCTCCTCTGGACGCGCTCCAGCAGGTCCATGTCCTTCTTATGTTGGGGACTCCACAGCTGGATGCAGTACTCCAGGTGGGGTCTCACGAGAGCAGAGTAGAGGGGCAGAATCACCTCCCTTGACCTGCTGGCCACACTTCTTTTGATGCAGCCCAGGATACGGTTAATGATGGCTTTTTGTTCCCAAGCTCCTTTTCTGAGCTTCTTATCTGCCTTATTGTCCAGGTGCAAAACAGCAGCTTACTTCTAGTTCCACGGTACCTGCGACTTTGTAGCCACAGTGGTCCCAGTTACTAGGGACAGAGAGGTTGAGCAGGGTACGGGGGAAGAGTTCATACTTGCAGTGCAAGCCTTTTCTCTGCTGTTGCTGAGCTTGCTTGTTGCCATGACTGCTCCCAGTATGGGCATTTTTTTAATCTGATCCAGAGAGCAGTGAGGGAGGGATCCTCTGCATTGGTCTTGAGCACTTCCAGAGTTGCTGTCGTGCGATCGGAGAGAGCAGAGAGCTCATCAACTCCTGGGCAGAGGTTGTGTAGGAATTGCTTTTTGGGATGTAGCATTCTGCGCCTTGGTTTCTGTCAGAATAGTGGGATGCGTTGTTCTCAACATGTTCCCAGTCTCCTATTATAGCAGCCATTGCAATTATATTGAGGTTTAATACAACTTGATGGGACAAAACAGCCAGTAAAACGCCTCTGGTTTCCTGTATGCCGTAGTACTTGGGGAGCGTGACTTTGGTGTCCTCTCACCAGTTTTCTTTGTGCAGTGGCACAAAAGGGCTGTATGTTAACGTTAATTGCTATCTAGCAGACACGTGATGATCTGACTTTTGATGGTTTATTCACTTCAAGGGCTGCTGAGAAGTGACTCTATACCTGAGGTTGGAGAGGATGCTGCTGCTACAGTTGGTATGGCAGAAACGCTCTCAGAAGAAGAACAGGATGAACTAAGAAAAGAGCTTGCTAAGGTAAATCTCTTGCAAATAGCTCTTAAACTGGTTTTGAGAATGAAAATCTGGGATAATGCTGTCTTTGAACATACAGTTAATGCTTTGCATATTTATTCTGTGAGTGTTTAAAGCCGGGTATAGCACTGCTGTGTATTGCAGGGAGGGAAAGGGAAGGTGTCAAGGAGAAAAGAACAGCCAGTTCTAGATATGGGGAATTAAGCTGGAGGTGCTGAGTGTACAGATCTTAAACCAAGATGCATAAATGCCTAACCCTTTTGTTTTTTCCTCAAGTGAGAAGGAGGTAAATAAGCTGTCAATGAGAACATGGTTGGAAGCCAAACCCAAGCATTGTCTCAACTGATGTGGAGTAACTAAAGCTGTTGTTTTCATGAAGGATGCTTCGTAGTAATATCCATGTAGACACTGCTTTGCTAATGTCTAACCACGTAACTATTCTTGTCCGTAGTTCATATAGCAGAAATTTTTTTAAGAGCGAGTTAAAGTAGCACTCTATTGTGGTTTGGGTTCTCAAACCAGGACACACTCTTAGAAGAACAGTCAAATATTCAAACCTGATACATGCATTTCAAAAGTTGTCAAGTCAGAATTGCTAGTCTTTTTTCTTTTGTAGCTCTATCTGACTTTAGGACCCTAATAAAAGACACTAACTTAAGCCTAAGGTTGGCAAATAAAAGTTAGCTAGAAATAAGCACATTTAATGCAGTCTTGGTTTTGGTAGTCCTGAGTATTATTTCATGCCAAACCAATCACCTGAAGATACTGTGGGAAATCTGGTCCTGCTAGGGTACGTCATGCTGGACTTCAGACAGGTATCCAGAACAAAGGTGCATTGAAGATATTGGTATTTCCTTAAAGGAGCTTAAATGAGTGGGCAGCCTGATACTCTAAAGTAAGTCCAATCCGGATGAGGAAGTAGGGTTGGATGTATGCTTTCGGCTTTGTACATATGGCCTTAGTACCTCTGTAATGTCTATATAGCCCACAGAATGGCATCATAAAACTGTTTTGATATTTCTGATCATGATTTGGTCATGCTTCTGTGAGAGGCTTAAGTGATCATCTGTGTAAAGAAGGAAGTATACAAACAATACTTTTTCTAGTTGCTGAACAGGTGCTGTGTTTTTGTTGTTGGTTTTTTGTTTGGTGTTTTTTTTTTTTTTTTGTGTTGGTTGGTGTGTTTTTTTTTTTAAACTGCTCAGTCTGCCACCATTTCCACCCCTACTCTGGGGAAGGCACTCCTGTGGCTGGATCCAGCCTGCAGTTGCTGGCTTAAGCCACAAAAGAACATTTCTGTTCAAGCAAGGAGACAAAACTTGTGTGTGGATCAGACATGCTCTAAGCTTCCTGATACTGGTCATGCATTGGTATCTCTTCTGACGTGGAAGGAGAATACAGGCTTGGCAATTATCCCAGGTTTGACTAATCTTCAAGCTTCACATAGGCTAATGTTGTCTAAAGGTAATGATTTCTAACTATACAGTCTCTTAGTTACCAACTTCCTTGTGCGTATTCCAGTAACAGAGTTAGCTGCAGGTAGATTACTTTCTCACTAGTTCTTGCTGTAGAATATGCTGGAATTCCCTTTTAGTATTTAGAAACAACTGTGAGGCAATGTTAAAAATGCCTTATCCCTCCCATTACTCATGCCTAGTAGTTGTTTTAATAAATACATAGTTAAATGGCTGGGTATATCACTTATTAACTTACCTCTCATCAACTCTGCTGCCACAGGTGGAAGAGGAAATCCAGACACTC
This sequence comes from Pluvialis apricaria, assembly GCA_017639485.1. Taxonomy (NCBI): domain Eukaryota; kingdom Metazoa; phylum Chordata; class Aves; order Charadriiformes; family Charadriidae; genus Pluvialis; species Pluvialis apricaria. The sequence goes on along the minus strand of CM030008.1, from coordinate 138,104,425 downwards.
TCACAAGTGCTAGCTGCCAAAGAGAAGCATCTAGCAGAAATCAAGAGAAAGCTGGGAATTAACTCATTACAGGAACTAAGGCAGAACATTACCAAAAGCTGGCAAGACGTTACATCAACCACAGCGTATGTATCAGTGAATGATGATTGTCTCGGCTGTTGAGGTGACAACTATGTAGTTCTTGTCAAGTTTAAACCATCTGTTCTTGTGAAATGAGATGAGTGTAGATAACACAAAGTCAAGTGGCACCACAACTTACCTGGATAAATCATCATGGATTTCTTTCAAGAAATCTTTCTTTCAATCTTTCTTTCTTTCTTTCTATTAGCCATATCATCTCATGCAAAGTAAGAATGATTGAGCATAATATGGGCAATTCTAATACACTTTTTGTCTGACAGATGTGAGGATACCATTACTGAGATACCAAGGTGTCTGTAGTCTGACAGAATACCCTTATTTTCCAGCCTGAAAAATTGTTGTAAACTGAGCTCATGCAGGAAGAGTGTCACAGTTAATGTTCTTGCCAAACTCAGCTGTTAGCTTAAGGTCTAGAGTGAAATGCCTTCTGCAATTAATGACTACATAGAATGTAAGAGGATGTACCTCAAACTTTTTATTGTGAAGTTTATCAACAAAACTGTTTGGTATAAGATTTTATACTATATGCTTGGCACAAAAAATTAGACCTCCGTTCTTTTTCAGTGTGTGTGCATGGATTTTTTTTTTGTTCGGTTCTTTTTAAGTCCTACAATAGCAGAAAGCATCTGTTCTGGGAGTAGGGTAGTAGGTGCATGTTGGTGAACCTCATCTGAAGTCTGAGGTAACAGGGGTTGGGCGGAGAGGAACCTTATGAAATTCAAGAAGGGCAAGTGTAGGGTACTGCATCTGGGGAGGAATAACCCCATGCATCAGTACAGGTTGGGGGCTGACCTCCTGGAGAGCAGCTGTGTGGAAAGGGACCTGGGAGTCCTGGTGGACAACAGGATGACCATGAGCCAGCAATGTGCCCTGGTGGCCAAGAAGGCCAATGGCATCCTGGGGTGCATCAAGAGTGTGGCCAGCAGGTCGAGGGAGGTCATCCTCCCCCTCTACTCTGCCCTGGTGAGGCCGCATCTGGAGTACTGTGTCCAGTTCTGGGCTCCCTGGTTCAAGAAGGACAGGGAACTGCTGGAGAGGGTCCAGCAAAGGGCTACAAAGATGATTAGGGGACTGGAGCATCTTTCTTATGAGGAAAGGCTGAGGGACTTGGGGCTTTTTAGTCTAGAGAAAAGAAGACTCAGGGGGGATCTTATTAATGCTTATAAATACTTAAGGGGAGGGTGCCAGGTAGATGAGAAGAGTCTTTTTTCAGTGGTGCCCAGTGATAGGACAAGAGGTAATGGGCACAAACTGGAGCGCAGGAAGTTCCATCTTAACATGAGGAGGAATTTCTTTCCTTTGAGGGTGGTGGAGCACTGGCACAGGCTGCCCAGAGAGGCTGTGGAGTCTCCCCCTCTGCAGACATTCAAAACCCACCTGGATGCCGTCCTGTGCAATGTGCTGTAGGTGTCCCTGCTGTGGCAAAGGGGTTGGACTTAGATGATCTCCAGAGGTCCCTTCCATCCCTGACCATTCTGTGATTCTGTGGGTGCTGTAGCCAGAAGGGACTGCAATGGCTCAATATAATCTCTTAAGTGACTTGTCCATTTAACGCCAAAGTTGAAATATACCTTCGTGTTTCATACAAATTTACATACGCTAAAAGGTTTCTTATGTGTTCTATTAAAATAACTACAGGCTTAATTTTGTTTGAACACAGATACAAGAAAACATCAGAAACCCTTTCTCAGGCTGGTCAGAAGGCTTCTGCTGCTTTTTCATCTGTTGGTTCAGTCATAACCAAGAAGTTTGAAGACGTCAGGTAGGTTTCTTTCACTTTTCCCAAGTAGTTGCATTTTTGATTTAAGCAGGTGGTCACCGAAATAAATTTATGCTGTTAACGTACCTAGCACTTCTAAAAGTTAATCTATCAAGAACCCTCAGCATCTGTTTTAGGAGAGCTGAGTGACTTGCTGCAAAATCTGCTTGTATGTCCTCACTGATGCAGAAGAGTTCTGTGGTGTGTATTTTATATATGCAAGAGAAGCAACATATGCTATTACCTCCACTGCTTTTCTTATTTTTTTTCATAGGACTGCAGGTGGCAGCATCTCTGCCTGCCTCTGTGTGATGCACGTAGCGTTGTCATTTCTGTTCTCTAACTTTCTCAGCTTGTGGAACACTACATTTAAACAACTAATGTCTTTAACTGTGGTTTGGTTTTGTTGTTGGCTTTTTTGTTGTTTATTTTTGCCTTGTGTGTGGATTCCTTTCAGGTGTGTTTTATTTCCTTGTAAGCTGTTCTACCTAATAGTAGTGGCTTGATTTTATTACTTTTTTTTAATATTTGGCACTTTTTAATTCTTAAATATTGGCATACAACACATCTTGACTTTGTGTCAAATGACACAGCCCTTCATGTAAATTAGGTAAGTTTGGTGGTTATTTGTAGCACTATTGTGAGCTGCATGCAGAACTCCTCCTGGATGCAATCCAAACACATGCTTAGCTTACAATTCTTTGATTACATAATTTTTACTACTGGAATATATACAACCACTCATCTCTGCTTGTAACTTGTTGTGAATGGTGGCTTAAACTTATTTTTCAGTTATTGGACAAATAAAAAGTCACATTCTAACAGAATATTGCTTCAGTGTAATAAAATCAGCCCTCTGTTTTAAAGTGCTGCCATTAACCTCTTTCTTGCTTTTTGAAGTCTAGTGAGAAAACACTTTGAGGTGCAGCTACACAGTTACATATTTTTCCTCAGATTTATCAGAACTTCCTTTTCTCTTTAATGCTTACTCTGGCATTGTGCAGACTACAGGCATTTTCACATTCCTTTAGGTAAGGTGGGCGAAAGAATTGTTTCTGAAACTAAGCATGTAGTCAGACTGTCTCCATTAAAACCTTTAAATAAGTTTTGTCTGTAAAAGGTAATTTCTTTTTTTTTCTCCGGTGTTAGTTAATGTAAAACTGAAGCGCTTTTAATGTCAGGGAAGGTGTTTCTTCATGTTCACCTGGTAACTACCCCAGAACAAGAAATCTTGAGAATACATCATAATGAATTAGTCTCTCTTCCTTATCAGACAGAATCCGTTAAAATGATTCTGCAAGGCTTTTTGTAAAGAGACAGAATATGGTTTTGAGGTCAATGGCATGCAGAATTCCTCCTTCTTTTTGTTTGTACAGTGTTTTGCCTTGACAGAGTAGAAATTTTCCTTTTTTTGTGTCTATTACAATGGTTGTTTAGCATTGTGACTCTAATCAAATCACTAGAGTCTAAATGTAAAATAGTTTATGCATTCTCTGTTCATAGTTTGTGCAGTGGAACAGCCCTTACCTTTGAGTTGATTACTTTAGCAGCTCCAGACACTGAGTGTTTTAGCTACCTTGTCTGCATTGCCTTTTATCTACCTAGTCTAAGCAAATGTTCAATGTTAAGTTTTCAGTACTTAAAGTTCCTGTGCAGCAACTTCTGTCCATTCCCTCTCATCCTGTCTGTGCACGCCTCTGAGTCTGGCTTCATCTTTTCTGTATTCTCACACGAAGTAGCTAAAGACAGCAGTAGGATCTCTATAAAGACGTAGGGATCTAGCTCCTAGACTCTTGACTAGGAGCTATAGCTCCAGGGGCAGTGCCTGGGGAGGAGATGGGCAGAGGCACGGGATGCTATCAGAACGCAGACTGTGAAGTGAGCTCAGTTTGCTCTAGTATAAGAATAGCAGCCTGTCCGAAATACCTCCCGTTTAGCATCAGTAAGACAAAGGGAGCCTGGAAGATGTCTCTGTACCTTTTGGATGCAGCGCTTGTCTGCTCACTTAACAGGGTTCATCTGTCTTCCTTAAGGCTGTGGGGTTCCCCTACTAGTATTAGACTACTGCATTTGACAAGGACAAGCACAGACTTACAGCTCTCTTGTGGCTTCAGGAATTTAGTACCTCAAAATAAGCATCCTAATTAATCAAGTTAGTGGCTAGGTGGGTGTTGAGTATTCTCTGTCAGAAACTGGGCCACTGGGCGGGAACATAACAGGGCCAGAGGAGTCCACACTGTTGGTGTGCTTCTCAGGGAGAATCGTGGCAATGGAAATCCAAGGTATGGTTACAAATTCAGGAGCAGCTGGGTTAAAAAAAAAAAAAAAGTGGGAAGAATTAGTGCTGTTCAAGATCTTAGTTGCACTTAAACAGGAGATTAAAAATCGTTGAGTTTTTTGCTTTCATGAGGACCAAGTTCACCTGGGATTCAACCAATGAATTCAGGTCCTGGGGTAGTGTAACTCCAGTGGTGTCTACTTTCAAGACTGCACAAGTCTGAACTTTAGAAAGTTTTAGATACTCAAGTTCTTTCCTGGAAATGAGAATCAGTGGGCCTGATACTTGAACAAATACTGAATATGCAGGTGCATTTTTATTCTTGAACTCTTACGTGGCTTCTTCATCATGGCTTTGCTTTTCTTGTACTGTTTTATCTTGGGGATTTCTCACTGTAATGGCATGATTTCTTCTGTCTTGGGCTATTTCCACATGTTCTATGCAGCAAACATCACATGCAGGTCTTCATTCTTGCACTGCAAAGTGATTTTGGAGGGAGTTGCGAAAGGGAGTAAGGCAGCTGGTGGAGCTGTGAACTTGGAAAGTACTGAAATAGCGAGGAAGAGAGAGGACTGGTAGTGCTAAGTCAGTGCATTATTGCTTCCGTTTTGTGTTTGTTATGCTGAAAATTAACTCTGTTCCTTCTTAGGTTTCTTTGAATACTTTTATTCTCCTTCATAAGAATGTCTTGAACTTTTGATGAGCTAGCCATCTTTGTGTAGGCAACATTAGTATTATATGCAACAAAACCCCAACAACCGAGCAGTAGTACCAAGATGTAGTGCTCTGCAAACTCCCTGAGTAATCATGAGTCCTCTTGCACTGCATCCATATTATGGAGCAGAAGTCCTCATCTTTGCCCTGTTCTGAGATTGCACAATAATTTTGCTTGCTTTGAAAATTTGATAGGATCGTGGACTTCATGATCATTTATCAGCATATCAGCTGGAAACCTGTTAACAAAAGCAACTAACTAGTGCTTATGCGCTCTTAAGCCCAAAAGAATCTGTTAAAATTTGTTCTGCAATGAACATGGAACCTTTTTGCTTCTGTGAATGTATCTTCCATTGTGCTGAAATGCTAATTGGAGTTTTGGAGGTGCACCAAATGTGAGAGTGGGGTTTTTTTGATTGTGTTCACCCCACTTCCTCCCCCTGCCCCTGCAATTGCCTGGGAAGTATTCCCCTGAAAGACCTCATAAAGCCCAGTCAAAATTCAACATTCCAAATATAGTTATGAAAAACAGTGACCATCAGTTTTTCTAATTTACTATTGTGGTATTTGACAAGAAATGTTTAACATCTAAGACTAATTTGTATCAAGAGTAAACAGGGACTTTTCTAGAATATGGAACTAAATTAGATTCCAGATGGTCTTGAAGTTATTTGGGAGCTCCTTAATCCATATCCAGTCACCTTCTAAGAGCAGGTGTGTGTTGTCACTAAACAAACAGTAACTGTATAGCAATACTGGCAGGTTACAGAAATCTTCCATGAATTTCAGAACAGGGTTGAGCCTAGGACTTTCTCCCTGTCCCCAGCATAAACGTGACCTTGAATATAGATTGATGTGACTGCTTTCGCTAAATAATTTATGTTGACCAGTAGATAATTTGTATCGATGAGTATGGAAATCTTACACTGAGTTGAAATGGAAGCCTTCTGAATGTAGGAATAATTCTTTCAGTACAAAGATTAGTTGATTGATAAGACTTTTGCAGTGTTCACTTTCTACTTGATATCGTCAAAACTGTAAATGCAGCATGTCTCATTGCTTGAGAAACTTAACGAGCAGACAGACTGTTGCCACTAAGCAGAATATGTACTAACAAGCATGGCACTTGAATCTTTCTAAAAAGGAAGATGAATTGTTGCAGCTTTTGCTCTGTTGTACTTGTATGTGTGCATGGCTAAGCAATTTAAAAAAGCAAAACCAAGCAGTTACTATATAAGACTGTATAAAACTGTTTGGCTATATACCAAGTAGATAGTATCCACAAGTCAGCTCTCTCAGCCAATTTCTTCTCAGTCTGTTACTTGAACTAACTTTTCGCTTTCTTTTTTCTTAATGCTGGCATTTAGTATACGCTCCATACAACATTCAATTAGCATGCCTATTATGAGGTAATGTATGCATTATCCAGCTGTTGGGTTTATTTTTTTCATGTGTGGAATCAAGTCAAACTGAACTTAAGTCAACTAACACAAATTCAAAACAAAACCAAAAAACCCACCCAACTTTGTAATGGATTTCCTGTACTAACATATAGGATAAAATTTGTTTTATTTTTGCATAATGGTGGTGGTTATCACACATCTGGAATGTGACCAAGTGCACTTTCTTGCTGTTTGGAGAACTATAACAACTTTTCCCTGCCTGTTAGAAATGTAATATTAAATGAATCCAAGTTTAAAAGGCAATAGCCTGGCGTCTGTGTTAGAACAATGAAAGCGAGTAAAAAATACTGTGGTTTCACAAAAAGTCTTTTGCTGACTCGGAGCACTAACCTTTTCTCTCCCCTTGCTTGGCACTGTGTCCCTCCATCTCCTGAGAGAGTCTGGTTTGAGAGAGAGAGAGAGAGAGAGATATATGTCATTGTGTACTTTCCCAAATGAAAGAGTGCGGTTAAGTGTGGGTGACCTACACAGATACCAAGCAAAGGGGGATGGGAAGCTTAAGATCTCTTTTGAAAAACAAACAAACAAAAAAAACCAACCCAAACCTCCTGTCTTTCATCTTTATAATTTGTTTCCGAGTCTGCTATGAATCCTTGGGCCAGGTCTACTGAAGGCAAGCATTTTCCATCCTGCATAAAGGCAGATGAGGTGTACAAGCTATTGCACGAATTTGCAAATGGCAGTGACAGCTAGTTGGAGCATTAAGCCGCTCTTCTGACCCTAATAAATAATACACCAGCCCTCAGCATTGAAAATCCCAAGCTGTCCTGCTCTTCATATGCAGAACTTACCATTAGTAATCACAGCTGTCTCCAGCACTTAAAAGGCAAAGCAGAGTCTCCCTTAAATGTAATGTGTTAGCAGAAAATGCCACTGCAAACCACGTTTTGTTAATTGAACACATAGCCTATTAAATTAAACTAGTTTTCCTATAACAAGTGAAAAAAAAACTCTGACAAGCTTTCTTCAGCAGTAACGTACTAGGCTAACCAGAAGTGATGACTGAGCTTTTCTGAACAAATCCTTTAATCCGGAAACCGATTTGAAATCACTGGGAATAATAAGCTAAACCTAAAATACTTGCTAGTTCTCCCTTCCACGTTGTGATGAAAAATCCTATCACTGAGCCTGGCAATACTTAGTTGCCAATGATACACATGAGCTGCAACTTGAGTGTGTTTGAATTTTAGTTTTGTGGTAGTTGAGGATATCCATATCTAAACTATTTTTAGGCTACCCCTAAAACAAGGAAAGAGCCCCAAACAAACCAACTCATGTTGATATTGCAAAAAGCAACTGTCTGCTTGTTTTTTGATATTTATAGACTAACCGGATATGTTTTTAATTCTGTGGGTTTTTTTTTTAATTTTCCTAGAAATTCTCCTACTTTCAAATCCTTTGAAGAAAAAGTTGAAAGCTTAAAGGTAAGCATTATCAAAATGCCTTGGTGATTGTGGAGCTGTGGATGTGGAGAAAAGACTGAAGTGGAGTCTTGGTAGCCTGTTTTCTAATTATTGGTGAACTGTTGAAGGTGCTTAGATGACATCTTTTTAAGTACTATGGAAATGGTTTCTCTGCCTAATGATTTGAGAATAAAAAGTGGGCTTTCTGCACCTCTTACTGGAGGATGCCTTTCACTATGGGACGAACAGCTAGCTAACTTGCACAGACAGCTAGTATAACATACCTAGTATTATGTATCCAAAATCGTCTAGGCCTTTATTTCCATGCCTTCCTAAGGAGACTAGTATCCTACACAGGAGAACAGCTTGGGGTGTTTCTCTTATTTCTGGCATAAAATATGGACGGCCTTTGTACCTTAATTTAAAATTTACTCACAGAAGCTTCGAGTGCCAGAACGTTAATAGCTTCTCCAGGTAAAAAAAAAAAAATCACTTGAAAAATAACTACTACACATAGCTGGAACCAGATTTGACTTTTCTTGTGGGCACACTGTGTTGGATGAATAAGCATGCAAGCGATAGCATATGGAGCTAGGCATTCCCTTGCAAACTAATTGGCATTAACACTCCTGCCATCCCACAGAGTATATACTGTAGAGGGAAGAGAATAGGCAAACATGTTACCTGGAGAAAGTAAAATAGTCGCTATGCTCCACTAAAGATCTCGGGAATTGCTGTTGAGACTGAAAACTGTTCGAGGTTCTTTGTTGAGCAATACAGAAGCAAGTTTTAACTCGGAATGTTTCAAAGCCTAAATGGCTTGAAAGGCTGCTTACCTGTATCCATTTTTAACTGAGGCTGTGTCAATGTCCAGACTCCCTGGAATCAGGGCTGCTTCATGCTTGGTGTATCTCAAAGTCAAAGGGAGACTGCTATGTTAATCTGCTGCCGGTGATTGTTTTCTGCATGATACTTAAAGGCTTGCCTTTCGAGTATTGTGGAGGTAGCCCAGTCCTGGAAGAGCTGCTCTGCTGAAAAGAGTTTTAAACTTACTCATGCAGAGGTACTGGTTTTATACAATTAAGCACGTTTGATACGCCAAGTAACTGTGATTTTTATGTTGAGGCTCTGTCTTTGTTGTAGTCTAAAGTTGGAGGAAGCAAACCCGCCGGGGGAGACTTTGGAGACGTTCTCAACTCCGCTGCCAATGCCAGTGCCACAGAAACTATTGCAGAACAGACACAGGAGGAGACCCACTGAGATTCCTGCCTCTGTCCTGCTACCCACTGCCAGATGCTGCAAGCAAAAACTAAGCACACTTGTAACATTCTTTGCGCTCTTTCCACCAGATGTGCTTTTATTTAGCACGTAGCTATTTTACCAGATTAACTGATACCAAGCTTGTTCGTGGGTTCAAAATATTTTTGAAACTAAAATACATTGTTTGGGGTTTTGTGTGGGAAGGGGAATTTTTATGCCTTTCAAGCATTTAAAGGACTTTTTCTGTAATTTGAAGGCAACCTTTAAAATATAGCAATGAAAAAACTCTTTTGAGAAGTTAATTATAATGTACATATACTGTGGATACATAATTTCTCTTGAATCTGTAACTACTGCTCAACTTAATCATTATGAATCTACTGCTGCTGCCAAACTGAAGCTTCTTACTTCACTCCCTTGTGATTATTTCAGTTAAGCGTTGCCTGCATGGGACACCAGACTAGGAGGATCACTCCCGGCTAAAGAAAGGACTTCTGCTTCAGCAGGCTTTAAACAAGTTATTCATAGTGGGATTACACATGGGTAGGAATGTACTGCCTTACTAGCGTGTTCCTCATACAACAGATGCGGATAGGGTAACACGTAACATCTAAAAACTTACTGATTTGTCTGTGGATTATCTGCCTAGGAAACTTCTGACCATCGCAAATGGAAGCAAGATGCTTCGTAGTGCTGGTTTGGTTCAGTTACAATAATGTTTTCAGTCTTGGTTTTTTGTACATGATGTTAATGTGATAAGATACTCTTCTGAACTTTTGATCAGTCGTGAATAGGTTCATCTTAATTCACACGTGGTGGTGTCACGTTTACCCTAACAAAGCATGGAGTGTAAGAGAGAGCCTGAGCACAGAAGAGGTTCTTTTTTAGGCATCAAGAGAATTGCTCTCAAACGCTAACGTTGTTTCCCTTGTGGTCTGACCATCGAAAACATCTGCTACACCATCTTATTTTTTTTTACGTGTGAAAAGCCTGTACTGCTAGCACCCCTGTTCCTGTTTAAGACCCCAAAAATCTGTTTTGAGAGGTGCACAGTGTCATACCACAGCATAGCTCTCTTACAAGATCTGTAACATTCTTCTACATGTTGCTTTATCTGTTGTACTCTTCAGATACCTTGTGTTTTGTATGTTTCTGGCACATGGTGTGGGTAAGGTTCGAACTTCTGGCAAGTGTTCATCACCGTACTTAGAACTGGAAACAAGTTTTGAAACGTTTGTGTGACATCCATGAAACTTCAACTGCCACAGATGTCTGGAGGAAAAAAACTTGGCTCCTGACAACCTTGTTAGCATGTCAGATACAGTATATATGCTTAATTACATGTGAGAAGCTTAATAAAACCTGTATATGAGGAATGTATTGTCTTGTGGGTATGGAGGATTATCTAAATAAGAAAGAAATGTTTATTTCTAATTGAAATGGTCCTTTAAGTTTGTTTTCACATTAGTGCTGATGCATACGACTGCGGTAGGGGGAAGCTTGGCATTTGTAAAGACGGGGCCTAGGTTGACTTCTGGGGGCGTACATAAAATTAAACGGCCCTGACTACCTTGGGGAGTTCAGAAAATGGGTTGAGATGTGCCCTCAGCCTGACAGCTCCCCCTTAACGAAGCAATGGAGACCTGGATGGCGCAGTGAGAGTGGAGCTCTTCCTCTACGGGGTCAATACCGTGTCAGGCAGGTCCCTCTGGAACACGACCCTCGTTGTATGGGTTCTGTTTTTTATTTATCTAACTAAAGAACAGAAGAGTCATCTAGTCCAGAGTTGGGCTTTGGGGGTTAGAAAGATGCTTTATTTTTCTTTTTAAAGGCCAAGTGGCTGCATCGTTGTTTCTGTAGCACTACACACTGCAGCTGCAGCTCCCCCTGCCCGCGCCCTGCCCGGGAGCGCCTTAGGCTGCCTGTTCCAGCGCAGCTTTTCCTTCCAGGGCTGTGCGCGTTAATGTGGCGGCCGCATCTCCTTCCTGGTCTCGGCCGGCCAAAGCGGCTCCTCGGGCCGCTGGGCTCGCTCCTTCCCCGCACCCGCCCGCCCCTCCGCCGGGCGCACGGCCATTATCAGCCCCGTCCCCCTACCAACACAACCCGCCTCAGCAGCAGACCGCCGGAGGAGAACGGGCGCCGCCGTCAGCCGGGTGGGCTCCTCCAGCAAGAGCGCCCGGGCGGTGCCGCCACCCCCGGGCCGGCGGGACGAGGCCGCCGCCTGCCGCCCGCAGAGCGGAGCGCAGCCTCCCGCAGCCAAGATGGCGGCCGCCCCCCCCCCCCCTCAGCCCAGCTCGCTGCGCCTGCGCCCGCCGCGCGCCGGTGACCCGGGCGCGGCGCGGGGTCAGGGTTCACGCTCCGCCCTCCACGCGGACAATCATGGCGGCGCCGAGCTGGGGCCTCGCCGCCGCCCGGGCGGGGCTTCGGCCGTGGCGGCTGCGGCTGCCGGCGGTGAGGCGGTGCAGCGGTGCCCCGCCGGCGGCACCGCCGGATGCCGGGACCCTTCCGCAGCAGACGGAGGAGCGGCCGGGCACCGGTACCGCGGCCCCCGGCCCCCGGCAGGTGAGGGCGTGGCGGGGGGGCCGGGCCGGGGCAGTGCCCGGGGGCGGTTCTGGCCTGGCTGCCCCGGCGGGGCCTTCTGCGGGCCCGCTGCCGCCTTCCTCTGCCTCTTGGCCGGAGCAGGCGGCGTGCTTCCCCGCCGCCTTACCTTCTTGACATGCCGACTCCGTGCACAGCCCTCCTGGCTGCCTGCCTGGCTGCGTTTGCGCGTTTGTCTCTCTTCTCACTGCTTCGCCCTGCTTAGTACAGATCCTACAGAAATGGGGACAGTTCTTACGCTTTCTTTTTAGCGTGCTCCTATAAAAGTTTAATATAGAAAGCATACAAGTAGTTTGGGGTGTGTAGAATGCCAGGTGCAGCTCTGTGGGCAAAACTATACCGGCTTTTGCAGGCAGGGAGGATGTGGAAAATCTTTAATTAACACAACTTTAGCAGGTCGGATCAAAGACCTGTTAGGTCAGTACTCCAGAGATTTGTAGTGGAAATAGGAAGTCTGGTATGAATGTGGAAATTCATGTGTGAAGGTGTCAGAAGAAACAGCAGGACAGAGGTTGAAAGAGTGGATATATTAACGTGGAAAACCAGAGCACGTGTGTTATGAGGAGCGGCTGAGGGAACTGGGGTTGTTTCGCCGGGAGAAAAGGAGGCTGAGGAGATCTTACCGCTCTCTACAACTACGTGAAAGGATGTAGTAGGGAGGTGGGGGTCAGTCTCCCAAGTAACAAGCGATAGGACAAGAGGAAATGGCCTCAAGTTGCACCAGGGGAGGTTTAGATTCGATATTAGGAAATTTTTTTTTCACCAAAAGGGTTGTTAAGCATTGTAATGGGCTTCCCAGGGAAGTGGTTGAGTCACCATCCCTGGAGGTATTTAGAAGACATGTAGTTGTGGTGGACTTGGCAGTGCTAAGTTTTAACGGTTGGACTTAATGACCTTAAAGGTCTTTTCCAACCTAAATGATTCTGTGACACTGTTCTTGGGAGTAAGATTGGGTATCATGATGTACTTGTCAAGGCCTGCACTCTGATAAGCTTGGAGCACGGGTGGTTCATCAAGAGCAGACCCTGCTTCTGAACAGCAGGAGGAAGGGAACAGGCTTGTATCATGTCTTATGTGCCATTTGTTTTCCCATTACTCCCCCATGAAAACAAACATGGAAAGATAGATAGTGAGCAGCCATCTGCTATTTATTGAGGCTGCAGTAAGTGATATTCTGGAGCAAAGGACCACCCTGTAAACAACTGTTGATTCCTGAAGGGTATAAAAAACTTATCCAAAACCTAGTTCATAATTGCCAAACAGGAGGAATGTGAGAGATGTGGCGAGACCTTGATAGCTGGCATCCTCGGTGTTGCACCCAAGTGGTCCTGCCCAGACCACTTCGGTATATACTTCTTGTGAGTCTGTGGGTATGAGAATGTGAGTGGATGAAATTTTTAAAAGAATAAGTGTGAGTGGGTAAAATGAATGTAGAGATTTTGTGAATAACCATCACTTTCTCTGGCTGTTGCATTGATTTTTGTCATGCTGATTTTGCCCCAGTGGCTGTTAACAGACATCTAGGGAAACAGAAAAAAAGCAGTGTGTATGTGCTAACATATCCCAGAATATCTCTTCCAGGTTGAAAAACACTGATCTCTGATTTTTCCTCAGGTGGAAGTGATTCTGTGCTGCTCTTCGTCCTTGTCACTCTTATTTTTCTAACTTTTCCAGTTCTGTTGGACCACATCAAGGTCCGGGATTACTTAGAGTATGCCCAGTAGGATATGGAGATTAATGCTGTGAATTGATATTACAGGACTGGTTTAGTACTGGGAGTGTAGAACTAGAAATGCCTCTGTCACTGAATCCAGGACCTGCTATCACAAATTACGGTGTAATCTGTAACATACTGTTTTCTGTTGAATGTCCACACTGACAAGGCTGGCGGTGCTAGGATCAAAGGTCTGTCCAACCCAGGGTGCTGGCTCAGGTGGTGTCCAAGGAGGATGTCCACAGAAGAGATCCAGGTGATCCAGCTGTAGAAGATACTGAATGCTACTTCAGGATTTGGTGGCTTGATTATTTTTTTTTCTTTCTGTTGAAGTAAGAAGCTAGGAACATATTCTTTTCTGTTTCAATATATAAATAAGTTGTCATCAAGCCTTTAAAGGTTCTGAACTAACTCTAACATTACGTAGTATTCACAACATTGTGTCCAAATGGAGTTACATATACAAGTATAAATAATGCAATACAGAAATCAAACTAGGAATGTAAAATGAAGAGCTGGACTACACCTCTGGATTTCTCTATCCTTTGCTGAATTACTTTCTCACTTGAACAAGAGGAAAACCAATAGCTTGGTTTGCAGTGACACGGCGATGTTAAAAGCAGAACAATGAGATGAAGTAAGATTCTCGCGAGTCTGCTTTCATGCTGTTCTTGGCCCATTTAGCAAAGTGCTTGGTGAGCCCAAGTGTGATTGATGATTATTCACTATTTGCTCTTAAAAGAGTGTGCAGAAGAGAGAGCGGGTTTTGATGAGAATGAGTTAGCGGTGGAAGATGGGATACTGAAACAAGAAGAAGATGAAAGGGGTCTGACTTGCAGTGTAATATGTTGGTTCTGTGTAGTTTTCCTGAAATCGCCTTTTCACCAATTTTAACTGATTTTTGATTGCTAGGAAGTGTGCTATTTGGTAAATAAACTTTCCACAGCTGGGAGCAACCCTGAGCTGTGTAATACTCATGGGAGGCTGTACTGGATGCATCTGGAAAAACTCAAAGCATTAGAAGACCTTTTGAGAAAATCCTTCTAAGGGGAACAACATGCTCTACTCAGGAGAGGGTGTGGTGGCTCTAGCTTCGGTCCTTTTCTGGGGTGCCACACGCCTTCAGGATCTGCACATTCCAGCAGGAGGAATGTGGTCTTGCTCATCAGTTACCTGGGCCACAGCTGGAGGAAAGCTTGAGTTCCTTATCTCTGCTGGCAAATAGACAGGTATAAAGCGCTGTCTGGCTTCTGGTTTACTTTATGCCCCGTGACAGTAGAGGGATTTTATTTGGGTCCTTAGTGTTTCTGTTTCTTTTGGGAAAAAAAAACAATGGAGGTTTGATGATGTTTCTGCCCTGGTTTCCTGTGTCAGCTGGTCTTCCCTCATTTTTGAAACTGCATGAATGCTGTGGTGTTTGGTAGGCCGTGGCTTATTTTATACGAATGGCAGGCCCATGATAAATGGGCATGTTGACATGCGTTCGTCTAAGATAATTCAAAAAGCATGATGGTATTTTTCCTAGGTAGCTTTTTAAGTTTTTTGGGCACAGCAGCAACTACATACTGCTGACCTTGCTTTGTAGGTGCCTGGTGTTATTCTCTGCTATGTTGATAATTTTTTAGGGGCTTGTGTTTTATTTTTCACCTTCAGTTCACAGTTCTGTTGTTACTGTTTTGCAAATAGTCAAACATCTAGAGCAGACACTGAATTGTTGATTAAAATTGTTAAAAACGTAGCAACATGATAAGCAAAATGTTTTGATAAACCCACATATCTAACCTTGTCTACAGGAGGCAGCTTACTTGTTGCTTTTTCCTTCTGCATTTTTATAATGTTTCAGTTTTGCATGCTTAAACTCAACAATAACAGACAAGTTTTAAGTTCGTTTCTTCTCTGTGGAATTACATAAAGAAATCTTTTAGAAGGTCAGGAAATGCTTTACCCATTACCTTTATGTGCAGATTGAAGTTGCCTGCCTAGCATAATAGGAGACCTTGCCTTTTAGGTAGGACGTGATGATTTTTATTGATATGGGTAGAGCGGTGGTTGTTGAACTGTGTTCTTAGCTGTGTTACCAATGAAGAACAAGAAGAAAATGTAAGAATGAAGTAACTAATTAAGAATAAATTGTGTATTTTTGTGCACTGTGAACTAAAAAGTCTAAAAATCTTTTTAAAAGAGAGTGGTGAAGTTTGTCAAATATATTTTTAGGTAGAAATGGGTTATCACTATGATAGCTTTGCCACCGGGCTGCAGTATGTAGCACAGTGTGTTAAAACTTATGTTAATGTTTTTTTTTACTGTATAGTAACAGGGTACAAACAAACCATCAGGTGCATGTCAGAGATCAGTGACGTGAGCAGAAACGTAGTTTTTGTTCAGAAGCAGAGATTTCCAGCTGTGGGTCCTGCTGAAGCAGCTGGGCAGGAATGCTGCGCTCCGGTTTAGGTGAACCTCCACGCCCGGCACAGCAGAGGGCATTGCTTGTTTCTAGATGTCGAAGGAAGAGAAGCACGTTTGAGGAATTTCCTATTTAGTTCCTTGAATAACGTGTTTTAAGGGAAAGCATTTATTAAGAAGAAATGTAACTGACTTTTCCTAAAGTTCAGATGGAAGGGACTGGGTTGGTATCAGTACATCATAATAACTAATTTCTGAAATAGATGAGAAATTATTCTTCCAGAAATGTATCTATTTTAAATTTGCTTAGTCAGCCAGAGGTTCTTTCCTGAAAGGATTCAGAAATTTGAGGAGGGTGTCTGTGTATTTAAATTTAATGTCACTATTTTAAAAAATAAAATATCAATAGTCATAAAGAAAAGAGAATAAAAACTATTTTAGTAGGTGATATAAAGCTTTGCCTTATCTATTTATGTTCTAGGTGAGAGATTAAAAACTAAAACACAAAAGTGATAATTTTAAAGGAAGGTATTACACTTCTGTTCTGAAAGCTACATGGCTATTCTTTATCAAGGATGTGTGGCTGTGTTGCTTATGCAGTATCTTGACAACTTCAGTTTCAAATAATGTGTAACACTGGATGTTTTGAAAGCGAGCATTAAAAAAAATTCAGAATTACTTTTAATGTAACTACTGATGGGAAAGATTTTTCTCAATGTATCTTCCCACCTAAGTTAACAGAAGACAATTTAACTGAAGTTACAGTTACTTGAGAACAAAAATACTTATTTATATTTAGTGCAATTTTCACTTGTAATATTTCTTAGGACACCTGTAGTCTTTGTGTGGATGGAGTGCTTTTCCAGTGTTAATAAATAACTTGTAAACAAACCAAAATTGTTTCTAAATGTCACAGCATTTTAAAAAACCTGTATGCCAAGCACAGAGGTTGCTCTTTTAGGTAGATTACCTTTTGGCCAGCATTCAGGTACTGGAAAATGCTGACTAACAGAGAGTGAGACTTGCAAGTTGTGGGATTTGCAGGAGCTGGAATGAGTTTTCTTTACCTGGAAGTTTCTCTTGGCTTACTTTGTCAGCTTGTATGGCTGCGTTTGAGAAACTTAGGTTGTGTCTGCTCGTGCTGCGCTGTGAACGCATCCTGGTGCTTTCAGGTTCGAACTAGATAAGGACTGTATCGCATGCTTCTCGGCATCCTCTCAGCTGGATCTGCTCCAGGTGCTGGTTTGCATTATAGTGGGAACAAGCTCGGTTGTCCTTGAGACCTCTGCAAAGGAGCAGTTTTAGCTTGTGAACGCCTCTGGCTGAGGCTCTTCTGACTTGGTCTTGGCCCAGCTGGGTCTGTTGAATGACTTGCTCTGCTTGTGGCAGAAATGCTTGTATGATGGGGTTTTGCAAAATTCCCATGGTGATGGAGGAACACTCTCAGAAATGAAGTAGACAGGCGTTTGAATGTTGTCGGTGAACAGCAGACAAATGATGTATGCTGCCCTTTTGAAGGACACAGTTACAGCTCAGTAAAATTCTGCACAGTTGTGAAAGGCAGAGGTGCCTCAGGAACGCAAATTTGTGTGGGAAGGCCCTGAGCACCTTGCGCACCTCCGTCCTCGGTGTGAGGAAGAATGCAGCACTCGAAGAGCAGCAGCTGCAGTTATCTTTTGGAACTCGCTCCTTCAGATAGCTCCGGGTCAGCAAGTGATTGCTTTGGCACGTTTGAAGGTCCATGAGTGGTAGGCATATGTGATATGCCTTGGGTGACTGGCTGTCAGAGAGGAATCCCAAAATTCAAACTGTCTTGGGACTGCCAGTATCATGGAGGAAAAGCAAATGAGTGCCGGCTGCCTGCTTTTTGTCAGCTGCATGTGAGATACCTGGAAGAAGGTGCATGAAACCATAGTGTAAAGGTTAAATAGGAGTTGAAATCCTTCCTAAGGGTTGTTATCAACAGGATATTTACATCCACTATTGCTGTGGGACATCCCAGTTACTCTCCTAAATATGTCTATTGAAACAGCATCCTCTCCTCCGGGAGCCTGGACAAAAGAGCCTGGAAGGGCAGGGCAGTGATAAGGGGAGAAACTGTCAGGCTGAAGATAAGACAGTGCTCTTGTGTGGGATTGCCAGTGTCCCATTTCAGCAAGGCAACCCCGTACAGCAACCTAAAAGGCAAGGACACAGACATATAATTGCTCAGAGAAATGGTGCAGAGTTCTGTCTAAGCAATCTAGCTGCGCAGGCAGATGTTGGGCTCAGAACACCATGGGCTGTTCTTAGGACTGTGCGCGCTCATCTGGTATGATTTTCTTTTTGACGTAATCCACGCAGTAGGTTCACCCACTTCTCATTTAGAGACTAGGTGATTTCTGTTCAGAATTGCACTGGAGAGTTAGACATTTCGGGTGTTGTGCGAGCTGCGAGTTTTGGTAAGCTCACACTGGCAGGTGGCCTGGTGTTTGTGTGCTCCTCGGGGTGGCTGGCAGCACGCTGGGTGTGTGGGAATCTTGCCATTGAGGTAGCAGATCCCAGCTCATTTAGGAACTGGTGCAGGAACAGGGGAAGGGTATGTATGAATTGGGGGTAGCTGGGAGGAATGTGAAAAGCTGTGGGCATACAGGTTCAGGGCACTGCAGGAATCACCTCTTGGTCCTGTGTTTTGGGTTTTTTTTTTCCATCTGTTTCCTTATATTACCTAAAGTAGTAAAAATAGATAACTGCAAGTGATCTGAATTTGTTTCCTTTCCTGTTACTGATGAAGAAATTACAATAAGACTTGGCTCTCCTGTTGTTCCTTAAAGCACAACATCAATGAACTTTCATCTGTACTGTTGTCTTCTCCTCTTTGTTTTCATCTGTTCTTTCTTTCTGCCTCTCTGAAAGCTTTGTGTTTTGTTAATCTTGCATTGATACCATTGCAATGTTCTATTTTTTTGCTATAAAATAATCCTTGAAAGATATATATAAAAATACTTACTGCTTTAAATTTTATATAGAAGTTACTTAAATTCAAGACAAATAAGCAGCTTTATTGTAACCAAATTATGTACTATTTTGTGTTATGAAATAAATTCTTAGCTCAGCGCTGTTTAGTAAATGATCCTTCTGGCAAGTTAACAGCATATTTTCAAAGCTGCGTTTGAAATTCTTTATGGAAGTCTTGTTTTGCAGTTTCTGCACTGTGTATCCAATCAAAATATGAAGATATGGAAAGTCTTCGTTTTACTACAAACAGAAGGAAGTTGGTATTGAGTCAATCAGTGCAGCAGATTGTACATTTATAAGATTTGTTGGGTAAGCCCTGGTGGTTTGGGTAGCGTTATAGTGTGTTAGCAATATGACTTCGCTGCTTTCTGGTATTTTAAATAGGCAATTGATTGATGAAGAAGTTTCACAAAAGGGTCTAGAAGCAGCTGTAGGTGCTTAATTTTCTTGATACAGCTGTGACGTTCTTCCCTTCCCAGATGTACTCTGTTGTTTTATGCTATTCCTCCTAAGCACAGTTGCGTAAAGTCACAGGAAAAAGTATAGTTTTAAGTTTGTCATGTGTGTCATTGTATATAATAACAAAAAAATTCAGACTCAAACAAAATAGACTATACCTTTGACTCTTCTGATAAGGGGCAGGTGTAGGCATAACTGACTAAAAAAAATCACCTGTTTTTGGACGTACTATGGTAGTGCAGTATTTGTTGTAGGACATTGGAGGTTCGTCTGTTAATTGAAAAAATTTACATTTGTTTTATGAGCAGTATTGCTACATTTGATTTAGCAGCATGTAATAAGACATTGGTAACTTACCTCATTTTACAAAGTATTCTAAATAATTATGCTCCTTAATGAGTTTGAAGAACAGTTCATGTACTGCATCTTGATGATAAGTCCAAGAAATATCCATCTTCAAACAGATAAAAGCCGCGGATAGCCTTAACAACAATGTAAAGAGATTTCTAGACAACAAAGAAGTTCTGATATTAAAAGTGCAATTCATGAAAACCTGTTGAATATTATGCACAGTGTACAAATCCTATTCCTGTGGTCTTTTTTTTTTTTTTTGAGATCTGCATGATCCTACTTGAAAAATGTAATTATGAGAGACAAAGATTGTTTTCACCATGATATTTTAATGGTTAAGTGCTACATGTATTTGGTTAATTATTATTTGCATCTCTTTTAAAAATGTGCTTAGTTCACAATATGACATTGTTCATTATTATGAGGACAATATATATACAAATATATACATACAAGTATATTGCATGTTCTCTGCACAGCTGAGGTACTTTTAATTAGAAGCTATTCTGTATGCAAAATAAAATTAGGTTTGGAGTACACTATATTCCTCAGTGAGCAGTGCAATGAGTACCAAAATATGGAGCTTGATGGAAAGATGTTGACGAACATAAACTGTTATCAAATAGTGTATGATGAATCTTTCATTGTTCTTAAAATGCAAGTGTAATCCTTTCCTAATCTCCAATCAAAATATAATTTTAAACGCTTTTTTAAAAAGTGTAATTTAACTATGTGAAGTTGGCTTAAAAATTGCGTCTGTAGCCAAGCAAAATCTTCTGGTGCTCTTTGCCAAGTCTGGCAACTGTTACCCTTATAACTTCCTATAACCATGTTTGTTTCCCTTTGGACAATGCTACAAAATATGAATAGTCCTATTCTTAGTAAAACTGAAGTTTAGCCCTTTTTGTATTTTTTCTTTTTGCGATGAGAAAGGTTGGTAAGTAGGAACTGTAACTTGGATAAAATGAAGATATTTTTCAGTGAGAATCAGTTATTTCTGTATTACGTGCATTTCAAAATAGCTTTGTAGATATTTTTGTGTAGTAGCCTCTTAATTAGTCACAGTTCTTCCTAGGTGGAAGTCAATGAAGCAATACAGCTCTTGCAGATCTTCTTTACAATTTATGTGCCGGAATATTTTACTGCTTGCATAGGACGTTGGAAAAATGGTATCTGTATTGTCAAAAGTATAACATGTACTTATATAACTGAAGATTAAACAATTGATTAAACAATTTAGGCTGGAAAGTATCACTGTGTCCATCTAGCCTGACATCGGCTGACAAAAGGCACTGAATTTCAGCCAGAGACTCTTGCGCTTACCCCAGCAAGCTTGTCTTTCAGATAAATTTGTGAACTTAAAAATAAATAAATACCCTCTACTCTGCTGTCGTGAGACCTCACCTCTCCTATGAAGACAGGCTGAGAGAGTTGGGGTTGTTCAGCCTGGAGAAGAGGAGGCTCCCTGGGGACCTTACTGTGGCATTTCAATACTTAGAGGGCTTGTAAGAAAGGTGGAGAGAGACTTTTTACCAGGGCCTGTAGCTGTGGGACAAGGGACAGTGGTTTTAAACTGAAAGAGGGTAGGTTTAGGTTGAACAAAAGGAAGAATGATGAAGGCGGTGAGACACTGGAACAGGTTGCCCAGAGAAGCTGTGGATGCCGCATCATTGGAAGTGTTCAAGGTCAGGCTGGACGGGGCTTTGAGCAACCTGACCTAGTGGATGGAGTGCCTGCCTGTGGCAGGGGGGTGGACTATGTGATCTTTGACGATCCCTTTCAACCCAAACCATTTTATGAAAAAAGTGTCAACTGCAATACCTGCATGTAAGAAAGCAACGTCAAAGTTTCTATTCCAGTATTACTTTTGGTGTTTTCTGCCTTACGAGGGCAGTTTGGATATCCACTTCATGTAACTGGCTAAATGGGATTTTCTAGAGGCTTTTTTCAGTATTATTGTAGTTTACTTAGGACTAAATTGAAAAATAAAGTAAGATATTCTTCATTTTCCAGGGCTTATAGCTCAGCTGGCTTCAAATGGATTGGCAAGAGCAGCTTTAAGTTCTGTGGTTTACAACTAAGGTTTAAAATATTGTCAGATTGCTTTGTCAAAGCTGAATGGAAGGTTTATGGAGTAGATGATGCTCTCTCAGATGTTCCACACGGGGGAGGGTGCTCTTCTCCAGGGACTTCAGTTCAGGCGTGCTCCCAAGTCACGCTGGGACGCTGAGGTTTATAGCACACTGTGCAGCAAAGTCACTGTCAGATTTTACCTTCGGGTTAGTAAGTGTGGAGATGGCTTCTGTACCTATGCTCCTTAAAGCCTAATCCTGCAGTATTTAAAAATATAAGGAGTCGGGGTTTTAATGAAGAGGTCTTTACAAAATAGTTAGACTTGCACAGTAAATTAATTGCCAAGAATCCTAATATCTACAGTGAAATTTAAATGATGCTTTGCCAAAACACTTATTCACTGCTTCTCACCAACAGATGCTTAAATGCCTAATTTCAGCTTTTTACTTCCAGCCTTTTTGGCTGAAGAGTTTGTTTCGTTTGCTTTCTAAAATAAACCCATATTTCTTCACTGTGCTGAGGAGAATGTATGGATGTTCCTCTTTTGGTTGAAACAGCAGAAGTTTGCTTTGCTTTCTGGCAATTCTTTGGAGGTGTTGCAGTTTTAAGGCTGTGATGGGAAATAACTGTGGACAATTAAAACCCTAAGTATGCAAGGTTTTTGAAAGTTAATATTTAATCAAGGTAAGAACGAAAATATAGCAATCAATTTCCCTCATCCTCTTCTAGGCAAAAAGAGCTGTTTTCCTTTGCTTTTTCCCATCATAAAATCTGATGTTTTTTTCCTCCACATTTTAAAGTTTTGGAGGAAGAGCACAGTGAGTACTGAAAGCTTTTCTTGAATACCAGTCTGTAATACCATATTGTATTAAAAAAAAGATTCTGTTTTCTTCTGCGCTCTCCTGCTTTCTTCAAGACTTACCTTTAAGAAGATGGGTACAGGCACTATTTATGTTTATTCCAAAACTATATCGTATGGAGTTTGCTACCATTGAGGGTACAATTCAAATAATTTCTTAGGTGTGGGCAGAAATTAATGAATATGGTATCTGCTGGAATTTTTAGTTATACTGATATTTCTTCTACTGGACTGTAGATGTTAAATAATTAATTTTAGATTATATTAGAATTCTTAGAACTGAAATAATTCTCTTAAAGAATTCAGGTCATCATAGTGTAAGGTGGAGTGCAAGTGCTGTCTTTACAGAAATTTGGCCTTGTAACAGTCTTCACAAAGGAGATTTGAAGCTTTTTATAGATGTCTTGCTTACTAGCAGGGAAGCTTCCAGTTTTCTCCTTGACTGCTTTCAGGGCTCTCCTTTGTGACTTTGTAGTCATTAATCTTAGATTTTTCCCTAAATCACTGCTTTTATTTCTGGTTTGAATCACAGATCCTCCTTTTATGCTTTCTCTTTGGACTATTTTCCTTCAGCAGTTTTATTAAATAACACAAATCTTGCTTTTGTTTCAGCTTTATACAGTAGTTAATCTTCGAAACCCTGTTAGCAAGAAGTTTATATTAGTTCTCCACTTTTATCTGTTTGTATGGAATAAAGTGGAAAAGTCTCTTGTTTAAAGGAAACTGAAGAGATCTTCCATGTCTTTGTGGTTGCCTAATTTGGGTTGTAAATTGAAGCTGTTGGGAAATAATATTAACTTCAGTTTTTTCATATTTTTTTTTTTATAAGACAAAACATCAGGCCACTAGTTGGGGGGGGAAAAGGGCTGCATTATGGCGGGGAAAAAATGTAAAACAGACTGGACTTTAAAAGAACAAACTCTGAGTTCATGCTGTCTTTGATTATAACTGTGTGCTGTAAGTGGGATGATACTGTGCTGTTACTTAGAAGCCTTAGTAGGTGAATTTTGTGGCAGTTGCATTTAATTACTTGTATCCTAGCTAAAACTTATATACTAGTTTGTGTTATGCAGAGCTGAATAAGAATAATCTACATATTTTCTACTATGTGCATAGTTTCACATCTGCTTTATCTGGAAACATTTGGGTTTTTTAAATAATAGCATTTTAGTTTTTGCCTTGGTACATATTGCAGAATTAAACATCAGGCTTCGAAAAAGGCTAAAATAGCCTTGTACACCTTTTAGTCACTGGAGCATCAAGCTGGTGTCTATGGTATGTTTTCTCCATGTGTGAATAATGTATATTAGCTAGCAATTTGCAAATGGTCCTCTTCAGTACTACTTGAGATGAATGGTGTTTGCAAATAAGAGGACAACAGATAATTTGTATTTTTTGCGAATGTCTGTTTTTCAAATGGTAGAATGGAGATGAAGAAGATAAGTATGTGTCATACTGAAGAGATGGTTCTTCTCTTCGCATTACTGTTCACATGAAAGTCCAAGTGATGGTCCAGAGTCATATTTCATCTTAGACTTTTGATTTCTCTCAGTACTACAAAATATAAGCAAGTCATGTACTGTATATAACAAGTACTTATCAGATTTTGTGTCTATTTATTGTTTACATATCTGTTGATAATAAGTAAGTAGGTGAACCCTTGGCCTGCAGAGCTGTATCTTGTGTTGTCTGTTAAAATAATGGTAGACGCAAGCCTCCTGTAGTGGAGTAGGATGCAAAATACTGTAGTTAGTGCTATATATTGAGGCAATTACTGATGGTGTTTTCTGCAGCTCAGGATGTATGTGAACTGTGGGACAATATCTAAAAAATTTGAAGAAAGAAAAAAGAGCAAATCTGTGTCAGCCTGTCCTTTGGGTAGAGATGTGAGTGGTACAGACCCGAGGTGGGAAGCGCAGGGCGTTCTGCCCGGTGCAGAGCTACTGTGGAAGAGTGTCCTGGTTTGAAGAGACAAAAAGTCTGTGACTGCAGGAGGTTTGGAGGGCTCTGCAGGTTAAGTGGGAATGCTGTCTTGGTAGACAATAGCTGTACAGTGGAATGAGCCTGAAGATGCAAGACTGGGTTGGTTTTTGAGAAATCTAGGATAGACACTCGAGGTTGACGGTATTTTAGAGTAAATAGGTAATACATGTTAGTGTCAGCTCTTAACTTTTAAAATATTTTTGTCCTAAACTTTTCTTTTCTACTAATACAGGAAGCAGAGCTTTCTCAAAGTAATAACTGGTTACTGCTAGGCACAAAGTTGTGAACATGTTCAAAGTTGGAGGTACGGAAGGTACTTGAACTTACTTGGTCAAGGGGAGACTGATGGCTGTGCATCTTTAAGATGAATTAAAGGGATGAGGCCTAAAATTTGAGTGATTGTATTCTGAGACCAGAATAAGATATATTGAACTTCTCAATAAAGAGTCATCAGCATTAGACCAAATAGTTCAATGTATAAAAAGAAGGTGCCACCCAGAGAAATTACTTTGAGCTGTAATTGCTTGTATGCTTGTGTGTTGAAATTTCAGTCACTGGAGTCATGTATCAGTCCTCTCTGTGCTCATTCTGAGTCTTCACCGCCATTTCTTGGAAGAAATTCAGTGTGCAGGGGAACTGTGGTGGTGAAGACAAAGCTCAATGCTTGTTGTTTGATAAATTTAGGAGAACTCTCGAGTTGGCAACGCGTGTTACGCTGCGTCTGGTTGGAAGGCCATTAACTGTTGGATGTCAGGTTTTGTGGTATATTGTCTAAGTTGGTCCTGTTGCCTTTAAGGTGATACTCTTTTGCGTAATGGAGTTTACACTTAAATAGAGCTTGTTGCATTCATTTGAGTAAAAATTAGTAAAAGTACACTAGAGAGGAATTTGGTAAACAAACTGCATGAATTACTATGACCTGTTACCCTAGTAATGCCTACAACAATTTTTAAAAAACTCCTGGGATTTAGGTTTATATCTAAGCAACAGTGCACACTTGGTAGTTACAAGGTATGGAAACTTAAGGCCTGGTGGGCTAGTGGATAGCAAAATTTTTTTAGGTTGCTGGTGGAAATAAGTGCCTTGTCAATATATACTTGGTCAGAGAACAGCTTAATGTATTGGGTTTTGTTTTAATATTCTTTATAGCAGGCTCCTACTCTTCTCCCTTTTCTAAATAAAATAATACGTGTTGAAAGTGATCTCAGGAGGTCATCTGTTCAGACCCCTTGCTCCAAGCAGGACAAACTTGGTTCAGGTTGCTCAAGCCCTTTTCTAATCAAGTTTTGAGTATCTCTAAGCCATTGGGCCTTTAGCTATTGTGGCATCGTACTAACTTGTTATTGCAAATCAGTTTTGTCATTTTTTTGTTTTGTGTAACTAACTTTGGACAGAAAAGTCTTTCTGGCTATGGATAACAGTGCTGAGGGAAACAAATTTGATGCTTATGGAGGGTTACATTCTTTGCACGCTGCTTGATGTTAACGTGTCATTCCACCCCATAATTGTAGCAGTCAGATTACCAATCTCCCATCTCGCTTCTCCATGTTTCATCGATATCTCTCACATTCCAACGTGCACACTACTTGCCTTTGCAAGCAAAAATAAAACATGTAGCTAGGGTTTTAAAGACATGTTGCTCAGTGGGTGGGATAGGACCACCCTGCTTGTATAGTCCTAGGCTTTGCTCCAGAAATAGTATGTTACATTCCTCCATTGGAGTTACTTCGTTCGTTTGGATCTTACGGGGGTTTAAATCTATGATTTTTTCCACTTCCTGGTTAATATCTATCATCTTGCAGAGTATTCAGTTATTGAAAGAGCTACTGTTTCTTATTGAACTATGCGCACGGAAAGTGAAAGGCATCCAAGTATATGTGAAAAACTTTAAAACATAGAAGCTAGAAGGAAAATCAAACACGTTAGGCATTTAAGGAGCAGGGGAGAAAAGCCTTTATACTTCAGGTTCTTGAAAAGAATGTGTCCTTTGTATTTCTGAATTTTGTAATATTCTCCAATTTTTTCTACTTGACATGTTATTGATGCATTATCTGTCACAGCTGCATGGCCAACACTCCTTGAGAATCAGAAAAGTAGAGTGCTTGACAGTATGGTGCTCTGTTACCTTACTGTCTTACTGTTTTTCTATAGTGCTGCTGTAGGGAATCCCATTAAGGAGATTCAGAAATCATGGAGGCAAATACTGAAAATGGCATTAAATCTCATTAAAAGCTTGAGATAAATTACTGTTTAATGACATCTCATTTAGGTAATGCAAAAAACTGGAGAAAATACTGTATTTTGGCTCACTCTTTTTCTAGACTGTCCACAAAAGAATCCTTTTTGTCAGTAACCAATGGAGTCTCTTGAGGATTCTTGTATATGTAAATTAGATATTTGCGCTGCTTTTTACCCGAGACCTGAACTTAGCTGTGGAGTATCTGTGTGTTAGCCTACAAATGATAACATCTGCCTTTGTTTGTGATTTGGGTTGGGTTTTTTTCTTTTTTTCCTAGACCATTTTTCTTATTAGTTTGCCTTGCTATGAAGGATAACTGAAAATAATCTGGGATGAAATGATAGTAGTCCTTATCATCCTGAGTTTATATGTTGCTGTCACATTCTTATCTTTGCCCGTATCTGTGGGTACTCTCAAACTCTTGTTTGTTCAACTTAGTCCTTTGCTGATCTAATTTGGAAACTAGACCAACAGAAAGCTGTCCCTACAAGACAGTAAATAGCTTTTGTTTGTTACATTCCTGAAACAGGCTTACTCCGGGTTGGGATGTGTTTCAGTGGTGGCATAAGGGGACAGGAGTTCTGTCTGGGAGGGAGTGGAGAGGGCAGGATGAGGCATGGCAGTGCCAGCTTGATTGGTTTAAACGCTTGGACCTGTGTCCTAAACTAAGAAGACTTAACAGAGTTTTTGGAGGGCCTCAGAAATAATTTTGTCAGATGTTTGGTCTTATAGATGGATTGGAAAGATGGTCTGTTCCAAACCACCAGTTTCCGAAAAGCCAGCATCTCTGCCAGTTGGTGGTACTGTGCTTGTGTCTAGTCTCTGAAGAGATGATGTATGATACATGCTGCCCTTCTGTATTCATATTATGTGTATTTCTGAAGTCCCTGCAGGAATCCCCCCTTGATAATGTTAACTCTTACTTGGGTCATTTGCTTTTGTATGTAGTACTCTGCTGCTCCATCTGAGAGACTAAATGTCCGCTGGAAATCCTCTGCTGTGAGCGTTCTTGCTGTCACTTTCTTGATGATAGTTTTCATTAGCATCATTTTCCTCAGACAAATGGAGTAAGGTCAGGAGTGAAGGATGGAGAAATGAGATAGCGCTGGTTAGGGAAGTAGGGGATTGAACGATCAACTCAGTGGATAGAGTGCTTGACCATGGAGTTTTGTTGTATTTGACTGCTGTAACTTGGTGTTGAGTGATAAGATGAGATCTGTCATCTTTGAAAACAATGTTGATGAGCATACAGGTGATGGAAGAGTGTTTCTTACTTTACAAGGGCAAGCAGTTGGATTCCAAGGCAATTGGGTGATTCTGCAAACTCTAGTGAGTTCATAGTGAGAAAGTCAGTGGAAGACCACTGAATTTTGCACTTTGTGCCTCAGTTTCCCTTAAAACAGGCTTTGGCATTTCAATATGAAGATTGATTTATAATCTCCTTCCCAGACAGAGTAATTTTGAGGGGATGTTAATTTTGAAATGTTTACTTTTAGCTTATGGCTTCTACACTGATTTAAAGTTTGCATGTAGATTGCTGCTGCCCCCTCAATTCATATGATAAATCTCATTTAAATACTTCCTCTTATTGCTTCCACTATTTTGCATTTATTCTTGGAGCACTTACAAATGCATCCTGTACGATTAATTTTCACCTGTTTGAATTTAGACTGCATTGTGAAATTCAAACAATCCTATGTTTGGAACCTTATCTGATATTACCTTTCCTGTATAAAATCCTACTGCTCTGTTTGTGGTTTACCATCACCAGATGCTTTCCTTTTTGTGGTGTGTGTACATGCACGTGTGAGCCTGGTGCACTTTGTTCAGCACTTGTCCTTGGGATGCTACATTTAAAAGTTCCTGTTTCTGAAGCAGCAGATTACCAGGTGTCACATCTCTAGTTTATAATTCCCGAGGCTGTGTCACGTCAGAACAACCCATGCTGTTTGTGCCTTCCAGCAGAGCTGGAATTCAAAACTCTCTCTTGTTTTGACTTCCCCAAGAATAAAAGTTTCCAAATGTACAAGTGGAAAATTATGGTATTATTCTCTGTTGATACAAAATATAGATGGATTTACATCATCCACTTGAAGTAGTCAATGGGAAAGTGTGTTGCTGAAGCCAAAAGATCTCTCAACCTTTAATTGCTTGTTTATTTTGTTCTGTTTAGTTCTTCTGCTGGCTTGAAAATAATCTGAAATCTTGCATGAAGTAATTATTATATCAGTTAATTACTGCTAAATGCAGGAGAAAATTAATAGGCTCTCTATTTTTTTTGAATCTGCTTATCCGTTTATAAAATTATTTCCTTAGATTCACTTTCAGATTTCAAGTACATATTGCTTCCAAAATGCATCTCCCTTTTCATTTGTTACTGGCAAGAAGGCTTTTCTTACTAATTGTATTTCAAAGGCAGTAATCTTAAAAAGTGGTCAGATTTAGTATATCAGGGAAAGCATATGTGAGAATAAATCTTGCTTTGATATAGCTGGGTATTTTCACCTAGCATATGATGGGAAGCCTGTGGTAGTCAGGTTTCTCAGATCACAGAACAGAGATGTCTCCATGAAGAAGAGCAGGAGGATTTATCTTCTCCCATTTTCCCAAAGCTCTATGAGAAGAAACTGGTGTTTTGTTTATTTAGTTACTGAATTAGAATATTTACTTTGATATTGTAGAATGAAAAATGAGAGAAGTGATGGTTCAAATTTTTGTAATGCATCAGATCAGTCCTGTGCATGCTTTCTACTTTTGCTGCTTTGGCAATATGGTTTTGTTCTTTAAAGTAAAGATTTAAGTATTATTCATTATTAAATAGTTACATGAATAGCTGCAAGAAACTTACTTTGTTTTGGTTTTCACGGAGATGATAGCAAAGAGATGAAAGATGTTCTTTTCAGGAGTATTTCCTAATATTTGGAATGCATTTTTAAATCAGCTTACCTAACCAGTAGTAGAACTGGCAGATGTTTTCAGAAGATGCAAAGTGTTATGTTATTGTGTGAATGAATTAATGAAAGCTTTACCTTTAACATGTAAAATGTTTTGGGTTGGAGATATGTACCAGACGCCTCCTTAGAAGTCTTACTGAAAACGCACCAGCCACATGAAGTCTTTACTTGTCATTTAGTGAATGAAACCTTTTTGTATGTTACAATTTTAATTTAATTCCTCCTTCACATAGTATGTTTTGTGAAAATTTATTTTTTTTGTTTTTCAATCTGTAGGTTCCTTCAGGGAAATCTGAATCCTTTGCATCCATGTTGAGACGCTCTCCTTTAATTCAGATGGGACCTGCCAAAGACAAAATTGCCATTGGTCGAATATTCCATGTTGTAGAAGATGATCTTTATATAGATTTTGGTGGCAAGTTTCACTGTGTGTGCAAAAGACCAGAAGTAGATGGAAAGTAAGTAATAAACTTATGGTAAGAGACTAACATATGTGAATGACATACTGAAATGCTTAGCTAATAGGACTTCACCGTCTTCTGGACTGCACTTGCATAGTTTGTATGGATTGTATGGTTTAAATTATGGAAGTTAACATATTGTGCAGAATAAAAGTGTGATCACAAACAGATCTGCATAGCTCAGACATCATTGTCTTGAATGCAGACTCCTATGTGTTATTGCTGTCTACATTATTCCAATTTATGGTGACCAAAGGAAGTTACTGAGTGTTTTGTCACTGATGAAAGGGAAAATCGTTATCATCCGAGTAGTTAAAACAAGCACTGTTTATTGAAATACTTAGGAGTTTTGTGAATGTGGAACTTTATTCCCATGTAAATTGTAAGCCTCCTTAGGCAGGAACGACCTTTGCTGAATATATGTGCATGAGGTGATGTACTGGGGAGTTTAGATGTCATTTGACATAATATTGTTCGTAATAGATGATCAGTGGTAATGTTGTTGAATATTCCATAATGTAGAAGAAGATTTTATATAGATTTTGGTGGCAAGTTTCACTGCATGTTCTGAACTAGAACAATTGTGGTGGAACTAGAACAGTTGTGCTGGGGAATGCAGTTGTTAGAGCTAAAAGAAAAGGAAGCAATGAATGCTAGTGGAAATAGCATTTATAAGCTTTCTAAACTGTCTTTAGCGCCTTATGATTATCTATTACTCAAAGATATCTTGTCTATTTAATTTGTCTCCGGTTTCCTTTAACACTAAGTTTTTAACATGTAGGCAAAATACCATGTTTTCTAATTCATAACATCAGAATATTTTAGTCTCTCTTCCCTCTTTTTTTTTTTCCTTGAGAGAGGAGAAGCATCTTTGTTAATCTGCAAGATCACTGTGTCTAAAACATTAAATACAATTCCTGTGATAAACAGTTCTGAAAGAGTTGATTTTTTTTTTTACAAGAAAGATTTATTAGAAATAACGACACATTTGTGTGCAAGTTGGTGATAGTATTTTATCAGAGCATTTGTATACTCAACTTACTTTTTTTGATGGGTCTGTGACTTTCAAAGCAAATGTGACTGATGGCTCAGGATAAACTGAGTCCTTTGTACCTATCACATTTGGCAGCAGGCAAAGATTTTCTTAGTCTTTTGCTGCTGTTGTAGTGGTAAAGCCCTTGTTGCTCTTTGAGTCTTGCTAATTTTAAATTGAGATGAGCTTTTTCTTTCCCAATCCCATCCTTGCATGCCTGAGGAGTGTTTCTGTATTAATCTCAATCTATGGCCATTTATTTTGGTTTTGTGGTAGAGTTCAGATTGAAGCTCCCTGTTCAGCTGACCAAGCCTTCTGACAGGCCCTCTCGACTTCCCCACACTGGCTGGGGAAGATGCTTCTAGAGTATTGGGGAGTTTGTCTTTACAGATCAGTGGCCTCTTCCAGGCACCTTTCCATGTCAGGACAGCTCCTTGCGTGCCCCAAACAAGCCCACTGTCCTGAAACCCAGGAGTTTCTTCTGCCACTTGCCTTTCTCCCCTTCCTTCAGAGTTTAAGCTGTGTCATTGGTGGTCGCTGCAGCTGAGGCTGCCATCAGCTGCCACATTCCCAGCCAGGTCGTTCTTGCCAGTGAGTAATGCAGACAGCAGCAGACCTGCCCTAGTTGGCCTCTCCTGCACCTCTGGCAAAGACAGGGAAACTCACTCTGGATTGCCTGTACCCCTCCGTACCTGCTTGAGCAGATATGAGGACATCTGAAGTCCCCTGTGAGAATCAAGACCTGCTTTCTGGTTGGTTGAGTGAGGCTTCATCCTCTCCTCTTCCTGATCAGACAACCTGTAGCAGATATTCACCGTGACACTGTCTTTGTTGGTCTCCTCTCTGATTCTGACCCCTAGCTCTCTGCTGCTTCCTTGCATGGTTCTTAGCCAGGCTGCATGCACTCCTGCCCCTTCCTTGCTCCCAGTGCAGCCCCTTTACCTTGTCCCATGTTTGCTTGCATGCTTCCTCCCAGGTTTGGGGAGCAGGCAAGTTCATGCATTGTCTTCAAATCCCCGACTGCGATTCATTCACCTTGTGAATGCTGAGCCCACCGCTCGCCGTTTCCTTGTGTGGTGTTAATATCTCATTTTGCAATGGTGCACTGGAGTACTTGGGTGGCCAGACAGACTGGGGGAAAGTAATGAACTGTGTCTTCCTAAAAAAACTCGCAGGCAGGCAAGCATCTTCCCACTCCTTCCCTACTCTCATCTTTCTCCTAATGCTGTATGTCTTTTCTTCTGATGCATGTTGCAAGGGTAGAGTGGGAAATGAGGCCCAAGGAAACTGTTGTTGGCGCAGATGCTTCAGAGTGGGTCAGTTGTCCATTGAACACTGGGAGCGTAAGCCCGGGGCTGAGAGGATCGAGGCCAGTTGTGTTTTTGGCTGTCTGTTGTAATGATAAAAGCAAGCAGATCCACATAAGGTTTGTTTACACTTCCCTTTCATGGCTTTTGAGTGGGAGTAGAGAGAGGGGAAGTTAACAGCCTGGGCATTTTTAACGAAATAAAGTTTGGAACTAAAGGCGATAGTCCACAAAATGATGCAGACAGCATGTAAAACATTGAAAATGTAGTGGCAGTGGAAGTAGTAGTGTTGATGCTCTATCTCTAATGGACGTAGAGCAAATCCTCTAAATAAAAATATTTGCATAAGAAAATTAAAAAAATATTTCCAAGTCGTGTTTCTGGAATTGGATTTCTAAAATGTACCTGGATTTGCAAAAAATTGCAGTCACAGGCAATCTTTTGTTCTGTTGTGTAGCTTGTAGCTTGTCATAGGGTGCTGTGTCATAACATAGTTGTACCAATTCATTTCTAACTGGAATTTGTAACAGGAAATTTGTGCAGTACTGGTGGAATCAAAAATAAACATGGAAAACTGCTATTTTAGCTAGCTGCATATGTCATAGCATTCAGGTGCTGCTGAGTTTGGATTTCCGTGCTTATTAAAAAGGAGGGGGAAGACTTACGCCTTTGCTTGTACAATTGCTTTGATCTGATTACATGGTAAAGACAACAGCTCATTGATTTGCAGAGTAGTTTACCTTATCAAAATGAATACAATCTTTTCATACACTGGCCTCTTAGTAAGTGTGAAGGCTTAGAGTCTTTTGGTGGATGCTGACTTCTCTTTGGAAGGCGATAACTGCTTTTGATCACTAGAATAAAAGTTAAACTAGTGCTAGAGTATCTGCTACCAAAGCTTGAAAATAACTGGGTAGAATCTGCAATCTGTATTTAGGTCTGTACCTGCTTACATTGGTGACTGCAGTAAGACTTTGTTACTGTTATTTCTGTTAATTGACTTCCTGACAAAAGTGACTGCACCACCACATTGAACATCTGTCTAATCAGTAGAACTGTTTACCGTTTTGTTTGCAAAATGTTTATTGTTTAAGGAGAAGAATGGGCATTTTAATTTACAGATAATATATGATTTCTTGAAGACCAGCAGTTCAGGACAGAAGAAACAGATCTAATCTTCAGACATGGAAATTCATGATACCGTTTTTATGAAGTCAGTTTTCAGAGCATGGAACTTCTAGTACCTGTAGTCTGATGCTGGTCTTTGTTTTTAATGTATTGTCTTTTAAGGTATTTGGCAAATCCTCCAAAATATCAGTTTAGCATCTTTAAAGGAAAAAACCCCTCTCGCTATTTATGTAAGGAGGTATCTTCACGAGGACAAGGGCTGTCGATATTTCCTTGATCGTTTGGCTTTTTTCTCACCAGAACTCAACTGTCTTCATGATACTCTAATATGGTTTTCTTTTTCTTATGTAATGTCCATTGCTCTTTGGAAGTGCTAGAAGTTATTTGAAAAGAAAGAAAATTCCTACCAGAGGTTCTTGTCTGTAAAGCTTGTTCTCTTTAACTGCTTAGTCCTGATCCTAACAGTTGCAATCCTTTGTGATGTCCAAATGAAAGACCCTGTAGTGCTACCACCATGTGGCCATAAGAAAGAGTTCCACCCTCAAGACTGTCTTGGGTAAAAGAGCAACTACAAAAAAAGGTGCCCCTCACTTGGAAAATTTGAAGTAGCTACATAAGTGCATTTTTCCATCAGTTCTTCTAAAGTAAACTTCAACCTTTTAGGAAAAAAAGCCACAAAAACAAACAAAACACCACAAACTTAAGTAAAAGAAACCTTAAAGCAGTAATGATACAAAATTTATATTGAGTAAACATTTGAAAAACGTGCTAGCTGTTTTCTTTTGGGTTTCGCTGATTGTTCTTGCTATCCTCTTTGGGAAAGCTGTTTCATAGGATTGCAAAAAATACATTTCATTATTGGCGTTGATGGTATTGAGATTGGAAGCATGCATCAGCTTAGTTAGACACCAAAGATATTGTTGGTAAAATCTCACTGGGGTCAGGTAAGGGTGTATCTGGTTATAAATATCAACAGCATTTTGTTACTTGGGTTTTATTTAATGTGACTGGTGTATTTATTACACTTATTATTTCAAGGTCTTATTTAATATGTGCTGTACTTATTCAATATATATTGTAATTAGTAAAAACATATTTCTTGGTACACTTTGACTTAAATGCTATATTAAATTTGTGTTTTATGCCAACAACATGTAGCGATTCTGTAAAGCATCCAGAGTTTATATGGTTGGACTTGATGATCTTAAAGGTCCCTTCCAACCTAGGCAATTCTATGATTCTAAATGAGAAAAGGTCTGGAAGAAAGTAAGTGTACGGTAACTTTTCAGCTATAGGAAGAAAGTGGTGTATTTTTTTTTTTTTCTTTCTTTTAACTAGCAGAAAAAATGTAGTCCTAAAGAGGAAAGTGTCTGTCTTAGATCTCCAAGTGAGCAACAGCTGAATCCATGGCAAAAAGGTGTTGTTACAACCTGCTTCTGCCATTATCAGATGGAATTCCTAAGAAGCAGAAAATGTGGGAAGGGGTTGTGCTGACACTGCCTGTTGCATGGTCTGCACCTGTACTGTTAATGACCATTTCCCATCAAAAGCACAATGGCTTTCAGCAATTTTCTAAAATGTAGGATTGCGGGACCAGCTTCCAAAGAGGATTAAACTGCACCTCTCCATGCCAGTGTAATGAAGCTTTATTTTCAAAGACTGCTGCAACCCTCCAGCAACTCCAGTATTATCAGGCTGTAGGATCAGAAAGACACTTCCTTTATGTTTGAGTGTGCAGCTGGTGCAGGGATTTCCAGTATATCCTGTGGCGATTTTACTTGACACCTTTTATACAGTGCATATTTGCCAAACTTAAATAGCAGAGAAGGGAAGAAATCATTTGATGCCGGTTGTGATTTAGAACGTGACAGCTTAATGAGCATCATAAAATATTACCTAATGCTGTTTCTGTAAATTGGATCAAAATATTTACACTGTTTGAGTGGTTGCCAAGGTGAATTTTATTTGGGAAACATTTTAAATTCTTCTCCTTTTATTCTTTTTGAAAATATTTTATAGATAAGGGCAGAATGGAATGAAATTAAAAATAATGTATATTTTTAGACTAAGTAATGTGAATAAGGGTGGCTGTTTCCTAGCACATTCATTTTATTAAGACAGTCTTAAGTCAATAGTGATCGGTGAAATTATTTTAAAGATCTTGTAAGATTAAAAAAAACAATTTCTGAAAAAATAGGTGCATGGAGAGAGGTGCTCTGCAGGGGGGAGGATTTGCATGAGACACCATTTGGTTTCGTTCCAGTTTGTAGTTAACTACTCCATTTTGATGCCATGTGAATATGCTTCTTGAACAATTAGTACATCTTTCAAGCAGGATGAGCTACCTCACGCAAAGCTGCCTCCCTCTCGGTGTGCGGCCAAGATACGTACACGAGGGAAGATGTCAGTGTGTGGTAAATTCACCTGTTGCTTGCTGAACCCTCGTTCCCCCGACTGTTGTGTATGTAATGGCGCAAGATTACTATGGAAAGGCTTAGAGGGACGATGTTAAAGACATAACCTTTCTAACTCTTCATTTTGAAATTAAATAAAGACCCGATAAAGAGACCCAGCACCCCGCTCCCTTCCCTGGGGCCTTTGCTATTTCATTCCCAGAAGAATCACAAGCGTCAATTTCCACTTAACCTGGTGCCTGTGACTGACTGGGAGCAAAGTCTCTGAGTGGCAGTATGGGCCACCCATAGGATACAGATCTGGTGGCGGTGGAGAGACTTAATGATGTTTTCCTCAGAGTATGTATTTCTTCCCTGCCCTGTACCGCTGCTGACTGGAGCGGGGCTGTTCTGGCAGCCTGGCACGTCCTACAGCTTTCATGTCAAACTTTGAATGTTGATGGAACTATTACTGCTGAGAAAAAAAAAAAGGCAATTAATGTGTTCTAGAAAGGAAACATTTCTTGATTCAGTAATGCTGATTTTAGTTTTACATGTTTGTTTTTATAGTAGCCTACTTCCTTTTTACAGTCTGTTGCCAGCAAAATAGCATCTATCTGTAATGTGTAATTCTCACGGGGAAAGAAGGAAATTGCTAACCAGCAGTACAAGTGATATAATAAATAATGCTTTTGCAAGTACAATTTTCAAACTTGTGCAGATGCAGAAAAAAACCAGGTCATATGAAAGAGACTGAAAACCTATAGAAACTTACAAAATTTTTAAATTATTATTAATGCATGTTGAAGGTACTGATAAAATGCACACTATGCAGGTCAGTGTGCAAAATTGCGTTTGATTTCCATGGTGTAGTTCTTGCTTAGAACAGGCTCAAGGTCTGCTGAGGAAAACTTTTTTAAGTCCTACTTTTGGTAAGTGAGGAGCATGAACACAGTAACTATACAAGTAGCATTTTCTCATTCTATTTATGTGTGCAAATTGTTGCTGTTAGCTCATTGGAATTGAATCGGTGGTTTCCTCCTTCGCTGCTTCCCTTCTTCTGTTGTAGTTTTCATTCCCAACAGATCAGTCTTTTTCTCATAAGTCTTTCTGGTAGTAACCACACTGGAGAAAAAAAATCTTACAAGATGATGAAGAAAATGTGTAACCAGTCTCTTAGAGGGAACACATTATCTTCCTTCCTTCTCTCATCTTTTGCCGCCGTGGCCTTATTCATGCGCTCTGTTCTTAACTGTTTCTACCCTTTCCATGCTTGTTCTCTGTATTCTTTTTTCCAATACTGATTGCTAATATATATTTCAAATATAAATGTAATGTAGTTTTTATAACTAATTACAGTTTTGTATTATTATATCTATTCAGTATTACATGTTAGTAAGCCTTTTTAGCTTTATGTAGCTTTATTGCTCACCTTTTTACCAATGTTTTCCCACTGAATTGTTAGAATTTGCAGCTTTGTTGTGTGTTTTTAAGTAGTCACTGTGTTTTAGATGGCCGTATTGCAGCAGTACATGATATGTTGCTTCTAATAAAGTTTTTGCAAAGTGTTATAAATAATTTTTGCTCATTTATACATAATTAAAGCAGAAGTTGCATAACTTAATAAAATACCTGTTAACACAATCTTATTTAGTAAGCATAAACACTTACCTGGCCTTTCACACAAAATTTGCTCTATTCTTTTGTCATCAGATTTGATTTTTTTTTTTGTTTGTAAAGTATTTCTTGCCTATCAAAAAAAAATAGTGGTAGCATAAGTAAGCAACCTGGGAGAATTTGATAAGTTTATATGACAATGATTTCCTTTGTGCCTGTAGCTTCAAATGGTTTAAGTCCATCAGTGCCATGTTGCTGACTAATAAGTTTGTAATATTGAATAGCTGTCTGAAATCAAAGCCATCTTTGTACTTCCCTTCTCCATCCTCACTCTCCTTAGCTTCCAAGTTGTCCTGCCTATCAGGTAAGCATCTATCTATTGGAGAGCAAAATTCTTCTGCATTTTGAAAGATGAACTTAGATGTTATTATTTTTGAATTGTTGAATAATTGTGACCTGGTCAAATTTGGTGAAGTATAAAACAAAGTGTGCACACGCACTTTCCTGAATCTTTTCCAGTTCGTGTCTTTTATGGAAACCATAACCAGACAGCCGGTCTCCACACTATGAAAACCAGTCTCTTTCTCTGATTAAAATTACCAGAATGTCATGTTGAAATTCTCTGAGGACCAAGGTGGTTTGCAGTAGTCATCAGCAAACTTGGGTTTTGGCACTCTGGTCGGCCTTTGGTCTCAAACTTTGCCCAAATTCCAGGGAGAACTGGTAAGCAGGACTGATCTTGTTGTCTTGTTCCCACATACCAACATTGCAACTTGAAAAGGAAGCCTTATTGTTTATATTGAAGAGGGCTAAATTCAAGGAGGTGGTATGAACTCCCATTTCTACAAAGCTTCCATATAGTGCAATTCGCCATTGCTCCGAGCCCAAACAATGCACGCGGTGCCACTCTGTCTGCTGTCAAACAATTTCAGCGTGCCTTTTTTTTTTTTTAAACAAGCATGCAGAATAGCTGTGTGATTGCAAACTTAATCTGTGTACTTCAGCAAATAACATCTAACTTATTTATAGCAGCGTGCATTTTGGAAATTATAGCATTTTTATCCCCTATGGACATAGCTTATTATTTGCTTGGTTACTTTACAATTGTGACTGTTTTTGCCACCCACTGTATGTCGTTCTTCAGTGGTTATTTTCAACCACAAATGGAGGTGTTGGCTTTGTGTGGTTCTGTAGCACACAAGACTGTGCTTCCAGAGTTCCCAGAGCCCAAAGTCTGTTTTTTGGATGATACGGTAAATTTTTCATCCCAGATAAATACTTTAGAGGTTAGGTAATGTAATAATAGGATGGGACAGGTGTTGGTTATTAAAAGTACAATTAATCCATATTAATGAGGCACCCCACGCAGCATTCGGTATGGCGTATACAGCATTGCAGCCACAGCAGTGCATGCGAACCTGCAACTCGCTTTTTCATCTTTGTTTTTACTTCTGTCATTAGTTTAAAGTAGAAGAGGGTTATGAAATTTGATGGCCTTTGGAGGAGAAAAACCCCACAAAACTGGTAGCATTTAGTGGTGAAAATTTTGTGCTAACTCTGTCTTCCCAGGGCATCATGATAAATGGGAGATGGAATACGCTGTATAAAATGTCTTGGGAGAACAAAGCAGTCCATAGGTGGCCTGGAGCTCTTTTGGCAGTGTCAAAGTCCGTAAATACTCGTTAAGCCACACTTTTTCTCTTATGTGGACGTGCACACATACACGATATTAAAAAAAAAAAGGCTTCTGAAACTTACTCCTGCATTGGAAGGCTTGAGTGCTGTCTGTAGAAGATGAGGTGGGTTAACTCTCTTTTCCCCTAATGCAGGTATTGGATGTAAAGAACTGTAGAAACTAGAATTACAAACTTATGACTTGGCAGAAGAATTAGACTTGTTTCTAGCATTTTGTTTTGAAATTGATAAGAATAAATGACTTGAGTCGCTGTATGCAGCATATTTGGAAATCCCCCCTCTCCCCCTGCTTTGGAGAAAGCCTCATGGTTTGCATGCAGGGAAGGGCTCTCTCACTTAACTATCTCTAGTAAAGTATAATTAATTACCTCAATAGCTGGAGAAGGCTATAGGAATTTCAGCCATTCCACATACAGAAGACTATGATTTTTAGTGAAAACCCTAATGCTCCTGACATGTTTCACTGACTCTGGTTGACAGCAGATGTGGTAGGGACATGCCAGTGCCGGGCGGCTGGTACTCTTCAGGGTTGCAGGGAACTGTACTTTACTGAACCACAGAGCAAGGTGCAGAGGTTTTTGGCTTTAAGTCTGGTCGGTTTGACCTGTTCCCGTAGCAGAAGTAAGGGCCAGGTGAAAAACAGTCCAGGTTACCGAAGCGGTGTAACTGCTTTATTAGGTTGGGTGTGACTGCGCTAAACCCTCTTCTTAGCATAATGAGTTGAGCTGCCGTGCTGTGCTGATGTGGCCTCCGATTTCACCTTGGGAGCCAGCTTGGTCTAAACTAGCTCATGGGCTCTGCATGGCAATCCACTGAGAGGTGTAGACTTGCCCAAAGACAGAAGCTATTTAGTTTCTAGGTTGAGAAACTGAATTAATGATGGTTTGGACCAAATGTGAATTATAAGTCTTCATATAACATAGATCTTACTCAGGAAAATTAATGCTATCATATAACCATGGGGTGGTAATTATTCATCCCTCTGGAATAGTTTCAGTAAGCAAGTCTGAGAAGGGAGTTAACACGGCGAGGGGAACACTGCAGGTAATATATCAACCTCGAGCTTTTCAGAAGGCACGAGTCAAGCCTCCCACAAATCATGATATTAAAGGGGTTTTTTTTGTTTGTTTTATTTATTTTTAGATTCTTCAGTCTTTGGGTTCACATCACTTTTTTTTTTAACTTGGCAGAATAGGAATTTTTAATTAAACCAATTTTTTTTTAAAAGGCTTTTTGTGTAACAGTGTAACTGCAAGAACCAAGACTCTGAGACACTAAATATCAGAAATATATGATAAAATTGTTAATATTAGCAAAGCTATAGATGTTGTACAGAATTATTTCACTGATAATTCTTCACAGTCTGCTATATAATATTAAGATTACTCAAACTGGAGTAACTAGCTGTGTGCCTCAGGGGTCAATACTGGGTCCAGTCCTGTTTAGCATCTTCATTAGCGACCTCAGTGATGGGACAGTGTACCCTCAGCAAGTTTGCATAGACTACAAAACTCAGAGGAGTTGTGCTACCATGCAGAGGGACCTTGGCAGGCTGGCGAAATGGGCTGCTGGGAACCTCATGAAGTTCAACAAAGAGCAGTGCAAAGTCCTTCCCCTGGGGAGGTACAACCCCAGTCACCAGTACATGCTTGGGCCACCAGTCTGGAAAGCAGCTTGGGAGAAAAGGCCTTGGGGGTCCTGGCAGACACCAAGCTGAACATGAGTCAGCAATGTGCCCTTGTGGCAAAGGCAGCAAATGGTGTCCTGGGCTGTATTAGACAAAGTAATGCCAGCAGGTGGAGGGAGGTGATCCTTTTCTTCTGCTCGGCCCTGGTGAGGCCAGACTAGGAGTTCTGTGTCCGGTTTTGGGCTTCGCAGGTCAAGAGACAATCCCGTGAAGGGCCCCTAAGATGATGAAGGGACTGGAGAACCTCTTCAATGAGGAAAGGCTGAGAGAGCTGGGACTGTTCAGCGTGGCGAAGAGAAGGCTCAGGGGGATCTCATCAATGTGTATACACACCAGAATGGAGAGTGCACAGAGCCAGGCTCTTTTCAGTGGTGCCCAGTGACAGGACAAGGGGCAGTGGGCACACACTGAAACACAGGACGTTCCCTCAGAACATCAGGAAACATTTTTTTTTTACCGTAAGGGTGACCTAGCACTGGTGCAGGTTGCCAGGGAGGTTGCGGCGTCCCTTTGTTGGAGATACTTAAAAGCTGTCTGGACGACAGGGTCCTAGGGGACCCTCCTTTGAGCCAGGAGGAGCTTTGACCAGGCGGCTTCCAGAGGTGTCTTCCAACCTCTGCTGTTCTGTGATCCTAAGACGATAACTTGATAGAAGATCTGTCAGCCTGACTGAAGGCGGTGGCCATTGAGGATTTAGTCACGCAGTTGTATTTGCGGTCAGCTGGCTGTACAGAGGAATGGTTCATCAGAGGGAGGAGTGGGTGTTCACTGCCATTTGGAATAGGCCCAAGAGACTGATAAAATTATTTCTGTTACTCCTACACACCAAACCCCTGACAGATGCTTTTCTTCCCCTGATGCCCTCTGTAACTCCTTGTCAGCCTATTTAGATGCTGTTATGCAGCCAGGGCACAAAAGCAGGTAAATGCCTACAAAGCAACGTAAGCCTTTTAAGGCTGAGTGTTTCCAAGCTGTGTAGGGGATTCAGCTGCTTTTGCTATTATTAGGCAGCTCAGCAAATCTGAATAAAAAGAAAAAACGGTGTTTAGAGGGAAAAATAAATAACATTTTATTGCATGTCTGTTATTTAAGAGTAATTTATTTTCCTTTTCTTTTCTGCTCACTAATACGCAAACAAAAACAACACAGTCATAGAATCATAGAATGGTTTATGTTGGAAGGGACCTTAGAGATCATCGAGTTCCAACCCCCCTGCCGTGGGCAGGGACACCTCCCACCAGCCCAGGTTGCTCAACGCCCCATCCAGCCTGGCCTTGGACACCTCCAGAGATGGGCATCCACAGCTTCTCTGGGCAACCTGTGCCAGCGCCTCACCACCCTCAAAGTGAAAAATTTCTTTCTAATATCTTGCCACCTCTCTTTTCACATGTGTGGAACTAGGATGGGAATAGCAATCGAGTATAATTTTTGTATCAAATGTTTTGAACAAAGAAGCAGAGGCAATAGAAGAACTAAAGTAACACTTAGGTTGTGTGTAATTGCCCTTACTGAGTAAGGAGTGTCTGACAACACAGTCCCTGCTATTGTACTTGCTTGCCTGATTTTTCTTAAATTTTCAAGATTAATTTTAAAATCCTAGGCAGGTATGGCTGTTATGCTGGAAGAGCTGCAGTGTAAGTAGACTCGTATGTTTAAAAAGAAAAAAAATAAAAATGTTACTCTTCTAAGAGTATTCAGTAGCTGTTAAAACATGCCTTAATAAATTTTGGAGTCTGTGTGTGGTCACTGCTGCCGTGGCTCTGTCAGCATTTTAGGCATCATAACAGCCAAGCAGGGATGCAGATGTCTGTTGCTTTGTGAACTTGCTGAACGTAGCCATGATTTATGGATGCTGAAGTAGGATGATAGTCAATCATGGAGCATTTTTTTTATCAAAACCAAAGCTCTTTACTTTTTCTTTTGTGATAGCTGTCAAGAAAGGCATTTTTTCTATTTTCTTGTTTTAACATTTTACAACAATTTATTTCTTATCTAAAGAACTGAAAATCCAGCCACCCAGCTTGGGTCAGAAATAATAACACTACCCCTTCCCTCCCCCCAGTCCTCCAAATCCTAAAGGGATTGTTCTGAAAAATACTGAAGCTATATTTTAAATGATCTGCTTTGAGACTTGGCAGGGTCTGATGACATGGAAAAGTGCACATAATGTGGTCACGCTGCATGAGCACGTCCCCACTTAACCGAGAAATTGAGATACGACTCTAAAGGCAGGGAAATAACCATTGGGTACAATGAAAAATGCCTATCACTTATTAGTGTTTGGTGACTTCCCATTAGTAGGGTAAGAGGAAAAGGGCTTAAGCAATTTTTCTTTGATTAATGATTTTATTAGAAGGAATAAAGGATTGCTTACTCATTCTGTGTGAAACCTTTTGGTCTTTATTTTCAGAGTAGTTAGCAGGTTCTCCCAAAGGCAATTAGATCTTACGAACCAGTTTCATGGTTCGTATAAACCTATAGAAAGCATGTCTTTTTAGAAATGCACAGTGCATGTGTTTAACTATTCTAAAATCTTCTAGAAGCAATGGAGTGTTAATTTTAAAATTTTAAATATTTAAACTATTACACATGAAACATGAAATCCCAATCAAACTTTCCAGGTCTTTTCCATGTAGTAGCATACAAGCATACATACTTACAAATGTAAGTAGCATGCAAGTTTAATTCATTTGCAATTTGTACTCATTAACTTCAGATATTCAGGTAGAGATCTTAATCTGAGCAGTAATTATAAGTTGATTGCTAATCTGTCCTCCATTTAGGATGTTCAGTTACTTTTTTTCCTATGACTTTATACATTTGAAGTTACCTAAAAGTGTATTAATCTTTCAGATCGAGTATTGCCTGCTCCCCTTCACTCATCTTTGGGTCCCTGGTGCCAGACCACTCTACTTACCACCTAAATACTAGATTTTGCTCCCTCCGAAGCCTTTCAAGACTGTTCTTGGCAGCTGGCTTGACAGGGCGGCTGGAGACGAGACTGAAATGCGCTCTGCTTCCTCCAGACAGAGCTCGGTAAACAAACTGCGATCCTCTGCTTGGCAGGAGGCAGGGCTGCCACTGCTGCCAGCCTGGGGGGGGATGCAAAGCGGCGCTGATGCGTGGCAGCAAATACAATATGCCTTTCTGGGTCTTTCGGTGACTTGACTCACACGTTGCTGTTATGTGAAGGTTTGAAATATTCCTCTGCTTCTGCAAGATGTATTAAGAGTGTGCTAAGCTTTGGCCTGGTGTACACACCAGTGGTGCATCTAGCTAAAACTAAATTATAGTAAGCCAGTGGAAAGGAATAATGGGTGGCTGGAGTAGGTTAGGCTGGGTTCACCTTACTAAGCAGTGATTTAAGCTTAAAAAAAAAAAAAGTTTTGCAGTGATTTAG
Source organism: Pluvialis apricaria (assembly GCA_017639485.1). Taxonomy (NCBI): domain Eukaryota; kingdom Metazoa; phylum Chordata; class Aves; order Charadriiformes; family Charadriidae; genus Pluvialis; species Pluvialis apricaria. The sequence continues at coordinate 138,060,056 of CM030008.1, read as the reverse complement.
AATCACTCTGTTGAAAGAATTGGTGGAGCAGAGTTTATTTCTCCATTTTCTTCTCTCATCATAGGGCAAACTTGAACAGTCTTTCTCTTCTGAGAATTTCCCATTCGTTATAAAAAAAACCAACCAAGCCCCAAATGCTCGATGTTAATTTTTCCAGCTGCTTTGATCAGCATCTATGAGTATTCCTATGGCAGGGTATGTAGTAACCCTAACAGTAGTTGAAAGGTGAGGATTTTCCTCCTTTAAAGTGAACTAAAGACTGTCCATTCAGGATTGTGATTGATCAGATCCTTGGTAGGCTTGCAGGCATGCTTTGGCGTTCGTACTTTGCATATTCAGTGCCAGTATACTCAAGTGCAGTCATATGTCTTACAGCTAGTGTTCAAAGCAGGCAGGCCTGCTGTATTTAAATAAGGCCATATGTAGTTATAAAAAGTAGAAATTCTTGTACTGTTTTGAAATAAAGTATGTGAGAATAAGGTGATGGTCTTCACGTATCTTTCAGGTTACTCACTCATGACTCGTTTGGCAGTAGTGGCGGTCATGGCTTCATACCCCTAAAATCTTTGACTAGCTCACACATAATGAAACTTTCAATTTGTGGGATTTATTATTTTTCTGGCATTAGACACACTGATTTTTTTTCTTTTTTTAGTATTTTGGGGCTTTCTTCTGTAAGACGGTTAATGTAATAACAACATTCCAGTATTTTGAGCTTAAAAAAACGAAATTGAAAGAGCAGTAGAAAGCATGCTAATACTATCTTGGCTGTTAGTGATAAAATGAACAATGTTCTTTGTCTTCCATTCATGGAAATCCAGGGATTTGTTTAATTTAAAATGCAATTTTCTTCTTCTCCCTTCTTTTTTTTTTTTAACCAATTCACAGTCGTAAAACATGTTAAACAGTTCTTTCACTTCAACTTTTTGTGTATGACTTTATCTGTAGTGTGGTCTGCGTGATTTAAAGCAGTTGCTAACTCCCTTATTAGCTTCATGCTAATCATTCTAAAGTCTAAATACCTTCTGCAAGCAAAGACTTCACTCCTAGGAATAATGTATGCATATTTTGTTTTATACTCTAGTATATGAAGCAGGTGAAGGTCACAGTTTGATGTTGTGCTAGAGGGCTGCTTTTGTTTCTGAAACATGCTTATGAGGGTGGTAATGTAAATAACAAGTACAGTTTCCATAAAGGGAAAGATGACAAAAATAATTATTTGAAGAGTAGCAGTAATCTATATGAAGTGGGTTTTTTTCCTCTGCTAATAGGTAACTATTATACAGGTGCATATGCAATATCAGGTATATGATAAATTTTCTCTGACCCTTTATTTGCACAATCTAAATGTTTTATGGGAAATACAGATGTGTAGCTATGGTTGTCTTTTGTTACTCTTCTCAGTTCCTTTAAAGGCCTTTGTAGGGGGGATTTAAAATGACAATTACCGTGTTACCGTCTTCGATACACCTTTTGAAGGGGCGCAGGGCTGTTGTAATTCCGTGTCCCGTGCTCAGTTTTTCTTCTTGGCCAAAGCTGCAGCCGTGAATTGTGTCATGGTGGGGAGGGAAGGGATGGGGGGCGGGGGGCGGCACGCACACCACTGCGGTCTTCTTTTTGAGGGAGATAAAATACGTTACTTAAAACTGTGACGGCGCCATCGCGCGCGGGCTTCGCCCGCAGCCAGGAGCGCGGCGCGTGCTGCCGTGCGGTGGGGCTGGGGGCAGCCGCGTGACCGGGCCACGGCGGCCTTCCCGCCGCAGCCCTCCTGCGCGCGGAGATCCGCCGCCGGCTGCCGGGGCCAGCGCGGAGCCATTCTTCCGCCTTCACTTCCTCGGCTCTTTCGCCCCCATTGAGCGGCGAACAGTGGCGGGGGACAAAAGCTGTATACACTGTACAAACAGAGCACCAAAGCGGCAGTACACTGACTCATTCTTCGCTCTGTGTGAGAACTGAGGGGGACTCTATTCACCGCCTTTGTGCCGGTGTCTGTCAACAGCGCTGTTTGAGGCCAGCCCCATTGTGCCGGCCAATGTTTCTTATTGACCCGAGTCTGTGCCCGCAATGTTCCCAGGGTCGAAGTTGCGAGCGAGAGAATGTTTGAAAAGGGGTAATCGTGGGCTAAATGCGTTTTGCTGCATTGTCGTCTGACCTATTAAATCTAAACTGCGGTCTGCGTTCATGCAAACAGGTAATTATGTAGTCACAGCTGCGGCCATTGACATCTGGTTACCGCCCCGTGGAAAAAGGGGATGGGGCGCTCGCCTCTCCCTCCAGGCTCTCAAGCGCTGAACTTTAATGATATTAACTGAAAATAGAGGGTGGATTAGCGAGACTGACAGGTCAACAAGGTGGATACTTTATCCATGTAGGCAGAAATAAGTCCAAGTGCAGTTGCTTGGGTATTTCTGCTACCTTACACATCAGATTTTTCCCATAGCTGCAGGCTTGGCTGGGCTCTAGATCCAGTTATCATTTAGCCGTTTTGGATCAGGAGAGGCTGCAAAATGCTTTTGTTATCCTGTCTTGCAGAATGTCTGTGCAGAACAGCTCTGCAAACAGCCACCACGTTAATTAATTTTATTTTATTTTTTTTTTTCTAAACCAAGTGGCTTACAATGGCTCTCATCCCTAGAGGCCGGGTTGCCAGGATTTCCAGATAACAAACCTTCATTATCAATAGGCCAGCATTTCAAAACTTAGTGATAAGTGCACAAGGGTAATAAAACATTGCTGGCCATAAATTATTTTAGGGCAACTGGTTTTTCTTTTTAGGTACTTTGGAACCGAGATGTGGTATTTGCATGTAAATTAGTCTGACATCTTCTATCTCATCTGTCTCTGCTCCCCCCTTCTGCTGGGAGGGAAGAGGTCTCTACGTAACATACATAATTATTAAAACAGTGTGCTTTTCTGTCCTGTCCAACTTCCAGTGATGGAGTAGACAACCACGGCTGTCGAAATTAGGAGAGAGGGTTACATGGCCCTGGGTGACTTTGGTGGCATGTCAAAGCTGGGAGCACATTTGGTGCTGGGCAGCCCTGGCTGCGGGGCGGCGGGGGAGTGCAGCCAGCTGATCAATCCCTGCTTTGAGGGATCTCTTGCAGGAATGAACGTCTAGCTGCTTCTCCTTGCGTTTGCATCCCAGCGCTGCTCCTTAGGAGCCAATTATTCTGAAGAGCTGTTGCAATGCGGAATGTAATGCAACAAGGGAGAGTAGGTGCTACGTGTTATGGCAAATAATAATATATGTATATATATAATCCTTCATGATTATGGGAAGACTGTAATTGCTAAAAGTGTGAAACTCTCTCCTGCAACAGCCTGTCCACTGTTTCAGAGCTCAACTCATGGAGCAGGGAGGGAGAAAGGCTGCTCTGCTCAGACTCATGGGAACGTGCGTGTATTGTGGGTCTCGAAAATTGTCTTGCACAGGCATCTGTTACATAATTAGCTTTCGGTCTTCTCTTTTGCTGTGGGATGTTTTTTACTTGATTTCTACCTTCTACTCCTTACAGGCCTCTATAGAACTTACTGGCTCAATTATGCAAGAAGCAAGGGTAAAAAAAGCCAAAACCAAAAATATTTTCAAATGTATCCAGAAATGTGTTGGAGTTAGGATCTTTTTAGGCAGAGGGACGGTAAGGAAAGACCAAGTCCATCTACAGGAAAAGACAGTTAAATTACATTTTCACAATTATCTGATTCTGTGCTCTTCAATACTTACTGCTGTAGGGAAGGAATAATTTCCTTAGGGACTTTTCTAGGATGTACCAGCGCTTGTATACAGTCACTTTGCTGCCTGTGGTGTCAAGACAAATTTTTCCAAATTATGCAGAAAATTCTATTTGTGCTTTCCCAGTAGATTATAACTTCATAAAAATACTAGATACTCTTAGAATTTGTTTGTTTGTACGTAGCACTGTCTCCTGAACCATTTGCCCGTTTCTCTGCTTAAAAAAAGAAAATATTCAAACCAGAGTATTTCCTCTTCAGCACTCACTGTTTTTTCTACTGTAAAGGGAATACCAAAGAATAATATTTATCTAAAGGGCTGAATTGTCTAAAACAGTGTACTCCTCACCTGTGTTACCTGTAGAGGAGATAAACGAGACTGAAGATTTATCCTATAGAAGTCTGTAAATGCCTTACACTCTTTAAAATACTTTAATTTTGTAACTAAGAAAACCTGTTCCACTCCAAATATGAAAAGTCAGGAAGAACTTGAAATGAGAATTCCCAGCAGAGATCAAGATTTAGCCAGAGATTCCTGGCTAAGTTGTTTTTTCCCCTCATTTACCTAATAAATAAAACTTGAGCAAACTTTTAACTTTGGTATTCCAATTTTGACGCTATGTGAATCCTGTGATATCTTGGTTGTAATTCTGAGTGTCTTCTTAGGTAATTCAAAAGAAGTTATAAGAATAAATTTTTCAAAGAGACAAAGGTGACTTCTTGTCTTTATATATGTCGCTCGCCTTACTGAAATAGGTGCTAACCACTGCGTCATTCTTGTACCTTTGGAAGGTGGCGCTGTATAATGAAAGGAAGGTTGAAAACTAGTTGCAGAAATAATTATGTGCTCAGTGGTTTGGAGCATTAAGGCAGTAATACCTTGCATGGTATATGTAGCTTAGTTTCATGCTTCAGCAAACAAGACATTGTGGACACACTTCTTACAGTTCTAGACAAAATAAGAGAGTAGAGAATGTAGACTTCTTGGGTATGCACTGAAAACTGGTTACCTGCACACACAATACGTGTACTCAACATCCTGGCCCGCACTTCACGGAGAACAACTTCAGCGTGGGCTCCTAGGTTTTCCTAGAATGAAAAATTCATAATGACTTTGTTGGTCCAGTTTAATTTTCTTGAAGCTGTGTGAGCTTGCAGAGGGTAAAAACAGGAAAATAAACATAGAGAATTTCAGCTCAAATGAATGATGAGAGTTTTTTCTCTTTTTTTTTTTTCTTTTTTTTCCTTGGAAGTGGTAGTACATAATGTTTACTATTAAATAGGAAACAAGATGTCTCTGGTTAATGCTTAGCAGGTTTCCTTTACCTTTCACAGTAGCAGCACATATCAAATGAAAAACCAATAGTAATTTATTATACCTTTTACAAAGAATTCTGCTTGATTTTTTTAAAAAAGGCTTGTTTGTGTAGTGATAGATTTATGATTCAGTTTTAGTATATCTCTCTTTCTATTTTAGTTAAATATGAGTTAGCCTATCCAATCGGTATCTCTCTCTCTCTGCATTGGAAATGGAAATGAATAATTTTCTTTCTGAAACTGGTATACTTACTGGTAAAGTCAGCCTTAAATATGATGCATATATATTCAATTTATATATGACGCATATGTAGCCATAATCTAAATGGGCATAGTTCCGGTACCTTTCTTAGAAGGTAGAATGAAGTGGTGAGTCAAAAAAAAAAAGAAAAAAGGTTTCTAAGAGAAATTAGTTGGCTTTTTTCAACAAAGGGCCCAGGGTAATCATAACCTATGTGTACAAACAACAGTACGCTTGGCACGCATGCTGTGCGAGTTCAAAAGAACTTTAGGGAAACTAATAAACCTTTCTAAAAAATATATCGAGGGCATACCCTTGAGTACTGGAAACAACGTTCCGATAGCACAGGGTGGGACAGCCCTTTTCTGATACATAGCATCTGTGGATTACAGCCATAAAGATATACAGCAGTGAAGTGTAGGAATGGACAATACCTGTAGATGAAGGCTAGCCTGTCACCACTGCTCCATTTTAGGATTTGTCTTTGTATAGCCTGTGGGAAAGGATTTGTGCTTCGGTGAGCTCCCAATACAAACAACTGAATGATAACAATTTTCCTTATAAACATTTTTTTCAGGTTTAAAAAAGTGTGTTTACCTCCGCCAGAAAACTGTAATAGCACAAAAACATTGAAATTATTTTTACTAACTTTTTAAAAAAATTAATTCATTTAAAGCCCACTGGGTAGCTCGTTTATTTCGGTTTGAAAATGTACAATGTTAGCTAATACTGACACAACATTATGAACATGTTCAAGTAGTGCATAGTTTTCTGGATGTGTCAAAATGAAGAGCTCAGATGTGGCTTTACATAAAACACAGCTATAGGGAGGATCAGGTGTTTTAGTTGTTAACATACTGGCTAAAGCAGGAGAATTTCACTTCAAAAAAGGAAAACTGCAACACAAGAACAGATCAATAATGGCTTTGGAAGACAGTTCTGTTTTCCTGTCCACCGGGGCAAATGCACAGTAAGAGCAAAGAAGTGGGTTGGATTACAAATTATCTCATTTAGGACTGTAAAATCCAGATTTATTGCCCCAAAGTAATCAAAGCCTCCATTAAGAATGTCTTATTATACTCAGTAATATGAGGGCAGTTGGCTAGTGAGCTAAATTTTCTGGTTTTGTAACTCTTTAAAAGTTGAAACAGTTTGCTTTTTCCTATTGGTTTTATTGCATATTTCTCATATTCGAGTTAAGATTATTTTTTTCCCCCAATTACTAGAATGAAATTAACTAGTTCAATCTCTCAGTCACATTGTGACTTATGCTTTTCATTAGGGAAGATTTCCGTGTATAGGCAGGATGCAGTGGTTTAAACAGGGTTTTGGAACAAGAAAATATAGTTGACAATCGATGCAAGTCAGCCTCAACATGGGCTTCCTTTTGCCCCTCTGACTATTGTCACAGCTTCCCTCATTCAGTTCGGTGGTAGTTTTTCTTTGCGTGAGACCAATAGATGGTATTGGTAGATTAGCAAATGTTGTGGTTTATATTTGATCTCTTGTAAAATAGAAAGGCAAGCCTCTGGCTCCTTCAGCATTCCTCATTACCCTTATGACAAAATTGCTGCTCTGCAGCCTTCAAGAATGAAACCAAAACCTATTTGGATAGTAAAGAATTTTCAACAACCTGTTCTTGCTTTATTTTTTTTAAAGGAATTTCTGGCTCTTTGATAATTTGAGATCCATCGTTTTTCTTTGAAGGAAAATAGATATGACAGTACCCACCAAATTAATGCAGGAGGAATACTTGCTGGATTTTAGAAATACTGCTAAAAGTGCCAACTACCTGGTTAATTCATCTTCATTTATAGAATCGGTGAGGTAAAACTGTGGAGGGCTTGGAGCCCTCGCAGTGCTGGTAATGTAAGAGCTGCTCGGGTATTCTAGAAAGAAGATGCGTATGCCTTGGTTGCTTCTGGGGAAGGTAGCGCAGCAGAGGGTTAACTCTCTGACACACTGAAGTGTCTTAATTAGAGGCTTGGCAAAGAGCCACGGTCGGGTAGAAAATACACTGTGCCTGAGACGGCAGCAATAAGTAGTTGCTTGAGGCCTCTGGCGAGGTCCTCCTGCATTCAGCAGCGCTCTCTGCTTGTGCCTACCTGTTGTGGGGAAAGCAAGATGCTGCCCAGACCTGAAACAAAGCAGGCCGAGCATTTTCCCACCCAGCTTCGCCATTGTGCCTTAAAAAGAAAGGATGTGGGGATGCGGAGAGGGGGGAGATAGATACCTGTCAACAAAAGTAGCTTTTGCAGCGACCTCGCTGCACATAGCGGCCCCGCAGTTGAAGGAGGGCTAAGTTGAAAACTGCGGAGCAATCTGGTTTTGCGTGCTGTAGCGATATGAGTACAATACATGCCTTAAAATGGGAAAATGGGAGAATATTGAAGTATGCAGGGCTGGGAAGATTTTAAAACATTGATGACCGGTTGGTGATGCTTTTTTCAAATTGGGAATTACTGCGTTGTTTTGAAGAATGGGATGGATGATTTGCTTGTAAGAATTATTAATAGATCCTGCTTTCCCAAGGTAATGGCCTATTTACAGTCCTGGTTGGGGGAAAAATATAATATCAAGTCGCCCAATAATCATATATTGTCACAGATGGATGGTTACAGATTAAATGCAAACAAAACACCAAACCTGTTCTTTAAAAATAAAACAATAAAACTACTTATAATTTCAGGACTAGGTTGCTGGATCTTACAATGAGAAACACAGGGATATAAGACTTGTGGTAAAAATTGAGCTGATAACACTGTATATTGTAGAGTGGCACATATTCAGAGAGACAGTAGGGTAGGTACTCCTCAAGCTGGTATGTTTGTGAAGTGGTGTAGAAATGCATGTATTTTTAAAAAATCAGAATTTGTAATGCTGCAACTTAGGGGTCTTGGTGAATGTTAAAATGCCCCATATCTGTATTTGAAGAGAAGAAAAATGTGTGTAAGTTTGAGGGAGTTTTCCAGAGGTTCTGACAGTAGTTAAACTCTTCTGTCTCTCACTGGAATTTCAGTGGAAATTAAACAGCTAAATCCAGTCTGTGAAGGGCCTGAAAGACACCTCCTTTAGGTACAACATTAATAATGCATTGTGGTCTGACTCTACAAAACCACAGTACAAAAAATAGTCCTTACTGGTATTAATATTTAATAACAAGTAATAATATCAAATCAAAAACGTAACTTGTGTGTGTCTTTAAATCTCTGGGTAGATCCTATTCACTTCAGTGGGACTCTGCATTACGCAGCAAATCACATCAGAGGAGGGTTGCAGGTCACAGCACGGTGGAAGTCCTGCTAATCCGTTAGGCACTGTATGGTCATTTAATCCATGGGGTCAGTTGTGTGCATAACAATAATCTCCTTACTTTAACACCTCACTGGAGCCCTTTCTTAAGTTTCTAACTCTACCCTTGCCTATTCAGGGACAGCAGAGTAGCAATGCTAGTGTTAGCTTTGTGTGTGCTAGGCTGGGTGGGTACCGTTATGGACCTGTTCTGCACTGTTTTGAGTAGGTTTTGGTTATATGGAAACAAATCTAAAAAAAACAGCTGTGAGTTACAATCTGCTTTGATAAAAACCCACTTGGAATAAGATGGTAATGGCCCTGGAAGGCTATCTCCCATTTATTCTTTCTACTCACAAGTTTTGACTTTTTTGCCTGCATCATCTTCATCACTTCAGAGGGGAGCACTTCAGAACCTTCCAGCAGTGAAAGTCCACACTGCAAAGCAAAAAAAGGGACCTGTTTCTGTAGCATTCAATCATAGCACAGGCTGCTTCAGAAAAGAAGGACCTTCTTTGTGGAGGGAGGGCAACACCTGCTTAGGTCTTATTGCATGAAGAAGATTTACCTTCTGCTTGAAAAAGGTGATCTCGTTTAATTGATAGTAAGCACAGATAGTAAAGAATTCTGGGTCCCACTGAAGACTTCCCAGTACGTGTACCCGATTGGAATATAAGGAATTGAGCTTCTTGGATTTATCCACCTCTGAGACAGTCAGCTCTCCTTGTGTAGGGCACTTAGTTGTATGCCACACATAGTTGAAGTGTCTAGTGAAGACATGGGTTATTCCTTCCAAAGAACTGGCATGGGAAAAATGGACGATGTCCTTAGAGCAATGGAAATGTTTTCTTCTGACCAGGACTTGTCTTGGGTACCTTGCAGTTACGGCAAGTATAATTATACTGCAGAAGTTGTGCGTTTACATTTCTGCATATGTTGTCTAGGAGAAATATTTGGGTAGTCCGTGATCTGCTCTGCTTTTCCAAATGTTTGTGCAGTTATTTTAAATGGAAATAGAGGAGCAAAGTTAAAACTCAGGTATATTACTGCAGACAGTTTGCATGTGGTTTGTTTATATCTAAGGAACATAATGTGTCTGTGTAATTTGTATTTAGGACACTTGTAAAAATAACAGTTTGACACCAGTTGTCTGAGAGCAGTTGTTTTATGAAAGGACTGCTGAGGATCTATTTAAGATCTACCATGAGAAAATACATACGGGAATATGAATTAATGAATATTTACAGTGAAAAATTCCAGAGCTGAATTATTTGAAAATTAGGTTTATAGCACATGTGTTTCACTGATACTTTCAATGTTTAATGTCACTGTCTTTAATAAAACCCTTTTGCTTGCGATTCTTATAAACCAGGAAGAAAGGTTCATATTTGAGCCTTAGCTTGTAAAGTATGTTAAGGAATGAGGTTGAATTTTAAAGATTCTGAAGAGAAAAGTAAGTATTTGCAAAAATACTTGCCTTTTAGATATACTTGTCAGGGAACTAGATTTGCTCATTTTATTTATATATAGAGAGAGAGTAGTGAAATAATTTGTGTTGTATTAGAATTACAATTAAGTGGCTAAAAATTGTATGTGTGCGTATATACATTTATATGTAAATGTATTGAATTCAGGTATTATTTCCTGGATTACGTGTTTTATTTCAAGCTCAGTTAAACAGAGGATGGTGACAGCCAAACTGAGGTAAGAGAACAAGTCAGTTGTACTATTAAATCGTAAAGGACATCGCACATTTTCATATTTCTTGGTTTGCCACAAGTATAGTCACACGGGTTCGTAAAACTTGACAGTGGGTGAGAAACACATCTTACTGCCATCTTCACCTACTTAGGTTAGGTGGGGTAGGTGAGTGGACAGTGAGGTGGATTGAGAACTGGCTGAATGTCAGAGCTCAGAGGGTTGTGATCAGCAGTGCGGAGTCTAGTTGGAGCTCTGTCACTAGCGGTGCTCCCCAGGGGTCAGTACTGGGCCCACTCTTGTTCAATACATTCATCAACGACCTGGATGAGGGGACAGTGTACCCTCAGCAAGTTTGCTGATGATACAAAACTGAGGAGGGTGGGTGACACACCGGAAGGCTGTGCTGCCATACAGCAAGACCTGGACAGGCTGGAGAGTTGGGTGGAGAGAAACTTAATGAAGTTCAACAAGGGCAAATGTAGGATACTGCATCTGGGGAGGAATAACCCCATACACCGGTACAGGTTAGGGGCTGACCTGCTGGAAAGCAGCTCTGCAGAGAGAGACCTGAGAGTCTTGGTGGACAACCAGTTGACCATGTGCCCTTGTGGCCAAGAAGGCCAATGGCATCCTGGGGTGCACGAAAAAGGGTGTGGCCAGCAGGTCAAGGGAGGTCATCCTCCTCCTCTACCGCGCCCTGTTGACACCCCATCTGGAGTACTGTGTCCAGTTCTGGGCCCCCCCAGTGCAAAAAGGACAAGGAACTACTGGAGAGGGTCCAGCGGAGGGCTACAAAGATGATCAAGGGAATAGAGCACCTCTCTTATGGGGAAAGGCTGAGAAACCTGGCTCTGTTTAGCCTGGAGAAGACTGAGAGGGCATCTCATCAATACTTATAAATACCTAAAGGGCAGGTGTCAAGTGGATGGGGCCAGACTCTTTTCAGTGGTGCCTGGCGACAGGACAGGGGGCAATGGGCACAAGCTGGAACACAGGAAATTCCATCTCAACACGAGGAAAAAATTCTTTACTCTGAAGCTAACAGAGCACTGACACAGGCTGCCCAGAGAGGTTGTGGAGTCTCCTCTGGAGACGTTCAAAACCCGCCTGGATGCATTCCTGTCCGACCTGCTCTAGGTGAACCTGCTTTGGCAGGGGGGTTGGACTAGGTGATCTCCGAAGGTCCCTTCCAGCCCCCACCAGTCTGTGATTCTACCATTCTGTGATACTTTTAACATGGTAAAATGGGGCACAACAGGTTGCAAGAATGAAATAGGGATCAAGATCCTATGTGCAGTGTGGGTGTTTAGCATCAGCAGACATTTCTTGGGGAAGAGCCTGTGTACTTTCTGCAATATGCTTTTGTGCTTTATGGTTCCTGTGTATGTTGTGTTTTATATGCAGTTCAGAGACCAATGGAATAAGTATGTCTAGTTACAAACAGGGCATGGGACCCTTCTGGACCAAACTTGAGTGCTTGAAACGCTGTCTTGGCATTGTGATTTAAATGTTGTTTAAATGTTGTTGAGGCTTCACAACATATAAACTTGGGCAGATTTGGCCCTCACAGAGTTGTGGGGTTTTTGTAGTATTATTATATTTGGGTGACTTCAGTTAATGTTAAGGGAAGTGAATTCATAGGTAAAAAATTCAACACGATGTTTGGCTTTGTTCTGTAATTGGACAGTATTTTATATAGCACTCTTGCTGCAAATTTCCTCTCCACAAAAAGAATTCTTCCCTGCCCAGAGCATTTTCTGTTTAAAATCATATATGTGAAAGCAAGGGACAGTAAAGTTAAAAGGGGCTAGAGTTTGAAAAGATAAGTAGGATCTATCTACATTTAATCTAATTAATTTATAAATCTAATAGAAGGCTTATTCAGCCCTATCATGGGGTCACTGTAAAGTCTTAGGGTATAGTGTAGTTTACTGGTAAGATAATTGTAATTTTTGTTGTTTTACAAAATTAAATAATTTCTTTCATTGCATTATATATTATATATATAACAGTCCCTTTGGATTTGTTAAAAATTGTGTAAAATTAATTTAGTTTTCTTTACAAAAAATAAATATGTGGGGTTAACACGTTTTCTGGACTGAAGGGAAACAGTGAATGTCATAATCTTTGACAATCGGTAAGTGTTTTTGTGTCATCTCGGTGACCTTCTGATAGCAAACTAGGGGAGGCAGGAGCTACACAATACGTGCAAAACTGGTTTTAAAACCATAGTGGATTATTATCATGTGAGTGGTTTGTTGTTGTCCTGAATGAAAAGATGTGGAGTTGCTTCCACAGGACACTGCATTGAGTTAAATGGTATCTACTGAGCAGTTTCCTTAATGATCAGGTGATGGAAATACTGAGTGTGCTCATTAAATGTGTAGGTGATACCAAACTGAGAGGGGCTGCTATTCCAGTTTCAGATTCCTTTAAACTGTAATATGGCCTTAGGTTTCAAAATTAGTTTGACAAGTTGGAGAAAGGGTCTGACAAAAAAAATCACAATTGGAAGGTACGGTTACAAAGTGTTGGGACATATGCAGAAATCAGTTATGCCAAATAGGGATTAAAATTGTACAACCGTAGTTCTGCAGGGGTAAAACCTGCATGTTACTGTAGATATGAAGCAAGAAAATTATGGTCAGCACACACCCCCCCACCAAAAAAAACCCCAAAAGTGATAAGGGATAACTTTTCCAGAGAATTAAAAGGGGCTCTTTTTGGTTAATGTTATTATTTCGATCCATGGTGACTTTTTTTCACCCTTCCCAGTTGTGTGATCCATACAGTTCCCTTCTCTCCATCTTCCCTGTCACGCCTCTGGTCATCTGAGAAAACCAGCGAGTCTGTCCTTTTCTTGAGAGGATTTCTTAGGCCTGGTGATGGGACAAATCCTTAGGTGTCGGGTAAAACGTGTTGGATTTGGGGAAGATAGCATTGTCCTGTCTTTGTTTTAGAATCATAGAATCGTTTAAGTTGGGAAGACTTTAAGATCATCGAGTCAACCATTAACCTAGCACTGCCACGTCACCACAAAACCATGTCCCTCGGCACCACATCTGCATGTCTTCTGAATACCTGCAGGGATGGTGACTGAACCACTGCCCTGGGCAGCCTGTTCCAATGCTTGACATCCCTTTTGGTGAAGAAATTTTTCCTAATATCCAATCTGAACCTCCCGTGGTGCAACTCGAGGCCATTTCCTCTTGTCATATCGCTTGTTACTTGGGAGAAGAGACCAACCCCCACCTGGCTACAACCTCCTTTCAGGCAGTTGTAGAGAGCCATAAGGTCTCCCCTCAGGCTCCTTTTCTTCAAGCTAAACAACCCCAGTTCCCTCAGCTGCTCTACATAAGACTTGTGCTCCAGACCTTTCACCAGCTTCGTTGCCCTTTTCTGCACACGCTCCAGCACCTCAGTGTCTTTCTTGTAGTGAGGGGCCCCAAAACTGAACACAGTATTCGAGGTGGGGGCCTCCCCCAGTGCTGAGTACAGTGGGATGATCACTTCCCCAGTCCGGCTCACCACACTAATTTCTAATACAAGCCAGGATGTTATTGGCCTTCTTGGCCACCTGGGCCACACTGCTGGGCTCATCTTCAGCCGGCTGGCGACCAGTGTCCCCAGGGTCCTTTTCTTGCCATGCCAGCATTCCAGCCACTCTTCCCCAGTCCTGTAGTGCTGCGTGGGGGTTGTTGTGACCCAAGTGCAGGAGCCGGCACTCGCCTTTGTTTTGTTGGGGAGAGCCCCGCAGCTGCCATCATTGCAGCCTATCTGTGATATCCTGCGGTCGGGACAGATAGTCACTGATCAAAAGACACTTAGTGGCCTTTCAGGCCTCTCTGTGAGCACAGTTATTTTAATTCATTGAAGCACTGATACTATGCATGACCTCCTCCCGTGGCTGATGAAAGTCAGTCCTCAATGCAATTTTTGGTGAATAAAGAGTATGTTATTGGGGGCTTTCCCCGCAACATAAAAGAATTAGCTCTGGAGAAAACTTTTCTACAGCTATTCAGAGACAGAAAACGTACCAGTTTTTAATGTAGATTCTCTTTGGTTTTGATTAAATTATAACAAGTGCTGAGTCAGTTGCATGCATTTTAATAGGTATAAATACATGAAAGGAATATGGGGGGGGGGGTTTCTGGTTCAAGTCTGCAATTTTCAGGTGACTTCTTATGTTTTTATTACTTTCAAATGAAAGAGGCTGTACAAGCATAAAAAATGTAAACCATTTAAAAAAAATTAATTAAAGCAAGGTTGCATTCCTGGTGAAAAGGAAGAAAAACTTTTTGTTGAATTACCTTCAGTTTAGATTCAGAACTTAGTTTTTGCATCAGTATTTTTAAAACCAATGATTTTTTAAAACCTTTTCATGTTTGTTTGAACAACAGAAAGTGTCCAGGGCATCTGTGTTTTCCTTTTCAGTGACTAAGTTATTGCTTCCAGGTAAGTGATTGAGGGATTCCTGGTCTTTGAGTATTTCAGTTTAAGGGTAGCTTTAAAAACTTACTTCCTTTGATCACAGCTATTTAACTCCATGTCTGGGGATATTTGAAAATAATTTGAGGTTTTTAAGATGTTTTGAATGGACGCAGAGAACACAGAATTGAGTGGAAAGGAAGGACTTCCCAGCTGAGGACTCCAGTCTCCTGTTGCATCCCCGCTTCCCTCCAGCCTGCCTGTGGGGCTCATCTCCTGCCCCTAAAGCCTCTCATCGTGGCTGCCTGTGGCTTCTGGTCGGCAGAAACAAGAATGTGAAAACAACTATTTTGAGTAAGACAGCAGTACCCAGTGCTCCCAGCAGCAGCCAATTCCTGGGGAAGCTTTAAGGACAGGACAGTAACAGCGGTGCTTTTGTTCGTCTTCCAACAGCTTGTGGCTGCAGGGGGCTTCCTGAGCCGTGAGGTGGTGTTCCTCGTGGTTAATAGCCCTTCACCTCATCTCCCCTGCCCCAGTAAAACACTCCTGGAACCTCTGTCAACTGTTTTAGCATCTGCAAATAACTTATGACAAGAGCATCACAGCCTGTGTGATAAATTAAGTTACTTTTCCTTAGCTTGTCATGCCAGTTTTATTTAATGCCTCCCTTATTCTTGTATTAGAAGTAACAGTGAACAGTTTTTACCCACTCCATGCTTTCCATGACTTGAGACTCAAATGGTATTCCTGGTCAGTCCTTTCTTTTTTGACGTTGAACAGTCCTAGCTATTTTTTTCCACTGTTCTCTGAACACTTCCCAGTTTAAACTATATCCTTTTACAGGAGAGGATGAATACAGAGACCCTTTCTAAGGCCATGGTTTTGTACAGTAGCATAAAAATTTTCAGTTCTCTTTCTTACGTGAAGCCAAATACCCAATTTGCTTTTTGACTGCAACAGAGTATAAAGCTGATGGGTTTTTTTAAATCATGTCTTGTAACCCCCTATCTTGTTCCTGAGCAGTAGAAAGTAGTTTAGGGTCAATGTAGTTTGCGTGTAAAGTTGGATGTTTTTCCCCCAATGTGCAGTGCTTCACACTTACCTGCGTTGAATTTGTCACTTTATATCTCGTTAACGCTACTCTGTGAGGTGCTTACGCAGCCCTTTGCAACTAGCTTTATTTTTACTAATATAAATAATATTATAAGCAAATGCTATAACCTCATTCATTTTTGGGGGGAGACTGTATAATTGTAGTATTAGGATTCCTGTGGGGACTTCATCTGATGATTTCCTCCTTGTTGAGAAAATTAACCACTTTATTCCTCGTTTTATTTCCATCTTTCCCATTGTGTTCATCGATGTGATGGATTACCCTTCTTATCCTGTGACAATTAGTGTGGTGTTCTGTGTGGAGTAGTTTTTTTTAATGATCTTCTTGGAAGAGATCTTCTGAAAACTTAAAGTAAGCTGTTTGGAGTGATACAGCTCGGTAGTTTTTGCTCTTTTTCAGCTTGCACCAAACCATCTGGTCCCAGACACATAGTCTCTCTTAGGGTTCCCACTGAAAAGAGAGGCAGAAGGGTGTCTAAGGACTGCCTCTTCTTCCCCATGGAAGCCGGAGTGGCTCTCAGTAGGCCACCCAGACCAGATTGTGCTAGTCTTACAAGGTAACCAGTGCCTGGGCCCAAGGCAAGAGAAGAACGAAAATTTGAGGTAAATCCAACAAGTGGGGGAATGAGATATGTGAAGGATTTAAGAGGACACAAATGGGATGCTCACAATCATCATTAGTGTTATTTAAAAGTAACCTTTCTCTTGGCACCTGGGCCGTTCTTCTCTGCAGTTTGAGCAATGTTGAGTGATGCAGGACTGTTTGGGTAAGCTGGAGAAGCTGTTTCTTGGGAGTAGCCCCATTGACTCCACTGAAGTTTGATTGTGCTGCACATCAGAGGCTGTTGGATAAATGAAACCACGTTGTTTAACCGCTGGCTGCCGTTTTGGGCTAGCGTGTCCAGGAGTCTGTCTTCTAAACTATCCTGCTCTGCGCAGGCATGCTTGCTTGAGTAAGTCTGTCTCTCACGTACTTGCAAGGGTGCAAATGCATATCTACAACTTTTAATTTGCTGTTAGCTTCTTAAAATAACTTAGTCTTAGAAACTGTTATTAGAAACTGTCAGTAAGAGATTGGATACCAGCTCTCGTGCTGGGCTGCGTGTGTGGGATTACTTTGAAGGTAACTGTTAAATTAACGCTTAGATCAAGGTAGAAGGGACTCAGGATATGGCACAGTGTAAGCTGTGAGATCAGTAATGTCATATCGAGAGTTCTAAATCAGTGATGATCACGAATAATCATGATGCAGTAAATAAAAATAAATAGCATTCTTAACAGATAAGCAGTCTGAAGTAAATTTACTCAGAAGAAATGAGTAGGATTAAAGCAGTGAATTCTTTGCAGTCATAAAAGTCCCAGGTCATCACCTTCATATTTTCTGTCTGATTAGTTCTGGGATTATTTCTGGTTCTGTTATGTCTGCTTTCATTTCAATAACAGACACAACTTCATCAAATATTAATAGTAAGGGGCGTAGGATCAAACCTTTGCGTCTGTTTCCTTGCTCTTCCTCGCTGCCTTATCAGCAGTGGGAGTATTCTGGAAATCATGGTCAGCTGCTGCTGCAGAGCCAGCAGATGGAGAACAAGAACGCTACTCTCTTTCTATGTGAATATGAAATAAGAAAGTCGCTATTGTTTGATGAGGAAGGGGGGTAAAATGTAATTAGCCAATCAGTACCATGAATAGAAGATCAGGTTTCGGAAGGTGAAATTTGGAAAGGACCCCCCCAGATACTGCTCCCCCCACACCTGTCCTGTCAGTTATTTTCCCCTTAAAATACTAAATGTAGCTCAAAACTTTCTGACTCGGGCAAAATTGACAATTAATGCAGTAACACACAATTTAGCAGTGTGTGGAGCTTCTACCTGAATAGTTTATTTTAGCTTTTTGCATGCTGCAGCTGACAGAACGAAGTACTGCTGGTAAGAATGCTTTTGGTTTTAACTGGGTTTGAAATTGGCACCTGTCAGGTATACATTGGCAAATGATTACAGTTATGTTGAATAGTTATACACCCTCTCTCTGAAGGCAGACACCTGGACCAGCTGGCAATATAGCAGATGTACCATTTTATCAATCAATCATTCCCTAACGGAGTATCTCCTATTCTGGGGTACTCCTTCTTTCTTGATTTGGAAGTACAAGTTTTAGTCATTTTCGCAGAAGGTTGCTTGTAGCCAACTTTAATCCCAGCAGAAAGCATTAATTATCTAGTGAACTATGTGACAAGTACTGGCAAATGTATAAAATCTTTCCCAGTATTACATATCAATAAATCGGGTAACTCCTAGGATTAATAAAAAAAGTATTTTTATAGTCAAAATTTTGATTAACGAGGAAGGCATCTTTTAATTCAGGTAATAATGAGGCTGTTTAAAAATCCCTGGTTGGAAACAAATTGCCTACATACTTACTCAGGGTTCTCACGACAAGAAAAAAAATTTTATTTAACAAGAGCTCACCTGTGCTCACTCTTGGTTATCAAACCTAAAACCTCTCACACGGAGTTTTTAATAAGTATTTTATGGCTCTTCGTAGCAGAGAGGCTCATGTTGTATCGTAGGTGTATCCAGGCTTAGCTTGTCATAGTTTATAAACCTACTCCCTTAAGGTTTTACTCACTTTGAATATTAGTTAAGTATGATGGGGTAATGATCCCAACTGCACTTTGAAGATTAAAAGCAAACTTTTGCTCATGTGCTTCTGCAGATTTAGGGACAGTGGAGTTTTATTCTGGTTAGGTCCCATCTCCAGTGCCCATCACCATGTACGTGCACACATCCCAGCAACGCCATGAGAGGCATGGCTAACATCTGTCGTGTGCAATCTGCTCTTTGTTTCTCTTTCCTTTTCCCAGAGGTAAAAAATTGTAGCGAATTTTGTTTTTACAGGTTTCAATTCATATTTCATTTGTTGAGCTTGGTTCCTAGAAGGAGCCCCAGCTGAAGGAATGCAGCTTGTACTTGAAACCCAAGGGTGTGCCACGGGGTGGTTCTCACGGAGACAGGCACTCTGGCCATTGCATGGGCCCTCACAGGACAGCCTCTGTCTTGAAGACTTAAGTTTTGATTTGTGAATAAGTAATGGCATGTGCTTCAACTGCAAAAATACTTTTAAATAATAGAAAACTACTCAACAGAAGATCTTTTCTCTATCCAAGCACTGTGTTTTTGAAATACCCACCGAGTCCAAGGGTTGAAGATCTTGTAATACAGTGCTGTGTTTTTAGGAAAGGCCGTGTGCTGATCAAAGGGAGGGGTTTGATGTGCTCCTGGTAACCTGTTTTGCAAGGAACTTGTAGCTGTTGTTTCCTCAAGAGTGCTTGATGCCTGAGAAGTGATGATGCTGTTGTCCAAGTGCCTGATACTGACCTTTCTCCTGTTTCCCTGACAGTTGGGAAACTGAGTCCCTTTGGGCTGGTTTGGTGCAGTCCCAGAAATTAGCAGGAAGAGGCTGTTCACAGCAGAAGGTGAAATTCTCCTCAATTCCCAGCACTTAGTGGAGGTCTAACCAATGTATCATCTAAGCACTGGTACCTTTGAGAAAGAGCAAGAAAGCAGTGTCTGACAATGAATTCAGAAAAAGGCAGTAACCCTGCTTGCCCAGTTTAAGATGTGTTTGTTTCTGAGGTCAGACTGGTATCAATTATGCCACGATGTTTTTTTCACTATCTAGTCATAGGTATTGCTAAGTATTATTTTAAAATTGTATGTGAGACCTTAGTGGAGGTGGGGACTTTGGTACCTCTAATGGAGAAGTTTTTTCTTCAGTGAAATCAGTATCGACTCTTCCAGTCAAGAAATGCCTCACTGGTACAATACCAGGAAACGCGTGGGTCAGGTTTGCAAAAGTTGGATTTGAAATCCCTTTAGACTTCCTCAGTATTTCCTTATGCGTGCAAGGGTTGAACTGGAGGAAACCTGACGAGTTGCTTAGTTGGCGGTGGAAGGATGGGCTCAAGGTACCAAAGGAAAATTTTTGGATACCTGTGATGAGAACAGGTCTTTGCAGTGCATTGAGCTAGACCCTGCAGTGAACTGCAAGCAAAACTGGTGAAGCAGTGCTGAGTAATGTTGAAATGCTGAGTAATTCTTTAAACTGTGATTTATTAACTCATAAAAAAAAAAAAGTCCTTTTTCAGCGTGTTGATTTCAGAATTAGCTTGCCATAAACAGTGACCGCATTTGCATTCTTTTTTATTTTAGAAAATTAGGCTGCTTTAAGGTGCCATGAGGGGCTCACTGGGAGGAGAAGCATGGTGAGCAGAGTATAGTCACCGCTGACAAACCACCTCCTTTACTGATCTGCAGACAGAATACTGTTGTCCTCCAGTCAGTTTAGTAATTTGAGCCTTTGTGGACAGACCATACCTGGTTGAATCGCTGAGGTTTGGTTTTTTGAATGAATGCCTAATTCAAGGGCATTATTCAAGTTTTCCTTCTGTCAGGTCTGGTTTTTTTTTGTCAGGTTATTCATTGTGAGTTAATATTATATCTGTATTACTTCTCAGTTAAAATGGAAAAAAAAATAGTTTGCTTTCTCTCTGCCTTCTACCTTGTACTTAAAAAAAAAAAATCACACCTTCAAATTAAAGATAGGATAGATATTCTACCACATATTTATGCTTTAGTGAGTAATTTAGTACAATTAAAGAAGCTTCCTTTCCCTTTTGCTTATATTATTGATGTACTTTTCAAATTAATTTTCTTTATTTTCAAGGGGAAAAAAGCTTAATACTTTTGTTAATTACATAAAAGAATTAACATTGTCAAATACCTGCATTCAATTGGATTTAGAAATACCTTTAAGTGTCTCTTTCATGCTTCTCGTCCCACGCACAAGGTGGGTGCAGGTTTTCTGCCTGCGGTTTGACTAGAGGACATCAGGCTTCATCTCGATCTGGGCTCGAGCAGCTTTTGAGCATGTGAAAAACTGAGCTCGCAGGCAGCTCCTTCTCACCAGGAGCGGGGATGTGCGTGCGCGAGCGTTGTGCAGCGTGGATCCAGAGTGACAGTAAAGGAAAAAAATGGAGGGGGGAAGAAAAGAAAAAAGGAAAAAACCCAGGACTAGGCTGCAGCCTGCTGAGCATAAGCAGCTGCTGCTCGCTGTCTTGTGCTGTGAGAGCACCTTTCTGACAGGTTCTCAGGCTCGGCTCCGAGGTCAGCGCGGGATTAGGATGGGAACCCGCTTTGCCTCTCCTGACAGCTGCAGTGTTTAGTCACTGCGCGGTGACTTCAGCCCTGTGGCTTCTAAAGAATGTTTAATTAGTTTGCCCGGTATCGAAAATTATCTCAAGCAGAGACGCAAACATATGTTGCAATTGGAGAGGACATAGTAGGGGGGCTGGTGAAGGGTGGCATCCAAAATATTATGAATAATTTTTTTACATAGGCTGGTACGCTTTGATTCTGATCTTGTGATTGCGTGTTTTAGTACTTTATTTTTTATTTTTGATTTTAAATTTCATTTTATTTGAAATTAAAGTCTGCAGTGAACCACTGCTGTTGTAACAGATGTAGGTTTAATTTTAATTATTTGGATTGTAATCTAAGCACTGCATCTGGTATTATCATATTCTACATGGACTCTGTTTTGGCATGTGGAAGCGAAATTTAAAGTTTTCATAGGTAGTAATCCCAAACTGAAGAGATGCTTTTGTTCTACATAATCATTTTTGCGACATCCCTTGAAATCAGCATTTCTTCTCTAATGAAAAAGTATGCTGAAGTGAACAAGTAGGCTGCTGTTCTCTCCCGCGGAGTAAGAGGTTGGTGGGAACTTGAGGAGCCTTGGGAAGACACAAGTGCTGTTGTGCGAGGAGAGCCAGCCCACCGCGCCAGTGCACTGGGGGCACAAGCCAAATCAAGCGAGTTTGTCACAGATAAAAGCGTTGGATCTCTCCTGCTTTCCCCTGGGACTGGCGGTGTCTCGCTGTAAGTTGTGACCCCACTGCACCCTGAAATATTTCCTGAAAACCCAATTATTTTGCAAATAGCTTTTAAAACTGCACCGAAATGTAATCGGCATCCCTTCCCTTGTTTGTAAGCTTTCTGTAAGAAAACAGTGTTTGAAGGTTCAAAACACTTTTCACTCATTTAAATGTGGGAGCAGGGGACACAGGAGGCGAAACGTGGCAGCGCTCTCTGGGTTTCATGGCCATGTACGAGATGCGACCTGCAGCCACTGCTTCTCTCGGCCAAACCCCCCAAGAGCAGCGCTCCTGTCCAAGGGCATTTTCCCACCAGGAGATTAGGGAGGAGGCTAAGGAGAGCTTGTTGGCCTGCGGGGTGAGTTGCTGAATATTTAGGTCACGTTAGACCAGCAGAGAGTGCAGTACAGAAATACATGGATACACATCCACAGGAACCCTAACAACATATTCCCAGCTACCCTGACTGCAGAATGAATTGGTTTTGGTTTTTTTTTCCCTATCCTTGTCTTTTACTTTTTTTTTACCTTTATTTTTTTGACTGTTCTTAGGAATGTTTTTTTTTCTACCGGTTTAATTGTAACCTCCTCATGACAATGAACCTCAGTCTGTATTTATTTTGTTTAAAATTGTTCTGAATTATCATGATCTGTACATTTTAAAATAGGTCCTGAGTAACCTCATGGCCTGATTTTCATCTTCACCTGTGCTTCCCTTCTGCGGTTTTAAGCTCAATTAATTTTTCATTAAAAATAAGTTTGTAGGCTTTTCAGGGTAGGAATTGTATCATCTTGCCTGTTTTGTGCATCCCTGTAATAAAATACCGATTCCTATTCATGATCTTAGGCTCATACGAAGGGTTGATGACATTATAGGGGAAACAGGCTGTTATGTACATATCCTAGCTGTGTGAGTAACCATCAGTAAGATGTGTCTCTGTACAAGTTGTCATATCAAATTACCAATTTCTGTCGCAGATTTTGGAATCCTCAAGAGGAATGTTGTAAATATTAATGAAACATGTTTTTCAACATCCCACTGCTATAATAAACTACTATTCCCATTTTACGAAAGAAAAAAAAATTGCAGCATGGAAACTGTAAGGTAACCATGAATACAGACTTTTTTGGCAGGAATAGGAAGTAACTGAATTTATTATTTCTGTGTTTTAACCAGGAGATGTTATTCTTCCTGGCTGAAATTTGTTGATTCACATCATAATTGAAAAGGACTCTTCTGATAAATGGCATAAATGTTGCTATGGCTTCCCAGCATCTGTTTTCTGGCAGTCAGACTGAGGAGCAGCTTGGAGCTAGTGAAGCATCTACCTCTCTGCTTGTGCCAGTTTGCAGAACTCTGCTGTAATGCAGGGTGTCAGCAGGATTCTTCTCCTCTGCTTTACAGTGAGAAGAAAAACTCAACGCTGCCTTCTTCCTTAGCATTTAGATTCTTATTTTGCTTACTTGAGATAAGAATACTTCTTGCTTTACGTAAGAATAAATTTAGGAGGGTTAACAGTTTAATATATGTAGCATGCTACATAGAAGTATGTAGTTACATCGTCATTTCTCAGCTGGTTGCTAGAGTTAAACATTGACTGGTGTTTTGCTTAATACAACGGATAATGCTGAATGCTAAGATAAAAACGCTGTGTATGGTCCTGAAAACAGATGTTTTCTTCTGTTTTGGATAAAGGTGTATCAAGAATTGCATATTTTTGAAAAAAAACCTGGAGCTTTTCCTATAATCCCAGTATTTATTATCTATTGCAATTGTTTAGTGGGCCTTTTCTATTTAGGACTTGTTCATAGGAAAAGGTTCCCGTTAAAACCTTAATTGTTTATATTTTAGAAAAGTAAAAGCTAAATAAGAGTATTGAACTCCTCTGAGATATGAAGAAACATACAGTACCTATGGAAAAACCCAACCTGTGTACAGATTGGAGTTGCTGCTTGTAGAATATAATGAAAGCAACCTGTATGAAGTGGCATAGTAATTATGCTTTGAATAGAGGAGTAGCAGCTTAAGACTATTATCTTTTCCACAGAGTGCATGCTGCGTGTGTACACTGTTGTTGGGGATTTCATCCGTCTCTACAATGCGTCTGGGAATATTTCTTATGTGAGGTTTTACTATCTAGGATTGCATTTTCTGCTGACAGTCGTTGTTTCAGGGATGGGCAGAAGAATCTTGTGCTTATTTCCCCCTATCCTGTATATCCTCCAGTTCCACACCAGTCACTCTTCCTGTTGTGCCTCAGGTGCTGTAGATACGATAGTCCGCTACCTGTCTGATAGGAATCAAATGGAGAGTTTTTAGGAAAGCAGGAGAGTACCTAACGGCAGGGTATTCTAGCCATTATTTCTCTAAACCTAACTAAACTAAAGAAAACCCTAAAATACGCTAAAATCCGTCACTGGTGTTTTGAGTGAATGATGGAAGTCATCCTTTTCATAGGACTGGTGTGTGTTGGCTGTCACGTTAGGAGTCTGGTGTTTAGCTCAAAAAATCATTGAATCACAAAATGGTTTTGTTTGTAAGGGATCTTCAAAGATTATCTAGTCCAACCTCCCTGACGTGGGCAGGGACATCTTCCACCAGGTCAGTTGCTCAAAGGCCCATCCGACTGGACCTTGAACATTTCCAATGATGGGGCATTCACATATTCTCTGGGCAACTTGTTTCAGTGTCTCACCACCCTCATCGTAAAATTTTTTTTCTTTATGTCCAGTCTTACCTTACCTTCTTTCATTTTAAAAACATTGCCTCTTATCCTGTCACTACAGGCCCTGCTAAAAAGTCTCTCTTCATCTTTCTGATAACTCCTCTTTATGTATTGGAAGGCTGCAATAAGGTGTTCCTGGAGCCTTCTCCAGGCTAAACAACTCCAACTCTCTGCGTTTCTGCGTAGGAGAGGTGTTCCAGCCCTCTGACCATGTTTGTGGCCTTCCTCTTTGCCCACTCTAAGAGGTCCATGTCTCTCTAGTACCGGGGACCCCAGACTTGGATGCAGTGCTCCAAGTGGGTTCTCATGAGAGCAGAGCAGAGGGGTAGAATCACCTCCCTTGACCTCCTGGCCACTGTTGATGCTGCCTTTTAGCTTGTGTAGCTTGCTATTCCTCTTCTGCTTGAAGTCTTTGATTTTGGGGATATTGTGAGAATTTTAGCTTCATTTCCTCAGCTCTTTCATGTACATTGGCTTTTAACACAACCAGAGTATCCTGGAAAGAGGTGAATGCCTTTAGCATTTTGGAAAGAAATCGCAAGAATTTCTTTATTTACCTGAGTCTTGGAGATGGGGCAAGAAAATTTGTGACTAATAGAGCAGTGGAAGGTAACATTATTGGTAGTGAATTAATTTTAGTTTTGTATATAGGGTATTGATAAAAATGCAGCATGTCACACACTGATGTATTTCCTTTCATTAGAAGTGCTGTGTGAATGACAGCAAATTGAGTAGGAAGCACTAATTATCAACCGGAGTTTTAGGTATAATTGGGCCCATAATGAGAAGCGTGAGTGGTTTGTTTACCATGCGCTTCGGTTCTGAAACATAAAAACACAGCCAGTGGCACAACGAAGAGCTGTCCTCATAAGTTCACCCAATTTGATACCCATGTTGACATTTATTTGGTATTAAAACAGTGCATTGCAGGCATACATCATGGTGCCAGTGATTTAAATGTACATTTAAATCTTATACAATATAAACCTCTAGTTGTCTTCTATGATGGAGTGACTACAACAGTAGACAAGGGAGGAGTTATGGGTGTCATCTATCTGGACTTCTGTAAGGCCTTTGACACAGTCCCCCACAACATCCTTCTCTCTAAATTGGAGAGATATGGATTTGGTGGGTGAGCTGTTTTGTGGATGAGGAATTGGATGGATGGTCACGTCCGGAGGGTAGTGGTCAATGGCTCAATGTCCAGATGGAGGTCGGTGACAAGTGGTGTCCCTCGGGGGTCTGTATTGGGACCAGTGCTGTTTAGTATCTTCATCAATGGCAGAGACAGTGGATCAAGTGCACCCTCAGCAAGTTTGCAGACAACACTAAGCTGAGTGGTGCAGTTAACAGGCCTGAGGGATGGGATGCCATGCTCGAGAAGTGGGCCCGTGTGAATGTCATGATGTTCAACAAGGACAAGTGCAGGGTCCTGCACCTGGGTCAGGGCAACCGCTGGGATCAGTGCAGGATGGGGGATGAAGGGCTTGAGAGCAGCCCTGCCAAGAAGAGAAGGACTTGGGGGTACTGATGGATGAAAAGCTGGACATGAGTCAACAGCGTGTGCTTGCAGTCCAGCTTGCAACTGTGTCCTGGGCTGCATCAAAAGAAGTGTGGCCAGCAGGTCAAGGGAGATGATTCTGCCCCTCTACTCCACTCTGGTGAGATCCCACCTGGAGTACTGCACCCAGCTCTGGAGGCCTCAGCACAGGAAAGACATGGACCTGTTGGAGTGGGTCCAGAGGAGGGCTGTGAAGATGATCAGAGGGCTGGAGCACCTGTCCTGTGAGGACAGGCTGAGAGAGTTGGGATTGTTCAGCCTGGACAAGAGAAGGCTCCGGGAAGACCTTTCTGTACTTAAGCAGCCTTTCTGTACTTAGAGAGGGCTTATAAGAAAGATGGGGACAAACTTTTTAGCAGGGGCTGTAGCGATAGGACAAGGGCTGATGGTTTTAAAACTACAAGAGAGTAGATGCAGACTAGGTATAAGGAAGAAATTTTTTACACTGAGGGTGGTGAAACACTGGCACAGATCGCCCAAAGAGGTGGTAGATGCCCCACCCCTGGGACCATTCAAGGTCAGGTTGGAGTGGGCTCTGATCAACCTGATCTAGCAGAAAATATCCCTGTTTGTTGCATGGGGGTTGGACTAAATGACCTTCAAAGGTCCCTTCGAATCCAAACTACTCTGTGATTCCATTCCTTGAGAGATTTTGATGTGGAGGTCTTTTCAGTGGAATTAATTGCACTGTATTTATATATATATACTGTATTTATAGTGTATATATATATATACACTATTTACTCATGAACATGCTTATCTGCTCGCTGACATCTTGTATATCCCTGCTCTGGCAGGGGAGTTGGACTAGATGATCTCCAGAGGTCCTTTCCAACCCTGACCATTCTGTGATATAGCTGTTAACATTTATGTTAGTGACAGTTTTTCTGCATAATGGTATTCTTGAGCAGGATGTAGGCAAGCGAATGTTAACGTTTCCTATGAAATATGGCATCTTTCGGCAATAGTCCGAGGCATTATACTGTGGTGTCACCAGTGGGGAAAAAACCACTGGCTCTTGTGGGAGTTGACCCGAATAGGCTCTTGTCAGCAGATGAACAAGAGGAGCCAAAGTAGCTTACATGGTGGGTCACCAAGCAGCCATGGGATGCTGTAGCAGCAGCCTGCCAGAGCTCACTCACTCATAGTGACTTTAGAATAAAATTGAGGAAGAATGTTTTACAGGTGATCAAGGCTGGAACACAAAGTATCTACAAAGTAGCTTTGATAGCTTTCTTGGTATACCGTTTTCAGTATTTGATCTTTAAACTTTACCAAAAGCCTGGAGAAATTGCAGAGGGGTAGTTAGCATTACTGTGAGATTTCACTTTCTTAATATTTTTCTTCTGCTTGTCTTTTTTAGTAATGTGTTTGAATAAAAACAGAGGACTTCTTTATCTAAAAGACTCTTTGATCAATTTATTTTTTTCTTAATAGTGCTGTGTGGAATAATCCAAGAGAATATAGAGTATTTCTGATGATTTGAAGGTAGATAGTTTCCATTTTGTGTCACGTATTTCTTTCATATGGGAACTTTTAAAAGACACAGTTTCTAGCAAGTCATTATACAAGTATTGGCTGTTACTGTATTCTGCCAGCAGCCATCGTAGCTGTTAAGTTGCTTTTATACCATTGCATAGCCAGTAATTGCATATGACTACCTGAGAACGGAGATGGCAGTTTCCAAATGGTTGAGGTTTTTTTTTTTCTTTCCCCAGACATTTGTTCAGAAATTAAGGCAGAATGACAGGAAGGTGGGGTATGTCAGCTCAAGCTAAATGAAGTCTGGGCTGTTCTGGAGAGCAGGAGGAGACATGGTGTCGGTACTGCAGAGTGTGCTGGGGGCCTGAATCAGAGGTACCTGACTGCGTGGAAACCTCCCAGTTGTGCCAGCCCTGTGCTGGTTCCCACAGAGGCACTGGAGATTCTCTGCACCTGAATCAGAGCTTTCTAACCCAGGAGCATCCCCTTGGTCTCACTCTGGAAATGAGACCTGAAATTAAGAGGTGGCACAGAGGAAGAACCTGTGCTGTACAAAGCTCCTTATCCCATCTTCTACCCTTAGATTTCCCTCCACTTCTGATTCTTGTCCTGCGTTTGGTCCCTCCATTGTGCCTCATATACTGAAGTCTACTCCAGCGTAGATCCTGTGTTTCCGAGACACATCCATCTATTTTCCAGTTCTGTGCTCCTCTTCCCACTTCTTCCCCAATTCCAGCTTGAAGAGTGTGGTCAGTTGTGCTGGTCCCGTAGGTGCCCTTTCAAGAAGGAAGGGGATCTGAAAGCCCCTTGTGCTAGTAATTACATGCAATTTCTGTACCAGTTTGAGGATATAACTTGTTCAGTGTTTGTTGTCTGCTGCAGAATGTCGACAGAGATGGCTTTTTCCAAAAGCAGTATAAGCTGCGTACAGTATTTATGTTATGCAGTGAAGTATAGACTGCTACATATGCCTACTGAGTCAGGGCAGGGAAACCAGGGCACGCTTCTCTGGTATGTATGTGTTGTGTATACATGCACTCCTTTCTCATGCACAAACATGTGCTTGAAAAGCAACCAAAGAGGAAAGATCCTTATAGCTGTTTACAAAATCTAGCTAGCTCTTAGAAGTTGAAGAGTGCTTAAGTTGCCTATCCGTGCTTAATTTTCATCTTAAATTTTTCTAAGTCTTTGATATTGTTTAATGCACAGAATGAATGGTATTTATGTAATGAACAGCTATGCTGTGCTTTGAATAGTTCGCAAAGAAGATAGAATTCCCTATTTCTTCTTGGCGTTGGTATGATATCATTATATTAATATGCTTCACAGTCACAAATGAATTTAGTTTTTCAGGATCCTATGAGCAGAGAGGCATATCTATCCCGGTTCACAAATGGACAGCTAAGGATCAGAGATTAAGGATGCAAGTATCTATTATAAATTCTGGGAATTATGATTACACAGCTTGAGCCTTTCCATTTTCCTTTTCTCCTCTGACTTTGATACCTAGCACTCTTCCTGCAGCTGTATGAACTGAGCAGCTGCCTTTGCAATCAGTGCCAGTATTAGATACTGGCCTGTGCCTCCAGCACTTTTCCTTCAGCTGCATAGGCAGGCAGGCAGCTGCTTTTATGTATTAATATGTGGAGTTGGCATTGGTTATTAAGGCAGCTGCTCGCCTGGCCTTACAGCTGGAGGAAGGGTGTTTCCTACTAGGAACAGCTCATAAGAGTGGAGAGACTTCAAAACAAGGAGGGTATGGCCCGCTTTTTCATCTCTAAGCTATATTGCTTAGGGCTGCGAAACTGTTTGATTTCATTAGGAAGTGTAAACAATTAATGGAAGTAATTGAGTACATTGAAGTTACCTACCATTTTTTTCTTCTGCATTTTATGGGTTTAGACTGGTGACAAAGTCACTGTGTGACTTTTTTTTTTTTTTTAAGCAGAAATGTTTTTATTGCTTCATTTTAACCAGTTGAGTTGAAATTTTGTACTGAATTTAAAGTCTTGTAACAGTGTCTCTTCTAATTAAACAGTTATTGTTAGGATCTGTTCACAAAAGTTTGAACCTTTTTTTGTGATTTTCATACCTGTAGAGGTAAAATGAAAAGTAGTGCATGGCCGTCCTCGCTTGTAGCACTTGGCCGTTTGTTCAGAATACTTCTGTGGGGTTTGAAGACTGAAAGGGGTTTGAAGCTGGAGCTTTTACTTCTGCCCTTCTTTAGAGAAAAAGAATGAGAATTTGCATTATGGTTTGTGCAGCCTTTCATAGATGAAAGCTCTACTCTGCTGTATTTCGTCTGGTCATCAACAGCCAGTGGCAGCTTGGTTTTGGAAGGCCTTCTCCATATGAAACTTCCTCCTGTCAAGTTCTCAAGTAACATAAGGCTTAGAAGAAAAGAAGAATGGGGATTAGTGAAAAGCCTGGAAGTGCTGTGTGTTACATAAAGCCATGCCATCATCGGTAAATGACATAAAGCCCACCACTAAGCTACTTCAGACTTTGTGGATGGTGTTGAATGAAGTAGCAAAAATCTGCGGAGAGCACCAAAGTGTTTCTTGAAAGAGGAAACAGCGGAGAGAGCGCGAGCAAGGCGATAATTTAAAATTCTGTTGTGAGTGGGCAAAGCAGGCTTCAATGGTGCGGTACTGTGCACCTCTTGAGTCTCTAGCAAGCTTTCGTGTAGGGCAAGTGGAATAAAGGAGGTGTTTGAGGAGTAAATAGGAAAGTGTGAGAGAATCTTGGTATTGGCAGGAGCACGTTCCTCCATGTGATTGGGAGTCCTACGCACCATAAGCGGCTCTTGGAGCGTAAACAAACACCTCTTGGAAGAACGTGGCATGTTTTCCTTTGATGTTGCTGAGAGGTTTTGGAGTATGTGTAAGAAGTAGTCTTCCTCTTTTTCACACCCACCTCCTCACACCGCATAGTTAAAATTAGTTTCTGTTCTTTCCTATGATATTTACAGCATGCAGAGTCAAAGTGTTGGGGTTTTTTTTGTTGGCTGTAATGAAAATCTCTTCTCCCTTCAAAAGTCTTCAGACCAAAAGTTAAGTTTGTCCTGTACTATTTTTAGGTGACAATTCAAAGAAACATTATTATTGAGTGTAATTTCTTCTTTGATGTACAAATGAGGTTCTTTTGATGTGGGGCAGTTGTTCCCATAGCAAAGCAACTCTTCAGTGCAGTTCATTATTAACAAGCAATTGTTAAATGAATACATCTGTTTATACTATGTAGGCAAAACTGATTGTGGTGCTACCTAAGCGAGCTTGCCTCGTACGCGGTGTTTTATATCTTCTGTTACTCATTGTGCTGAAATCTATTGGATATTGAATGCTTGGAATGAAATTATCCATCATCATTTTTCCTTGAGTCTGCTGTTTATTTATTTTACTTTCTGTATTGCAGAAACGTTTCAAGCATTTCTGGAAGTATGTTGCTGTGGGTGTTTTTTATGGAGTTGTTATCCTGCCCTGCTTCTGGGCAAAACCTTGAAATTTGACAGGGGTAGCCTTTATCGGGGAGGTGCTTCATGCTACTTGCTCAATAATCCGTACAGACTGAGCTGAGATAGTAGGTGTTTGGACATGCATAGAGATTTGATAGGTGCTTCTGGTGAGGATCTTCAAGTGCATCAGCTTTTCTGAGCAATGGTCATCTCCAGACAACTCTCCGTTGTTTTCAATACCCCTTAGTGCCTACTGGCTCTTCTCCCAGACCAAGGGCAACTTGAGCTCTGACAGCAGAAACTCGTGTCCTACAGCCCAGTGAGGGAAGATAGATAGTAGTCAGGAAGAAACAGCAATTTCTAGAGAACTTCTTGTTTTATTTCTCCTGGACAGAAAAAGAATGATTTGCATTTCACAGTCCCTTGATCATTGTCATCAGTTTTATGATTAGAGAATCAGGTAT
Organism: Pluvialis apricaria; assembly: GCA_017639485.1. Taxonomy (NCBI): domain Eukaryota; kingdom Metazoa; phylum Chordata; class Aves; order Charadriiformes; family Charadriidae; genus Pluvialis; species Pluvialis apricaria. The sequence goes on along the minus strand of CM030008.1, from coordinate 138,028,609 downwards.
CATTTTTTGTGTTGGATAATAGACAGTTTGCACGGGGTGATTTCTACTAGCGCCAAGAGTAACAGCTAATAGTAGTGGTGATCTTCTCAGGGGAAGAAGAGAAAACTGAACTGGGATTTAGAAAAGTTAGGCTCTTTTTTTCTGCTCTGTGATATGCTTCCTATAACAGTAAAACCAGTGATGTTGAATAAAACTTGAATGTATACGTAAGGGACTGAATTGCGAATGTTGGAGAAACTTAATTTTCATCTTTAGTTTTTGAAAACTTATTTTTGCCACCTTAACTTTCTTATAGCTTTCCTTCATGTCATAAATACCAGAATTAACAGAGTATTAAAAGAAGTCTTGTATTTAATAATTTAGTTTTTAATCATTTCAGTATGAAGAAAATTAGTGTATGTATTCAAAACCTATTGCCAGTATAGAAAATGATTCAGTCATATCTTTTGATCTTTGCTGGAGGAAGAGCAAAAAAAATTTGGCTTGGTTTAGACAATTAGCTTAGACAATTAGCTTAGATGTTGGGTAAACAGTTCAACTGTTAGGATGGTGAAACTCTGAGAGGGCTCACCTAGAGGCTGTTTAGAAAACCCTTTCCTTCATTGAGTTTTCTTAAAAACAAGTTAGATAAATATTTGTCAGGGGTAACCTCCTTCAGTGCAGATGGTAAGACTGGAAGTCTCTTCCACCTTTACTTTTTCTGATTTTGGTCAAGTATTTAAAAAGTAGCTGATCATTAAAGACGACTTGCTTTTGAGACACTTTCAGGCAAGTGCAGCAGAAAATCCGGCTTTCCAATCCAGTAGGTGCCAGTAAACACTTCAAAATTCCTGAAATAAATATTTGTGTGTGCTGCGTGTAAAATACTGTTTTTTTCCACGATTTTATGTTCCCTTATACGTTGATCCAGATGGATGAGAAATACTCATAAATACAATCTCAAAGTAATCTGCTCAACTTCTTTTGTAAATGACCATGAAATAATTGGGAGTGAGATGGGAAGCATTTGGCTGAAATACTGATGCAACTGTTACCCAGAATTGATTCTGCCACCTCAGTTTCATTTTGTGCATTTTCTAAGTTCTCCTTCTTTTCCATTTGCTCGATAATTGTTGGAAGCAGCTGAGGTGGTCAATCATATGACCTTATCTCTAAAACAATTTACTAGCAGGCTTTGCTAAACTGGAACTTGAGTAAATATCTATTTTCTGGCTCACCAAGAGCTTGTACTATTTAACAAGAAACAACCTCGTGATGTGCCTTCTCAACCACTAGCCCTCTAATTTCCTGGTTTTCTCATCTATGCTATGAAGAAAAGTGGTTTTTATTGAAGAATGAATATACCGCTTACAGCTTTGTACCTGGGTTGTGTTCTGTTCAAGCTAGAAAATGTTAGGGGAAAAAAAAGAAATAGAAAAACGTGAACATCCAATATCACCATCATATAGAAGTATTTGCTATGAGCCTACCCACACATTATAGTTTAATTAAAATCTGTCATTGCTTGACTGCTTGCAAGTGCACACATGTACAAAACAGTTGACTCCTGAAAGGAAAACTCTTTAAGAAGGTATCTTGTTGTCGACGAATGTATCAACGAGTCATTTCATAGAAGGTACTTAGGTATCAAAATCAGGAAATAAATGTTGAAAATGCTGAAGAGTTATTAACTTAGAGTTATTTTTTTTCCGTCACTTACTATGACACACTGGGAGCTTGGGTTACAGCAGAGTCTCACCCCTGTGTGTTGGAGGATGGCATCTTTAAGACTATTATGCTGCTGCACTGAAAAATCTAAATATTTTTAGTCTTTTTGGAGATGCAGTTTAGTTACCTGTGTTTGATATCAAACTGCTAACCTGCATGATGCTGCACAACCTGCACAATTACTGCGCAAAGCAGTTTGCTGTGAAGCATTTATTTTGCAACATCCAAGGCATGAACTAGGGGTAAAACCCAGGTGTTTGAATATTAAATTCTTTAATTTTATTAGTCCTCACTTTTTTATATTTTTTCTGTACTTTGTCCAAATTCCTACAAAATACTGGTTTTATGACTGGGGCTTTGAGCAACCTGGTTTAGTGGAAGGTGTCCCTGCTCATGGCAGGGGGGTTGGAACTCGATGATCTTCAAGCTCCCTTCCAACCTAAACCATTCTGTGATTCGATGATAAGACATTTTTAGTCCAGTGTTACCTTCACCGTTGTTATGTTTGCACATAAAATGTCAGTTGTAGTCGGAGTGATGCTTATACAGCTATATGAAATGACAGAAGTGTTACGAGTTGTTCTTTTTCCATCGCAAAGATGGATGAGCGTGTATTTGACATGCAGACTATGATGGTGATATTCCAGGAACATTCAGTAAATACTTCCTCGGTCTCTTCTCCAGTTGCTCCAGCAAAATTAATTTGCTTTCTTAAGTAAGGCTGAAACGTTGGAATTATGCCTGATAAAGTTGGAAGAAAACTACTGAAATCATTATTTGGAACTAAATCTGTTCTCTGTATCGTTACACAACAAGAGTGTGAGGAATTAACTGTTCATGTAGCAAAGGGGAACCCTTGGACTTCCCGGAGCCCCTTCACTATTGCTGTCGCAGCAGCGAGGTTATGGGGGCTGCTGTCTTATCATCACCCCAGCTCTGCAGGGTGAGCCTGCCCGCTGGTCCCCCACTGCCGTTCAGAAATGCTGCTGCTGCTTCTCTTGGCCACAAAAATTGCTCTTGGGGCAGAGAATCCAATGCAGAGACAAATCTAAGTCCCCTGCCAGGGATTTCCAAATCCCATCTAGCAGTAATTGCCATGATAGCTGAACTGTAAAACTTCTGTGGTTTCTTTCTGATTTTTACTGCAGTTGATGAAGCAAAGCCGTCATTCTTGCATTTATTTGCTGTGTTAGTGGGTGTTAAGTGTGGCATGTTGCTAAAATCCTATGTTAAATAAATCTGACTTTTTATATACTAAATTTTACATATGTTTATATGTTTTATTTATATACTATAAACAGTATGATTTTTCATACATTAAAATGATTCCCATGCAAAAAGTGGTATTTTAAGGTTTAGTTAATTACCCCTATTTTGTCATGTCATATTATTGGGGTGGTTTGATTTGCTTGAACTTGTTCTGCCCATAGATGAAAGGCTAAACAAATTGATCACGTATTGTAAAAGGAAAGTTAATGCAAGTATTTAAAGATTGCCATTTAAGACTTTTTAATTACAGCATGGAATAAATAGTGACTATTTAACTGACGTAATTTTTTTTGTGTATTAGTTGTACACATCCATCACTGCTGAGTTTAAATAACTTCACCGCACACTTTCTTCTAAGCTTCTTGTAATAGTCACTTACCTTTGTAAGTGTGGTTAATGCTGAAATGGGGCAGCGTGAGATGTGGTTAAGACAGGGTCTGAAAGGGTGCAAGTCCAACGTGCTTAAAGAACTTGGTAAATAGATGAGGTGCTGATATACTTGCAGCCTTACTGGAGTTAAATTTAAGATTTTGGACCATAAGTATTGTGGTATGGTGGTGTAACACTGCTGAATGTATGTCTCTCTGTGGAAGGACGTACGCTGTGTGTCCTGGTTGTAGGTTAAAATTTCTGCAGGTGATAAACAGCTGAGCAGGTACTGAAGATCAGTCCTGTAACAGGGTAGAGCTGAACCTGCCTCGTGGTGCTCAGCTGTGCTCTGGACTCGGTGGGTATTTTATCACCCAGGTAATCTGAGTTTATTCCCAAGTATAAGAGAAACTGAATTTGACCCGGGTGACTGAATGCCAGTTTTTGCCTTGTATAGTCATTATTGTTATAACTAACACCATTGGCTTCAAAAGTGTTTCACTGCAGGCGTGATCTTTTAAAATGTGTAAGTAAATTCTTTCAGAGTTGATAAAATATTTTAATGGAATTGACATGTTAATAGGCAAAATCGTTTATGTGTAGTTTTCTCCTTTTCCCCATGTGAGAAAACTTTCAGAACGATTCTTTCCACCCCAAGAGTATTACGGATTGCTTGGACCGTCAATGCTTTCCTTAAATCTTTTGTGGAGTACAATAAAGCTCCCTGTCCTTTTTATAGAAAGAGTGGTAGAATTTCACCCACCATTTAAAATGTAGATAATACATTGTTTGGAGAAGTTTGTTTGAAAAGGTAGGTTAAGCTGGAATGAGTCGTCACCTAGGCGCTCTCTGTGTGGGTGCATGTATCGGGAACTCGATACTGTGGGAACGCTGCAAGGCACCTTCTAAGGTGATGGAAAAGAAATACTGTACCACAATTAGTTTTACTCACAAGCAAGAATAGGATTTTGTTATCGTGATTAATTGCATCTTACCGTACTCCACCAGAAGCAAAGCAATAGCAGGAGCTGAAATTCTTGAACGATAGAGAGAAAGAAAAGACTAACAAGTGAAAGGTACGGAAGCAGTCTTGAGATCTCTCTTACTTTTGCTGACAAATATAACCGCAAGCTCTGAGTTCAGAGATAGATGGAAGCGATAAGCAGGTCCCTTTGCAATGACCAAGCTTATTTGAACATTGATTGGGACAAACCTGTTCTTTGTTTTATTAGTATTGCTGAATCTCTATTACAAAGTTGGCATTTAAAACCTTTACTACAAGACTAGTTTCTAACCTTTTGGGTGCCCATTTTATTCCAGGCTAATAAACTGTGAATTTTCCATTGGGTTTCATTTGCTTTAATGAAATCCCTCCAATAAGATACGCTGGCAAAGCCTGTTGTCTTTTATGCTATTCTCAGTCTAACTAGTTCCTCTTCGTCTCAGTTAGCAGTGGACAGAGGGTTGGAGGGGTCCCAAATCTTTCTTACGGCCTTGTCTTCTGCTGCGAGCAGAAGCAGGCAGTGTCCACGCTGGCATTACCCTCAGCCGCTTGCGCTGGCCATCTCCCTTGTGCAGCTGCGCTTAGAGCTGCGTCAGGGAGCTGATGCAGAAGAAAACTGCCCTTTTTTGCCCTTTCATTAGTCTTCAAATGGATCCGGTTCCTGATCAGGTTGGCAGCAGAAGAGCTTGCCCTGTCGCAAGGACAGCATCAGAAGTGGTGAGGTGGGGGTGAAGGAGGAAGGCTCAGGTTTGTGCTGGGTGAGTATGACCTGGCGGTCCCAGCTTCACAGACTCCAACATCCCTGCTACATGCAGCGCAGAATGAAAATAAGAACTGCAAATGAGCGCAACCTTCTCCTTCAGCTTTGCTGAGATAATTCACCACAGCAAAGCCAGTGCATGCACAGCCTCTACCACAGCTCTCTACAGCACAGTTCCTAGGAGTTTGAGGGTGGTAAGTCAAGCAGTCGAGGTTTTCAAGGCAGCTTGGGAAAAGAAAAAGAGAGTAAAAGGTTAGAAATGGAAAACAATAGAGTGCGTGACCTGGGGAAGCATATGGACGGGTGATGGGTGGATGTGCTGGGCTGCTTTGCAAATATTTCCAAACCCACTCTGTTTCGTTCATGTGTGCCACCACTCCTAAGTCTGCAGCAATTCACTGGCAGTTTGGCAGTAGGGCTTGAAGATCAGGACTTGGAGGCACTACAAAGGAACTGCAGTGATGAATTGAGATTGTGATACCCAGTTTGAATATTTTTTGCATATTATCAAGGGTTGGGTATAGAATGTACAGCAGTGATAGGTATCAGAGAGAAAATAAGACAGCATCTTAACAACTTCCCTTTTTCACTCCAGTAATACAGGATAACGGGCCAAGGTGCTTGGCCTTCTAGGAGTTGGTGTGAGCATTAGCTAGGAGCAAATGTTCTCACTGAACGCTTGTATCCTATGACAATTCCTGTAGAAACTTTTGGTGACTTTTTTTTAAAGCAAATAAATGCTGATAAGGAGAAGCGAAGGAAATTAGATGGCGAGTCTCAGTTTAACTGCCTAAAGTTTGGAGGAAAATATGAAAAGTAGAGTAGAAATGCAAGTATTGCATTCATTAAAGAATAGTTATTGCTCTGAAGAAAGTTCAGCAAATGAGAGATGTTGCCTACTTATTTTGTTCTGTTCTTGCTTATTTTGGTTGAGGGTTTTTTTAGCCTCAATTCAGCAACCACTTGGGCAGGCATATTGCACAGCTGTATATGTAGCCTCACAGAAATCAGTAAGCTTATCCATATCAATGACATGGACCAGAACTCTGAGAGAATCCAAGCACTTTGCAAATCTTTCAGGATTTGCTGTCTGTTCATGTTTGCACAAAACCTAGTACAGTCATGCTCTCAATCTGGATTGAGGATTTGGCAGTAACACTGAGGGGAAAAAAGGAAAATTCTGTAAAAATCGTATGTTTCTTACATTTGACTTTGACCATTTTTATCTTGTTTTCATGAGCTTTTAAATCAACCTGTTTCACTGAAGACTGTCAAATGAGAATGAAAATATATTGTCTGTATATGGACAGAGATTGCATTAAACAATTACTTTTATTCTTTGGTGATTTTTATTCATGCATAGAATAGGTGAAACATTTTTCTTTCATACAGTACCAAGCTCAAGAAAATGCTCTAAATTTTGTTCAAGTATTCAGCTGTTTTGTCTAAATAAGTCCTAGTTTGGACTTCACTCTTTGCCATCACCTCTTTTCCAAGGTGATTGGTTTTTTTTCCATTTGCCAGGATCTCATGGCTATTGCAGGATGCACTAAGGAAGGACATCTAAGTGGTTCCATGCAGGAGATGGCACCTGTTCACCTCAAGATCCTTCAGATGTGGGCTGGTTTCTTGCAGTTCTGTGTTGTTGCCCTTTGCATCCCGAGTTGCAGCAGGACATACTAGCTTAAGTGCAACACTGAACTAGAGCTGACTCTTCCCGTTCAAGTAGCGTTCGCCCTGGGTCAATAAGACCTTCTGGAAATGGGAGCCCGGTGCAGAAATGTGCAGTCCATCTAGATTTGGCAAGGTCTGGGCTAAACAAGAGCTAAAACCCCTTTCTTGTCCTTAGGTGGTTCCCTGTAAAGTTGCGTTCACTGTGCCCCTTGAAGCTCCTGATATTGGGAGTCTAGTGCAGCCGTATCAGATTTGGCACCATGGAGAAGCAGTTTAGATCTTCATGGTTTGGTAGTCAATATCTGCCCAGTAAAGGTGCTTGGACTGCTTCCACACCCAGGGAGCCCTGCTAGAGCTGAACTCTGCATGCCTGAGTTCAGTCCTCTCTGCATTGAGTGGAAGTGCTGGACTGGTGTCTCCAAATCCAGAGTGCAATGCTGTGGACACCTCTCCCAGATGATGCAGCTGGTTTGTTCCCTTTCCCCATGGACGGGAGTTGCAGAACCTCCTGTAGCTCCATTTCCTCTCTGGAGAAGGTACACAAAGGTACCACGGCATGCTGCGAGCAGCAAATGTCATACTCTTTGTCTGACACACAACAAGTATGTCAAAACCTGCCTGTTTTGCTTGAGCACATTCCCAGCAAGGTTTGAGAGGCTGATTGAAAGGCTGAGCTCTGTGCCAGATTTACATTTCCTGGCTCCGTTTTCCCCAAAGGAAGGGGATGTAATTTCAGACCCTTGGTTAAAGAGTTACAAATATTTGGGGAAACAGATAAGTTGCTGCTAATTGATTCCCTGGGCCGCTTGTTCCCAGTTTTGGAGGTAATGCTGACATTAAAGATGAGGCATGAACCAGTCCGAGTTAATCATCTGTCACATGATTAGATTGCACCACGCAGGTTGGGAAGGAGGAGCTGGAGAATGGGCAGGAAGAAAAGGAGAATGTGGCGTTAGTAAGCATAGCTCCAGAAAAAGAACTTGCAGTTTCTTCTGATTTTTGCATGTAGCCAGGAACTTGAACATATTTAAATGGCACTGGGCCAGGACAGTCCCACCACCAGAAAGTACCTTCTGAAGTGGAGAAGAAAACAGCGTTTTTCAATCCATCAGTAAAGAATTGTTGGATTACTTAAATAGCTGATTACGTAGGTCTTATAAAAACAAAATATAAATACTCATCGGTAAGCAATGGTCTTTGCCCTCTCTGTAGAAGGTCTTCCTACAATCACTTGCTTCCATTGCGCTGGTTTTCATTGCTTTACGGCTTTCATGGTAGTGCCAGTTCCTCATTCACATTCTCTGACGCTGCTCTCTAAGTGATTGACCCAATGTTCAGAAAGGCAGCAGTATTTGTATTTTTATCTGATTGTGCCCCCCTTTTTAAACTTCACTTTCTTCATAATCAAAGCCCACAAATGCATCCATCTTGTAGGAGACATTTTACTGTCTGTAGTTCAGTGTTTCATGAATGAGATTACAGTCATAATGATTTGTACTAAAGGGAAAAGTAGACCCAGAATCCTCAGATTATTTGTTCAAAAGTAGATATATGTGTTTAACACCTAAAGAAATCCTTTCTGGTAGAAGTAAATCCAGGCTCAAACTAGTAACGTGGGAGAAACTTAACCCTTTTCACTGGGCTTGGAGAAGTAGTTGATAACCGCTGCGGCTGTTTGACTCCCTTGTTCAGATTAAAAAATAAATTAAAGGAAGGAGGAAGGGAATGAAAGAGCATTTCCTTACCAGGCAGTCACACAAGCTATTGTCTGTGAGCTCCCCGCCCCCATCTCTTTCACACAGGCACACACACACACGCACACAAAAAGCCAGTTTTGTGTCCTTCTGAGCACACAGATGTTCCTCTTGGCATCCCTACAGTATGGATAGGTTTTTTTGCAGGCGCAGAATGTGAGGCTTCTTTGTTGGAGACAAAGTGTTGCCTGTGGTGGGAATTGCTGCAGTGATGGGAAAGTATCGTAATGTATTGTTGGATTACTGTGTTTTTTCCCCCAGTAGAGACAGTACATTAAAGTAGCTTTGTGGGCAGTGAATTGTTTGAGCCAAGCCTGGCTAATAACACTCTCTCCTTGGCAAGCAGTCGTACAAGGTATGGTTGGCATAGTTTGGATGGTCACGGGGTTTGTCCCAGGCACAGGCAGCGGTTCTGCTGCGTTGAGTAGAAGTCTTACCAGCCGTATTTGGTGAGCTAACAAAAGTGGTCTGACGGTGAAGATAGAGCTGTCATACTTTGAGCTCTTCATTTTTTAATTGTATAAAGATCTGATACGATACATGCCGCCTTCTAAATCCTTTTTAGGACATCTGTTCTGGGTTTTCTATGTAATGGTTCTAAGAAAACAGCTTAAAATTAGAAACCAATGGCATTAAGTGTTTGCCTTAGCTTTCATACAGAAAAGGGAATAGCCCTTTCAAATCGTCTGTTGTGCTGCAGCCCGTCAGTGAACATGGTGTTTCTTTGGGCACAGTTGATGACGTTGCCAGCCTGAAGCTCTGAATCCAGCTCTTCTGTTGTTAATGATACCGAGCAAGAGAAGCACAGATCTGTCAGCTGGGGTCTAGATTAAGTTCTTTTTGTCCATATCATGTTATTTTTTATCTTCATTCCTGAAATACGCACAGATTTTGTCATGACTTTAACTCTTTTGGTTGGCAGTTTTATACCCCTATCAAAAATATGTTCTGCTATGAAAGATCTTGTACAGATCCAGTTGAAAGATTGCACAGTTTAAGATGGAGAAAATGAGGTATGACTCCATTTCAAAAAGGTTCAAGGAAGAGCTTATAGATGAAAAATTCCTTGAAGAAGCTGCTTGTAGGGAGAATTTGGAGGTGAGGCTATGGAGGAGAAAGTTATCTAACTCTCTATGATAACCATTAATTATTTTGTTTCTCTAATGACAGAAGTTCTGTTCCTTCCTTTTTGCCCAGATATTTTTATCTATCTCTGGTTTCCTCGCTGTGAAGAAAGATGTAATGATTTAATTTTCTGTGGAGCTTTCATCTTTCCACATCTAGAAAAAAATGAACCACAGCCTCATTTGGTATGTGTTTTCTCAGTCCGTGTTTGTGTATCGCGTTTAATGAGAACTTACCAGTGTTTCTGTATCAACCAGAAGATGATAACGTGGTTATAGAAGAATGCATAAGCCAAACAAGTAGATGGGGAAGATGGTTCTTCTCCTGGTACAATGTCATGGCAGTTGTTGCCAGTTTGTTTACACATATTTTCCAGATACTGGATGCAGATCTACTGTCATGAATACACCTACTTTTCACTATTCTTAAATAAGCTTTTTTCAGCTCATAGGCATATTTCTTGTTTGTCTCTCCAAGTTTCACTGAATTGCTTAGATTACGCTTACTCTAAGCTTTTCCCTCTTCTTTCACTCCTCCTTTTAAAACTATAAACATGCTTCTGTTTCTGTATCAGTGTCTCTTGAACAGAATTTCCTTTGGAAACCTTTCCTACCCTTCTGCTGCCTTTGGTTTCAGGAACCCAGGACACATTCTGCTGCTGTACCCAGCAGCATGGTTTCTTTTTCCTAGCTTTCACTGGAGGTCCCCGTTTGTCTAATTCCAACCTGCAACTGCCATTTTTGCCTGCGTGTCTCTTTTGATACATATCCAACTATTCATGTCTTCTTTATTGCCTCCAAAACGAAATCTTCTGACATTCCAAGTTCCTTTTGATAGTTATATTCAGTGATTGTCTATATTTCCTTAACCTCAAGCATTATAGCATAAGGATAACCTTTGTGATTTCTAATATCTTAATAGTGTCTGGTAAGTAATACTTTGTTTCATGCTATTTTGTATGCTTTTCTCCTCTGTTTAGTATTTCTAAAAGCCACCCTTGGCAGTTAGAGCTCACTCCTGACATTGTGGTGTGCCATAGGTCAGTGGCTTGCTAGGTGAGCTGTCTCCTTGCCTAGACCCACTGTGTTCTTCATGGATATTCTTTATACGGTTTTCTGTTTAATATGTTTTGTGGAAGGCATTTTTTTTAAATCTGAAACACACCTTTTACAAAACTGTCCCTCTCCATACTCCAGTTCAGATCTCCTAATATTAGTTATTTTTAGCAGAAAGTGGAACCATCGGATATTGGGTTTTCTCAAAGGCAGGTGCAGGGCATTCTGCAGAGAAGTGAGCCTTCCCCATGCTTCACACACTTTTCCTTGCCAGTTCTTGAAAATCAAACTGACAATGTCAAAATCGGTTGTATTTTTAAGGCGCCACTCCCCAGTAAGATTTTCATGTTGTCTCTGAATAGGCTTTTATTAACTGTGAAATCCATTTGAATGAATAATGCAAGTGTTAGCTTACAAAGAAATGTTCCTGACCAAATCTGAAAATGTCCCTTTTACAGGAGCACCATGACCTCTTTTTCATCAAAAAGTCTGTTCAGTATTAGTCCGTATTGTTCATTCATAATGTAAGTAGCTGAGATTGTTCTTGGGGAATTCAGATTAAATGGACACTAGCAAGGAATCAAAACTTAAAGAAGTATTATTTGACATACCTTAAAATGTTGGGTAGTGTTCTCTGGTGTTTAAATGAGGGCATAAATTCTACATTTGCCACTCCGTGATGCTTCAAGATTATTTGTGTGCACTGGAAATAGGTTTATAATCTGTTGTTACAGTCGTGCTTTTCCCCTGCAAGATCCAATTTTATCCTCTTTCAGCTTTGTCAGACCATAGTGTTGATACTGTCAGATATTTCTAGCTAAAATCTTTGATTACTTCTTCACTGAGTGTCTTGCAGTTGTCTGAGCGATCTGCATATGCTGCATCTTATAGACCAACTGTTACGTAAATGTGACTTGACTTTTGCCACAGGTGAACAGTAGGAGTGACTGAGGAAACCAGAGGGCAGATGTTACAGGCAGTGTTTTTGTGTAGGCACCAACAGCCAAAAGGAGAACTGGGGAAAGACATGGGAATTAGGAGGTGCAGGGAGGAGACTGGTACTTTTCAGCAGTCCTCCCTCAGCCTTAGTTGATTGATAAAGGGGAACCATATGGTAACTCCAGCTCCTTTTGTCTTAGAGCCCCATCCAGTTCTTCCTCCTTTTTGCTCAAGCCCACCAACTCTCATCAATCCAGTATTCTCCACAGACCTCACCCACATTCTCCAAAGTTGTTTTCCTCAACCTGCATCTCCCCCAGACCCCGCTCTCTCCTCCCAGTCTTTCCCTGAGACCCCAAACCATTAGTGCCCAGCCTTCCCCCATCTTGAGAACCTTTCCCATCTCTCCTGTTGGATTCACGTGCAACTGAGAATTCAGGTATCTGCTTCAGCTGCTCAGCAGCTCCATTTTCTGTCTGTATATGCCAGCCCTTACATTAACATGGTTACCAGTGTTCACTGCTGATGGATTTGGCATTCTAGTCTCCCCAGCCATCTTCTGCACCCAGCTCTCCCAAGAGAAGAGTAAATCCAATTTATAGCTATGATGGGGTTTAAAGACAAAGAAAGGACATGAACAGTACTTACTACCTGCACAGATGGTAGCATCAGAGCAGGGTTAGAAGACGTGTCTGCAAAAACCTGCTGACAGTATGTGAATTATCCTGGTTTGCTGAAGTTTTTCCTGTGTGACAGCTTCTCCAAGCTGTTCAAAGCTTGAGGGTTGAGCACCAAGGCTGGGCAGGTTTTTAAATGCGTTGTCATTGTTCCCATAGCTACTGTCATTACACAGACAGTAAGGGAGAGAAACAGTCTGACTTGAATTTTGATAATAACCATCTCTGGATTATCAAAACCTACTATTTTAATCCCTTATAAGAGACCTGCTGGCATGGTTGGTGCAAAGGGACTGGAATTGGCTGAGTGAGAAAACTGGGAAGCACTGCAAGAAAAAAAAGATGACTGAACTTAGTTGGTACTGGTGAAAGAAAAACCTGTGATGGGGTAAGAAACCGAAAGGAGAATGAGGTTGTCTGGGTACATGGGCTGGGACTAGGATCAGTGAGGAGGCAGTAAGTAAGAGAGGACAAGAAAAAATGTCTAATAGCTTTTCCTGGGGTAGAAAAAGAAAACTGGAAACACCTGGTCAGAGATCCCAGGAGAGCTGCGAGAGACCAGAGGAGGAGTTGCAATCAGGGAAACTGAGTAAGTGTAGAAAGAGAGCAAAATTTGAGCCTACTTGTATTAAGAGGAACACTAGAACAGTATTGTGGCAACTGAAATTTGGAGGGTTGAGGATTTAGGACTATGTACATGAAATGTATCTGACTCAGACAGGGTCCCAGCGTGGGAAAGGGAAGGGACTGGGACTGAGATAGACATCACTTGCAGAAAGATGGACAGAAGAGTATCTGCTAGAGTATGCTTTGCATGAGTTTGTAGGCTTTTTTTCACTTGGGTACTTTTTTCTTTCATCTTTTAAGCAGTTTGTCTGGCTTCTGGTGGCTGTGAGCATGAAGGGCTGTGGGTTTTTTTAATGTTACATAGTATAATTGCCTAATTTTAAAATATATTTAAGTATATAATGATCTTTATTTTTTAGCATTTTGTAATTCCAAAGTAATATTTTAATGAAAATAGTTCATTGCATAGTTTAAACAGCAGAAAAAAAAAATTGTACTAAAGACTCAAATTTCTTTTATTTGGTTCCTTTAAAGTGATGTTTCCTCTCAAGTTAAAGTTTTATGTTATAGACTGAGAAAGCAACTGGCATAAATTACTGTATGATGACATAAATACATGATTCTCTGGTTCTATATGTGATACGAGGTCTTAGATGACAGGAGCCACCTATTGCAAGTTTCATTTGTCAAAGGTTACCTCACCGTGCCATAGAGAAAAGGTCATTCATCTTTGATGTGTTATGAAGTACATTTTAAAATATAATTATTCTGTGGATTCCTTCTCTGAAAAGGGGTATGATCCTGTCCCAAAAGTTTTCGTGAACGCAAATTGATTCTTGTGGAGACTGCAGCAAGAATTACAGCAGTATTTTTTTATCCGTTCTAGTAAATATTGGGTACTTTGGGTTTTGTCTGAATTGAAGGCAAGCATGTTACTTTTTAGAAGTTTTTCACAACTAAGAAGTTCTACTCAGAGTCTAAATGTCCATACTGAGTGGAACAGAATTAGATTTAAATATTTGTCACCTTTCACTGTATTTTTTTGCTGTTCTAGAAACAAATGCCATTGATTATTGATATCGCAGTAATATCAGAGCTTGACAGTATCTTCACAGGGTTTCGCTTGGGGCTTTTCCATGACAATCACAAACCAATTCTTATCGGGCTTTGCATTTACCCACTTTTAGCTATAGGAATGAAAACTTCCGTGTTTCGTTCACCTGCGTCTGTGACACTTTCGGTTGGCTGCCTGTCATCTCAGTAGCCAGCAGTGGAGACCCCAAGGAAGGGTGACAAGGTCCCTTAACTTGGGTCCTGCAGAATGGAGATAGATGCTAGGGCTTGACCAATATGTTATGGTTTTGGGCAGTGCTGTAAGCATAATTGGAGAGAATATTTTACCCCCTGATGACGCAGTGACCCCAAAATTATGCTGCTCTTACCCATCTGTTTGGTAGTTATCTTTCCACCCAGTATCGGTACCTGCTGTGATGTTAGCGTGTGTGTTTGCTTCTGTAAGCTCCGGTTGGCCAGGGCTATATTCAAGTGCTTCAGGGTATTTTTCGCGTCAGGATCTAGCTAATATCACCAAATTCTGTCTGCTATTCATTTCAAATTTCTGCTTTAGCAGTGGTCAGAGCAAAGTGGGGTTTAGCTTTGGGCTTCCTCAGGTGCATAAAGCACCTGTTGGTTTTAAGGATGCCTGCCATGGGCTCTGCTTATACGCTGTTGTTCGAAAACACAAGGTGACAATGGCTGTTGTTTAAGCTGATGGTTTCACACAGGCGTACAGCATTCTGCTAAATGCTTCCAAAAATATAAGAGGCTTTTATCTGCTGGTTATCTAGCACAGTATCTAGATATCTGCTTGTATCTAACAGAGACTTTTTCCTTGTAAAAGGATGGCTTTGACACAAGAAGCAAAAATACTCTGGAAAATTATTAAGCAGGTGTCACAAACAGTAAATGTTTAGAAGAAATGAGAGCATATTTGCTTGCTTAGTTCATGGGAAGAGGAAAAGAAATTGAGTAGGAAACAAAGCTGAAGTGGCGAAGGGTTGATGAGTCACGAGAAGAAAGATTGCATTTTCTGATGGAATATAACCAGCAACCTTGGAGCATTTTTTTGTGAAGTCTTTGATTGCAGAGAACAGAGACGCTTTGAAAATCCTATTTTGAGCATCCATCCTTCATTTGAATGACAGGGTGCTGTGATAAAAAATAACGGATGAATAAAATTTAAGCCAAAAGGGACCTTCAGGTCATCTCTCAGGACTTCACTGTGTCAGGAGACATGACATTTCGGCACGTTATCCTGAACTGAACTAACACATCTGTTTTGACGTCTCTTCGGTTGAAGCCATCAATGGCTGAAAAGTCTCAGTGCTTGGAGTTTTTTTCTAGTGGTTCATCAATATTATTGGAAAAATTGTGATTCTAATTTGCATTTGTTGGACTTCACTTTTGTGCCATTACATGCTTTTCCCAGATAGATTTAAGCGCCTTTTAATACCAGTATTTTCTTTCTGTAAAGGTATAGACAGCTCAATCGTTTTAGTAACTTAACAGATCAAGATCTTTGCGTGGTTATTCATTTTATGCATGTTCTTTGTCCTCTCTTTAATAGCCTTTAAAGAAAGATGGGCAGCAGGATACTACACACTCTCCTAGTATCTCTCTTACCATCCCGTGTCCTGCTCTGTGCAGAAATCACGCTACCTTTCTACTGCCACTTTCCGTGGTCTTGCTCATACATACAAAGCTAGGATTTGGTCTTTTTGCCCCAGTATT
The DNA here is from genome assembly GCA_017639485.1 of Pluvialis apricaria. Classification (NCBI taxonomy): domain Eukaryota; kingdom Metazoa; phylum Chordata; class Aves; order Charadriiformes; family Charadriidae; genus Pluvialis; species Pluvialis apricaria. The sequence goes on along the minus strand of CM030008.1, from coordinate 138,012,920 downwards.
TCCTAGGAGCTCATACTGAGGGGATGTGTGTGCGTGTTGTGACTGCTGTATCGAACTGCTGGAAGCAGGATCATCGTCCCCCCATCACTAGATGTGCAATGTGTACCTTGCTGGAAAAAGCCACTTTAGCAAAATGTAGATCGCTGCGTAAAACTATGCTGCCTTCAGCTTGAAAGCAATCTGCTAAACTCTGTCTCATCTGTATCTCTTCTGCCCAAGAATTTTATGTATACTGGCAATGAGTGAGGTGTTGCTGAGAAGCGGTGTGCTCTTGCTGAGCTCCTTCGCTGTAGGGCACCTGAGGGTGGTCTATACAAAAATCGTATACATCTGTGCCAGGCTAGCTCCTTAAGCTGGTCGTATGGCCTCCCTTTCCTGATAAAGTTGGGACCAATGTAGGTTTAGGGAAGCATCTGTGAATGTTTCAAAATATTTTTGAGAAACAAGGTGGATTGTTCTGGACGCAGCTTCGTCCCACCCCAGCTGCACTGCTTTGCTGCTGGCTGGGGTCAGTTAGAGGTGGGCTTGCTCTCTGGGGATGCATTGTGGTTTCGGTGCCATTAGTGAGGAGTTACAGGGTGATTTTGAGTGGGTTTGAACAGTGGTGAGAATGGTGAACAAAAAAAGCTGGAGAAAAAGTGATGGTCAAGTTTACTTCATTACCTTTGTTGTTGTTGTAGTTGTTTCTGAGGTTGATAATGCGATGTCTTCCACATAAAAAAAAAGGAAATGAAACAATTAAGAATCTTAAACTGTTCTGTACTGTACTCTGTTAAGGCACTGAAACAAAACCTTGTAAATAGTAGATCTGAAAAAACCACTTTGAAATTCTCACGATACAAAACTGAAAGCAATCAAGACTGCTCATGGCATTCTCTGAGAGTACCGTGGGAAGCGATGGAGACTAAAAACCAATAACAAAATAGAGGGAATATAAGCTGAAGTACTCCATTTGTCTCAAAATAGCAGTCCTGTATTTTTGTAGTATGGAATAAATGGTATCTGTGAATGCATTTTTAAAATGAGTGGGAAATACTAGTCAAGACCTGGTGAGACTCAACCGTTTCTGTAATAGCGTTATTTTTGTAGCACTGTTTCCAAGAATAGAAGGGTTGTTGCTTTAAATTTTAAAATAATAACTTGAGTACTTTTAATAGAAAAAGGACTGCTTGCTAATTTGTGATCAAATGCAGTTTTAAATATTGGATAGTTTAACAAAATGCTTTAATGTTTACACCTATAATTTCGAGTTTGAATAAAATTCTTGATGCCGTGTTGTAATAAGGATGCTTCCTCTACATGTGAAATTGCACACCTGCAAAACTACTGTCCCATTTTCTTGGTAGCAAATGGTATAATTAGGATCAAAAAAACATTTTTAGTTATAGCCTCCTTGTTTTTACATGCTCACTGCTTTCCAAGTTAACTCCCTTTGTAAACCTTTTGCTGTAGCCTGAAATGACTTTTAAATTAAAAAAAGAACATTTCCTCCCCAGCTTTCTTGAAAGTTAGCAAGAGCTCAAATAAGTCATTCCATACCCTCTCCCTCCAATTTTATTATGTAAAAATATTTTGGGAGGGGTGGGGAGGGACTGTTTATACATATGTTTTAAGGGGACGTAGTAAAATTGCTTACTTTTTTAAAATTGCAAGTTTAAAATCTTGACTGAAGAGTTTGGGGCCTTTTTCTTTAATTTATCATTAAGATTTTGAGAGATTTAAAGCTTCAGTGCAAAAATGAAAGGATTAGGATAGGGACCAAATTCCAATAAATGCGATACAGTCAGAAGGAAGCTTCCAAGTTGCTTAAGTTTGGAAGCGCACACTGTGCTATTTATGTGTGTTCAGCAAAGAGAAGACTGACTTTATGTAAGTTAAGAGACAGTAGTTTGATTTTGCCTGCAAATATAAAAGGCCCTACTTTTAATGTAATAAGAGGACATATACTTTAATTTTTGTATTTGTTTATAAAGTTCCCTGAAGCAGCATTAGCGAGGCTGTACTGTATGCTTTCTCTGTGCTCTTACGTTCTGTGTTATACTGGTGATGTATGGTTGTACAAACTTATGGTTGAAACAAGAAAAAAGATTCTCGTCGTGCTTCTTTTCAAATTATTTTCTGTGACAGTCCAAAAATTACACAGAGCACTGAAACAATTCTTTGGGTTGCTTCCAACTTAACTTAAAGTCATGTTCTGGAAGCGGACGTTTGAGGACAAGCGCGCCTGTACCCAGCACTTTGCCCACTCCAGAAGAGATGGAGAGAAGCCTTCAAGCACTCATTCCAACTAGAGAAAGCTTTGATCCTCGTTGATCCTTGGCAAGGATCAAGAGAAGGTTTCTGGTGGGTGCATCAGTGGGTCCTCTACCAACACTGGCCTGAGACGGGCTCATGGCTCAGCAACAGCTGAGGTGGATTCCCACCTATGAAGCTGGGTGTTATGTGGAGACCTTCCATGCAAAACTGGTGTTCCCAAAGGGTTAAAATTGGTAGCTCTTGTTAATAAACTCTATAGAAGTGGAGAAAACTTTGACTACTTGCGAAATACTTTTTAAAGTTTTGTAGAATGTTCTTGTACCTTCACTTACATATGCAACCAAACTACCTTTGTCTACTTCAAAGTGAACTGAATACTCTTACCTGGCAATTGGAAGTGGTAGGAGGAAAACACGTGTATCCTCGACAAACATGGTGCTTGGGGGTTGGGCGAAGGTTAATGGTTCCTGCTGATGGTCATGAGATAGGATGATCTTGAATACCAGCATTGTTACTTAAAAATAAAGCAAGTCCTTTTGCAAAATGGAGTAGACAGTTTCTTTCCTTTTACACTGGTGTCCTGTGTCTCCTAGGTCGCCGTTCCTGAAAATAATAAAATGCCTGCTTTGTTTCTTGATCCTGCTTCAAGCTTCTGCTTTAACCATAGGATAGTTTATCTGTTTTAAGGATAAATACCTTTGTGGATAGAATATGCTTAGTATGCATAGAGCAGCCTATCATTTCCTCTCGCTCTAAATGTGGTGGATAGACCACCGCTGCATGTTGCGTTCATGTTTCTACTTTTTCTGCATCTTCCACTTCTCATTTATTCTAAAGAGTTTTAGCTGTAGGGACCATCTGTTACAAACCCAAATGTTTATATTCCCACAAACTGGAGGTTGTGTCAGCTTCTTAAAGTGATGTTCTTTAGTTTCTCTTTGTAAGCAAATATGGTGTGACTGGAAAACCTTCTTTAATAATTGAGTTAAGTTCGATTAAAGTATCTGGAATCTGTTTGAGTTACTAAAGCAGCATTGAAGATTATGGTGCTTTTTACGAAAACACAATTGCTTGGATTTTGCTAAATTGTGTCTGGAAATTTCAGCAAAGTTCTTTGCAAACTGTACAACGAGCAAAGCCTTTGTAATGCTAAGATGGAGGGAGTCACACTTGAGATTATTCATTTATCATTAAATTAGATTTATTAGTCGTGAGAAGTACAGTTCTTTCACAGATTTTCCTCATTGACTTCCCTGGTTCTAAAAGGCACTTTTATAGATTTTATTAGGAAGAAAGAGTTTCATCTATTCAGTTGCAAAACACTTCCCACTGTAGTCTAGCAACCAGCCCAAAAGGGACTGTTGCGTGATGAAAGTAATATTTTGTATTTCAGTTACAAAGATGGAACTCGATATCTCTGCTACTCTACGCTGTCGAATAGGCAGAAGACCTCTAATTCAATATAACCTCGTTCAGTTTGATCTTCTGTAGAAAAGTGTTGGACCCTGGAGCCAGTTTTCACAATAGCATCCTGCTTTCTGTTATTGATGAGCTGCGTTTCCGCAAGGAGAAAGGAGAGGAGTAAAAGGCGGAGGCATTGCTGGTCTTTAAAATTTGTCCCAGAACCACCGGTTTTAGTATTAAGTTTTATTAGGTTAAAAATGTGTCCATCTCTTTAAAAGCAGCACAGAATGTTGTCGTTTACAGGTCTGAGCTTAGTGCTACTCAAGCTATAATAGTTTTGTGCAGTCTTTACTTTTCAGAGACTTTTTTCCTCTTCTGTGGTTCTACTCTGTATACCGTTTCCTTCATTTCTGCCCTGTTTGCCTACAGTGCTTCAGTGCTTTCTTGTCATCTGCTTTACCATTTACCCTCTCTTTTGTATATTCCCAAGCCATGTTTTTTCTCATTGTAGGGTGTCAGCTCCCTTTTTTCTGTTTTAGTAGACTATTTCTCCCTCTCAGATATCTTTCTCTGCCTCTTCTTTTGCCTTCTCTCAAAAATTAATTTCTCTTTTCTCTCTATGAAAATTAATTTCTCTTTTCTCTCTATGAAAATAAAAAAATTTTCATTTTTTTAAATTTATCTTTTCTCATCCCCGTCCACTCCTCACACACATTGATAAAGGCAGCAAAGTCTGATAATTTATGCCAAAGATAGTATTAGCAATCAGGATAACTTTATGGTTGGATGCTAAGGCAACCCACCTAGCCTGCAGCTGTCAGTAAGGTAAAGGTGGGGTTCGTGCTAGAGAATTTTCTGTAGATTTCTCCCATATATGCAAATGGCTAAAATCACTAATCAGCTGGCATCTTCGTTTAAGGTTCTTCAGGTGCTGGCTGCTGGAAGGAGTGAGGAGCTTTCCTCTTCATTCCCTTTCTTAGCTCAAAACATCCAGACTTCTTTGGAGAACTTTCTCTTTTAAATAAGCGTAACAAATCCCAGAAAATACCACCCGTTTTTAAGATCTTATGCATTGTCTTTTAATTTTGTTTTTCCCTTGTCTTGCTCCTCTGAAATGTTGCCCATTAGCTTTCATGAATTACTGTCATCAGTTGTGAAACTGTTCTGTTTTGAAATGCAAGGGTTTTTTTTAGAAAGAGGCAGAATTCATCTTTTCCAGCTATTCACGTAACACCCAAACATAAGCTACTCTCTGTCTTTGGTAGCTGTGCTGTATTCTTCACTTCAACAGCGGTTACTCGCATTTTGGGCAGATGGAGGACTTCAGTTTCATCTTTTTAAGAAAGTGTGCGGTATTTCCACTGTGCTGATTCATGCGGATTGTCACAGGATTCATTGGGATGAGTGTTGGCAGAAACCTTGTTTGCTGAAATACCCAATGTAGCTACTGGTTCAGAGCGGAAGCATCAAATGATCTTCCTTTGCAGTTCATAACATAACTGAGTATACTACCCAGGATTAACCAAGAGCCACAGGAAATCAGTGTAAGACAGAACTGACAGAAAATGGGGAAAAAAAAATGCAAGTCCAGCATCTTTTCTTAAGATGTTTAGTTTTCCAAAAGGATCTTGGCTTGATGTGCTGAAGAAAGTTGAAAGCCGGTTCAGTTTTGCTGCATGCTAGCAAACAGTTGTCAGACAGTGAAGATTGTCCGCCCAGGCTGAAGGTGAAAATGAGCAAGGTGGAAATGTGTTCAACCAGGTTTCCCTGCTGCGTTTTCTCCAGTCTTTAACTGGAGAATGTTTCAAACTTGCTTTTGCTCAAGGTGGTCAAGCTTGAGGCATCTTCAGCTCTTTATGCTTTGACTAGGAAAAAAAAAAAGGGTATGTCTTGAACTTTCAAAAGAAGAATCATTCTCAGTTTTACCGCTGAGGTTTGATCAGTAGCTCTCCAGGTGCATTACAGAAGGTGCTTGTGTTTCAAAAATCTTTGCTAATTTGGCATGACCATCTTGACACAGGGTCTGTTTTTAAAACATGTTGAATACTGTCATCTTCTGACTTAAAAGGAAAAAGAAAGAAAAAAAGAGCGTAAAACAATAAAACCCAACCCTGTAGGCAGAATGTTTCATTACAGTAGTCGTGGGGTTTCTTTTTAATTATATGTAGTAAAAAACTTGCAGATGATACCCACTCTTTGGAGGAGGGGATAAGACAAGAAGAGTTCCCTTGCCTGAGGCCCAGAGTTGGAAATATAAACCATACTTATCTGACATTGTACATTTTTGATAATAGCAATGTCACCAGTGATCTAATGACGACTTGTCCTCCCCTTTAATGATAGGTTGTCCTGCAGATAATTGTGTGCGTGATAGCAGATGATACAGTAAAATATTTTGATGGAAGACACAAATAGTTTCCTGTATAATAACTGCTTTTCTGCAGAGCCTGCATTCCCTCAGCAGGATCTGGTGGCATCTGCTCTTCCATGGGCAGGACTGTGTCAACAGAGGCTGGCTCTGTGGTGGCACAGAGCGTGTCCCACCAGTTTGAGTGCTGATGCATTACAACAGTGTTGGAACTTCCATTGCAGCATGTTGTTTTTTATGGGGCTGCAGCCTTAAGAGATGCCAGACCGTTGCTTAACAAAACTTAACTTCTTCCCCCTCTCCTCCTTTCTTCACAGAAAATATCAGAGAGGAACCCGAGTACGCCTGAGACTGCTGGACCTTGAACTCACGTCTAGGTTCTTGGGTGCGACAACTGACACAACGTTGCTGGAAGCTGATGCGGTACTTTTAGGGCTCGTGGAAAGCAAGCAAGCAAAGCAAAAGGAGTAAATTTCATGTAAATAAATGCATTGTGTGCTCTGTAGCAAATTATACCAATGCAATGTTTCCTCAGGAAGTAAATGAAAAGTTTCTGTCTGCTTGGTTATGTAAATAATGAGATCAATAAAAGACAATAAGCACATTGTACTTGATTTTTGCTCCTTTTTTATTCACTCATCTTTCTAGCTCTAGGTTTAAATGTGAAAGGTTAACTGAGCTTCTGTAGGTAATATTAGTTGAATATTTACATATTCTTATGTAAAGAATTCCAAAGCTCATCTTTCCATCCCAAAGGGATGTTGATCTAAGACATTGTACTTCCATGGAGGAAGTCCAAAACTTTCTCTCGTGCTGCTTCTTCCAGTATGGTGTTTCATGCGGAACAACGTCAAGGGTTCCTCATTTCCAGGTTGCAGTGCAGCATGTTTACTGCAGATGTTTGTTTTAAACTCTGTTATAATACATCATGCTTTTATCTGCATGAAGCACTAGAGATTATTCTTTGCTTTAATTGGAGCTCTCATTTCCAGTGCATGTTAGTAAATTTTCTCTGATTGTTCATATAAATGAAAAGAAACTATTTCAATGTCATAGGCCCAGTGTAGGTTTGGGTTTCTGTAAGTATATTTAAGATATATATAATCGGTGAATGCACAACCAAAGAATCATTCTATGGTGTTACCAATATCTTTTTGGAGCATTTGCTATCAGAGAGCATTTCTTTTGATTTCTGGTATATCCAAGTCTGAATTCTGCACAGTCATTTGCAATCTGCATCGTGCCTAGCAGGTGTGCTGAGCCACTGAATTGCAACAGAAATCCTGTTTAATCTTAAAATATTTTTCCCAAATGTTGGAATAAAATGAGATTTGTTAAGGCGGTATGCCTTGTTTGTCTGCAGTGATGGTCCAGTGACAATGTGTTTCCCGCTATATGTACTGATTGAGTAAAATGCACAGTGGCTTAAGCATATGTTACTCAAATCCATCGACACCTCATCTTTCTGCTGGAGCAGGCCGTGTGAACAGCGATGGAGCCACCAAAGGACGGTATAGCTCCTTCTGCCTCTCATGACTGAGTACATTGGTATCTCAGTCACGTGAGGGAAGAGGAGATAAGGGATCCCTAAACAAGCAGGGTACCAGGGAGCGAGCTCCAGGCTGCCACAGCTCACGCACCCCTTTCCTTGCCTGCTTCTGAGGGATACGTGGATGCGATGGCATCAGAGAGCAGAAACTGGGAGCAATTCTGTTAGACTGCAGCTGGCCTGTGGGTCAGATTGCCACCCAAACTCTGCAAGTCTTCATGTGGTCCAACAAAATTCCTTTAGAACAGGATACAAAAGCTTTAATCTGTTTAGAAGTCTTTTCCAAAAACATTGTCATTTCTCTTTTAAAGCTTGTTGTCTTTTTTTTTTTTTCACTTGAAAGCATATAGAAAGAAAAGTGAAAGGAAAGCTGAAGTGCCTTTTTACCTGAACCTCAGCCCTAGGATGCAATGGTTTGATTCTTTATCTCTCCTCTGCCTAAAAGAAAAACTTGTCAAAAGAAACAAAAGAAAACTCCTTTTCTACATTTGCCCTTTTGCAATACTGGGAAGAGAGGTACAGTGCAGGCCATCAGCTGCTACGGGTAGTCTCCAAAATACATCTCATGCATGATCTGTCAAGGAGAATATTTTTAATATAAGGTATTTATTTGCCCAAAATAGTAGGAGGCATCACATGGAATACGCGTAATCATCCTGAAGGGAATGGGCATGTTTTAGCAGATCCTTTTATAGTTCTGCAGACTGAAGTTTTGTTTCTGCAATCAGTAAGGATCCAAGCAAGAGAGGGGAAACAAGCAATGTGAGCTTATTTTGTTGCTTTAATTTGCTCATTCATCTCAGTGATCTTAATTAGAGGAGGCTGAACAGGATTTTCATTGATAATGAGTTATCCTAGCACTGGAGTGGGAAAATAAGGTCTTTTTAAGAAGCCAGAAGGGTTTTAAAATATGAAAGAGAAATCTTGAGTGCTGAACATAACTCATCCTACATGCTTGATCAACCTTAAATAAGAGTGATTTGGGAGGAAATACATGCATTAACGTTTTGGGGGCAGGCTAAGAGTTATTTCACAGTAGGGTATTGAATAGTGGTTTTATCAAATCTTCCTCTGGATAACCTTTAGAGAAGTGGCTTTTAGAGACTGCAGTGGTTGCTTTGTCAAATCCAGCTTAGTGTTTTATTTGGAAACCCACACGTTCACATAAGCCAACTCAGTCTTACAAATCATGTGGTTGAACGATGGTTCAATGGCTTTTGGCTGCTGCTCCCGATTCTGGCCTTTGGAGAACCAGTCGTTCTCCCAGCTCATCTTTGGTGCCCTTCAAGGCAGTTATTTATTGCACCTCTAAACTGTTCAGACAAGAGTTGTCCCATGGAGGAGACTCTATTTGGGGTAGCCTATGCCCATCACACATTGCCTCAATTCTGTACAACTCCCAAATGCAGTCTTTGTGGTGGGCTGTTGGGTTGTGTTTCATGTATGTAATACCTACATATGCCAAGAACAGGTGTACACTACATGTCCTTAATGCAATGTAAGGAACCACCAATGTTGCTCATTACTGAACAACCATGATGGCACAATTGCATGGTCCTGTGTCTATAAGACTATTCTCTTTTTTTTATTCAAATCTTTTATCATAAGAGTAGAAACAGATTAGAACATAGGAAGTTCCATCTTAACATGAGGAGGAACTTCTTCACTCTGAGGGTGGCAGAGCACTGGCACAGGCTGCCCAGAGAGGTTGTGGAGTCTCCCACACTGGAGACATTCAAAACCCGCCTGGATGCCATCCTGTGCAACTGCTGTAGGTGTCCCTGCTGTGGCAGGGGGGTTGGACTTAGATGATCTCCAGAGGTCTCTTCCAACTCTGACCATTCTGTGATTCTGTGATTCTGTGAAATTGATAATGCAAACAGGTATTTCCAGTGCTGTTCAGACAGAAGAATAACAAATGCAGATAAGTTCCTGCTCATTGCCACCTATCCCCAGGAGTTCCCTCTTTCTTCGTGGCCATGTGCCTTTTTGCTCCTTTTTGCATTTTCTGCTGCCAAATGCATACAAGCATACGTACAACCTGTTCTTCTTCAACAATGCACAGTGAAGTCTCCTCGTCCACATAGTTCAGATACCTGAGTGGCCTTGCATGTGCCTTGGTTTGGGCAGTTGCATGCAACTGACTTGTTGGTTGCAGGCCATTCTTATTTCATGTATGAGGATAGTTGTTTCTACTAACATAACAGGTTGCCCAGAGAAGCTGTGGCTGCCCCATCCCTGGAGGTGTTTAAGGCCGGGCTGGATGGGGCTTTGAGCGACCTGGGCTGGTGGGAGGTGTCCCTGCCCATGGCAGGGGGGTTGGAACTCGATGATCTTCAATGTCCCTTCCAGCCTAAAGCATTCTATAGTTCTATAAAGGAAGGGTAAAGCCACCCCAGCAGCTCCCGTGGCACTGTGCTTAGCTCACACCACCACCTGGAATACTCTTGTAACTTAAGTATACTACATGTATGACTGATATTAACCAAATGAATGCTCCTGATTTAACATACCGAGACTGTAGCTGTAAGTGTAAATCCATAATTTTGCTGAGAATCCTGAGGCAGTATAAGCCGAGTTCTGCAACTACTGCCAAAATCAGGAATTCCTCTATATACCATGCTGTGTTTCCTTCTAAATTTTGTAATTTTTACTAACTTTGAAGCACTGACCAGGTAAGCAAAGATAATTAATAAAATCATATAGACAATCTCGCACAATTCATTTTTTGATTATGTGGCTGAGAAGACACTTGGTTTTAGCAGATCTCAGTCTTTGTTTCTCGATCTGTTTTTCAGAGGTTTGGGTTTTTTTCGTATAAAAGTCTTGAGTTTTGAAAGTGTTTTAAGTTTTTTTTTTCTCTGAAAACTTCATCACTTCATCAGCAGATACTCAGTTCTCCATCCTCCTCCATCAGATACTGCTTTGCGCGCTGCCCACGTGTCTTAATTGGCAAATGTCTCACTTAAATCTGGATGAGTGTGACAGATTCACTTCAAGTAGCTGTCATTCATGCTCGGTATGGACTAAAATTGACACTGGGAGATGTAACGCTGAGTGCTCCAAGACCAGCCTGGAAGGCATCCTCTGCAGGCTGGGCTGCCCTCTCGGCCCCACCATCCCCGCTCGGTCAGGGGCGCTGGCAATAGGGCGCTGGGTGATTCAGGAGCAAGTCGCTGTTGGGCAGGTACAAATCTTCATTTCTCCACAAACAAAAAACGTTTCCACACGTTCTGCTAGAAGGACACTTGCTTTTTCTAGGCCTGTAACTGAAGTGCCTGTGAACTTCACCCCACCCCACATCCACTTCTTACTCCAGCCAAATAGTATACCTGAATGTCCGTAGTGCTTTCTGGTTTTACAGATGCGCTTACAAGCAAAGTCGTCTCTCATAAAAACTGAACCAAAGTGGTTTGGGTTTTAGCTGAAGCAATACTCTGGCTTTTGTGTTATTCGAGTCCTGTTATGAAGGCTTTAATAAGTTTTTTCTAAAATTCTACCTTCTGTTCTGCGAACAGAACGTTAAAATACCTTATACATACTTGGAAAGCAAAATAGCTTTATCACGAGGTGGATTTGGACACAAAAGGAAAATATTTAAATGTTCTTTTGATGGCTGAAGTGCTATAACAAGACCTGGTAAGTCCCCCTGGGCTTGTCTGCCCTGTCGTATTTCAGGCCTTTAGGTGATGAGATGGGAAAAAAGGGAAATGCTGAAGAAATCGGGCCTGCCTATTGAGAGCAAATTAGCATCTTGCCACCAGAGCTTTGGCACTGAGCTCATTTCTGAAGGAAAGAATACTTCACATTTTACTTTTCGTTAGGGCATTCTGCAAAATTTGGGTTCCTCCTCATTTTTTAATGCTGTCACATTTATAAATCAGGCAAATTATTGTTCAAGCTTTTTTTTTTCCTGATAGCATTATTCCCCGATGCTGGGAAAGCTTTTCAAGTCTTCTGTTTTGGCTAGAGAGCATTTCTGCTAGATACAAGCATGCACTCTACATGTGTTTTTTAGAAAATTAGGCATTCTGGGGAAGCATTTATCACATATGAAGGGTCTAGACTGCCCAAATGAGGCTATTACGTTGTCATCTGGCTGTAACCCAAAATAAATATTATCCCTCGTATGACTGCACTGGGCTAACATCAGTAAGTTCTTAAATACTTTTAAAGTGTTCTTGTTTCCTTCTGGGCCGTGTCGTGTTCAATCAGAGTTGAGCAGGCTGATGTAGCTCAGCTGTAGCGAGGCAATCAGCCGTTCGTTAACATTGCAGCCCGTCTGCGGCAGGCTGGGTGTCAAGTGCAGCACAGAGTGACACTTCCCAAATGGGTTAATCGATCCAAGGCAGCTTTTGGGGTAGATACAGTAGTCACTCTGCGGCTTTGGGTTAACTTCTGAAAGTGGCAATATAATTATTTTTAAAATGTTGACATTTGAAGTAGTGAAAAAGGTCTTTTCTTTTTTTTTTTTTTTCCTCCCAACTTCAGTGAGAAGTCAGAGACCTACTGAAATAATCAGCTCTGTTAGATAGCAGGTCCCCTTTGACTGCCTTCCCTTCACACAACAGCAGCTCGGCTGGTTCAATCTTTGCTTCTCTGCTCAGCCTCAGACCTGGTTTGTGTTTAAGACGTGACACATATGGGAACTTAAGTGTTATTTCACGGTCTGAGTCCAGTAGCACAGGGAAGAGAGTTAAGGGTTTGATACATGTCCTCCCAGGGAGAGGAGTTGTCATCTTCATCAAAGTGACTAAATCGAGTACAAATAAAATACAAAACTAACTGAAGTTGAAGGCCACAATCTAATGTGCCAGTTATCAAAACAGAGACATCAGAGAAAAGCGTTCAGGATATGTCCTGACATGCCTCACAAATGAGTGTATGGGCATCACGTTGAACATGACTGGTCATGGTCACCAAGAGAGGTGCCTGAGGACTGGAAGAAAGCAAGTGTCCCTCCTATATTCAAAAAGGGCCTGAAGGAGGACAGCAGTGGTGCCCAGTGACAGGACCAGAGGCAATGGACACAAACTGAAACAAATGATGTTCCTTCTGAACATCAGGAAACACTTTTTCACTGTGAGGGTGGCCGAGCACTGGCACAGGTTGCCCAGAGAGGCTGTGGATCCTCCCTCCTTGGAGATGTTCAAAAGCCACCTGGACGTGTTCCTGGACAACCAGCTCTAGGTGGCCCTGCTTGAGCAGGGGGGATGGACCAGATGACCTCCAGAGGTCCCCTCCCACCTCAACCATCCTGTGATTCTGTGATATGTTGGCATCTTATTTCTGATGCCATGCTGTTTGAACACTGCTTCTTTTCTTTTCTCTAAGTTTTTGAAAGCTTGGATCTTCTTCTACATGCCCTTGGAGATGATCTGCTCCTGAGCTGGGCACCTACAGTCTTCACTTCAGGATCCAATTGCTAAAGGGCTGCAGGGAATTGAGGTTCTCCAGCAGCGGCAAAGGTGAAAATTCGTACCTTCTGCATATCCTTGCCACTGGCTTGCTGTTTGTTCAGTGCTGCCTTCCCTGCAGTGGGAGGGAAACTGTGGCTACTGTGTGTGGCTACTGCCATCTCCCACTTCCACGTAAGGTATCGTTCCTCCTGCTTTATTCCTACTGCATGTATGGGCAAACTGAGAATAGGTGCAGTCAAACTTTGTTTTCCTTAGGTTCAGGCTCCTGTACAGTCTGGTGAGATGACGCCCAAGGGTTTGGCGTCAGCCACACCAAGTTAAAGGGCAGTGATGTCAATGCGGCTGCCAGAAGCTTCTTGCAGCTGGCACAGCTGTTCTTCAAGGATGGGTTTTCAGAGTGGCAGTGGTCCATGGACTCCTATGTTTAAATGTCCTCTCCTGCTAGTCACTGCTAACTCCTGCCTTCCTCATCTGCCAAAGCCCTTGCATGAGCTCCCCTGGCTTGTTGCAAGCCAGCATGGCTCTAGCTGTTAAACTGCTCAACCCAGGGAAGGAGGTTTAAATTGGCTTGGTGTGGTTTGCTCAGGATCACCAAAGTGCTGAGCAGACGCTGGCGTGCGATTTCATTGTCTCTTGGGAACCAGACTTTGCTGCCTGTGATTGAGGGGCTCACGCGCCCATTTGGGTTCCCCTTCGCTCCTAGAAGACCACCATTGCATTCCTAGCGGTGGTTGGGCCGGCAGGGTCTTCAGCAAGCTTAGGAAGGATGCATGGCCCCAGTGCTGGGGGTTTCCCTCCGCTGGGCGAGCAGCGGGGAGGCGAGAGCCGGAGCTGGCGAAGGCAGGCAGCTGCCCGACAGCTCGAGCTGTGAAAGAGCAGCGTCGTCTCGAAATCTTTCAGCCGTGCCCTTTGCACCTCGGGCTGCGGCTTCTTTGCACACGCTGGATCACCGGGGAGCTGAAGTTTCATTTACCGACTGAACGACTCTGAAAAAGGTCCCCGTCCCACCCCACCCCATCCCAATTAGCGTTGCCGGTTGTCCGCCTCAATGGCGGGTTAAACTGAGCTGCCGGCTCAAGTGGTGGGCGCGGGGCTGGACGGGGGGCAGGCAGGGGGGCAGGCAGGGAGCCGGGGGGCAGGCAGGGGAGCTGGCAGCGCACGTCGCGGGGGGGGGGGGCGCGGGGGGTGCCTGCCCCTCTCCGGGGCGCTGGACCCTTTCAAGCGAGCTGCGGCGCGCCGGGTTCTTGTGTGAAAAACAAGGGGCACAATGCTGGAGTCGTAACCTCCTCACCCCTGACGGCATGGGAAAGTGCACTCCTCAGCTGTTGGGTATAGAAAGGCTGCTGCAGGCATGAGAAATGTTCATAAAAATGCCGTTTAGAGCCTGCCCTTCTACTCTGCACATGTCATCTTGCCTATCAAGCTGCCTAATTGGAAAATTAGGCTGGCCTTAATTTAGAGCCCTGAAAGTTCATGCCAATAATTTCCCAGAGACTTTTTCCCCCCCCCAATTATTATTATAAACGGTTTCAGCACATTGGAAATCTTTATTGAAAAATAAAAAAAACACCACCCCAACACCCAGAAAGAGCAGATCTTTCATTTCAGAGAGATTCTTTGATTTCTGTGTGTGAAATTGTATTGTTGTGCATCCTGTGAGTGATCATGCAGAGATGAATGTGAGCCCCCATTGTTTTCTGTGCTTCGTTCTTTATTTGATTGTGCACAGAAAGCTGAGCATATATTCATTTACAGCATGTTATGATCTTATTTTGGAGCTTAACGCACCTGCTATTTTCTATCTGCTGAGGCTCTGTAAGCAGCAGTGAGCAGAAGCTGCCTTGCAGTTGTCAACATTTCCCCCCACGGAGTCTTACGTCTGTGGGCACCGCTGATCCCGAGCCACCTAAGGAGACCTGAGGTGGTGTGCAGGATCATGTTAGTCGGTTGAATCCCTCCTGACTCTGATCAGGGCTCAACCTTGCAGTTAGCCACATCCAGAGAGCTGCAGTCTATGTCTTTGAGATCTCCATTTCGGGCTCTGTTTAGATGACGTGGTGAAGATCTCCTCTCTGTGCCTGGATACTGTCCATCCGAGACCCCCGATGGAGTAAAGACAGTGGTGACCACACACACCAGGCTGTCTTGTTTAGCCTCGGCTGTTAGGATGAGGAGGAAGGATTTTGGGTGACTCCTACTTGTCCTCTGGGGACGGGAGCTGTGTGTGGCGGCTGGCTGGGTGAGGGCCATGCAGAGGCAGCAAGGCAGGGCGCTTTCGTTGCTCCCACCGTAGGTGCCAGCAGTTGGAAGCTGGATGGGCTGACAAACCCTCTCGTTGTGTCTCTCAGCAGCGATAGGAGTGGCCAACACGTACAGCGGGAACTAAAGCATGACTTGATAAACCTGTTGGTCCTCTGGATTTTTATCCTGTTGCTGAAAACTGCACACACAATGCGTGTGAGCAGGAGAAGTCTGTATCTAAGATGATTTCCAAGGTCAACATCGGACACTTTAAGATAGATGCAGTGTGCTAAGGCCATGGACACATCCTCCCTGGTCTCCTGCTGAGCCATGTGGAGAGGCTGCTGCTCTTGCGCTGCTGCTCTTTCACAGCTGCTCTGCTACTTCCCATCCCAGAAACTCACTCCTGGGTGAGTTTCCAACCAGCTTTGACCCCGCTGTTTGTACAGTTCAAGGCTGGTTGGTCATTCTGGTTGCTTATTTTGGCAGATGTACTTACAGGGGCAGGTAGAGGGAAGGAGGGAAGAAGGAGCATCTAGCATGATTTCGGGGCAGTTGCCTTTCCATCTCCAGGAGAACAGTACTGCTGAGCCCTGGGGCGGAGGATGCCCACCCATGGGTGAGGCCACCAGGCACAGCTTAGGGGCAGATGAAACCCCAGGGATAGGGTTTGGCAGGTTCAGCCCTTCTCTTGGTGAAGCAAGCTATACATGTGAACAGGACCCCAAGCCTTCATCTTCCCCCAAAATTGTCACCACACACAGACTGGGGCTGAGATCCAACGCTGACACAGAAAGAAGGGTTCACCTAATGAATTACCACCACCAATTATGAGAATGATTTTCCTTGAGCTATCCTATCCATCCAAGCTGTGACAGCCCCAACAGCCTTGGTTAGGCTCTGGCAAGGCCGTGGAATTAAATTTTCTGTGAGTTATACTAATGTCAATACAGCTTCGCACATTGCTGTGAGTGACCCACAAATCAGAAGGGAAGCAAAGGTTGGATTTTTATGGGTGAAAACCAAAACGTTAGGGTAAAGAAAACAGAGAAAACAAAGGGAAAACCGAGCAAACAGAACTCCTGCTCATCTCGGGCTTTATCCACCCTCCCTGCAGGTGTATGGCGTCGCACGGGAAGTCTCCCCGCAATAAAGTGTCCCTGAGAGCATCACCGCCATTTCACTCCTGCTGGAGGGCAAAGCCGGGCCCAGATGGGATACACAGAGCAAGGGGTCCTGCCTTCATGAGAAAGAAGTGCCATTACTGTTCCACGTTTATTAAGTGGTTTTGAAAGGGCAGGAGGTCTTGTGCAATTCAGAGAGGTGTATACTGTATAGTACAAATGTGCATGGGTATTGCGTGGAGAAAATAGGGTGAAGAAGGCATATTTCCTCAATTTACACAGAAAGATGAAAGTGTGCTGCTGGCTGTGCTGCAGCAGTGTGTCTGGCAGCACCTTGCTGTGTCTCCTTTCAGTGTCATGGTCAGACCCAGAGTTCAGCTGAGTCCCTCCTGTGAAAGGGCCAATTGTAACATCTTTGACCTTATTTCGGGTGCCTTGTTTGCTGGTGGCAGTGAGGGCACCAGGCTAGAAGAGCTGCGACCACGCACTGTGATGCTCCACCAGTGCAAACCACAGTGGCATCCCATGAGCTGCTGGGGAGGAGCTTTTCCCAGTCATTAACGCCAGCTCCCATTACCCACTATTTATAGGAAAGCTCGGTTGTATGTACACATTACCCTATTCGAGCTCCTTGACATGGGACTTGGTGGCCAGCCCTGCCAGGAATGTGCCCCCTCTACTGCCTTTCCTCCAGGCAGGTCTGCACTTTGCCAGCGTGAAGTTAACGGGAGTTATCCTCCCTGCCTTCCGCCGCTTACAATGGAAATTGGTTCAACAGGATGAAAGGTTGATGGTGGGAAAGCATGTCAGAAAATACAATGCAGAGAACACAACTCTAGGGAGAGAGCCATTTGTTTTGTTATTCGAAAGGGCTCAGGATTTAGCCAAGGGAGCATAGTTATAATTTACTTTAAGGGATGCTGACAATTGCATTTGTCAAGTTAGATTATGGTCATACTGTCATAAAGGATCACTCTGTTGTTTTAGTGCTAGTGTATATATGCATAAGTACTTTGGGCCTCAATGAGGATAAAAATATGGCTCTAATGTGCAAAACCTGATACTGCTGCCTGAATTTCCACGCTGCTACATGGCCCTTTGGTCACGATGGGACTATTCAAGTGCATACGTTTGAGCACTTGAATGGATTTTAAGTCTTTGTAGATCTGAAATAGCTTGACCTTCTGACAATCACGCTCTCTTAATTACTTGTCCTAAATACAGGCAGACCGAATGGGATATGCCCAGACATTTTCTAATAGATGCTCTCAGTGCTGAAGAGGTTGGGCCGACACGGGCACCTTGATCTGCCCGTACCTTCAGAGGTAGGTACTTGTTTAGCAAAATGGCCTCGTGCCCTTAAACGTATGTTTTGCTATTCATTATCATGACTTTCCTACCAATTGATGCTACTGTGCTTACACAGAGTAATACTATTTGCCATCCCCCTTTTATTTCTCATTTTTAATTTCAAACTTTGAAAGTCTGAGAATTGTTCTGCCTTTTTTTTTCTTTTCCTCGGAAGAATGCCTGTCACTATTTATATTTCTTAATCGAATGTTTTCTTTCTACTAAAAGACCTGTGTATTCGAAAAAGCCGATTACTCCCAAGAAAGCTGCCAGTACTGCTGGGGGATGATGCTTAGCCAGGGCACAGGGGCTTCTGGGGTACTGAGCCATATGGGAAAACTCCGAACCGTTTCAAGCTCCTGACATGAAATATAGCCCCCCTCAGGCTGCGCACCAACGAATGTGGGCAGACCCCTGTGTAAAGCAAGTCTGATTTGAATGTAAATGACGGGATTTTGCTGCAGTTGTCCACACTGAGGTGCTAGTGAAGAAATGGCTTGGTCATTCTGAGCCTGGTGTTGTGCTTGCATCAGATCCCTCGCTGTCCCTTCTCTTGGTGGGAAAAGAGGGATGAAGAACTGGATGGATGTGCGAGTAGACAACTGCCCGTGCCGTTTTTTTCCCATTACTTTTCAAATTACTCTCTGCCTTCTGCCCCACCTTCCCTACTCTTTGTGCTGCCCTCCTGAAACGCAGCTTAGGAGAGTTCAGTCGTTCCACCCTGAAGGGTTATTCTGAAATAATTATTTTCTGCACGAGGGTGGGTACGTTCAAGCACATCTCTCGCAGCGGGATAGGCAGAACAGGGTGCTGGCAGTGCACGTGTAGTTCGCCCGGCGCGGTGCGTGGGGTGCTCATGTCAGGTACTTGCTGTGTGCTCGGCTAAGTAGAGACCTTCTTGGGCTTTTTAAAAATCATGTTTAGCTGACAAACTCTGAGTTTATGATGCTTCATTTTTAGTATGGAAATACTCTGATTCTGAGTCTGGACATGCATTTGATTCCTGCGAAACACTTGGCTGTGGCTGCAGGCATAGGTAGGTTAAGTCACTGGAGCTTGCTCGCTGTCTCCCCGTCTTCTCAAGCCCACAGTCCCTTGAAACTTAAACTAAATGGGACACCACTGGGCTTTCTTCGGTGCTCTTTGCTCCCAGAAGGACATGCCGTTAGCCGTGCCTGTGCTGTGACAGCCGGCGTGGGGCCGGGGCGGTGTGGGGCTTGCCGGGGCCATGCCGGTGGCACAGCTGTGCCGCCCGCCCCAGCACAGCGCCAATGCTCCCCGGTGCCGGGGCTGATGGGCGCACCTTAAATTAGCCATGTGGCCAGTGTTTAACCGCAACATTACCGATTCGCATCCGAACAGCTGACAGCCTGAATAATTTACTGCATGCAAATGGTGGGACCTGCCGTCTCTGTTAGCGCCGGGATCCGATTGCCACAGCCCATTAATCGTAATTGCTAGTTTGTGCTGACAGGAGCAGGGCCGTCACCCTGTGAGTGATTAGGCAGCTACCAGGGAGACCGTCCCCCTCCTCGCCCTCCACTGCCAGCGGGGTAGGGCTTTTGTCTTTCTTTCCTTTTTTTAAAATTTTTTTTTATTTAATCATACTGCAAGGCCAAACCCAGTGACTCCCATATGCCGCATCCCCCAGGCAGCACAGGAGCAGCCCCTGCTCCAGGGGAACATGGCCGCTTCGGGCCCTAATGGGCGCCACAGGGTTTTGTGAGGGCTGCCCCAGCGGCAGAGAGAGGACAACTGTGTGAAGGAGGTTACAGGAGAAGAGGTTCTCCGGCACAAGTCCTGTTGCAGAGGGAATCGGGGCCACCAGCCCTGTCTGGCTGGCAGGGGACCATCTTCCAGGGCCTCCCCGCTTCACCACAGTGCGGCATCTAGCACGCCCGTCAGTCCAGTTGTTAACGACTGAAGCAAAGGAGCATCCACTCCCTGTCTTGTCTCTTAGATTTCTTTGCCAAGAAGCTTCTTCATGACAGCCCAACTTCTCTTTTCCCTTTTTCTGTGCCATTTCCAGCCTATCGCCCCCACCCTTAGCTGGGCCATCCCCTACCATCGCTCGGGCACCCTCTCTGTACTGCTCAGGTATCCTCTCTGCTCCATAAACCCTTCAGATTCTTCTGCAGAGCAGATTTGGTCCCCAGTCGTCTTCATTTATCAATTAACGCTTTGTGAATGCACTAGCTTTCAGTTTTGGGGGCTTTTGCAATGGGGGGAACAGCAGGATTAAGCTGTCAAAGCACAGTGGTTCTGTTGTATTGGGGTATTTGTAGCTGCTGCTCAGCTATTACAGCCGTTGTGAGTGCCCAGGAGGGGGGACTGCCAGAAGACATGGTCAAAGCAAAGGGGAGAGGCAGAAAAGAGGCGAGAAAGCTTTCCTCCCTGCAGCAGCCTGGGAGAGCCGGGAGAGTGTAGACCATTGGGTGCAGGGGACAGGGAACGGAGGTGGAGGAGGAAGAGGAGGCAGCGGAGGGACTGGACAGTGCGGTGAGAGCAGGCACAGCCCTGGAGCAAGCCCGGGCCTGGAGAAGCTCCTCATCAGAGCTGGGCATGAAGGCGCAGGGCTGCTCGTTTTGGCTTGCAATGACAAATGATAGTTTCTCAAGTCGTCGCCTTCTAATTGATGGCTGCATGAGAGTGCAAGCCCACATGAGCAACTGTCATTTCAACGGCTGGGGGATGCAGAGAGCTGGGGAAGAAAAAACCCTCTGGAAATGGTGTAACGAGCTTGTTTGGCATCTCTAACTATGTGAACTATTTCAGGTATGCTTGCTAAACTTCTCCGTTACTTGCCAGCACATGATATAGCTATGTCTGTGTGCACGTGCGTACTGTATATAAAGGGACGTGTATCCTAGTGCAATGATACACAGGTTTCCTTTAAACCTGTCGTGTCAGGCCCCACGTTTATCAGATGAAAATGAGATGTGCTGGTGGTTTGCTGTTCTTGTCGATATAAAGTGTATTTAGACTTGACTGGCTCTTGGACATTTGAGAAATGGGAGTTATTTTTCTTGTTACTTTGCTTTTTGTACTCTCCAGCACAAATCACAAATAGCACAAGCCCTGTGTTACCCGTCTCCCTTCCCTGTCAATCCGTGTGTTTAGAATACACAGCTGAATCCAGGCAAAAATTTTGGAAAATCTCTGTTGGGGAGGAAGACGCATCATCTGATCCCTTCCTTAATTAGAACATACACTTGATTTGTCTATCTCGAAATGTGAAAGGCATTTGTATGTTAAGCAAATACTTAACAAAGGCTTATTTCAACCCCGCACAAATTTCAAACCCTGTATGCAGCTCTCCTGCCTGCTCAGTTTTCCTAGGAATATGAGCATTGATGGTGAGATGCAACCAGTTTGCATCCTTCTGGTGCTGACAAAAAGAGATGGCTGAGGGCAGGTGTGACAGAGGTCTATAACATGGTTTTATGGGTAGGGATTGATTGTTCTTCCAGTGCAAGGAATAGAGGCATCTGATGAAGCCAGCAAGGAGCAAGTTCAGAGCAAACAGAAATAAAAAAACCTTCTCCAGATGATGCATAGTTAGCTCCTTGCTGCAGGATGCTGGGGAGGCTGAAAATGTGCACAGATCGAAGGGGAGACTCCAAAAATCAAAGAAGGGGAAAGCTGTCAAGGGTCGCTAAATGCACAGAGGCCGCTGCTGGCCGAGGCGAATTTGCCAACAGTTGGAAGCTGGACAATGCTGGTCTGACCCAGTACAGCTGTTCTCGTCTCAGTCATCCACCCCAAACAGGGAATCTGCTCTCAGAGGAGGTGTCTGGGCCACATCCTATGTGCTGCATCAACCAGCTGCGGTTGGCTAAAACTGAGCTTAATCCATGACATGCATCTAACCCCACCGTTCCTCTGGATGGGCTTCAAGAGCCCCCTGTCCTCCAAGGTGTTTATCAATGCCTACCTGTGTTTAACCTCGGAGCTGTGACTGGCCTGAAAAATCACTTTTCTTGAGCTGGCCTGTGAAGGAGAATGGGCATCTGCCTAAAAAATAAGAAAAAAAAAGAGGACACAGCATATTGAATTTGACACCCTCTTTACCTAAACCTCCCACCTCCCTGAGGCCTGGCACGCACACCTCTTCTGAGCAATCTTCCCTCAGTCAAAGGTGCTCTAGAGTCTGCAGGTATTTCCATGGATGGGTGGTTATGTTGCCCTCATGCGGAGGAGGAGTTCTTCCCCAAGGCCCTGCTGCTCATGGTGCCTGTGGGATTGCTCTGGCTCAGAGGAGCTGGTTCCCATCACATGTAAACACTGGCCACGGACCTCCAAACTTCAGCTGCCACCTTGTACCAGTTAATGCCTCCTCAGAAAGCACCTTCAAAATTGCACTAAAAGGGGTACAAAAACCTACCTGGGGAAAAAAAAACCCAAAACAACAAAACAACAGAAAAACCAACCCACAAGCAACTTCCTGAATTCAGTTATCAGATTGCATTATTTTTCATTGTTTTGATCTGACACAGCTTATTTCTGAACGATGGACATGGCGTAGATATCTAGAAATCTCACATGAAATGCTAGAAAAGTGTACTTCTCCTGAGCCTATTCTAGCTTCATCTTCCACGTCTGTGTTGTGCTGGGACCTGTTGTACCGGCCAAGGCACGGAGAAAGGTCCTCAGCAGCACTGCAGCACAGGCTGCTAAACACAAATGTTTTTTGACAAGGGCAAATTCACTGAACAAGTTTAATTTGGATATTTTTCCCTCTTCGCTTAGGTGACCTTGTGGTACGACCCTCTGAAGAGTATCTCTGGGATGTCCCACGCGCCTGCCGGCTCTGCAAGGTGCCATTTGCTACCTCTCAGCACTTCACCCCCAGCCTTCCCTCTTTACTCTTGGCCTTTATAAGAAACTATGCAACATAACAGCCTGGGGGATGGGCAGGAAAAAGTGACACTTTGATTGACCATTTTACATAATCTTTAACAATAGAAGGGTTTTAGTGACTTGGTACAGCCTGTACTCAACATAAAACCCAGTCTGTTATCTAGGAGTGCTTAGATGGCAAGATAAGCTGTTAATGCTAGTGGAGGAACATTACTGAATAAGAATACAATGATGATTTTTTTTTTCCCACTTCCACTCCTTTTTCCTTATTTAAAATGTTCCCTTGAGCATTACCTGATAGACTTGAGACCTGCATCAGGTCATTGTTTTGGTTGGAGAGGCTGAGATCTTTTCCTCATTTTAGCTGATGAAATGGTTGCTTTTTTTTTCCTTCTTTTTTAAGTAACTCAAGATATAAGCTAACCAAGACACACATGTGTTCCAATCTGATAGAAAGAGGCTTTTACATCCTAAGAAGTGAACCCTTGTTCCAGATTACAGGGATATGTGTTATCTAGTGATATTAATACTTAAGTAAGACAAAACTTTATATCATGAAAATTTTCCCTTTTTTTTTCTGAAACTCTTGCTGAACGAGCAGCTCTTGCATGCCATACCAGGATGTATGCTGATGGGTCTCTAAATAACCTTTACATTATGTAAATTGCAGACAAGAATGATGCTAGGACAATCTGTCACCAGAGCCATCTTTTGGAACTTGTCCTGTAGAAATTAGGAAGAAACCCACCTGCAGTCACCCCAGAGGTGCCCATGTTTGTCAACTGAGTGGTGGGAGAGCAGAGAGCTGGGGTCTAACCTTCCTTATCTTCAAAGGTGAGGGGAACGCAGTCAGGCTCCGGCATCTGTCCTTTGCACACGCACCTCAGTTCTCGAGTCTACTGGTTGTCCTCAGCTTTGCAGAAGGAGGGTCTTCTCCAAGGCAGTGCTTCTGCCATATCAACGGAGAGATTGATGCCCTCATGAAAGTGGCCCTTCCCAAAGAGGCTCTCCATGGAGTCAGGAATGCTTGTCCACATGCAGGACATCTTAGCGGTTCTGTCACTCCACACGTTCATCACCTCGGTGTCAGCTCCATCCTGCTCTGCCAGGAGGGAGAGTGATGTGGGGTCTGGAGGGCACCAGGGGGACTTCTGCAGAGGGGGTTGGCCTGGGTGGGGATTTCATTTTTGCAGGGGAGAGGGAGGTCCCCATGATGTGAGATGATGTGTGGAGAGATATCCAGGTTGGGGAATGGTGAGAAGAGGCTGCCCCTTGGGAACAGCAGGTTTGAAGGAATTCTGCCCAAAACCTCAGTGCTACACAGGGGTGGGGGGAAAGCACCTGGGCCCGGCAGCTCTCCTGACCTGTGAAGCAATGAAGTGCAGATATAGGAGAGGCAACAGTTTTGCAAAAATAGTATTACAGAGGGTAACAATTCAGCATTGTCATGTTGTGGCAGGGAAGGCAAGTGTCCTACTGGGACATGTAGTGGTAGAATAGCTTGGTGGGACCTCGAGCCTCATCCTTTCACTCTGCTCCCACTGGCGTGGTCTCTGCTGGGATACCAGTTGCAGTTTTAGCTTCAGTGCTGTAAAAAGGAGGTGGGTCAGTTATACATGCAGAATAAAACAGTGCTCAGGGACCTGGGATACATTTCTGAGGGAACATGGAAAAATCAGCATTGTTTGGATTGATGAAAATATGGAGGGCTTCAACTACGTACATGTCAGCTGTGGGGAGCAGCATTCTCCATGTCCATGGAAGGCAGGGAAAAAAAGCAATGGTTTAAATTGCAGTAGGGGAGCATTGCATTAGACTTCATAAAATCATTTCTATCAGCACGGAAACTGAAGGAATAGGATAAATTGCCTGAGGGAGTCTGCGCAGCTTTTGTTACTGGAAATCTTTAAGGACAGCTCAAACATCTACCCGGCTGCTCTCCTGCCCTGAGCAGGGGAGCAAGCGAGATGACTTCTTGAACTCTCTCCTCTTATAGGACCTATTCAGCGGAGGGTGTTAAACATGTGCTTGAGTCAGACTGGAGTCATTGGCTTTGTCTTGGCTAGGATACAAGCGTTATAAAAAGTGTTAAAATTGATCCATATTCAGGAAAGCATTAAAACATACGAATCATTTCAGACACGTTTATCACCCGGTGGGTTTTGTCTTGCGTAGGAAGGACAGGGCTGGTAACAGAATGTCTTAATTAACACATTTCAAAACTCCAGCGTGGATGCAGTCATGTAGCTTTCAACATCTCCTTGCTGGCCAAGTTGAAACCAACGCTGCCAAAACTTTCCAACACATCTTTAAATCCCAGCCGAGGACCAACCCAGAGGAGTTTAAGCACGTATTTAAAATGAAGCATTTGGTTAGTTTAAATGCTGCTTGCAGGGGTGGCAGGCGGCGAGTTTCGCGTCCAGGGTTGGTGCTCACCCGGCGGGAGGACATGCCGTGGCGGACGTGTGCGGGATGTGCTGAGCCTTTGCTGGCAGCCCATTGCCTGGGCAGGGGCTGCTCTCCCCAAATCCACACTGGCTGGTAGTTTCTGCCTGAGAGGATGAGAGTGCCCGGGACCCATCAGAGCAAGTGACATGATTTCTGGTCTCAGCAGAGCGCAGCGTGCCTGGCAAAGCGGCAGCCCTTACGGTGATGGAAGTTTTGTCTATTGGCCGTCTGTCCGGGGACCACCAGGACCTGCAGGACTTTGCCATCAGCTCTGCTGGATGCTGGGTGCTGAGAGCAGCTGTGGTCTGCCCCAACACCCAGCCCCAGTAAGTCAGGTACCTCCACTTAATCTGCTCACATCACTCCATTTATTGATCCAAGTAAACTCTACTGTGTTTTACATTCATCTACAAATATCTAATTTGTCAAATTTATTAAACACCTCACTGCAGAGGATAAAATTGGACATGGGAAATAATGCACAGATGTTGTTATCCAGCAAAAGCCTAATGAATGATGAAATGTGAATTAATAAATATTTTCTTTTGAAAGGATTTTTTTTGTGTGAGGGTCCTTCTCTAGATCCTGCACGGTTGGATAAATTTTTGTAGTGTGCAGTTAGTGGAAGAACACAAATTACATGCTTTTATATTTTAAAACACAGTATTTAGAGGACAGAGACTCTGTGAAATATTTGACCACCTTAATTCAAAAAGAAGATACATTCGATATACATGGAAAATTTTTTCCTCCACCTGTGGAATGAATACGAGCGTCTGCTTCACACAGCTCACACCGGTACTTTTCGTTTCCCTGTCAGAATATGATTTGTATCAAACAGTTGTTGTGTTTGTGTCCTGTCTGATTTACCACTTTTCATACATGCTTTCGATGCTGGAGACAGTCCTCTCTTGCTTCATTTAAAACCATCAGCTTTTTTTCTTACTGTAGCTTGTGTGCCAGAGTTTTATGTGTGCCGCTAGTATCTTTGCTGAACTCCTAGGCTCCGTAGGATATATTAATTTCCTCTGAGCAATTGCAAAATCTTACTGTTTTTCAGCAGGACTTCAGCACGACTTGAAACGTGAGTGTCCAATCCGAAGAAACGTGATTCTGTTTAAATACCTGGTGGGTTTGCTTTTTTAAGCTGCTTACGAGGGTGCTAGATGGTAACCTGTGCAGCATCAGGCAGATGCTCCCAATGGTAAGACTCGTGCAACCTGTTTGCAGCCTAGCGGTTGCCCTACGCTCTTGGAAAACATTTAGCTATGACTTTCGTCAGCAAGAGACCCCATTTTACAGCAGAGAGATGTCAGCCAACTTCACCGCTGCGTGCCGGGGTTTCTGCGCACCCGAGACTTCGCCTTCTGCCGCCAGATCACAGGGCCAGGACCTGACGGAGCATGTCCTTTTGTCTCCACAAAGCCACCAGGGCAGTCCCCGCTCTGTCGTAACGAGTGGCAAAACCTGTGTTAAAATCAACGGGACCAATATTTGTCCCTGCCTGTTTCCTGTGATACACGCAGCCAGGGAAAGCGTAGGTAATACTGTAAACACTGAAGTAGCCTGGTGTAAAGAAAGGCTGGCAAGGCTCTTGGGATGAGTCAAAACTTAATTCATTTTTAATCCTGGGGCCAGCCGGCAGTTGCTATTCTGTTATCGCCCCTCAATATTTTGATTCCAAAAAAAGAGACTAAAAACAATAACTGCTTGGTTAGCGGCAGTTTCTTTATAAACAATATAAATAGATGAGTACTGCACTGCCCTACACCGAGAGTTTGAAAAGGGTATTTAGAAGGCTCCTTAAGTTAAATGAAGTATAAGATCTTTATTGGTTTGTGGGCTGTAAGCGCCTGTGGCAATCCAGAGACAAACCGAGACCAACAGAAAAAAAGTACCCTTTGATAAATAACCTTTCCATATTAAATGCACATCAATCTGACATCAACAATTAGCTGTCAGGTGCTTGGCTTTGCAAGCAAAGGCCAATTTTCAGATTAGTGCTAATTGCAGGGCGGGCTGACACATCAACTCAGAGCCCCGGTAGCTAACGGCCCGGGTAGGAGCGGACTTCAATAGTGGGAGCAGGGGAGGGCTGAGGCTGCCTGTCTCCAGCTTGCTGGCAGTTTGACTGTAGACTAAAGTAATGGAGCTGGCAGGGTGGAATCAATTACTGGCCAATGAAGATTTTCCCACAGGTCGAGGCTTGGGAAAAAAAGGACGTTCCTGCTGCCGAGACAGCTGGCATGGACTGTCCACTGGGAAAGGAGCCTGGAGAATGAGAAAAAGAGGGACAGTTCTCGGTGATAAACTGGTGACAGACTATAAATTATGAAAAGGGGATTTGGCAGAGGATTTAGAGCTCGCTACCTCTGCTTTTCCCTCCCCCAAGATTTTAATGCCAGCCATGTTCACTGAGTCATTCAATTATCTTAGTTAGAAAATAACAAGTGTTAAGAGAAAAGGCTCAGAATATATTTTGCTGAGCAGGTTCTGTGCACATGTGAGCTGAGCTTTTAAAAACCTTTAAACCAGCACTTTCCCGTCCAAGCAAACCTTCGGACCGACCCCCTTGATGCAAAGCTTACTAATGCTGCTGCGCCTGGTGCTCACTCGTCAGACGGTTGGATTGCTGCAGTGCTGTTTCAAAGGTCACAAAACATTTCGCCCTTTTGATCAATTCGAAATTTCCTTCCCTGCTCCTTTCCTATAGCAGTTCACTTTGGTCCCAAAGAAAACAGTAGCCGTGCAGGAGTGCAGCATCTACCTCTGCATTTTGCTGCGTTGGGGCAGCAAAGTCGGCAATGTACTTGCTCTGAAAAACACTGTCCTTCACTGGCAGAAAGGAATCGCCAAAGCATTCGTGGCTGGGAACAACCAGCTCTTTCTCTACTGAAAACAAGGTGTTTACGTTCTCAAAATTAAAATATAGGAGTTTAAGCACGCACTGGAGTGAAAGCTGTATGTAAAAGACTAACAGAGATGCCAAGCTAAAGATGCTGGTCTTCCTGCTCCTTTTAAATGTGTCTCCACTTTAGGATGAGGGTTAAATTGTTTCTTTCTGTCTCTTTTTTTGTGCTTGGAGGAGTTCAGTTAGAAAACTCAGGAGGTGACATGTAAGCACTTGTCATTTTTTGCTGTGTAACATTTATTCCCAGTTTTGTGATCAGAAAACTAAGAACCTTTGGATTGTTTCTGTAGCCTCATTATAACTGAACAATACCTGTAGGGGAATTGTTGTGAGGCTGATGAATTTTCTGGGTTTCATGTCAGTATAACTGAAATGATGACTGTTTCTACACCAGCAAACCTGGTACGTGGGTATGTGCCTGTGTGTGCACCTATATTGGTGAATCTCTTTCCACCTCTATGCACTCCAGAATAAAACATAACGAGGGCATCCAATCACCCAGCAACTACCAAACTAAAGTTTATACACCTTTATTTTGCAGTGCATGGTGGCACAGGGCAGTTCACCCAAGAAGGGAGTCACAGCCCTGCAGTGACTGCCCCAGGCATTCACGACCAGGGACTGGTCCAGGACATTTGCCTTCTGTTTTCTAAGCCAGTATGATTTGCTTGATTCAGTTTTGTGCTTGCTTTCATGGCCCTGAGGGATAGAAATCTGCTTTTTAATGAAAGCTGAGATTCTCACATAATGATTTCCATTCGGGAGCTGGGGCTTTAGGAAAAACACCCGTTATCACAAGACATCAAGAAAAAAAATCTCAGGAGTGTTGGCAACATTAAGTTTAGGTTAGGTTTGAAAGGCTTTGTGGGAGGTTTGTAGAAAATATGACTCTGTGGTTTACATCAAGTTTAACTAGATCTTTCTGAAACTTCTTTCCAGTTGTGCGTGTCAACAGATGGGTGGAAAGGAGCTTGATTGGTATGTCAACTTGCAGGGTCTGGAGAAGGATTTCTCTTGGCTGTGCCCAAGAGTTGGGAGAAAGTACAGAAAAATCCAGCAGTTACCTGGCTCAGGCAGAGACACTTTCTCCTTTCCACTCCTTGATGTGGCTGATCCTCCTCTCACCTGACTACCTTTCTCTTTTCCCCTCTACAGACACCAACACAACTCCCACTGCCGCCCCTTAATCATGAGAGGGGGGACCAGCTCTCCCAGAGGCTTTGCTGGTTGCTTCACCATTTCTTGTCACCCTTCTTGGCTTGAGGTTTGGCATTTGCGCCAGCCCTGGGATGCCACCATGGCTAAGCCCAGGCAACACTGCACCATGGCCACCATAGCCACCACCGCAGCCACTGCTACCATTACCACCACTACCACGGACTACATTAGTCCAGCAGGAGCTAAAGCCCACTCACTGCTTTTTACCCCGACTCTAGCTTTAGCTGATGGTCTCTTCCCTAATTCAAATGGGTTTTTAAGGGTGGAAAGTGAGGTATTTCTGTTAAAACAGATAAGGGAGAGGTGATGTTAGTGTCAGATAAGGTGATGCTGCGGTGGGAAGAATCCTCTCAGACCTGCCCTGCCTTCTACGGTCTCTCCTGGCTCTTCCTTTCCCTCCCATGCTCTTTCGCAGCAGTACCCACATGCAGACTGGAGCAGATATAAACATGTACATGGGAAGTATGCATTGTTCTTGGAAGAAAAGTCATCTACTGATGTTTCCTTTGTGAAGGATGACAGTTATCATTGAGTCTTCACAGAGGGAAATCTGGATCTGGTCATTGGGGTTAAATAAGAGGCACAGTGGCAGTCCTGTTTTAGGAAACCCAGCATGTTGGTTTCATGGCAGGGTTATTCTTGAGATAAAAGACAAGGATGACAGTTTTTAGAGGTAACACCTGAGAACAGTTCAAACTGCTAAATTTCTAGAGTGGAGCTGGTCCGGCTGAATCAAGATCTGTTTCAAAGCTTTCTTTAACAGGGGAAAAAACAAAGAAGACGTAAAGATGGACTCAAATCAGAAGATACGTTGCCTAGGAATGAAAAAAAAAAGTGTCTGGCCATGCTGCTTTGAGCCCAGCCTAACCTAAGCCTCATTTGTGGCATGGTGAGACAAGTAGAAGACAGTCTAAGAACGGACAAGTCCCTTTGCAGGACTGTGACAAGGGCCCAAGATGCAAGGAGTGGCATTTGTGCCCTGAGGCTTGCACAGGAATTTTCATGCATCTTTGTGAAAGAGGTGTCTGAGGGAGTTAGGTTAGAAACTACCAGCGCTGTTGAGGATCCGTCAGACGCCCAAGGCATGCTGAGCTATTCCTAAAACCTCATGGTGTCCTGGCCTCACTACTGCTTTTTTCTCTTGTATTTCTGGCAAATCTGTTCTCTAAGTTGTATTAGACATTTTTGTTTTCTGAAATAATGTAGAGTCTTACCTGACCTTGCTGACAGGTCTGGATGCTGAGCGATTTCTTTGCCAAGAGAGGCAGACTGGGCAGTGCTCCTTATCGACCACGGGAGCCAGAGGAGCCCCAAGTCTGAACTGCAGTTTGCTTCCTCAGATCAGACATTCCCTGGTGGGGTGTCCCACGGGGTGAGCAGCCCCAGTGCTTGTTTTGGGGTTACCTGGTGACTGTGGTACCTACTACAGAGGTGCTGGCAATTAAATACCAACAGGATTGGGCCATGCCGTATCTTTATACACTCAGGAACTGTCCTCTTAGGGCACGCAGGTCGAAAGGGTTTTAAGTGTGTCACATACATGTTGGCCTGGCAGCAAATTGGTTTGTCTGAATGGAGCAAAAATGCCCCCTCGGAGGTTTCCCTCTGGGTTGTGCTGAGCCCAGCCAGGTACCTGCAACTCCTCGCCAGTGCCTAATGGCAGGGTCATGATGGACTTAGTTAAATTTGGTGATGTCATGGCTGCAGAGCAATGCAGCGAGATAAAAAGAGACAAATTCAGCTCTGACTGGTGTCTTGGCTGTGATTTTTCATTATAATTGCTGAAGACTGTCTTCTGTTGGCTGCATCCCATGGCCATTGCTTGTTAAGGGAATCTCTGTGGCTTTTTCTGCTTGGTCTTGACTGTTTTGTGACTGACCTTATAATAGAGTTACCTTTCTCATGTGACAAGTAACATTCAGAACAGGAGAAGGGCTCATTAGTGGACGTGAATATGTGGTAGACGTGGCACTAAGATATCAGGAACAAATCCAGCCATAGGCTGGTGGCTGCAATGAGACAAAGGTGTCCAAGGGACAGGACAGCCTCTCCCGATCATTTCAGTGGTGGAAATCTATCATTACACATATTCAAAGTGCACTGGAAGGTGAGTAGATAGGACAAAGCTGATTTTAGTATCAAACAGGCAATGCAGGGCTATTGTACTGACTGTATCATTTATTTTTATATGTGGTTCAATAAAATCCTCAGGGATAGCCTTGCTTCAACATTAGGTCTGGCTTACAGCAAACTGACAGAAGTTTTAATGACTCTTATCCAGCCTTGGAAGAGGTCAAAAAGGCCAAAGAGGAGGTGCAAAGCTCTTCCACTGGGTAAGGGAATTATTTTCATCATCTGAAGTACTATCTCCAAAGTCTCTGCTTCACAATTCCCCCCTCTCCCCAGAATAATTCAGACCAACTCTGATTGCAGAAGGAAAGCCCTGAGAGCAGGTTTTCTGTGGGAGCTTCTCCGTGTCTCAGGCATGGCTCCTAGCGATAAAAGGGCAACACGTGAAGTGATCCAGAGACCCTGTAACAAGACCTGTGGCGGATATCCGTGCTCCTGGAGGCTTTTCCCACATTTTTCCCCCGCCTCCCCCAGGGAGACGGATGGGGAAGTGCTTTTGGCTTCTGGAAAGTCAGCCAAGAGGGCTACAAAGCACCCCATCACTTCTGTTTTCTTTCATGCCCCCAAACTCCTTGGACTGAAATCGGCCACATAGCCCCATGACGGCTGTAGCAGCACTTGCATGGCTCCAGGGAGCCCTGCTGGCTGTCCTCACAAACATGGCCACTCGCGGGGGGACAGGGCAACAATACCGTGGCCCAGAGGATATCTCCACCCAGAGACCTGAGCTGATTCCAATCTTGAAATGCTGAGGAAACAATTGAAAGCTTTCAGGCTTAGGTAAAAGGATTGAAAAAGGCTCCGCAAACGTTGAGCAGTATGAATTAAGTGTGAGCATCCTGAACAGATCCTGTTTAAATGCTGGCACAAAAGACTTCCCTGACAGGAGCCACCCTCGCCATCCCCAGGGATGTTTTCTAGACAAAAACACAACATAAAGAAAAAAAACCACTCAAACACCCCAAAACTGCTTGCTAGCACCAGTTAGTCTCCATCTCCACAGATGGGTTTGCAGGTCCCTGCTCACATCTGAAAGCCGTATGACTTTGACGTGATCCAAGCAGGCTTACATGCACATGTCGAAGCTCCCATGGTGGCGATGGCTGCGGGGTCCCCAGTTTCGCCACAGCCAGTGACCTGGGACGAGGTCCGCGGCGGTGGAAGCGGCTCTGAGTTTCCCTAGCTCATATACATCTTCTGAGTGACTTTAGAAACTCAACTTCTGACAGAGGCTTTCCGTGCCCAGAGCCAAAATGTGAGGCATTTTGAAGGACTTACTCAAACCCGCTATGACTCATGCGAAAATAAAGCATTGCTGGATATGAAAAGACCATTTATTCTCTCTACACACAAACCCACTTTTTTTTTCCCCTCTCCACATTGTAAGTTCTTTGGGAAAGAGGACTTGTTATCGCTCTCAATTCAGGGCTTTATGACCATGTGGTATCTGATTTTCTCCCAAAAGGAAATAATGAAAAAGCATCTTTCTCCCTTTATTTCTCTGCAGCAATTCAGGCTATAAGAAGATTAAAATTATCAGGATTTTCTACTTTATGTTTCCTTATGTAAATACGTAAAATATGATGACTGGAAGGGCTGAAAAGTTGTCTATGAAACACCAGCAGCTGACAGATTAAAGCTTCATATCCTGGCTTGTCTTCTATTAATGTGTTCACCTGCTCGGTCTAAAAACCATTTCAAAACATTAATAAAATATAGAGTAAATTTGGCTTATCTCTTTTTTTCTGTTCTGCTATTTGCCTTTCATTCAGATGAAATCAAAACCTGACTGCCCAGGAAGCTCCTCTGTCCTGTGCTATCCCTCTTTAGCCAAATGTTCCTGGTATTTATTCCTTAAGCGCTCACACAACCTCTGGCATCTGCAGAAATGAGATCCAAACCTCAGCCTGCTCTATAGGGATGCCAGCATATGGCTTTGCTCATGGGACAGTATAGGCAGAGGGGGTGTGCAGGGGGGCAGTGTGCCCGTCTCTGAATGCCTGATGCCACATGACAGTGCTGCTATAAAGCACTCTCAGAAGGACTCTCTTCCAGATGTATTTTTTGCTCCTCTAAATATCTTTTTAAGTCATTTCTGCTTATTTGTACAGCTTTCCCAGAGTCCTCTTTTCCCAGCTTGTTTATAGTTGGAAGGCCTTCTGCTTATTGCTCGTCCTAATCTCTTGCATCTTTACTTAGCAACGCTGAACCTATTGCCCTTGTCCCCATCTCCACCTCACTACAATTGATTTAACTTTCTTTATGGATCCTCTCTCTCTCTGTGTGTTTAGCTTTTCTGTCTATTCACAATGTGTTTGTGGTTTCCAGGATCACAAATGTGCTTCCAGGGTTAACTCTTACCTCGCAGAAGGATCCCTTTTCCTCACACTAGCTCCAAAGCTGAAGCTGTCTCTAGCTACTGCCCCCATCAGTTTTATGTATGAGGCGGGCGTCCTCCAGTTTGCTCCTGATTAAGGGCAGCATTCCCTTTTTTTTTTTTGGCTTGTGAGAAGACCACGATGAAATTGGTCACTGGGAATCAAGCTTCCATTCCTACCCATCCCATGACCTTCATAAGGCTTCATAAGCTGTGGCACTGCTTTTCACCATAAAGCTTTCCTTCTGGCTTCCTCCCTCTGATCCCTCCAGCCGCCACAGTTTGCCTGGACCCTTTTTCGAACCCGTTTTTGTTTTTTTCTAGAAGCCCTTTTGAACCACGGATACATGTTTCCACTTTTCCTTTGCACCGGCATAAAGGCTGGCAGTGTTACATTCTTGGCATACGTAAAAACCATCTCCTAAATTTCTCTCTTCAGCATCTTTGGAGGTCTATATAGCATCCATCCTTACATTTCTTGACCACAATGTTTTTGTAATCTCTACACTTCCTTGGCTTAGTCAAAGTATTTGCTTCCGGTTTCAACCTTAACAAAAAGCTATTGCTCCCACATTTGTTTAGTTTTATACAAGAGAGGCAAACACAAGCTCTCCAGCTCTTTATAATTAAAATTCCTCAGTAATTTTCCCACTTAGTCCATTTATGTCACCTGCACCGTACAGGTATTTTAATGAAGACAATAGTGCTAGCTCAGCATTTATTGTATGTAGTCAGGTAATATGTGGTAATGCATGTTGCTAGTCTTCGTTCTCCATTACAACGTATTTTCTTTGTCTGCCAGCTGCTAATTGGGGAGCACTTGCCCTATCATTATTTTTTTCACTCCTTACAAATATCTAAGGTGCTAACCAGGTTGCTTTTCTGTAGTAGCAGGTAATTTATTTGTCTCCATGGAGATAAACCATTGGCACTTTTATTCATGCTGTTTCATCATCAAAAAATACTAATTATCTCAGAAATCCTGAGGTTCTTGCCTGGCTCCTCATCCTGCCCAAGATCCTTATGAAATCATTTAAATATAAAAACCTAAAAACGGGTTTTAGATTTTTTAAAAAAGGAAGAACTTTAGCGTTACTTACTGAGAACATCTTGCAGAAAAAAAGTCATGTAGTATGTATTTATATTGTGTTTTTCCTCAGAAAGTGCTTTTGAACCTTTTAAATGGCCATAAGAAGTAGGAGAAGAACACCATGTATCACTGAAACGTATAACCCCAGACATAAAAGCACTGCACTTTTGAATGTCTTCTCTTCATAGGCTTCCTTTTTAATGAATGGAGAGGTAAAATGAACACATAAAATTACCGTCCTGTCAGTGTCTCACTAGTTTCCAAAGAAGGTGATCTGAGCTACAGACCTATCCAAGGAACTTGCATCATTCCTCCAAGTTAAAAAGCAGTGAGTTGTAGCATCCTGATATCATCTTTGTCTATCTGGACAGCACAGCCAGCCTGAACTCTACGACTTGTATGGTGTCTGCGCAGAGGGGAAAATTGTCTATAAAAAGAAGGAAAGAAGAAAAGGTGCTGCCACAAATCCTGCTGTGTCATTTGTTAGGTTAATTCCTGTCTGCTCTCTGAAATGGGGCTGTAGCTCAACCTTATGAAAGGAACACAATTACAGTCCGGTTTGCAGATTTGGTTGTTTTCTATTAAGTCAGCTCCTGATCTGCCCCCCTCCTGCCCCCAGAGCTTTCCAAGACGTGCTGCCTGCTAGCCTTGACTTAAGCCTGGCTTGGCAATCTCTAAAACCAGGGGTTGCCTCCAGTGACTTCTGGGGACGTTGGCTCCATACTGGATTCCTCATCCTCACCACAGATGCTTTCAGAAACACGCTACAGAGCATCATGGCTCTGGGTTGGTTTTTTTTTCCTAGAATTAACTAATTTTTGGTTGGGTTTTTTTTTCTTTTTTTTTTTTTTACCCATGGCTGAAGGAAACCCTTCTTTGGAGTAAAATATTCTCAGGGGCTTTTGGATGGCCTTCTTTTTCACTCCCATCCCTGAATGAGGTTGTTGGGCAGAGGCAGCTCAGCTCTGTTGTGCTCCGCTCTGCGGTCCCATGAGTAACCAATGAAGTGACTGATACTGCAGCCTCTCCTTATGTGCACAGACCCTTTGAAGTCACTTCAAAGGGGTTGTTTGCAAAGGGGCTGCAGGTACAAGGCGGTTAAATATGGCCAATACCGTCTCTACTGTTTAATGATTCAAACATTATTTCTTATGAGCAAACAGAGGCATTTTTTTATATTGTTGACACTGATCCTCTAGCTTAGCAAAGGGCACTCGTGCAACATTTTCTGACTCAATTTATCATCTGCCCTAGGCATTCGTTGCACTTTTCTCATCATTAGGGAAGAAATAAAAGCCATTCGCTAATCCCCAAACCACTTTGTTCCTCTATGGCCCTTCAAAGAGCAGGGCCCCTAAATGGTGATTAAGGACTCTGGAGACCTTTCTCAAGAGAGATTCCTTTCCTTCCCCATATCAGGCAGAAGGAATCAAATTCTCAAGCTGGGTAATGTTTTTTTAATTAATACCGCGGGACTGAAAATAAAATAAAATAAAATAAGATAATTATATGGGGCTTTTAACCTTCTTTATAGGCTTTTTATGTCGCCTTTAAATAAAAACAACTCTCTCTGCTCAGCTTGTGGATTTAGGGTGATGGTGTTAATTTGCAGGCTGAGGCAGAGATGACGGGAGTAGGGAGTCAGGCTAAGCTCTACCTGGCCTCCTGCTGAAAGAAGCAAGAAAATCTCCTCGTGCCCTCTTTCTCTTGGCCTTGGGATGTTGGCTGCACAAAGCCAGAGGAACTTGACCCCCCCCAGCAACACTGGGACAGGAGAAACTGGGACTTGGGCTGAGACCCGGCTGCTGGATGTGGGACTCTGCGGTGGGTATGCGGCATCTCCGGGGAGCAGCTGCCCACCAGCGGAGCCTCCTCTCCCTGGCTCTGGGTGTTTGCTGACGGACACGAACCCACAGCGCCAGCAGCTGTGGCAAACACTTGGTTTTCTGCCCCCTCGGTACAAGTTGAATTCTCTCATGTATGTGCAAAATGTGGGGAAAAATATTGGCATCTGTGGTCATTTGCACGGCTGTGAGTCAGGCGCTGGGCAGAAGTTCAGCAGAAAATACCCACCCCAAAAGTGGGAAAATTTAGAGGCCTCCATTTCTATTTTATGACGCTTCTATTTTTCATCTGTGTGTTCTTTCTTCTTCTCTGGAGCCCTTTCCAGTAGCATGTGCCCTATTGATACTGATTTGAGACATAACCTCTAGCTAGGAGTTTCTTCTCTCTCCCTCCCGGGCTGGATAGTCACATTTTTTATTTTCCTTTGAGCACAGCAAAGCTTTTTTTAGCTCTGATGCTGCTGTTAGAGGCTTGGGGACACAGGTGCATGTGTGGGAGAGCCGAGGCACAGCCACAAGTTGAACACTGTTTGTTTCGCTGTTAGAGGAACTTTCTTCTTTTACCTCCATCCCCAACCAGAGAAAACAAGGGGTTCAGAAGAAGCCGTGTATGACAGAAATGAAATATGTTTCACCTCTTACAGCTGGCTTCAAAAGCTCAGCACGCCAGAAAGCTGTGATGAGTCAGTAATAGCCATGAAAGTAATTGACATGGTTCTTTTTATGCTAGTGTTTCTAGGTGTGCTTTGTTTTGGGCCTCCATTTTAGGAGAACCATGGCAAAAGCACTTTTTTAAAAGCCCCCTCCTGATACCAGTAAAACTCTGATACTCTTGTTTAAAAAAAAATCATTAAGTCACCTCACAGGTAAGGGCAATGGTATTGGAGCTGTAAGGGGGTTGCAGAGCCGCCACCGCTTCCATTGGGCGGTGCAGGAGCTGGAGGGCTCCAGCCAGAGGCTCAGCCCAGCGGTGCTGGCTGGCGATTCCCAAAATGCAGCCCAGGGACCAGCACCGCCCTGCCCCAGCTCAGCCACTGTCCCAGCCCCAGGGTGCGACATGCAGAATGGGTCGTACTGGGGGCTCCAGTTTTGGTGTAGCCCTCAAGAAACGACCCCCAGGATCTTCTAGAAATTGGTGCTGTTGATGCCTGCGGGAAGAGGAGGAGGAGGAGGGCAGTTCTCCGGCAGTAAATGAGCAGAAAAGCTTTGCTGTTATCTGTACACAGTGCTTTGCCAAACCTTCTGCAAGGGAGACTGGTTTGTGCCTTTCGTACAAACCACTGGCCAAACTACTAAGCTATATTCTCCTCCCAGTTCAGGCCCTCTGGTGTAAATCTGGAGCAAGCTGGTGCGAATCAACGGAGGCTCAGCAGTGCTATCCGAGCAGAATTTGTCCCTTTGGCTTTTCTCACCCCTGGCGGATTCATCTGTCATTGGGAAGAAGCAAAAACTTATAATTAACGGAGAAGCAGGAAGGGAAAAGCAGAGTTCAAAGCCGTCTGCCAAAAGAAAACGATCCCAATCGAGTCTCCCATGATTGTGTCTGGGATGACAATCGCAGCCCAGCACTTCCAAGGACAGCTTATTGTTGTGCCGTGCTCCCTGTCCTCGGCCGCGGCTATTGTCCGCCTGCCTTGCCTGGCTTGTTGAGCTGCAAGTTGCCAACCCAAAATTAGGACTCTTCAGGGGCTAAAGGTCAACTGGCAGCTTTGCGCTCTTTCGGAGGATGTGAGTTATAATGAGATCACAGAAAAGCGTTCAAACGGCGCGCAATGCAGTGGCCGAATGGGTCGGCTTAGTGATAACGAAGAGAGCAAAACTTGGGGGGGCCGATCCATTCCTCCGGGTAAATTTCTACACCAGCGCCGGTCTCATTTCGTCCGTATGGAACAAGCCCAATTTAATCTATTTAAAATGGGGTTAAAAGGGGTCAGAAATCTCTACAGGAGTTGAGGATCGGCAGAAAACTCGATCTGATCTCTTTCACATCTGTTTCAGGTTCTCAGCCTTATCTGCTTCAGCTGCCTTTACTCTTTGTGGTTGCACACAAATGCCATGAGACAAAAGTCCTTTTGCCGGGGCTGAGTGGCAGGTATAGGGTGACTATACCGCGGGCGCGGCGGAGGCGGAGGGGAGGGGGCGGCGGGTGTTTTTGCCGCAGACAGCCCCCGAAGCCCGCCTGATTGACATGGTAAAGCTACACAGAGGGGTTGTTTGAGGGGAGCCTGTCAGATTGACAGTGTAAATGTGTAACACACACACAGCCTGGGAGAGAGGAGCCTGCCGGCGGGTGGGAGAGCGCCGGCGGAGTGTCGGTCACACGGAGATTGAATTACAGCTGCATTAGATCAGAGCTGTGGGAAACGGCACCTCCTAAACACACACACGGCCGGGGCGGGGGGGACTGGGGGGGGACCGATCGACCGACCGACCGACCGACCGACCGACCGGCGGGCAGCTGCGGGGGCCGGGCCGGGGGCAGCGCCGGGCGGAGGGAAGGCAGCGGCCGCCGCACCGGCAGCGCTCCCCCGCTCCGCGCCCCCGGGGGGGGCACACACAGCTCCGCTCCTCCGCGGCCGGCGGCGGGAAAGGAGAGCCAAAAGGAACAAAAAAAAAAAAAAAAAAAAAAAAAAGGAAGGAAAAAAAAGGGAAAAAGGAAAGAAAAAAAAAGGAAAAAGGAAAGAAATAAACGGAAAAAGGAAAGAAAAAAATGAAAAAAAAAAAAGAAAAAAAAAGGAAAAAATGAAAGGAAAAAAAAAGGGAAAAGGCCGGGATGGGAGGGAAAGGCGGGCTGGCAGCCCCCGCAGCTGGAGGGGCCAGACTCCAAAGGGGATTGTGCTGGCTTTAACCGATACCTTTTAAGATTTGCGGGTTTTATAGCGTTTCACTACCGCTGTGGGGAAGAATCTTAAGACCCTACCGGCCCCCTCAGATACCAATCGCCCTCCTAATCCTTTTCATTTGCCATATACTCCGCTGGCATTTCACAAACCTGCGGTATTAATGCCTCCGAGCTGAGGGTCGGGGCGGGGTGGGGGGTGGGCTGGAAAACAGAAACATTTTAAGCTCTATTAGAAAGGGCAAAAAGTCAGCTGGCTTTGAAATGAACTCGCTCAGCAGGAGCGGGGGAAGCATTTCCAGGAGACAGCGGGAAGGCATTTGTTTTCTCGGCTGGCACCGAAGCGCCGGCTCGCCGTGCCGTGCACAATGCGTGGCCTTCTGTGGGGCCATCGCACCTCGGCGCCTGCCAGCCACCCCTCCTCGCCTGCCAGCCACCCCTCCTCGCCTGCCAGCCACCCCTCCTCGCCTGCCAGCCACCCCTCCTCGCCCGCCGCCCACCCCGCCGCAGGAGGAATTTCGCTCCGCCGGGGAAGCAGCAGCCTCTTTGCCTCCCCTTTAATCGCCTCTGTTTGCCCATCTCCCCGAGGGCTGGGCGAGCAGGGGTCAGAAAATGACCGTAAAAGTTGGCGTCCAGAGACCAGATTTTTTTTCTTTTTTTTTTTTTTTTTTTTAATTGTTATTTTTATTATGCAACCCACTTTTCAGGACAGTATTTCTTATTTGATTTTCCAGTGTCTCCCGCTTTGCATAATCCCTTTTCTGCCCAACTCTACTCACAAACATTGGCCAGTCCGGTTGTAATTTCTCAACCTCCAGGCTAGTTCTCATAAATAAAACGCAAGCCAAAGAGCGAGACAATGCCTGACAGTGGAGCCAGGGCTCCGCAGACCCCACAGATCCAGAGGGCAGCTTGCCCCCAGCGACGGGGCAGGACCAGACCCTATGCTTTGTAGCTCTTGAAGTCTCAGAGGCTTAGTGTGAGGCTGATCGGTGCAGCCCGGCTGAAGACCCGAGCGGCTGGCAGCAGGGAGAAGCTGTTGCCCAGCTCATACGGTTGTGGATCCCAAACTGGGAAAGACGTAGAGGTACACTCTGATTTGTAGCAAGTGGCCCTGCAATGTGAAAAAAAACAGAGCCATTTTTCTCCTGCTCTTCCCAGGGATTTACAGACTGGATTGGAGCCCTACTGTCTCCACTGGTAGGATGCTCCCAATAAAGGTAGACCCCTGGCACCTTCATGTTTTGTCATACTGAGCTGCAAACTGAAGCGAGCAGTGAATATCTTGTGCTCAGTATGAAGGATACACAGAGGGCCACCACCCATCCCCTGCCTGCATGTCAGCCAGAGGGATCCTTCCCCAGCTTCGGGTCATTTTACCTCCTACAGACATCACAGCTTATTGCAAAATCAGTCCTTAATTCCTGTCTCTTTGAATGACCCAGGTCCTCAAGGAACCTCCTACCAAAACCGTTCAAGCTCAGCCGGGTTTGGCTGACCTGGCCTGGATGAATTATGCCCACAGCTATGGTGGCAGAGCTGCTGAGGTGGGTGGGATGGAGGAATGATGAGCACTTTGAACAGCAGCTGCTTCAGCTGTCTCGGCTGCAGCCAGACCAACTTCAGGATCCCTGTTCACAGCAGGATGTCCCCTCAGCACCAGGATTTCGAGCTGGTTGGCACTGGGCTTGGCCACTCTACCATGACTATCCAGGTTGTCTCACCAGCATGGTTTTAGTCCAGCATCCAATATGCAGAAGAAAGTTTAGCTGTATGGATATAAGCTGTGTTGTGGCACTTGGTCTCTTGAGCCCTGCTCTGTTTATTTACTAGGACAGACATAGTCCAGGTAGAAGTAAGCCCAGAGCTTTTCAGCAGAGGTTTGCTACTCCCAGTTCACAGACAACCTGCCACACAACGGACTCTGACATTACTTTGGGGCACAGAAAATTAAATCTCAAGACAGAGCCTGGCAGACTCTGCAAGGAAAGTGTCCCCTGCAGTGTGCATCTTCTGCTCAGTCCCCTTACTCACAAGCCAGCCAAGGTTGGGGAAAGACACGTGAAGATGGATAGATCTTTATGTCGCCTTCTGTAAGAGATGTCTGTGTTTCTTAGTGTAAGGGGAAGTTTTCATACTCTGTTAAACTTACAAAATGACAACTTGAAAGATGCATGGGGCAGCATTCCCCAGTTCTCTGCCTTCAAGCTCTGCTAGCTGCCATGGGCATGGCTGCGCTTGCACTGCCGAAATCACTGCCTGATCTTGTCCTTTTGCCAGGCCTAGCCTTGCTGGAGGAGATCAACCCAACTTTCTGGGGAAGCTGGCACAGCCTTGTGGGAGAGTAATAGGGTCCAGGTGCCCCACTCTTTGGCCAACGGCCAGGCCTCCTCCAGCTCGTGCTAACCACTGGAAGATGTTTCTTCTTGCACACAGATGATTTTTGTTGAAGTCTCCCAGGTCTGCCTAGGACTCTCAGTAGTGAAGTTATCACTCTATTGGGTTGACCCCATACATAGGACTAGAAAACCTTGTTCGGTGCTACATTACTCAAAAGCCTTGATTGCAAGGAGGAGATAGGAGGTGCTTCTCCAGCTTGTTGACTGATTTGGGGTTCGGCAGAGCTCACTTGCGGAATAACTCACCCGTTCTGGTCCCTGCTGCTGTCACTCAGGGATAACCCTACACCAGCAGGCACCCCTGTGAAAGGGCTGCAGGGTGAAGCAGGATTGCTTCCACCTCCTCACAGATGTAGCTAAGCAGTTTGCTATCCTGAAAAGAGAGAGACAAATTATTTTGAAGAATCTGCTAGTTGACAGCAGAGCATTACAGAAGACATGTTCTTGTACAACACAACAAAGACTATGAAAAAGCAAACTTTTATACTGTGTAAGTTTTAAAGTCAGAAAACCTTTCCTGGCTTTATGAGCTGTATTCATGGCCTTTTATGAGAGGGAAGCATCGAATGAGGTAGGAAGTTAGAGCTACAGATGCATTGGAATCTCAGACATTTTGACAGGTTTTGGCCTTTGGGTGAGAAGGTGCTGATGCAGTGTGGCAGGGCAGGAGGCAGCACGGGGTCCATTTGCAGTTCTGCAGAGGATGGCCAAGGCATATAGTGCAAATAGCTCACCTTTGAACTTCCAACGCTATCAGGGCTGAAACAGTGTAAACTCACAAACTCTGACCATCAGGAGCTTTCTCTGGAGCCTTTTGCACCAGCAAAAAACGGTTCTTCAAAGAAGAACTCTTTCCGGAATAGGATTTTGGAGAAATAAGTGCTTCAATTTATTCAAAGTTTGTAGCAAATATATTGTGTCAAAGTCACTGAAATATAATTTAGTTTTGATGTTTTAGTTACTCTAAAACATAATTGAAATAAAATTGCTGTTAAATAAATTGTTGTGAACGTTTCCTGTATTATCAACTTTCCAACATTTCTGAGAATTCAGTTTGGAGTCTGCATGTTTAGCATGGGGGTCCTCCAAGGGGTACCCCATAACTTCAGAGAAGACCCACCAAATAGGAATACCAAGGAACAGGATGATGTTGTCCTTCAGACAATTTGAATTTATCGCAGCTTGATGAGATCCTGGCTATTCATTTACCTGGAGAAGGCAATTTTTCTCCTTTTTTGCTGCATGCTTGCAATATAATTTCTCTTTTCATTCTCACGATACTTTAAGGGCTGGCAATTATGTTTTGTGCTGGGGCTGCTCCAGTTTTCATGAGAGATGCAGCAGTTCAGCTAGGGAACAACCCAGTCCTGTGACTTCTCTGCAGGACTCTCCTGTCTCACGTAACCACTGATCCCTTTCTCAGCTGAAAGCAAAACTCCGTGTGAAACGCATTGATTCAGTCACCTCAGCACACCCCTTTCTTTTCTTTTTTTCCTTTTTTTTTTTTTAACCTGAATTGCTGCCAGCTCCCAATGCAAATCGTTTCAGCCCTGGTTCACAATGGAGCAGGAAGGCTTTCCACTGGAAAAGCATTCGGTTTTGAAAGCGCTCGTAGTGTTGGGGAAGCTCACGGGTTGCAGCCAAGCAGGGCAAGATCACACTTCCAGGAAAGTATGACTAACCCAATTTCCACATTGACTTAGCACACAGAGTGCCCCGGTAAATATAGCACCTCAGAGGTCACAGGGATGGGGTGCCGGGGGGTAGAGTTCAGTTAATTTATGGCCAGGCAGTGCAAATCAGACATGGGATTCAGCCCTTTGATGTCAACTCTGTTATCGGCACGGGCTCGCTGGGTGTGTGAGATTAGCTAGCGTGCATTGGGAGGTTGCAGAGCAGGACGCTGTTTCCTGGGCAGGCAAAAAGAGATGCTGCAGAAACAGGGCAGCGTGCCCGTCAGAGCTGGTGGGCTGCCGACGGAGGAAAGAGGGTCTCGGAGAGGCAGTGGGGAGGAGGTCACCAGTGAAACAGCTTATCAAGGTGGACATCTGCAAATGCATGCTCCATGAGCTGCTTAACCTGCCTTGGCCCTCAGAGACCATCTACAGAATAGCTGCAAGTGTGGACCAGTTCCTCTGCTGCTGGCAACAGCAGCAATGGCCTGTGGTCCTCAACACCCGTTCTTCTAGAAGTTGTTCAGGATATTGTCTGGACACAGAAGATAAACGCCCCTCTTCTCCTTTCTGCACATGCCACCCAAACAAGAGGTCCTGTGAAGGGGTGTGGACACAGGACCCTGAGGGACCTGCAAGAGAAGCTGGGTACTGTTGCTCTCACCTGCTTAAAGCTTCTCAGATCAGTCTCAGACAGCCGCTCTCTCCTCTTTCATTGCCCATTTCCTCCTAACAACCCACCTGGTACAAACCACAGTTTCCTTGTGCGAGAGCTAATAATGAAATGTCCCAGTATTTTCAGATAAAACAAAACTAATTTTCTTTAAAATGCACGGCGTGTGCAGAACACAGTTGGGCAATGTCTTAGTACTGCCCCTCCTTGTTGCACCTACCCATTTTCTCCATAGCATCTCCACTGGCAATGACTGAGGACACCTCTGCCATGTACTAAAAGCTGCCTGGTGCACCACCAAGCACCCATGGGATCTCTCCTTCAGTGACTGCAGCGTGTAACATGGTAGCTACCGCATCACTGTCATGTGCACTTTTCTGGAGATTTAGTTAAAAAAAAAAGGAAAGATTCACAGGAACATTGA
Organism: Pluvialis apricaria; assembly: GCA_017639485.1. Classification (NCBI taxonomy): domain Eukaryota; kingdom Metazoa; phylum Chordata; class Aves; order Charadriiformes; family Charadriidae; genus Pluvialis; species Pluvialis apricaria. The sequence goes on along the minus strand of CM030008.1, from coordinate 137,968,322 downwards.
AAGCATTATAAGAAAAGCTTTCCTCACTTCTGAATTTTGATTCCTTTCAAAGAAAAGGCGACAGGAATTTGTGTCTGAAAGCGTTCACGTACACCTAAAAGAAACAAACAGCAGCCTTGTTATTTACCAGGTCCGAAACCCACTGGAAACTGGAGAGTGTCCCACTGAAAATACCAAAAAAGAAGAAATCTTGTGTAATGGGGGAAGCAAAGGAAGTGCAATCTAGTGATTAAGGCAGGCGCAGGACTGCCAGGAGGTCTTTCTGGCAATAGTTTTATTCCTGGCTTTACCACAGGCTTCCTGTGTGACTGGGCAGGCGCTGAAGGGCCTGACGGCGTAAGCACGTCTCGGCACACACCAGGAGCAATGCCCCGGGACTGCGGCCAAGGTGTTTGTGGGGTCAGGACTTTGCTCTTGGAGTGGCTCATGAGCTGCTCTCTCAAATCCAAGCCAAGAAGCACGGGCCATCGGATGGCCCGGTCTGGGATAGGGATCTGGGGAAGAGCCACCATGGGAAGGTTGTCCCATGCTGGAGGGGAGACAGGCGTCATCTCGGCCATGGCATCACTGCCTCTGGGCGAGCTGGCTGGCCCTGCTGGGGCTTGTGCAGCTGGAACAAAGCAGGGGTTTGAGTTATGGCTTTCTGAGCCCAAATCTGTCCTCCTCTGCACTCACGGTCCCTCCTCGTGCGGTCACGGTGGAGACTACTGGACGTGGGAGACTTTGTAAAGCTGCCCTCATTGAAGCACGTCTTAGGGGAAAGAAGATAACGGGATTGAAATGCAGAGGATCGAATGTGGTATAATCAAAGGGGCTTCGCCTTCTGCTCTCATCACCCTCCGGCTGAGTTTCCCCTCCACGGGCAGGATGAGCGAGGCAGACAAGGGAGGGACACAGATTCAGAGGCACCGGCCGCCCTATTTATATCCGTTGCACATTAAAGGTGACTGCCCTGGGGTGTCCATGTCCCCCCCCAAGCAGCCGCCTCACCAGGCTCAGATAACAAACGCAGCCGTGGCTGCACAGCAGATCTGTCGCGGGGATTATCTGCTTGTTTGAAGTGAAATTTAGCTGGTCTTAATCAGAAATCTAACCGCATCAGGTTCGCATTAGCTTGTGCGGAGGTTGTAGTTTCACACGCTGACATGGTAGCAATTAAGCGAGTCGCTACTGGTTCTTACCCCAGGGTACAACTTTGTTTTGTTCCTTGCAGATTAGTGGGGCTGCGTGAGTTTCCACATAGTTTTCTTTCCTGTAGACCCTGGCTATTTCATGTTGAACCCTCTGGGACTGTTTATTAGACCACACAAACGGTAATTATTTCCCAAAGAGGCGGACAGCGTTCCAGACCTCTAGCATGGCCAGTTCTAAAAAATGTTATGAATCTGAGCAAGGGAAGGGATTTCACTAAAGCCAAAGAAGCCTTAAAACTACACAAACACAGGGAATGAAATATTTTTGAACGGCAGGAACAGAAGGCAAATATTCATTTCAAAATGCATCATTATGCCTTTCTTGGCACGGGAGGTGAGAGCAAGGGAGAGCTCCTCCTTGGTCCCCCTTAATTTCCTCCCTCAGCTCCTTGGCTTGGACAAAGCCACAAACCTCATCTCTTCTTCACGTAAAACCCTCCCGGGGGACCCAATTATAGCCTGGTTACCCCTCACATGAGCCCACCGGGAGAACTCACGTTTATTTTAAGACTGAGGCTGAAGGCCTGACATGCGGGAAGGTGTTGGATGTGTCCCACCCTTGGAAACAGCACTTTGTATCAAAGGAAGAAGTCTGCATGGAAAAAAAAGGTGAGATCCATAAGTTACAGCCGATCAAGGCGGACACACACACAATCAATTATCTGAGCCGAAACTGAGCCCCTTGTCACTATGAGAGCAAATGCTCTTCAAAAGATGAGCTGCTCTCAGATGAATTTTCAGCATGTGACAGTTTTTCATCTTGAGGACCACATGCCTCTGTGCAGCAACTATCTTTTCCTAAACAACCCTATGTCTTATAGATGCTGTAATGAAAGAACTGCTGTCCATTACTTTCTAGAGTTCCCTCCTACAATATTCTGAGGCAGTCATGCAGGGGAGTATCTTATTCCAAACCCATTGTGTTTCTCTTGGCGTTTGCATCAGTCAGGAGTGAAATATTTTCATGTGAATTGAGGGACAAAATTTACATCTATTACCTCAAAAATGTAAAATTCCATAGCCAAAATTTCTTTCACTTTCTAGACCAAACCATAAAAATACAGGAAAAAGAAAAATTAATGAGATAGATAGCAATTTGCTGCCTGGTCAAAGGCAATAGGTGACCACGTTCCCCTGATGTTATCTTGTTAACATAACATTAATCTCATTAAGTCATTTCATAACAGGCTGACATTATCAATCCCAAATATATAGGGAGTCACTTATTGCAAGAGGGGATGGACCTAAGCTAACGTTGCTGTTGGATGACTTGGGCAACTCCTCGATGGTATTTGAGTCCACTGAAAGCTGTTTGAGGAGTTGTCATTGCTTACGCACAGGACTGGCCCCAGCAAGGCTTCTAGATGGGAACCCGCCTACGTTGGACCTCAGTGCTCCCACCAGCACAGCGAAGCCGAGGGAGTGGACAGGCACAGGAAGGCCGGTATGAGTTTTCTGAGCTCTGATGTCTACATTTCAGAGGAGCTACAACAGACAAATACAAATAACACATGAAGCAAGGAGGCCGGCATTTCTAACAAGCTCAGCTTGGATCTTCGCAGCAATCGCCACAACAGCTGTTAAGTCCGTAGAGCTTTTGAAAGGCAAACATTAACGCTGGCAAGCAAAGATGATGGCAAATCCAGCTGTAAGCCACCAGCTGAGGATTATCTTGAGATAGCGAATGGCCTGCTGCAGAGACCTGACTCCTGTCACGTTTGTGGGCTCAGCGAGTGTCCTCACTGCCTCTCGTGCCTCCTGGTGCAGCTGGCAGGTGAGAAGCAGCCCAGGGCCATGCAGCTCTCCTTTGTTGGTACGTGCTCTTGACAGGCTGTCTTTGGCACCGCTTGGAAGAGGTGTCCATGTCAAGGCTGGATTTCCAGAAGAGAGACCCAATTCTGACTCCATTAACACCAGTGTCATCTGGAGGGGGCTGAGCTCCAGGTCAGGAAGGTCTCAGCTCCAGCAGCTGCAAGCTATACCTGGTTAGGAATCAGTCCATGTGCTTCTTATCTAAGAAGGCGTATTTTAGCTAGCTTGCATCAAACTTGTCCTGCTACCAGCAGAAATGTGATGGCATGAACGAGGCTTCTGGGTTAACCAGCCATAGTCTTTGGTAGACTTGTCCAGATGGTGTCTGGTTCTTCACAGCTGGGGTCACCTGTTAGCACCTCCTGCACGCCATTACATCTAGGCTTCATGTGGGGGAGCACTGCTTTTCCAGCTCCATGGGATCCTGCAGGCTGTTTGTCTGTCTATCTCTGTAATTAATAGGACTATCTCTGACATTAGCAGGGTAATGGCTATTTTTATATTCTTGTAGCACGTTGACTGGGAAAGTGTTATACGTTGCCTCAAGGAAGATAGTGTTTGTGTGCCTGTGCCAAGAGATTTCATGGATAACATAATAGTAATGGATTTTAATGCCCTCCTCCACACTTTCACCAACAGAGCGAAAAGCAACATAGAGCATTTTCTGCATTAGTGCCCCCAAATCCAAACAGACTCCCTGTCTTCCTCTTGGTTTAAGTTTAGATGCTGTGTTTCTTTACAGAGACACAAGTGACAAAGACTCCAATAAGCACTATTTCAATGGCTTTCTAAACTTATCCCATAACAGAGCAGGCGTGTTGTATTTTGTAGGGCTTACAAAGTATTAAGACAAAATCAACTGACAGTTCAAAGGAGGCTGGGAACAGAAATTCTTGTTCCATACATTATACCATTCCTGACAGCAGCTACTGCTTACATTTCTTGCTGTTTACTTTTCAAGAGGTCAACAACCAGTCTCTGCAGGGAGGGTTTGCCTGGGAGTTATAATATTCCAACTGTTTTGTTCCTTTCAGCAGCTCCTATCTTTTACTGGTCCAGGGTAATAACCTTCTTTCCATATTTTCTTTTTTTTCCACCCCACTGCATCAGAACTACTCTCTTAAATTATGCATATACATGTTTCCCACTAGCCAAAGCCCCCCCCAAGTATTTATGAAAAAGTATAACAATGAAAATATCGACTTCCAGTTTTGAGACACAAGATTGATATTCCTCCAAAGTAAATACTGGCCTTGGCTGTGCCACGGTCAATATTTACCTCGAGTAAAATAAATCTTGCTGACAACCAAAACCTGAAGTCAATATTGGCTTGCTGTAATCCAGCTGGTATAAAGTAATCAGTTTCCTTTATATTACCTGAATGCTTTATGCAAATATTTTCAAGTTAAAGGTGGGTTCTACATTCCTGTAGTTGTAAATGTGGCACTGAAACCATCCCCCCATTTTCAGTCATCACAAACCTGAGAACTCTCCAAGAGAGTGTATGAAAGCTCTCCTATCTCAGCAACAATCTGCGAGTGACTGATTAACTATCTAATCTGTGTACCTACTCTGAGGCCCATTACTCCAGTGTCTAAGAGTCTTCCAAATCCTTAAAAGAGGCAAAGTTTGCAAAGAAAGGGAATATCTTTTACTAGACCAGGTGATATAGCTGAGAAAGTGGATAAACTGGGCACACAAACCTTAGATCTAACGATATTGACTCTTCCTAAAAAACCTGCGCCTCATTTATTTTGACCATCAGGTCTTCAGCATTATCATTGCTACTACTACCTCTAAGGAGAGAAATAATTTATACCCCCTAATCCAGGGGGAAATATTTTAGTACTCAAAAGAAGCTTTTTTAAAATGGATTTCCTTTGGTAACCAAGCTTGGGCAACCATCTCATTTATCTGCCTTGCTGTTTATCCGTCTATCGATCAGTCACTACCTACTCAATAACGTTGAAGCCTGTTGGCCAACACCCATCGCCTTTGATAAATGACAGATTCAAAGTAATTAAGATCCTACAGGTTTTATGCAAAACTGGTGAAGAAGAGGAACGTAGATGGCCATGCCAGAGGAGTCCACCTGGGTAGTCAGCATGCCCCAGCCTTCATGCCCGCAGCAGGGTAGTCTGCCTCCTGCCCACATGCCAGCCTGTGGGCACGGGCAGCAGCACTGTGGAGCGAACTGGCAGGTACAGATATTGGGCCAGTATCAGGATGTAGAGCATCGCTCCATAGGAAACAAGGTTTGATTAATTCTGCTGACCATGGAAAAGCACCATTTTTTAAATTTTTGTGTGTAACCGAGTATACTGTACCAGTACACACACAGAGAGAAAGTTGAAATGAGGTCGTTCACTTAATTTGTAGTTCTAAAAGGGGTGGGCATCTTCACAGAGCATTTTGCAATTACCATGACCAATGCACCCAGAAGCCTCTCTTTTAGCTGGAGCTATGTTGTTGCATTGCAGTGGCTGTTGCAGGCAACTGTGGCCATGAAGTCTGAGTGGAGCTCCCTCAGGCAGCTAAACCAGTCTCAAGTAGGCTTTGCATATCAGGACAGAAATCATGAGCTGCTTTCCATATTCAGTGAGAAAACAGGAAAAAGAACAGAGAGCTTTTGAATGACTCACTGATGGGCTGGGGTGGGTTTTTTTTGTCCTTGCTGGAGCTTTTTAATTTCTAAATATAAATAATGAGTTGCAAGAACTAAAGAATCATTAACTAGATTAAGTCCCGATTAAGTTTTGTAATTGTTACAGTGCGCAGAGTTGCTCTGCTGGATTATTTTTCCTTTGGTTCAGGTTACTTGTGCAAAGATGTTGGTGGTCCTCACAAATCCTTAAAAGATATCTGAACGCAGCACTCACCACTCCCTGCAGTGCAATTTTTGCCTGATTAGCAATCTCTCTGGGAGGTCAGTGGCTGGAACAGTTTGTGTGTTGTGTTATAAAAGAAATAAATAATTATAAAGTTTAAGGCCGGTTGAAGACCACAGGTGCCAAAAGCTGCAGACTCTATAGACCGTTAGTGCTACCTTAAAGCCTAGATTTCCTCTCGGTATTACTGTAGCCATTCCCAAGGAGGGGGATGCTTTCCACCAGGAAAAGGAAGACCTGACAGGACACTGCTCAGGACTATTTGCTTGTCGTGGTTGCCAAAGATATAAACCTGGGGCTAAGTCAGGGGTTATTTAATAGAAATAATGAAGTTAATGATGCACATGCAAATGCCCTCCATATTTCTATAGGGTGCCTTCCTCGCCGGCCACCTTTTTCCTGAGTAAAGCAGGCTGTGATGCAGGGTGGACTCTGCAGGTCTTTGCCTCATTAAGCTTCCCCACGTTCACAGCAGGTGACCCCAACTCCAAGGCAGACTGTGCTTTGTGACCCACTGGAGCACCAGAAGTGCCTGCTCATCTGCAAAGGGCTGGGTCACCAGCTACTTCATCACATCTCTCCTGAAATTCCAGCTCCTTATCTCATCGAAAGCTTGATTGCAAATATTTTCCCAATTTACCTACCAAAGCAATCGGAGCTACTGCGTGGATGTGAAGTGTTTGTAAATGGCAAAAGTGCTTATGAACAGAAAGCAGGATGTGCATGATGGTGCGAGGACGCCAGCTCTGAAGCCTTGCACGGCGACTCTGTAAAACACTCCTTTCCACGGCGGGAAAATTATCCAGCCTTGCCCTAGGCCAGCCAGCCAGCTTGTACTTTCAGTAATCCAAAATATTTGCCTGTACCCTGAGCTGAAGAGGGTATCATGAGACAGGTAACCCAGAACGGGGACCCAGTCTCTAAGAAAAAACAGCGTTGGGGGCTGACATAAACGGCAACATCAAGTATTAATGTGATACTCAAAGAGATGCCCTTTAAAGCAGAGCTGACTCACAGGGAAGTGTTTCACTGTTTCCAAAACCTAGGACTTGTTTTCCCCACAGAAGGACAGGAAAACCCCAAACCAAACAGACTTAGGATACTTCAATTCTCCCTGACCTGAATGAAAACAAAAGAAAAGTGTAGAAATATTGGAATTTCCCAGAGGATGGAAATTTTGATTTTTACCTAGCTGCAATCCCACAACGGCGGGGCAGGCTGATAGCCATCACTTTGGGCTTTCCCTTAGACATTGGCAGAGCTGTACAGGAAAGCACAAGGCTATACTTACTTGCGCTGAGCCTGACTTAGAGTTATTGCCAGCAAACCTCCGCTTTCAGCAGCTTGTGCCAGGTGAAAGCGAAGCAAATGTAGTCTTCAACCTTCTCAGCACTCCCCCTTCAATGTAATAGGTTAGGACCTGCCTCCTCCTGAGCGCGCCTGTGTCTTTGCTGAGCCTGGCAGCGATGGTAACACAGGCATGAGGCACCCAAGCCAGTTGCCCTGAGAAGAGAAATGAGAAGAGCCCCAGCTACAGGTCTCCCTTCAGCTCTCAGCCCTCCTCAGCCTGTGAAACCATGGAATGTGGAGGGTCACTCTAGACCAGTGGGACAAGGACTATGGATGCCAGAAGAGCACGTCCCCGGGGCTTGCTGTCTGAAGGACAAGGATGGATTTCAGCAAAGGCTGCTGATGTGACACCAGGGGTCGGTGGGACACTGGCAGCTCCCACCGGAGGGGCTCCAGCCCAGTGCCTGTGTGGGCTGCATGCAGTGCCTGCAGGATCTGAAGAGGTCCCAGTGTGCTCGGCATTTGAAAAGCACCAGGGCTATGGGTAGGAGGATTTAACTGGAGATCTAAACGAAAAAAAAACCCACAGCAAATCAAACATTGAGTCTAAAGCCTGATCCTTGGACAGGTACTTGGTCTTGCCATGTGACTTGGCCTTGCTGTCACAAATAAGCAAATGCCATGACTCAGGTAATTCTCCCTCTCTCTTTCTCTCTCTCTCTTGGTCTCATTTTGTTTTGCAAGCCATGGCATGAGCTAGCTTTAGCCTTGCCATAAAAATCTGACTCACTTCCTAAGGGCAGGCTAAAATAACCTGAGGATTTTTAAAAATGCTGCTTTTACCTTCTTAGCCCCAACAGAAAGACATTGGGGATTTCTGCAGGGGGAAAAAAAAAAAGAATAAATCTGGTTTGTTAAAACACAGATGAGATGTTCTTTCCAGCCCGATTTTCTTTGACTCTATGAGTTGCTCCTTTTCAGAAGAGAAAATCTGTGCCTCTCCTGTGGCTAGCGTTTGACAATCGGCACTTCTTCTCTCTTCCCTGAGTGGTAAAGCCAGGGGTGGGGGGGGAGAGGGCTGAAAGTAAAGCAGAGAATTGTTCAGATTGCCTAGATCCCTCCAGGAAGTGATCTTTCTGCTTTTACTCCAGACACACGCCTCCCAGCTAGCCAGCAGCTCCAACTAATTAGCACACGTGATGGGAATAGGAAACAAAGTCCCAAACAATAGTAGCGTGGGAACGCAGTGTAAACTGCAATTACATAGACCCCCCCTTCTCCTCCCCTGCCGTCCGCCCCCCCCAATCTGCCCTTCTCCAAATAAATAAATAAAGGCATAAATAAATAATTAAGTGCAGAAATCCAAAAAAGCTGCCGACAGTACAGCAGATAAGCGTGGAGGCAGCGCAAACGGTGCTGGGCAGGAGGTGAAGATCGGCGTTTGCGGGCCGAGCAAGAGCCGGCTATTATTTTCATTCCATGCTTCAAGTATATCGAGGCTGCTTCGTTTCCTTTTGTTCAGCGTTGGGGCACAACAGAAAAATGTGTTTGGGGAATTTCAGCACTTGCCAGGTCATGGGGGAGGTCACTCCACTTTTGTTGGGAGAGAGGCAGAAGAAGAAAGAGGGCAATCAAATATCCTCCTCGAGACAGCTTACAAGCACATGTCTCATGCTGTCAGGGGGCTAGGCTCCAGCGTGACACTTCCAGCTTCTTGTCTTCCTGCCAAGCTGAATATGTTTGGTATACGTTATATATGTGAGAAGTGGTCACCGCTTCCCCGGCCGACCACAGCTTTAAGACATATTATAACGGAGCCATTGTGTGGGATTAAACACATTTGCTGTGGTTTAAGCATTAAGAGCGTGTGACTGTTTGCGCTTGCTTTACAGCGCCGTCATTAATACTGACCGTGGAGGTGTTCATACAGAGCTCATCACCTAAGCAGTGCTTAGACAGTTATGTATTGAGAGCCATCGGTTTTGTAACCAGCAAATACGAGGGATTTTTATTGCAGCTACAGCAGCATGAATCAAAAGAGAGGCCTGGGTATGCATGGGAAGTTACTGCTATAGCTGTCCCGGCGTGCTGCTGTGGTAGCTCCTGTTCCCATATAACTGAGGTTATCTGGAATAAATCTTTCAGATGGGCGCTATTTTGGAATTAAACTATTTCTCTTGGAATACTTTTTCTTCTTTAAAAGCAGATGAAATGAAGGTCACTCTGCGAACAGCGGATCCGCACAGGGTGTTGGTCTTGCACTGCTATACTGGTCAGCTCTGCAGGGTCCACGAGTCTCGACTTTTCTGAAACCCGTAGGAATGCTGTGGTTTTTAAGGACTGTGAGCAAGAGTGAACTAAGGCATCTCACAGGAAAATACCCTCAGTGTCAGCACAGGCCATTGCTATTTTGTTACTGTGATTTCGTGGCACTTCAAATTGGCTTGAATCTCAGAATAGCTGCTTTATGACCCCTCAGTTTGGATTCAGGAGCCCCTCAGGTCAGATGCTGATACACGTTTAGATGACTTAAGAAATAAAAGTTTCCCTAACAAAAAGTAGGTTCAGTATCTAACTTTGTCCAGCAAAATCAGAGCGGCAGTTCTCTTACGCTGTTTATTTTTATCCCGGTATTCCATAACGTAATGGAAGAGACAACTGATGATAGGATTTGATGTTGATATCCTCCAATGTCCAAATACTCTGCCTGCCTGGAATAAGGTTTCACATTCAAACCAGTCAAGCTTAGTCTTTATTTTATCGAAAGTAGACAAATCGGGTGACTTTGCCAGGATCTCCACGATGAAACCTCAGCCAAAGTCCCAACTGCCTTGTGACAATTAAAAATCCCTGGCACTTTCTCACTCTTGTCACACATGCTAAACATCCCCTCACAGCTCATTTCTCTGCGATTGGGAGGGGGGTTTCTTATGCAGTGGTTGTTTCCCCAGGTCTAACTTTTGCTCAGGTGGCTGATCGCTGTGGGACAGCAGGTGTCTAGTAAATGCCGTGGCAGAAAGGTGTGAGGTGAAGACAAGTTATCACATGAGAGAAAGTGAAGAGACACTTCTCCAGGAGTCAGTGCTCACCATGTCAGGTAGGTAATATGCAGCGTTTTCATTTAACTTGTCTGTCATCAAAACTTGTCATAGCTAGTATCTTCAAAAGGAATAAACTACTACTTTGATTTGCTTTATTCCAAACTGTACTTACTAACAGCTCAACTTTCATTTTTATTTTTGCACAATGAAATGTAGTTGTAGGAAACTTGTTAGGAAAACTGTTTTCAATTTGTCAAAAAGTCAGGTTTTCCCCTTGAAAGAACATATTTTTAAATAAGTCTGTGTGGTGGACCAGAAGGTCTGGGGGTTGTTTTCTACCCTATGCTTCCTAGCAAGAATGAATAGCACACACCCCGTTTTCTCAAAGCTGCATCTTACTGGCAAAGAAAACTCAAAGTAGATCTCAGACTGCAAAGTCTTTGGAGCAAGGACTTCCTCTCCATACATCACTGTGTAACACGAAGCATGGTTTGAACAACTGCTTTTAAAACATTGAAGCTGCAAAATTGCACAGGAAGAATGACTAGTCAGGCTGTTCCTTGATGGACTGCAAGGATTTTGACAGCAGGAAACCAGAGCCAGTTTCTGTATGATTATTCCTCAGCCCAATGATGAGAAAAGTACTGTAGGAACAGAAGAAAACTATTTTGGCAAACTGCAAAGGGCTCGCTTGAAAAAAAGGTCAGCAAAAAGAAAACCATGGTTTTACTCTGTGATATCTGGTGCAAACTGTACTGCGTGATACTGAGGAAAGAACATGGAGATAAATAAACTGCCCAGCTACGGTGAAATTGTCACCTTGGAGGGATGCTGTCTGTAGGTGACACATATCTGTGGCCACTGTCCCCTCTACCATTTGGCAATGCTGATAGAGGCTGTCCTGCCAATAACACGTTACTGAGTTTCTTGTATGATTTTACACACAAGGTGCGCTCTTACACACATGGCCAATAGGTCCTTTTCCTGTCATTAAGAGCAAAGGTGGCTGCAACTCAACCCAGAATTTTCTACACAATGCCACCCCAAGTCAGCCCCCTTTTGCATCTATTATGAGACAGCCAATAATTAACATGACCTGGTGTCATCCCTTCTGTAGGATCTCGGCTTCCTTCAGTGCACAGGACAGACTGTGCTTTGGGAATAGACGAAGGGATGTCTGGTGGAAGAAGCTGCTGCCTGCAAGAGCCTGGACTCAGAGGGAGGCTTGCATAGAAAGAGAAAATTGATTGGAAAGGAAATCAAGTGATAAAATAGCCAATCTGCCAGTTCCCACCTCAGACATAGGGCTGACTGAATATGAGGTAGCTTTGCCTGTCAGCAGCTTGAACGTGCATTCACAGATTAGCCTTGTACACAGGTCTGGTTTTGGAGATGAGCTGAAACCCAATCAGGTAAATGCGAAGTCTACCTGCATTGTTCAGAGCTATCCAGAAGAAAAATCTGTCTGCACTGCTGCTGTTAATATGCTGACAGTGCCAGTCTTGCTTATTTATAGCTACACACTACTTCCAAAAAACAAGAGCTGGAAACTATGCTGCAGCAGAAATGCTGCAGCTGAGGCATTCTGCTTACAGTAAGGACTCTGATGCAAAAAAAATTATTCCTCTCCTTGACCAGCTTGAAGACAGAAATGACTTGATTACCTGGACATCACTACAGATGCACATGAGCGTGAACATGTAACGTTTATGTTCTTCTGCTGCAGTGGTGGCTCCAGCTTTGCGCAGTGGCAATATGGTAGCCCTTGGGCCAGTCTGGGCAGGACAAGATGTTAAAAATGTGCTCTGCACCACAGCCAGGAAGAATGGCCCTACCTGGAGCCGCTGGCAGAAAGCACCAGGGGAGACTCGAGGTTGACCTCTAGGGTTTTGGAGTTGAAGATACAGAGGATTCTGTACTCCAAGTGAAAAAGATATTGGCAGCATATGAAGGGGTTTGAGCTGCTTCAGAATAGGTTGGTACGGAAGCACAGCTCCTCTTGGCACCTCGACTGCCCGTGCTGGGCTGGATGTCCAAAGGGAAGGTCCCTGCTACACATCTTGTCACTGATGCTACATGGAGTAAGTGGGTCGCACTGATCACACAGCGAGCTCGAATGGGAAACCCCAGTCGCCCAGGAATCTTGGAAGCGATCATGGACTGGCCAGAAGGCAAAGATTTCAGAATATCACCAGAGGAGGAGGTGACGCATGCTGAAGATGCCCTACCGTACAATAAATTACCAGAAAATGGGAAAAAATATGCCCCGTTCACTGATGGGTCCTGTCATATTGTAGGAAAGCATTGAAGGTGGAAGGCTGCTGTGTGGAGTCCTACACGACCAGTTGCAGAAGCTGCTGAAGGACAAGGTGAATCGAGCCAGTTTGCAGAGGTGAAAGCCATCCAGCTGGCTTTAGATATTGCTGAACAAGAAAAATGGCCAGCAATTTATCTCCGTACTGACTCATGGATGGTGGGAAATGCTCTGTGGGGGTGGTTACAGCAATGGAAGCAGAGCAACTGGCAGCACAGAGGCAAACCCATCTGGGCTGCCCCATTGTGGCAAGACATTGCTGCATGGCTGGAGAACCTGGCTGTAAAAGTATGTCATGTAGATGCCTACTGTCCTGGTTTGAGCGACACAGGACTAATTTCTCTTCTAAGACTTGGGAAGACTGCACTGTTAGAAGACTCCAGTGTCCAAATTGGTGAAAATATTTACTTTCTAGCCAGCTATGGTATGTGGGTTTCAAGGTCTCAGTGTTTTTGAGCTTGCCAGGTGCAGGGATGAGGAGGCGTGAGACCTCAGCACTTGACCCAAGCTGGCCAACAGGATTATTTCATACCATGAACGTCACATTCAATATAAATTAGAAAGTTTGCTGCGAAGTTCTCTCTCTTCCTTCATGGCTGCCACCCTGAGAACTTCTTGTCCTGGTGCCGGACTCCTGAGGCCCTCCCTTCCTCCCGAAGCCATAGCGCTCGCAGGGTCTGACATTTGCTGTCCACTGCTGGGAGTGCACAGCTCCCTACTGATAGAATAGGCTGAGTATAATCTGTGCATATTCTGTATTGGTATCAGGATCAATATTGGTTCCTTAGTGCTATTAATGTTAATTATCTAATCTTACTCTATTAAATCTGTTTATACTTCAGCTCCCGGGTTTCCTTGTTTTTCCCGATTCCCTTTCCCAGGTGGGGAGGGGTCATCAGGTGACAGAATGATTGTCTAAATGACAATAAATTGTTATGGGTTTCTCAAACCGTAACACCTACGTACCCAAGAATCGGGCCACTTGAAGGATGAACTTTGATGAAACTGAGCGAAGTGCAGCGGTGATGGAACCAGAACTGGTTTCAGCAGCACAACGATGCACGGCATCTGCACAGCAGAACTTGGGGCCAGCATGCTTAGAGTGCACCCAAGCCTAACTTCTGAACTGGGTATGTCGACCCCAGAGACCTGCGGACGTGAATTTCAGTGCTCAGCTCCTGAGAAAACACCTTTACAGCCGCAGCACTGCTAACAGATCACACGAGAAGTCTGAAAAACTCTTGTCGCTCCTGTTCACTTCTCAAGCACTTCGATTTGATCCACGATAACTAGTTTTGAACCATGTCAAGTGGCACCCGACAATTGACACATTCAGCCAGGAGTCAGTAAAGAAAAACACAAGATTTGGAGCAGCAACTTCTTGCTTGCAGAGCTGATGCTGCAGCTTGATATATGCGGGCGATGTGTGTGTGTGTGTGTGCGCGTGTGTGGGGGACGTCGACGTTTTTTGCCTGGCTGCAATGTGAGTGCCAGAGCCACCGGTTGAATTGGGCACAGTCACCATAGTAACGGCGAGTTTCCGGGACTCGGGGTGACAGGTTGACGGGATTACTCTTCAAAGGGCTTGCTCCCTTGGGAGAGAAGACCTAAAGGAAGGGGATGGGAGTTAATTTAGTGCACACACTAGAGCAAGGGTCAGCAGTGGCAGGTCCCTGCTGGAGGGAAGCCTGCAGCAGCAATAAACAACTCCCTTTCAGTGGGACTTTGACTAGCACCGAAATCGCCGTAGGAGGCACTCAACAAAGAAAAATGGGGGGGGGGGGGGGGGGGGGGCAGGGAGGTGTGTGCACACAAAAAGTGACACCGCTCCCTTCTAAGGGCCAGCTGCGACCAACAGCTCCTGCATGTTTCAAACCCCAGTCTCTGCTTTGCTGTGACGGCTTTACCCTGTCCTGCCATTCCTGCTTCCAGCCCTGGGACGGCCAGATGTGGCTGCAGAGCCTGCATCTGGAAACGCTGAGTTGTGCCAGACCTGGAAGCAATGGGGAAGCAGGAGTGGGGGGGGGGCGGGACGGAGGCAAGCGTGCCGGTCTGTATGATAGGAAGGGGTGTGGGGTACAGCTGTGAGACGAAAGGTTTGGATGGTGGGGAGACTGAGGCACGGGCACGGCTGTAGTAAGAGATGGGCAGGTAGAAGGTAAGAGGGTGTTTGCGCTGTAGTGTGAGGCACGGAGAAGGGAGGCACCGTGACAGCGTAGGGGACAGGAGAGAAGGCTGTCATCTCCAAAGGTTCACGGCCTCATTGCCGTGAAGGTATGAATGGGGCCTCAAATTAAGCACTTTTTAGAAGTGCCGCCTTCTTGCGCACTGTCATTTTCATTTCCTTGGACTTTGGTGAGCAAAAGGCTGCTCTCCCATTTGCCCTTCTGGGAAGAGAGGTGCACGACAGCGCTGTCTCAACGTGTTGGTAATTTCTGGCTAATAAAACTGCCCTTTGGGCCACAGTTAACAATTAGATGAACGCTGAGGATCAGGCCCTGCCCAGTACCAGGAAAGAGTAATTTAAAGCTGGTTTTGCTGTCTGTTCTTCCCAGTGCTGGATTGACACCACACACGGGCAAACACTTCTTATCTTCCCACGGCAGCTGACAGCCAACTGCAGTTGCTCACGTGGAGGCCCAGCTACACTCTACCTGCCCGTTCCTGTAAGTCATTCAGAGAAGTCGGCACCTACACAGGCTCTGAAAGCATCTTTGGAGGCTGCCTGGCTCGTCGTTCACAAAGCTAAGGATGGGGGTCAGCTCCACGATCCGACTGCTGGCAACATGGGTGGCCAGATCTCTACTCACAAGCAATGGATGCTTAATGCCAAATAATTTGTTTTACAGTGTTTTTGTTGTTCCCCCCCCCACGGTATGAAGAAGATGTGCCAGAATGGGAGAAGTCTGATGTGTAGTCTGCAAGGCAAAAAGGCATAAATGTCACTGTGCCTTCCACTGACCTGGGTTTTGGTCCTGTAAAAGCAAGCGGTGCAGGCAGAGATCCCATACAACAAAAGTACAGAGGCTGGAAAGGTGGATGTAATGGAAGTGCTGACACAAGCTTAATGATAGCACTGCAAAAAGGATAGATTTGTGAAAAATGTAACGTGGGAACAGAATATTTCTATCATCTGTTAGCTACTTAGAGGTGGCTGCAGGACTGTGTCTATCTTCTCCACTGTAGCTCTTTTACTACCTTTAGCCTGGTCCTTGCTTCCATTTCCCTTCCCATCAGAGACGTTTTGCAAAATTACGGGTGACTGCATGAAATCTGGAGCAACTCTGTGCCAGGAACTTTTACCTAAACCAGTGGGAGGCTGAAAGCAGCTATTTCAGGGGCTTGAAATGGGAAACCCGGGCTCATCGATCCTCTGCTGTCACACTGTGCACATCTTACTTATCCTCCAGCCCCTTCCACTGCGAAACACAGAAGAGGAAACTTAGAAAAGGAGCCTTAGTTGAAAAGCTGCATGTAAATGAAAATTTAATTATTATGAAACCACCTCAAAGAGCACGCCCTCGTCTCACCTGATCCCCTTTTTGCCAGCACCTCAGCCTGAGAAAGCTGGCGGGATGCAGAGGACTGGTGCTGGGGAACGCGGCAGTTTGGGGGAACACGGCACCCCAGGCACAGGGCCGCGTCGAGCGCGGAGCAGCGCGTGCTCCCCGCGAGCGCGCCAGCCGGGGCGCTGCGCGTACCCCCGCGCGATGCCCACCCTTCCCGCCACCCCTCCTTCCTTGACAGCAACCGCACAGCAAAGCGCGTCCGCCTTCAGCGGCCTCAAAACTGGCCCCGCTCCTCCTCACCTCCAAAATACAGGAGGGGATGCAAAGAAGGGGTTCGGGGGGGGGGGGCCGGGTTTGCCACGTAGAAAGGCGCCGTCAGGGGGGACGCCGTGACTGCCCTTGCAGAAACATCCCCCGGCCCCCTAAGTTTAAGCCTGCTCCACTTTCGGGCTTTCGCCACTCATTTCACTCATATTTTCGAAGGAGGGCAAGCTGCTCCCGCTGGGGCTCCCCCTCCTCCTTCCTCGGGGAAGCGCCCCGAAGCCGCGCCGGCCTCGGAGGAGACGCGGAGCCTCCACGGCGCGGCGGTGCGTGTGTGTGTAACCAACCCGCAGGGCTCGGGCTACCGGGGACCCCGGCGCGAAGGCTAAAAGCAGCCTGGGTTCCCCAGCCCGGGACGTGCTCGCTCCCCCCGCACCTCCCGCCCCTTCTCGCCGCCGCCCGCACGCGGCGCCCGCCGCTGCCGCGCGCCGCCCCGCGCCGCCGCCCGCCGCGCCCCCGCGCCGCTTTCCCCACGGCCGGCCGGCGCGCGGCCGCGCCTCTCCCCCCCGCGCCGCCGCCCCGCCGCGGCCAACCGGGGGCGGGAGGGCGGGGCCCAGCCGCCGGCCGGCCGGCGGCAATTGGCTGAGGCCGGGGCGCCGGCGGCCAATGGGGGCGGCGGGGGCCGCGCGCGGCGGTGCTGGGCGGCGGGCGTGCTCTGCCCGGCTGCCTGCTGCCTCCTGCCCGCCCGCCGCCCGCCCGCTGCCCGCTCGCTGCCCGCCCGCCCGCCGCCCGCCCGCTGCCCGCCTGCTGCCCGCCCGCCGCCCGCCCGCGGTGGGTCAGGCGAGGCGTGGGAACGCCATGGGGGAAACGGGCGCCGGGCGAGGCGCGGGGCGCGCGCTGGGCGCCCTCCTCCCGCGCGCCGCCCGCCGCCTGCCCGACGGCCGCCCGCGCCCCGCCGCCGCCGCCGCCGCCGCCGCCATGAAGCGGGCGCACCCCGAGTACAGCTCGTCGGACAGCGAGGAGCTGGACGAGGCCGTGGAGGTGGAGAAGGAGAGCGCGGATGAGAATGGGTGAGCGCAGGCAGGGTGGGCGCCGGGACCCTTCCCTCCCCTCCGCCCCGCGCAGCCCCGACACCCCCCCCCACCGCCCCGTCCGTCCCGTCCCGTCCCTCCGTGCCTGTGGTGACCCGTGTCCCCGCTGCTCCTCCCCGCAGGAACCTGAGCTCCGCCGCCGGCTCCATGTCTCCCTCCACCACCTCGCAGATCCTGGCCAGGAAGAGGCGCCGAGGGGTGAGTGCCTGCCGGCCGGCCCCGGCTCCCCTCACCCTCAGCCGCGGGCCCGCCCGCTCCCCCCCCCGCCCGCCTCACATCCCTCTTTCTGCCCTAGATCATCGAGAAACGCCGCCGCGATCGCATCAACAACAGCCTGTCCGAGCTGCGGAGGCTGGTGCCCAGCGCCTTCGAGAAGCAGGTAGCGCCCGGTGACCCTCCGCGTTGCCTCCCCCCCAGCCCCGTTCCCAGGAGGAAGGGTCACCCCTCTTCTACCTCTCTGCTTCTGCCTCAAAACTGTCGTGCCTCCCCTTCTCTCCTAGGGATCAGCCAAGCTGGAAAAAGCAGAGATTCTCCAGATGACCGTCGATCACCTGAAAATGCTGCATACTGCAGGAGGGAAAGGTAAAGTTTCGTGCCTGACAGAAGGTCGGCAGCTCGGCCGCTGCAGAGAAGCGCGTTCCCTTGCGTCTGGTGTGTGGTGTGCTGGGGGAGCGCTCGGAGAAAAGGGAATGGAAACTCTCTTCTGTCTTGTCAGGAATTTGGGACTTTCTTCTGCTTGACAAGAGTTGCAGCATCGCTAGCACAGAAGCGTTTTACAGTGCTAGCTCCAGGTTGTTGTAGGGAAGAGTGATTACGAGTCTCTCTAGCAACGTGTCAGCACTGTGAAGTGAATCTGGCAGCTTGGAAAACACACAGGTTTTGTTGTTGTCAGATGTTTGTTTGTCTAACTTTCTGAAAGTTCAGAACAGAAACTAGAAAAAAATACAGGCTGAAATGAGTAGTGAAGAGAATTAGGAGAAATGGTGAAGCGCGCTTTTAGGAAAAAAAGTACGTTGCCTGCAGAAGTCCCCTCTGATAAGTTAGGACTTGTGTTTCTAATGAATTTCACTGCGCTGTGGTTTTGCTTGCGCTGGGGAGACATGAAAAGAACAAAAGTACTTTCCTCCAGTGGCAGTGTGCAATTTCAGTTTAAAAATGGCAGTCTGTGACTGGTCTTGGGACTTGCAGCATCACAGCACAGATATAAAAGAAAAGCTTGTTAGACAAAAAAAAAGAAAGAAAAAAAAAAAGGAGCTTGGCAGCTAATCTATGGTTGGGAATACTAACCACATCCAAGTGAAATATGCTTATAGGGGAGGGTGGAGTGGGGAGGCTACATGTAGACAATGACTAGAAAGCAGCATCTTAAGACTCCATTCTTTGTTATTTTCTCTTAGGTTATTTTGATGCTCATGCTTTGGCTATGGACTATCGGAGTCTAGGGTTTCGAGAGTGCCTGGCTGAAGTTGCTCGATACCTTAGCATTATAGAGGGTCTGGATGCCTCCGACCCTCTGCGAGTTCGACTTGTGTCTCATCTCAATAACTACGCCTCTCAACGGGAAGCAGCGAGTAGCGCACACACTGGCATCGGACACATTCCTTGGGGCAGTGCCTTTGGACATCACCATCACATATCTCACCCGTTGCTGCTGGCTCAAAATGGGCACGGTAATACCAGTACTTCAGCATCTTCCACAGAACCGCATCACCAGACCAGAATTGCCGCCCCACATGCTGAAACTTCCTCACTCAGAGTGCCCCCAAATGGCAGCGTTGGACCAGTGCTCCCCGTGGTCACATCTACTACCAAACTGTCTCCTCCTCTTCTCTCCTCCATGGCATCTCTGTCTGCGTTCCCCTTTTCGTTTGGCTCCTTCCATCTGCTGTCCCCCAACGTGCTGAGCCCGTCTACACCAACGCCGTCAGCAACGCTTAGCAAACCATACAGACCCTGGGGGACTGAGATTGGAGCCTTCTAAGAACTAACTCTTTAGTAAGGGTGGGGAAGCCTACAAACCTAGCTGAGCTGGGTTATGCCACGCTTAAAGTTGAAGTTCTTAATAACGGGGACAAAGGTACAGCTTCACCTTAACTAAGTTTGTCTAAAAACTGTCTCTTTAGATTTTTCTTTTTGTTTTCTACATTTTTGTATTAGCAGGTTTTGTTTTTGTTTTTTTTTTCTTTTTCAGTAGTTGCTGAAGTTGTCCAAAAATAAAATTACAATAGTGGTTGTTAACACTTGTGTTAGATCTGTGCTGAGCATTTAAATCAATTTTGTAAACAGTTTGTTTCAAATGTTTCATTTTTCTTGAGTACGTCAGACTGCCTTTTTATAAAGAGATATCACCTATTATTGTTTGCAACGGCCTAGTTTAGTTATTAATTTTTCCAAGACCACTCTTCTCAGCATTAACAAGCTGTGTTTTTGTTAGCATTTTGACATTGAGATGTTCTATAAAGAATTACTCTTTTTGTAAACTATATTTGAGTCTTATATTTCTGAACAAAGCGTTGACAAATCAGATGGACCATCTTGATCAGCTTTATCTCAGAGTCCAATTTCTATGTCTTCTGCAGTGGTTTTGTATATTTGGTGGTCTTATTCTAGTCCCTAGTGGACATTTGCTCACATCTCGGAACCACTACGCTATTTCTTCCACCGAAAAGGAGCAGTATGCTTTAGAGCAGACTCTAGAGTGGGGAGGGTGCAAAAGCCAAATTACACACTATGTTGGTGGTGGGTTTAGTTGCTGGGGAAGTAAAGGAAGGGGAAAAAAAAGGTTGTCACCTGCAGTGGTCTTCCAGCCGGGGCCAGTTGTATGCACATTCATTTCTTAGGGCCAGATTCTGCTTTGGGTTCCAGTGGAGTAATTGTTCTGTTACCCTGTATTCTTGGGTCACTGAGATCAGGCTCTTTCCCTCTGTGAGCTTCAAATTTGCATCTGAAAAGAGTGATGCTGGTATTTAAGTAGCCAACGGAATGGTGCAGTGGGAACCCGTTCAGTGCACAGCCTTGTTGCTTAACAGACGTATCCTAACTGGTTGGTTTTTCTATTGCGTTTTACTTTCAGGTGCAGTTCAGTGCCACTCCTCATTTTGTAAGGGCTCTGCTGCATTCTTGTGTGTGCGAGAGTGTGTGTGTATCTTGGTTGATTTCATGAGAATCTTGATCTGAACAGGTTTATCTAGAGAGTTCCACTGGACGGGGTTTGACTGCTCTTGTATTTGTGTTGTGGCTAAATAAAGGAGAAAGAACAAAGTATTTTAAATTACACGTTTGTCTGATATATACATCATTGGAGAATTCTGTGCTGATGGGCACCATGGGACAATTGCTCCTTAGTCCTGCTGTGGGCATCTGCATTTACTTTTTTCTCAAATATTGTGGCATACTTAGCTACACTAGCTGGGTACGTAAAGAACTGCGGTGCCTCAGAATAACAGTCGAGGGAAAGAAAACGTAGGATACCTTTTGCGTGTCACTTTTACTTGCCTGGCAGCATCTGGGCAGACAGCAAAGACACCAGGGTTACTGCTAAAGAAGAGGTTAAAGCTGCACTGCACCTGAATATTCTTACGGATTTGTACTAATATTAAAAAGTCATCATCTTTGCAAATGCGGAGTCCTTTCCTGTCTAACTCGTGGAATCTTTGTCCTATAGCTCTGTAATGAAGTTTTGTACCTAACAGTCTGGTTTAGCTCACCTTCAGTGCATTAGCACAGAATCTACCTGAGGTCTCTGACTGAGCCTGTATTTGTCAGTGAGTGGTAATTCACTTTTTTTTTTTTTAAGTAGCAACCTGACAGGTTTACACATAGATACGGTCCATCCTACCTGCAAATCTCTACCTGCAGAACATCAACAACTCCTCCTGGAAGTACCTTGCTTCTTTCCTGTGCATTGGAATTTATAGGACACTTGTGTCGGTAAACGGCACATCCTTGTCTGGATTTAGCTCTGCCAGAATAGCAGAAAGAGCTTGGCCCTGTGGGAGACGAGAGCTTTGTTTAAAGAGGGGCTCTCGGGCCAATTAAGGAGTGGCATTGATGAGAGGCTTTCTCGGAAGACGGATTGCCGTGAGGCTGGAAAGAGTGGGAGGGCATTCAAGTGCATAACCTTGTTTTACCTTCTTCCCTAGGCTGTAGGAGACCACTGCTAGAAATGAAATGCGAAACACTGTGGGAGCTAGAAATACATAGGTGGTGTTGAGGAGACATTATACAGCACAGTATTTCATGTAGAAACATGAAATGAGGCTGTAAAATTCCAAATCCAGTTTCCTTTTCACAGTGCGCAGTCTCCTGTTTAATTATGTTCTGCTTTGTCCCTAATAGGTTTTTATACCAAATTAACAGCTCCTACCTAGAAGATTGCTATAGTGCATGCAACTATTCTTTAGATCTTTTAATAAATGGCAATGCTTCTCAGCCTTTTAATGGTTATTTCATTGACATTCAAATGACTTTGCCGGCCTCTAAATAGCTGGCTCTTTTGTGTAGAAAGACCCCTATAATTATTTTTGTCCCACTGTCCTACTCTTGAATGGACTTCAGAAGCAGAGAGTGCAATAAAAGTTTAGCTGCTGGTGTTTGTCTCTATATCCACCGTCTTCTCTTTCCATTACCAATGGCAAAGGCATTATTGAAAAGCACTAGTTTTATTCAACCTTTGCAGTAAATCTATATTAATTTTCAGAGACTCAAAATCTTGTGATTGTTATGGTAGAAAAAGATGAACGGATTCTAGGAACTCACAAAAAACTAGTCATTCAAATGGGAAAAGCATGGGCCAGAAGCTGAAGCACCAGGGTTGGAAGTCCAGGGCTGTATTACTACTTGTGCTGCTTAAGTAAGCAAATCATGCTTGGCAATCACTTAATCCATATCTGTTTTGTTAGCTGTGAAAAGGGGATAGCGGTGCTTGTTCTCCTTTCAACAAGAGGCAGCGGTAGCTGGAAATTTTCTATATGAATGACAAATGCTGCTGTTTCTCAAAAATTACAGTTCTGAGATATTCTGATATTTTTCTTTCCTATAGGATGCTAGGTTTCTAAACACAAACTGAAAAAGGCAAAATAAGCTTGCTTCTATAGACAACAGATACCTCCTGACCCCAGACTATTTACTTGTTTACCCTATTGCAAAAGAGCAATTCAGGAGCACAAGCTTAACCCGAGGGATGGCGGAGAATAAAGGAAATGCATATGTGACTTGATCCCATGACCCCCCAACTACCTTCAAGTGCTTTGGATGAACTGTGTCTGTCTAGAAGTCCTCAGGCTAAAGCTTTGTGTGGGATGTAAGATGATGTGGTATTTCATATAAGCTAATATTATCTTCCTTTATCAAGGAAGCTGGATTTGAACGCAGAATAAATTTAAGAGGCTGGTAAATACTGCACAAAACCAGATACAAACCTTTGGAAATCCATTCTGTGCTTTGGCGTAAAGGAACAGCTCATGAAAGTGACGTTTTTTAGCTTTTGGAAAGAAGCTGTCAGCAGTTCTTAAGACAGTTTCTGTTCGGCGCTCCTGTCTTAACACTAGTAGCATGACAGAGTTTATTAGGATCACACTGCAAACCCCATGAATCCTGGCTATTGCTCTCTTCACTCGCACATCAGCAGGCGACTCCCCAGGTGACAAGAGCCTTCCTCGGCTATTGCGTAGCTTTGGGAAGCCTGCCAGTTTTCTTCGGAGCAACAAACAAGTCCAAGTGAGCAGAGATAAACTGAAATTCTTCTTCCTGTTTTATATTGTATGTATATTCACAAGCGCTCCTTGCCAGAAACTCCCAGTTTGGATTGTAGCATACCCTACACAGAGCTGGAAGTCTGCAGTGAATAACGTGGAGGTCACGGGCTTTGCGCTGGAAGGCAACAAAAATGATTTACAAAGCCCTTTTCTGAGGCCTTACATGAAAGGTTGCAGAGAGGGGTTGTGGTACTTGTGACTCAGGATGCTAAGGCACGAATATGTCCGTGTATGAGCCAGCCTACCCAGCCTCGTAGAGCAGTGTGCGCTTTGCCTGTAACTGAACGCCTCTCTCTCCACTTGCCCAGCTTATAAATAAAAATTAGAACAGTCCCTTTATTCTGGAGCCAGAAGATGCAGGCATTGACTCATGCTTGCAATATATTAGCTTGACTGTGGTAATAAATGTTGAAATGCCAATGCCTAGGAAGATACAGATACTTGAAGGTGCCTTTTGGGAGTCCGAATTGTTCATTTGGTGAAAGCTTTTATTAAGGAAGTGCTTGGGCATTGTATGTTGTTCTCTCTTATTCCAGCTAGTCCCACGCAATTTTTTCTCAAGCAAATTCTACTAATTATTCATACAGCTTGAGGGAGTGGACCAAACTGCCTTGCTTTGACCTGTGCTGTGTGCAGCCTGCCCAAACCTTCCCAGCAGAGCAAAGTTCATAGGCAGAGGTTCTCTTCCAGCTGTTTTTACTTTTTACTTCAATGCATCATGTAACACAGCTGTATAATGCAGGAGGGGCTTACCTAAGTGCTCAAAACAGCTGAGCACTAGGGGCATTCTACCCTGCTTGTACAGCCCTTAACCACATTACATTGCTTGGACCTTTTCAGAGTCTTTTACCAGGCTGCTTTCTTCAGGAGAAGCCTCCTGGAAAGGAAGGGGGGATAGCTGGAGCCAGTTCTGCACGTTCTGCATTTCTGTTCATTGGGGCAGCCTCAGCATGGGGAGACCTCTGCAGACCTGTCACTTCTCTCTGCATTGGAAAGGTTTCTTGGAGCTGGAATTTCCAGGTGGCTTGTGTTTCTCCAAGGTAAGCTGTAAAATCTAGGCACAGACAGTAGTAACAGGTTAAACACTGATGGTATGTGTGTTTCTCTGTTTTGCGCTGCTTTCACAGAAGAAAGGATGTTGGAGTAGAAAAGTTGGTGGAACAACTCTGTGAGAGAATGGCAGAGAGCAGGAAGGAGAGCCGATGTGCAGCATCAGAAGAAAACTGAGGCTGTAAACAGATGAATGAAGAGTTGCATTGTTTGCATTGCCTGTTGCAAAGATATATCTGACTGATGTCAGATGACAAAATAAGCTGAATGCAAGTATGTAAAGGATTCAGAGTGGGGAAAGTGTTTGTAATTTTGCTCAGTAAGCCAGAATCAGATGAGCAGCATGGGAAGACTGAGGCACATAATTTAAAACCAGTAAGGTTCTGAAGCAAATGCGTATGAATGTCTTCATCGAATTTGATGGGTCAACTCACTGGCTAGGGCAGAACCAGGGCTCAGATGGACTATTGCTGGCTGTAAGAATGCATCACAGCATGATTTACTGTTTGCATTTGTACAATCTGGCCAAGTGACTGTAAGGAGGTCAAGGAATTAAAGTATGGTCTGTGCACAAAAGGGGGCTTCTGACCCAACTTAACTGAGAATTTGGTACATCGGGATAACTGATAGGAGCTCCTAGTGACAAATGGCTCAGCCTTTATCAGCAGCTACCACTTAGCTGCTGCTGCAGCCGCTTAGCTCCTGGGTTTCGGTATGGTGGTTTTGGGTATACGTTAGTCATCTACATAGGTATGAGGTCTTCTTCGCCATCAGGTGAGTAGGGCAGGTGCGTGTTAAGACTAGTAGTGGAAAACGAGCTCCCTTGGTGAAAGGGAGTAGAGAGCCCACTTCTGAGATAAGGAATATCTGGTAGAGAGAACACAGAGTTGCTAACTTGCTTTGCATTATATATCTGCTATTGATAGTGCAGATAATAACTTGGTAATACTGCTTCTTGTTACCACCAAGCCTGTCTTCTTTAACAGAGAGGCCATTTCAGAAGCTGAATTTCAATATCAAAAGACGAAATGAGAATAATTGTCGTCTGATGTTGTTCAGCAATGGTTATGTAAAAGTTTGTGGGATTGGATAGGGATATGTAGCAACGGGAACTGAAGTGTGTGCTGTAGGAACTCTTTTACATGCTGCACAGCAGGTAGAGCTATTTTTTACTTCATCAGGAAAACATCAATGTGACTGAACAATGTTCCCTGTATAATGTAGATGCCTAACTGTCTGTAGATTGCCCCTTTGAATTTCTCTGGGATTCATTGCGTCTTCTGTTAAGAGGAAATTATCAACAACAAGAGGAAATCCTGTACTAGTACTGAATAGTCCTTATTTTAAAGGTACTTCCCTTCTTGTGGGAATTGTATATAAGCAGAACAACACTCCATAAAACAGACGAATTATTTTAGAAGGAGACGGTTCAGCCTTTTATTTAAAAGGTCTGACGTTATTGTACATAAGAAAATCAATTGTTAGAGTGGATGACATTCTTCCACAAGCTGCTTGTGCTTCCCAAAGGTGGGGCAAAGTTGAAGGCATTGGTAACAGGAAGCTCGGGCTCCTTAGAGACTTTCATGTTTTCTGGAGCACGCAATGACAAAATTACTCTTTTTCTTCCCCAAAATAGCACCAGGAATAATAGGGATTAAACTTTACCCTGTTAAGAATTGGAATAGGTGGAGATGCGAATGGTGCACATACCTGTTGGGCAAAACCAAACATCCATTAAGTTGGCGTGGGCAGGGGTAAGGCGCATTAGTCAGCGGTGTGTTGTGAAGGCCATGCAGGCAGAAAGAGCAGCTCTTTTGAAGACAAACCCCTCCTTTCCATCAGGTTTCTGAATTCTGTCCCTCTGTGCTTCAGTTCCAGCTGCACAGACCTCTTCCACCCCATAAACCGGTATGGGTTGAACAAGAGGTAGGTGCAGCCCTCACCTGAAGCCGGGGGCTGAACTGCCACGTGGCCACAGCTGGGTCCCGAGATTTGGGGCACCAAGCACACTGATGGGTGTGATTATAGATCTAAAGTTAAATGGTTGTCACTTCCGCACCTGTTAAATCCGTGCCTGTTTCAAAGGAGAGGGTTCAAATCCCATGGACTGTGCCAGCCCAACCAGCCATGAAGCTGTGAGAGCCCTGAATGAGTCAGATACTCATTGAAAGAAGTTAAAGCCAAATTTGTTATGGGGCTTTAAAAATCTTGGGGTTGTTGTTGTTTTAGGCAAAGACTGTCTACTTTTTATCTCCTCTCTGGGCAGTAAGAAGGCCCCCTGCTTCTTCATGGTGCTGACAGAGGTCTGCAGGACTCTCTACACAGCCCCCTCAGGCCCGACCTCATCCTGCCAGTTAACAGACTGAAGCCTCATTTTCCGCCCCTGCAGCACAGCAACATCCCAGGCAGCTTCAGTGGCAGGGCTGGCTGAGAGCCACAGGGGCCCAAGACTGGGAATTCCCATGGTCTGCCCTCAGGGACAAAGCTGAAGGAGTGACGCGTCAGGTTTACGGGTAGAAAAATCCTTGCCTTTTTTTTTTTTTTTAACAGCATCAATATCCTCATAATGTGCTAGCCAGACAGTCTGACTTTATGCATTTTTTTTAAGCAGAGAGGGAGCAATAGTGAAATTATTCTTTAGCTTTCATTTTGGCTGTATACTTTCTAATGAAAATAAAAAAAAAAAAAAGAAAAAGGTTCAAAATCCCTTCTTATTGCCAGGTCCTCTGCTAGGAAGTGCAGCCTTCCCTCCATACTATTTTCATTGCCTTGCGTGAGACAGAAACCCAGTCTGTACCAAACAGTTGCTGAGAAAGCTGTGATTCAAGCTTTATATAATGAAATACTTTTTATATCAGAGTCTGTTGGGAAACAGCCTGCTCAGCTCAACTATCTGCATTGCATTAACTTTTATAACCCAAACCTCCCATCAGAAAGGAGATTTTTATATGATTGTATTTGACACATCTCAAACAAGGTTCCTTTAACAGCTATGTCTGACTGACTGAAAAAGGCTAGAGAAGACTTTGCCAGGGGCTAGTGCCACCTCAGATTTAATTTTTTGGCGACAGTGTCTGCCCCTCGCTCATTTGTACTGGAAGAACTGTTGCAACACTGCTGTTAATCCTATGGGACAGTGAGAGATGATGAAGATAAATTTGTATACCAAACTGGTACCCGGCATCTTGCCCCACTTTGTTCCAAGATTGCAGAAGTTGGAGAATGAAGTGTGTTCCAGGGGAGTGGGTAGGGCACAGGGGGGAAAGTTGAGACCCTTTTTATGTTGAAGCCTGACTCTAAAGAGGAGGTTTCTGTTAATAAGCTTCCTTCTCTCTATCCCCAGGGCTTTTCATTCTCAGTGCTACTACGTTTGCTCCCCCAAAGTTAAGTGATATTTGCAGTGTCCTGTGGAGGTGTAGCACTACATTCTGGGTAGGGAGTTGGGACTCATAAAGTTGAAAATCAAGTAGTTGATTGAGTTTCCTGGCTGAGGTCTTTCAAACTGGGTTGGTTTTATTTTGTTTTTTTTTTTTTTCTTCGGGACTTCTGCAGCAGTTCCTGGATGCAAAGCACAGCCGCTCCTGACTTTCTGGAAGCCACAGAGGGTGAGTACTTCTTCACATCAGACAGAGCTACTTCCCATGTCAGTTTCAGGCAGAGGAGTACCTGGAACATTTAGGAAGCCTTTTCCTAGTCTCCTACAGCACTTATGCGAACGGAAGAGAAAAAAAAAAAAAAATAATCAAGTTCCCACAGTACCCTTCAGTACCTTAACTGTAAGACTGTATTTCACACTCAAAGTCTCCTAACACATTCAACTATTTCAGCAACAACTAGACCCCTTCACTACTCCCTGATGAAAGAAAATCCAGCCAGTGGTTGGAATGAAACAGATTTCTTAGGCAAAATGAATACTCCCCTTAGGTGTGTATTTGTGTGTTTGACTTCACAACTCAACACTGTATTTTTAACACAGTCTTTTGTGTATAATATACTAGGTCTTAAATAAATTATTTGAAGGCACGGCTTCCCTTATGATGTCTCCGATCATCATGTGTACGGTTCATCAGTAGGGCTGAAGGTCTTGGATTTGCTACTTAGACACCTTCAACTGGGAGGGATGATTGGTGACATATGTAGGTTATCTTCATGTGGAGCAGATCTAGAGAAGAGTGGGTTTAAGGAGGAGAAAAGTATCCATTTGAGGAGGTCTGTGTGGGGGTGGTGGTGGGGTTTGCACAGCTGAAAGCTCTGTTGAGATGTGTGGCTCTGGGTCATGGTAAGGACATGGTGCAAGTTGGGACAATGCAGTGACAAAAATGTCTCAGAGGTGAAAATTGGCAGTTAGAGTGCAGCTTTGGGAGGAGTTAAAGGCATGAAAGGAAACTGGTTGGGACTGTGGAAAGAGGTCAGGACTGAGGAGAGACTCATGCGTGAAGGGAGAGGATATTCCTCTCAATCCTCCTCATTTGCCAGCAATGTCACGGTGTTTGCCAACCCTGTGTGACTCATCAGTAACTGGGACATGAGAGGTATCATCACCATCAGTTGGGTGGTGTTGGACCTGTATTCCAGCTGAAATTGCCTCTATTCATTAAATGAATGTAATTACCTGGATGAGAAGCTGGCAATAAAACATCCCTCCTTTTGCACAAGGTGGCTCAGAACCTGAATTGCCGCAGACACAGCTGTGCTCTTACAGTCTTGCCTGGGCACAAGCAGTACTGGAACAGATTATTTTTCCACTGACTAATTGCTTGTTTCCTTTCTGTTGCCTCTCTAATTCTACTGACTGATATCAGGAACAATCACAAATGTGGTAGCACTAAATAAACAACTAGATGCTTCAGCAAAGCATTTGTCCTCATGCAGTTGCTTCAAATGGCCAATCTGTCCCTTGGAGTGATGGCAAGAACCTCTTCAAGAAATGAACAAGGAGCCCTTACAACCTTGGGCAAGTGGTCTCCTCATGATGACGTCAGGAAGGAAAATGTAATTTGGACAGGAGGTTTGTTTAGGGATCCTTTGTAAGAAGAGAAAGACTAAATCTACTTAAAGCAGGTAGGAAAACTCTTTTCTGGAGGACATACAAAAATACGTCAGTTATGTCTGTCCATAGGGAGTATACAGAAAACACAGTACTGATTAGTGTCTCTGGAACGATTTTGGTTTATGCTCTGGCTTTCACAAGGCGGAGGAGGGAGGCTGTGAGGCAGCAGAGCGATTGCTGTATTCAGTGGTGTGGCCCATGGGAGTGAAGGAGCGCTGTTTGGGGTGGGGGTGTTGGCTGCACAATAGCGATGGAGCTGTTTGGGAAACGCTTTCATACAATTTTATGAGAGAGAGAAAATAGGTGCCTATAGAAATAACTTTTACAGCTTTCTCCATTTAAAAGAGAATGAGAGTGCAATGAGGGTGCTTTTGTTCCAGCGGAGGACTTTATAACATGTATTGTTTCCTGACATCTCTGTGGCTTTCTGCAGGTTGGGGCGCTGTGGGCTGACTCCCTTTGGTTTTCCTTCTTGACCCTCTAAAGCCAGCAGCAGTGGCTGGGCTGAGTTCTGACATGTAGGGCATAAGGGAAGGAGGATTTCCTTAAAAAAACAAACCAAACCAACAACCTCCCTGCTCTGTGCCGAGGCTTGGCATGATGGGTAATAATTAAATGTTTCACCCTGCTGTCTTCACAAGGATGATATCCCCGTTGCAGTCCAAGGGTGACGTTTCTTCCTGGGACCTGTAGGATCAAGTGTGATGTGGTCAAAACTGCAAAATAATAATTTCAGTGCCACTGAGCACTGAGAGATCCCTTACAGAAAATAATCTAGTGTCAGAAAATATCTTTCTGCTCTGGAGCTGCACTGGCATCTCTATGGAGCGAGAGCATTACACTCCTGCAAATGCCTATTCCAGATGAGAGGTTATGCTTATGCTCTGGTGAAATAGTCACACTTTGAATTAACTGTTATTAAAAAATGAGAAAATAGTACTGGGAAGCCCAGTCTGAAAAGTGAAATGCGGTGCAGACACTGAACTGTCGGAGTCCCACAGGCTCCCATACAAGCATACCTAAAAAGTAGCAGCAGTTGCGGGCATCGCTGCAATTCCTCCCTCCTGGTCCCTGAACTTCCTTCCATAATCTCAGAGATAACCCCGCCTGCTCGTCACATACAATGGATGACACGGTGTGACTGTAATGACACACATACCTCTAAGGTGTCCAGATGAGCAGAGAAGGAACAGTGTTAACAATTTTTTTCCTAACAGATGTTTCATTCTGGACAAATTGTCAAAGAAGTGAGATATGATTGAAACCATGTACGCCGCTGGTATCAAAAACAAAGCAGGTCACTTTGACTTTTAAGAGGCAGTGATGCCTTGACTAGGGATGAAAGCTGCTGGGAAAGCTGGGTTTGTGCTGGCTGGAGGGTTTGCATCAGTGATGCCTCTCATGTTGCTGAACTACTAGAAAGTAAACCCGCTCTTCTGGGAGGGAATGTTTGCCATCTACTTCCCTCTGTTGACTGAGTTGCTGAAGTACACTAAATTGGGTAAACTGAAGGCAAACCTCACAGACAATAAAGTGGGGTTGAAAGGCAGACAATAGGCCAGATTCCTGGCATTGGTGAGCTGGTGGAGCTTTGCTCAAAATATTGCAATGGCTGAGGACTGGCCCACTTTGCTCTTAGTTTAAGCAGCCCCCTTTACATAAGACCATGCTCTCAAAAAGAAAAAGACATGTCTTAATGTGTACACACTTTTGCAGGTGCTTCATCTTTTTTATGTTTAAATAATAACACCCCAACCTAAGCTTTTCTTTACATCAAACTGTCAGTCATTGCTGGTACTTGGCATAAAATCAGGGAGGAAAATGAAGCAGAACTACGGTTTTCTTGTTCCAATGCTGTTTTTAAAACAACAGCTTCGCATTAGTCACCACAGCTACCAAACGTGGGCAGCGGTTCAGGAGAGCTTTCCAAGAGTATTGCTTTCTGTCGCTGAAATGTTGGTAAACTCACACTGGCTGGAAGGCTCAGTTTCCAGTCCTTCATGGAGTGCTATGGAAGTGTAATATGCATTACTGAGAGATACCTTTATTAAACCCTAACAGCTCATTTGCACTGGAGTCAAACTGCATAGTATCTATCATCCTGTCCTGCTCTGCCTTGACCACAGAGTATACATTTCCCTCTTCTGGGCAGGGAGAAGTGGCAGCAGTGACTCATGTTTGACACTTATGTCATTTGACATGAAAACCATTTCCACTGGAGACTTGCAAGACCCTGGCTTGCAGTTTCTTTTGTTTTCTCACTACTTCTCTGGCATCCTCCTATGTGACATTGTGTTTGAAAATGCTAAAAGGGATGCTCAATCGGCATAATATCCACACGATTTATTTTCTGCTGACAGAATAGTGTTGCTCAAAGGGGCTTCAGCTCTGTATAAAGCATCCCTCAAACTTGAACAGATTTATGTTTGCACTGGTTGCCTGAGATGCACTGCAAAACAGCATGTCTGTGCCCAGAAACAGATTTCATCCGTGACAAAGGCACCTTCATGGCCTTGACACGATCCTTCCTCTGGGCCTATGGGTGCCTTTGAGGTGTCCCCTGAATTGGTTAAAACAGCACTGTAAGCTCTGCGTTACCTTTTGAGAAGTAAGCTGAAGTGCCCCATGACCTGCTGGACCCTTTGCTGCAGTTCACCCTGTGCTGAGACACTACTGTCTGGGAGAGAGCTTAGAAATACTGTGGATCTCTTTAAGAGAGTAAATCTCTTAAAGATTTTTGGCAACAAGATGTGATCATCTGCCCATATGCAGAATCTATTGGCTGGCCACCACATGGTAGTTGTCAAAAATAGCCATGGGATCTCCTGAACGTGCCAAGGAATGCTGCAGCTCTTGCTTGGTAGCCTTTGATCAGAGGTACCAGCTCATGATTTGCTTGGCTTTGTTCAACAGATATATGTTTTAGGACTCTGGTTTTAACTGTCACCAGCAGGCATCATTTGTTGTTATCTTTACTTTAGGCCTGGTCTGGTACATACAACTACCAGTGGATTTGCTCAAAGGTCAGTCATTTTTTTAACATTGGGATGAAACAGGTTCTTCCTTAATTTGGCTCCTACATGGTGCTGCGCTCACTTGGGATATCCTGCCAGAATCCTAAATAATCCTAAATGATGTGGGATCACTATTGAGCTCTGTTACTCCCAGCAGTTTCTTCCGGTTCCCTCAAATGTTTTGGGTGCCAGGCCACAGGGAGCACACCACAAACCATATATCATTAAATCAAGTGAACATAAAGGTTCTAGTATTTACATCTCTCCCCAAAAGGGTTGATAAAGAAACTTATCCTCAGGGTGGATTATAAGTAATCTTTGCAGTCATCTTCGTAGATGCCTTACTACAACCTATACAACGTGTCCTTGACTTTAGGTTTAGCGTCTAACATGATGGCAGAACTGGATAGGATGCACAGGGCTGCGGCCTGACTTTCTATTTTGAGGATAGGTTGGTTTGCCACTGGGAGTTACAGGAAAGCAGGGAAGCTCCTCCATGTGTTCCTTCTTGCTGTCAACACGAGACCAGCGTTGCCTGCATCCAGCACATGAGGGCTTGCTCTTAATACATGCCACTGCTTAGGTCCTTTGTTGAGGTGTAGAGTCTGTTATTACTTGTATGTCTTGTACCAAACCTACTATTCTGATGGCTTCATTAATAACACAACAAGGATTGATAAATTCATGAGAGCTCTGGCAAGCAGGAATGGAGGAAGGTAGCCCAACCAGAAAGTTCAGAGATTGGAGAGATGCTGCTCTTGAGTCAAGTCCCACATGGGGTCACAGGTACTTAACCAGGTAACTTTTTCTTTCTTTGTAGGAAGACAAAGACAGTATTTCCTTTGCTGACATTGCTTTTTTTCAGTGTGCAGTCAGATACGGGTACTGTTTGGGTACACGTGATGAATGAATGAAGGATTGCCATAGTTCCAGATCAAGCGCAATGTACTTTCCATTTTAGGGAAAATTATGCCATCGTATCTAGATAAAAAGAGGATGTTGTCAGAAGGGCCATACTATGCACCTTTTCTTCTTTACTCAAGTGACTAAACCTTTCCTTTTTACAATGACTCAGCTTTTCAATTATGAGATTTTAAATGACCTATTTGGAGCCTGATTCAACATTTACTGACATTGTGGAACAAATTTCTGTTGGTATTAGCGGATATTGAGGTCAGATCCTTTACTAGCCATGCAAAGATCAAATGACCTACCACACCTCTTAAGTGTTATTTTGTCCTTTTCTATAAAGTTTACAGTTAATTTTAAATTGTGGTTTTTTTTAAAGTATGGTCAAAAGACAAAGGTTTAAATCTATAACTAAACAGATTTTACTTTGAGGATGTATTTATTTGTGACTGTTATAGCACCATTAGTTTCTCTTTAGAATAATAAAAACCAAGATGTTTCAACATCAAAAATTCATTCAATATTCTCTCAGGGATGAAAACATGAATGATCAAAACCAATTAGATGCTAATGTAATACAAAATATTTGCAGCACTTACTAGTGATGTCCAGTTAAAGAATTCCATATATGTTCAGAATGTCACGGACATTTCATTATAATCCATTCTCTTTTAAGAATCCATGAAAATGGTCCAGTTTTAAATAAATTAAGTAAATCAGATTGTGATTAATGGCAAAGAAAAGGAAAGAAACTTATCCCTAAGTAATTTTGCAGGGCCACATCTGGTTTTTGAGAGGCAAAGTTAATTCTTCACAAAGTAAAACACTTCTTCAGTTTGACAACAGGTATTTGGTTCGGTGCGATTCCTTGTGTGTGACTTAAACAAATTTCCACAGGGTAAGCATTGGACTGTTTCAAGAAGCACACATGAATTGATGAGGTCCAAACACTCAAAATGATGTGTTACCTTATTATTTATGTTGTTTCATCCCCTCATGCAAATCCCAAAGAATGACCTGCATTTGCCATGAAACTCTTTTACCAGGACTTGTGAGTATTATCTTATTTTATGCTATGATGGACAAAATACATAATATGGGGTAAACCAGACATGTTTTAGAAACTGTCTGCCTTCTCACTTACATATTTTTCTCTACCATGGCCTCTGAGACCTCTTTTGCCAGAAAATATTAAGCATTTTGTAGGAAGAGGGGGATGTTCTTTCTAAGACGTTCAATAGCACTTGAGAAGTTCATGGATTCACATTCTCTTCTGACTGCTGTACCAAACGAAGCCCAGTGCCATGTGCAGGCTTACTTAGAGGATGGGTAGCTCGTAAGGGTAACTAGGGCAGTTGCCTGGAGGACTTGGGTCATGAGAGAGGCCTGGAGGTAGCATGTGAGTCATCCAAAGTGTTGGTGAGAAGACAAAGTTAGAGAAGCTTTAATTTCTGCTTTGAGTTGCCTTGAATTTAATACTATATATAGGAACAGTGTCTGTGTTTCCAGCACCTTTCCAAAGGCAGCTTAAAATCTGTCAGTGGTGGCCAGGTAATTGCAGCTGTCTGAATACAGGACATTTTCACCAGAACCGTGTACCTATCTGGCAGGGGTGGCCATTCTGCATCTTGCAGGTGGCCTCCGTTTCATGAGGAGGCTGTTTCTGTGCGGGACTGTAGACTATTTCTCCTCTTCTGCATGAAGAATCCTCCTTGCTGGTCCCCTGTCACAGGGTGTTTTTTCCTGCAGCTTTTTTGATAATTATGTGAAAATAATTTTATGATTTTGTATGGAATTGTTAATGCTCCATAGATCGTGTTACTTTAGTGGCTTCATACCCAAAGCCTATGAAGATACGTAGTTAGTGGTTTCTCCAGTTGCAGGCTGATTGCTACGCTTGCTATTGAAATTTGTGATTTCATTGTGGAGTTGTTCCTCAGATGTAGATGTAATAAAATATCTGCAGTTACTGACATGGTTACCTCTGTTGATGTGTAGCAGCCACCTCATGCAATGCAATGAACACCATGAATATTCATAGTACCACCCACATACCCACTTGCTTTTGTCTTCCTAAAGTCTGTTGCTTCATCGATGCTATTTGTCTCCATCTCCAGTCAGTTTCTCAGAAATAGCTCTCAAGATGGTAAGATTCATGAGTCTTAGCTAATTCTGAGAAAACTGTGGAGTTGTTCCAACTCTTCTTTAGGCATTTTGATATCTCAGATTCATAGTCTTCCTCTAAGACCAGCTGCTGAATAAAACTGTAACTGCTCTAGCTCCTTGCAGCTGTATTTTCAGCCAGCCCTCGTCTGGCCAAGTATAATGGACATAGTTTCATATTTCATTTCTGTTTGCTTTCTTTTAAGACCACTGTAAACATAGTGGTCATTTGAAGAACAATACTGTCTTCATAGTAATGCAAAAATGCAAAAGCATGTTTTAAGCCTTTTTCTTAATGAGATAACATGCACTGCGCAAAAGCTTTTTTGTGCTTTCAGTCAACTGTAGCTTCTACTAAAAAGCTAGTGGATAGAAAGTAAGTCATTGTTAACACCAGGATAGCGAATACATCACTGACCAGAATAAGGAGAAAGATCATGTTTTCCCGTGTTACACAAACCAAGAAAGATTAAGTTTATGGGTATAGCTATGCTGGGATTCAGTATCAGAGTATTTGTGCTTGATTTCCAATGCAGAAATCAATATACTGCTTAGAAACATGGTGTGTTTCTTTCTTAATCATTCATTTTACTTTACACTCCAGATCTATACATCATCCTATGCTGGGCATAGGACTTCCCAGCTACAAAATACATACAGAGCTCTTCAGCAAGCTAGAATACTTAGTTGATTTCTTGGTTTTGTCCTGCCTTTAAGTCTGCTGGAAAACAGTATGAGATGTGGTGGGAAAAAGGAGAGATACAGGCTACGCCAACATGCTTTATTTCCCTGGGAAGCAATTATCTTTGATTTAGAAACCTCCTGCTTTTCTCTCTTTTCCTGGAGAATCCGTAGAAGGCTACAGGTACAATAATATCTGAGTCCATGGTGGTCCTCCTGTGTTACAGGATGGGGGAAACCAGGGATCCCATTCCGGTGTAGGGAATCCCAGCGCAGGGAGGAAACTACCCCAGAACAAGAAAAATCTAATTTCTCTCGGAAAGGAGTAAAATGGAAAGATGAAAAAATCTTCCCTGTATTTTATTGGTCCAAATAAAAAGAGAGGACTTTTTCCAGTATTAAAACATAGGAAAAAATGCAGTTTTCCATACAATCTGGGACAGTGTTCCATACTTACAGTAGTAAGCAGTAGCATCTCTGGGTGACCTGTGCTAGCCAGGAGGGTTTCCATGTGGCAGCTATTCACCCTGGGCCAGTAGCTTTGAAAATATGAAGTGTGCATGGGTATACATTTCCAGTGAGTCAGAAGAGCTACTCCACTTCTGAGACCCCACATGGAGAGAGACCCTCTCCTTAGGAGAAGGACTCCTTTTTGGCTGGAGACTGCCAAGAGCAGGAGCTGGCTTGTACAGGCCAGGAAGGCATGTTTGTACATCTGTTGTGTAATACTGTGAGGAACGTCTGTTAAAACAGACCGACCCTCAAGAGTTACGCTGCTTAAAGTGGGAAGAAATAGCATAATTTGGGAACATATAGGCAAGCAAACCGTACTTTTAGGGTTGACTCTGCCTTCACGCTGTTGTTTGAGTAGGGGGTGAGTGAGTAGGGTTCAGAGGGTTGGGGATCTGCTGATCTGGAGAAACAGAAGAACATTGCCTAGGGAATTTCCCTTCTTTGCCAAAAAATTCAAAGTTTCTTGCTTGCCTCTCATTTTTTGAAAGAACTGATGAGCTTCTTGAAGATGTAGCAGATAGCAGACACCACTACCAGGTGAAATCAAACACCTCTGGGCCTCGCAGTCATGGGATGTTACAGATACTAGAAGTTCGCATTGGCCTCAAAAAGTGATTAGGCATACTAATAAAAGAAAATATCCATCAGGGGTGTTAACTGTACTAAGTAATTCTTGCTCAGGCAGCTTCAGGAGTTCCTATTGGAAGCTGGAGAAGCATTGCCATGTGCCCTTACTGTTCTTACATTCATCTTTGAGCATCTGCCCACCAGCAGCGGCCGAGTACTGGGCCAAATGGGTACTTGGTCTCACCCAGTGCAGCTGCTTTTGCAAGTGAAGGTTCAAAAGATGTAGTGAGACAGACCTGAAAGACACCATTCTTGCAGTTAGGTACTTGCTTAATTCAGATGGAGACAGCAGGAGGAGTCTGGAAAAGCTTGAAAAATTGGTCAGTGTGTTGGGGAGCCCTGCTCAGAGCTCCAGGACAAACCCGCGAGTCCTGCCCGCACCCTCCCCTTCCTATCCATCTTTGGCAGAGGTCTCGGTGCAGAGGTACAGTGAAGGAAAGGAAGTGGCCGAGTGGCTTTGGAAGTCAGCCTCAGCATCACGGCAGCCAATTGGACTTCCCAAATGCCTCCTGGAGGAGACAGGGAATAAAATCTGCTTTCATACTCACAAGAAAACCCCACGGGCTAACTGGGCTTTAGTAGAAAAGGACAGGAACAGCCAACTTGGCTGCAGGAAGAATGGGGAAACATGACATGGGAAGCCTTGACCAGGAGGAACTTGCTGCACTGGGGCCAAAAGAGCCAGAGTTTGGTAGAGGACTAAGAGCCAGCTTTGCCTTGACTCTGGGGTCTGCAGAGACCTGCGCAGCCATGGTGGCCCTCCCTGCCCTCCGCACTGGCTAAGCCCAGCCGGCAGTGAGCTGGAGCCCATGTAGCTGTGCTATGGCAGCCAAGCACTTGCACTGGTGTGTCCTGGGACTCCCAGTATGGAGTTGCTTGGCTGGGGAGATCCTGTTTTCAAGCTGGCTGAGCTCAGCCAGCCCTAAGCCCAGGCCAGGGAGCTTAGGGCTGTTTGGATACATGTGCTGCAGGAGCCAGCGGATGCTTTGGGCAATGCAAAGGGCTTTGTATAGCCATGACCGCTTGCTACATCTATGAGCATTAAACATGCCTCGGCACGGAGGCCAAATGGTGCAAACCGCCCATGTCTCAGTAAACAACCATCAGTGTCCAAGCAGTGCAGCTGTGTGCAGGCTGCCTGGCAGGAGTGTGGGACTTCCCAACCCTGCCTGGGACCTGCCAGGCACAGCAGCAACTTGCACTGCCCAAAAGTGTGCCTGGCAACACTGTAAATTCTGCACATTCCAGAGCTCTGGAAAAAGATGTCTGAGTTATCAACTTCTTGGTAAAATAATTAGGTAGGGAAGATTAACATTAGGTGGCTTTTTTATTTTTAACTGTCTCCTCCTAGTCCTCCACAACTATGTAGCTTTGAAAGAAAAAAAATCTGTCTTTGACCTTGATGTGGAGAGACTGATCACCTTGGATAACCATAAAAATAATGGGAAATAATGAGGAAGAATCTCTAATTTCAACATCGTAAATTCCAGCTTGGTTTGCTGATGAGGTGTATCAAAGCTATGGAGGTGGCCTCCTGAGAGAAGGGAGATGCCTGCCTGCCTTCAAAAGGCGTCATGAATCCTTCCATAGAAAAATACTAACTTTTTTAAAGCTGGCCCAAGCATTTGATTGTTGCATAAAGCAGGAGGGTAAAAATGCACTGAAAAATAAAAAAGTAGTATAATTTCAGCAGTCAGCTCTAATATGGAGCCATCAGCTGGCCAGGACACGCAGATAACACCCAAGGCTTGATGGCCTGCTGTAAGCTGGGGAACACAGGGGCACACACCCATGTGTCGGTGTCAGTGCTGGAGAGCAGCTTGGATGGCTCCAGAGTGCAGCTCCCAGCTCGCCCTGTGACCCCCTGCACAGCACACCCCCTCCTGAGATCCCAGGGATGGGGGGTGGAACTCAAAGCAGAAGCAGGACCCCAAAATTGGCCCTTGTCCTCCCCCAGCTCAGGTGCTGCTGCCAATTTTCTGCTGCCTCCCAGTGGCAACTGGCAGTCTCCTCCTTCTATTCAGTTCCCAGGGGATGTCTTCTTTCCTTCCACCTCTTCTGCAGGCTGTGGCTGCACAGGCAGGTACCCGAGCTGACACACCAGGTTGAGTTGAGTCAGGCTCCCTCCAGCATTGACAGGGTGTCCTAGGAGCATGGCACAAGGAAAACTGAGCTGACCCTTCATGGGGATGTCTAAAGGTCTAACAGAGACTGTTAATTCAGGCGCAGGCTGTGTTTGTGAACAAGCAGCTATGCTGCTTCCAAACCTCTCCCTGGAGGCAGAAGACATGCATTTATCTGGTGCTGCTCCCAAACCAACACTTATGACAGAAATAATCTTCAATCCGGGTAACCAGTTCATGGTTCATTGAGAGCTGTTCATACACCACTGCGCTTCACCAGTTTTCTTCATCATTTGAAGATGTATTAGTGTAAAACACAGTGCAGGAAGGGCAGTCCCAACTGCTGAGTCTGGTTGCTTCTGCTGTGAGCATCACCCTCTCCTAGCCTGCTCAAAATCCAGCTGAAAAGCAGTGAGTTTTTCCTGCTCCCATCCTGGTTCAGACTCCATGGAGGGGTAGGAATCAGCTCCTAAAATCCAGACTAACAGAACAGCTAATTTTAACCTGTTTATTCATATGGCTACCTTATCCTTTAGCTTACACAATGCCTGCCCGGTGTTGTATTCTTAAGAGAATTTAGCTAAAGCAATGAATCTTGCCCAAAGAAAAAGTATGATCTTTTATGTTGCATATAGACCCCAATCCAGATTTTAGGGCAAATATAGAACATCAATCTCCACGATGCTCTAAAGCAGGGTTTCAGGATAGAGCACAGCTTGACAGGCTTTTCCAAGTAAAACTTATCGTCCGTAGTTGCCTGTTAAACAATCAGAGCTTGCCCTCTTCTGGTCACAAGCAGTTGTGCATGGGGATATTTTGTGAACTTCTGAGAACCTGTGGAAATTATTATCTAAAAGAGTCTTTGGCAAATTGTGTATTTTAAGAGTTAATATTTTTCAAATGTATTTTATTACAGTGTACTTGTTTTCCAAAGTTTGTTCAAAAGTGTGTTGCAACTATAATAGCTAAAAGAATTTTAAGTTGAAGGTCAGCTCTTTGCTTACATCACACTTGTCTGGGCTGTCTTAGATATCCTTTCATGTCCTTCATCTTCACGAGCTGCCCAGCAGCTTCCTTTTCTGCAACCCATTTGACCAAAGCCAACCCCATGCATCAGTACAGGTTGGGGGCTGACCTCCTGGAGAGCAGCTGTGCGGAAAGGGACTTGGGAGTCCTGGTGGACAACAGGATGACCATGAGCCAGCAATGTGCCCTGGTGGCCAAGAAGGCCAATGGCATCCTGGGGTGTATCAAGAAGAGTGTGACCAGCAGGTCGAGGGAGGTCATTCTCCCCCTCTACTCTGCCCTGGTGAGGCCGCATCTGGAGTACTGTGTCCAGTTCTGGGCTCCCCGGTTCAAGAAGGACAGGGAACTGCTCGAGAGGGTCCAGCAAAGGGCTACAAAGATGATTAGGGGACTGGAGCATCTTTCTTATGAGGAAAGGCTGAGGGACTTGGGGCTTTTTAGTCTAGAAAAAAGAAGACTGAGGGGGGATCTTATCAATACTTATAAATACTTAAGGGGAGGGTGCCAGGTAGATGAGAATAGCCTTTTTCCAGTGGTGCCCAGTGATAGGACTAGAGGTAACGGGCACAAACTGGAGCACAGGAAGTTCCATCTTAACATGAGGAGGAACTTCTTTACTTTGAGGGTGGCAGAGCACTGGCACAGGCTGCCCAGAGAGGTTGTGGAGTCTCCCATACTGGAGACATTCAAAACCCGCCTGGACGCCGTCCTGTGCAAAGTGCTGTAGGTGTCCCTGCTGTGGCAGGGGGGTTGGACTAGATGATCTCCAGAGGTCCCTTCCAACCCTGACGATACTGTGATACTGTAACCTGTTACAGTTGGAAGACATTTTCCAGCAGCTATTTACTGCCACCCAAATGAAGGGGAACACAGCCTCACATTGTAAACTTGAAAAAGGTGAATGTTTCCCTAAGTAAATTATCCATTATATGCATTCCTATTGTCTTTGTGGGCATTTGAATAGAAAAAGGAACCTCCGTTAATTTCCCCAGAGGTAAAGTTAAAGCTCAGATGCTATCAGAGCGTCAGTATAACACTGAATTTAGGAATGGCTAAAGCCCAGACATTTTATTGTATGCTGGAGAACCTCCTAATCCATGGGGAGCACATAGCACACACTGGTTTCTGCTGCTCACAGACCTATAGGTTACATTTACATCTATACTGTAGGCTGGATTTTAGGCTACTCTGTCTTGTGCCCTACTTCCAAGTATTTGGGTGGGGGGTGGAGAAATAGTTCAGTGTTTTTCAAGGGAGACAGCCTCAAGGGTGACCATCCTCTTGCCTCTGCTGGGAGATTAAGTCTACTTTTCGAATGTGAGAGTTGTTTCATGGTTCATTTAGCCCCTGATGCGCTGGTGGCTTTTGATGCTAGGTTTTGTTGCTCTTCCCTACACTTCCAACGTTGCAGTTATCATATACTTGGTCTTTCTTCTAAGCTGGCTTCTATGTATTATCTGTTGCTTTCTAGATGTGTTTGAAGGTTCAGTAATGCAGACCGTCTCATATTCATAAGAGTTTCTGGTGGTGGTGTTGCAGTAGTTGTAATTATGGCTACTCCTTGTTCCACACAAAAATATCAGCCCTTTTTGGTTTTACAGCTATCCGTGGTTGTGCCACTCATGTTACAGTGGAGTTAAACCTGAAAATGCCTGGAGTCAGTCTTCAGATTTCAGAGCAACCATCTACCTTATACAAAGACCTAGTGTGTATTGTGCAGCAGATTGAATGGGTATCCTTCAGAGAAAATCCTTGCAATCCCTGGTGTGTTTAGATTCGATCCCCGTTATTAAGACTGACCACTGCATGGCACTATTGCGCCAGCATCACTGCAGCACAAGCCCTGAGGCATGGGAAAGGCTGTCTGAAATTACCTGCCTCAAAATATCCCTTCTGCTGAGTGTACGACTGCCTCCTTCCATGGCTGAAAGATGCTCAGATGGGGCATGTGCTGCAAGGTGGAAGTAGGGCCTGCCTCTCCCCGTGCAGTCCTCTCTTCTCTCCACCAAAAACCTCATGGGGGGGTTTGATTTGACATGATGGGATCCGACATTAGTTGCATGAGAAAGAAGGCATTCACACTGCCTTAAATGTAGGTCTTAAACCATTCCTTCTCCTTCTAGGAGACAAGAGAGAAGTACTTCTCTCTTCTGTATGGGGTTGGGAGTAAAGCTCTTTCCTACGCCAGTCGCAGCACCTGTCCCTCTGACAGGACTGCTGAAAGGCAGACAGGTAGACAACTTTGTGAGTGTGTGTGGCACATTGCTGTACATCAGTGAGGTGTTGGGGGATTTTTGGAGTGAAGGAGCAGACAGACATTGCTATTTGGCTATAGAAGGGTCAGGTGAAAAAAAATTCCACATGACAAGAAGCGTGATAACAAAGGGAAAAAAAAAGGCACTGCTTTCAAGTTCTGGATCAGTGATGGGTTTAAACCCTGCACCCAAGCCTCCTGACTTTGGAAATGTTTGACTTGGTTTGAACATAAATTTCGTGGCTTCAGTAGGGCCACATGAAGCATGGCAGGTTTGAATCGTTCCTGTTTGATTACTCAGGCAGTGTCTTTGTGGCAGCCTTGCCATAACTGACAGGTTAGCTAACAGGAATCTGAGCCCTACCCACCCTCGGAGGTAGTCCTGGGACTGGCGGAGGCCACAGGTCAGAAGGACCTTTCTTGGTCTGCCGCACAGCTCTGCCTTGCTGCTGAGCCATCATATACCTCAGCGGGAGGAGGGAGCATCTGCGTGGTGCAATGCTGGCGCTCCAGGCTCCCTCCTGTCCTGCGGGAGGTCTCAGGCAGCCTACGGAAAATGCTCTGCATTGCAGCATCAGCTGCTCACAGCATGTGAGTTAATCAAAGCAGCGGCCTAGTTTTTTAATCAAAAAGTCCGGACCACTCCGCTTGCCGCTGAATTAAAAAATGAACTGAGATATTTCAAGTAGCCAGAATGGTAATACTTTAAAAATGGATGCTTTGAATATTTTATTACTTTTCAAGGAGATCTTTAATCTTTAACTCCACATGAGAGACCCATGGCACAAATACACTTTTGCCAGCACAAGCAGGGAGGAGCCAGGAAGGCAGCACTAAAGCGAAATATAAGGAAGTAATTTGAGGAGCAGTATAAGGAAATGGCCATGGTGTAGCTCTCCAGATATTTCTTTTTGCTATTATAGATTAAATATGCAGTGTATTTGCAAACAGGCTTTCAAAATATAGCTATACTGCAATGAAATGAACTCTAGACCCACAACCGTTAAAAGATCCAAGTGAACAGGAGCAGAGCATGGGTTCTGACATGGATCTACAGCGCTCACACTGTTTTGTTCTTCATTCATGTCCCTGGTGCAGTCTTGGTACCCGTGCAGAAGCATTTCCCAGGCGATGCCCAGGTCTGTGCCGGGGTGAACGTGTGCCAGGGACCATCCCAACTGTCACTTTGGATGTGGACACCCTCGTTTGTGGGGGAGGAGAGTTTAGCCCCATGGAGGGAAGGCTGGCTGCCCTGCTTGGCCTCAGCATCAGAGCTTCATCCTTGGCCTGTTCTCTGAGCAAGCGTAGCCAGCAGGACAAACAGAAAAAGGGCCTGAAGCACAACCAGAGCTTAAGTCAATGGACAGGGAAGACTGTAAGTGGCTTGCTATTGGGAAACGAAACCAAAATCCACGAGCCCTCAAACCAAGATCCTGGACCTCAAATTGAAATATAAGCTTGACCGATTGACCTTTTTTACTGGGGCTTAAACCAATATACAAACTTTGAAGGCTTGGCGACGTTGAAACTCATGACATCCAGATTCAAAGTTTGCTATTTGGCTTCTCTGCCAGGTAATTTTGCCAGAAAGACAAGGAATTTAGGCAAGGAAACCCAGCTGCCATAACAAGTTGAAGTACTCCTCTCATTCTGTGGTGCAGAGCTCATTGCAGACGGAGCTGAGTTTGCAGACTTGTGTCTGGATCAGCTTCTGCTGCTTTTTGACTGCAGGCCAAGCCTTCCAGGGCCACAACTTGGCTCAGGCTGCATGGGTCAGAAACTGACTGTTGTAGATCTGGAGCTTTTGGCCCACCTCTCTGAAAGAGCAAGTAAACGATGCCGCTGT
This sequence comes from Pluvialis apricaria, assembly GCA_017639485.1. Taxonomy (NCBI): domain Eukaryota; kingdom Metazoa; phylum Chordata; class Aves; order Charadriiformes; family Charadriidae; genus Pluvialis; species Pluvialis apricaria. Next base: position 137,923,911 of record CM030008.1, on the reverse strand, counting down.
CATGACTTTAAATCAGAAAACTAATCCTAGAGGTAATTTTCCATCACCTGTCCAGTTGTAAATGGGGTCTGATCTGATTTTATGTCTCAGCTCTGCAGCTCAGCATATTCCCTAGTGATTTCATTTTTCAATAAATCCTGTAAAAGGGTCCCTCTTGCCCTGAAAATCAGTGTGTTAACAGCCAGAATCTTGCTGCAGCTATTCACGGATGTACCCAGAGTTACATTATTCACTTTTCTTTCCCCAAATTCCTTTTTTTTCCCCAATACTGAGTCAGGATTAAGGGGTACATGTGCACGTGTGTGTAGCTAGTTCTCTTTTTTAAGAAACTCAGTGCTAGAGGTCACATTTATAGGCTCCGTTTATGAGGTAATCTTTAAAAACAACCAGCCTCAGCAATGGAAAATGCATAGCAGGGATTAGTCCTGTATTAGTGGAGAAATAGGCCTGGTTTATTAATAGGTCTTATTTAAGTCTCATTTCCATCCTTTTAGGACTATGTTAGGTTTTCACCTCACATGGGCACATGTCAGAGAAGTAATGGAGCAAGAGAAGAGACAAGCCCTTTTTCAGTTCACAGAACCCCAATTCTTTATTAATCACAGCTTGCTCACAATGACATACAGGAAAATAGCACTAATGAAGAGTAGAATATGCAGGCAGCAACCTCCAGGGGGTAGGGAAAACTTCAAAACTGCAGCTATTTTGGGGACGATGTGTTAGGTTTAGTGATACTGTACTTGGCACAAGCACCCTGTCTAGTCATTCCTCCTGCTTCAGCCCTCTTAGTCCTAGATGTCTGTCACTAGGTAGGGTTGGCTAACACTGAAGAGTAAAGGTCATGACAAATGGAAGTCAGCAGTGTCAAAAAAAATGGTAACAACTGGCTCATGGGTTCCAGGTGAAATATTCGGTAGCCTCTTAGTACTATTACACATGGAATGTGGTAGCATCAGATTAGTATCATAGATCATGGCATCTACAGATAAAGCCACTTGATGCTTTTAGTTGCTCCATCAATAAATTTTCAAGTGGTGAATTAAGCTCACTTTACACTTAGCATTTGTATGGCTGTTTGGCATCATCCAGAATTTGTCATAGCTTGATGGTTACAATGTGCCTCTTAAATTTGCCTCAAACTGATCCCACTTGCTTTTGTCCTGTTGCACAGCTGTATTTGTTGCCTCTCACCTCAAAAACCAGAAGCAACAAGTACTGCATGTGGCAACTCAACCTCAATTATATAGCACACTACAGAGTCCTGTAGCGTGAGTTGCATTTGAAGAAACTATGTTTTAAGAGCCTTTTGTCTTGGACAGCTGAACGTGAAGTCACGATACTTGTGATCTAGTCACTGGTTCAACAAAGCTTATTGATGGCAAAGCAGTCTAGGTTATTAGGCAATGACTGGTCTCTAGCACCATAGAACTACTACTGACCTCGTGGTGGGTTGGAATGAAAGTCGCAGGGAATGGAATTAGACGTGAGGTGCTTCAAATGAACAGACCCAGCAAATTCAACCGAGTGGAAATAGACAACATCAGAAGCCTGTTACAGGACATGTAAGATTATGAAATAACTTGCATAATGCAATACTTGTATTTTTTAACAAAAATGTAAGTATTTACAAAATAAGATCCAAGTTTTTTAAACATCAAGCAAATCATTCTGCAAAGAGACCGCATTGTTTTTGTTTTTAGTTTTGTTTCTTTTTTAAAGTTTTTTATTGAGTTCTTGATTTTTTTTTTTAAACCATGTCATACATTTCCCATACTGATATCGCATGATCCATAATAATATAGGCAGGGGGAGTTTACTAATGGTGGGGATGGGTCACATCCACCATTGCTGTTTTCAGCCAGACAGTTCCACCTGGAGCTCCTTGTTTCTACGGACCTCTGCAGCATGCCTCTCCTGGAAAACATCAAGAAGGGAAAAATCAAACCTCTCATTCCACCTGCCCAGGGAGCCTCCTTACAATAACCCATTTAGGTTGTGCATTTGATGCATGTGCAAAACTTGTTTCATGGCACAGCCACCTTTAAAGGATACAACTCAGGAGAGGTATCATCCACCAGACCAGCCTGAGGCATGTTCAAGGCTTACATTCTACTTATGCTCTGGAGCTCAGTCTTTTATCTGATATGGCCTTACAATCCTCAGCACCCCACAGAGTTTCAATTTAAAGGCCCACACAGAGAGGTGCTGCTTGCAGCATAAAGTGTGCCACATGTTCACATTTGCCCTTTGAATTCCTAGATGTTAAACTAAATATGGGGAAAGATGAGTGGGCTTGAATTGCTTGTACGCTGTATGCAGAAGTGTTAGTTACTGTGTTAGTTATAGCATTTAGGAACCATAAATAAAGGTCCAAGAATTTATTTCCACCAAGACAGGTCAATCTGAACATCTCAAACACCGCCTCAGACTGAACGATGAAGCTAGCTGTCCTCTCCGTTCTTTCTCTGGGACGCAGTTACCAAAAGTCAATGCTAGACCCTTCTGTCCACTTTCAGCCATGCTCTCTTCCCTTTTACAAAAGCACTCATAATTAATTTAGACTTATTTGAGCCATTGTATATTCAGATACTTCTGTGGAAATGGGCCTGTGGTTAGGAACAACAGCTGTCAAATTAATTTAGAAATGTTCTACTTGGGTTGTTTATGAAACTATTATTTTTGGCAGCTTCTGGGTTTTAGGGTTTTTGGTTTATGCCTCTCTCCTTTCAGCTGTCAAACTATCAGACTTTTACCTCTTGTGTCTAGTCACTGAAAAAAACCCTGTACAACCACATGACAAGCACAAGGTGACTAGACAAGCTAACATCCATTCCTAGCTAATTTCAGTTTAAGGCACTCCCTAGGTACTTCCACGCACTAGAGGGCCCTTTATAGTCAAAAATTCACTGAAGTCAACAGTTGTCTTTTTACTGTCTGAGTTGGACTGTGGATCACAGGCCAAGTCAGCTTATTGCATCAACTGACTCTGTAAATCACAGTTTCTTAGAAGATCCCTAATTCTGAATGCTGGATTTTATATGGGACTTGTTCCTCGCTCCTGTTAACTGCAGTGTACAGAAGTTATCTTTGATTGTAGGAAATTCTAGACACCAAAACCTTGGGGCATTCACAGTTTTGTGTAACTTTTGAAGATTTGGACCCAGATTTCACTTCTTTTCCTGCATATTCAGGGTTCACTTTTGTGTTGGCAAAACTGTACAGTCATGCACTTTTTATTTACTGGTCTGTACAGATGTTCCCAAATGAGTTACTGTCATCTCTGTTCAGAAGCCTTCTTTGGAAGTTCCATGATATTGCTGTGGAAATGGGGCTTAACAGTCTGTTAATATTAACCTAGGACAGAGAGATGCTTCAGCTGTCCTTCCCATTTCCTTGTGGACTTCAAGGATAGCTGATTGGCTTTCCCCTTTGTTTTCATAAGTTTTGGGATATGTGCCTGAAAACTAATCTAATGCAAAAATGTCAAGTTATCTGGGTACAGTTCTTAAGCTCAAGAATTATCCCATTTGCGTAGTCACTTGCAACATCATCCCTTGGTTTCTGTTGTTTCTTTCCTGCTCTCTGAGACTTTTGTCTCCATCAAAGAACCAGAGGGGCTTATGGCGAAGACTTCAGTGAAAACCTCTGAGAGCTGTTTTCTTTCTGTTAGTCATTTTACTAACATATTAGAAAGTTCATCATTGGGAGAAACAAGTGATCACTCATAGAGAACTAATTATTTTTTTCTTAACATTTCTAGATCTTTATTCACGTTTCCCTCTTTTGGTTGGCAGGGTTGTTTTGGAGAGGGTCACACTTGATCCTGCATGGTGGGGTTTGTGATTTACCTGTTTCCTCTGGCTGTACTGAAGATCTCCAAAAGAAAATTTACTCTCTTTTAGCTGCAAGACTTATGGAAGGACAGGCCCCTTTTGATGTATAGGAAAGATTTTATTCCCATGTTTTTTCAACCTTCTCCTCTGAGAAACCAAGAACTACAGACACAGGACAATTGTTTGATTTGATCAATGACTTTTCTTAAAAGCCAGAATCTAAACACGAGTGAGCTTTCATTCGTTCACAGCACTTCTTAAAAGCTAGAAAATCAACCTTTCTCTGGATGCAGTCCAGCAAAGGGCCATGAGGATTAAGGAACTGGAGCATCTTTCAGTCTCTCCAATGAGGAAAGGCTGAGAGAGCTGGGACTGTTCAGCCTGGAGAAGAGAAGGCACAGGGGGATCTCATCAATGTGTATAAATTCCTGAATAGAGGGTACAAAAAGCCAAGCTCTTTTCAGTGGTGCTCAGTGACAGGACCAGAGGCAATGGGCACACACTGAAACAAACAAGGTTCCCTCTGAACGTCAGGAAACACTTTTTCACAGTGAGGGTGACTGAGCACCGACACAGGTTGCCCAGGCAGGCTGTGGAGTCTCTATCCTTGGAGATATTCATCAGCGGCCTGGACACAGTCCTGGGGAGCTGGCTCTGGGTGGCCCTACTTGAGCAGGGTATTGGACCAGATGATCTCCAGAGGCTTCTTCCAACCTCCACCATGCTGTGATTGAGTGATTATAGAGGTTCGGTCTTTTTCAAAAGTGAGTGGTGGTTTAGATAGCCATCGGGAGCTCTGACTTAAAAATTGCTCAAGTGTAGCACCTGAGATAAGAGCTACCAACCACATCTCTTCAAAATATTGATTAGATTTTCCTCTCTAGTCTAAGGTGAGGAGTGATGGTGTGGTTACCTTTTCTTGGAGACGTTCAATAAGAGCAGCTAAATTAGCTTCACGGTTTTCTTTGATCTGTTCCATTTTCAGTATCAGCTTTTCCTCTGCCATTTTGCTGAAGTTATTATTCTCCTCCAAAGCCTTTTGAAGCACTTCTCGCTCATGTTCTCTCTTCTCTGCCAGATGTTTCAGCACCTGGGCCTCCTGGGACTGGAAACAGAGAGACACGCGGCTCAAATGAAATGTTCATGTAGAGCAAAAGAAAAACCCCATAGGGCAATAGTTCACTAAGTTTGGAAATTGCATGAAGTTTGTTGCTTTGTTGTTACATGCATTGTTTGGAAAGATCACTTCTGTGTATAAACCAGATGATTAGCTTCAATAACGGGGGCTTAGAGGCACTGGCTAAATGTGGGGTACACGCTCTAGGCAGCAGCAGAGAAGTGTCTGAAACACTTCTGTTAACGAGAAATGCTGTCATGTGTTACTGTCCCGGGTTGTCTGGGTTACTGCAGTGGTTGCTCAACCTCTGACAGCTGCAGCCTTATAGCTATGAGCACTTTATTTGTAGAGGTATGGGATTTGGGTCTGAAGGTATGTACAATGTTAAGAAGGAGGTTGCTGACACAGGAGAGGTGCATTTTACACCTTGGTTTGACTAACCATTAACGTGCTTGAATAGTTAATAGCAGGCTTTGAAGCTTACTGTTGTGAAAGGCAGACAGAATCAATCCAGACAATATTTTCCCCCCATTATACTTATGTGTGGCTTCATCTCACCGATTAGTAAGGGAGAAAAAGGGTTTATTCTATAGAAAATAGCAAAAAAGCTATTTAAGTTAAAAATTCAAATTTTGCAAGGAAGATTAAAACTGCAGGTAGGAATTAAGTGGATGCAGCCTATGTGCAATACTGTGTTATTTTTCTTTGTAAACTTATTGCTCAGAAGCATAAGCTTTGTTATTTATTTTAAATCAAATTGCTAACATGAAACCATTAATCCTAGGAGAGAAGCCAAAGAACTTGCAGCATTGGGCCCATCCTCCAGGCAAGTCTAGTTGAAAAGACAATATGTTTCAGAGGGGTTATTTGGAAAAGATAAACAACATTGTACTCTCTTGGATAAAATAAATTAGAGGGAGCACAAGAAGCAAACAGAAAACAGAGAATGAAATATGGCTCCGGGAAGCTAAGTGTGTATTTCATTGCAGATCACAATGCACTGTTGCCATTGTTATCTGCAAAAATGAATTAGTTCAAGGCCTAAATTAAAGGCTTCAACCAATGATTACAATTAGTGGTAATGAATGCTATTAAATTCTACCATGTGGCTTTAAATGGAGTGAAAAAGGCTGCATTTCTTTCACATGAGTGAGATCCAACTAGGAGGAGAAAACAAGTATTTTAACGAAGGTAAGATACACATAAAGCCAAATGCACTGACGAGGCAAATTAAGCAGATTCTAGAAGAGGCTGCAAAAGCCAGGCAGCAAGGCACTCAGCTAAAACATATCTGTCTTTGCGAGGCTGCAATGGCTTGCTTGAGATCAGAGGTAAAAGCTACTTTCATCCATCTTGGCCACTTCATGTACTTGCTTTCACCTCTGGCCCGGTTGCAGTTAAGGGCTCATTTCTCAAACTCTGCTCCCTGGAGCACTTGCTGATGGGAAGGGTCTAATTAAGTGGTTGGTACCTTACAAAGACTCCTCCTGGCTCTTACTGCCATTATAGCACATGCTGAACGGATAGTAATAGAGCACGCATTTTTCAGGTCTCTGACTCAGAGAAAATAACTGTTGCGCAGGCCAAAAGATATTGCAAATGGGAACAAAAAGTCCTCAGACAGGTGTGGCCAAAAGCAGAGGGAGTTCCACTAGTGGAGAATGGAAGGAGAACGAGCCAAAGGGAAAGGGAGGGGGGCAGAAAAGGAGTTTTGTAGACTAAATGAGTAAGTTTAACAAAAACATCAATAATTTTAATAATTATATAATAAAAATATGTTATTTTGAAACAAAATATTTGATTTCAGATATTTAGCATTTAACGTTTATTTAACTGTGGGCTATTTCAAAATGTAAAAATGTTATTTTGAAAGATTTGGTACAATGTAAAACTGAAATAATCAAACATCTTCTTCTTGCTTTACCATTTTTGAACCAACTTGAGTGGCTTAGTTTGACCACTGCTTGTGAAGTTATTCTGCATTTTCTGTTTAATTTCGTATTCAACGGCAACCTTTCACGGACTTTTGGAAAAGTTATCATCATTAAATTTTGATTGCTGATATTAAGTTTGTGAACCCTTTGCTTCAGTGATCTAAAAGTGACTTTGATAATCTAAGAATGTATTTCCATTTCTGTTGGAAGTTTGAATAGAAAAGATACTATGATGCTAATTGTAATATCCTTTCCCATGAAACGTTTACGAAGTGATTGTTAATTTGATAGGCTAACATTTCGTGGTGTTTAAATACGTATATATAATGTGTTATAAAATCAAGCACTTTCAGATTTGGAAAACAGACATTTCCAAGGACAAATCCAGGGCCCATGGAGATGCGATAATAAAAAGTAAGATTTGGACTGTGCCTATAAGCAGCATTTTTAAAAAGAACATTGGCTTTCAATGGGAGGTAGGAAAATACCTTTGAGACTTTGGGGTGCTTGCCCATTTTTCAATATTTGTTTTCTTCCATTCAAACACTTTGCTTTCTGGAACTACTTCTTATCATAAATTCAGGAGAACAGTGAAAAATTAGAGTTCCGTATCAAAGTACACACAGTTCTGAAGGCTATGTTGGCAGACAACGTATTCAAAAGTAATTTGTCCACTAATGCATGATAATGAAGAAGATCCTTATACTCTAATTCAGTATTTACGGGATGCAAATTGGGTTGGCACCGGTAAGAGTCTGAATGAAAGCTAAACCAGGCCTCAGGAACTGACTGCACACCCCTAATGCTATTTTCCTTTACAATACGCATTAAAAGGCATTTATTTTCCTCCCTCAAAATGTTCAAGGTACCCAGGATTGGTTCAAAATAAAGGGACCCCCCTCCCCGCCACAAAACATCCACGGGGTAGATATTTGGGTAATGCTGTTGTATCCCAGCTGGGAGTCTGCCTGTTTCCCTGGTGTTCAAACCATTTTTTAAATCCTCGTATGACAATTTTGGAAGGCAGTTGGTATGTTTTTCTACTGGATTGTCAAACTATTTTCTGTTTCCAACACATTTGGCAAAAGAACTTGGCCACCCTCTCTGTTCAAAGCCTACTACACATCCAGAAATGACTAAATAAATGACCCCAGATACCTAGTGGGGTTGGGATTAATAGACTCCCTTTGTTGTTTGTGTTGGCTTTTAAGTGCTGTGTTTGGATTCCCGTGGTCTTGATACAGGATTCCAGCATACGTAGGAAGTTTTTATTCCAAGTTTATTTTCAACATTGTGTTGTTTGAAGTGCTGGAAAGGATATTCTCAAGTCCAGTGCTTCTTGTACAGCTATTGTGAGAAAATGAGTAAAAAAGGCAGGAAATAGGGTGAAAGATAAAGAGGATTAATAAGGAGGGAAAAGTACGGAATGGTGGAGAAAGGAGAAAACAATACTCAAGGGGGAATATCCAGAAGACTTCTTAAATATAACAAGGCATAATCAGTGCAGCTACAGCTGCACCCTCTAATGCTAGGTGTGGAGGAATAAAAATGTTGCAAAACATTCCCGGTACAGATACCTTTGCTCCTACAAATGTACTACGGTGCCAAAAAGATGGGTAATGCAGGCAAACTCCTATGATATTCATGTCATATTTCTAAAGGATCATTTGCAGCCCCAGTTTTCAGAGATGAGTGCTTCAAAAGGAAATATATATCTCATAGTTAGCTGGCCAGAGATAGATGCAGACAACTAAACACACACTTTAGGAGCAAAATTATTTATGGAAACTGGCTTTGGAGATACATATATTTTTAATTATTACTCACTGGAAGAAAATTCTGCTTATCTGAGTAACAGGTGCTTTATTTTCTCACATTTATCTATTTTTCTTTGACACGTACATCCAAATATTGAAGTAATTTATGCAGAGATAAAATTAAAGGATTACTTTTAAGCAAGAAATTGGCTCAGACAACTACTTTTAAACTGGGAATTTCAGCCTGTATGCATTCACCCGATGATCTTAGTTACTTGGATGTATGAGGCACACTACCAGTCATGAGAGCTCCACTTTCATAATACAGTCATTCACTGGCTGGATTTTTTAAAATTAAATTGTTCAGCAGAAGCCTCATTAACCTCGGTATTCTTCAGTGTATTGTGTATTTTAGAGATACTATTAACAGAGCAGAACACAAAGACAGGATTAAAGGCTCCTACTGCAATGTAAATGCCAAGGTGAAGCCCAGGTATTAATCAGAAAGAAATGGCAAGTTGAAGTAGTGATGTTTTCAGGGGAAGGAATTGAGGTTGGGATTTTTCCATGTGAAAGAAAAGGAATGGGCTCAAGTTGGACCTCATTCATGGCACTGGCTTCCTCAAACCTCTGCTTGGTTACATCCTATTCCTCACTGGGAATACTGGCTGTTTTGAGGACTGACTGTCCAAGGCAGTGTGCAAACACACAGAGAGAGGCAGTTCCTCTCCCAAAGCAATGACAGTCTAAAGAGACATGAAGAAGAGGGGGATGCTCCTGCTCCATGCGGTCACAGAGCAGAGGGGTGAAATGCCCATATGGCAGGAGAGCCAGAGACATCTGAGCTGTAACCGTAGGTGAAGTCCTGCTTCTACTGAAACAAGATGGTGCAAAATTTTGCTTGAATTTAGATGAGAATCCTTTTTTTTTTTTTTTTCATCCAATCTGCCAAGGGACCTTTGGGTCAGAGCTACTAAGAATGTGAAGTAGAGTAAAAAAATAAAGAGCCCATCTATGATGTGATTCAAGAAAACTCACTGTCTTATCCTCAACTGGCACAAAATTGCTGCTGTCGGGGTTGTGACCCATGGTGGTGAACAAGGCATGCTGGAGGGATGCAAGAGGTACCACCTGAGCCCTCTGTCTGATGTTCCCCTACCCGCTCGTGAGGCATTTCTTGATCTCGTACAGTTTGAGGCCTGACATTTCAAAGTGAATGAAGATCAATGGCAGTTTGTCTTCTGATTGTTCATTAGGAGCAAAGCCCACGGCAGACTGCAGAGATTTGCCAGCATCGGGATGTAGGCTGTCTCTGCTCATGACTCCACATGCTCTAAGATGGACCCTGGTGCCTAACACCAAAATCTCTCCTAGCTGGTAGCAAACATTTTCCTGTGGGGACATATCCCATAGGCTTATGCTTTTTGGATGAGGAACTGTGAAGTGGCTTGCAGTTTTGGCTATTTATCTCTTGTAAACATTAGGGGTGAAGCACAATGTATAGAAAAGCTATGGTGTAAATCAAAATGGGGCAGAAACACCTGATTCCAGTGCTGATTCCACATGTATTGCTGGGACCTTTAAATGGAAAAGCACTTCATGCTGTATCGCCTCTCTGCACAAATGCAGACGAGGGCTAACAGCAACAGAATGGGAGATCAGTAGGTAGGCAAGACAAATAGCAGTAGATGGGAGACAAATGTCTCGGGCAGTGCTTGTTCTCCCTCCCATCCTGCTTGCTTACAAATAACAGGAAACCGAGGACGGGAATAGGAACATGTTGGAAGAACAAAGGAAGCTCCACTTTTGCCAGGGAAGGTGTCATTACCTTCTCCACCCCTCCTCTCACCTGGAGTGGCAGTTTTGTAGGTCCTGCTCAATGTCTAGGAGGGAACATTTGTCCCCCAGCTCTGCTGCCTTTGCTGCTTTGCCTAAGCCTTTCCCCCCAACAGCCTGCCTGCGTACCGTGTGGTAAAGCACGGGTTGCTTTTTCAGTGCCAAAGGAGAGATGAATCAAGAGTATTAAGAAGTGCCTCTGTGCCGGCTGTGGGGCTGGCCCAAAGGGGCAGCGAGTTGGGCGCTGAAGTCCAACATGGAGTGCGACCACGATGCCAGCAGAGATGCCCAGGGCTGCCTGCCTGCTGCGGGGAGCGCAGCGAGCCTTGCCCATGCTAGGCTGCACGGGGGGCTTGTCCTGTGGCATCTCATAGTAATGATATTAAAAACTCACATAGCGATAAGTCTATATCCAACAGCATGAAAGTTAAAAAATACAGCTGTTCTCCTGCATCCTTTGTGGCACTGAGTGCTAGGGACGAGCCCGATTCAATTTCATCCCAACACAAAGCCATTAAGAGGATTTAATTACATACAATTTCTCTCTCATAATCCGGTCTCGTATAAATGTGTGTCCCTTTAGTGTTTCATTTTTATGCTAGTAAGCTGAACATGGGCAATAAAGATATATAAATTGACATATGGCTCTTGAATTCTGTACATCAAGTGTAATAGTAGCTGAACATTCAAGGCCAAAGGGTAAAAACTGATAAACGTTAAAGATTCTGTAAGAAATAAACGTCTGCTCCATACAATGTCACGGTGCTCTAATTTCTTAAGTGGGAAGGATGAAAAGATCTTTCTGATCATCCACCAAAGTGGGAAAATATAGCACACATATGCCAAGAAAATAATGGGATAATAATGACATGCTGTAAAGATGATTCTATAAAAGGAAAGGACAAATCTGTAACTAGCCCAAATGGATCTCGCTGCGGGGTCCAAAAGCCAAAAATGCTTCAGGTGAAATTCTTGGTTTGGTCTGAGGTCACAGTGACTGTCAAGAGAGGTAGAGAAAAAGGGGGAGAAAATGAAAGAGTCCTGTAAAAGCTTATAAGGGAATAAACAAGAATGCTAAACAGGAAACTGTGTGAGCAGGAGCCTGCTGAAGTGCATGTATTGCTGTAGATGTTCTCATGAGTTTGAAAATCTATTAATCAACACTGCCTAATTAACAGAGCAGAACCTAATTCCTAAACAGTGTGAAATCAATTAGTATTTTTTCTGAAAAGGCAATTCTCATCCATTAGTTATACTTGATTTTAATTAGAACTGTGCTGGAAGGACACAATCTAGAATGGTCGTGCCTGATAGCTGGTGTACATAGATTGAAAAGTATGATAACAACTGCCACGCTGGATGTCAGAAAAAGTCTGCCTGGTTTGTATAGCAGCAGAAAGCAGAAGATGCTTAGGAAAAGTGTAGACGACTATATATATACACACACACCCCTATGTGTGTGTATATATATATACACACACACACCTTCCCAGCTTTCAGCAGTCACCAGCTTACATATTTTCTGAGCCAGAGGTTGCATCCATATAATCATTTGCTACAAGGCAGGGCTCTAGCAATTTTTCCATTATCTTTTTGAATTAAATAATACTTTAATAATATCTAAATAGTCTGTGATAACAAATACAGCTTGATTAAACAATACATGAAAAGGTGATTCCCTCTCTCTGTTTTGAAATTGCTGTCTGATTATTTCATTGAGTGTTTCTTCCCCTTTGGATTGCGTGAAACAGAATATAATTGCTCCTATTCACCTTCTCGTTACCATTCATGACTTTGTAGAGTTCTATCTTATCTTCCATCTGTTGCTTCTTTCCAAGCTTAAACGTGGACTATTTAATTTATCTTGTTACGGAAGACGTTCTGTTCCTCTGAGTACTTTTTTATCCTTCTCTGCAATATACTCTTTTTCAAGCCAAAACTGAAGGCAATAGTTGAGATCTGGGAGCATCAGGGATTTTAACACCGAGGTAATGAAGTTTTCTGCTCTGTTCTTTGTTCCTGTCCCAGCAATTTCTGCTGCAATGCTAATGTGGAGGATCTTGTCTACTAAAATAACTCAGTTATATGTTCATTCAAAATGACTATAGTACCAAAGGGAAGAAATGGCAGGTGTCTGTATTGTTATCACTGATTACCAGTTTATTGCGTAATGACTTTTTCTTTAGGAAGAAATGAACAGTAATGAAATCAATGAAATGAAATCTCTGGGACATTCAATTTCCATTTCCCACTAAGTGCATGCATAATATCAGGCTTCTTAATTGCTGCCATTGCATTCTGTGTCCATATCTTTACTTGAGTACTTGTACTCGGTACAGAGGCACTTCAAAGATTGAGTCTTTGGGGCATATCGTCATTTGGGTGTATGAAAGCTCATACTTCTGGACAGGTGCTGGTGCAAATGCATATTCCTTTCACATACAGTCATGTCCTTTTACTGAAATGAATACTCTGGCAGAAGTATTTCTTTGAAAGAAGCAATAGTGCTGCTGTGTGTGCATTAGAAACAGTCTTGTGCTTGTTAGTGAGGCAGCAGACGTGGCAAATGTGGCTACACTTCAGTGTTCATCGAAAATAATTGTTCAAATTAGTGAGGTACAGAATAATCAGGTTTCACCACAAATCAAAACTGAGGGCCAGGTTTTAAGCACCTGTCAGCAATCCAGATCTACTGACTTCAATGGACTTCTCACCATACACTAGTGTAAGCACTGCATCGGTTTTCTTGGAAGCGAGACTGATCTGATCTGAGAGGAGTGAAAGGAGAATGGAGCTGCTCTTTTTGGAGCTGTTCCACATGCTATCTATGGCATATTTGCTGTCCCTGGACTTCTGTATGCATTTTTGTCCATATCTAGAAACGTTTCTGTAAATATCAGTTTTAGTATCAAATCACATTGTCTAAGAGATAAACGAAAGGCTTAGAGACATCTAAGCTTGTTTCATTTTCATTTGTTTTCATCGGTACTGGGACCCGTACTGTTCAACATCTTTGTTAGCGACATGGACAGTGGGATTGAGTGCACCCTCAGCAAGTTTGCTGGTGATACCAAGCTGTTTGGCGAGGCAGACACGCTGGAGGGGAGGGATGCCATCCAGAGGGACCTGGACAGGCTGGAGAGGTGGGCCCAAGCCAACCTCATGCAGTTCAACAAGGCCAAGTGCAAGGTCCTACATCTGGGTCGGGGCAATCCCAAGCACAAATACAGGCTCGGCGGAGAATGGCTGGAGAGCAGCCCTGTGGAGAAGGACCTGGGGGTGATGATTGATGAGAAGCTCGACATGAGCAAGCAGTGTGCGATCGCAGCCCAGAAGGTCAACCGTATCCTGGGCTGCATCCAAAGAAGTGTGGCCAGCAGGTCAAGGGAGGTGATTCTGCCCCTCTACTCCGCTCTCGTGAGACCCCACCTGGAGTACTGCATCCAGCTGTGGAGTCCCCAACATAAGAAGGACATGGACCTGCTGGAGCGTGTCCAGAGGAGAGCCACAAGGATGATCAGAGGGCTGGAGCACCTCTCCTATGAGGAGAGGCTGAGAGAGTTGGGGCTGTTCAGCCTGGAGAAGAGAAGGCTCCGGGGAGATCTTATTGCGGCCTTCCAGTACCTAAAGGGGGCCTACAGGAGAGCTGGGGAAGGACTTTTTACTAGGTCATGTAGTGATAGGACGAGGGGGAACGGCTTTAAGCTGGAAGAGGGCAGGTTTAGATTAAACATTAGGAAGAAGTTTTTCACTTTAAGGGAGGTGAGGCACTGGAACAGGTTGCCCAGAGAGGTTGTTGAAGCCCCATCCCTGGAGGTGTTCAAGGCCAGGCTGGACGTGGCCTTGGGCAACCTGGTCTAGTGAGAGGTATCCCTGCCTGTGGCAGGGGGGTTGGAACTCGATGATCTTCAAGGTCCCTTCCAACCTAAACCATTCTATGATTCTATGATTCTATGATTTTCAGATACACTCTACCAGGGACTCCATGAGCAGATGGAAGGGGTTTCTAACTCCGATTTAACTGGTGCAGGCAGATTTGGCACAAAATAACATTGATTGCCTCACTGAAGGACACAGAAAGTTCTTCTATGGCTCCTGAGGCTTCTCTGTCTTCTGTGGCTCTCCTTTTGTGCCATAGCAAAAGGAAACATAGATTAATGAGGACACTATATTACCACATCTGGAGTTTTCTGTGGCCATTGCAGCCAGCCATGACCTTCCTGAAATGGTGCAACACAGCGTCAACGCTGGGCCATTACAGAACACTGCTAATTTTCAGGCTGGCAATGGTGAGTGTCTCATTGGCTTTGCCTGTCATCCTCCAGCTTACCTGATCTGGAATTTGGCCTTTTATCTTCTCTGAACTAGGTCAGATAACCCTACAAGGCCAACTTTCAGCCCTATTGAGACTGACTGCTAGAAATGCCTCTCCTTAGTAGCTGTGCTATGCTAGTATCTTCATCCAAGCGTGTGGTGAATGATCCAGAACACTCTTTATTCAGGGCTGACATGCCTCCATACTGCATAAATACGACATTTTAGCTTCCTGAGGCAGGCCTTGTGAGTAATTTCCATGGGCACTACAAGGAGTCAAGATCCAGTAACCCAGACAGTAGCTGTTTGAATTGCACATCCGTCTCTTAAACTTAGAGACCAGAAAAATTGCACTGGTTTTCAGCAACTATTATAGATGTTCTGAATGAACCACTTACACTCACACAGTAAGTATGCATATTTGAACCCACTTGGGCCTCCCGTCCAAAACTATCTGTATTTTGTGATGCATACTTCCCAAGCATGAAAACCAGTGAGGTTTGTTTGCAAGCTGCTGAAAGAAAATAAACTCATTTGTTTCTTTAAACATGTTAATAATTTTTGTTCATGCAGGCCACTGTGAGTCAGTGATGCCAATGGAAAACATACCAATGGACAGGAAACTCGTCTGTTATTCTGTATACTAAGTCAGGTCTAATTACTAGCATTTTTTTAAAGAAAGATACCTTTCTCCTCTCCTCTGCAGCCTCCAGCTTTTTCTGGATCTCCTCAAGAGAGAGTTCTTTCTTCTTTGGAGAAGCTAAAGTTCGTGGTGCTTCCGAGACTGGAGATGGCGGCTTTAGGATCAGTTCAAAGGCCTGGCCTGAGGCACGTTTGTTGATTTGTTTCACTTCCATGTCTGCACAATAAAGTGAGAAACGGTAAGCCCTTCAACACCTCAGTGGTACCGAGGAGAGAAGCAGCACAGATGTTAGTGTAAGATCGGAAGTACAGACAAAAGATTTAGCATCTTTGCCTTGGGCATTTTAAATGCAATGGCAGATTATGGTCTGAAAACTGTTCTCAGAAGCACATTCCATTTTATCTGTAATGGCTTAATTATACCTTAATTTCATAAAGATAAAAACGTACAGCAGTTTTGGAAGCTTATTAGGGTTCTGTGTCATTTCACACCCCCTGTGAGCAGTGCCCAAGCTGATTAATTTTTTAAGCGTGCTTTCATCTTTTCTTGGTTTTCTTGGGAATTATGTCTGCTGTGAAGAGCTGTAATTTTCAAATGGGTAATAGGAAAAGTATGGCTCGGTATGAGAGGGCTAGCTTTAAGACTTCAGTTAGCTGCTATAAGGAGCGATATCCAGCATCATGGGTAATACACAGTCAGTAGGCTGAGGGACTTGGGTCTTTTTATTCTAGGGAAAAGAAGACTGAGGGGGGATCTTATTAATGCCTATAAATACTTAAAGGGACGGTGCCAGGTAGATGGGAACAGTCTTTTCTCAGTGATGCCCAGTGACAGGACTAGAGGTAACGGGCACAAACTTGAGCATAGGAAGTTTCATCTGAACATGAGGAGGAACTTTCCTTTGAGGGTGGCAGAGCACTGGAACAGGCTGCCCAGAGAGGCTGTGGAGTCTCCCTCACTGGAGACATTCAAAACCCGCCTGGACGCCATCCTGTGCAACGTGCTGTAGGTGTCCCTGCTGTGGCAGGGGGGTGGGACTTAGATGATCTCCAGAGGTCCCTTCCAACCCTGACTGTTCTGTGATTCTGTAACAGAAGATAATAGCCAAACCCAGCAAATGAATTGTTAAATCAGCAAAGCATCCACTGACTAACATTATGGATTGGGACGGTGAACTGAGTCATTTCCCAGCAGTAGCACATTATCTGGCCTGCAGGATGATTTCCAGTGAAAGTCACTCACCATCATATTTATAGATGTTCATGTTGCGAGGTTCAGGGTAAAAACAGGAGCAGATCAGAGAGAGCATGGACAGCTCCTTCATCTTTTCCTTGTAAGCTGAAACGAGAGACCTTGTTAGCATGCTTCACTTCCCCGGCGCCTCCTTAGTGAATCTCTGACTGAGGTGACTGGCTGGGGACCAGCAAATCTGCTCTATCACCCACCCGGCGATTTCTCCAGAATATTTGCTTTCAACTATTTCTTCTGAACATTGAGCCTTTATCAAATCACACATGAGATGCTCAGCACTGCAGGGACTGCTTCTGATCTCCAACATACCTCAGCCTTGACTGCAATGCAGACAGTCCTTTCTGGTTTACAGAAAGTTAATCTAGCTACCAGGAAATGTATTTAGCATTGGAAGAGTGCCATGACTCCACTCTCTCCTGGCAGGTGGAGAGAAATGAAGCTCTTACAAGTTCTCTGACGTATCCAAATGCAATTGAGAACAGCTCTGAAACGCTGCCCATGTGTTGCCATAGGCAGATGCTAAAGACATTATCTGTTACAAATGAAAATGTCATCCAGATAATTAAAAATAAAACCAGAAATGAGGATACATTTATCAAATCCTTTCTTAATGTCCTTAATATGCATAACTACTTGAAACAAAGCTTTTCCTTCCTTACTTACTGGCCAAAATGCGTTGCTTCCATACTCAGGTCTACTGTATATCAGCTGATACAATACATACCCTTGTAATTTACCTTAACGGTGTTACTGTTACTGACTTTGCAAGGCCCCAGTCATGGAGTGAGCAGGAGTTGGTCCAGAAACAGTGATACCAATACCTAAACATTATACAATATTCTGCGCTCACCCTTTCTAATTGCTATAATCTGTAAGTCAGAAAATAGTCTTGTATCTTGTTGCTTGGCAGGTCAATGACAGAGCTGAGACTACAGCCCATTCCTGGGTCCCTGGGCAATACCCTAGCCATTGCCCACACTGCAAAAAGTATGTATGTTGAGGGGGGGTTGCTTCAAAATTCATCTTGGCACACACAAATCCCTGCTACTATCAAAACCATATCTACAGAGGCAGATACACATTTGCTGCCAGCATGTGAAAACACGGCTTACAATATAACTACGGCTAAAAGTATCATAATTGACAGATTAGACCAGATTAATCCTTGATGTTACTAAAGGAAAACCAGACAGCCCTTTGATCTTCAAATTGTGAAATTGTCCAAATTATGAAATTGTCATTCAACCTTTCTCATGGATGCTGTTGTGCTTTTTGAATTTGTTTTTCCTACTCAGAAAGGCCCCTGAGGTTGATGAGGGCTTAACAGCCTTTGGATGCTGCTCAAAATGGTGGTAGTTGTATGATCCCTCAGTTCAGGAATCAACTTCTAACTGCCGGTGGATGATTAATTAATCTTATAAGTTTTGCTTGGGGGCCTCTAATAATGGACACTAAATAACTCGCCTAAAGGACATACAGCTTTTTGGAAACCATTGGTGAAAGCTGGCATCTCAGGTCAAGAGTGTATTGAAGAGTTTGCCTTCTGTGAACTGAGGTTGTCAAGGAAGCTTGGACTTGACAAGTTTTTTGGTTTGAAACATAAGTACCAACTTGCAAGGAATAACTCAAAAATCCTCTGAAGATACAAATCATGTCCAGCTGACGTCTGTTAATAGTCAAACATAGTGATGTGTTCATTTAGGCCTCCATCCACCAAAGTGTTTAACCTCATGCATAATTCTGAGAGCACAGGTGTGGTTTCCCAGGCTGTCCTTTGAGCAGGGCTTGCCCAGCCGGCTGCCCACACCACCAAAACTGCGTCCTCTTCAGCAGGGAGGCTGTGGAGCGGGCGCAGAGCAGACCCCACAGGCTGCCTGGGAGGCTGCTAAACATACAGAAATGGATGCCAGGTTGCATGTTAAAGACATGGCTATTGATGATAGAAGCTGAAAGCTCAATGCTCTTGTACAAGGCCTGCTGAATCACTGCTGTATACGCTGAAGTAGCTTTATAGAAAGAGGCATGCAATGCAGTGTCCCAGGAATCCTGCCTTTTGGGGCCTCTGTTACTGTTTTTTATCTTGGATTGACTTTGAATGTGTATTGTTTTCTAAGAGCATTTAAAACAATTAGAAAAAGGTGTTTGTTCTCCCAGCTTGTCATCTGAAAAATGTGGCTGGAGAAAGATAAGAACGTGCTCAGCTCTCTTTCCTTTCAGTACAATAACTGCACTGAAGGCACGCTGGTGAAATGATTGTCCTATTTCATTCTGGCCACTAACAGAATTAGGATGACTTTCCATGCTTTACAAGCATTACATTTTCTTTCTTCATGGTATTGATTTAGTCTCCATTTGCCCTAGAAAGTCCTTCAACCATAATTGGAACTTGGTTTGGATACTCACAGCAAGTTCTGGAGGCTGCTGCAAGCCTGGGAACCAAACAACACGTGGATGATACAGGAGAACATGGGAAGGAGTCCCACTCTGCCTTGGGTGGCCATTGGGAGAGTATGCAATGCATCCTATTCCTGATGTGTTGACAAGTACTGCTTTTCCTGTTGGAGACCTAAGGGCTGAGAGCCTCAAAGCAACGGAAGGACCTCCTCAGGCGTCCAACATCAGCCCTGTGACTCGTCACCCTTGACCAGGCAAAGAACAGCTTATTTGGCAGCACTGAGTAGGCAGGAGCCCCCTTTTGCTCAGCTGTCCTTTCCTTAAAAAACCACATTAAAAAAAAAAAAAAGGCGCCGTAATGTTAGTCCAGTTAGTGGGCTGATTAGAGTGGTTGGCCCATGCCACACAGGTTAAACAGGGAGATAACTGTGCTTTCCCAAATACCAAGGAGTTAGTGTTTTAGCCATGGAAGCCTGTTCTCTCAAAAAGAAACATTTGTCTATTAAAAAGCAGCACACTTAGGCTAGAAAGCCAACAGCACAGCATTTATGCAATTTGCACAGGGCCTCTTGTGTTAACTGAAATAGGCACAAAAATTATCTGCCTTATAGAGGAGCTTTTAAAAACCCTTGAAGACAAGCAGTGATTGCAACAAAGTTTATTTTCCAAATGTGTTTCAACTGGCTTACTAATTATATAGCTCCTTGTGCACTCATGTAGGGTACATACCACTCCATTAACTGTGCAAGTTAAATGAAGGAAAGTAAATGATGGTAATCGTAATACTACAAAAGCTTTGATAGGGAAATTGCTAGGAAAGAACAATGTTGACAAAAGACAGCAACAGAATCTTCTTAGTTAAATGCAGCAAGATTTAAATATTTAGATGCATTAAAACCTTTGAATTTGGGCAAGAGCAGAACACTGATTTTTGCCAAGGCCAGAAGGGACTTCAGTATTAGCAATTCTTGCAGTTTTGCTGTAAGTATCCTAGTATTTACAGGTCTTCTTAATTTCTGAAGCTGTGTGATTATTTCAGAACTTCTTCTATTTTTTAAAAAATAAATCATCATATTCAGAGTTGCAGAGAAAGCCTTGGAAATATTATCTAATGCCACTAAAATCTTTGACAGCTTCAGAGGAGAAAAAAATCAAATAGCTTTGAAACTCAAGAATGCATGATTTTTTTTTTTCCTGAATGAGTCCCAAATGTACCTTAATATCATTGTTTTAAGCAAATCTCACCATTTTCTCAAACTTCAGGCATTCTTTTCAGTATCTATTTTTAGGAACTGTGAAACCACTCCCTGTGTTGGATGAATATTTCCATGCTGCTTCTTTGTTGGCTTTTTACTTCCTGGTCCAGGTAAGATCTCCTGGAGGCTCTCAAGGGTGCCATTGCTACATCTGCATAAGCAAGCAGGGAAGCACATCAGGACTGGATCTCCTGAGGGAAACAATTCTAAGGACTCTATGCCCGTGCTGCATATATTTTGGGAGTCTTTTCTTTACACTAGTTTGGTCCCATGGTCTGAACAACCATTAGTGCCTGGAGCACAGCAGATGTACTATTAACGCACATCTTCCAGTTTCACTATCTATCAAGTAAATCGGTTTGTGCACTCTGAGATTGCTCTGCATGGTCGGTCAGATGGGGTGTTTTGATGATTCTCTTCAAAAGTGCTCTCCCGATCTCAAATAATAGGCTTATTCAGATACATCCCATATTCTTGCACTAACGTAAGAAATTTAGTCCACCGCCAGTCCTGTAACTCACTGGCCCATTGAGTGAAACTAATAAGAAAGAGTGCTACAGCTACTATTAGAAGTCAACAATCACTTATTTGTTGCTGGGAAAAATAGGAATATTAGGGAAAACACTGGTAAAACCAACCTGCCTGTTCTCACCTGTTATTCAATAGCTATAAGGAATTTTCTACAGCTTACATTGTAAAATGAAAATCTGTCCTGACCAGCGGGCCATGGGCAACTTGGGTCACATTTTGTTCCTTGGCAAAGCACATTTAGGACAGATTGCTGTGTCACAGCAGAAACCATTATTCATAAGCAAGACTATTTTTAACACATGAAAGCAGAGAGATAAGTGTAAATGTTACTTATAATTAACATCTGATGAAGGCAGATCTGTTGATGCCTTTTGCCTTACTGAATCCAGTCTGCATATACTAAAGTGTTACTGATTTTTGACACTTCAAGTCCCACTAGCCGATCAGTTCTTGAAGTTCTGTACACCTGGAAGGAAACAGAAACTGGCACGTTGCCCACAGTCAAAATGTGCAACTTGTAACGCAGCTCAGCCCCGTGCTCCCTTGCCAGGTGTCTGTGACACAGTCAGCTTTCTGAGACTGAACTGAAATCTCACTTTGTTTCCTGCTTTGGAAGAGACTGCAGGAGTGAGAAGTAAGATTAGGTGAAGCATGAAACGCAAGGTACGGAAGACCTACCACAGCCATCCTTTACATCGATTTCTCACGGATGTTACTGACAAAGCAGTTTGTTACAAATTTCACTTTGTTAATTCTCCCTTTGGGGTGCTAGAGTTTTTGGTTTGTCAAGACAATGCTTTAAGTCACAAAAAGCCATGTCATTTTGTGAACACCAACAGGCACACTCTGTTGGTCAGTAATTTTTTTTTTTGTAATCCATTTTAGTAGTCTGCTGCATCCTTTTCTGTTAAATGAAATGGTGTTATATGATGATAAATGTAATTGTTTCCCCATAGCTGGTAGGTATTTAAAGAAAGCTGCATGATGAGTGCTGGTAAAGTGGTGAAATAGGATTGGGACTGGTACATGGGACTCGGGGAAATAAAACTCATGATGGGGCATGAGTGATAGATATTCTGCATATCATGTAATTTTTGGCAGTCATCTGAGATATATGAGTCCAGGATTCACTTTAATTAATGCTGGTTATCTAATATTTAAGGCAGTTTGCAGCAGTCATGAAAGCTTTCTTTTTAGTCAATGGAGAGATAAGCACCGCCAGAGAGTGATTGGTCCCATTCCAAGAGAGATGTCTAAAAGAAATTAAATAGATTGTCTTAAGGCCAATGAATCTCCCTCCATTGTAAGAAAACCTGAGGATGTTTATAGGCTTATGGAGTTGCCAGTGATGGAGGGAATGAAAGCAAACCCCCTGCAGTGAACATCTTTGCCTCATCATGAGTGACATCTCATTTTGGTGGTTCACACAGGTGGGGCTTATTTTGTGACTATATCTCTGAATGCAAAACACCACTCAATAGAGTAGTTGGTGTGAGTCCATCTTGCAACCTTATGTACACGTGTGCTTTTCCAGTTTCCCCAACAAAAATAAGGTTGATTTAAATTGTACTAAGAGCTCATGGGCTCAAAAGCAAAGGCATTTGAGATGAGTTGGTTAGAATTGCTTCTTTAATGCCCTACAGTGCTCACCTGTTTCACTGCTGGGAAAGGTGGGATGAGACTCTCACTCACCTGGGGCGATTCTTTGGTGACAAAGTCTTTAAAACCACTGTCTTCATATACTGCAATGCAGTTTAATATAGAGACAAGTATAGAGTTTTGGTCATGTCCCATGCCCCTGAATTTTGTGATTTTTCTGTACCTAGACCATAGAGGAAGCAGGTACTATGAAAAGGAAACAAGAAATGGACAATGAGGAAAAGAAATTGTGAATTATTGCATTTCTTCTGTCAACAGTGTCTCTAGCGTTTCCTACCATATGTCCAGAAAATGAGAAAGAAAGAACTTGGACAGATCTAATTTAATTTTGTGGCAACTGAGAGTTTTAAAAAGTAGCTCTAGGCCTTAATTTCTGTAACCCTCATGACCGTTCTGAGGTCACTAAAGCTACCCAGGTTTGGGCAGAATTATTAGCAATTTTATTCTTTTCAACAAGAGATCATTTTAACAAACAGCTTTAAAATGGTTTGGGATGGAATCAAGCATTAGTGTCATTCACAGAAGCACACAGTGGCAGTGAAATCAGGGACCACTGTAGCATCAGTTTTTCAAAACACAAAAAAAGATGCAAGCAACAGATCTGACCCTTCAACTTCCTATCAAGACTGTGCCAAATTGTACCAATGAACGCTGTCGTCCAGTGCAAGCCCTTGCATGCCACTTGTACAGCATAGTTCAGGTGACAGCACAGGCTCTGGCTGGAAAACCCATCCCAAGGAATACATAAGCAGCTGTTTGCTTACGCAAGACTGCCCAATAATGATTTTCTTGCATCTACAGCATGTAGACACAAACACATGCAAACATACAGATTAGAGGGTGGCACAAGTCTGACTGAAAATTGCCCCTAGATTCACAGCTTAATCACTGATCATGACTATGCATTTTTGGACTAAAATGAACTACTCCAGATGCTATGTCTATGATTTTTACTTAATGTGTGTGATTGGATTCAAATGTATGTTCACCTTATTTTCTGATGCCAGAATGTAAAGATGTGAAGTCACTATTTTGTATTATTTCAATTTATGTAATTTTCACTGCTGAAGCAATGAGAAAACACATTTACTGAACCCTGACTGTTATGGTCATCTGTGACATGAGTTAATGGGACTATTTTGTTGGGCTAATGCAACTGCATTGTCAAAATAATGGAAGGGTTTTTTTGAATTTGGAAAAAAAAAAGAAGATCTTGTCATGGTTACTCTAAACAAACAGTGATACAGATGCTTTGCCATAGTCACTATTAGAGAGCCCTGGGCCAGATTGTACTGCCTGTTTACAGAGATGAAAACACACACATTTCCTTCCAGTGTGGAAGAAATACAGACCTGTGCCTGTCCAGAGCTCGTCAGGGCACTCAAGGCCCTGATAGCCTCACGACACTGCGTGCTGGTGAAAACATGGGAAGAACAGAAGCCAGACAAAAAAAGCTGTGGGCAAGCTTCTCCTCCTTCTCCAGCTCTGCAGAAACTAGTCTGTAGCAGTGGCAGAGCCAGACGCTGCACTCTCTTTTCTGAGCCAACACTTTGGAGAGCCAGTGCATCACATCAGCATGAGTAAACTCTTGGTCGTTCAATTCCAGCAGTCCTCCGGGACTGAGGGGAAGGCAACAGAGCCCAATGCTATTAAAGAGGTCTGCGGCCCTCCTGAAATCCAAAGTTCAGGGAACTTTAGCCAGGGTGAAAACAAAAACTCCAGAGACTTTTTTTTTTCCCATAGGGGAAGACCGCCTTCTTTAAGGTCTGCCTTGCCTTTGCAATTTTTTCAAGGCATCCACCCCATATTTCCCTACCTACCTCTACACCCCATCTCCCTTCCCCCAGTTTTCTTCCCATAGAGCTTTTTATGTAGGAAAGGATGTGAGCTACTAAACCAGACTTGGAAGACAATGGAGAGGATGAACCCAAAGGCTACGGTACTACTCAGACAGCTTGATTTCCTGCTGGTTAACTGAAAACAACTGTTTAATTTTTTGCAGTAAGAAGTTCTACCCTTGTTCTTCAGATGCTTTGGCTGGATGCTGATGTTTAAGATGCAGAACTTATGCTGACCTTCACAAGAGGCCATCACAGCCATAGATGGTTCCTGATACACTACTGTCACCTAAGTGTGAAAGTTATGTAAACATCAATAGTTTGCAAGTCTTTAAGGCAGCCCCATCCAGTAACCATTCTGTTATCTTCTGCCTCCTGTATTCTGTGGAAGCACAAAAGACTGTGGAAATTCAGCTATGGGATGATGTGAACCAAAGAGATATTCCTGAATGTGAACTGAAGGGAAAAACAAAAAGGGAATAGGCAGTAGCAGCTGCACCAGAAGAAAATAACCCTCCTTCCTTGGCTTACCTGTCCTGCTTGAGTAGTGGTGTTGGTTTTGTTACATATCTGCATGTGGAGAAAACACTCTCTTTTGATTGGTATTATAGCAAGCTTGGCTCTGACGTGTCTTATAGAAAAATCCTCAATTTTACTTTTAGTTTAAGACTACTGATAGAGTAGTAGTAATGATTCTGCACGTATCATTCTGGGTCTGATCCTATCACTAATTTTCCTGTTCTCAAGAAAAATCGCTGTCCCCTGAGCTATCACTCAGAGTCTTATATGAATGATTTAAGGATCAAAACCTTAAAACCTGGAATTTTTGAATGGGCAGATTTGCTTTCCATGATTTAATGCTCACTGTGTGTAACCTATTTCCTTCACATCGTATGCCTGAATGGTTGTCACATACTCTTTTGCCAGCACACAGAGCTGTTAAACTCTTTTACTTCTGAGACAGGTTACACATAAAATGGCTTAAAAAGCCAGATATTTCACTCAAAAGATTCCACTAACATGGCTTTGAAGATCCCGCCTGGTAAGCAGCACTGAACCAGAATCTCAGTCTCCGTACAGGCTAAAAGCAGTTTATGCTAAATGCTAAGTTTATGCTAAATGCTAAGTTTATGCTAAAAGAATGCTCAAAGCATTCTCAGGAATGCAAATGTTCATGTGCAAAGGCCAGAGAAGCAGAAGGCTTCTCAGAGACTCCTCAACACACCCACCCCGGCTCTGCTGTACACAGGTTGTCTTGTCTCAGCATTTCTGAGATTGGGGCTACCACCTGTACTACCCTGCCATAACAGCAGCCTAGTAGAGTTTGCTTCAGGACATCCCTGCAGCAGGACAACCCCCAAATTTATGAACCTTCCTGCCCACTGAGCCATGCTGTTTCCTGGGTGCAAAGCTGCGGTGCTTGGCTTGGTCCTGTGGCCACGTTGGTGTCTGAAGCACCAGGGAAGGACTTGCAAAGGAGGTGGTACTTCTTCAGTGTCCTTGTAAGAGATAACAAGCTGTGGAGTAAAGTGTGAGTTACAGCTTGGAAGGACAGAAGTTGCAGAGCCTGCAGGAGCCTGCTTTCCCCTGACAGCCCTGGCATGCAGATATCAGTCACCACACTGGCAGCGTGCCCACAGCTTTCTGCTTAGAATCACAGAATGGTTAGAGTTGGAAGGGACCTTAAAGATCATCTCGTTCCAACCCCTCTGCCATGGGCAGGGACACCTCCCACTAGACCAGGTTGCTCAAAGCCCCATCCAACCTGGCCTTAAACACCTCCAGCGATGGGGCATCCACAACTTCTCTGGGTAACTTGTTCCAGTGTCTCACCACCTCCACAGTAAAGAATTTCGTCCGAATATCTCTTCTAAATCTACCTTCTTCCAGTTTAAAACCATTACCGCTCGTCCTATCTCTACATTCTCTGATAAAGAGTCTGCCCCATCTTTCCTGTAGGCCCCCTTTAAGTACTGGAAGGCTGCTATAAGGTGTCCCCAGAGCCTTCCCTTCTCCAGGCTGAACAACCTGGAGTTGTTCAACAACAACTCTCTCAGCCTGTCCTCATAGGAGAGGTGCTGCAGACCTCTGATCATCTTCGTGGCCCTCCTCTGGACCCGCTCCAACAGGTCCATGTCCTTCTTATGTTGGGGCCCCCAGAGCTGGATGCAGTACTCTTGGTGCGGTGTCACCAAGGTGAAGTAGAGGGGCAGAATCACCTCCCTTGACCTGCTTGCCACACTGCTTGCTGGTGATCCAGGCACTGGGTGGAAAGTGCAATTCTGAGTCCTTTTGTTGAGCACACTAGTTTCCCCTGCAGCACCCAGCAGTCAGGGACTAGATTATCGGAGACGGCTGCTGTCTCCCAGCACGCTTTTAAGGTCACCTCATTATTGTATAGCAGGAGTGGATGGAGGCCCAGCTGAGATCTGCACTACTTTCCGTACAAACACACCCTGTGCCAAAGAGCTTATGGCGTAAGTGAGAAAGACAGGCAAAGGATGCTGGGGGACAAAGGATCCAGAGGTGAAAAAAACTGCCTCAGGTCACAGATCCGCTCTGTAGGAAAGCTTTGTGAACACAGGCCTCCTGACTTCTGGATGAGTGACACCTCCATCAGCACAGGCTGTCTCTTTGAGAGTGCTGCAGACAATATGGATGCTGGCTGGTGAAAAAACCCCTTGAGTGAGGATGCAAATCAAGTATGATGAAATAGAACAGCAATGGTTTAGTTATGCAGCCTACTATGATCAAACAGCATCCTCCCAAGGTATGAATCGTGCTGCTGGTTCTGTTTCATCACAGCAAGACTGGGTTACTAGAGCAGGGTGTGACAAAGCTGGCTGCCAGCATTTTTATTTTTCTGAATCTTGCCCTGAGCCATGTGTGTTTGGAACGGTGGCATTTATTCAGTTTTTCCTAATGATCTCTCCAGAGGCTTCCACTGACTTAATTTTGCACCACCTGATCCCTTTATGTAGTCTCGACAAACTCTTCCTGGTCTTGCATCACCCAGCCATGCATCGCGCACTGACATTGGGTGTCATTTTAATCCATGGCGGCTGTGTATTATCATGCTTAGAGAGTAACCACATAATCCAAATGGCATATTGTCAGTCTTTGCAATTGAAATAAGAGTTCTGCTACTGTTTCTTTTCATCTGGACCCAGTAGATCCTTTCTGGACTTGTACTGATATTACTTCAATTATGCCACGAAATCCCTTCTCCTCATCTTTGGACTGAGATTGCAGTCAAATTGTTTTAAGAACCATATTGAGCTTCTCAACAGAGCAAGTTTTAGGAATTACCCACATGTTCTGAAAGCAAGCCATTGATATAGCATCAGGAAAAGGAATGGCCCAAAATGCTTCAGCAAAGCAGGTAATTAAGAAAGAATGGGCAAAGAATCCATCTTTTTCTGTTTTCATCACCCAGGGAGTGTCAGCTGTTGTGGAGTACCTCAATCAAGGGAACAGAGCTGCACTGCTACCAGTTTCTATTGACAGAGTGTCTGGTCCTTGCCATTTTTCTGGGATGAGACATATATGTGGTTTTAACAGAACTGTAAGTCAGATATAAAATGTGACTTTTTTTTATAACTCATATAGGTGTTGTAACCACAACCCCTCATTAATACACATCCTGCGCCATTCCAAAGTGCAGATATCTTTGATGTCTTCCAATATTTTAAAAATTGTGCTTTGATGAAAGCCAAAATATTAGTTAGTCATAACTTAAGGCTCAGAAAACAATACACAAATTTAATTGCAAGGTGCATTTTTTTTTGTGCTAGGCAAAGAAAATACTGAGGGCAATCAGCCAAGTAGAGTTTATATTATATGGGATAAATGCAACTATAATTTGCTGTAGGGTTGGACTCTTGATCTTTAGATTTCAGTAATTACATGTATTCCTTGCTTGCTGAGTCATTTTGCTGCGTGCAGAACCTATTGCAACTATTTTCACACCATAATTATCACGAGAATCCATTTTAGAAACAATATGCTACTGTCAGGGCTGTGGAAGGTACCTCTGAAACTAATCATTTCATATAGCCTAGAAACCCCATTTTATAGTGTATGAATAAGTAACACACAGAAGCATACATTATTTAGTTTATATACACGTGTATACATAAAAATGTATATATATAAAGCTTTTTTTACGTATGCTTATTGGTTGATTTTGAGCAATCCACATGTATTTAATGTACTTAACCCAAAGCCAAACATGTGTAACTGCATCTTTATGCTACACAATCCCTCTGACTGGCTGCCATGACTACCGACTAAATGTCAAAATGCAAAAGACAATGAGAGAAGACAGTTTGAAAAATCCAATTTTCTTCTGGGTTTTGAATGGAATTTTAATTTTGTGAGACAATTTAAAATAAGGATGCATCATCAGTTTGAATAAAGGCATTAGTTTGCTTTCTGTACACAATTGGAAATGACGTATGTAAGTAGATTACTTAAAAATGAAGGGTTCCTATCCTTGTAATAATACAAACAATGGCATACACATTATAATTATGTTAATTAACAATAGTATTTTAAATTTGAATGCCAGAACAAAATAAGCTCTTAGTAAATGACTTTTAAACCCAAGGAGGTATGATAATGGAAACTGTGTTGCAGATGCCCTGATACTCTGGTTTATACTCTGGTTCTTTATAGCGTATCGCTTAATTCCCTTTTTTCATAACAAAGACTATTGAAATTTAAATGCTTTTATACAAGTTTAAGAGAAAGGTGCTGTATTTATTTAATTACAAGTCCAAAGGATTGAATTTATGGGTTTAGAGAAATTTAGTCCCTAATTTAAGAAAGTCCCCCTACTATGAAGTCTGTCAAGGGTATGTTTATCCTTGGAGAAATACTTTAGTTCAGAAATAATGTCTTTAGGTTTTGAAGGACTTTGAAAGCACTGTACAGAGTAAGCAAAAATGACAGCAACTCCCTGATCCACCATGTTGATACAAAGCAGGTTCTGTAAAACTCATCTTTTCATTTGACGTTATCTCCTAACAGGCAGGCAGCAGAATGACTAGGAAAAGTATCTTTTGGCAGGTCCCCAAATCTAGAAACTTGGGCTACTTCTAGACATTTCAGTGTTCAACATGCTCACCGTGAAAATCTATTTTCACAGCATTTAAAGGCATAACAATATTTTCTGCTAGTCTTCTACACAGTCCTAAAGAAAGTACAAATGCCCAAGTGAGATTTCAGATGAAGTTTCAGTGTGTGGCTACACAAGCCCGTAACTGTCAGTGCTGAAAGATGAAGTGTAAGCACCAAAACAGTAACAGATATTGAGGCAGTGACTTTTTTTTTATAATAAATTTACAGAAATAAATTAAACATATGTAGTCTGGCTTGGAAAGTCTCACAAGGAAGAGTTTTTTGCTATTTCTTCCACTTTTCTTTTAAAGGGGTCAGACTGGGAAAATGCAAAGAGGAAGCAGGCCAGAAGCAGAGGTGCGTGTGAATCAACAGGAGGGGAGGCTGGGTTCACCAGTGATTGAAGGTATTCAGTGTTGTGGAGCTGCACCTGAGGTACTGCATCTGGTTTTGGGCCCCTCAATTTAAGAGGGGTATGGAAGAACAGGCAAAGGTCAAGGAAGGTGAAGAAGGCTACCAGAAAGGTGAGGGACCTGAAGCATGTGGCCTGTGAAGGGTGGTGGAGGGGGCCAGGTTTGTTTATTTGGCCAAACAGGTGGCTAAGGGATAATATACCAGCTACTCACAACTATGTGAAGGAAAGATCAATGAAATGACAGGCTCAAACTCTTCCAGATAACAGAAGAAGGAACAACAGCCACAAATCAAGGCTTGGGAAGTTGTGAAATCATCCATTAAGGAGCTGGCTAGACAAAGTGGCGATGGTCCTTCTTCAAGCAGGAGGACAGGCTAGATAACCTCTAGATGTCCCTCCAGTCAGGTTCTCCATAGTTCAATTCCCAGAGTGAGCTCAATTTTATGTGTGCTGTTGTGCGAGTGAGGGTGGGCTTGCTAGCAACTTACAGCCCGGGCTCCACTCCTCTTTGTTATTCCCGTCTTTTCATGCTTGTTATCCCAACAAAAATGCATCTCATCTCACTGGACCTCTGTGCTATTCCTACCATTCAGGATTTATGCATTAGCTGCAGACTCTTGGTGAGCTCATCCCCACCACATTACAGAACCAAATCCCTTGTGCTCCTTTCCTGGCTCTTCCCCCAGCCACTCACTCACTCATTGCCCTCCATCCTACCTCCTTGCTTGCCAAAAAACCTCACCGTTTCCTTTTGCCACGTTCCAAGAGCACCTTGTTGGGGTAGCACCAGGGAGAGACTGCAGCTGTTCAGCTGCTGGACTTCAGATGTGACCATCACCACAGGCCACTTTCCCAGTCGTCTTACGTCTTTTGGAATGCAGTCTTCCAAGTACCCTTTCAGATTTGGTAAAAACTCTCTCAGCACTTTAGCTTGCTTGCAAAGCAAGCAATAAGCCATACAGAATAGACATGGGCAATAAAAAAGATACGTAGAAGCAAATCAAGAGACTTATTGTCACTATTCTTTTAAATTTTGGCTTTGCCTCACCAGGAAGATTTTGTATAGCTTGCGGAGTCTAAGATCATGTCATTCTTGGAACTGTTGCAAATAAAATAGCAGTCTGGTCATCAGTGAGTATTAACTTACGTAGCACAACAAATCTGGGGTCTCTGCAAGTTTTGTTATTGAGCAAAACCATAGAATTGTATTGGAAATAGAGCACGTGGATATAAATGTGCCTATTTTAACCAGAAATTAGCACGATTGAAAACATTTATATAGGTCAAACTTATGACCTAATCCAGACCATAAAATAAATCTGAGACATTTAATTGGATATTTTTTGCTTTTTTTAGTAAAACTGATTTGGGCAGTGACAACAATCAATGGAGTGACTTGTGTGAAGTGATGGATGAAATCTTCAATAATCTTGACTCCTGCTAGATCACACGCATTTTCCAATTTGTCACATCCTTTCTTACCCTGAGAAAAAATACATGCAAAGCATATACGCTGAAATAAAGCCTCAGCTTGAGCACCCACTGAACTGTGGCCATTTATCAGTGGTCCTCTAGAAGCCCGTCTAGAAGATATGGCCCATGTCCTGAAGCATTCTATTGTCATGAACTTACCCTAACTACCAGTAAAATTAATTACAACAGGTTGAAGCTTTTGTCAGTCCTGGTCTTGAGCTGATTAACACTGTTTTACTAGCAATCAGATAATTTGTAGATGAAATCCCAGTCTTCCTTTAAGTCATCTGAAAAGTTCTCTTTGGTGCATTTAAGTTTTACCCAATAGCTGCTTTCTGGGGGTCTTTCTAAGACGAAATTTTTGAGCTATTTGTCACATGTCTGATATTCTGTGGCTTTCAGCTTTTTCTGTATGATCTTTAACTAAACTATCTATGCAGCTATTATTACTAATTACCTGATTTATGCTCCTACTATTGTATCCTGCCAAGTCTTTATGCATATATTCAAACATTTGATTGCCTCCATTAAGAAAATAATGATACCACTCCACAGCATATTGCTAAAATTTATCATAGATACACATAGATTATAAATATTATTGAGTACTTTAATCAGAAGATGTGTAAAAAAAATGTGTGAAAAATAAAGAATGACAGCCTCTTCTTTGAAACCATGCTGATGGTTCAAATAAATCAGTATATTATTCAGAATTGATTAAATTGGTTGAGAGAGAACAATTTCTGGTGGGATATTTTTGTTACGATTGACACTACAATAAAACTAGAATAAGAACCACTGGTCAGAGAAAGTGACCTCTGTTTTAAATAGCTTTACTCAGATTTGCATTATAGAAACACATTGATTTTTGAAGATGTAAAATTAATGCATAAATGTCTATGCTATAACAATTTATATGGACTTTCAGTAATGTGACTGCTCCCAATTGTCTTTCATAATCCACCTCTGTTTTTCATCTTTCTCTTCTCTTCTCTTTTATACTGTTTTTCAATGTAGTGTTTTTTTTCCTCTTATGAAATATTACTGAAGATTCCTAGAATCCATTTTCTCTGTCAGTCTATTTGTCTCTCTGTAGCTAGCTATCTATCTGTCTCTGTCTCTACTTTTCTGCAGTACTGGCCTCCACTTACACAGAAGAGGATCTTGATGAATTCAGAGACACCGCTCTGCTACTAAATTAACCACATGAGGAGTCAATCCCTGCAGAGATGCTCCATTGATTTCTGTGGGGCTCTGGTGTGAGGGTGCATGGCTCATTTAGAATAAAAAAGAATCTTCGCTTACATTAGCTAGATTTCCAGGGAACTGTGCACCAACGTATCCCAGCATCAACAGTTTGTCATTAAAGGCAAATCAGAACTTCTTCTGTGTTGTTCAGCCTGTCTTTTATAACAGACTTATCAAAATTCCAGGACTGGCTAGGCCGTCACATTTTTCATTATGTTCTAAAAGTATCAGGAGCTGGAGATATCCAAATGTCAATTTATAATGGCCTGTTTTTTCTCTTTTGTTGTATAATCAAGTTCTTTTTTCCATATAAAAAAGTCTCTTTTCCTGTATAATCAAATTCTCCTTTATTAATATAGCTGGCTTTCACATGACTTTTCAAAGTAATAAAGGAGATGGTCTCTTCCTCAGCTGCTGCTTCAGGAGATTTAAAGGGGAAAAAATGGGTTTATCATCAGACATAAATCAAGATGGGTCTACTACCATAGATTTGCACTGCTTTAGGATCTAATTCCAGCAAGATTGGTGTTCCTGGCCTTTGCACACCTTAGCCACTGAAACGTGTGACCCATACACCACAGCGAGCCATTGCTATTTCCCATCTACTGCCACTTTTTTGACTTTCACTGCATTAGAAAATATGGGAGTCCTCCTTCCACTGAGTATCACTTTGTTAAATTACAACAATTTGGCCTACAGTTTTCTTGGCTGGAAGGTTGTCTCTTGCTGAATTTTGGAGAAGCTTTTAGCAAAAATAATTTCACTATTTCTGGGAAGATGACTAGGGAAAAATACATAGCTTGCACGTGGTAAACTAAACAAGCACTTACTATATTTGTTTGAAAGGCACTAACACTTTGTGCCAGGAAATCATTCCTCATTTGAAAAATCTGCCCAGGCCTGGCCGTGGAATAAGTCATTGAAACATTCAGGCTTCAGCCGTGGCTGGGAGAGACATGTCCAAGCTTTACAGCCAATTTCTCTGCAGACACTTTGTGCTGGATGTGACTGATTCCTCATGGGCTGAGAGTGATGCTTCAAGCACTGCTCCTCCTGGTCGCTGTGGACCAGAGGAGTGCTGGAAATTGGAAAAAGAAGAGGAGACAACTGTCCTGTGGTCTTAATTCCTCCCCTTCTGGCTCTGCAGAAGTGTGAAGGATTATCAGAAGGAATGGGCTGTGTGAAGGGACGAGTTGAATGTGCCTGGTGGAAGAAATTGCTGAGAGCAAACAAATTAAAAAAAGAAGAAGGGGGAAAAAAGGTAAAGTCAGTCAGGGGATGGGATGATTGCAGCTGGACTAAGAATGAGGGTGACACTATGACTGACTGGATAATGAGGCTGGGTTAAGAAACTGAGGGAAAGGGTACCAAGAAAATGGATTGGGACTGGAAATCAGTAGGTAGTGGGGATGAAGCAGATGGGAAACTCGGATTAGGACGGCAGATTGTTCACAAGAAAGTTCAGAGTCAGCTGAAATAGAAATAATAGAATCATAGAATACCAGGTTGAAAGGGACCTCAAGGATCATCTGGTCCAACCTTTCTTGGCAAAGCACAGTCTAGACAAGATGGCCCTGCACCCTGTCCAGCTGAATATTGAGTGTCCAATGTTGGGGAATCCACCACTTCCCTGGGGAGATAATTCCAATGGCTGGTTGTTCTTATTGTGAAAAATTTTCCTCTTGTGTCCAATCGGAATCTCCCCAGGAATAACTTGTACCCATTATCCCCCATCTTTTCCATGTGACTCCTCGTAAAAAGGAAGTCTCCATCTTCTTTCTAGCCACCCTTTAAATACTGGAACATGGTGTACTTTACAATATTATTCACACCTTTCGTGCAGAAGAGATCAGGGTGCCAGCAGAGCTGAGACCTCTAGGTAGCATTGGCAAGCTATGCAAACTGATAATTACAATTTTGGAGAGCACTTAAAAGTACCTCTGCCATATTTAATCCGGTTTTTCAGGCCTCACACCACTAGAAGGTGAAATTCTTTACACTGTTAATCTAACGCAGTGTGATTCTCTAAGTAAGGTATTTCCCTTCTTAATGTTTCCCTGCAAAAAAAAATATGAGTGCTCTTGAATCCTCAATGCAGATTAAAATAAAAATCTGTTGTTATTTGGGCTGGGCTGGCCACTAAAACAAATGACAGATGTTCTGCAAATGTTAAACGTTTTGTTTTTTGAGGCACAATGAGTATGGGCTTCTTTCCTATCCACAACATAGAATATTGAAAGCTCCATGACTGCAGTCTTGAGAGCATAAAAAAGTATCTAAACACATAGACAAGATATTAACTTAAGAAATAGTCTTTTGTACTACATCTACACATTAGATTGAATAAACGCCAGTACCTGAAGACAAAGACTATGTTCAAGTAGCAGTAAACATGACTGCTGAGTGACATCAGTTGCTCTTTTTCACATGAATGATGTAAGAAACAAATATATCAAAATAGTTAAATGTGATATTTAGTAAAGGCCAATAAAA
The DNA here is from genome assembly GCA_017639485.1 of Pluvialis apricaria. NCBI lineage: Eukaryota > Metazoa > Chordata > Aves > Charadriiformes > Charadriidae > Pluvialis > Pluvialis apricaria. The sequence continues at coordinate 137,888,798 of CM030008.1, read as the reverse complement.
TGGGTCACTGAGGGAATTTAACTTCCAAAAAATGTCTTTGAAAAATTATAGAGCTTGATTCATGCATTCATTTTAATTTAAAAGATTTCCTAGGAGCATGCAAACATTTCCTACAGCTCCATTCAGGTAAGTGGAGGATTTGCAGTACAAAAATACTAGGAAACAAAAAAAATTATTTTTTCCTACACTTTTATATATAAAAGTAGGTAAAAAATGTTGTGCATCTTTGCCCTAGCTGTGGTCTCTACAGTCTTTTGAAATGGAAAAAAAAAAATGACCGTAATAATATTAGACACTTTAGGGAGCCCTGCCAATGAAATCCCATCAGGAGCCATCCTAGTGGAAACCAGAGGATGAATTTGAACATGTGCATATCAGAAATCTTAGGCCAAAAAGACAATTTGTGTTTTCAACAACTTTAGAATGGATCAAAAATAGTATCAAGATCAAAAGTTAGAGCTATGTAGTCACTTAATGACTAGTGAAAATATTATAATTTAATGTAAAAAACTGAAACATTAACAGGTACCTTAGCTAGCTTCAGGTAAAGCATACCTTAGCTTAAGTTAAATTCTCAATTTGTAGATTTCTGCGCCAATCAGTAGTATAAAATATACGCATCATTATTTTTTCTTTACCTAAGAAATTCCCTAGGGATTATAAAAAGTATCGGAATAGCACAGAATGCTAATACAGCCGTAGAAGGTAAGTTGCTCTGTTTCCTAATCTGATCAGTATGGATTTTTGCAACTTCTATAACATTAGAGCATTGTTAGACATTTCCATGCAGTATGGAACATAACCTCAGATCCCAACTCTAAGGTAAGTATATAAGATTATCCCCATCTTAACGAAGACAAAGTCAGGTCATAAAATGATTAAGGGAGAAATCCAATAAAGGAGCCAGGTGCCTCAAATGATATTTAAGAAAAAATCAGGCTTCTAAACCCAAAATGCGGATTCTGCAAATTCCTGCACAGCTGCAGAGAGGTCATGAAAATCCATAAATACCATAATTTGTGCTCTTCAAATTGGTGGTGCATTGTAGGGTGCTACCTTTTTCTGCAAGAAAGGGTGCCTCAGATTTGAAATGTTTAATCCCCTAATATTGGGAATTGGGCGTTCTTCCAAACCAGTCCCCCTCCTCGGAAGAATTCAGTGTGGCCTATTTTCTGGGAGGATGTTGCACACATAGAAAGGACAGGGTCCTTCACAAATGCAGGGGCAGCCACTGCTTTCTTTTAAAATGCAGCTGAGGAGAAACATTGCTGGCTGGTTTACTCCTGCCCTTTGGTACAGCTGTCTACAGTGAGCACCTTGGACTGGGAAATGCCAGAGCTTGGTTCAACCTCTTTCTATTTTTTATCCAGTGGCTGTATCATGCAAAATCCAGTGATGGTCCTATAAACCAGAGCTTCCCAGTTACTAGGTAGAGGTCATGCTCCCTCCTGTGTGCTCTCTTGTCCTCTCTCCAGCATGGGTGGGAAGGGGCCACATCTTGGTGGCTCTGCTGTTGTCCTGGGATGGAGGACAAGTGGGGACAAGGACCACCACATCCCAGTGCCACACTTGGAGGCCAAACACCAGCTGTTTGGCTGAGGGGAAGGACTGCACTCTTTCCCACCTCTTTTTCCTCCCACCGCAATGGTGAAGACCAAATCAGGGCTTCTCTGTGGCCGCAGGTAAAGTGCCCAAGAGATGGCTGAAGTCTCACTATTCCCCCCTGTATTTCCCTCCAGTCAGAGAGTGATGAGTACATCCCCTCTGGGAAGATCTCAGCAATGGCCAGAGGTGCTGACCTCTCCCCAGGTGTTGTGGAGATATAGTCACACCTGTATTCCACCACAGGTGCCTTAGAGTTTTACTAACTCTATCCTCAGTCATCTCCCTAAACTAATTCACCACCTTGGGGCAAAACTGGAGAAACCCCACCCCCACCAAACCCCATCAATCTTTTTCTGCAATTGTGTGCATGAAGGATCACAATTTCTCCACTCAGTAACTGCTACAACAGTGATGAGTTTTGTGTATTAGCATGAGTGCATAAATTATAATTTATTTATGAACTTCTTGGATTAGACAGCTACACCTACAAAAAAATAACATTGCTAAATATATTCAGCAAAGCCTAATGTTTCATGTAGACGCTGTGCATCACTTTAACAGCACATCCTGGCAGAAAGAGCTTAAATTCGCTTCATTTGTTAAATTATGTATTAGCAGACAGGAAAGAGAAAAACATAGTAAGTGGAATAGAAAATCAAATAATTACAGAGCAGCTTTGTATGCTCAGACACAAGATGTCTTGAATATTTTGTTCCCAGGGACCAGCATTTCTGCATTAGTCCATTTTATTGACTGAGGATGCAGGTCTCTGCAGACTGAGGTCTCCAAAGCAAATGTTTCTGTTTTTGAAAAGTGCTGAGCAACTAGAACAATAGATACTGCCGGCACTGTAGTCATGGGTGCCCAGCACCCTTCAGGATCGAGATAATGTGTCCCAGGTAGAATTGTTGGCTGATGTTCACAGAGGAACTCACACTTCCAAGTGGGATCAACAGTATTTTTAAACTGAATGAAGATCACCACCACCTCAGACTGTATCCTTAGAATCCATAGTGTGAGAATTGTGTGTAGCCTAGAAGGAATTGTGAATAGCAGCTCCAAATTAGCTACCAACTTCTGAGTCCCCGCGGGCTAAGGATCAGCTGATTGTGCTAAGGCCGGTGGCTGAACTCCATTGGCTCCAGTGAGGCAAGACTCATTTGCAAAGTTGGTTCATCTATCATCCATTTTAGGGATACTGCTGAAGAAGACATTCTCTACAAGCTACCTGATGACAGAAACAGTTTCCGTTTATGAAGGTGACCTGCATGGAGAACTAACATCGGATTTTTGAAGGTAGTTACTGCAGAAATAAGTAAGCACTGCTGGTTCATGATGTGACATTTGCTCCTCCTTAAAGCATTGGGCAGAACTACTGAGAGTGCCAGGATAAAGGGCTTTGAAGCCTGATAATATAATTTAAAAGCAAATGTACTCAATCTATATGCATCCTGGGGGAAGCACACTCTGCGTGAAGACTTGTTGGAGGACTTCAATTCCAGCTGTGTTGTTGCCCACCAGTCATTGGGCTAGGAGCCACCCTCAGTCCCTTATGTTCAAGTGGCGGCTTTCTTGCTGTATAATCTTTAGCAAAGATTTCAGTGAGTTAATCATCCGACTATATCAATTATTTGGAGTAAGACCATTTAGGATGCCTACTTTAAGACACCTAGGGCTTGATGTTTTTCAGCAGTGCTGAACATCTCTTGTTCCTTTTGACTATGAACTAATAAGGTAGTTAAATTAGACCTACATGAAAATGCTGCACAGGTCAAGTATTGCCCAGACCTACCTGTCGTGGGAACCCTCTGATCTCTGTGCTTCACACTACATAATAATGCCTCCTTCTCACAGGAGGCTCTTAGGAGAATTAATTAGTTAATTTTGTACAGTCTTTGAAGGCTAAAATGCTATCTAAATATATTGCTGGATATGAGTGTCCCATCTCTCTTCTGTAATGAGTTTTTTTAATTAATGCTATTAATTTGAAACCGGAGAGTTCTTTTCTACAGAAATGAATATAAATGTCGCCTGAGAAAAATCTAACCAGGAGGTTAGATTACACATATATTTCTAGTAAAAAATAGTTGTGCAAAATGTGATCTACAGAAATGTACTATTGTAGTACAAATACCAAAGAAATAAAATAAAAAAAAAAAAATTCCAGGCTTAATTAATTAATGAAAGGAAATTAAAATTGACAAAATCAATGTGAATGAATTACAGGAATACATTATTAAACAGGGAAGCCTTTAGTGTAAATAGAGCTTATGTTGGGACAAAGAGGTGATGGAGGTGGAGGTGAGAGAACATTTTGGAAGTGTTCAAGCTGCTGAATTTTATTTTTATTTCCTCAGCATGTTATGGGATCTCTTCCATAAGATGATGGAATAGATGACGCTCCATCCTCCTGCTTGTACACTTCACAGGGTAAGTAAAGAACTGCTATTAGGCAATATAAATTCTTAGCCATAAGGACGGTTTTTAAAATTATTTCTTCCTCAATTCTCAATAGCACTAATCTACTACTAGAATAATCTACTCTTTAAAAACAGGAAAGGAATGTGAATAGGTATTAACCTTCATTTCTCTAGTGAATTGTACTTGCCAACAACTTTATATTAGTGTAATACTCAAAATTCTCAGAAAAATAAACTAATTGAAATGTTTCTTCTGCTAGATCTTGACAAAATTTGGAATATTGGTGTCTCAGTCAAACCACATTTCTGTTAACATTATAAGACAATAAACTTTTCTGAATCTTGTCTACATACATTCTCATCTTAAAGTCATTTCCTATTTATCTGTTCAGATAAGTAATTTTCTGGCAGTTGAAAATAATTCAGTGCTTACTTGTGTTCATTTATTTATACAAGGGAGAGAACCATATTTATTTATAAAAGGAGAAGGTTAAAACCTGCTGCTAAAACCTGCATAATATGGAAAGGAGCATGCTCAGTCCAAATTCAGGCTGGTGCTTAGCCATACGTTGTTTAACTTGAAGCTTGTCACTGCCATTGATGTCCAGATGACTACTCGTGCAATTGCTGAAGATCAAGCAATTGCTTAAGTGTACCAGTAGATCAGGGGCAGAATGCTTACCCCTTGGCAGTAAAAAAAACCCCAGTTATTAAAATAATCAAACCAGTTAAACTCAACAATCATACACTTATTTATGGCTTCATATGTATGTTTACATACCAGATAGAACAATAATGTAGGACTCAGATAATGGACAAACTTAGCAGTGACAGTGCATCCATCAAGCTAAGTATCGAGGTCTGAGCTTGTAACTAAAATGCAAATGACAAAATAGAAGAACAACTCTGAAGTACTTTTACAGCAGTTTAATCAGTCTTACCAAGATAGGCAAAGGAGGCAGCGTGGGGCTGCCTGCTTTCCCATATCCTCATAATCCCACCCATTTATCACCTCACAGAGTTCCTATCTCAAAAGGAGCCTGAATTAAAACACTTCCTTAACGCATTATTAACACATATCCCATGTATTTCTGTTAAACAACTTCCTATAAAATAAACAAGAACCATAATCAGGACTAAGACTTTCTGTCTGAAGATGTTTTCATAATAAACGTTCTTTAAATTAAACACCACAAGGAAACAATGAAGTAATGGTTTCAGACACCTTTTTTAGTTCCAGTGGCATCACTGACTGCTTCACCCTCACACTGCCATGTACATATCCTAAGAAAGTTTATCCAACCCAGTAACATGGGTGACCCCACCTGCAAAAGCTGCTGGTTTATGTAGCACATATACTGTATGGTGTGGAGCATAAGGTAAGAATGAGCCCATCCATACAATCCAGATTTCATTTGGAAGATGGCGCCAAGGGGAGGATGCAATTTAAAAGCCCCCAGAATTTCTGTACAGTTGTGTCATATGAAATTTTAAAATAAGACACACTTAAATATAGATAAATAAATAAAGTGTGTGTGTGTGTGTGTGCCTGGTGTGCGTCATTCATATACTATGCAAACTAAACAGAAAGAAGAACTTCATGGGCATTCAGGGTGTACCAGAAGTCCTTGCAGCTGTTGAAATTCCTATGTAAACCAAAGGAGCTTTCCTGGAAAACCTTTTATTTAACAGAACCTAAGAGAAAATGAGGCTTAATTTTTCTTTCTATGGCAGAATATAAACAAAGGCTTATCAAGGTATTTATCACCTGCCTAACCTGAGTTGTGTGAAGAGTTCTGTCCAAAGCCAGTAGGACCATTCACATGCTGAGACACCTGCTTAAGTGCCTTGCTGGACCAGGGCCAGAAACGTAATAGTGGGCCAGCTTAAGCTGATTAGAAACGTTCTGTTGGCTCCAGTGGCAGCAGGATCTAGCTTTTATTGCCACTTTGCAAAACACGGTGCTCAACAGGGGAAAAAAAATAATCAGGCACTCTGTAGTTCTGTCAGTGGTCTATTGGGTAAACCTTGAGTACAAAACAAGTGTAGCTTATTTAGCAGTAACTGGAAATGTGTATGACTGAGAATGTATGACTAATATGCTGTCTAGATCCATATTTTCTCTACAGCAAGGAAGAATAAGGTTCAAAGAAATGGTGAAGAGAATCCTTAACCTTTGTGAGTTTAAAGAGGGAAGATGCTTTAATAACGTTTCTTTGTTTAATTGAATGCTGTTCTAATTAGTATTTTTAGAAACATAGATAGTTACATTGCTTTTTATTGCTTGTGTATGTAGCTTGTTAACCAGGTATTAATAGGCAAACTGGCGTGGCATAGTCAATCCGTCTCTGGGCAAACCTAATGATTCCAGGCATCTCTCCTGCTGCAGAAATCTTTGTATTTGTGTGCTGCGAGACCATTAATCAAAGGCTGAAGAGCCCTTTCTTCCCTAGTGACAGAATTCCTAACAGGGCCTTCTGCAGCGATAAGTCTCCGACTGACTACAAATTATCAATACTGATTACCAGATTGCTGCAGTGGGGAGGGGACGGCGTGCTCGGCACTGCAGGGCTGGCCAGACTCCCACAGCCCTTGTCTCCCTCCTTTATTTGCATCTACAGCTGTCTCATGCCTTGTTCCCAGGAGTGCCACAGCCAGGTTAAAACACCATCAATCCGCACCGATTATTCCTCGGCAGCGGAACATCAGCATTCAAATAAATAAATGTATAATGCGTCGGTTACAGCCAGTGCCAGGAGGATTTGATATAACTTTAGGCAACCCGATTAAGAGTTGTAACAGGGTGTGCGCACAATGGGAATTCGAATGGGATTTGCTTCTTGGGGAAGGACAATAATTGCGTCTCCACCCTTATTTTGTGGGACTGGTGTGTGCATGACTTTAATGGTGAATGGGTGTGAAAACTTGAACTCGAATGCGTCAAACGCATCTTCCCTCTTCCTCATCCCCTCTTCCCCCCCTCCAAAAAAAAAAAAAAAAAGAAAGAAAAAAAAAGAAAAAAATCAAGGAGGAATAGGGTCTGGATGCTCTCAGCAGCCTGACCCCACGGTTGCTCCCCTTCTCTCGCTCCCACACCCTCCGCTGCGATTCTCCGCTCCCCCACCCACTCCAGCAGCCTCCCTCGAACAAAGGGGCCGCCGCCGGGCCGCCGCCTTTCGCTCCCGCCGGGGACAGACGCCGGCGGCTCTGCGTGGCCAGAAGGGACCCGCAGGGCACAGGCGCTCCCCGAGACCCCGCAGCCTCCCCGCGGCCGGGCTGCGGCGCGGAGCGCCCGGTTCCCGCCCCGCCCGGCCCCTCCCGGCCGCTCCCCCGGGCCCAGCGGCGGGGCGGGAGGGGGGGTGGTGGGGGGGTGGGCGGCGCAGGGTGCGGCTCCTGGCCGGGGAGGGGGACCAGGGAAGGGGGGGACGACGGGGACACACCAGGGCGGGTGGGAGGATGCTTTGCTTGCAGCTGAAAAAAACCCGCAAGATAACCCCCCCCCCCCCACACACACACACACCCGGGAGAGAAAACCAGGGTGGGAACGCTAGAAAATACCAGCTATCCGTGATGCAGTGACCTACTTCGGCCAACCCCCCCCCTCCCCCGCCCCCCCCCGCCCACCCATCCCCGGTCCCCCCCCCGGCCCCACCCCCGGCAGACTGCAGGTGCGGGCAGCGCCGGGGCAGCGGCAACCGGCGGCTCCTTCTCCTCGCCCCCCCCCCCCCCCGCAGCCCCCCGCAGCCCCCCGCGCCGGGCTGGGCGCGGCCGGCCCGCAGTGCGCGTCGCCGCAGGTGCCCGCCCCGCTGCAGCCCCCCCCCCCCGCCCTCGCCGGCATCACGGCCCCCCGCCCGGCCCGCACTCCCCCCCCCCCCCGTCCTCACCCCCCCAGGGGCCGCCGCCCGCAGCCCCCCGCCCCCCCCCCGTGCTCGGCTCGGCCGTGCTTTTCTTCTTCCCTCTTCTCCCCCGCCTTCCCCCCCCCCGGTTCGTTTCGGAAGCAGAGGGGAGCGCTGGCCCCGGCCCGGGGGGGGCTCCAGGGGTGGTGGGAGGCATATTGATAGCGGGGATAACTTTCCCATTCCCTTCCTTTTATCCTTTTTTTTTTTCTTTAATGCCATAATATATATATTCATCTTTAAAATAATGAAAGCCGTTTCAAAATCAGGCTATGCTCATGTGCCGACCTCCCCCCATCAGTAAATACTGAATCTGATCTCAGGTTAAGACGTTAAAAGGGCCCCAGGATCACACCCCCTCCCTTTTTTTTTCTGATCAAAGAAATTAAAAATATGGTTAGCGTTGCCTTGATTTTTTTTCTAAACTTTAGGGACACTGAGAAGAGCACCCAGTGTAGGTAGCAGTCCTAGGAAATAGTGGCTGTTGTACTGGCTGAAGAAAAAGAGATGTGGTTTCTTACCCATTGCTGTTTTAGCCATGGTGGGATGTGCAGGCTCTCAGAGGTGGTGAAGGCAAAGGGGTCCAGCTACAGCAGTGGAGAGAGGGAGAGAAGACTGAATAAGGCACTGAGTCAGCAGAGTGGGGCTGTGCAAGAGAAGGAGCAAGAGGCAGGAGCCCATGAATAATTATCACTCCTCTACCCAAGCAGATTGGCTCTAGAGGTCCCCTGACATGACTCCTGCAGAGCCAGAATCTCTGGGCATTAAATATTGATCCACCAATGGTGCTGGAGTACAAAGTGCCAGAATGCAGTTTGAAATGGAAATCAGTCCTTGAATGCCTCTCCCCCCTCGGTCTGGCTTTAATAGTACATTCCATGTCAAATGTTTTATGTCTTACATGAAAAAAGCCTATTGGTGTTGAAGGCTTTGCTGTTGCTACCTGTAAAACATGCACAAATTCATTCTAACACATTTTATTCCAAAGATATGACAAAAAAGAAAGGACCAATGCAAGGGATTTTCTAAACCATCTCAGTAAAACAGCTCTGCTCAGATTATTTTTACCTCTGCATCCCATTTCCTACAAATTTGTACAGACTCCATATACAATTGTTGTATGCTGAATGTTCCTGCATTACAATATTTATTTTAGTATCCCCAGACCTAACCCTGGACAACTCGAACTCAGCCAAAACTTGGGGAACGGCAGCTGGACCTATTCACACTCTTGAAGGGCTCTGCAAAGCCCAAACCAGGATAAATGTGAAAAGAAGTCAATAATCACTTCCCTGATGTACAAGAGCCACTGGGAGGCTGTGAGCTTGATTCACTTGATGAAGTGTGCAGAACGGGACCTGATATGGTTTTTATATGAAAGAGGACAGACACATTCTAAGGATTCTCTACATTCATTTTAAGGATTCTCTATCCCCAGCAAAAGGAAAGCCAATGACGTGACTGACAGCCTCTAGACAAGTGTGGGCAGTTAATTGAAATTCTTGCTAGAAACATGGCAGTGATGGGACCTATTTGTACACCTCCTAGGGCTGGAAGCAGATGCTGGCCTAGAGGATACAGTATCCAAGACGGTGATACAAAGAGGAGGACCCTCCACCTTTACCTTCTCATCCTTACACTGTCCAACTGGACCTCATCTGCCTCTCCCAGGGGAAAACCAGCCTTATTGTCAAAAGCTCGCAGTGATAACAGACTCCCACACTGCTTGCAGACAGGCAGGACATATGGCAAATTTTCAGCTTGGAATTTGGAGGACACCGCTTGCGGAGTTGTTTCATGGTGTGTATGGGTGGGTGAGAAAAGTAGGAGAGCGGGCAGAGATCTCCGGGGTAGAGGTTTGTCCTCCCAGGACAGGCAGCGCAATGGCACCATTCTTCCCTCAGTGGTGCCATTTGCAGCCACACAGTCCATGCAATGTGCCAGCACTAACCGCCATGCGCTTCCTCTCTGTCTGCTTCCCTAGAACAGGTAATGCAGGATTACGCTGTTTGAGCTTCCTTGAAGTCAGTAAACAGCATCTTTGAGCAAAGCAGGGCCCAGAGCATGAGTATGAGGGCAGCTTTCTCTTTTGAGTCACTATTGATGATTTCCAAAATGCAGGAACTAGTTTTTTTTTTCTTTAAATGAGAACAGTCAAAACTGGAAGTGAACTGAGGGAAGGAAACATCCCCAAACTGTACAGCATGCACAGAGAGAGGAGTGTGATTCACCAGCGTGTGAGCTGTGGCATGGCAGATGCTGTGATGGCTCCCTGCTGAGGCTGCTTTGGCTCGCTGGTGAGAGGGGGATGAGGCAGGTTTGCTGGGATGCAGGAGGTGATCTGCCTTCCGGGAAGGCCCTGCCCTCACTGAGAGCAGGAAGGTGGCCCTGAGGGCCCTGTGGCGTTTTCATAGAACCACAGGATGGTTAGAGTTGGAAGGGACCTTAAAGATCATCGAGTTCCAAACCCCCTGCTATGGGTAGGGACACCTCCCACTAGACCAGGTTGCTCAAAGCCCCATCCAACCTGGCCTGGAACGCTTCCAGGGATGGGGCATCCGCAGCTTCTTTGGGCAACCTGTTTCCACCAGTGTTTCACTGCCCTCACAGCAAATTATTTCTTTTGGGGTGAAACACTTCTGGCCTTCAGCTGTGTGGCTGCGTGTGGGGGGAGGGTGAGCAGCAGACCGAGATCTAATCGTGCCGGGATGTCTGTGGCGAAGACGAGCACATTCCTGAAAGGAAAATGGTGAGGAACGACTGACTGACTGACTGACTGACTGATGCGCACGCAGGGGCGGAGGGAGGCAGACGCCTCACCGGGCTGGGGAGCCTCGCCCTAACCGAGAGACACCCCCCCAGCCCCCAATAGAGAGGGGTGGCCCCACCCCGGGCTCAGACGGATACCTGCCGTGGTGGTGGGGGGGGGCGCTGGCCCGGCGGGGAGCCCGGCCCGGCCCTGCTCCGGGGCGGGGCGGGCGGAGGGTGCCCGGGCGCTCTCCGTGGTGCTGGAGGCGGCAGCGCTCTCCGTGGTGCTGGAGGCGGCGGCGCTCCCCGGGGCAGCGCCCGCCCGCTGCAGCGCCCCGGCCAGGGCGGGTAGGCGGGACTGGGGGGGGGGTGGAGGGGGCGACCGGGCGAGGAGGGAGCCGGCAGGGAGAGGGGCTGGGGGCAGGAGGCAGACGGGGAGGGGTAGGGACCCCTCCCTCCCATTCGCCGGCCCTGAGCCAGCGCGGCAGCCGCAGCCCGGAGAGGGTGAAGGGCCGCGGTGCCGGCTCCGCCCGGCCCGGCCGTTGCCCGCCTCCCTGCGGCCTTCCCGGCACGGGGTGGGGCGGGCACCAGCGGGAAAGCGGCTGGGTTCGGCTCGGCTCTGCGGGGCTCAGCTGCCCGGGGGCGGCGGGGACACCGGGGCTGCGCTGCCATAATGCATCTTGGCTCGGCTCGGCTCCCCGCCCCCCGCCGCGGCACCCGGCACGCCCAGCAGGCAGCAAACCCGCCCTGGAATCTTTTTTTTTCTTTTTAAAAATATTTAATTTTTTTTTTTTTAATTTAATTCTGTTTTTCCTCTCCTCTGAGTTTAAGCAGCAGCAAGGGGCGGCAGGCAGAGGCGGGAAGGTTCCCGCCGGCGGTGGGTTCCCCGCAGCCCCTGCAGGAGGGAGCTCACGCTTTTGGCTCTCCGGTACACACCGCCGCAGAGACCGCAGCGTTTTCCCGCTCCCTTTGCCGCCGCCGCCGCCCCCCTCCCCCGCCTCCACCCGGCGGTGGGGGAGCGGATCCTCTGCCCGCCCCCCCGGCTGCCCCGGGCCCGGGGCCGGCACTCTCCGCAGCCCCTTCCGAGGGAGCCGGCGCGGTGCGGCCGCGGGTTGTCGTGCCGGGGCGGAGGGCGGCGGGGAACGACACACACAGCTCTGCTGTCCCTCAGAAAGGGGGTACCAGGCTCCTGGAGTGAGGGTTGCAAGGAATTGCATGGCAATCACTGTCATGTCAAACCGTTGGCATATACGAGAGCAGTTATTAGACACTCCATAGATCATTTCTAATCCCCTGCCACCTTTTGATGTTGTGTTTCATATAAATTTTAGAGGAGCATGAATTAAGCTCCAGCACGTCCTAGCGAGGCTAGGACTTGTTTCCTCTCGCAGGCTGGGCTTTCTCTTGACTGATCCTGGCCTGCATCAGGAATAGTGTAGTGAGCCGGAGTAGGGAAGTAATCATCCCCCTGTACTCGGCACTGGTGAGGCCTCACCTCGAGTACTGTGTTCAGTTTTGGGCCCCTCACTACAAGAAGGACATTGAGGTGCTGGAGTGTGTCCAGAGAAGGGCTACCAGGCTGGTGAGGGGTCTGGAGGACAAGCCTTATGAGGAACGACTGAGGGAGCTGGGGTTGTTTAGCCTGGAGAAGAGGAGGCTGAGGGGTGACCTTATCACCCTCTACAACTACCTGAAGGGAGGTTTTAGAGAGATGGGGGCTGACCTCTTCTCCCACGTGGCAAGTGATAGGACAAGAGGAAACGGGTTCAAGTTATGTCAGGACAGGTTTAGATTGGATATTAGGAAGCATTTTTTCACTCAAAGGGTTATTAAACATTGGATTGGGCTGCCCAGAGAGGTGGTGGATTCACCATCCCTGGAGGTGTTTAAGAAAAGGGTAGATGAGGTGCTTAGGGACATGGTTTAGAAGTGGGTGTTTTTAAATCAGGGTAGGTTAACGGTTGGACTTGATGATCTTAATGGTCCCTTCCAACCTCACTTATTCTATGATTCTATGACATTAAACTGCACTTGCAGCCCAGCCTACTTCCAGGTCTGTGGATGTACGGGCTGTAAGGATATGCTGCTGAGCAAAGTGCTCCTGAACTGCTTCTAAATAGCCATGGGATGTAACCAGGGCTTTCATCCCACTTTTTTTGGACACTTCTTCTGTGGCCTTGGCCAGATCCTTGAAAAGGTTTTGTTCTTTTTTCCCATTGGTTCTTTTCTCCATTTGTTGGAAAGGATTTTACTTTTTACCCCTTTGCAGACAAGGAAGAAGGGGAGGTGATACTGGAAAGATAAATGTTTATGCAGCACTTTGGAGACTATTGTTGCTAGGTAAATGAACTACATCAGCACTGAAATAATACGAATGGCAGAGATGAGAGTAGGTCATGAATCTCTTACTCTCTGCTTGTGCTTTGTGTCTCTGCTGCACAGGCTGGGAGACTGCAGCCTTTTCTTACTGACTTTTGGGAGGCTTGTTTACACTTAGCCTTTGTCATTAGGAAATGTAATGAACCATATTTAGAGAAGCTGATTTTTTTCTTTGGGCACTCCTACTTCTTCTTTAGGCCTCCTGGAGCAGTTTCTCCTTGTGTCTATGCCATTTTAGAAAATTAATTAGTAATTAGTTCATGTTTAGCTTGTTTTCATCCCTATTACTTTCAACCCCTCGCCCAAACCTATGGTAAAAGATATTATTTAGACTGTATGATGAAGTCCTCAAAAGTCAGAGAAGAATGGTGCCTGTACAACCTTAGTTACTCCTTCTTAAGCATATATATCATGATAAAGTTTTTAATTCTGTACTCACATGCTATTTTTTCCACCACATTCTCCCTACATGCATAACAAAATGGATGGTACTCCCTTGGCGAGCACTATTTGATATTTTATTTTCATTCTTTTCTCATAAAGCAGAACCTTGACACAGTCCTCTGTGCCCTTGAAAGCACGGGTACAATAAAGGTTTTCTTGCAGGAATGTTTACCAGAATATTTTCATAACATGGGTGAAAAAATCTTTTGTCTTGCCTTATTCTTTACAGCAGGTTAAGTATAGGTTACATGTTAGCGTAGTTTGTGTTTCAGTAAGCAACTAAACCTGCATATTTTAGTGTGAAATTTAGAGAGAGGAGACTACAAACATATGCATGTGTGATTTTGTAATTTTTCTAATGTTTTTGCTTTTTGTAACTTTTTTCTGACATTTTCTGCAGAATGCTATAAATATACCAAGCAGATGAAAAGATTAACTGTGTACTGAAAGCACAGGGAGAAAGAAAGAGTGCTGATACATACGTGTAACTGTGTCTTATATTTGAAGCACGGTCAGCTTTTTCTTCTTGAATTATATTTTTCTTATCCTTTAATTTTCCTACGTAACATTTGAGCTTATAAAACAGGAACGTGCTGTTACATTTCTATTAGCATTTCCCCACTTCTGAAATTGTGCTTTTTTGCTGGGCATAGGCTATCTAAAAATTATCTTGTTAAAGCTTGATAGAGGCTTGATAAGCCAGCTGCAAACAATGTCACCATTAGTGATTTCAGTTGCTGCTCATTCCACATCCACGTTGGAATAGTGCAGCTTTAGTGCTCGCCTGGTTTCATGCAGGCTTTTATACTTGCATGGCTGCACATGGTGTTTGTTTCAGCAGCATTCAGGATCGCAGTGGGGAAGCCGAATAATGGTATTACGGTATTTGCAGAACATTTTTTTCCTAGAAATCTGTAAGCAATGGCTTAATGCTAACATGGGGATTGTACATAATGAGGTCTCCCTCACCACCCTTGCTCATGAGATGTGAGCCAGAGCTGTGCAAGGCCACATGATGGGAGTGACTAGGTTGCATCTAGACTCTGTCCTGTGCTGCAAATACGTAACACATCGTAGGCCTGGTGAGAATAGATGGGGGAAATTGAGGCGGAAACCAATTATGTGACTCTGAATGAGGACAGCATGTTCATGAGACCATGAGAACTGTTGTCTGGGATCAGACCAAGGGGCCATCTATCCAGCAGCCTGTAAATTGTATATCCTCCCTTTCCAAGGCCCCGCCAGATAACAGGATTTTCTTGTCAGTGACATCCTTGCCTTGGGTGAATCTGTCATCAGCATCTCTTAGAGGAAGCAACTTGAAGGGGAATCCCAGTGTCTGTGGGCCTATTTCGGTTTTCACATCCTGACCCATCTCCAGGTAGGCCACCACTGAGCAGCCTCCCCAGGTCCTTGCATACGTTCAGAATGCTCACAGAAGTGCTGTTAGAGATGCTCAGCTTGATGTCCCCTTGTGAATCCTTGTTATTTTTGACTCTCCCCTGCCTTCTTGTTTCCACTTCCATATTCCCTTGCATTTTTTTTCCCTAATTTCTTTCCTCTTTATTCACTGTTCACAGGTAGTCGTAGGGTTTTTTTTTATTATTATTTTTTTTAAGGGTTTTTTTTTAGACTGACACCTGTCTCTTAAACGGGAAACTATGTAGGGAGAGCAGCCACAAACACAGGCCTAAAAGGAGCATGAAGGCCAAGTATATATGATAGAGCTCCTGTTATTCTCCCAGAGTATGCAGTTTGAGACCCTCCTGTGGTTTCTACACATTTAGTAACCCTCTAGTAGTTCAGCCTCTCCCTATTATCACTGGCTGTAGGTGAATGCCAGGGAACACTAAGAGTAGGAGAAGCATGTGCAGTACTCCCCCAGGGACCATTCCAGCCATTGACTGCTCTCAGGAGATGCCTGAGCCTGATACAGTTTTCCTACTCAGTAACCCTTGGTGAATCTTTCTTAATTCTACAATGTCCACAATGTCCTGTGGAAGTCAGTTCCACAGGCTGGCTCCTTGCTGCATAAAGAGGCATCTTCTTTTGCTTATTTTAAGAATGTGTCCTACCAAAACCTCTTATGTTTATCTCTAGATGTGGGATATTAAGTACACTTTCAGTCCTAGAATCATAGGGCTCTTCACTCTTTAAAGTGAAAAGTGATGGAGGGAAGAATACAAGATCCAATTCTTTTAAAATGCAAGATGACAAGTAGATGATGCAGAAGGAGTTACATTAGACAGATGAGGGACAATGCCATCCACTGCACCTCAGAGGTTCACAATGAAATTTTTCTAGAAAAAAAAAAGCCGATATTAAACAGATCTAAATCAAAAGTCATTTCGAGATGAGGAGGTGTAGTTTTAAAGTGTCCTCCAAATATCTTATTGAAACGAGGTATACACTGGCATGTTTCTGATTTGATTTGCTGACTGCAGTTTTCTAAACAGCAAAATGCGTTGGGTAACAAGAAATAGACAATAAAAGTATGCTGCAAAGCGCCTAATTCACTTTTCTCTGTCTTCCTTACTGTTTGCAGTGACATGTACGCGATTATTTTAACTTTCTTTTGCTGTTTTTGCCTTCTTTAGATTGACTAAACTTACTGTGACTGTTTGCTGGTTCATCATGGCTTTTGTCTCACACACCTTGGAGAAGACCAACAGACCATTTGATGTTCCCAGTATATTCTAGACCGTTTTTCTCCATGTAGTCAAGCATATTTATAGATGTGTGCATTTTAGGACAATAAGTGCTATGTTATTGCTGGCTTTCAAACAAGGATCCAGTTCATGATATCAGGCTCATCATCTATTCCTTTTGCAACTAAAATTTATTTTTACTTACTCAGTGATTTATCAGACTATGATAAAGGTATGCTGAGGACAGATAAAATAGCCTTTGAAGATATTAGTTGCATTTGAGTGAAATTCACACTTAGAAGGAAACAGTAGCAGAACCCCACTTGGAGAATGAAGTGTAGAAGAACTTTTTTATTTCTAGTCTTGCACTTAGCCCATTAAAAAGCTTAAAGAAAATTTCATTTAACAACTGTTTTTGCTCACAGATTTGCCAGACTTCGTTATCTTCATCTGACATTTTCAGTGTTTCACACCCATTGATTATTGTTTGTGTTTGAAAAAAGTCAGCTGAGATGTCTTAGCTCGTTTTGAGGATAAACTTTATGCAATATGACAATGTTTTGCTCATTCTGGTGATCTTTTCTTGGAAATGCGGTAGCATGCCCTATTCTGCAATAGATAATTGAAATCTGGCAGACAATTGTTTTGGTAGCGGAGAGGTGGACTGTCTTTTCACTGTAAAAATCCTCTTACACTTGGCAATGTTTTGATGCTTTAGAAAAAACTGTGCCTTATACTGCTTATGGAGACACTTGTTAATAGCTAAAATCTCTGAAGTTTCTCTCCTTACTGAGCATGCTTTATTTTTTTAAACAGTATCTGTCTCATCTTTCGGGATTGAGAGCTGGTCAGGCAAATAGGACTAAATGCTAATTATGAAGAACACAAAGACAGAATAACAACTGGAGTAATGAGGGAAAGCTGCTACTGGCTGGACAAAGAAACTGCAATGAAGAAGCCTTTGGGAGCACGGGTAATTAGGGTCGCAGAAGGAGACTGGGGAGAGTAGGGTTGTGAGACAGGGTCTGGCATTTGTTTGCTGAAGAGATGAAGGACAAGGATTTGTGGTATAATGTGGGGAGGTGGTTGCTTGGCAACCTTCGTTCGGTCCCCTTATGATACGTGTGTGATCACGTATTGTTTTTATGCAGGATTTCTGGCTCAAGTGTCGTGCAGCATGGACCTGCTCTAGGGAGGTACCAGGGCTGTGCAGGAGAGATGAGTGATGCCTGCGTGACTCCTGCCTCATTTATTGCTTGAGTTGGAAACTTGTTAATGAATGAAGCAAGGGAAGGTAAAGGAAGGTCATGTGACTGAAATAACACACTGTTGCACTGGATTTTTCCTATCTTGTGCTAATATAGCCACTTAAACCACTTCTGTGATCTCTGTATGTGGAACCTCTAATAGTCTAATAGCTTCTAATTATCTAATTTTTAATGACCATCTTTGGAGTCCTAAATGCAATTTGCTCAGCAGTCACACCTGCGACTGATGCTGCAACCTCTGTGTTTGAGTATTGTTAAATACTTTAAAATTACATCTATGATGCCTCAGATAAGACATCTAAAATCAGTGAATACCTCTGCCCTTAATCTTTCTGTGCCTCCACACCCTGTATTTTAGACATCAGTACTACCTTTCCTTTGCCACTGCGGATTTTTGTGAAGCTAAATTAATTTGCAATTGTGCAGCACTCTGATATTGAAGTGATGAGCACCATTGAGAAGCTCTGGAGGAAATTAATAATTCTACCATCATAACACAATTGAATAATGGGCAGTAAACAAAGCATGGGCCACACAGTGAGTTATGAGGTGAAAGCAAAATATTGATTAGTTGTTTGGTGAATGAAGCAGTGGTCCTATGCAAAAATAGTGATTCAAGACAGTGTCAAAATACATAGATACAAGATGTTATTATCACTCTTGTACAGGACAGATTTCCAAGAGGGGGATTAAAGGATGTACTGAAGCCCCATGTGCTTTTTTCTCTCTCTAGGGCAGGGTTGTTTGTTTGGCTAGTACGGAGTTTTAGGTTCATGGTGAGTACTTTAATGCCTATATTCCTATTTTAAATGTGTAGGGTTCGTGAGTGCACTTTGTGCTGAGAGTAGAAGGTGATGGAGTTTTTGGAGGTTCTTGTCTCTTACAGGAATTTGCTCCACACTATGCCCCAGATAGTCACTATCCCTGAGTGGTATGGTTGGGTACACTAAGGGTAAAGAGTGCTTAGGTAGAGATTTAATTGGTGCCATGGAAGACGGTTGCAATGCATTAACAGCTTGTGCCCAGCTGGAGACTAGATAAACATCTTTAATGCTGCTGTTTGCAAGGAAAAAGGTGTTACAGTAAGAGTTCATGCAGGTAGGGAGCTACTGGCTTAGTAACTCACAACAAAAATCATTCAAAGAGAATAAATTGTTTCCTTTTGTATTGATCTTTCCTTTTGATTATTGATACACACAAAGTGGGTTTTGGTAGTGTCTGCTTGTAGGTACTGTAGGTAGGGGCTCAATAGGAATCTGTTTTTTGGATCACACAAAATTTCTGCCCATGTTTGTTGGTTCAGCTCTGAACTTATAAAAGCCCATGTACCACCTGAGTTCCAGCTCTGTGACATGGGTGATCGTTCTGCTGACTGGCACACGTCTGTTCTGTCCCTTTTTGCCTTTTCTTGTTTTTATTTTTATATGTAACTCTGTAAAGCCCATATAGTGCAGTCCCATGTCACAAAGTGCCCCCTCTGTTTTTGTCCTGTAGCATAATTAATACAGACCTTTGTATTTGCCACGGGAAGGTGGTAAAAACCCAGTGCTACTAGCAGCCAATACTATTTATGCCTTTTGCTTTGCATAGCTGTTTCTTTTTTCATGTCTGGTGTTTGAATGTGATCACCATGTCCAGGAGGAATGCATCTTTTCCAGTAAATCTTCAGACAAAGAAGTAAAAGGAAGTCTTATTAAACCGCAGAACTTGAAAAGACCGTGAGCAATTATTCATATGAGCTAATTTATCAGCCAATTAAAGTGGTAACTCACTTTTATCTTTTCTGGGGTTGAAAAATTCCTGTCTGACTTCTGATTTCCTGTTCAGTCAAATGCTATTTGAATCAAGTCATGAAAGGGCTCTGACTTTAGCCAGAAAATGAAAAAAAAGAGCAAAAACTGCCTTCCTTTGTCAATGACTCCATGGTATGTAGCCATTGTAATAATCAAACATGGAAAATCACATGAAATTAAAACTTCCAGTTTCGCAGCTGAATGGGACTGGGTAGGAGTGTATTTTCATACTGTTTTTTAAACTTAAGTTCAAATTGTTCAAAAGTTCTTTGAAGTGTGGGGTTTTAGAGTGAACTTGTGTATTCCTCCAGAGGAGCTGTTACATGGAGAAGTCTGGATGGGCCATAGTGTTGGTAACCTACAGATTACAGCTTCACTCAACACAAGAAAGCTGTTTTTATCTGAAGGGTGAAAAGGAGAGATGATTGAAGGAAGATTCTGGGGAGCAAATGAGATTGCAAGCTGAAGAATGAAGCACTCCCTTTCTAGGGAAGATTCAAGTAGGAATCTACACTGGCAGATTAATATATACTGCTATTGCTAGCCGCAGTTGTATTCAGTGGACTGCTATAGGGTATCAGCTTCCAAAGGCTGGTAGGTTTTAGAATTAAGTCAATTTTAGAGTTAGAAATATTTCATTACCCAAAATTTCAGAACTTAGACTGCCACATTTATGTGATGGCTTGCAGCAGAAAATCTAGCTGTTAACCCAAAACTTTTTTGTTGTCCTTGGTATTCTAACACATCTCTAAAGCACAAGTAACATTTTGGTGCGGACTGAAGCTCACAAAACCAAGAAAGCAAAGATTGTAAACTCATCTCCTTTTGAGGCCTTTGCATTAAAATATTGCTGTGTATATGTGACACGAGACCATCCAATATGAGGAGAGTACTACAAATGTAACAATATGACTTTCAGGATGACAACTTTAAGATCTTGGGTTTATAGATTGGACAGTTAGGCAAGGATGAAATTCCATTCTTTCAAGATGTGGATCTTCTGAAATTACTTGTTGGATGCCTGGTTAGCAGTGGAATTCTGGCAACAGGATTCATTGAGCCAGAAAACTTTGATCTCCTTTAGCTGAAATCCTTGCTCCACTGACTTTTCTCCCTTTGCAGATGGACAGAAAAGAACAGTAAATCGTAAAGTCGCTTTCTTTCATGTATTGAACAAATACACAGTTAGTGTTACATTCTAACAACTATTTGGCAAAAAGACTCATATTTTCCTAAAAAATTTCTATACAGGTATCTAGTCTTCACCTGAAGACACTGAGATATGAAAAATCCACTAATCTTTGTAAAAAAATGTCATGCTTTTAATTTGAATTTCTCTGCCTTCTGCATCATTTTCTGGTTTTCTTTGTGTCTTTTTCTGGTTTAGTTTCCAGTCTCTTTTCAGTCCTTTTCCTGAAAAAACAAGATTATCTGGCCCCTCATGTTTCTTGCTTTAAGGTGTTATCTTAGGCCTGAGCTTTATGGCTCTTCTTATTCCATTTCTGTCCTTTTTTAACAACTTTTTAAAAAAAGGTAGTAGGCAGGAAGATATTACTCTAAAATGATCTCATCAAAAGTCAAAAAAACTGCCTCTCTGCTTTTGCTCATTTCTTTTCTTTTAACGTGTTCAGAAATTGTATTAACCTTTCTTGCCATAATGTAGCTGCTTAAGAGTTCATGCCATTTCTCCGCTGGGACCTACAGATCCCTTTCAGACTCTGCTTTCCAGGTTATTATTCTCTGTTACGTTAGACTACCTATTTCTGGATATCTACCTTTGTACTGGAACATATCAAAATGCGAATTTTTATTATTTGCAAAATATAACAAATTTATTTTCCCAGGCCTGTGACACAGGTTCCAGGGTGTTGCAGTGACCATCTACATCTTCATCTCTATAGTAATGATTTAAATTAACTCATCAAAGAAACAAACCAAGTATTCTTTTACATCTGATTTTCAACAGTGTTTTTTCATCAAGTATCAGATCCCGCAATTTAGATGTCTCATAAGTAGCTTTATATTCATATGTAGGTAAGCATAAGCTACCTGAAGTTAATGAGAAACACTCCCTGACTTCACTAGGAGAAGCAGTAAGCTTCTCAGTAGGCCACTCCATGAGCATAAGAATATTTGAATATGGAGATGTTCGCAAAGAACTGGGGCATAGTGTCATCCTGCTAAGTACTATGTTTAATTCTGTGAACAGTTTCATTAATTAGAAGGTGCAGTAAATGCTCCAATCAATAGAGTGTCATCAGTTCATAAATTTTTAAGTCTGGATAGGGCTATTACTTTCTCTGAGTCATTCTGCAAATAATTATTTATGAAGTCACAAATTTTATTAGTATTTTCATATCTACTAGCATCAATATGATA
This sequence comes from Pluvialis apricaria, assembly GCA_017639485.1. Classification (NCBI taxonomy): domain Eukaryota; kingdom Metazoa; phylum Chordata; class Aves; order Charadriiformes; family Charadriidae; genus Pluvialis; species Pluvialis apricaria. Next base: position 137,867,218 of record CM030008.1, on the reverse strand, counting down.
GTCCCATTTAGATCACTGACGAATACTGCTTCACATCTGATTTAAAGCAGATCCTTTTTTGTGAACCTGTGTAGAAAGTACTTCTTTGGGTAAAGACACTCTGTCTGTGATTGTTTTCTTCAGTCTGTCCAGTTAATCAGCCTTTAGACATTTAATGTGGCCACATTTATTTAGGGCATTTCCAAAAACCAAACCATGAAATTACTTCAAGATGAAGTGTATCTTACAGAAATCTGTTATATGAATATAATGAGTTTGTATCCCTTGTGAGCTTTTTCATGATATGCTCAAGTTCTAATTCCTAAGACTAAGTAAATACGTACTTTTTAATGGAATTTCTAGGTATTAATATGGATCAATGAAGTATTCCTGTACCACCAAAATAGTTCTGATTCCAGTCATTGGGTTTTACTTGCAATACTTCCTCTGGTAATAGATTTTACAAATGGAAGAAATTCAATTTTCTGAAAGGATGATAAGAATCCTGAGCAGCAAAAGGAATGCAGCATCCATCACTTCTGAGAAACCATGTATCTCTACTGCTAAAAAGGAATAATTTTGAAAATAAATAAGGCACACTTTGGAGAGCTCAAATTTTCAATTCAGTAATGCATTTAAATTGGCATTATTAAATCAATTATGGCATCAGTGGTTCTAAAGTGAGAATCTTCAGCTAAAAGTTTGCAAAATTCAGTAGGTTTGAACTAATATAGCACAGCCCATGCCCTTTGTTATCTCAGGAGTCATCTACCTCCCCATTGTAGCAGTAGGGTAACAGTTTTTCCTATGTCTACAGTGGTTCTAGGGACCAAGAATTTGCTTTGAATAGCCCCTGGAGAAGAAAGAACTGTAGCATAAAATTAATTTTTTAACATTAAGGTGGCATAGTTATTTGAAAATTTCAGTTATGGTGACAAACGGAATTGCTATGACAGTAATACAGCAAGCAATTTTTTCCTCTTTCCCGGTATGTCAGGGTTAACAAGATTTTGTTCAAATTTTACAGCTCTGGAAACTAAAGTCAGGTGGTAATGTGACTTTTGAAAGGCCACAGATTGACAGTCAGCATGTTGCACGCAGAAATTTTTCTTTACTGAGGAATCTGCGTGCTCACCTAAGCCTTTGTAGATCAAAAATCCTCTCATATGGTAACTGTCAGTATTCTAATGTGATTTTATTTCATTCAAAGGAATCCAGTCAATGGTAGGATGTCCATTGATATGTGGATTCCTGATAGGAGTGTGGAGATGTCTTGCTTATCTGCACAGAACTGGAATATTGTATCCAGTTCATATTCATATTTTAAAAAATGGTTCAAAGATTTGAGAGTGCAAGGGAAAGAACTACCAAAATGATTCATGAGCTGTAAGAAATGAGAAATAAAGAAATTGACATGTTAGTGAATTAAAAACAAGACTCAGATGTGACCTCATTAAAATGTGTGAGCACATTCACAATAAGAAAATTCTGAGTACTACAGAAGCAATGGCTGGAAGCTGTCACCAGCCAAATTCAAATTAGAAATTCTGTGCCCGTTTTTAACAGAAAGAGTGATTAATCATTGGAATACATGATGAAGAGAAGAGATGGGTTCCCCATCTCTCATTTTCAAATTAAGACGGGATGTCATTCTGGAAGATGTATTTAAGTCAAACACAAAGTTATTGAGCTCAGTACAAAGGTAATGGCCTGTGATAAGAAGATCAGATTAGGTGATCACAAATGGCACTTCTGGATTTAAGCACTGCCACTGCATGAGATCATGTCTTTGCCAAAAGCTGGGTGAGCAGCTGGTGGTTTTGTGTGGATTATAAATTTTACCCCTTTAAAATGCACATTGCCCAACCCCTACGCTATTATTATTCATGTGTGTGGAGTACACTCTGGAAGATTTTCTTGGACAAAATCCTGGCAAAATTGACTAGGCCAATTCAATGACCAGAAAATCTACTGAAAACTGTTGACTTTAATGTATCTTGGATCAGGTGACACAATTTTTTCTATTAACACAGTGTAAAATCTTCCGTACCAACTCAAATTGAATGTCTGTGCAGCCCTCTAACTTGTTTCTAATACCAGCTGCGACATTAACAGTGTAAGAAAAGAGCATGTATAGAGGGATGTAGTGCAGTTCAGGCTGGAATGCACCTCGGGAGGTCTCTGGTCCAACCTGCTGCCCACAGCAAGGCCAGTCTCTGAGGAAAGACCAGGTTGCTCAGGGCTTCCCAGTGTCTGACAATCAGTGGTTGAAAAGTTTCTTAAGCAGCACCTGGAATGCTGTGTTTAATGTTATGTTCCCCAAATTTGTCTAGGGTTATTTATGTGTTGACTGTCCTTAGATCTGACGATAACAAGTTCCACAATTGTACACAGTACAAAAAGCCTTACTTCACTTTAGTCTAAACCTGCTCTTCACCCACAGCTTATCCTGTGAGAAAAAATGAATAATCATTTTCCTTCTCCCATGGTCCACATCTTACTAAAAATCTAGCACAGTCTCCTTCTTTTACCCTGGTAATAAAATGCAAATATATCTTTGTGCACTTCCCACTTTAATACATGAGATTAAAAAGTGATGTTGACATTAAAAATAATGAAGCAAACACGCGTTGTTCCTAAAGGTCTTAGCTAGAATGAGTTTTGGCTTCACTCAATAAAAAACCCTCTACAAAGCAGAGCCTATTCAAGACTGAGTAAGCTGTGGAAAATCAATTTTCCATGGCTGCTTTGGCCTTGTGCAAAAGCTTAGTGGTTTTTATAGTGAACCAAGCCTTTTGTTTTATGATTTGTTCTGCTTATAAATTGTGAGGATTGAGCTACTAATTTACAAAGGACAAACAAATCTTGTGTGACAGTTTAATCACCTAATTAATATCTTAAGTCAGAAGTTTTATTGTATTTTGTTGCATTTGTGGGATTTTGCACATTAACACCTGAGCAGGACCATGTAGTAAAACATATCATGAATTTATCAAATGTCAAAACCCATGACACAGCTTAAAACTGTAATTTTTACAATGAAATGATATTTGAATAATTGTCACGTTGTAAAACTGCGGCCCTGCGGAGGCTAATGGAAAACTACATTTCAGTATAGTTCCTGAGGACTGCTCCCAATGCATTAATTAGGAAAATTACCACTAGCTTTGTCGGGATGAGGTCAGGTCCAATTTCTTGGAATAACAATCTGATTCTGTTATGCAGACTCATGTGCCATAAACCCTATGCACGTTAGGGTGCCAACTTTCAAGCCAAAGTATAGTACGCTATGAATAAGCTCGGGTTCAGTCCTGCAGGCTGTGGATATTAGTACCAAGAGGCAAGGCCTGAGCAGAGAGCGTGTATTATTTGCTCAGCATGAGTGGAGATGCATTTCTGCACTCTGCAGAAGAACTGGAGACACACGCAGCCCCAACCGGAGCCTGGGAGGGAGCAGTAAGAGGCAGCAGGGGCCAGGGAGGAGGAGAGACCTGGCTACACCACAGTTCATTCACTGCGCTTGATGAGCACAGTTGCCAGCCCTCAGCCTTGATTTGATCCCCAGTAGGAGATGGAGGTAGCAGCCTCCTTGGCCAAGGCTTGCAGAGCTGATCTCAAGAATTTGGGCAATAGAATCCCAAAACGTTAGCTGCTGAACATCCCAAGGTGGATGCTAGGCTCAGCTTTCACAGGTCTCCTGTGTTTGTGTCCCTCATCTTACTGAACTGGAAACAATTAATTGTCATGCTCAGCAGCATGCTCAGCAGCTCCACAGTTTTTTAAAGTCAGTCTGTTGACTCCCTGAATGACATAATTGTAAAATCATTGTTGTGGTTTGGGCTGAAGTTACTGAAAAGAAAATTGGTTCTGTTTTACCTCAAACCAGGACAGTCATATATGATGGTTCTGACCAGTTGCAGTTAGCAGACATATTTTCATAGGCTGACCCTGGATATATACCAAAGATTACACTTTTACAGCGGTATTTATTTTTAGGTCAGAGCATTGTGATACTGATGTTGTGAACTACTTACAGTGGTGTCTGAAACTGAAAGCTTGCCTAACATTGGCCTTTATTACTAACTTCATTCAGCTTTCCTGAAAGCTTTGCTCAAGTTTAGGAAACTGGGGTTCATGCCTGAAGGCCTTTGCTTCAAAGCAAACCCAAATGAAATTCAGTGCTTCCCCCCGGGTATCACTTTGAAATTTGGAGTTCATTTGAAACCTCCTGCAGATACTGTAGTGTGGAAGCAACGGGAGTGACGCACATTCAAGTAATAGCAATGGGAGCCATCCAGGATCCTTGTAGCCTTGGGTGGGGTGTATTACACATTTCAGAAGAGTTAGGAACAATCTGTATTTTTCAAAATCAGGCATTCAGGTGCCAATCCCACTCCCATTACTGTAAAGGTGCAGCCAGCTCTGTGGTTCATTCTGTGTGGTGTCTCAGAGCAGCATTTGTGCATGAAAGAGAGAGAAACAGAAATAAAAAGAATACTCTTTAAGGCTCAGAATGTCTGCTTTTACACTTTTATATCCCTAGACCTGTATTACACCATTCTTTTTATGGGATAAAAACAGATTACATCTTTAGATACACAAATAACCTTAAATGTGAAGGAAAATAGAAATATTTGATTCAGTTAGGGTTTTGTCTAAGGTGGTTTTGACCTTAAGATGGAAGACCATGATGTGTGTTTATACAATAATTTTCCAGGTTTTCTCCCCGAGATTGTCAGTAAATGTGTTCATTCCATTCACAAAGCAATGATTGCTGTAGTGCTGTCAGAGATTGTAGAAGTAATTATGGGCCTGTTACCATGGCGTGCCCTGCTTCAGCTGCGGGAGTAATAAGCACAATTCAAGTGAACTATTATGTAAATGTCCTTGAGGAAACAACAAGTGGTGAAAATATCAACAGCTGGAAGGACAGGACACACTTATTAAAAAAATAAGGTTGACTAATCCATTGAGCTTCCCGTGGAGGAACAAAAATGACTTCAGGGTTGTTTTACACGAGGAACCAAAGTTTGATAATAGGACCTTCATTTTAGAAGACCTTCATTTTAGAAGGCGTAAAAAAAGGTAGAGACTGGAAGCTGAAAGATGATTTCAGGCTGTAATTGCGGTTTAAATCTTTAACCATGGAGGTTACTAATCATCTGAATTACTTCTCAAAGGTTATGATGGTTTTACTGTCACTGGTACCTTTACAAGACAATGTTTTTCTTAGAGATATGTTCTTATCCAAACAGAAATTAATTCAGGAAACAACTATAATCATAGAGAAGATTGTGTTACTTTACCCCAGTACTCTTGGCTTGCTTGGCAATTGCTGAATTGCTCACAGTGTTTGACTACAGAAGGCACAATGACATTGTGTGCATTGGTTTGCATACGGTTGCTCTAAGCACTGTCATAACATGGGCATGGATACTTCACTTAGTTAAAACGAGTCATGTAGAGAAGGACATTTTTATGTGCTGCTTGGATCCACGATAATTAGTTTGCTGTGCAGTACTTTGTTGTGCCAGGGCTGTCACTCTCTGCCCTTTCGTCTATTTGCCTGTCCACCCATGGCGCCTGGCTCTGAGATCACTGCAGCCCCTGGTTGGGTGGCAGGGGAGAAGGAGGACAAGGCGATCCCAGTGTGTGGTGGGGAACATCATCATGCTGCTGGGATGATGAGGCACACCCCACTCTGCAGCCTTCTCCAGGTCCCCACAGCAGGTCTCTACCCAGTTCATCTGGGACTGTGAGTCGGATAGCCCAGTGCTGGGAAAGAAGTCAGGAGATGAAGACCTGAGGTCCTCTTACATTCTGTGTTCCTCCTTGACCAGTCCATGCCTGTGAAGGTTTTGTACTACTGCTTAAATTTGGCAGAAACGCTTGTGCTCTTCTGTGCTGCATAGTCCATAGCAGAACTGTGCCTTTTAAGACACTGGGATATATATAAAAATAAATATATCTTTATTAATTTCTAACAGATTATCTGAATCTATTTCAGTGAATATTTGGTGAATGCTGATGAAGCATACTGTGTGTCCTATCTAGGAGATAGAGCTGCAACAGGGTAACAGGGTGCATCAAAATCTCCCTTTTGGAAGGATCCAAAGAAGGATTTTTTTTTTTTTTTTTTAGTTTAAAAAACAGGATGGAAAATTATGATCTGTGATGTCTGTTCCCGTTGTTCAAATTGGAAGAGTAATAACTCAGAAATCCTAAGAGTCCTTGAATATTTTTTTTTGCAATGCATGTGCTATTAAAATGTATTTTTGTGTTCCAGGTTACACTGCAAGTTCTAGCAAAGAGCTGGGCATTTGTTTATTTAAATATATTTATTTGGCATTCTGAAAAGACCATACTTAGCAATTTTTAATTTCAGTATAGAAACATTAAGTCTTCCAAATAGATATAAAGAAAATATTTCTGCACAATCAGGATGGGAAACACTGGAACCGTTACTTAGGAAAGTTGTTGAGTTGCCATCCTTGGAAATACTTGAAATTTGCTTGGACACAGCCTTGAGCAACCTCATTAAACTGGAAGGTGGCCCTGCTCTGGGAGGTCTGCCTACATGACCTAAAGTCCTTCCAACCTAAGTTATTGTATGATTCTTTAAGAACCTTATAGAACAGAAATGCTTCTTGTTTTGGAGTTACAGAATTATGACTAGGTATCCTGCTAATAACTCTGCTTAGTGATTTTTTTTTTTCTATGTCTGCATCATGGAGTGCATAAATAAAGGAAAAGCCCCGTACAGACATCTGTTGTTTTCTACCATACAGTTTTATGAGAAATAATCATAGAAGTCACAATAAAAAGAACTGCTCAGTGGTGACCACTGCCCTGGAGCAGCATGCCATACATATATGTCCATAGTGGGAAACTCTATGAGAGGGAGCACGTCGTTCCTTACCTTGCTAGAATGAATCCGTGCTCATTGGATAAAGATTTTGCCACCCATCCAAAGCATTTTCTGCTTTCCTTTACTCAGATACATCCTTCAGTTCTAGTTACTAGTAAAAGTGCTAGTTACAAAGTGCAATATTACATACCAAATGTAGGGGCATATATTTTTTTCCATGTACAGGAGAAATGGTACGGTTTCAAAGCTCATGTGTTCAACCTTCAGCTAAAAAGATAGCATAATAACAGTGATTGAATGTTCAGCCTATTTAAATTAGCGACAGCAATGAGAGATGTCCATTAGTCTACAATTGGCTTGATGGTACCCAGCAGAATACTCTTCCCTTACAGGTTCTCTTTCATATGACATGATTGTTTTCCCTTTCTATTCTGCGGGGACTCACCTCCAGACCTGCTGGGTTTAGAATTAGTCCCATTAGTCTATTATTTTTCCTTTCAGCAATGACAGTCTCTTTAAACCAGGCCTCTTTTATCGAGATTTTAAAGGTTTTCTGTGGCTTTCACTGATGCCTGACAATTACTAGACCACCAGTAAATTAGCCCTGTTGCTCTTCAAGTCAGGGTGTCATTCTCAGGATTTTGCCTTCCCTCCAAGGTCTTTCAGGAATGACTTCTCTTGCTCCCTTCCGCCTGCCAAGAAAACCCTCTCAGCCATCCTAAGCATCCCTCATTGCTGTAAACATAACCACATTTTCACTGCAGATGCTTCGTAGACCCTCATGCACACATAAAGATGTCTCCTCTCACCTGTGAGACCATTGCAGCAAGGGATCTTTTGCTGTAAGTCACAAAGTGCAATGCAAATATACATTGTTACATGGGTTTTAATAGCAACAAGCCCATAACTACAAAATAAAACCCTTTTGGCAAGGCAGGGATTGAGTAAAAGCTGAGAGTCCTGAGTATAGCATCACCATCAAACCCTTGTCAGATAGTTTCTGGCTCATCATATGAGCCAGATGTTTTTAGCTTGGTTTCTGAGCCAGCTGTTTTTAGCTTGGTTTCTGATGCACTTTCCTGTTTATGAAACCTTTTCTTTATTCTGCTTGTGTTCCTGGTCTTTTTCATTATTTTATAGCATGGTGCCCCTTATTCCATTTTGGGAACTTCTTCACTGTGTAATCTGTGCAAATGGCTTTCAAGATTACTTTCAGGCTGCTTTTGAAACATTTTCAAGGGCTTAACAATACTTTTGGTTTTCTGTTTTTTTTTTCATTTTTTTTTTTTTTTCCCTCTCATTTGATATTAGTATTATAATTTTGGATGGCTCATCTCTTTTACGGTTCAGCTTCTGTCTGTGTCCAGTTTTTCTCCTAATATTGCAATGGGATCCTAATTTTCACAGTATCACAGAACAGCCCAGGTTGTTCTGCCTTCTTCATTTCCCTTTGTAGGGGATGGGCTGTTCTTGTGCTTCTGGGACGTTGTTGTGTAATTTTGCAGAAAGTGAACCTGTGGTGCTGCCAGAAGGAAGGAGGTCAAGAAGCTTCTTGTTGACATCAAATTAAATATAATTTCCCTCCCTGATTCATTAAGAAGGACATGGACCTGTTGGAGTGGGTTGAGAGGAGGGCCACGAAGATGATCAGAGGGCTGGAGCACCTCTACTATGAAGGCAGGCTGAGAGAGTTGGGGTTGTTCAGCCTGGAGAAGAGAAGGCTCTGGGGAGACCTTATAGCAGCTTTTCAGTATCTGAAGGGGGCCTACAAGAAGGCTGGAGAGGGACTTTTTACAATGGCATGTAGTGATAGGACGAGGGGTGATGTCTTCAAACTGGAAGAGGGGAGATTTAGAATAGATATTAGGAAAACAATTTTCACGTGAGGGTGGTGAAGGCACCAGAACAAATTACCCAGGGAAATTGTGGAGGGTGTCACCCCTGGAAGTGTTCAAGGCCAGGCTGGATGGGGCTTTGAGCAACTTGGTCTAGTGGAACGTGTCCCTGTCCATAGCAGGGGGGTTGGAACTAGATGATCTTCAAGGTCCAACCTAAACCATTCTATGATTCTATGAATATTACTCTACAGAAAACCACGATCCTTGTAGTTTAGTCGAAAATGTCTCTCTAGAAGGACATGGAGGGTTAGCCTTCATTTATAGTTGTGTAGAGCAATGAATGAAATTAATCTATAATAGCTAAGTAGGAAAACAGGAGGAAAAATGCTTAGTTTTTCCAAAGTAACATGGAAGACTTTTGATTTGTAGGTCCTCCTGTGGTCCTCATTGGGCATTTGACTAGGAGGAAGGTAATAGATATTAGCCCTCTCTTCAGAATCTGCAGAAATGTGTATAGCCATGAGTGTGAGGAAGCCGTGGCTTACAATTGTAGTTTTACTACTGAATCTGTTGAAATCTTGATCCTTCATTTCCTTTTTTTCTATTTTGGATTCATATTTGATGATAAGATGGAATAAACAAAACCTCACAGAAATAGTGTGAACATTAATTAGGGACTGTTGACTAAACACTGGCTATTTACCATGTGGACTGATAAACAGACATGCAGGTTTTTTCAAAATAATGGTTGCAGTACATGAACATTCCAGAGGGGAACTCTACAGTAATTTTCAAACATCAGTAAACTGGAATTACAGATTACCAGGAAATCTTGAATGCATTTCTCCAGAACTGTTAATAACAAAGCAGAGGCTTCATCTGGAGTGAAAATCTTTAACTTTAGAATAGTTTCATTTTCTATTTTAAAATCAATAACTCTTGCTACAGCTGGTGGGCTGTGAGATGTTATTCAGGTCATTTATTCACCATTCCTGATGGAGCAAGAGAAGGCACATACAAAAATAATCTTCTTTATCATACCCCAATATGAAAATTTTCAGCAAATATATCAGGATGGGATTGTATTTTGTAGAAGAATGATTTCTCAGCATTCCAGCAAAAAAAATCCCTATTCGGGGGGCAGTGAGGAGAATACACAACTGCTTCTGCCAATTACAGTAACCTTTTTTATGCTTTATTTGTTCCCACTGAGGATGGTGACCCTTTGTTAAAATATAGTGTGATAGGCTATTATCTTTTCATCCTGTAAGGCATTTTTACACCTTTTCTGCAGACTGTCTTCTGATTCAGAAGAATCTGTACTGAATCATCATATGAAGTCCAATTTTGTGCCAGTGCTAGGTACAAGGTGCGTCTTGTAACCATTGGTGCATCCCTGGAACATTGCCACAGAAGGATCACATGTTTTTTGATTTAGGCCTGTGCTTGAGAAGCATTCCCGTTTGGAGGGACAAAATGTTCCATTATTTAGATCACATGAATCAGATCAGTGCACACTCCAGAGTCACTCTGCTTAATCAACTAATTATGTTGCCAGCTGTAGCCTAAACTGGCATCCTCCATGAGTCACATTAGAAAGCAAAAGGACATTGTTAGGAATTCCTTCAAAAATTTTGTTTCTGAGAGCAGAACAATAATTAGTTTGATCATTAGATAAATAACGGTGTGTTTTCAACTGTGGTTTGACAGCGTGTTGTACAGAACAATCTTTGGATACCTCCCTTTGGTGTCTCCCTAAGTTCTACAGAACCCCAGAAAAAAGAAAACCACCTCTATAATTAAAATTTATTGTCTTATTTTTAATGGTCTTTTAAGTCTCAACTCTAAGCAAAAAAATCCCAACCCAGTGAATAAATCTCGTTAGAAGTAATCCATCTGCCTCTGCATCCGTTTCGTAAGATAATCTTGTCACCCTTTCTCCTAATTTTTAATATGTGAACCATTTGGTAATAGGATCCATCTCCTAAATACTTTTATATTGCCTGTCCCATCTGTGCTATACTGTCCTCAGTACTTCATGACAGAAAACATATTTCATGATAACAGCTGAAGTGGGAGACTGCTATGAAAACATTAAGAGCAAGTTTCTATTTGCAGTTGTAATGGAAATTACAATAAAAAATACTTACAGAGATTGCCTGTAGAATACATTGCAGTTGCACTTCTGTATACAATGAAGACTGATTGAATTCATTGTAATGAATATTCAGTGCTTTGAAATCTGATTGCAAGATGGCTCAGACACTTACGTGAAGCACCTGAGGGACCCTAAGGCTTTCTGTTTCCCTTGATGCGCTAGCTAACATGTCTACATTAGCCAGTACTGTGGTCCAGAGGGAGCAAGGTCTGCACGGCAAAATGCCATGAGACCCGTTGTCCACACTGAATGCATTTCAAGAGTTTTTACTTCGGACTAATTTTTACCTGGTTGTGAGCTCTGCAATTACATTTCTGAGAGCAGAACAATAATTAATTTGATTCAGGTGCTTTTCTGGAGTATACCTTCTTGTTTAGTTACATCCAGGAAAGAATGAAATTCAAATTCGTTTTCAGTTTAATTCAGAATTTTAGCTCTAAACCCCTCTGTGGTGCAAGCCAAAGTAAGGTAGGTGGGGGATATCAAGACATTTGCTATTAGAAACATAGTCTTGAACTGAAACGCTAAGGTAGGTGTACCATTTCAGGTTTACCATCACTTCCAGAAAGCACATTGGTGGGTGTCACGCTGTACGGAGTTTTGTTCCTTGGTAATCCTGTATTCCCATCTTTGCTTCGGATCAGTTCCTCATTACTCTCTATCACTGCTGAAACGTCCCTCCATCAGAGGGCAGAGAAGCCTTCATGAGGTGCAGATAGATATTTGCTTCTATTATGGGAGTTTGTGAGCTTCTCCTACGTCCTATCATAGGCTGCAGTTCCCAATAGCATTTTCACCAGGGGCTGGATTGCAGAAATGCCCTGGAGTTGGGCAAAGCGTGTTAGTGAGGGGTGCAGTACTGTATGAATTTGCATATTTTTTCATACAGCCTGAGCTACTTTCCACTACTGCCAGGTACTCCAGGGAAGCAGGGACAGAAAATAGGTGTATTAGTAATACTAAGGGTCATCTTTACAGTATCTATGTCTCTTTTAACAACATTTTCTAAGTTTGCTAAATGTCAAGGTGTACAAATCATATACAGTGAGGTTTCACACTATTGGCATATGTTCCTTGGCCAAGCCATCTGGGGTGAGATTCCAATCCCAATGAGAATTTTGCACTTTAAACAGGCAAAAAAAAGTTAATTTCTGGGTATATTATTCCTAATTTTTCTGCTTGTATTTTCATTTCAGCTAGGAAAAAAAAATAAGTAGTGCACACTACTGTAGATGTCTTCTGGTGACTTTTTTTACCAGATTTCACTCTTTCATGTGCTTACCATGTTGAAAGGCAGAGTCAGGCTCTTTCTTATTTTGCCCTACATTAAGGAAAGCTGGATGGTAACCCCTTCTTTTCTCTGTCTCCCCTCCTGCCCCAAACCCTGACCAGTGGAAATGGAACCTGTATCGGAGAGAGGGAAATGAATCGTTGAGGTGAGATATGCACCAGGTCAAGCTCAGGCTCCAGCCAGTCAGCAGGAGCTGGAGAAAGAGTGTGTCCCCCCATTTCATATTGTGGGGCAGGGGCTTTTCGCCTTCCATCTAGTGGATGATACAGGCAGGGTTGCTCCTTCCTTTCATCTTTATCTCTAACTGTGGGAGCCGCGGCGTCTAGCATTTTGAGGGCTGTAACATGTTTGTGGCAAGTAATTGATTGGGGTTTTTTTCTGAGTTCCGCTGAGTTGAAAAAAATGGAAAGAGCTGGGAAGGAATAGGTAATTCCGGTCATCCCTAGCTGACAACATTTTAGGGTTCTTGTGTTTTGTTTTTTTTTATTAAACAAACGAACATACAACAAAGCAGGTGAAATAAATCAAAGAGAACATTTCATTAAGTGATTTAGTTTTTAGCTCTTTTTATCCCCCTTTTTAAATGCTGAAAAAGGAAAAATATTTTTTTTACATAAGAAGTCAAAATGATCCCTTTTTGGAAGGTTGAACAAAATGCATTTGGGAAGGTAAAATTATTTATCAAATGAATTGTTAACGTGCAAATAACTTCAAGTGTCCCTTATAAAAATCTGTATTAGTTGTTTCTCTTTCCACCTATTTTTCTTTCTTTAGTTTCCAGTCCCAGCTATTGTTATAATTGGTAGCTGTCATAATTGTTTAAACCTTTGTTGAAGGCTGTCAAAACTACAGGCTTAAAATTCATTTAAAAATAAATTAGCCACATTTGGCAAATATAGCTTGTTCATCTGTTCACAACATTAGTATCTTAATGCATTTAGAATAAAATAAGTGGATAAGTTAGCAAAGGACTAAGGTGGTATCTGAAGGACACTGAAAATCTTGCAGTAAGGCTATGTTTAAAAAAGCTTTGGTCTAATTCAGAATATTTGAATGTTTACCTTGATTCGCTCAGATTTGCTGCAGTAAGTAAATTCCAAAGGAAATGTATTGGAAAGAGCTCTATAGGTGGAGTTGGTAGAGGAGCACTGAGTCTCTCAATCCTGGTAAGAGATAAGCAGGTGTAAAGGGTGGGGAATTCAATAATTCAACATATATTGACACTTAGGTGATTCCTAGCCAGAGACAGTCAGACAACGAGATAATTTTCAGTTAGAAAATTAAGCAGACCCAATGCTGACATTTCCCAGCTCCCACCTTGGGAATCTCTGCATTATTATCAGGGTCTTAAAATAAATCAAGTTGACAGTGGCCATGCAACAATCACACAGTCATGTTTATGATGTTCACTGTAAAATTTCTTGGGCTCCACAGACTGAAAAGATGAAATCTCTTGCTGAAGGAAATTTGGATGCCTCTGTGGTTAGGATTGACAGGCAAAGTGCAGTTCAGTTCCCCCTCAATTTCCACTTTACACGCGGGTGGTTAATCGACAGAATCACATAATCACAGAATGGGTCAGGGCTGGGAAGGGACCTCGTGTAGATCATCTAGTCCAACCCCCCTGGGAGAATGTAAAATTTGGGTCCAAAATACAGCTAGGCAATCCTGACCTATTCTGAGGCTTTCTTATACTGGTCCTCATTTGTAAAACAGAGATAATAACCTCCAGTGTAAACCTTGGTCTCGTTTGCTTTAGTAAATGAAGAGGTAAACGATTCTCTTTGGGTTCAGTGTGGAAGGATGAACCTTAATAACACTTCTACTCAAACTCAGCAGCTACAGGATCAGGTTGTCCTGAAGATTGCCGATCTACCTGGTAAACACTAAAATACAAATTGTCACCTAAAGAGAACAACTTTCCAAGCCTTTGACCAAATAGCACCATCAATTTTTTTTTTTCCCTTTATTTTGGCATGTGTGAGTTTTCTTTTGGTGGCACAGTGGTTGTCAAAAAGAATGAAAATAAGAGGTTCGGTGACAGCAATATGATCTTAGTAGTTCTCCCCAGATATTTCTCCACTTGCTTTCCATATGAATGACTCTAATCACCTCTGGGATGGCTTCTTAACGCATTATTTCTGATTTGGCATCAGAAGGAAAAAAATATAAATAAAATTCCCAAAGGTGAGAAAGGCTTATCATTTTCACTAAATAATGAAGGGAAGGAGCACTGTGGACAAGGAAGAAATAAAATAGACCAAAAAGAATATTAAATCAGAGAATGATGAGCATGATAATAACATAAAACTTGTATGCTTTTTATTATTCATCACTTACTGTTATGGAAATGTATGCAGAGGCTCCACTATGATGCATGCAAATCCTCGACCCATTCTTCTGACATTCACCATCGCATGAATTTTCATTAACCCCATCTTTTTAGGTCAGATTCAAGTGCTTCTGTACTCTTATTTAAACTAAAAAAAAAAAAAAAAAGAAAAGAGTGTGAGAGAAGAAAAGTGTTCCTAGTGTAATGTAGCATCATGGTAGCTATCACCAGAAGAGCACGCATACAGGAACTGAGATGTTCTGATGTGTGTCCAAGTCTCCCGGTGATATGGTGAGAAGGCATGAAACTGATGCTATGTGTAATCAGTTTGTAATTAATTTCTTTGCTATATTGTCCTGCCAGCTCCCTGGCCACATACCTGCCTTATACTTGGAGGGGTGTAGTAGAAAGGTAGCAGGTAAGCACTATCAGTTTCCATCTGCACAATTTTTCTGAATATCTCTGTTAGAAGGACAGACCTCCCACCACTGCCTTATTTCATGAAGTAGGGAATTTAACCTGGACAGGTCAGGCACGTTACCCAGAAGTAGGTTTCATAGCATTTCTGCTGAGGTCCTGGCAATGTATAATTTTTTTCCTGAGTTGAGGCCTTTTGGGATCATAAATGGCTTAAGCTTATGCTTGATTTTGGACAGAATTCACACACATGCCCCATGCGTGAAATGCTTTATTGAATCAGTACAATGGAAAGGGGGCACTGCATGAAATGAATCACAGTACCACAATGATGAACCTCCCTAAAAGAATTTATCCTAGGGCTTATTCTATGATTTTGTTACTAATCTTTCACTATTGTTCTCAGATAGAAGAGCCCACATACCATCCTTCTTCCTAGCCTCTAATACGCAGTGTCGCATAGCTGCTTGCAGAACTACTTGTTAATTTTGACCAGGATTCTAAATATATCATTTTTGACCATTCAAAATATATCTTACAGAGCAATGGCGTTTCCCAATTACTTTTAAAAATGCTTACACCCTTTAGACCTAATGCATACTATAGCACAGTGGTGGAGCTGTACATGAGACTGTAGTTTCTGAGAAATGTCAAATCGGTAAAATGGTGAATAGCACTGAAATCCTGCCCTATAGGAGATGCTGAAGTTTCAGAAATTTGGGCCCCACCCTGAATTAGGATGAAAAATAAACATGCCTGAAGTCTTCAAAAATCTGAATAGTCCTGCAGCCTTGCTCTGATTAACCACACCCTTTTGACGATCCTATAGGTAACTAAAGGGTTTTATTGATAAAGTTGAAATGGAGTATTTAGTAATTTCATGAGAAAATGTCTGGATTTTGCACAGATTCCTGCAGAGTGCTTTCATCTGAGAACTAGAAACTTGTGGAAAACACTGAAATTGGTGCTAAAAAGATGGGATTAGGTTAAAATTAATAATATTTTTTTTGGTAAATTACATGATAAATTTTGTGTGCTGAAATGTGACTTACTTTTAGTGCTAGAAATCTGAGTGGTCCAGCGTGTACCTGAATGCTTAAAAACCTTATTATTAATTATTAATTTATTAATACAGACATTATATAGGCATTTGTGCCTGCAAGAGTGCCCGTAAAAATGTAATATACTTGTATTTCTTATCTTTCCCAGCAATGCTGCTTGAAAAAGAAGTCAGAATGTGGGAGAATTGAATTATATCATCAGAAACTGAAAACTCCTGTAATGATATGAAGCATTTCCTAGAAATAAAGCTATGAAGAGGTGTGGCTACCTGCGTAATGCTCTAGAAGGGAGTCACAGATGCATCAGCAGTTACTTTGGGTGGTTGTCTTCTATTTGCAGACTGATGAGTCTGTATGTGTGAGTTACCTTACTGAAACATATTTATTTTTCTATTGCTTGCTGACTAGCAACTCTTAAGAGGAAACTGAGGCTGAAAAGATTCCCAAAGCTGAACAACTACCTCAAAAAGCATCTGTGTCTGAGGATAAGTGTCACAGGGAAATCCCAGGGCCCATCAGATCTGCAGTATAGGGTACGCTGCTGATGCAGTCCCATGAGTGCCAGCTGGTGGTGATTTGTTCAGGAGCAAATTTCAGCAGGCTGTGATTACTGGTCTGGGTGAATGACCTCCTTTAGCATTGTGGCAGCTTTCTGTGCCTGAAAATAATAGCAGGTAGGCAGTAAACTTGCTTTGGAATGAAAATTACCCCAGATCAATTACTGACTGGCTGATGTTGTCTAAATATGATCTTTGGCCTTGTGAAACAGTTGTACTGATGCTTGTTGGAGCTATTTATTAAGTCCAGAGCCTAATCTTTCATGTAATCTTTAGTTAGACTTAAAGTTGTTCTGATACATATGTTTTCTGATGTTGATAATGTAAACAGCAGAATTAGCTGTCTAACATTGATGTAGTTGTTCTTTGGGAACTGGCAGAACTCTGTCTTGCAATGACTTGGTCGTCAACTGGGAGCTGCATCTGCATGTGGGCAGCTAACGTGAGGATATGGAGACTGCAGCCCTCTGACTCTTCCCATGAAGTCAGAGCTCTTCCATTTTTCCAGTTGTTGGATTCGTTGCTGATAGGGTCATGTAAATTGCCAAGTCAGAGCTGAGTTTTAGGCATTTTGAGCATAAAGAGTCTGAAATCTGATTCTGCTTTGCAGTATACCTCATTATTTTAGGATCCATCATTTCTATAAGATCACAATTTTCGCAAACATTTTAGCTGACTTAGTGAACAACAGTTGAAAAACACCTTCATGCCAAAGATGTGTTGAGGCAGAGGGAAATTCCTGTGGGAGTTACTTCCAGAAATGGAAATCAAGAGAGCAGAGTTTGGGATGTGATGCCTATGCTACTAGTACTGGTGGGGAGAGATGTCCTCTACAATGCAAAAGCTGAAGGGAGTTTTAATCACCCCTCTGCCAGAGTGAAAAAACAACTGGACAACTACAGTAGAACAGCAAGGTGCTGGATTTATGTAATGGTTCATTATATAGGTATCTATATAGCTGCCATAGCTACGAGTAGTTGCTGGAAGTAGAAGGAAACTATTGCTCAAGACAAAGAAGCCCAAGGCAAACTTGCTTTGAGCCCTCCTTAGCTTCATTGTTGTTAGCTAGGAACTCATTGAAAATGTATGGCGAGTGTGTGGAAGTAGAATGTTCGTGGCTTATGGTTACGCACGTGTGGCTGTAAGCCAGGGAAAAGTGAAAGACACTAAAGAATGAGGTGGGATAGTCTGGGAGGCTCTCCATGGACTGCAGTGTGGATATCTGCTCTACTGCGATGTGGTTCTCTATGGGCTGCACAGGGACAACCTGATTCACCATGGTCCCCACCACAGGCTGCAGGGGAATCTCTGCTCTTGTGCCTGGAGCACCTCCTCCCCTTCCTTCTTCTCGGAGCCTGGAGTCTGCAGGGCTGTTTCTCTTTCATGTACATAAATGTACGTGTATATAATGAGATTGAGACAAGGAAGCTTCACTTTACCATCGACATCTCTCGAAACAGCTTTAGGAGCCCCTGAATACCAACTACTGCCTCAGCCCCTGTGGGAAATATTATATATTACTTAACATTTAAAGCGCTGGATGAGTGGAGTGGAAAAGTTGTAATTTTCATTTGAAGGGAATATTTGAAGAAATCAAAGAGCCAAAATCCTTTCAACAGTGTTTCTGGATGTCTGCACATATGATTAACTAATGACTCGGTTTCTACCGAGCAATATATCAAAACAGGCAAAGCATTGCATAACGCAGCGCATCTGTAAGTGGCACGAGCAAGAAGATGTTACAGTTAGCACTGACACAGCAACACATTAGTACATAGTATAGATCACTAGACCCATTTTAGAAATATGGACACTAATCTTTCAAGTACCTTCATAGACCTTGCACTTACTATTTTTTTCCTTAGTTTCTTCAAAGAGTGAGAACATGGTTCATAAGTATAATTGAAGGCCTAAATGGGTACTCAGCACCTACATCCAAAGTGGTTGATGGTCCTTATAAAACTCTGGGCTGTTTCTGAATTTCCAGAAGATATCAGGTTCTCTGGCCATAGTTAGGACATTTGCCCAGTTAAAAGCAAACTGAAGCTCCAGTGCTAGCTCCACTGATGACTTGTACATTTTATTTAATGGCTGTTTAACATTAAATCCATTATTGGTGACTTCTTGATCTTGGAGCAAAACTACCTGCAGAAGAAGATATCAGATTGAGGACCCTGAATGAAAGGATCCACCTCCTTGTAGCACTTCAGATGCTTTGCAGTCCCTGGGAAGTGGTAGAATTTGGAAGTCACTCAACTTTGCCTCCTGGTTAGGGTTTAGCAGCTCTTGCCAGTCTTCACAAATACCAACATTTAGCTGTCATCACACTTTCACAGAACAGGTGAACTGCTGAGGGTTGCCAGTGCCCCTGCAGGGAGCAAGTCCACAGGCCAGTGCAGAAGCAACCTGACTAAAACTGTACTTGAAAGAGTCGCTGATAACCCAAACTGGAAGGCAGTTGGCACGTGCAACAGTGCCATTTCTTTATGACTTTACTGCTTTTTAAAATAATACATTCTTAATGTCTTTGCTTTGCTTTAGGTATAAATAATTAACTTAAGAGATCTTTTACCTCTAGTTGTTTTCTGATACATAAAATCATTCAAAGTGACAATCTATCTTCAACAAAGTGTTGCAAGAGCAACGTTTAGATCACAGGAAATTTTAAAACACTAAGGACCTGACAATCAAGCATATTTCTTTCATAAACTAGGAAATACATTGTAATAAGAACAGTCTTTCCAAAGGCATGGGAAATTGAGCAAGACAAAAATACTTTTCTTTTTTTACCACACAACATGTTAGATCGGCTTTGTGCTGTCCCGAGTACAGGTGCAAAGACATGCCTCATCGAGGTAACTCGCTGACAGCCACTCTCAGACTCTCACACTGACAGTGGAACAGTAAAAGGAATGGCATTTGAATAGTAAGGCAAAGCTAGCCCAAGATACTATAAGCGAAGAATATAAAAATCTTGGTTAAAGAAAAGCAGGTCTTGTGAGTTTTGGAACACAATAGAAATATAGCTGTGAGACCATCTGTTGTTCCGGCCTCATGCAATGCTGCAGGCCATTACAAAAATGGGAAGATGTCTCCTGGAAAAGCAAACTTGTTGAATGATATTGCAAGGTGTCCTTTGAACCTGGTAACATGACAGAAATTCCCACTGAGCATCTTGAAGAAAGAGATTTTGAAGAAAACTGGCAGTGACATCCCAACCTCCTGTATTGCTCCAATATTTCAGCAATGCTAATGCCCCCATTTCTTCATCATGTACCTTTAAAAAAAAGATAAGTCAAAGCATATAGTATTTCATAGGAATATTAAATATGCCTACAATGTCCACCCTAGAACGGGCTGTGACACTTGTGTTTGGTATGTTGGTAGGGGTGTTATCAGTCGTGTTGGTTTTATCAGACTAAAGGACAAATGTCCTGTTTGTTCACTGAGAAAGCCTTTTAGGAACTTGGCTTTTCCCTGGCTCGGTACCAGCGAGAGTTGTCCAGCTACTTTTAGAATCAAGTGATGTTTTCAGATGGATTGGCTGATTTTGTTTATCTGTGAAACTAAAAAGTGATGTTATTTGCTTACAGTTGTCATCAGATTTAAAGAGAAAGTTATGCCCTTATTTCTTCTGTGGAATCTGTTCTGGCCTCCAGTCTTTGAGGCTCTGGCTTTTTACTCTGAGATTGTTTAAAGAGCAAATCTATCTTTCCATCTGAAACAGATCCTTGGCAAAGTTTAATGATGCCTCAATGCCTGTCTAACTTCTGCTGCTACCAGAAAAAAATGTTTGTGTGGATGGAGACTGCTGTTGCAAAAAGATCATCTGCGTTTGTGCTTGAAGTGCCAACAGAAGTTGCTCTTTTATAGACCATAGCTGCTGAAATGTTAGGTCATCAAATACCCTTTGAGTTTTGACAAATTTGCCTTTGTTAGGTACTCAAATATAGCTTGTTAACAAAGGGAAATACAATATAAGGGGGTCTTTCTATTTAAAGAGTTCAGCTAATAGTTGCAAGGGGACAATTTCCACCTGTCTGCACATGAACAGCATTTTCTCCTATATTCTTTTGTGCTGCGTACAGTGAATGCATCAGGGACATTAGCATCCTAGTGAAAAGAACAATTACAGTTAGTCTTTCTATACAGTACAATATGTTATATACAGTTAAATTTCCTTCTGCCAGTAATCTTTATCACTGTACTGTGCAGTTGAAGGGGAGTCTCAGAGGTATGTGTGAAGGACACTTTGCTGAAAATACTTGTCAGCTACTACACACAGCCAAACACACTCCCCAGACATGTATGTTATATACCTGGCAGGACCTCAACTCTGTATTCTAATAGATACTGTTGATAAAAACACTATTGATCAAACTATACTTAATTCTTCGTACTTGTGTACTCACTACTTAGTGTAAGACCTTCTTGCGTCGTGGTTGTTTTCTCAAACAATTGAATTCATCTTTGCTGTGATGCACAGACTTGTAATTAATTTTTTAGAATTAGGAAATATTTTGCATGTTGGTTGTAAATAGATTAATTTCCATCTGATTTACTGGGTAAAATAGAGAAAATAACTCTATGTTCTCTCTATATATGAAATCTCTATGCCAGTGTTGATGGAGCAGACATGACTGTAGTTTCTTAGGCTGTCTTTGTATTTTTTCATTGTCCCATCTCCTAAGAAAAATTACATATAGAAATGCATAAATGAGTTGTGTCCTTCTTCTTTCTTTCCTTATACCTACGAGAAAGCCAAAAGTTAAAGATGCAATGTGAACCTTGACGTATGAGTGAAGGATTGCATCAGTCTCCCTTGCAGCTCAACACTTAAGGTGCCTCTACTGTGGCCAGCTCCAGTGCAGCATCAGATGTCCTATATTTCTAAAAATGATGAAATGAAAAACCCCACAACAGTAGTAATGGCATTTTAAGGAGAAATGACTCTCCTGGCTCTGCTCCCTGATGCTGACTGCATGAGCAAGGAGCAGGAGAGGATTAGCAACTTCAGCTTTTGGCTGCAGTGAAGCAAAGTGAGAAACTTTGAAACAGATTGTGGTGTGACACTGATGGAGAGTATGTTGGAAGAGTGAAAGCATAGATGGGGACTGGAGAAGCAGAAGGTCAAAGTTATACAGATGTGGTTGAAATATCATAGTCATGAAGCAGGGCATAAAAATAGAGTCCCAGAGAGCTGCTCTTCCATAGCAGGGTGACGGCTTTTTATTGTTTGTCTCCACAATGGAAAAAAGCTGGTGCATGAAAGCTGTGACAGCTCTAGACAGTGACTTTAGTTTTGATCAAGGCTCAGTGAAAATGGGTGGAAATACATATGGTTGTTCTCTAATGACAATGAGAAATACAGTTGATGACACAGGCTCAGATCTACTGACTTGAGAGCAAGGCCAAAGTGATAGGAAGACAGGCAGAGGCCCATGAATAAACATCCTTGAGACTCCAGGAGAACAATAACAAGACAGCTGCTGGTGATTATCTTTAGGTGTGTATTGAGGTGTTCAGAGCAGCGAATCAGTTTTCAGATATGTGACCATGAATGCAGGTGCTAATTAATTATGCTGCATGCTATCCCAAAATATGAACAGCAAAACTAAACTATTTCCTGAGTTTGATTGCACAAAGAAATGTTTACTGATTGATGCACTGTGTATCGCGCCTAATAAAAGAGGTGTCTGCTATTCTAAAGAGCATCCAGCTCTTTATGTGCCAAGGAAGTCAACCTATCATGCACAGCTGATGAGTGGGTAGAGCATTTTAGTCAGATATAAGAGGACATGATAGAGCACTTCTTAATTAGACCACAACCACTGGGTCATTTATTGACACCCTTCTCTTTGTCTAGGAGGCAGCAGCAAAGTTGTAGCACCTGCAGCCAATGAGAATATTTGGGTTGTAAGCCTGGGGTGAGGGGGAAGCTGAGAAATTTCCTGGTGGCCTGTGCTGAACAGGGGCTATACCTTGAGGGTATAGTCAGAGAACAGGGGACAGAATTCCAGCAACGTTCAAGTATTGTGGGCAGGTTTGGAGCTTTAGCTATTTGCAAAATGGCAAGGGTCCATGTGAAATACTTTGAAACAGAGGTTGGTTGAGCCACAGCTGCAAGAAATAGTTTTGCATGGGGAGGGAGGAATAGCAAGGCTTTTAAGTAGCACCCTATCTCTGTAAACCCAAGCTAAATCTAATCATACTAGTTATCAGAGGAAGTGCAAATAGGAAATCAAAGGACAGTATGACACTGTAAACCTTTAGATTATGTGGTACAGAAGTTAAAGGACACATTCTCTCAAGGATGAAGCAAATGCATCTGTTATCACATCTAGACACTTCTGTTTAAAAAAAAAAAAAGGTCCTTGAATTAAGGTCAAAACCCAGAGAAGCTGCTATTCAAAAACAAGAGTTGAGTGAGATGTAAAAATAAGAAATTACAAAGGAGTCCCATAACCTGAGGGAAAGACAGGTAATGATGTCCTAACCCAGATGGCTTTCTGGTAGTGAATCCAAATCTAAGGCATATTTGATGAAGTGCTAAATTTGCTAGTTTGCCATGTCCATATCCTCACTGTTTTTAACCAAGGAACCTTAGTGTATCCCTCTGATCAGAAGGATGAAGGTGGGGCAGAAGGGAATCTGGCCTTCCCCCACCTGGAGTTCAGAATAATGTCATCTGGTCAGTGAATATAGTTGTTTTTCAACGTTCAGTTGCATCAGGAATGTGTAAAGACATATTCAAATGACACTGTGATTTTCAGCAAACAGGGGGAAGACCAGCTACATGTGATCAGGATTTTTTTTTCTGAATTTGGAATTTGATTAGGAAGAAAGATTGAGAGCAATCCCTGGGTAGTGTGTACAGAATATAAGTGAGTTTTGTCCTTCGGGCTTCTAGGCAAGAGGCATATAAAACACATGATATAATAATGTCCAGATGCAATGCAGACAGATTATCGCAAATGGAGAAAGAAGACAGATGTATGCTTTTTTTGTGTGTGTGTTTGGCTAGCTACGTTGGGTGGTTTGTATCTAGGTTTTTGGAATTGGTATCACCACTTCCAGAATAAAGAAAGAGAACAGCACCACTGCTGATGGTGCCAGATTTTCCAAGACATTTGTATTCAAGACAGATGCCTCCAGCAAGGTAAAGGAGCTGCATTATATTGATATAACATTAAGCATACTTTTAAATATAATATTAGCCTTAAGCACAAAGCTACCAGCATGAGAGAAAGCTTATTCAGCCATTGAGGGGGTGTCCTTGCCAGCTGGTGGGAAATTACAAGCCTGACTCAGTATCTACTAAGCACTTGTCTTTGATGGATACTATGTACCCTGTCATCCTGGGTAAAGGGTTGTAATTACAAATTACTGCCATCTTCTCTCACTCCACATCCCTTTTCCTTTTCATTTGAACCTTGGGAAGGTACAAACAAAGATTTCTTTTCCTCACAAGAAGGACCCTCACCCTGGTCTTGGGACATTGGGGAAAGATACAGTGAGAGATTAGGAAGCCTATATTAATGCTTATGGTACTACCAGTGGCACTGAGTGTCTCTTTCACCTGTTCCTTGGGCAGCACTGCCCACTGAAGCAGCCCCTCTAGCCAGGGCAAGGCAGGCTCTGGCCTGAAGTGAAAAAGGACCTCTGAGAGAAGGGAAAAGTAGAGATCTCCTAAAAGCTGGCCATGGCCAAGAAGCAAAAGGACAGAGATGGCTGGGCAGATAAGAGGCAGCAGAAGAAAGCCTGAAAAAGACAACCAAAAATGTCTGTCATGGGCTCAGCTATGTGTGATGTTAAGAAAACAGTTAGTGACAGTGGCGTGAAGTATCAGGTGAGTCCCACGGAGATGGTCCTGGAGATAGATACAAACCCCAGGTGTTCTCAGAGGCCTCCTTTCATGGGCAATCTACAATTCTGATGTTCTCGAGGTGAAAGAGGGCAGTAATCTCTCTGCATACTCTATGCTTGATGTAAGGCAGATGCCCAAATACTGTCACAGAGCATTTGTATAAGCCTGGGTGGGCCTGATTTTCAAACATGCTCATTCACCCACAGTTGAGACTAAAGTTAGAGCGAAGAGCAACTGGATATTTGGCCACGGCACCTAGTATATTTACAAAGCTAACAATAAGTCTCTACCTTGGACACAAGAGTAACAGAGCGTTCCTCATAACAGAGAAAGGTAAAGGCACAGACAAAAAGAGAACATCCGGTGCCTTGAGAAATGAAAAAGAAACAAATTGGACATTGTGCAAAACCACATTGGCCCTGGAACGTGATGGGTGATGGGAAGAGGTGATAAAAGGAGAGGCAACAGCAAAGGGTAGCAAGATGCTGCTACAAAGCAAAAGATGTACCATTCCTTTAAAAATAACCTGCTGCCTCATCTCCCAGGCTCCATTCACGTCAGGGCTATTTACAGGCGAGAATTTGCGGTGGAGACCCATGATTTAGTACTGCCAGCCTTAACATTAAACAACATGACACAGCTCTGGAGTTCCCTGTATCTGTGATGTTCCTGAAAGCACCAGATAAAGGGGTTGGTCACTGCAGAGTTAAAGCTGCTTTGGCATCTACTCATGCTTTTTGCTAATGAACCATCTGGCTTAGTAAGAAAGGTTGTTCAGCCACAAATCAGCAGTTTTCTTGCAGATGTTTGCTATTTGCTACTTCTTAATTCCCTTAGTCCCAGTTCCTCCTTTTGCCTTGCACAGCTCTCACTTTGCCATTTGTCTCAATTCTTTCTGCAGAGATAGGTTTCATTGCAAATATACTAGTGTCTGGGACTCTCATTATAATTATTTCTTTCTAGGTTCAGAACACCAAGTTTCAGTGTCTTGGAGGTATAGATTTTCTGTCGGAAATGACGTTTTGGCATCTTCTGGAGATTCTGATAGGATACATTTCTTTCCTGGATGTACAGAGCTAAAAGGATAAATACCACAACCTACTTTTCCTCAAATTTTCCTACTTTCCTTGAATTTAATTTCAAAGGCTAAATATTTAAGGTATTGGACAGTATAGTTTACCTTAAAACAGTCATGACATCATTTTGCTATAGAAGAAGACACAGAAAATGTGTTACATTCTACTACACTTTTGTAAGTTATGGACAAATATGTCCAAGGGAAGAAAAAAAAAGCCACTCAGGGAATTGGGCATTGTTCTTGAAAGAAGGTAAATTATGGGGATCAGAATCTGGACTTTGATGTTGGTGTAGAAGAGAAATTATGCAAAGGAGAGATGAGTCTAATGATCCCTAGGACTTTTTTTTACAAACTACATCATCTTCCTTAATTTTTATCATTTATTTTATCTCAGATGATACCATTCAGTGCATTTTCTTTTACTTACCTCCTCCTTGGCTCTGGGTTTGGCATTCCATTTCCCATGAAATTTACATGAAAAATTAACATTTTCATTGGTGTAAATCCATGTGGGTGGAAATAATGTGGTATGTGTATTGCCCAGTAACCAGAGCCTTTGGATAAGACCCTGGAAGACATTCAGTAAAAACTAATTTACCATCTTTTCTGTAACAGTAGATCCTTTCCTAAAGCTGTTCTGCAAGATGTTGCTGTACTGAGAGAGCATGGATTTTAAGATTTTCTGAAGTGTTACGTGTACACCTAGAAAATTTTTATCTGAAACAAAAATAATAATAATTAAAAAAAAAATGTTAGGGAAGCAGGAAAATGTGAAAGAAAACCTGGGGCCTTAATCAATATCTGTGTGGGAGACAACAATGTCTGCAGCAGGTAGCAGCTTCCTGAGGGATTGCTCTTACCTATTTGCTTTCTTCCTGTAAGTAGCGAGTTTAATGGATAGGGTCCCTCCAGGTGGGCAATCACAAAACTATCATTTTTATTTTCCTGACAGAAAATTGCATCTCTCTTTTCCTAGCAGAAAATGACATTTCCCCTAGAAAATTCTGATGCTTTTGCATAAGTGGTTTTCCTTGTCAAAGTATCTCTCCGAAGCAACATTTCCCACTGGTTTTAACAGTGTAGGCAAATTCTTGAGCAAATTCTTCATCTTTACTCATTTATTTTTAGTTAGCATGCTGCTCTGGCAGAACAGTCTCTCCCTAGGTAGCTCGGGGAACAGGTGGAGACCATAGTTCCTCTGTATTCAGTGCTACCAGATTATTCTGAGAGATGATTTACAGATGCTTTTGGTCTCTTTTTGGCTGCTTTGGAAATTTTCCCAACAATTTATTAGGAAGAATAAACGTTTTCTCTGCTCAGAGTAATGGCTGAAGTTGCTGGAGTTGGGGAGGTTGTAGTGGTCTGGCCCTCATTTCTACAGGTACAACCACCTGCTCTTACTGGTACAAGAAGAACTCAACCAAATAAATCAAGATTACTGTGTTGTAACTGTCTAAGATTTTCATGCCACAACTACAAGAGCCTTGGACCTCTCTTCATTAGACTCTGTCCTGCCCAGCTAGCAAAGTCCATCCACGTTCTCTGATATGCTCTACCTCTTCTTAACAGCTTTCCTCCCTTAAAATGTGTGTATCAGCAACACTTACCAGTGCATTTGAGGCTCCATTTTACTTTGTTATATTGGACATTTCAGAGATATATATTTCTGGAGATCTTTTTACAGAGAGCTGTTAAGAGGAGATTCCTCTCTCTCTTACAGTGCTGCAGCCATGTGAGCACCAGTGGTGCTGAACCGCATGCTGGCCACTGCTCCTCATCATTCTAGTGGAGACTATTTTATCCTCTGAGCAGGAGCTGATAGTTGGTCATAATCTTCCCTTTGTAATGTGAGGGAAGCTTTGAAAAAAGACAGTGTGTTCAAACCTGAAAAGTACAATGAAACAACATGAGTATTGGTTTGCACCACTGAAAATGATAGAAGTCATAGCTATCGCTATAATCTTTAAATTTCCCAGTCATAAAAGACGGCAAAACTAAATGTGGATGTCAGTGAGGAACAGCACCAAGGTCCTAAATTTGATATTATTTACTTTCCACAATTAAATATATATCAGACTCTTGGTATTGTTTAAGTAGATTTTTAAAAATGTTTATTCTCATGCACAGGTTTTATATTTAATAGGCCTATCCTCAATGGACCTTGAAATTAATTAAAGAACATCATTCATCTAAATCATTTCTGACAAGCTCTTTTGCTACTTACTGGTTTTGAATCTTTAAATGTTATCCTTTTGTGAAGACAAGTTGTTGTGAAGTCTGAATTCATTAATAATGAAGATCCTTGTAACCATCTGTGAACTACTTGGGGGCAAATATTTTACTGCCCTCTAAAAAATCTTCACTGTGTGGTGCTTTGGGGTACACAGACATTTCCAATGTCCTGTCAGACAATCTCATCAGGTTGCAGATGATAGGTGACCCCATTTGCTTTCACTAATTGAATTGCACTTGGATTTCCCCTGGGTTTGGCAGGGAAAGCTTCTCTGATAAGGATTCATGAGAAGAATAAATTTCACATGCTAATATCAGCTCTTCTGCTAGGAAAGCGAGGGCAAAAGAGGAATTTCCTGCTCTTGTCCTGAACCTGGAGCTAGGCAGTGAAAACACAAACATTATTACTTATGGCCCTGATTACAGTGATGGATGGTACTATACAGAATGTTTTCTTCTGTACTTTAACTGAAATCCAACCCAGGCTTCCCTGAACTCTTTCTGCCTAGAAATTAAGTCTTTCTTTGGACATTGGAAGCCCTCTTTTTCTCCATGCATAGCACACCCACCCTGTCTGATGAGAGGGGCAGGATGGACTCTATGAAAAATACTCAGGCAACTGTCACCTTGCAGATTGTGAAAAGAGAGTTCACAGAAGGGCTTCGTGGGATTTATGCATATTCCTGAATTTTAACTGGAAACAGAACCTTGAGCCAGTCAGGCTGTTCTGTGCTAGGAGTATTGTCATCAGGAATGCTGCTACGTATTCAGTTTACTACTTGTGGCTGCTATGAAACCAGAGGACAGACTTGCATCGTCTAACTTTGGTTTCTGGGGCATTCATTTTAGGAATACAGTCATCCTTTTCTAATTACAATTAGACAGAGACACTCACAAAGGCTGATTTTGCACCACTCTCTAATCACTGCCCGTGGCAGCAGCTTAATGTTACCAGAATCCTAATTCAATTTAAAGTGAACCTGGTCTGCCTCTGAAACAGTGGTGAGGAATGAAGATGGCTTGCCAAGCGTCTCCAGACTGGCAAATGCAAATACAGACTTAATATCTTCCAGTTTCCCAGAAAGCAAAACTTGCTGCATCAGGAGCATCAGTTACTGGGAACACATTCACAGTTCTCCTACAACACCAAGTTTAAATCATGACACCACTACTGATTCCCTAAGACAGCCAAACAGTAAGTCTCGGATACTTTTTCTCACCACAGATTTCAGCTTTTTCATGACTTATGCTCCTCAGGAGTTATGAGATCACTACTAAAAGGCAATTTCAGTGGAGATTGAGCTTTCCTACTAACTGGCTCAGGACTATGGACATTAAAATGGAGTCATTTGGTGACACTTCCAGTGAAAGTGAGGTAAGATTCACATTTGTGTTGGCTTTCTTATAGTTGCAACCCAATCAACAATGTCTGAGGAAAAGGAGTCAGAGAGGTATTAAGTCTCAGTTCTTTTCAAAATAAGGCAGGATCACAGATAAAAACTGATATTCATGTACTCTGCTATTTAGTATAGAGTTAAAGATATTTAGATATTTAGCAGATCTCAAAGCAGTTTCCTTATATGCATTGAGTAAAGTATGTTTTTCACTGTTATGTTTAGCATGGTTTTCACACACTTTTCATTTTTCTTTGACTACTCTGTCACATCTACCCCCTGCTATTGCAATTATGTTCTGCTACAAACTGAGGAGACAAAAGTTTACCCATGACTGGAAGGCTGAACATGAGTAACACACATGTGCTGTCCTTTGTTTGTGTGGATTGGGTAGTGAAGCTGGAAACATATTTGCTGTTGCTGACATTTTGTGAAAGACCGAAGGCAACTGCAAATATTACTTGCAAGCAAATAATCTATGTTCTTCAAAAGCAGTTCCTTTAGATTCTTTAGTTGCATTCCTGCTTTTCAGAAACAGAGATAAGTGCTAAAAATGTTTCTTCTCCTAGGTAAATTAGTTCTTGCACAAGAATGTGGTACAACCAAGATTTGTCATTTAGAAAAATCTGATGCCTGTTGCTTGCTGAGTTTGTCATTTGTGCTGTGCCAAGTCATACAAACTGTATAAATGTTTTTCCTCATATACAGTTTGATCAGGCAGGTGGACTATTGCTTCAACTGCTGATAGCGAGGTTTAGGCAGCTCTCTGAGGTGGTGGATATGTCTTTTCAGGTTTCTCTCACAGAATATGCACGCTGCAATACACCCAGCTCCATTATTAAAAACAGACTTGCCACTTCTGCACGCTCTGACCTGCCTTCTTTCTGACATTAGGCAGTCTATATACACTCTCAGGACTTTGTTTGACATAATTCAGCTAAGTTTGTAGTAAAGACATATGAAAAAAAATCAACCAAAAAGACTCTACCTTGTCTGTTTGTTTTGTAGTTGGTTTCTAGGAGAGGTTTGCATATGGTCACAATGAAATGTCCACCAAACTGCCCTGGTTTCCCTTTTACGTTACTGAAAAATACACAGACAGTCTGAGGAACTACACACACACTTAGCATGTTTTAACAATTAACCAGCATACAGATAACTAGATAGCAATAGATGGCATTTCTCAAGGATCTCAAAGTACAGTTCAACCATTGTATGTAATGATAAATAGAGTCTCAGAGAAGAAAAATCAGATGCGGAGTAAATGGAAGAGGCATGGCTTGTCTCGCACACAAACACACAGATAGATACACAGATATACATATAATCAAACTTGAATTTTTAATTCACTTTCCTTAGATCATGCAGGGTATGAAATTTTTCTTGGTCCTGCTGAATACACATATTTTTGTTTACTCTTTTTTTTCCATGTTGGTCATCTTTTAACCCTATAAATATTTGTTTTACAGTTCCTAGTTTATCAGCTGGATACTAGGAAGAGATAGACAACTGTCTACTGAATTACTGGGAACTGTTTTCTGCATTATTTCTTGTGATGCTCTTTGAGATTGTAGGAAAATAAATATGTTTGAAGAAACCTGAATACCTCTGAGTGTTCTTGTACTGCCCCATAGATATCAGATTGATTTGTAGAGAACCACTGTGCATTTTAAAATCATCCTCACTAGCAATATTTGATTTTTAAGGATTGCAGAAAATGGGATCAATGAAAGACCTGTTTAGAATGTGCTGGGAAGTCAGAGAGTCAAAACTGCGAAGCCCTGGAAATTCTGAGATGCAAAAATCAGAGGGTTTTATTGCTAAAAAAAGTGGCACTTATTCTCATAGCAATCTGTCCATTTTATCGGGCAAATTTTTCAGTGAAAATAATATGCTGAAGAGAAATCTTGTATGCTTCTGAGCACAATGCACAATTACAATGATCAGGGAGAACAGAGCTGCTGATGCTGTGAATAACTTGCTTTGAGTTTCATTTCAAGATACAAATGACAATGCAGCCTTTTCTGAGGCCCAGAAGATGCACAAAAGTAACCTCAGAGAACACATCTCTCTTTTCACAGGATTAAACACATACGTAAATGAGAAAGACAAGACAAAGTATAGTCTGGATTTTCCTCTTGGAAGTGTGTTCCCAGCATTTGCCCATATTGGTTTTAAATGATTGCATGCAATGTCTGGGTCCTGCTTTGAGGCTGTAGATTTGCTGGAGAGCCTTTGGGGATCCCGTCTCTCTCCTTTATTCTACAGTCGTTCTGTTAGAAAACTTTCCTAGTACACTACCCTACCTTCTCTTTTACCAACCTAATTTTTTCATGCCTTTCCTGTCTTCATTCAATAAAGAAGACATTTCCTCTCTTGTGCTTTAGATTATCCCAATATATTTTGGACTTTCCTCTTTAAGTGTCCTTACATCTCTCTAATCCAAGTTGTTTGATTCTCTTTTATCTCATATTTCATGCTTTCCCATCCTTTGCATTGCTGGTCCTTTGTCATGGTTTAGGCCAAATCGGCCACTGGGGACATAGGGGACCCCAGATGGGACCGACAGATGCTCCCCTCTACCCCTCTTCAAGGAGAGAGGTAGAAGAGGAAAAAGAGATGAGTTTAGAAGGAACTAAACTACTTTAATGAAATATTAATAATAAAATAAAAAGAAATAATGAGAAATATACAAAACAGTATCCAGCTCCCAGGATGACAATAACAACACCGGCTGGCACTGGGGGAGTCCCAAGCTGGACTCAGTGATGGACAGGAACTGGATTCCGGATCTGGATTCAGGATCGGGACCAAAGGCAGACAAACAGACAGAGCCCTCCTCAGACGGCCATTGAAGGAAGAGGCTGCGAGCTGTTTGATCTCTCAGCTTTTATACTGAGCATGAGGCAGATGGGATGGAATACCCCGTTGGTCAGGTTTGGGTCACCTGTCCTGTCCGCTCCTCCCCGCAGGTGGGACCCCACTACGCTTTTCCGCTTTTGACCCCCCAATGGGGCTAGTAACAAAGTTGGTTGGCCTTGGGTGTTATAGCAATAAGTATAAGCAAGAGCCTCTCTGCATACCATGCCTGGGCATCAGTTATAAACATAGGTCTGATCACTCTGAGAGCGAACAGTGTCTGCACAATATGCTGTTAATTTCAGTAGTTAGAAAAGGCCCAGCTAAGAAGCGAAGTTACTGAACAAAATTGGTCCTGTTTTGCCTCAAACCAGGACATCCTTGTATACAGTCCAGTTGTCTTTACAATTCTGGTTTCCAAAACTATGTCAATAAAACCACCAACCTGGAAAGCTTTCAGGAAATCCATGCCAAAAGTCACCTCTACTGAAGGACTAAGTACAAGATTTAGTAAGGTGCAATGGACCTGCTGGTATTTTTTCCATTATTAGCCAGTAATGTTAATTCTTGTGAATGAAACAGAGACCACCTGCATTTCAAAATCATTTTTTTATTCTTAAGGAGTGGCAGCCTGATAAAACCCTTAGAATTAATTAGTTTACATATAACTGACAAACCGTTTGGTGTCCTGAATGCCTTATTTAAATGTACCAACTTCACTAGACCTAGTAAGACAGAATCATAGATCATAGAATCATAGAATGGTTTAGGTTGGAAAGGACTTTGAAGATCATCGAGTTCCAAGCCCCCTGCCACAGGCAGGGATACCTCTCACTAGACCAGGTTGCCCAAGGCCACGTCCAGCCTGGCTTTGAACACCTCCAGGGACGGGGCTTCAACAACCTCTCTGGGCAACCTGTTCCAGTGCCTCACCACCCTTAAAGTGAAAAACTTCTTCCTAATGTTTAATCTAAACCTGCCCTCTTCCAGCTTAAAGCCGTTCCCCCTCGTCCTATCACTACATGCCCGTGTAAAAAGTCCTTCCCCAGAAGTCAGATATGAAATAATTCCTACCAGTGAAGGCCATGGGACAGTGAGCAACAACCGTTCCCTTTGGGTGGCTCTATTTCTTTATCAGACAAGTTAGATATATAGTCAAGAATAACACAGTGAAGAACAGTTGAAAGCTACATGGGGAATCTATTGAGAAGTTGTGTAGATCCATTTGAAAAGATTTAGGTCAGTTCAAGCTTTAAGAATAAACATTTAAAGACAAAGAGTAATGTCTTCAAGCAGTGTAACTCATGCATTTTCATTGGGTTAAGTGCAAATATGGAAATATACACTAGAGTAGTTCTGACCCGCAGTGCTACCCAGAGCACATTCCTTATTCACAGAATGCCCTCTAAAGGACGAATGTAATACGTAATCTTATTTGATAATATATATTCATGTCTCAGAAGATGCTGGGGAATTATTAGCCTTCGACAGACTTTCTTTGGCTTTAGCAATTAGCAGAAATGAAACTCGATAAGATTAAATTTATCCTTTGGACCATACATAGTTGTAAGAATTTTTCTATAACCCCATAAAGCAATGAAAGAAGCCAAGCACTGAATTTTCAAATAATTGCGCAGTGATTTAGCCAGCTCCCATTGAAGCTGTTCAGACTGTGAAAGTGACCTATATGAAAATGAAATTCTTGGCCTTTAGAACTCCTTTGAAAAGTGTGCCCTCTTTCTCCAGCATCTGAAAATAACATGCAAGCGTAGGGAATTCTTGAAGATGGAGAGGAGGAGCAGGGTTTGTGGCATCGTTTAAATTATTGCCCACATATGTTTTAAGTTAGATTGAAAATATCCTCAACATGAAGAAAATAGCATTCTTTCAGTGTTGGGAAGGTGAAATTGCTGTATAATGCAACGCTGAAGCCTTTCAGAGGAATGGCGGGGGGTCTGTGCCTTATTAACCAAGCTTATTGATGCAGGTAAACGAAATGAAAGTCAGTAAATTGCTGATGAAATGGAGTTCAGTGGCTTGTTTAGTCCTTTCCATGCTGGACTGGTCTCTACCATACATTATCCTCCACGCCGCCCAGCTGAGTTTTAAGTAATGGGACTCCTGACACTTTTCTTGTTACATTTATAAAAGTAATGGCTTCGTCTTTCTGTTCACTTGACAGGCTAAAACATATCTAAGTGGAAAAAACCAGGCCTGATGGTAGACCAGTATTTGTCTGAATTGCACATAGACTTCATTAAAGCAGCAGCCGCCGGTGAAAGTTTATTAACGTGTAAAGGTAGCCGCAGATTGGTCTGGATCCCTGGTGGAAGCTGAGCAGAAGTAGCCACTGTGGGAAGAATTTGATGAAGCTGCAGCTTGTCCTGATTACAGCACTGGATGTAGCAGGCATAGGAAAATAGTTGTCCTTAGTCATTGACAAATATATTATTTTCATCGCACAGCAGGAAGAAACTTTTTTAAAAAAAAGCAGAACTGCAGTTCTGTATTGGAAATTATTGTCTAAAATCAACTGAGTCTAGGAAATCCTTATGGAAAAATCCACTGAATACAGTAATGGGTATACAGGTGTATAAGCTGTAGGATTTTTATGGGTTGATTAAAGACCAGAGGTGGAATTTTCTATTCCATATAAATATCTTAAGGAAGTTGCCAAGAGTCCTGTTGCTGTTGAAGAGTAACAAATCTTTTAAAGATCTCTTTCTGTGGCCAGGCAGGGCAGGTCTGTGGGATCTGGAGCCTGGCCCCGCTGTGGCACCGCTGGGGCAGGGGCTGACGCTTTGTCAGCTGCCAGTCGCACTGGGTTGAATGTGCCAGATGGGCTGTACCTACCTTAACCACCCCAGCCCTGAACCAGAATGAATCCGGCTTCATCTTGGCAAGACAAGCAACAGCAGGGAGGTTGCAAGAGTCTATGTTAAAGCAGCGCTTCCCTATGGTAACAGATCTCTTTAAATCCTGGGTTGGTGAATGACCCCAAAATGGGCCCCTGACCCACTGGTAGCTGCATGAAATTAGAAATAAACGCCTAGATGCATTATTGCTTTGGAAAGCACTGTCGGTGTTCAGGATGCCTGTTTGTCCTGTGGAAGTCTGGCCACTCACTGGCGCATGGGAAGGCATTGGAAGTATGGGGTGACTGTTACTGGCTCAGATTAGCTACTACTTGTAGGGCAGTCAGAAGTTATAAAGCATTTAAAATGCCTTTGCTTAATTATTATTTCTATGAGTGGCTAGCAAAGCCTAAGTAGCACAGGTGACAGGCTTTTAAGCATGAAGTAGTGAGCTACCTAGAGAGAGACATATTTCCCTCTCCTGGAGTAGGTTTGGATTATTGTCATTTCAGTCCAGCCAGTAAAGCCTTGACTGATGCTATAACATCTGGAGGACTATCTAAAACCTGAAATGCTGTGGGACAGGCCAGAGAATGAAGAAATTTATCCAAAGAAACCTTTTTTGCATTTCAAAAGGCTTTTGGGGTTTACACAGTCCAGGCACTGAGTCACCAGTACAGGCTGGATTTCACCCACAGAGTGAGATAGAAAGCTCTGCACAATGCACCAGTTATTCCCCGGCTCTTGCAAAGCAGTCTGACATTAGAAACCCTCCTGGCCAGACCCATTCCCAGCACTGGGCTTTGTCAGCCCTTCCCCCTGTGCTGAGAAAGGCTCGCCGAGTCAGCGTGTCAGAAGCCCAGTTAGTCAAATAAAGCCATTCCTCCTTTTCTGTGACTGTCTTTTCTGTCTGGGATTCCCAGCACTGGGATCTTTCCCTGCCAGAGATGGGAAGGACAGTGTGTGTGAGTAAGCACTGCCTGCCAGTGGGACGTGCCAAAGTGTGTTCTTGCTGAAGCCAAACAATCAAAGAGCTTAGGAGAGTACATCATCCACCGCCTGAGCTCAGGGAGAGCCGGGGAGACTATGGGAGACTTAGACATCGACACAAAGGCGGCCAGGGAATTTGGGTTAGCATTTTTCTAATTAATCTTTTTATGACTTTTTTTTTTTTTTTCCCCCAGTTCAGAGTAAATCTATGGAAGGTTCCCTGCTGGTTTCAAAGAAGGAAAGAAAAAGGTTTTTAATTAGAGCTGTACAGTTCATGTACCTAATGAATCAATAGTAATTGAATACAGTGGAAGCTTCTTCAAAGCACACCCGTGGAGTATAGTAAATCCTTCCTTTAACAGGTTTAGTTCCATGGCAAGTGATCTTTTAAGAGGATTGTCCATCATATATTGGCCTGAATGTATGGTTTTTTCATGTATTCTCTTGAGTTCAGCCAGGTACTAAGTGCCTGGATGTCCAGTGGTATTAATTGTGCCCGTCTTTGAAGACGTGGGTATTAGACACAGTCACAGACATGTCAATTAATACACTTCCTAAAAT
The DNA here is from genome assembly GCA_017639485.1 of Pluvialis apricaria. NCBI lineage: Eukaryota > Metazoa > Chordata > Aves > Charadriiformes > Charadriidae > Pluvialis > Pluvialis apricaria. The sequence continues at coordinate 137,830,881 of CM030008.1, read as the reverse complement.
TCTGATATTTTCTGTGTGTACTTTTAAGAAGTGTTGGTAAATGGGTTATCCCTACAGGCTACTGAAAATTTTCACTAAATTTATTTTAATGTGTACTTTAATTTAAAAGTTAAGGTTACAGAATACCTTCAGTCAACAGATTGGAAAAAACAAATTCAGGCCATCAGAAATAGAGGTCTTCCTGAATAAGTGATGCCTTAGCATTACGTCACTCACACTTCCTTAGGGAACAAATTGGGATTTGTAAAGGAGCACACTTTTCCAGATCAAGAAATCATTGTACAGTACAGAGTTTTTGGAGAAGGTCCTTCCCTAAGGGAATCCCCCACAGCTGCTCCTTCAAAGAAAAGCCTTCAGGTATGGATGCAGACCTGGACCTTCAGAACTTGCCCACATATTTTTTGAGGACATTTTGAAGACATTTGAGGACATAACCATATCAGGCTCTGGATACAATAATTAAATTAATACTGCCTCACTGATGAGGACAACTCAGCCTCACACAAAGGTGCCTTTATAGTCTCTAGCCCATTTTGGTATGGGCACAGATATAATCTGTATTAGCTTAGCTGTCTTTATCCTACTGTGCCTTCATCTGCACGAGCCGCTTGCAGTGATGTACCTGCACGGTTCACAGGGCAAAGCACTTGAGCAGATCTGTGCTAGTCCTGCTCAGTCCCCCTCCTGAGGTAGCACATGTCAGCCAGGACAGCAGGGACTGTGCAGGAAGAGCTCAGCAGATAATGAAATATTACTTTGACTTCTCCAGTAATTCAGCTTGTTCAAGAATTTCACTGATGCCCAAAGGATTTCTGCCTTGTGCAAACCAAGGAGTTGTTCTGTCTTGTTTCGCGATTTTTCATGGGATCTTTTGGTTATAGATGAAGACAAATAAACCTTTCAACTGAAAAGCTAAGACGCTTTGACTGTGACAGAGGGAATGAAGCCCACATATGCATGCACCAAAACTACATGTGCTTTAGACATGTGCACCTTAAGGTAATTCATCCACTGTGCAAAGGTTCAGCTCTGATCACACAGGGTAAAATTCCTTGTCTTGGGAAGAGCCAAGCACAAGGGCATTTGCCTCAGTAAGGACTGCTTTGTAAAACCTAAATCAGCATAGGAAAATCTAAGCTTTCATTTTCTAAAAGCTCTCCAGCCTTCATTTTTATGAAGAAAGAGCAACCTGAAGGCATGCCAAGAATATATGCTGGAAGACATAGATATGAAACGTATATCTGATACATATATATTATGTATTGCAATTAAATAACATAATACATATGTTTTATATAATAGAATATGTTAAGTATATTTAATCTCATGATTTTCAGATTAATAGCCTCCTTCTCAAGGGTCTCTGTGCTGATTCAGGAACATTCATAGCTATCAACATTGAAAAAGCTTTCCTTAAGAAAGAAAAATAAAAAAGCTACAAAGCAAGTTTTTGGAGCAAATAATTGAAAATCTGAAATTAAAATGCAAGCTTTTTTTAGTTAAGCTGCTCCCATAAAAAGCCTGATGTATTGGCTATCTAAAATCTGTGTTATGTCTTATCAGAAGTTAGATGCCAGCTTCAATGTCTTTTTAATCTTTTATTATTCCCATTTTCAAGAACTCTCTTTCTAGAGCTCATCATCTGGTGTAATGTATTACGTATTAAAATTCATAAAATTCATAAAATTCAGCAACTTTGTAGTAAATTTAGGAAACATTTAAACAATTTAACTGTCAGAAGTGTCTTGATAAGGAATCTAGAAATGCTTAATACATCAATGTGAAAAGAGGGAGCTTAGCCTATTTAAAGTTGGTTTATTATTATCAGAGAATGCTGGTGTCTTGAGCACCTGAATGTCCTTCTAAAGGTAACTCCTGGCAAATGATGAGGAACAGCTAAGCAAGTCAAAAACATAATTAACTTTTGGATGCTCTTTTCTGACATGATAACCCAAGGTTATAATATGTTCCTTAGGTGTTCCCAAATTGTATTTTGGCTGGAAGGAGCTGTGCTGCAAGGAACTGTACCACAAGGCATTTTCCGGGATTCCTTTCAAATTGTGGCAAATTTTTAATCTATTAGAAGTAGGATAAATGTAGTGGGAATTCCTTGCTCTGCTGATGAAAAAAACTCCCCCTCATTTGAGTTTGTTTGTCGAAGTGGGTTTATCTCTCAAAAAATTGATATAATAGTGTATAAGTGGATATAATAATGCTTAAATGCCTCAAAAGAACGTTGTGTGTCATAAACAGCTGATTAATTGACTTTTGTGCTACTCACAATTTTCTACTGATTCTTAGATTTCATATGTGTGTGTCAAAAATCAGATCAATGGATAAATGTAAAACGATTCATACAGCGAAAAACAATTTTAACTTCACATATAAAATGTTGTGTTCTGAGACACCATTACCACTCAGGAGTGAGACCTTGGGGAGATTATAGATAGTACCATGAAATTGTCATCTTAGTGTTCAGCAGCTGTCTAAAAAGCAAACAGATGTTCAGAAGTATTAGGAAAAGAATAGAGGAGAAAACAGAAGACATCTTTATGACAACAAATACATTCACGGTTTGCCCAAACCTTGACAGCTCTGTGCAGTTCTGGTCCTTCCATCTCAAAAAGTACGTCCTTAAAGTGGAAAAAGTTCAGAGAATGGCGACAAGGATGATTCACAGGTATGGAACAGCTTCTGTATGAGGAAAACCAAGGTACATCTACCAGTGTGAGTTCATATCAGGCATCTTTTTATGAAACAAATCTTCAAATCATCCTCACTTACTGCACTTTAGCTCAAACACACTACAGTCTTGGAGCACCTGAACTGAGTTTGTTTTGGGTGAAACAAAACCTGATAATGTCCTGGAACATGGCTAGTGCAGCCCACCTGCTAATGAGTATACAATCTGCAGGACCAATTTTATGCTAGTCAGAAGAAAAAGGCCTCCTGAGGATGTTGAGGACTCTGCATCAACAGTTTTGTTTTACAAACGCACTCCTATTACCTACTCTATAATGTAGGCATAGCTGAGGTGGACTAGGACACTTCAACTTGAAAAAGGGATGATTTATTGGAGATATGAGAGAGGTCAACGGGATTCTGAGTATCATGGAGGGGAATTCTAAGGATCAGCTGATTGTTGTATTTTTCAGATACAGATCCCATAGAATTAGGCTTGATGCTAATTTGGATCAGATTCAAAACAAAGAAAAGGATGTGGTTCTTCATGTGATATGCAGTGGACCTGTGGAACTCCTTGCTAAAGGATGTTGTGTATAGATGAAGGCAGACAGGACAAGTACTAGGAAGATACATCTCCTGACATTTACTAACTGGGTTACTAATTGTGTAAGGACCAGAAAATCTCCTTGGCTTAAAGTTGTTAGATCACATATGTTCCCTTTTCTTTCTCTTCCCTACATATCCACTTGTGACCACTGCTGGAGACAGAACATTGACCAAGGTAGGCTCTTGCTCTGAGCTGGTGTTATGTTCTTTTGTGTGTTGTGTTATGTTCCTTTATACCTTCTTTTTTAAAGAAGTGCTGTAAAAATGATCTTTGAATATACAGTTAGACTTGAATTTTACCTTTGTGGCTGGTGCTGGTGATTTCCATACTAGAAATGTTTCTCAGAAGCCTGTGCATGTTAAATCAAAGTGTGTTTTTCTAAAGAAGTTTTAAATGAGTCATTTAGGTGATTTTCAGCATCACAGGCTACCTAGACTCTAAATGACTGCAACAATAAAGGGTATTCACTTGAAGCAGCCGCAATTTCCTGTTGATATTTTATGTTCATTTTCATTTACGCTTTATCATTGCAATGCTGCATAATTTCATAGGTGTATAGAAAAGCTGGGTGTGTTAAATGGGTAGTTGGAAAGAAGGAGGGGAGATAGCTGAGGGAGACCCCAAATCATCTTAGTCTAAGTGTTTATGTCATTTATGGCAAAAAGAACACTTTTTTCTTATATATATGCATGCCTGTGTATAGTAGCGAAATAAACCCACCTTTGGGTTGAACACGACAATTTTTAACAATAAGCAGCAACAGTATGTTTGATGTTTCTGACACAAGGAATGCAATGTGTGATTGCAATGGTAGAAGATCTAAAACATTCTCCTCAGAGAGATGGTATAGTTAGGCAACGCCATGCCAAAGCCTTGAAGTTTGTCAAACTCTGAGTCAAATAAAAAGCAATTGGTTTAGAGTGATGAATTAAAGCTCTGTGCTTCGTGAGAAAAAGGATCTTGCTTGATCTAACAGTGAGAAATGCTCAGAATCTCTTTTTTTTTTTTTTTTTTTTTTCAGTTCACCCAGGGTGCAATGCTTCACAGATGCTTCCATCTATACCATTTTCCTAACTGCTTTTCTTGGGGGAGATGTTGGTCATGGAGGGGCAGCTGTTCCCAGTGTTGGACCCCTGTCCTTACCACACTCCTTTGGACATTGCAGGGGACAGGGTCTCCTGGCTGGCTGGCTTGGCCTTGGATGCGGAGCATGGTTAGATCACAGCCTGGGGTGGCACAGCTGCAGGGAATACTTTTTATTACAGCTGAATGACTAAACTAACCAATAACAGTAAATATTTAATGTGAGTCAGGCAAGCCTTATGAGTCAACACTTCACAGTATTACAAGATGCATTTTCTTAACAGTTGAGGACCTTGAATTCCTGTAACTGTACTCTGCTGGTAATGATCTCAGACTACGGGATGGCAAGATGTGACTGTGTAGCTCTGTCAGGGACCAGGTCATTTGGGTGCCGGGCAGTGCTCTGACTCCCAATTGCTTGTGTGGTTTGAACTGTGCTTAACTGGAGAGCAAAGCACCATGAGAGATGGAAAAGTTGCCAAAAAAGAACGTACCTCCACTCTGGTCTCTGGCTTAGCACGCTGAAAAGGCTTGTCATTTAAGAGATATGTAATCATTAAGAGATATGTAATATGCTTTTTAAAGATAGATGGTCTGTAAATTATTTTTAGGTACAATTTAACATATCATTGGAAAGGCATTTATACAGATATTGGTTATCAGCACCATGCAGTTGTCAGTTTTAAAACTTGCAGAGGGCAGAGAGACTCACAGAACCTTCTGGGGGTGATTTAGAGAGAGCTGAGCCTCAAGAGGTTGATATATTCCTGCTGCTCAAGTTATCTTTTGATTGTGATAAGAATGACTTCATCCCCAGCATCCTGTTCATGTAGCTGTAAATACTTGCTTTGCTCTAGGAAAAAGCTGTGCCAGAGTTATTATCAATGCACACGATACCATGCACCAGGTGTTTTCGGTATGAAAAATGTCTTCACAATAGCTCAGTAGGAACATAATTTCAGAGGTTATTTTGCTTGTTCTCATTGTACCTTGAGTGTATGCGAGAGGGAGTGCACACACGCTTTAATGTAGGCAAGCAGAAATGAGAAAACCACTAAAACACAAGAAATACCATGGTATGGCACCTGTGGAAAGACAATTAAGGAGAAATTAAGATTACGCAACACGTTTCTATTTCCCCTAGAAATTTTTATGTTGGGAGATGGTATAAAACAGAGAAATGTAACCTTTGACTCCACTTTTGTTCAGAGGTTTGATTTTTATTTGACTTTCCCTTCTAACATGACAAAGCTTTTCATTTGATCATGGGATGTTTCCATCTCTGAAGGTAGAGGAAAGGGTTAAGGCTCTACCAATATGTCACCAATTCCTTCTCTCAACGGCTGGGGTAATGTATGGGAAGGTCTATAAGCATGGCATTTTTGTATTTTAATCCTCTTCCATTAAATTCTAATGACCGGTTGCTAAACGATGTCATGCATTTCCTGCTCCTTTTATGGGGAGCTGTTTTATAAAGCAGCAGCTTGGAAGCGTGCAGGAAGCAGTCATCTCTGGAATTGATTGCATTTCTGATAGAGCACTTTTGTACTGTATCCCTGGAGAAATTCTGCAGGTCATAATGGCTTATGTTCTCCTTGTAGCTGCAGCATAATAATTCACAGAAGTAGAATAAAGACGGAAACAAGATCTACCATCTTTAAACCTCTTACTAGACGCAGTTCACTTATTTTCCCTTTTTTTTTTTTAAAGAAAGCAGATCATTATTATTAGTGAAGGGGAGTGAAGGGCTATGTACAATGCAATGAAAACCTCTGGCTCTGAAATAGCTGATGTTTATAAATTGGTTGGGAGTATGATCCACAAGAAACATGTCCAATTTGATCAAGTGATGTGGAAAGGGCAGTTGAACAAAAGCAATATTTGCATACATTGGGATGGCAGTAATGATCTTGTCCCTTCTGTCAGTCACAGGGATTCATTAAAAATGGGTGTCAGCCATTAAGCTTTGATTTTCGGCACAGATAAGTAATGAAAAGCAAATAAAGGAAACAAAGACTGGCCACACTGCAGAGCATCTGATTATGCTGGGAGACTGGCTGCCACTTTCTTTGCTGGCTGTTCAGTATAAGGCGATGCTTCCCTTTATTTCTGTTTCCATAACTCTGTCCTCAGTCAAATATTGGTAAGAAATGCGTGGGTCTTACATGCATCTTCCCTAGAAAATTGCTTTCCTTGGTTCCTGACAGAAATCAACAAGACAGTCCCCTGAGTGAATTTTTCCTGATGTGCCAGGTTTAGTGAGTGCCTGGCTGTGCAGAAAGCATGTAGAAAAAAGCTTTTGAGGCTTATAAAACACACAGCATTTGCTGTGATTTCCTTTTTTCCCATTTGCAAGTGTGTTGGTCCTGAAGAATACATAAAAATAGAGATGGGTTTTACTCTTTCTTTCTGCAGATGCCTGGAATTTTAGCATGGGACTAAAGGCCTGTGCCAAATAGTAATTGACACTGGACATCAATCATTCCTCTAATATCAGGCTGTCACAAGCAGTGTTTTATGACTGGACTGGTGTTAGCCTAAGCAGATTTCCCATGACACACTTACACAGTAGCTGAGGCTAGTTTTTCTTTAATGCTCTGGTAATTTAGATGTTCACTGAACTGCCTCAGCACCAAAATTGCAGGTGGGCCAAGAAAATACACTGATGTGACCAAGGAAGGGCAAGGATACTTAAAATATGGTGGTAAATGTACCTCTGGCTCCCACTATAACTTTAGGATGGTCACTTACCTTCTTATTATTTCAACTTGTCCATTTATGAAAGGGTGATAATACAATGTCATGGAGTGCAACGGAGGTTAACAAATAAATATTTGCAAGGCATTCGGAGATTTCACATAAAAGGTTTTGCAACACCAATGCCTGAGAAGACTGCAAAGTCTTGCTGGTAAAGTCCATAGTGGTGACCCTGAGATGAGACTGCTTTTGAAAACTCTGAGAGAGAAAGCAGCGGAGAAGGGGGCCTCAGGCTATGAAAGGTGAAACAATGTGGAGACAACACCCTCAGTAGCAGAGTTGAGGCCTTTTCCTCCTTCTCTTTTTTTTTAGGGCTGAGTAGCACTTAGCATTGTGAGTAAATCCATTGGCTTCAAAGCTTTTCATGTTGGAGAATCTAGCCTGCTCTTTTTCCTAGAATTATAAAAATAAGCATGTAATAGGGATGGCAGAAGGGAATGTACAGTATATGGCTAATGGAAACTTAATTTAATTGATATGATTTTCACTAACATTGTCACTAACTCCTAATGATGTACAGTCATCTTTATATTAAGGAGAAAAATTAAAAAATGAAATACAGCTATCTTCAGCTGTGGTTCATCCTTTGTTACATCTTGTCTCCCAAGCCCTAGATTTGTGTAGCAGTGGAAAAGGTACAAAGTGAACAAGAAGAAAAGCACTTGAGATTTTTAGTTTTTACCTTTCTAGCAAGATGATTTGAAAATTCATATACATGATTTATATTGTAGGGTGCTTTTGGATGTTTTGCTTTTTGCAGTGGACACCAGGCTTAGAAGATGAGGGCCTGAGGAAAGCTAAACTTGAAATTCCTGCCAGAGTTGCACAGTAAGGACCGTGTCCTTTTTTTCTGATGCTCTTTTTGGATGGTTTTAGGCATGTTGAATTTGATAGCTTTTTCTGTAGAGTCAGCTAATCAAACCGTAGTCCTGGGGTGAGTGGCAACATCAGGATAAAGCAGGGAAAGAGTGGGAAAATGCTAGAAACCTCAGAAGCATGGAGGAACATCAACTCTGAAAGCACAGTGCTAACTGTGCAAGGAATATGAGTGATGATGGATTAGTGACATCCATTCTTTCTCTCTGCCTTTTCTCTATACTGAAAAAATAATTTATTGAAGAACTTGTTACTGATTGTCTGTTAATGTTTGTATTTGAGAGAGGAATGATACTGGAAAACACAATATTCATGCATCGTTAATGTTGGTCATAAGACAGTTGGAGATTTTGGTTGCAAAACAGTAAGAGATGGACTATCTGATCTTTAGTTTTGAACTTCCTTTTTACTCATTGATTTTTTACTTTTTTTTATATGGTGAACACATAGTCCTGAAGAGACACATCCCTATTTCATTGCTATTCCTACTTGTGTCTCTGGGCTATTAGGAAATCAAATTTCATCATGTTCCCTTGCATTTGAATGAAGCTGGGCTCTCTTTCTGTGTAATTCAGGAAAGAAGAGTTGTCACTATTAATATATCTATTTTCCAGAGGTCAATTAGCCGGGTCTTTTCTCATCTTTATAGCAGCAAGATGACAATGTGATGATTGCGAGGACTCTGGAACAGAGTAATAAGACTCTTCTCATGTGGAAGCCAAAGAAAAGTGTAGTCTGTAGAACTAGGCTTTTGCCCACAGAGGTCAGAGAGGTGACTGCCTTTCCCAGGATCTTTCCTTTCCTTCTCCCTTCTGGATGGGGGAAGGACTAAGATCCTGAGAGGTGTTAGAAAGGAATAGCTGAGTCAGGAGTAGATTGATTAATGCTCCTTTATTTCCAGAAGGTCTAGTCTTCAGTGGAATTATGATTATTTGCTTATCTTGCACCTGTCAGTAACAGACCCCACCAAGGAATAACCCTAGATGTAAGTTCCTTCAGAAAGAAGCAGCCAGGAGTCTGAATGCAATCCTTTTGGCATTTTTAGAATCTAATTCTGCCCCTCATTGCTGTAAAAACCCAGGAGTACATTTCCAGTTCTTCTCAAGCTACTATCTGTTCCTGAATATGTATTCTACATTAACAGTTAGTATTTACAATGAAGTCTCTCTCTGTGCATTAAAAAATGTAGGTAGCATCCCTAAGGAAATCAAAGCATTAGGGTCATGCAGTAAGATCTTTGTAAAGACGGTCACAAAGAGAGAGAGTAAAGTGACATTGTGTTTAGTGAAATGCTTCCACAGTAGTCTCATCCCTTTGGATGGTGACAGATTCTATAGCAACGTACCCTAAGCAACACAGGGTACAGTCAGCGTGTCGGCGGAAGACTCAAAATTCCTATGAGCAGACCAGTTCCTAGCTAGAGTCACATACTCAGGGCCCAAGGAAAAATGTTGATCACAATGCACTGGGCAAAGAAATTTAGGCGTTAGTAGTAATATTGTAAGCATGATATCTCCTTGGTCTTTATTTCCTATCTATTTTTAAAAAAACATTTTGATTTACATACTAAGAAATGGGCAACCCAGTGCCTTACCAGCTAAGCTATTTAAGTACCTGTTAAAAAATGGCTGTAATTTTTTCATATTTTTGTTTATTCAGGGCCTATTTTTACCCTTGGGATCTCATGGTGTGTTTGTTTTGCTAGGTTAGAGTGGTCTGTCATCAGAAATCTCTTCTTTTATGAATATTTGTAGAATACAAGCAAATGGCCTTGTCTTATGAATAAACTAAAGAGGGCAAGTCTTTGAACTCTTTCAGGATGTGGCATGTTTTCAACAAATTTTTGACAGTACAACTGGTTACTACTGGTATATTACTAGTAGTCTCACTTATGTGCTAAAAAGAGGAAATATCTTCTCAACTATCTATTCCCATACACTCATTTCTGCTTACTCTCCTAGTTACAACAGGATGCAGATGTTGCTGGTCTAACTTATCATGTATTGGGACCCTCAGATCCTTGTTATTGTCACTGCTTTCATGAGTTCTTTAAGTAAGGTTCATAAATGTGTGACCCTCCATCTGGCTATGCTAAAATGTGGTGTTAGTAGGTATTTCATTGGATTCATTTTCTAAAAGATAAACTCTAACGGCCTCTGTCACGCTGTATGATTATGGGAAGTAGGTCATGCAAGAAGTCTCTCTTCTGAACTTATTCTGATTTGGGTTATTCCATTCTCTCCAGCAAAATTCTGCTTGAAATTTCAGGTCTTCAACCCAATCATCTAAGACTGTGGCAGTGTTCTTGTATTCTGCTCCAGCTCTGCACCGTGCTGGTAGTAGAGTTTCTTATATATTTTGTGTCTATCTATGACTTGGCTGAATCTGCTACCATCTATGCCCTGTTATTAAAATCCACTGGAAGGAATAGACTAGAAAGTAGCCCATTTCCTGGAAAGGGAAAAAGGTTGTACATTATTGCACTATTCCTGCTACAGCCTTTCTTGCACATTCACACATTTTCCCTTCCCAATCATCATTTCTCTTCCCAATCAGCATATGTTTCTATCTCAGCAGCATCAACAAATCAAAGGCTGTAGTTGTACAGCTTAACGTGACTCTGGATTCTCTGGAGATTTCTGCAATTAAATATTGAAAAATAATTTCTGTTAAAATATTTTCCCATGTAGTATCACGTGTTCCAAAACACATAATTTTTTTTAAGATATGCCTGATCCTTTTAGTTTAGTGTGAATTTTGGATATATTTTTCTTTTTTAAATAACATATCCATTAAGCTGTATGCTTAACATTGCTCAGTTTCCTGTTAGTAGTTATTCTGCAGTAATCTTCTGCAATGGAAGAGTGAAAGGTTGTGTTTATCATTTGGTGTTCATTTATTATTAATCTAAGATTTGACAGACTCCAAGAGTCTATTGTTTTTTATTGTGGCACATAAGTGAGCTAGAGGAACTGATAAATTTTTCAGGTTTGATGGAAATAGTCTTATGGATTTTTCTAAAGTATTGTTGTTTTTCTAAATACACTATCTGCTAAAGGAGATCATTGTTGTGATCTTTTCTGCTACTTTTGATTTTAAAATGTATCATTGTAAGATCAATTAAAATGCTATTCCAAGTTTAAAAAGGAGAGAGAAATACAATAAAAACTGCACTATAAACCCAACACAGATAATCAGCATAAATTGATTTAAAAAAAAGACCTGTAACACACAAGAGAATAGTCAATATATTTTTCATGCTCTCTAACTCAGAGGGCAGTAAATCACATAAAAGTGTGGTAGTTTTGGTACATTTATAAATTCCTATATTTTTCTTGCATCGGAATTCTTATTAAGGAAATTATATTTCAAATGATTACCCCAATGTTGTTTTCAAAACTAAGTTGATCTCCTAAATTTGAGTTCAGCTACCATTACTACTTTCAAGGAAATTAAAACAAATGAAAATGCCTACAAAACAAATGATGACATTTAGCTGCTATGGGAGTGGGTACTCCAGATCTTGAGTGCTACCAGATAAAATTACTTTATCTACACCGTGCCCTCCCTCAGTGTATTGTCTCTGGTATAAGACCTTCTGTTTTCAGACTGCTGTTATCCTCCTGCTGTTTCATTCTGAAAGTGTCTTGGTAAGACGTGTCTTACTCATGCAGATAATAACCATTTACAACCATCCCTGAATATACTTGGAATCTTTCAGTCTTTAATCAAAGCTGTCATCTGCTCTGATTCCCTTACTCAGACTTACCCGTCTTTAGGTTTATTTGACCTTTTGAGATAGCAATGTCAGGTCTGAAAAGCTTTTCATCTATTTAGTGACTAATATCTAGCAATATACATAGAAAGAAAATCTATAGGTTGACGGGTGGCAAGGAAGTCAGAGTAGTAAATTTAGGTCAATTCATGGTTTACATTCTTGGAAATGTTTTAGCCTTTAGTGGGCTTTAAACTGATGCAAAGCAGTTACTGAAACAAAGCTAAAGATTTATCAAACAACTGTTCATAGTTAAATATAGTAGCAGTATTCAGAAAGGTGTGTACCCATATGACGTTTTGTTAATCAGTTTTACTTTGAAACAGTTGTGGAATTGCTAGTTGAGTTATGTAAATTATGAATAGTGCAAAAATCAAGAGACACCTGAGAAATTGTGTAGACAGATAGCAAAAGTAGAATTCTGAGAGTTTTGGAGTCCACAGAAGTCTGAAAATAATTCCTATGCCAATAGCAATCCAATAATTCAGATTTCTTCCCTGTGTATACCAGCTAACTAAAACCTGACAAGCAGAAGTGCATCCTTGGCATGATCAGACAAGTAAGTTTTGTAGGTGCAAAGTACACAGGATGGTTTGTGTCCATCCCTCTGTGAGTGAGGCAATAAGATTTCCCTCTTCATTTTCTGTGTACCTCCACCAGAGAAAACCTGCAAAATAACCGGTTCTTGTTCTTCCCCAAGGACCAGCATGCTGTGAAAGTTATACTGGTCTAATGATAAGGTACAGCCCAATGGAAGTAGAGGGATCAGAATCGTAACTGAAGTATTCTTGCAGTAATCAGGAGAAAAGACCCAAGAAAGCAGAAGGGAAATCAGTTCTTTAAACTTTTCTTAAGCTTTCTCAAACAGTCACGGGCAGGCAAGCGGGCAGGCATGTACACATAGGTATGTGCCCCCACCAGCCCTACTCGTAGCTGGGCAGTTATGTGCATGTGCACACACTGCTGCTCCCAGCCTAAGTCCAGCCTGGCATTTGAAATGGGATGACCACCTTGCACCATGGGAAGACCATCTCTACGTGGTTGCTGCCAGCAGTGGCAGAAGAGAGGAGGAGAATGACGCTGGATTTTAAACACAGGACAGTGCATCCTAATGGTCTCGTGATCCTAACAATGTTAGCCTGTCTCCGTAAAATAATTTGATTATGGGGGAGCTCAAGATCACCCTGTGCATTATCACAGTCTTAGCCTGCAAATAAAGCAGTGATGAAAACAGAACATAAAAGGCCTAATTCTTTGCCTAGGTCAGTTCTGAGTAGTGAACATATATCAAGAGCATATTACTGTGTGGTGATAAAGAATTGGCTTTCATGTTCATGGTTATCATTTTGAAGGTTAAATATGGTCCCTGGGTTAGAAACACTTAAGTGTTGTGCCTGGAGTAGACTGCTTTGGTACTCTTTTAGATTCCTCAGGGAATCTCATCTGAGTCCCAGTCACCAGCTGAGGAGGCAATGAGTCTACTCCAGAACTAAACACATCTTCCATCTTCTTATGGTTGTTCTGGATACTGAATTTCACACTGGGACTGAAGTCACCCTATCTTTATGGCCACTTCATGACACTCTTTTATGGGCATTAGTAGACAAATTATGATGTGAGGTTTGATAAATTTTCCTGCCTTTATAGTCATGGTTGTCACGAGAAATCCATGACCACTGTGAAGGTACATTTAATGGGATCCATATGAGAACACTGGTAGGTAGGTAGATGCCACTTGTAGATGGTAAATTACGAATGATTTATCTAAACTATGTATGCTATAACAGTATTAGCTCATCTCATTCTGACAGATTCACATCATGTCTGATAAGGAGTCAGTCACTTTATTCTTTGGAAATCACAGTGTTAGTGGCAAACAGTTAAACAGTTACTGAGTCTTCCATGTGACTGTCCACCCCCTCACGTGTCTGTTAGCATCTTTGTTGACTTCTGTAGAAAGTGATGATTTGACAGCCTGTAGAACATAACTATTTATTTATTTATTTATTTATTTATTTTTTCTCCTGGAACAGCAAGAATGCAGTTTGATGTGTGCTCTTCAATGTATTGGGTTACATCTGTAATGTGAATCAGTTTTGCCTGACTTGACCACAAGGTGGTTGACTTACTATTACATGTCTACATTGAGACTTCACAATAATTAAATCACTAAACTTATAAAGCACAGGTTGCTTATTTCAAATCAAACATAGCATGAGACTGCATGGCATCTGTAATACTGAAACGATTTGCTAAATGCGCATCTGTGCTCCTAATGTTGACAGAGTTTATAAATCCACCACCTGACACTTCCAGGAAATGCTTGTGTATGCAATGTGGAGATCAATACCTTGTTGGTAGGAGATCGCCTTTCCGTTAGTCTGGGAGATCGGTGTATCCAGAATACCCGGGGCAGGGCACACTGTTGGTGTTTTATGCCCGAATTGCCTCATTTTTTTTTCCTGGTAGAGTCAGGTGTTTCTGTTTTACACTTTGCTTGGTATGCACCTTAAGCAGAACATCCTAACCGAAAAGTAATAGTGGTCTGGTTTCCCACCTGCATAGATTTCCTCTCTGTCTGTTGAGAAACCAAAGCAGAAAATCCCATTTTAGTAGATTTGCGCTGAATCTGTAAGTGCCTTATAGGGAATCAAATAGAAGTTTCCTGAAAAAATGGCAATACTAGACATCTTTGATACATTTTAACATATGAAACTATGAAATTTGACAGTCTGTGCATTGTGAAGACAACCAGCAGTAAGGGTTAGAGACAGCAGAACTAGCGTTATTAATGCATTGCTGGGTTTAGCCAGGAGATTTATGTTACAGGGGTCTGCCCTTGTCTGATATGTGATACAGAGTAAGGCGTGATCCTCTCTGTGCTTCTGTTTGCTAGTCTTTAAAATAAACATAAAGCTGCTGACTTTTTTGGTGGAGAAAGAGTGAGAGAGAGGGAGAGAGAGAAGGAGGGACTTTTACTCCTCAGGGGAGTAAAAATCACTCTGGTTCATATGAAGGTATTAGAGACCTGTGAGGTGAGGGTAGAAAGCAGCATTGTTTGACAGAAGTGATGATGTTATTTATGTCAAGATGAGAGAATTTATGAGCCAAAAAGTCTAGAATAGGGATGTGAGATGGGATGCTGCAGAACTAAGTTCACCAGAATCAGACTTTTCTCTTCCCAGGCTACTTCTTTGCTTGACAAGTGTCCACAGCAGACAGTTTATCAAAAGGAAGATCAAGAACGGACTTGATTAGAATGTTTAAAAGTTCTCCTGGGTCAAAAATACCCAAGAAGAAGAACCAGTGGCTGGAAGTCAAAAGCTCAGAAATTGAAATGAAAAATAGCATGCACGTTCAAATTGAACATGGATGGCTTTTAGGAAGATATGCTTTTGCTAGACTCAAATTATTGCACTTAGAATGGATGTAATTGAATGAAAACCTTTGGCCTCTGGTAGAAAGATTCTCTAATGGTTTGTTTGGCTTTAACATGGGAAGCCATGGCAACAAATGACTGCAGTAATAAGACTCTTTGCCTTCATTAAATGTAGTAGCTGCTATTGAAGAATCTGCCACTGTTGTCTTCCCCTGAAAGTCTGTGACACAGAAATTTAGCTCCAGAAGCGAGGCAGGTTGCCAAATGTTAAGCTGACTGAATCGCCTCTTACTCGCTGCAAGTGAAAGCGACTGTAATCAGCCGACAGAAAAAAGACTTTCAATACGGTCATGATCAAGGGAAGAGTTGAGGTTATTATTGCACCTTACTTCTTTAAAAAGACATACTTGTCAATGGTTCAAAATAATATTGCTATGGTCTAATTCCTCAACATTTTTAAACAAGACAAAAATGAGAGTCTGCTTTTTCTTCTGGATATGTTCTGGGTTTTTTGTGTTTTTGGTTTTTTTTTTACTAAATTCACAATAATTCTTTAGTTTCAGGTTTACAGTTAGTGTGTACATAGGACAAAATATAGACAACATGCAGTGGATAAAATCACTCTCCAAAAGACTTTCAGTGTAAAAAGATGACATACCTATCAGTCATCTTATGTTTTCTGAGTTCTGGTTAGTGAGATGCATTGCACTAACTACAATAACATTTCCTGTAAACACACAGTAAAAAATCATGCATTTAGGTTTGTGCATGTATAATTGCATGAGTTTGTAGGTGAAAGTCATCCTACTACAAAGCCAAATGAATCCAAAATTTGTGCCAAGATCCCTAGATTCTGCATCAGTGCTGGGAACTTGGGGGGCATTTTTGCAGGAGTTTCTGCTTTGAATCTGGACATATAATCTTCTGTTACTACTGCTATATTATTTTGTGTTTTTCGCAACACTTTCTGACGATCATTTCCTACTTTCAGAGTTAGCAGCCCTTTAAGATAAATGATGTTGCTGAGGTCTGTGTCCTATTGTCTTAGTCTGCTTGCTAGTGCAGGAAGGCATGACACTTGCATTTGATATTCAGCTCACATCCTTAGGCTTTTCCTTGCACCACAAAAAGCTCACTAGAGCTGCTTTTGTGCATGATAAAAGCCGAGTACCTGGAACATATTTTGCAGCAAGGGATAAACTGCAGAGTCACCAAATCATGTAGCGTACAGGACCGTGCCTGTAGCAACACATCTGTCTCTGTGAGTTCACATGGACACTTAAGTATCCATGTACTTAAGTATCCATGTGGATGTAATGAATGCAAATAAATTAACTGCGCATAATTGCATACTTACTAACACAGAGGGAAGCAAGTTAAAATTTCATTTGTCATGCAGAACCATATATATTTTCAACCTGAAAGAGCAAGGCTGATTTTTTTTGTTTTTCCCAGCAAGTGGGTAATTTTTTTTTTTTTTTTTTTTTTTTTTGTAAATCATAACATCATTCATCCTATGAATGACATATCCTATCAGACAGATCTTTGTGCATGGGCAGGTACATTTTCAGAATATTTTTACTTACTGAAAATTTACACCGTGAATAATGGATGCCAAATAAACTTGATGTCACCAATTACAGGGTCATCTGCAGCTGGCTAGGGAATTTGTTTCAGTTATATACTACCACTACAGAAACACAGATAGCAAAATGCACAGGAAAATGATGATTCAGTGTTCTGTTACCAACAGTGCTTTGCCTCAGTGGAATGCAAAGGCTGTGAATCCCTGTGCCTGAGAGCGCAATTGGAAGCATTAATTATGAGCACAGGGCAGAAGGTTTCATCTTCATTTGAAATTTACCTCGGGATAACAGGGTGGTATCAAACCCTTGTCCCTGGCTTCTGGGCATCTTTAGTTACCTGCCTCCAAGTTTCTAACCACTGGGGCTCCCCTCTCTGTTACCATGACAACATCCCTGCCGTCAGCATCCTGAATCTTTCTGTCCACGCTCTGGTCACTTGGAAACCCATCCAAGTAGTTTAAGCAACATGGAAAGGATACAGACATATAGAAAGGCAAATGCAGAAAAGGGGCTCGTTTTCTCCCCTGCCCTGGTGGCTCCTGGGAGGGGGCTGGCTGTGGGGAAACCTGGGGGCTGCTCCTATATGAGAATCTGAATGGTTGGCTTGGTTGTCTTCCTGGATGATAAAACCTTCTCTCCATCACTTGTTAAATCCGTCAGGTTTCTAGTGACGTGTCACACAGGGAGAGAGAGAAAAAAATAAATAAAGACAGTGGAAGGTGGGGGAGGGAGTAAAGAGGAGGCTGGGAAGCGCCTGTCTGGCTGCTGCCATCTGAGACCCACCTGGAGAACCCAGGGCTCTCTGCTCCCTGCTGCTGTGGCTCTGGCATCTGCCTGGGGCTGCCTGGGCTCCTGCCGGAGAGCAGGAGGAGGATGTGGTGGGAGGAGAGCGCCCAGGGCCTGCAGTCCCAACAGGGTGTTCAGAACCCCTTGTGCAGTCTGTTGGCACTGAACAGTTCCTCCTGGCTTCCCCAGGCTGGGCTGCAAGCCTGGATTTGGGTCTCTCTTGCCCCCAGGACTGCGCTGTTAGGACGTGTGGGTCATAATGTATCAGCATCATGGAGAACAGTATGGAAGAGCACTTTCTTTTCTGCTGCCTGCTGTTGTACTTGCATGCGCTGGCCCTTTGCTGTTGTGCCTGTCGGACTGCCTCAACCACCCACAACACACTTTGGATTTCCCAGTTCTCAATGGATTAATGAAATTGCTCGAATCCAGCTTCCTGTGGTAATAATTGCAGTTACACTGCAAAATATGCACTCTGCTTTTATGGACACCTCGGAAACAGATGTGGCAGGAATAAGACTCATCTGTTGTTGCTCCTGTTTCAAACCCCACAAAATAGGAGCTGTTCTCAAATGTCGTCTTGCACCCTGTCACCCAAACTGTTACTGTCTGCCATTTTTTTTTGCCAGTGCAGAAATGACATATGTCTATGTACTAGTAATGGACTTGTCACAGGATGCCTTTTCCTGGTAGAGTACACTAGAAAGTAAACCAACATATTTATGGATATTTAGCTGACCATTGAAGGGCATGCTATTTCTTACAGAAGATGACTTTATGAAGAAGGGGGGGGGTAAGTAGACTATTGACCTTTTGGCAATCATGTTTATTACTTTCTGCAGTCAGGATTCTCCATGTCTTCCAGCTAGAGATAGCCATCTGGGCTGAGGGAAAGTTTGCAGACTGTTGCAAAGAAAGATTTAGGTAAGTGGAAATACATGTGTAGAACCCAATTTTTTTTTTTTTTTTTACATGTTTTATATCTTGAGGTGCTGGAAAAAATACTTTGTTTTGAAGAAGCTATTTTGGAGTCATACTGTTGCTATCAGTGTCCTCATTGTTAAATAGTTTAGGCTGCAAAACTTAATTTCTCTGATTAAAATAGAAGGGAGAGTAGCAGGAGAACCACAAGGTTTTGAAGGGGTAAGACTGCGTGGTTTTGCCACACTGAAAGCAGGGAAACACAAAGTCTTTCATTTGACAGCTGTGGGGCAAGGGCAAAAAATCACCTCCCATATAGCCAGACCTATAGTGCTGAACATACATAAAGTAACAAAGAAATGAAACCTAAAAATAAATATAGTTCCAGTAAGGATCACCTCATACACAGTGGTTATGTCATGAAAATTCTGAGGTTCCCATCTGATTATCAATCTGATGGATTTCTACTTAGTGATTCTAGATCTGTCATTTGCAAAGGTTGTTCCTCTGTTAATCTCTATTCCTTCTGGCAGAAAATTACACAGACAGACAGACAAAACCAAAGATACATCTTTTTTGGGCAAATCAAAGAAAAATGTTCAGAGAAAAATCTGCCACTTCCCATTTGCTTATATAGTTAAGTACATTATACCATTACAAACAATCAAAACCATGTAATCAACAATTTCTGCATACTTGTGCTTTTTTAATATGTAATGGTGGCACTTTAATCCTTGCCTGAGTTTCTTGCATCCAGCCATGCATTTGATATTTATTTAATTCAGTGTTTTAGGAAATATTAGTTGTGTGAAGAAGAAGAAAGAGCAGCTGAGGAAGGGGCTGTTGTTGAACTGTCAGGGTCATTTATAGGGTCACCAGAACAAAAGGCTGAGATTTCTCCTACAAATGGACGGGGACCTGTGCATTGGTGTGAAGGACTGAAGCCCTTGCGCTATACTCCCCTGGACTTTATGCCTCCTTACCAAATTCAGATCCTGGCCTAAGTTTTGCAAAATTCTCTTGCGTGAGCTGAAGCAATAACCTGCTTTGAATCTAAGCACTTAAAAAATAAATAAAGGCTGTAGCTACTCATCTAAACCTATATTTAGGTACCTGAACAAGTGACCTGATTTCCAAAGCACGGAAGTCAAACTCTGAATTGAGGTTTTTGCTGACATCTGTGGGAGTTGTTGTGTGTGAGAACTTCAGAAAATCAGGTCATTCATTTTGCAATTCTGAATTTGGAGTAGGAGTCTAATTTTGTGCTCTTAATTTTTGAAAACTGTGTGCACTTGCAGTCTGTGCTCAGGTCTTACTTGGTTTGGAGATTATGTTCAAGTTTAAAAAACAGCTTATGGAAAACTGAAAAAAAAATCCCAAACAGCAAATCTACCTTTGCTATCTTTTTAAGGGAAAGAGACCTTAGAAATGTAAGTGTCATAGTGACAGGAGGGTAAGTTACATGTTGGGTATGTGAAAGAAACTCAGGACACCTCACACCACACCCTTTCTCTGCCTAGCCAAGGTGTAGGACTTAGGACTTTATATTCCCTTTCTTTTTTTGTCTTTCACCTGTGTTTCCCATCTCCAGTGTTACTTTAGACAGGGCAAAAGCAGACAGGAGATATTGTATGTCAGTGAAGCCCTGTGAGATGTTAGCTTACTTCAGGCAGCACAAAAAACACTCCAATATCAGTATCCTGCCTGTGATGTGTCACTGTCCCACCAGGGACAAACCCTACTCTGACGGCTGGCTGGCCCACCAGTCTGCGGCTGTCCTGCCGTAGCTCAGCATTGCGTCTTCGGTCACAAATCTGCCTTGAGCCTCCTACCTGCTCATCCTACCTACTGCCCTGCTTTACCTCAGACTGCCTGCTGGATCAACACTCAGACCTTCTTCACTGCAACCTCAGGCACTAAACATGAGGACAGCAAGTCCATATCCTGGTCACACTAGAGGTATACATCATCTCTGATGTCTATGACCAGCGGGTATTTCTTCAGAAGGAATGTGACATACAGGCATGTAAGGAAGGAAAACAGAGTGTGAGGTCAAAAAATTGGATGCTTTTCCTTGTTTTTAATTTAGTACTTTTACACCACCTTTGTTTAGGTGGGAAAGCTATTTGGCATGAAGGTGCGAAGAGCTATTTGGAACAGAAAGAGTTACTGCAGCTTAGCAAGTCAGCTCTCTGTTTATGTGCAACTGTCAGTGCGAATGTGACGGTGGTTTAAAACTAATGAATTTTACTTAACAAGTACTATGCTCAAGGTTCAATTACTCGGGCTCATTCCATGAACTAAGACTCAATATCAGTACATTCTGCACCTGCTCATCTGTTGCTGATACATGCCAGGTTAAGCCAAGAAACTTCCCTAACTGATGACGTGAATTGCAAGGGCTTGTACTAACAAACTGAGAGCAGAAATTCAGTTGTTGTAACAACTCATATCCTCTGTGGATTAATGTGGCCAGGGGACATCGACAGACATCCACTTGAGGGCTGTGCATGCATTCAGGCATAGGTTGCTGCCTTTTCCTATCTTTATCAGTTAATGTGAACTTGACAGTATTGATCAAACTTAGTAACTTTCTCACCTCTTTTATTATCTTTTTTATTTGGGTTGTACGTGCTTTGGCCCATGGAAAGTCTCTTATCTTCAATTAATGCTGTTTGCATTGGCGTCAGCTGCATCTGTAGATAATGTTGCCAAATGACATTATAAAGTGATGATTACCAGTGACTAATGGGATGATTCCTGTTCCATATAAGTAGCTATGTAAAACTGTATGTGCTGCCATACAGAAAATGGCTAAGGCCTGGTCATGTTCCGATAAAGAGTACACCTGGACTTCAGCTGGGTCTTAGTATGGCCCTGCTTTAGAGATTTACAGGAATTTAATCAGGGCACAAGGAAGTTTATCCCAGAAACCCCAATTAATCCTTCTGCTTGGAACCCATTGAGACCTCTGCAGTTATTTCAAGGGTGCATGGTAGGCTGTCAGTGGCTTCAGAGGGAGCTAGTCACTGCTCTTCAGCTTCAAAGAAATACCCAAATCAGCTGAAATATGAGAATGCTACGTAAAAATCTGCTTTGAGATCTTCCTCAGTTATCAAACAAGTACCTTCACTACTGTGACTGCTGTAATTCTTGGTGATTTGAGTGTGTTGCCACCGCTAGTAAATATTTTAGTAGTGGTATTAGCTTTATTTTCTCCACAGCAGGCTGCTAGCCATGTGAAAGTGAATTACTTCATCTTTAGTGATGGTGCACTGGTCAAATACCATGCATGCATGTATTGAACGCTGAAATCAAAATAGTTGAAATGGACAGCATTAACATCTCCAATACTTTAGCTATGTCCTCGTTAAACTTGACAAAACTGGGCAGGACCTATTTCAACATGCAGTCTGATCATATTTGGAGAACTGATGCTTGTGTTTCTCTTCTGACTCTCCCCTCATCCCACGGGAGGTGAGCAGCTGGTATGAACACTTGGAGCCCTGGATCCAAATGCATTTATTCATGAGAGGCTCTTCTTCTGGTTGCTCATCCTTTCCAAGATGGTGATTGTACCATTCACTGCGTGTACTGAAACACCGTGCTCTTGTAAAAAGGTGCATACAATTTAAGTATTGAATAGAATAGATGCTCTAGCTAGCATGTTGTGTGAGCTAGAATTTACATGTTGTTGATATATATGAAAATAATCTATAAAAAACAGGAAAAAAAGGAAGCAAAAGTTTTGTCTTGTCTAGTAAACTGAACAGAGTATATTCTCTAGGGCATGATACCTGAGGGCAAGTACCATAGCAGAATTTATATCCACATGACTAAAATTTCAGGAAATTGTTAGGAAAATCTATCTTGACAGCCTCTGCTCTGTCTTCTTTTAGGTATATTTCTTCCACTAATTAATACATAACCCTTTGTTATTTCGGTCTCTGTTTCCTGTGAGCAACTGTAGTTAACTAAGTTCTTCTTTGAAGAGGAGGGTGGATTTTCTAGATTTTCTATCTATTTTTCTTACATTAAGAACAGCCAAAAAGCTCGTCTTCTGGCATCAAGCAACTTATGCTTTCATGAATTGTAATCATTAAGTTTCTCTTATTTTCAAATACACTTCTTCTTCCTCCCACCCATGTTTTTACTGTCAAATGCGACAAATAAAATAGTCGGTCCTGGAAAAAGGTCAGTCCTATCACTGTTATGTACTTATCAGTTCTTTGAAATTAAAGGTGTCTTTGTGTTTGGCCCAAGAGTAGGAATGTCAGTTCATTCCAGTGTGCATGGATTACAGGATTTTTTCATAATTATTTTCCCTTGTAAAAGACATTCAGTCTTATGGGTGATGGACAAAGATGTTAAAAAATGTTGTATCAAAGTTGTGTTTTAATTGACTAATTTTGGTTTCAATGAAGTAAATATTTTTGTGGGGAAGTTCTGAGTTTTCCCCAATAATTTTAGCACATACAATTTGAAAATAACAACAAACCTCATTAATATTTCCAATACTTGAAGTGTGATTGTTCTTTCTCCTTGGCAAAGTTAAACTGTTTTTTTGACAGCCCCATTATCCTCCATAACCTGGGTTCCCAAGTTGACTTGTCCCTTAGTGCATTTCAGTGGTCATTTTTTTCTCAGTTACACATTGCAAAATCTCAGTAAGAGGAAAAATAATTTTGTGTCTGAGAGATGTTGTCCAGTTGTAGAATCAGATTTAGAAAGAAAAGAAGGAAAAATTAGTTCCATAATTTTTATAATCAAGAGATTCTGTGGGAACCTCTCTGCATGATGTTTTCAGTTTACAGTGAAGAATTTGTGCTTTGTTTAAGGATAGAATGTTTTGGTTTTGAATTTTTTTCAAAGTTGCTGAGTTCTGTAGGATGTTTTTGCTTGGAGCCAAAAGGTGAAAAAAAAGCAGAACTATAGTATTACATTGTAATTATCAGCAAGAAGAATAAAAAACATAGTTCAAGGATCCCAGTGGAAGAACAGGAATTTGAAGTATTGTTTGTTTCAATTCCTGTTTTCCTTCTGGCAAAACTGGGTGTGTCATATTTTGTACCTAAAATTGACTTAGACCCCTATGTATACATGCACAAATATAGACAAATATATATATATACAAAACCATGTATATGTGTATACAATGGGTGTGCCTTAGTATTCAACATTTTAATAAGGACAAAATTATTTCTGTGATAATGGAAGTGATTCACTTAAAGCTTAAGCTTAAAGTCATTGAATCCTCAATTTTTTGGTTCTTATATTTTATTATCCTCATAGGTTCTGGGTGGAGAAAAAATAAAGACAGTCTATATTTTTCTGCACTTAATTACTTTTTGTCGTATTGGGGACTGTTCATTGCTGGAATTTTAAGACAAATAATATAAAAACTAAGAGGGCCTCCTAAAATACACATTCCCCAGTCTGCTGTCTGCATAATTCAGCACTATCCATATTGGAACTTTCACACATAATTCTTTCTAAATTTACACTATGTGCTTATGACACCAAGTGATTTTTTATGGTGTAATCTGATCAGCAAAAAAGGGAAGTTTGAAATTCAGCAGCTGCAATGTCCAAGGACCCATCTCTTCACCTTCTCAAGAATGGACATGCTTTTGTAGGTTTGCTTTGGATCCATTTTCAAACTATTTTTCTTGTGACTTGAACTGGAATTTGCACATGAAATTACACACATTTTACTTTTATCCAAAGTTGTGAAAAAAACCAAAAGATTTTTGCTCATATGACTGAAAAAATTAATGAGGATAGATATATTTCCTGAGAAACTTGGCTAAGCGGAAAAGATAGTGTTTGATACTAAGTAAAAGACATTTTTAGCTAGTTCTAAATGTAAGATTTTTTTTAATAACCATGGTTGAGCTATTTTAACTCCTCATAGAGTCTTAGAATCAAGCATAGAACGGTTTGGGTTAGAAGGGACCTCAAAGATCATCTAGTTCCAACCCCCCAGCCATGGGCAAGGACATCTTCCACTAGACCATATTACTCAAAGACCCAGTCTGGCCTTGAACACTGCCAGGGATGGCGCATCCACAGCTTCTCTGGGCAACCTGTTCCAGTGTCTCACCACCCTGACAGTAAATAATTTCTTCCTAATATCTAATCTAAATCTACCCTCTTCCAGTTTAAAACTGTTACCCCTCATCCTATTACTACACTCCCTGATAAAAAGTCCCTCCCCATCTTTCCTGTAGGCCCTCTTTAGGTACTGTAAGGCCACTATAAGGTCTCCCCAGAACCTTATTTTCTCCAGGATGAACAACCTCAAGGGTCATCAGGCACTGGAACATGTTACCCAGGGCAGTGGTGGAGTCCCCATCCCTGGAAGTATTTGAGGGTCGTGTAGATATAGTGCTTAGGGACATGGTTTAGTGGTGGGCTTGTCAGTATTAGGTTAATGATTGGACTAGATGATCTTACAGGTCTTTTCCAGTCTAGGAGATTCTGTGATTCTGAGAGGTGCTCCAGCCCTCTGATCATCTTTGTGGCCCTCCTCTCGACTCCCTTCAACAGGCCCATGTCCTTTTTATGTCGGAGGCCCCAGAGCTGGACACAGTACTCCAGGTGGGGTCTCATGAGAGCAGAGCAGAGGGTCAGAACCACCTCCCTTGACCTGCTGGCCACACTTCTTTTTATGCAGCCCAGGATATGGTTGGCTTTCTGGGTTGCAAGTGCATATTGTCTCGTGTTGAGCTTCTTATCTGCCAACACCCCTAAGATCTCCTCAGGGCTGCTCTCAATCCAATCTCCACCTAGCCTGTATCTGTGCTTGGGATTGCCCTGACCCATGCCTGACTTCCTCTTTGTTGGGATGCATCACTTCTGAGCTTGGAGGAGGTGATCCTTGAATATTAACCAACTTACTTGGGCCCCTCTTCCCTTCAGTGCTTTATCCCGTGGTGCTCTACCAAGAAGATCCCTGAAGAGGCCAAAGTCTGCTCTTCTGAAGTGCAGGGTAGTGAGCTTGCTGTGCGCCCTCCTTGCTGCCCTAAGGATCTTGAACTCCATTTCATGGTCACTGCAGTCAAGGCTGCCCTTGAGCTTCATATTTCTCACCAGCACTTTCTCGCTTGTTGGTGAGGACAAGGTCCAGCATAACACCTCTCCTCATTGGCTCCTCTAACCAAGGTTTTCCTCTGAAAACCAAGTTCAGACATGGATAAATTCCTGATAAAAGTAGAAAACTTGGGCTAAACTAAAAATGAAACTGTATAAAATACCTTAGTTCAGGACTTAAACTACCAAGAGGTTCACCCAAAGGCTGTCTGTTGGTTTGCAAATTTTTGCTTTGGCTTGATTTGAGAGTGAAATGTTTGCATAATTTTACTCGCAATATTGTTTTAACCAGAATAATACAATCTCTAGGTCAACTTTGTTTCCACAGACAGAAGGAGGAGAGCTTTAAGATTTTAAAAATTATTATTATTATTCACAAAAAAGACCTTACCTAATGCCTCTGTTGTTCACAAATTCATATTGAATTGAGATACTAGTGTCCACATAAGAAAGAAGAAATTTTAAAATTCTTTGTGTTTAGAAAAAAGAGATATTTTTAAAAGGCTAAAAAGATTTAAAAGCAAGTGCAATGAAGCATTACATTTCTACTCCAGTAAAATAATTTGGTCTTCCCATCCTTAAAAAAAAATCTGCAGTAAAGGGAAACTTTTAATTCCTAGGAACACAAAGAAGTTTTTTCCCCAGGATATCAGTGAGACAAAAATATTTTTTTCCACAGCCTTAAATATTAACTGTAGAGCTAAAACGATGGAAACAGAACTTATTAATGTAGGTAAATGTGAAATTAATATTTCTGATAACTTTTTAAAAATATTATTTAAAACATTCCATTAGTGGAATCAAAATAAAACCAGGTTATTTTTAGCAAAACATATTTGTCAAGAAATAGAGATGAACTTTATTCTGAGCAGTGAAGGTGGAAGGATGTTTCTAACCTTTTCTAACCTTTGCATCTTATGCTGCTCCTGCTCCTGGGCCTGCCAGTGCAAATGAGGACCCAGGCTGGAGTGTGGCTCTGCACTCCGGGTGCCACACTCCCACCACACTGCTCCTTCTGCCTAATGTTGTGGCCGACAAGCCTGGCTTCTTTGCAGCTGCTCTTAGTTGGGTTTCCTCCAGTTTTAGGGGCTGTCTGATTTCTTTCTTGCTCCAAGTGTGTGTGGGGGTTCTGTCTGCAGGAGGGGCCATAACATCTTTGTGGAAAAGGTTATCTTTCTTTTATGATAAGTCCTTTTTGATCTTTTCTCAGGCGTGCAGCTGAGTGGACGTTAAATCACATTCTCTCAATGTGGCGAGTTCAGTTATTTGCAGGTGTATGGCCATTTGGTCACAGTTACCATTCATACCCGACCAGTCATGAGTTTCTCTGACCTGGGAACAGAAAAAATTATTTCTAATGACTTGAGTTAAAGACTTTCCACACCTGGTTCTAGACTTATTAATGATTTGTTATTTCTCAGTCATCTTTTTGGGACTAATGTTGCTCTTTGATGTTTGCTTTAATCTTCCAGTGTAAACAATCACACTGAAATCTCATAAACCAAACCCCAGAACAGCTAGTATGACATTTGCTCTTCTTAGATAAGGACAGCATGAATGCAGTTGGTTTTATTTACATTTGTAGAATCTAAAACTTTTAAGAGATAATTAAACTGCCATGTTTCATTTGAAAACACAAAACACGGATATTTATCCAAAATTTGATATACCTTACTCATGCTTGTGGTTGTAGCTGTGTTGTGTGTTGCTTAACCAGAGTTAAAACTGGAAAAATATCTTCTTTTTAAGAACTGGAAAGGACACCACCTCATTTTGATTTTAGCACATTTCCCTTTTTCATTCTGGGCTAGTTCATTCAGTAAACGAGCACATAGTTCAAGTTATAGTTTGAAGAAAAATGTTTGAAATATTTGTTAGAGCTCAGACTTAGACCCCCGAAAATTCTGTCTTGGGTCTCGGAATCTTGGCAACACGGGTTAACAAATTGCCTAATACAATTGAATTTGGACCCTTAATCCTTATCCATTCTTAATCCGTCTTTCCTCCCCTGTGAATGGCTGATTTCCAACAAACAATTCTGCTTTGTTTGGATGTCCTGATATTTTTCCTCTTCATTTTGCTGAGTTTCACTAGGATTTCTTAAACATAAATCAAAAATTAATACTGGAAGTGAAGCCTTCTTGGAATATTTTTAGGAATGCAAATTTTGCTAGGGTGTAACCAGAACTTTTATGAAAAGGGGCTGTCACAAGACCGAAAGTGAAAATGTATGAACACAGGAGACATCAAAGTCAACAGGAAATTGAGGGAGACGATAAGAAGCAGGAAAACCAAAAAGAACTTTAAACATGCACCTGGAAATTGCAAAGGAGGGAGAGTCTGTGCTGTGATACATTTCAGCTATAGCAACAGCTGTTTTAGTAGTCAAGGTGGAGAAGAGTTCACTCTGCGCTCTGTTTGTCTGCTCAGAACTTCTCAAAGTATTTGGTTTTGTGATAACATTTTTTTAGCGGCTGATTAATATGAAAATGTTTTCTTCTAACTGAGTGAGGTCTTACCAGGACACCATTTGCTCTTTCAGAGCTATGCGTGAAGAGTTATTACTTCTCTAAATGTAATGCATGTGTTTCTTCTCTCTTGGTTTTGATGGGTCAGGAGCAAGTGTGGGTGAAACTGGGTAAAAGAGGCATGAACTTCACAAGAAAGCAAAACTATGAATTTGGGAAATATAATGCTTTTTGTTTTAACAGATATTTGACTGCTTTTAAAATCTTGGTGAACCTGCACATGTAAATAATGCTGACATTTTGCACACATGTATGCAATTAGTTAAAGGCTTATTTACTTATCCAGGAGAGTCTTTCTGCAGCTGTAAATGCTTCAGGGCAACGTGAACTGAGTAGTTGCTGAGTGCTGGGGACTATTTCCAGAAATATGGTCTCCCAGAGGTTATCACACAACAGAGCAGATGAAGTGAGCTTTCAGGAAGGTCTGTAGTATAGTACCTCTCTAGAAGGCTAAATCATCACATTTCACTTCACAGAAAGCAGTCGAAAAAGAACACCTTCTTTTTCCACCCGATGTGGAGACAGATAGTCCTTTTTCACCATTTCTGTTTTACCCAAGGCAAATGCATTAATCCCTGTTGAATGCAGGACTCTGGCAGCAGTGTAGCAACACTGCACTACAAGAAGAGGGAGCCTTGCTCTGAGCAGGAAGAAGCCTTCGAGGGCTCTGCGTTGTGTGTACCTTCAGCTACTTGAAAGTCAGATGCCTAATCTAAACAGATGCAAAAAGAGGCTAGATGAATCACTATCTGGAGATAGCCTCTTGTCTTCATTGACTACAGGGATGATCAAAATGGCCAGCTAAGACGCAATGCATTTCAAATGGCTAAAATTAAGGGAGGTGAATCCCAGCCAAATGTTACTGTTTACGTACAAATGTACAAGGATACTGGGTTTTTCCATGCAGCTGCACCAAGCCTTTTCTGTTTGTTTCATTGGTTGTTGGGTTTTTTTGTGTGTGTGTGTGTGTGTGTTTGTGCCATGCACAGCTGAATGCAAGGAAATGGAAGGAAGTAATGTTCTGTAAAGAACATGGTAGGAAATAATGCCGAAAATATCTGTAATAAATATTTATTAGTGAAAGATGTAGGAGAATGCTGCTCACCAGGCCTCTTGGCTTACTGTTGATGTTTGCTCATTGCTGAAGGCTATGGAACAAAATTTGGGATTTCCTTTAAAATGATCAGCGCGCCAGGTTGTTAGTTAGAGGTGGAGAACAGAATAAAAGGAGAAGATTACAGCAAAACATGCCTCAGTGTGTGGGTACAGAATGTGTTACAATAAGCCAATGATGAGTATACACCCCATGCGGGGAATGAGACATGCCAAGGGATGTGATGGATTAGGTCTCTAGTGATCTATTGAGAAGGTCAATGTCTGGAGAATATGACACCACCTATGTAATTCTGAGAGATGAAAAGGTGAAAGAACATGAAAGCAAATGTTTTTTACGGGATGAAAAATATTCCCAACAATTAAGCAAAGTACTTGCATTTGTTAGTGTAATTTATTTTTCCATTTATTTATACCTGATTGCTATGTTAAAAGTGTAAGTAGTTCTTACTATGTGTAACATTGATTCTTTGATGAAATGCAGATATTAATGCAGTAATATGCCCCTTTATCTTGTGAAGTCTTGGGAAATTATAAACATGAGTCAGAATCTAAAATGAAGGTGAATATTTTCCGATGATTATCTGATGATTATTTTATTAATCTATGACCTAATCAAATAGAAATTCAAAATTTTAATTTTTTTTATCATTTCTCAGACATTTTTATCATACTCCTTATCCTTGGTACACTCGCTGTCATGTGCATACCCCTGAATTGGAGAATAAATAATCAAACTTACCAGGTGCTAATGGAAGTGCCCCATGCATGCATTGTAGTGGGGAGGATCAGCAGGGAGACCGTGGTCATTGGGGGAGTGGTTTGGGCAGGGATATTGCCTTTCCCTGCCCTTCATCACACTGCTGCAAAATTAATTCCACTGGGTTGTCACTGTGCTCCCTCCCATCCCCTCATCATCCCACTGCTGGCTTTTCTTTTTATATCACATCAAATGTGAAGCACTTCACCTTGAAGGCCCTTCAAGCTGCACCTTCCCTACAGATCATCTATAATTCACAGAAAGTGTCATCTCTCAGCCCTGATAGGTCACTGATGCCAGCTTCGACATTCACTTGTTAACATTTCAAACAAGCACTTTCATGTCTTCTCTCATGCTGCCTCCGAGGAGTTGCACACCTCCGTGAAGCTGCCTCATTACCCTCCATCAGACACTGCTGAAAGCTCTCCCTGGCCAGGGTGCCTGTGACAGTCTCCAGACAATGAGGCTGCTGCCAGGCTGAGCCTGCTGTCAGCTGTACTGCCCACCCTCTGTCTCATCACGCCCATCTCCTCCCAAACCTCTCATGTTGTCAGGTTTTTGTCCTTTATTTTTACCCTGACCTTGTACATAGCCAGACAAAATGGGGTCCCGGTCCATGACTCCTGAGCACCATGGTAATAATAAGTTGTAAGAGCAGAAATGTGAATAGTACTCATGATATTTAAGACCTTATGGTAGAAAGCCTTGATTCCATACGGAATTTGTCAAGCACACCCTTTGCTCAGTAAGATGTATTTCTGTCCCACTGACTTCAAATGGAGAGCACGTATATTTATTTTTAAGTGTGTGATTAATCATCTGGCTGAATCAGGCTGTTAAACAAGCTGTAATTTTGGCGTGATCAGGCACGTTGCCTTTGTATTGGCATATGCAGGTCCCTCATTGCCACCCTTGCTCTTTCAGCTGCGTGCAGACACTTCATGGGGAATGCCATAGGCACAGCGGCAATTAACTGTACAAGCACGAAAGGAGGAGAAGGCTCTGTTCTAGGGCTGGTGCTTGGCAAGAAGGTCGTGTCTTTCTTCCATTCGGGGTTAATTACAAATAACCTCTGGTTTTGCATAGCTGCATCCATGCACATGTGAATACAATTAAAAGGAAGTGGAAAGTGATATATGGAGATCAAAGGGAGGCTAGAAGCCTGGAGAATGAAAATTATCTAGCACCTCTAAATATGCTCAGGCAGCCCGTCGTGTTGCAGAACAAGAACACATTTGTCTTCTGACAGCCCAGTGTGACCTCTGTGATTTATTCTGTGTACCGAATGCTGGAACAGACTCCAGGAGAGGAGAAAATGTGTTCTGTACAGCAGGTCTAGGGCAAAGGAGACCATTATTAGTTGTTTTGAATTTGTGGATTAAAATACTTTGGGAGCAATATAGCAGGGCTGGGTGTATTCTGCAGAGATGTAAATAGACAATAATGGCACTCTATAAATTCCTGTTTTATTTATGGAAGGCCCAACTGATTGTATTTCGGATTTTGTTGCTGTTCAGGGTGGCAATTATGCAGTCTGATCACGTGAGGTTCCTATTTTGGATGCTGCAAAGTATGAATACAGTAAATAAAGCAGTAAAGGAAAATTTAAAGAAATCAAAACGAACAGTATGGGATGAATCTTGAAATGGCAAGATCATGGAGCAGATCCTCCTGGAAACTCTGCTGAGGCACATAGAAAACAAGGAGGTGATTGGCGAGAGCCAACATAGCTTCACCAAGGGCAAGTCATGCCTGACAAATTTGGTGGCCTTCTACAAAGGGGTTACAGCAGCAGTGGACAAGGGAAGATCTGCTGATGTCATCTACCTGGACTTGTGCAAAGCGTTTGACGCTGTCCCACACGATATCCTGGTCTCTAAATTGAAGAGACATGGATTCGATAACTGGACCACTCGGTGGATAAAGAACTGGCTGGACAGTCGCACTCAAAGAGTTACGGTCAACGGCTCGGTGTCCAAGTGGAGAGCAGTGACGAGTGGCATTCCTCAGGGGTCGGTACTGGGACCTGTACTATTCAACATCTTTGTTAGCAACACGGACAGTGGGGTAAAGTGCACCCTCAGCAAGTTTGCTGATGATACCAAGCTGTTTGGCGAGGCAGACACGCTAGAGGGGAGGGATGCCATCCAGAGGGACCTGGACAGGCTGGAGAGGTGGGCCCAGGCCAATCTCATGTGGTTCAACAAGGCCAAGTGCAAGGTCCTACATCCGGGTTGGGCCAATCCCAAGCACAAATACAGGCTCGGCGGAGAATGGCTGGAGAGCAGCCCTGTGGAGAAGGACCTGGGGGTGATGGTTGACGAGAAGCTCAACATGAGCCAGCAATGTGCAATCGCAGCCCAGAAGGCCAACCGTATCCTGGGCTGCATCAAAAGAAGTGTGGCCAGCAGTTCAAGGGAGGTGATTCTGCCCCTCTACTCCGCTCTCGTGAGACCCCACCTGGACTACTGCATCCAGCTGTGGAGTCCCCAACATAAGAAGGACATGGACATGCTTGAGCGTGTCCAGAGGAGAGCCACGAGGATGATCAGAGGGCTGGAGCACCTCTCCTATGAGGAGAGGCTGAGAGAGTTGGGGCTGTTCAGCCTGGAGAAGAGAAGGCTCCGGGGAGATCTTATTGCGGCTTTCCAGTACCTAAAGGGGGCCTACAGGAGAGCTGGGGAAGGACTTTTTACTAGGGCATGTAATGATAAGATGAGGGGGAATGGCTTTAAGCTGGAAGAGGACAGGCTTAGATTAATCATTAGGAAGAAGTTTTTCACTTTAAGGGTGGTAAGGCACTAGAACAGGTTGCCCAGAGAGGTTGTTGAAGCCCCATCCCTGGAGGTGTTCAAGGCCAGGCTGGACATGGCCTTGGGCAACCTGGTCTAGTGGTACGTGTTCCTGGCTACGGCAGGGGGGTTGGAACTCGATGATCTTCAAGGTCCCTTCCAACCTAAACCATTCTATGATTCTATGATTCTATGAATGCGGTTTACAAAAGTGCTTACATCTGGACTGGACTGAAATCTTGTGCATCTCCTTACACAGTTGTAGAAAGCCAGGATATCATCTGAGCTTGTGTGACGGATTAGTCTGGATCTCCTAGTGACTGCACATCTATTAGGTTTGCTCTTTTGACCAAATGACACACAATTCCACATTGAGCCCAGGCCCTGCTGCGTCCTCCTGGCTTGTTGACTGCTCTGCACGTCTCCGGGCAGTATTCAGCTCCAGGGGAGCAGCTGATCACCTCCTGTGTGCTCAGTGCCGTGGGGCACAGTGCTGTGACAGTACTGCAAAGATCCTGCCTCTTCAAGGTATTTTTTTAAACCCTTTTTTTTTTTTGTCAATGCATAGGCTTTCACCAACACACATCCCTGGTCAGAAAGCCCTCAAGAATATAAGAGAAAATTATCTGTCTTTTATATAGTAGTTCATAAAGCTAGAACATGTCTACATGTTTCTAGACTACCTTCTTTAGAACACTGTTAGTGTAATTGCTACTTGTTTATTTAGACTTTTTAAATAACATTTGGGAAGAGTTATGAGGAGCATGAATTTGTTTGCATCATAATATCAAATATTTTTTAAGATTATGTTGAAGAAATACTATATTACTAACTGAAAGTAGGAAGTAAGCAGGGATTACCTTTAAATAAAGGATAAACAAGATTATTTCTGGTTGCCCAGTTATTTCCTGATTATCTTTCTAGATAAAAGGTACCTAAAGTTTTAAAATGGTAAGTGGTGGTAAAATGAAAAAAAGTGAAAAACATAAAGGATGGATTAAAGGTTAATGAGATGCTTCAGTTACTGATTGCGACAAATTTGCTAGTAAATTAAAAAATCAAAAGGCTGTAAGTTGTCTGAGTCCAATTTTTACCTAGTGGAAGGGCTGATGGGTGTAAATCCCCACTCAGGAAACAAACACATTTCATTGTGGTATTCACATTTTAAGTCTCCTGCAGTGATTCTCAGCAGAATCTTCTCTGTGGGAATGGCTGGAGAAGATTGAATTCAGAGGTCATTCCACACCTGGAGAGGTGACGTTGGTAGACACAAGTGAAATTGTGAAATTGTAGCTGTGAAAATACAAAGCCAATACTCACAGGCCACCATGTGGCAAAGGAAGATCCATCTTTTTTTTATCCATAGGGTCAAAAGATTTCCACACCCTGAGACCAGTGACAAGCCCTACTGGCCCTGCACAGCCTCCCTCAAGCCCTGTCCATGGGCCCAGGACCCCCATTTCAGCACAGGCCTGGGCACCAAGTCTTTTCCTGAGCTATATTTTAGGTTAAGCTGTTCCCTGGATAGATGTTGGACCTGCATGGTAAGCTTGCCTCCAGCCCTGTGTCTGTCTCCATCTCCTGCAGCTCCTGTGGGAGTCCCTGGACGGTCCCTCATCCCAATTCATCAACTTGCCTCATCTACAACTGTTAACCAAACCTCTCCCTACCACTATGACCATGACCCTATGCAGAACCTGTGCGACTGTGCTAGGAAGAACACACTCCTGCTAGTTTCAAACCAGCAGTGCACCGTGTATCCTTTAATAACATGTCTCTTCTGAACTTGGCGTACTTTCTCCTGTGTGAGTCATCCCCTTGACAGCAGTGACTTGCGTGCATGTGCGCTCCTGGGGAATAAACAAACATTTCATTCTCTGACCCCAAAAGCCATGTTTTAATGAGCTATCAAAAAACGAAGGTTTCCTGCTGCAATATGTGGCGTCCTGTAATGGGATTGTAATGGGACACCATTACAATGTCCCTACCATTGTAATGGGACAGCTGTTTGTAAATTTTAGGGGCTTAGTCCCAAATGCTGCCTTAATGTTAGGAGACTTTTCTTCCTAAGCTAAGTAGTCAAGGGCGAGAGAGAGAAGAGGATGCTAGACGGCTAAAATAAGTTTCTGCTCTTTAATGCTCTCTGAAGGAGCCTCCCTCTTGACCGTGTTTACTGGACCCCAGGAGAAAAGGTCCCTGAACTAAAGTTTTCCTTGACAAATGCTGCCCTTAGTTGTATCATTAACACACCAAATAAGGCCTGGCGTTGGATGTTTCAGTCCCATGTTTTGAATTCCAGTACAGTAATGGCAGACTTTTCAGTTAGCTCCACAAACCAGAGTTTGTGTCTGTAGGCAGAATCACACAGAATCACAGAATGGTTGAGGCTTGAAAAGACCTCTGGAGCTCATCTGGTCCAACCCCCTTGCTCAAACAGGGCTACCTAGAGCAGGTTGCTCAGGACCATGTCCAAATGGCTTTTGAATATCTCTAAGGAGACACACTCTACAACCTCCCTGGGCAACCAGCGCCAGTGCACAGTCACCACCACAGTAAGAAAGTTTTTCCTGATGTTCAGGTGGCACCTCCTGTGTTTCATTGTATGCCCATTGCTGCAAGTTCTGTCACTAGGCAACACTGAGAAGAGTCCGGCTCTGTCCTCTTTGCACCCTCCCTTCAGGTATTTATAGACATTAATAAAGTCATCTGTGAGCCTTCTCCTCTCCAGGATGAACAGTCCCAGTTCTCTCAGCCTTTCCTCATTGGAGAGGTGCTCCAGCCACTTAATGATCTTCGTGGCCCTTTTTGCTGGACTCTCTCCACTATGTTCATGTTTCTCTTGTACTGAGGAGCCCAGAAGTAGCAGTTATCCACAATCTCTATAACATAAAAAAATGTTCTTAAGGAGATGTTGACTTCAGATGTAGCATGAGGCAGAATAGAAAGGCCGATTCAATGGAAATGCTCATAATGATTATGGTACAGCCACAGTCTTGACCATCATCAATACACTTGTTTTGCATAGAACAGTTGCTCTGGCTGAGTTAAGATGTTAAAGCAAATAATGAAGCTTGACATGATCAAAACCACTGTGGAATGGTTTCAAAACTTCAGGATCATTCGAAAATATTCCCTATCTGAGTCTCAGAATGGACCTTTGCTAGAAAATCCTGAGAGGTTTCAGTCACACCAGCAGCTACATGGAGAAACTTTCCTGACAAGTTACTGTGATATCATTTTCATGTGTGCCAAACTGAACAGCCAGAATCACTTACTAGTGTATTGGGGCACATAGGTAATCATATATTTTCACAGACTAGTATACTTATGTCCACAGTGCAAGGTTTATGCAGATGATTTAGTGATGACATTTACCATAGTTAAAATTATAGTTTGATTTTAAATTTGTTAAAAAAATATCTTTAGGAAGAGGAGAAAAAAATGAAGATCAATAAGAATATCCAGAAGAAAATGCACAGAATAGATAAGTATTCACCAATACATTTTATTTAGTAATTTTCTGTATAAGTGGAAGATACCAGAAAAATTGCAAGAACCCTACGGACTTAAAACAAAACAAAACAAAACAAAACAAAACAAAACAAAACAAAAAACAAGGTAGAAAATACAGTTGCACTGTTGTCTGGGGTTTTCAATTTAATCTTCTGGTAACATTTCACATTGATGAAAACACAGGAATTTTTCCATAGAAAACATGCTAATGGCTCCTTCAGACTGCATGTGCAGTGCTGCTGGGAGTCACAGATGAGTGACAGCTCCGCTGGCCACAAGACACATGCAGGAGTCCCAGACTGCTTCAGCACCGATTGTTTCTTGTTGACTGTTAACGAGTTTCACTACAAAGTCATGATATAATATATTGAATCAAGCTGCATCTTACGTAAATACATTTGTTTCATCTTGCATAGTAGTTACTTCTTGTGTTACTTTCCCTTGAGAGTCATCAAAATTATGTTTTGACAAAACAAACAGCCTCAGTTGGCCAACAAACCATTACTAGTCATGGGAAGTAGGTGGTGTCTATCCATCTTTCATCTCTTGTTGCCAAGAGAAAAAACAATATGAAATAAGATAAAAGAGTTTATGAATTAAAAAATAGGGGAATCTAGCTGATGTTTTATGTGAAGAATGGAAGCAAACCAAGCTACTAATTTGGCTTAACGTGTCTCACCAGGTTATCTTAGTTAACTGTATATTGAATAAAAATACTCTTGAATGTGTACAGTAAGTAGTGAGCGCAAAGGACTACTTCAGATGCCAGATATTGTGAACTTTCCATATATTTGTAGAAAATAGAGTGATTTCATGGCAATTACTCAATGTATTCCTTGCATTTCTTTTTCAATCAAAAGGAATATTGAAATGTATATATTTTTACAGGTACATACCAGTATAATGCAAAGTTTAGAAAAATCAAAGGAAAAGACGTTTCAAAACAAGATGGAAGTATCTTTCAGTCAGAAAATATCAAGGTTATTCTGACATGGTCCACCATTTATTTCTTCCATGATTTTATTTCAAAATGAAACTCTAGTAAAACCCCTGTGAGAGAAAGACATGCATCGGTGGGATGTGATTAAGTTCATTACTTTTTTCTGTTGTCATGTGGAGGTTTGTTCAAATGACTGAGACTGTGTTATATCTGGAAGAGTTGTGCTCCTGCTTGTGCAGCAATAAGCCCACTGTTTTACTTTAGGCCATTATTTATATTCGTTCATGTATACTCATAACCATTTATGTGTATACTCACAAAGTGCACTTCAGATGAACCTGTGTGAAAACTGGAGATCAGAGTTCATGGCTATGTTTGGTTTTTTTATGGTAATTTCTTTAATCATTGCTGAAATTAACTGCTTCTGCATATGGCAAAAAAGTATTTGCAGTCTTTGTGGTGAATGTTACAAGAACCAGTAAATGACTGAGAAATAGAGAAGTTTGAGGTTACATAGTTATCCATTAAGTTTTCATTCTGAACTGTTTTATACTGTCTCTGGATAAGTGCTATCTCAGAGATAAATCTAGGTTAGTTAAAAAGCAAAAGAACAAACACAATAACAAGGTTCCTTGTCTTAATTAGTGGAAAAATATTTTCTGTCTGGTCCCATGTAATCTGATGATACACTGATCTGATCCAGTGTCTAACTGCAAACTGAAGTAGAACAAGAAGTGCAGTGCCTTATGCATAAAATGGTAGATAGGCTCTAAAATGACTTCACCAGCAAACAAAAATATCAAAAAATTGTTATAATCAAAAAAGATACTCATAACATATGACCAGACATTAAGTAGTATCTATGTAGAGATTGTCTACTTTTTTAGTAAAGCAACTAGATAGCAAGCCTTTTTTTCATCTCTTCTTACTTTACATCTCAGATTTTGCCCCTGAAGCCAGTGTAATTTGAATGAACTAAACTATAATTTTAGTAGCAACTGCCTTTTAAAAGGAATTGATTCATCCTTCCTCTTGCCCTCAAGTTGACTTCCACTGTAGCCGCTCTGAAAGGCCATAATTTATTGAAGCTGCCAATGTGGTCCATTAAATTGATCTGCACCAAACAGTTTGCTAATGACACTGAGCCTTGTTGCCTGTTTTAATGATTATCTCAAATAGTGTTTGACAGTCTTCTCACATTGATCACAACATTGTTTCCTTTGTTCTTCTGGCACCAGCTGGGGAAGCTTTACTCCAGTGCATAGAATCATAGAATCATAGAATGGTTAGAGTTGGAAGGGATCTTAAAGATAATCTAGTTCCAACCCCCCTGCCATGGGCAGGGACACCTCCCACTAGACCACATTACTCAAAGCCCCATCCAGCCTGGCCTTGAACACTTCCAGGGGTGGGGCATCCAAACCTTCTCTGGGCAACCTGTTCCAGTGCCTCACCACCCTCACAGTAAAGAATTGCTTCCTAATATCTGATGTAAATCTTCCCTCTTTCAGTTACTGATGTTATTGGTGGACAACGATCACCCTCTGCTACTCACTTTTCTCAGCCGTAATCACATTATGGAGATCTACGTTCACAAGGTAGATTCTCCACTTCATAAGACAGGTTGGAAAAATTTTTACAGGCACTTCAAATCAGCTCTTGAAATGAGGATCCATACTTAGGAGACTTGGGGTGACTGGTTAAGATGCTGGGTGACTGGATGAGATGATAGTTGCAGTTGTGGGGACACTGGTAGTGGAAGGATTTTTTATTGGTCTAGACTGGAGGAAACCTCAGGGAGTAGTTTTTGTCAATACTTTTCTGTTTGACCTCATTTGGACTCAACCTTGAAAAAACTAATGTGGCCTAAAACTTAGAAGTTGTTTTCCTTCCTCTTTCTTCCTGATGTTTACTTTGAAGTAGTCTGCTGCAAGTTCTGTGGTTGAAACTGTTTAACTTCATGGCAAGCCCTATAGTCTTTCTTACACATTTTTAAGAAGCTGGTGCATTTATTTTTAAGTCTTCTGCTGCCTTTTTGTTTCTTGGTGGGTGAGAGAAGGCCAAATTGGTTCCATCACTCACAGAAAGAGAGGAATATGCTTGTTTCCCACAGATTTGTGTCTGGTATCTTCAATGCCTGGCATTAATAGACAATCCAGAGGTTGGGGAGGGATCCTTTCACTGACAGCAAGGGAAGACCTAGGTTGATGGATTGAGCGTTCCAATATTCCTGTGTCTGTACCTGTTCCAGGCCTGACATCACTGGCAGCTGCTTACCACTTCGTAACACCTTCCTTTTATCTGCTCTCAATATAGAGAATATATATTTTTTGAGGCAGGAACTACTGAAATACATAGCCTCTTTATGAAACTGAGAATGAAAATAGGTTTAAGAAATATAAGGGTATAGGATAGGAAATACTTCTTCAAAAGATACATATTTAAAGATGTATAAAGGTTTGGGTTTTTTTCATTGTCCTGTCAAGTTCTGTATGTGATGAAGCTGAGAACACATCATTCTCTGGAAGTGCCTAACATAGTAGCTACTGTTCATTACAGTCAATAGTCACGTGACTTATTTTTAATGGACTCAGACCCTGGTGGTATGTATTAGACCTACATGGACTGAATCACCACCATGAGGTCTCATGTCCTGTATAAATTTTTCTCCTTTCAGAGAGTATGTCTTTCCCACTGATGAAACATCTAATAACAGTAATTCTCATCTTCCTCAAGAACTGTCATCTGTATGATATGCTAATGATATCCAGAAACACTGTATTCTGCAGCATTTAAAGGCAGGTCATGAGATTTACTGCTATTCTAAGAAATGTTTTATTCAGAGTGCATCCACATAATTCATTATACAGCTTTGTCCTCTTGAGACAAATCTACCGCTGACTATACAATTCAAAAATGAGATGTTTCACAAGTCAGTGGGATAACTGACTGGAAAAGTATCAAAAAGCACTCTCCTCAAACTCCACATAAAAGAAGTATATAAAAATACTGGAAATTATCTATGTTTTGTGTTATATCATACTTCTCAGTAGGAAAAAAAAAAGCACCAAGATAAATATGCATGAACAACCCTAAAGGGACATGATGCAGAAACGAAAAATTGCTCCTGTTGGTTTGCAAATAAAACTGACATCAATATTCACATGATTTTTAAAAATAATACTGCATGTTTGTTTCCAAATCACTCCATTTAAAGGGTAAGGTCACATACCTCTGAAATTAAGTAAAAAAATATTTGTTATGTTGGAATAGGACCATTTTA
This sequence comes from Pluvialis apricaria, assembly GCA_017639485.1. NCBI lineage: Eukaryota > Metazoa > Chordata > Aves > Charadriiformes > Charadriidae > Pluvialis > Pluvialis apricaria. The sequence continues at coordinate 137,790,405 of CM030008.1, read as the reverse complement.
TGAACATGTTGCTGTTTAAAAGTGAAATACAGAAAGCAAGTTGAATTTAAGTCCCTAGGTTTGAAAAATAGTTATCCAGCCACTGGGGAGTTCTGACTTACATTTTTGGAAATTAAACAGAACTGTTCTCAGCTTCATGATGGCTGTGAGTATATGCTACAGTTTCATAACACACTGTTAGACAAAGTCAGCCAAATATCTCTAAAATGCTCTACAGAAACGAAACCTTCCTTTATTTTTGTTAATGACACCATTTAAATGATCTTTGAATACAGAAATGCACTTTCTAAATCTCTCAAGGACCCTAAAGCTTTGTGATGGAAATAGAAATCAGTATTTTTCAATGGGCTGAAGACTGAGTTGAACTGGGAAATGACAGAAGTCTGCTAAGAGGAAATGTCTTTCATTGTTCACCAAGTGCACTTTCTGAAGCAAAGGCTTGTATGCTATTGGTTGAGAAAACGAAGGTTTAATAAAAGATGACATAGAATATCCCATCAGTAGTAAAGGGCATTAAAAGAAAAGATCATGAAATTGGAAGGATATTTTTTCCCTTGTGTGTGTATACTTATACACATATGTACATACTCCCCCCTCCCTTTTTTTTGTCTATGCATGTAAGCATTCATGTGTTTGTATGTGTATACATATAGGCTGACACAAAGAAGCAAGGCATTGCCTCCTTCTTTTGAGAAGAGAAGCATGGTATGAAATATAGAGTCAAAAAGGCAGTAATACTAGCTTTAAAGAACCTGGAACTGAGGTAAGTAAGAAAAACCATGATATGTTGCAATGATGTCTTGTTCCAGGCAGCAGAACACAAGGAGCTCTTCAGAAGAAATAGTGACTTACAATTCTCTCCTTTTACCTGACCACATATTTTCACTAACTTTTAGGAACTTAATAATCCTAGAGGTTTCTGTCCCTCTTTCATATTTCATTAAAATTGCCTATTAGATAAAAATGTCTGTAGAAGGAACTACCTCTTTAGGAAGCCAGGCTGAAAAATGGATTTAAGATGCCTAATTTGTGCACTTGAATGGAAAAATGAAAGAAAATTGTTGCCAAGAAAAATTAGCAATGTTGAGAAGAATGCATTAAACATATCCTGAAGTGGAAACCGATGGTCCCTGAACAATCAAGACTGTTTTCTAAAATATATTAAAGTGATTTTATCTTTGAGATTGGTAGATAATAATGAAAACTGTGGCAGTGAGGACTTCGGATCAGTGATCAACAACAGCTGTACAGGTGAATGGGCATTATAACCTAGTGACCCATCTCCGGTAGTGTCTATTGGTATGGTTAAGGAAAGAAGTCCAGGACGTCAAAAGCCTTTGTCTGGTATGCTCTCCTAGCTTCTCACTTCAGCTGTAGCAAGGAGGTGATGTGATAGAGGCCCTTACAAAAAAAAAAAAATTGTGCTGTCTCTCTTTCTCCTGTGCAACAAACATATATAGTAAAAGCATGAGAACAAATGAGAAAAAGGAGAAATCTGATGCAAATTATTCATCTCTGTCCGTATCCTCCTCCATTCCTGGGAAACCAGAGAAAACCTGGAAGAGCTCATCAAACTGTTCATCTTGCTTTAGCAAGAGTTGGTGAAAGCACTTGAAAATATACATTTCTGACAGTAACTCATGAACTTATAAGAAAATGCCTTGCTTCAACAGAACACATTCTTTCCTTGCTGCCAGACCTCTTTTCAGGAAGGCTGCCAAGGAGAAGGCCAGAGAGGAGTGACGGTATGCTTTCTTCAGCAAGTAATTTCTTTGTTGTGTTGGCTTTGTGTGGCAAGGTTTTGGTAGCTGGGGGTGGGGGGTGGCGCACTACGGGGTGGCTTCTGTGAGGAGCTGCTAAAAGCTTCCCTTATGTCTGATAGAGCCAATGCCAGATGACTCCAAGATGGACCCACCACTGGTCAAGGCCAAGCCCATCAGTAACAGTGGTAGCACTTCTGTGATAACATATTTAAGAAGGGACCCCCCCCCCCCGCCCAACGCAACAGCAATTGCAGCTGGGGAGAGTAGTGAGAATATGTGAGAGAAACAACTCTGCAGACATCAAGGTCAGTGAAGAAGGAGGGGAAGGAGGTGCTTCAGGCGCAGGAGCAGAGATTCCCCTGCAGCCCATGGTGAAGACCATGGTGAAGCAGGTTGTCCCCCTGCAGCCCATAGACATTAGTGGTAGAGCAGATATCCACCTGCAGCCCATGGAGGACCCCACACCGGAGCAGGTGGATGTGCCCGACAGAAGTTGTGACCCCACGGGAAGCCTGTGCTGGAGCAGGTTCCTGCCAGGACCCGTGGAGAGAGGAGCCCACACCGGAGCAGGCTTGCTGGCAGGACTTGTGACCCCTGAGGGGAGCCACACTGGAGCAGTCTGTTCCTGAAGGACTGCACCCCATGGAAGGGACCCACACTAGAGCAGTTCATGAAGAACTGCAGCCTGTGGGAAGCATTCAAGTTGGAGAAGTTAATGGAGGACTATCTCCAGTGGGAGAGAGCGATGCTGGAGGGAGACAAGAATGTGAGGAGTTCTCCCCCTGAGCAGGAAGGAGTGGCAGAGACAACGTGTGATGAACCGAATTCAACCCCCATTCCCTGACTCCCTGCGCTGCTGTGGGGAAGAAGGTAGAGAAAATCAGAAGTGAAGTTGATCCCGGGAAGAAGGGAGGGGTGGAGGCAAGGTGTTTTAAGAATTTTTTTTAATTTCTCCTTACTCTACTCTGATTTGATCTGCAATAAATTAATTTCCCCAAGTTGAGTCTGTTTTGCCTATGTTGGTAATTGCTGAGTGATCTCCCCCTGTCCTTATCTTGACCCGTGAACCTTCCATTGTATTTTCTTTCTCTCCCCTGCCCAGCTGAGGAGGGGAGTGATAGAGCGGCTTTGGTGGGTGCCTGGTGTCCAGCCAGGGTGAACCCACCACATTTGTGAAATTAGAAAAGTAAAATATGCTTCATAGTGGTCAAAGTCAACACCACTCTGGCCCCTATATCAATTTGTGAAGCTCCTTCCTCACAGGGAGAACAAAGAAAAGAAGATATAGATAAATCCACCAAGAAGTTCAGTTACTTTAGCTGTGACAGTTCCAGACCTTAATGCTGTTTGAAATACAGAACAAGGGAAATCATCCCTGTCTTATTTCATAACAAAACACAACAGGCAAAATAAATGAAACAAATGTATTGATGTGGAAGCAGTCTTCCAAATTTGAGGACTGTTTCTTTTCTGAGAAAGCTCTTGTAGTCCAAGAATTTTTTTGTCTCTTTTCCTAAGTTCTGCCTTTCAAGTAGAGAAGATTCAAGTGTCTAATCACCTTTTAGGAGTGGGTTGCTCTGTATTTTTAAGTAGTCAGAATGTGAGACAATCTCTGTAACAGTTTACCTTTCTTTCAGATATTAAAGGTTCAAATAATGTGCTTGATACTGTCTTTAGGAACTTACTCAAAATAAGAAGCTGATACTTAGTAGAAGCATGTAATTATTTTTTATTCCTAGACAAATGTGTCTACATTCTGCTGTTTTTTAAAAAATAAATTAGTATTTAAATAGGCAATATCTATATCATTCTGTATACTGACTTGTTAAGGGTCAAAAATAAATGTTATGACAGATCCATAGTGCAAACTCTGGGCAGTAGTGAAGACTCAGATCTATCTACAGTAAAAACAGATGTGAATAAATAATGTACTATCTAGAAAAACAGACAAAAGAAATTGAGCGGCATAATTGAGAAATTGTATTACAGTCTCCAGACATTTGTTTTAATATCAGTCATTCACTTGCCATCTCAATCTTCCAAAACAGAGCAAATTTCCTTTGCATATGGGTAATAGAGATTTGCCAGTACTTTACTGTTAAAGATCCCATGTCTTCCAACTATCCCAACTGATCCAATTTCGTTTTTCATGCTCCGGGTCAGGCAAGTCAACACCTGTTTCCTGGTCTGCTGCAGACTACTCTAGGACTGAGTGTAAGAAGAGGAAATAATATCATGTTCTGTATTCTGAGTGCTTGACTTTTTGCTGGGCCCCATAAGCACAGAGAAAGAATATTTGTGTAGGGAAGGTTTACCTCACATTGTTTAGTGTAGGCGGAAAAAGCTATGAGCCTGGAGGTGTTGTGGTTTAGGCCAAATCAGCCACTGGGGACACAGGGTCCCAGATGGGACCGACAGATGCTCCCCTCTACCCCTCTTCAAAGAGAGAGAAGAAGAGGAGGGAGAAAGAGACTTATGAGTTTAGAAGGAACTAAACTGCTTTAATGAAATATTAATAATAAAAATAAAAGGAAATAATGAAAAATATACAAAACAGTATCCAGCTCCCAGGATGCCAATCATGACACCAGCTGGCACTGGGGTATTTCCAGGCTGGACTCAGTGATGGACAGGAACTGGATTCCGGATCTGGATTCCAGATCGGGACCAAAGGCAGACAAACAGACAGAGCCCTCCTCAGACGGCCATTGAAGGAAGAGGCTGCGAGCTGTTTGATCTCTCAGCTTTTATACTGAGCATGAGGCAGATGGGATGGAATACCCGGCTGGTCAGTTTTGGGTCACCTGTCCTGTCTGCTCCTCCCCGCAGGTGGGACCCCACTACGCTTTTCCGCTTTTGACCCTCCAATGAGGCAAGTAACAAAGTTGGTTGGCCTTGGGTGTTATAGGAATAAGTATAAGCAAGAGCCTCTCTGCATCCCATGCCTGGGCATCAGCTATAAACATAGGTCTGATCACTCTGAGAGCGAACAGTGTCTGCACAATATGCTGTTAATTTCAGCAGTTAGAAGAGGCCCAGCTAAGAAGCAAAGTTATTGAACAAAATTGGTCCTGTTTTACCTCAAACCAGGACAGGAGGACACTACAGTGGTTTTCCGGAAGAAACTGGCGGGTGGTGGAAAAGCACTATAATAATAATACTGAGTCTTATGAGAAGATGAATCCCCTAGAAACATCTGACAGCAGTTTTCTATGCTGATTTTGGGTGTGGTTATTGTGACAAGACTTAATTTAACAATTTACTTAGTAAGTCTATCAAAGTTTAGTTCATGAGCATCTCATCCCTGAAATCTTTACTTTTACAGTGAGGAGCAGAAACATAAGTGATGAAGAAATTTTCACTCTAACGCAGAGGAATAGTCCCTGTGTTGGGTGTCATGGCTTTGTGCAGACTTTTGCACTAGGAAGAGGTGCATGGGAGTTATACTGGAATCAGAAATGAGGCCCATCTTTCCTACTCTTTTCCTTGTATTGAAACTGAATCCAGCTGTAGTATTTCAAACTATTGTCTTGAGCTTTTTTTTTTATATGAATAATTATCTACAGAATCACTGAAATGTTATAGACCATTTTCACTTGACAAAACATTCTCTGGTACTTCCTTGCAAAGATCAGTCTTATTTAAGGAACACACTTATGTGTAATAAGACATTCAAGGAATATTTACATGTCCAATATCTGCCATTTCTTTTTTTGGTTATAAAGTACAATTCACTGAAAATACCCTGTTATAGATAAATTTCTCTTGTAAAAGGTTTCTCAGGTCCAGGATGGAGCTTCAGATCTCAGTAAGAACAAAAGTGTCAACCCTTCTTCAGAAGACGAAGGATCTGGCCAATGCGGTTGTCTCAGCATGCCAAAGATTAGGACTCCAGTTTCTGTTTTAAATCTACCACATCCTGGGGGATGCCCCTGTCCCTAGATTACTGTGTTGTATCTCTGGCTCACATTCAAAACAAAATAAAAAGATTAAAAAACAAGGAAACAACAAACTAAAGCTGCAAATGACATTAAATTAGTTTGATCATGAAACAAAAAACGGCTGGCTGAGGTTTCTAAGACCGTGTCTGTGTCAGGGTATCAAAATAGTACAGAAGTGCCTGCACCTGTACCATCAAACACGGCAAAACTGGGTGGTCACCTCCACAGTTTTAACTGGAAACGGACCCTAACCCATACCAGTTCCTGAGTTGTGGATGGGAGAGTGCTCTGTGGCCCCTCATAAGGCTTGTTTTAGCACTTTTAAAATTCAGATGATTTTGTTTCCTTGCTTGGGGATGTTCCTTATTACTGCTAAATTCCCAAGGAGAATACAGCCTAAAAATTTGTCTCTACAAGAGAACTGCTAATTTCCCAAATTTATCAAACAAAGACGCAGAGAAAATGGTGTGATTAGCTTTTAAAAGGTTCTGTGCAGCTTTTCAAACTGTGGTTCAGTTTATTTCTTTTAGTTTTGAAGTGAGACTTGAAATACAACTGAACTAGGGAACCTGCCTGAATATTTTAAATAATTTTCTAATGTTTGCTGAGATAGTAATGTATTTTGCTTCACTGGCCTTTTTGTTTATAACTTGCATTAAAATCTGAGGATCAAGTCTAACATGCATGCTCATAGAAAATATGACCAATATAGAGGAAAAGCATTTTAATTCATACTTGTAGTAGCGCTCATGTATAAACCAACCAAGGAACAGAAGAAAATGCCGTCATTTTTTATCACTTATAATTAAGTAATAGCATTCAGACAATAAGCAGTCATCTTTTTGTATAATCCATCCCATTTCTTGCAGAGCAGTTGCGGTCTACTGTGTTCAGAAGAGCTAGTAAGGAATTTCTTATTATGAACTCATCATGTGTTATTGGGAGAAAGAGGAGTATTTGTGTTTGCCTCTTTTGTCCCTGCAAAAAGCCTTGTGGAAGAAGTTCAGAGCTGCTACATAAGATATTTCCATCTTGGACTGTATGTTATAACCTCTTTCTTGAAGGAGGATCATTGATTTTTGCTTTCTATATAGCAAAAGATCCTGGCATCTTAATTTTCCCTGGGTTGCTACCTACTGACATTCGTTATGAACCATTGAGCATGTCTCAGTTCAAAGTCCTCCATTGACTTGGACTGGCTTTTGACCAGGCTTAAAGACACAATACAGAAGTGCCATGGAAAAAAACCCCATCACAATCTGCTTGTTACTATTCCGCGAGAGAAAGGAGAGAATAAATTATTCATTGTGAATCACTCCGCCTGCCCTGGTAGGTGGCCTTTCATAGTGTAACAACTTGAAATAAACTGCTCCCCTTTCCTCCTCCCAAAAGTGCCACCAGTTCTTAATGCATACTGACAGTCAATTAACGTGATAGGCAAATGACCTAAATGCTAGATATGGCCCACTGAAGACAGCACACTTTTTTATCCTTGTGAATATTTTATAGATATTTTTTCTTTTCCACAATCAAAAGGAAAAGATCTTCCAAAGCATTTTTTTGTGTGTTAAAAGGAAAAAAAAAAAATCAGAGCAAGAATATGCTTATTGTAAAGCAGTTTAGTACTGAGGGTATTCTTTTAGAATGTAGCACTACATACCTGTAAGCAGGTAGAGTGCAAAGGTCACTAGACAGTTAGGTATTCAAGGTGATGTTATCTCTTTCTTTTTCTTTGCAATAAAAATTCTAGCCTAAAACCCCTGGAATGATGAAAATCATGGAAAAATACCCCTCTTTTTTCCATAAAGACTTTTGGTTTCAATCAGTTGGCATTTTCAGATGGCAAGCTATTTTGTGAGAGAATGCCAGAAGAGCTTTCGATCCCAGGGTTGGAAGTCAGTTGCATACCTAAAACATGCATTTTGCATACTGAATGTGGTTGGTTTGCAATCTGTCCTCTTCCTTCCTCTTTCTTCCCCCTCCCTGCCCTTCTGTCTCATATGTCTACTGCCTTCTTTACTGCCACGCTTTAAATGTGAGTGATCATGTTCTTGCATGCCAGGACTTAATAATTGCCATTATATCATGCAAACACTACTTCCACATAACTCACAGCATGCTTAACACCCCTCTCTCTCCATTTCTTATAGACAAACCCAGGGGAATCCTTCCACTGACCTTAAAAGTTTGGGAAAACAGACCTCGATTTTACAGGTCTGAACAGGTTAGTGCATGGCTATTACTCTAGCTAAATGTAAATACTATCAATCAGCTTCACAGTTTTCATCTGTTGTAAGTGATTCATCAGGCTTTAATTTTCTTTCTTTGCAGTCACATTTTTTATTCTCTGAAAGTCTCCTGGATAAGCTCACCTTGGGCTGTGAGGTGAAATCTTTTGCTATTGAGAATTGTCTTCACTTTTTCTTTCGCAGACCTTTTTTTTTCCTTCCATTTTTTGCAGATGTCTTTTTTCCTAAATGGGTATTTTCTAAGGTTTGGTAGAATCATAGAAAAGCAAGTAGCTCACACTTAGCTATACAGAAGAGTGTTCTGGATGGCACATTGAATGGACACCTGGGAGAAGAGGTCTTGCCTTCTGCCACAGGCTTCCTACATAGCCCTAAGTAAGTCATTTAACCACTCTTTTCATCAGGGAGATGTGATTCCACTTCCATTTCTAGCTTGTCTAGTCTATGAGGACTCTAGGGTGGCCGCTACATTTACATACGTTCTCTGATATGCATATGTTCCCCATAGCTTGGTCTGCACACTGATATTAATTACAATGGCAAAGATCACGTGGAAAAGAGGGAATTTGAAAATAATTTCTCTTGATGCTTGGTCTCCATAGTGTGTCGCCAAGCTCTGGTGTGTGATTACATTTTCAAGCAAACTCTGTTTTAACAGTTCTGTATTCTCAAATTATATTATCAGTTTGTGATTGAAATCACTAACACAGTGCTGCAGCTCATGACAATTTTCATTCTGCATTGTTGCTTCAGTGAAGTAACATAGGTTTGCTTTACTTAAGATCTTCCAAACTGGCAATCTACAAGGAATTGATAGAGAAATGCAAGTGTCCCTCCCTGAGGCAAGCAACTGGGAGACAGTGACGTTTGGCACATTAGCATAGCAGTGCATAGAATGGATTTTAGGTTTCTCCCCATTGATTTCCCATCTGAAGCCACTAATCCATCCCTGGCTACAGCTGCGACGCCATCACAGGAGTGTGCAGTCATAGGCTCTCAAGTAGAACTTACTGTCTTTCCTCAGTGTGGATCCTGTTCTCTCAGAGCTGACATCCTTGAATCAGATGCCACCTGCCTTCTCAGTCCTGTTTGACAGACTGCATGACTTTATTAATAACCAGTATCTACAAGTTTCATCAAATGACACTGTGGATGATTTATTGAGGATAGTCTCTGCCTCGAAAACTAGCAGCATTCAGTGTGCTACAGCATCAGTCTGACCATTTTGGATCCATCGGGGCTGACCCTGTGCTCCCTTACACTCCTTCAATATTATGTGAGCTTTGAATTGTGCTTTTTCAGAGCTTTTACAAGTCCAAGGCAACTCCATTTCTGTACACAAACATTTCTGCGACAGTTGTTTTCCCTCTTTTGTTTTGCCTTGAGAAAATGGTTCTTCCCCTGTTGAAGTCTGTCTTCTTCTTTTTGTTTTGCAGAACATCATGTCTTAAAGATGACCCGCAGAGTGCTTTTAAAACACTCCATGCTGAACAAAACGTGCTAACATGCAATTTTAGCTATTCATCCATTTGAAAGGCCAGAAGTATAGATACACCAGTGTTAGCAAAAGCTTGTTATTTTGAGGCTGCCAACTGAAAAAAGTGGAAAAGTCAAGAAGGCAGCCTTTTATAAAGATGTGAGTTATAACATTTGCTCTTCTTACTGTTTATTCTTTAATTTACATTTCTGAAATTAAAGTAGGGTGTCTACTTTTCCTTTCAGCTAGCACTTGGGAAACATTCTGGTAGAGGTCCCCTGCTTGACATTCCCCAGGCAGCAGGCACCAATGTTTTAAGGCTGGGGTAGCCTGAGACAAGCCCTAGCGACGTTTCTGGCTTTGGCTGTCTCTATGAGTGCCCCTTGTAAAGCTCCAGTATCACCTTGCACCTCTTTGGAGAACTGGTATTTCTCAGTCCAACCAAAAGGTCCTCCAAGAGCTGGCTTTCTCTGTAGGACACTTAACCCCCCCCCAAAAAAAAAACGGTAGGAAACCCACTTTGGAGTCTTAAGATTTCTTATAGTTCCTATCTTTTGGAGCACAAGAACTTGTGTGACATGTCAGCAATGAAACATAAGCATGCCAAGCTCAGCAGATCTACGTTAGAGGATGCGTCTCACTACCTCTACCTGCCCTGGTTGGCACTGACTGTCCCTGACTCAGCAATGCATGCAGGGGCTACCCTTGCTCCTCTACTATGTTCCTCTGCAGGTAGTTGCAGTTGGGGTGAAGTCTGCATTCTGAGTGTCTTCACATCCCAGCCCAGCCCCACCACCTCTGCTTACCACTAGATGCCTCTGGGGCCAACCCTTCCCTTACCCTGCAGTCACCCGGCCAGGCTGAAGTCCTCCTGAGGTGGCCTCTGAACTCCCTGGGAAATCAGGTTGGCTCCCAAGGGCAAGAGGCAGCTGAAAAGTTATGGAGACACCTCCTCCCCTTTGTACTTCCTACCTATCTCAAAACTTCATGAAGTCTCCCCAACCCCACAACAGCTCTCTCAGGATATTCCTCTGTCAATAGCTTCTTGTGAAACCTTTCTGACCCTTCTCAGGGATCATTCCTGGGGCCCAGTTATGTCAGTGCTGCAGAATTTCTTTTTTGGTACAGCAGGTAAAAATTATTTTGCCCTCACCCTTGAGAGGTTGACATTCAATTTTGCCTCTGAGAAGCTCTGAGGGAGCTCTGGGCCATCGTATAACCTGTACTGACATCCCTGTGTTTCCTAAGGTCTTAAACATGACAATGCCTTGAGCTCTACTCTGGTGAATACTCTGGCTGACAGAGCTCTGTGTGGCAGGCACTTTTATACCTTAAGGATGTGCGATAGACAAAGCAGTTTGCAAACCTTCTAAAAGTAAATATTCGTTAGCTATTATGAGAAAAATACAGATCTAAATTGACTGCAGAACATGTCTACACAAGCAATATACTATTAATAAAGATTTTTTATCCCACTTGAGTGATTTTGGGCTTGTGAACAAAATCTTGATGAAACTCTTGACCTCTTCTGTCTCTTCTTCGCCATACATGTTTTCTTTTCCAGAACATGGATCCTCTTTTCACAAGCAGATCTATAGCTGTTATTCTATAATTATTCATATTGCTTGTATAACTCTTACAATGAATGAAGATTTCTGAGGAAAGGTCTCATGACCATTCATTTCAGGGGCTATGGTACCCATTCGTCCTGCAGGACTGGCGTGAGGATACCCATTACCACAGTATTGGATAGCCTTCCATTTTATAAATGTATTAGGATTGAAGGAACGAATTCTCAGAGCAAGCTAGAACAGAAATAAGATTTCAAGGAGGTCCATTTAAAAGTTATTACGGGAGTGTATTTGCATGGAAGTGTTATAATAGTCTGATTAGGCTTAGTTTTGCTTTCTTTGCAATTACTTCCTCTTCACCCCTGAAGGGTTCTCTTTTTCATTTTGCCATTCTGTTCTTAGCAATTGCTATTACTTGTTTACAAATATTTTTATCCATTATGTAACCTCTTTGCAGAGACCTTGGTTTGTATCTCTGTCAGGGCAAAAAGTGACAGAAATTGAGTGTGAAGAAAGGCAGAGAGCATGTGGAAGCTAGCCTGTGCTTGCAGGGATAACTAAGTCTAACATCAGCACCAGGTTATTGAACAGAACAATATAGGTTCAGGGAACAGGAATGCATCCTTGTCACATGCTGTTTTTTTTTTTTTTTTTCTGGGCTGCTTCGTTTTCATAAACAAACTATCCTGATGATAGAACTTCAAATTTGCCATTAAAGTTTATCATGACTTATTTTAGTTTGTGTTGACTACTGCCACCTCAGGAATAGGATCAATAAGGACTCTATAAAGTGTAGACACCTGAAACTCTTAAGGCATGTTAATTCCCAAATGAAGCCATCTTTGGCAGGCTGCTCAATGGAGCGGTGATGCCAACAGTAAGTTATCTACATTAAGATCCAGCCAGAGACAGGGTTTTTTTTTTGAGTGGGAGTCCAATGAATATGATCACCTCTTATGTGTTAAAATTGAGTACATTTGTATATAGTGAAAGTGCTTTGCATCAATTCCAGTACATTTAACACTTCTGGATTTTATACTTCACAATTATTGAGCCAAGATTTACCCTAAGGTTTGCAACTTACAGAGCAGGCTTAGTAAATAGGAGATATCCATGAGAAGACTATAAGATTAACACCCCTGTGCACTCCCTATAGGACAACCTGGATAATGGGATAAACCTCTGGTACAATACCCAGACACAGGTCCATATGAAAAAAAATAGTTAAACAAGGTAATGTACCATCCGCATCCAGCTCTATTGAAAATAATTTTTTTCTTTCTTGTCTTATCGTTGTTTGCCTTCCATGGGCTATGGAGTCAATTCAGCAAAATTAATCAGCATGTACTAAGATAGCTTTCTGTTGAGAGTATGAAAATTATGCCTTGTTGGAAGAGATGCAGAAGAATTGCAAACACTGCAGCATGTTGCTAAGCATCCGTGAATATTTGACAAGGTTTATTTGGTTAATCCTCCCTTTCCTTAAAACACTTTGGGATTGGAAGGGCCAAGGGCAAACCTTGTGCCAACTTTGTCCTTTGAGCCTAAGCTAAAATAACCCACAAAGGATTCCTGGATTGAATTTCTGCCTCCAAGAGTTCCCAAAAGAAATGCAGCAACCCAAAATAATCAACGTGTACCACACTCCAGGTACAGGTGAATCTGTTTTGCTTAGTTCCCATTTAAATATCTTTAGTGTATTCTGGATTCTTCTATAATTTATTTTAAAATGCATACACCTGCACCGGAGTTGCAAAGGGATGCACAATCAAAGACCATCCTCTGCTCTAAGAGTGATTTTTAAGAGAAACATAGTGATTTTCTTTTCCCCTTTACAATGTGGAAGTCCAGTCCAGAGTCAGGGATGTTACCTCCGGCTTTGGGAATAACGTTTCAGTTTGTTCTTGAGTGATTCTCATATAACTTCTATTATCTTATAACAAGATTTTTGCAAGTAGTCCCAATATGAATTTCTGAAATACGTGTACTAATGTGGATTTGATTGGAAAAATGGGGTCTGATCTCTACAACGTGGGGAAGAAATACTCAGAAAATAAGAAGAATGATGTGGCAAACATAATTATCAGAGCAATCGTAACTGAAATTAGAGTAATTCTTGCATCAGTGCCTACATCAAACTGTATTCTATCTGTTAAATGGTCATATGTGATGGTATGGGAAATGTTCCTTGGACATGGAAATGTTTTTCTTAAAGTGAACTAAAATCATTCACTCAAATAGTTATTTTTCAATATGAGGTAAATTGGAATTAAATAGTATTTAGTCCTTCAGTGTCACCTTAGGAGGAAATTTTTGCTGTGATGTCTGTGTTCAACGGTCAGTTGGCTAGACAAGGACAAACGGATGCAATAAATTTCCAGATAGCTCAGTCTTAATAAGCATAAGCATAAGCAACAGTTGGTCCATTTCTCAGATTTCAGTTGATGACGTTTTCTATCTATTCAGTGCCCCTCTGTGGGTATTTAAGGGTTTTACACCATAAATTGGAGAAAGCCTGAAGGCAAGATCTCAGTTAGCTCTCATTTGGATGGTTAACTCTCACTTCTGCTTGACTGACTCACCAGACTTTCCATGTGCAGTGGGCTGGGAAAAGAATAGGATTCACTAGCATAGCTGTTAAAGCCGCATCACAGTAAGGTGTCCTCCAGAGCTTCCCAGGCAGCTCTCCCAACCTCTGTACTACAGTCTCTTGTTGTTCTCATTGCACAACCAGAGAGTGAACCCATTCCCCAAGGTATGAAGCCAAACAACAAAATAGACACAGGATGCGAGAGGAAACTATTATTTCTGCATCCCATGAGTGCACTCTACAGAGAGAAACTAGAGAAGCCAGCATGAGGCCACAGGTACTCTGCTCTGAAAATACCTATAGATTAGGGCATGAGGGAAAACTAGGTGGGAAAATGTCTACTTTGTGAATCTAGAGGAATTCAGGAGGTTTGTCACTACCCTGAGTGCAGTCAAGGCACCCTCCTTCAGCACCTCTGGGACTTGACTCACTAAACATTTGTTGTGTGCAGATGTTATGTCTCCAGAGGAGCAAATGAGAGGGAGTTGGAGTACATAAAACCTTGTAAGTCAGTGCTTAAAGGAAGTGTTAGGAGATGCATAACATCATGATATGATCATCACAGCCTGCAGTGTTTAAGTATTTGTTATTTTTTTCCAGTGTCCATCCCAGGTATTAATCCCAATGGACCTGTGCTCCCTAGGATCCAGAGAAGTAGCATGTTTGGCTGGGAGCCACCTAGGGTAGACTGCTGACAAGGTAGGCAGCTCCTATGGTAGCAGAGAATAAGATTTTAACCAATATCTTGTCCTTTGCTGGGGTCTGAGACTTTAGCAGGCTCTTCCTTCTACTGCAGGTCTTAAGTCCAGCACCCTCTTTCAAAGGTAGTATCCCATAACTTTCCTTTTAAGGACTGTCGTCCACGGTGCTGCTCTTTTCTTTCCTTAGCCTGAGCGGATTCAGATCACATCCTCCACCTTTCTGGAGAGTTCTCTGTGCACCAGACTGAAGCTTATGCCTGCCCCAGCTGTAAATGAAATATGGCAAAAAGAGGAAGAGAAAATTTTACAATTTTAGTTGGAGTGATGAATCCCTGAATGAAGTATAATTCAAGCTATATGAGTTTGGGAAGACTTTAACATCTGTGTGGTTTTCTTCAGAATCTTTGTTATAAAAAAAAAAAAAGAGGAACAGTTTTTTGTTTGTTAGCTTGCATAGCTAACTTGTCATTTACAAAGTGGTCATACTTACCACACTTGTCTGGCTTTTCTGGATGTTGAGCTGATTTCGGTAGGCTTTTTTTTTAGAGCTTTTTTGTTTAATCAGACAAGAATATGATTTTCTTTTTATGGGTTCCGTAACTGGAATTCTAACATGAAAGGCCTTTGACATCTGTATATGTAACAGTTGCAGAGTGCTAATGAACCTGTTGATATCTAATGTTTTCTCTTAATTCAAGCCTGTTTGAATTAACATTTAACATTTGAAGCAAAAATACGAGAAAAAATTAAGAGGATAAGTGTGAACACATCTTTTTACTATGTAACATTTTTCACTTTCAATTGGTTACTGCTTATAAAAGGTATCTGAAAAAACGTCACATGTTTTCAGAATACTGCATGTGGCTCTATTACAAATAAAATAGAGGTCATGACTTATTTATTCCTTAAAGTATGTCCTGTAGAGGAGTGGCTGTGTGAATGTCTCTGTGACAGATGCAGTCCAGATCGTTTGCTAGTGAGTAAAACCCAGAGGAGTGAATGTTTGTGCTTTGGTCAGAGGAACAACCAAAGGTGACTCAGAAAAAACTGGCTGAGAGAAAAGATGTTTGCTGCATTTCCTTTCTCTTTTTCCCTTCTTTTTCTCAGTTCCTTCTCTCACTTTTCTCCACATTGCCTTAATATTTGCTTCACTCGGTCTGGTTTGAGACGTCTCAGACAACATAAAACTTGTTCTGATATACAGACAGTTGCAGCAGATGTTGGGTAGGTCTGCATGATATTTGGGGGGTTTGGACACAAAGCAGGAGGAAATCCTTATCTGGGCATAACTGAATCACTAAAATGCCTGGGAAGATCTCTCCCATAGAAAAGGCAATGGCAGTAAGGAAGCTGGTGCTTAATCTAAAACAAGTCAGGGATCCTTAATGCAAACCAGGGCTGGTCTGAAAAATGTGGTCACTGGGCTTGGGTTACATCAAAATATGGCCTTTCCAGGAAAAGAAAAAGAAAAAGAAAAAGAAAAAGAAAAAGAAAAAGAAAAAGAAAAAGAAAAGAAAAAAAAAAAAAAAGAAAAAAAAAAAGAAAAAGAAAAGAAAAAGAAAAAAAAAAAAAAAGAAAAAAAAAAAGAAAAAGAAAAAGAAAAAAAAGAAAAAAAGAAAAAGAAAAAGAAAAAGAAAAAGAAAAAGAAAAAGAAAAAGAAAAAAGAAAAAGAAAGAAAAAGAAAAAGAAAAGAAAAAAAGAAAAACAAAAAAAAAGAAAAAGAAAAAGAAAAAAAAAAAGAAAAAGAAAAAAAAAAAGAAGAAAAAAAAAAGAAAAAGAAAAAGAAAAAGAAAAAGAAAAAAGAAAAAGAAAAAGAAAAAGAAAAAGAAAAAGAAAAGAAGAAAAAGAGAAAGAAAGAGCTCTATAGCAGCTGGGTAACTGGGACAAAGGGTATGACCGTACTAAAAAAAATGTTTACTAGGATCTGTTGCTGGTGTCTAAGGAAAGTGCATTCAAAGACATATTTGTACAGATAAAAGATGCAGATGTACATCTGTACAGATACAGATGTACATCTGTACAGATTTGTACAGATAAAAATTAGAACACACTGATCAGGGGGAATTTTAATTACTCCTACACTGCTAGAAATCTGAATTTCAGAACTGAACTGAATACTAGGGAAAGAAGCAAGTTTAGGAAAAGAGAGACTGCTTACCCATGTGTGCTTAAGAACACTGCAAGTCAAAGACAAGATGGGTCTGCTCAACAGGGAATAGCATAAAAATATTTTATGAAGTACACTTCAAGGGAAAGGAGCTCAGATGAAATGACTACCATCTACAATTGTTTCAGAAACTTGCGAATGACAAGTCATAATTAAGAGATTTATAGTCGAAGCATGTGTGTGTGTTTAGAGTCCAGGATTGCATCAATTTTTCTTTTCCTCCTTTTTTGATTTAATTTTGGAGTGGGTTGCAGAAGTCTGTTTTCAATTCTGTTTATCCTCTGCCTAGGGAAGACTGAATTTTGCTGCTTTAAACTCTGTTTGGTGACTGATGTTCTGAGCCATTTTAAGATGATATCCATCTGATATGAGGTCCTGCTTTTGTCATACTATTTACAGCTAGGCAGTGATCCATTAAGGCATCTATTTCCCAGGCACCTGATAAGAGTTCCACAGTATTGAATGTGTCCAACCCCAGGTAAAGAAACAGAAAGACAGACGATGCTCTGAAAATAAAAGATCTAAAGACAGAAGGAAGACACAGCTGACCACATAACTGATCTCTTGATCTGAAAAAGGGAAAATAAAAGGTATGAGGCAGCAGGGACCCCTTATATACATACCAATAGTATGTATACTTTGTTTTTGCAATATCCAGTTATTCTCATAGATCTTTTAACCATTAAAATAAATAAGCCAGATTTTCTTGTGCTTTTCAGTCAGACTTCTAAAGATATTTCTTTAGAGGAAATACAATGGCAAAATTATGAAGAAAGACAGTGTCTGTAACTTTTCAGGAAATACTGTTCTGCAACTATTTGTTGTCTGTATTGTTAAAGGTAAACTTTAATCATAACTTAAAATACATAAGAGTTAATATTTCAAAAACACTTTTAAAACTAATTGCAGATGCATGACTGTTTCTATTAGATTATTTCAAGCATTTCATACAAGAACTTTTCCTGGCAATGACACAGTGTAACCTACTTGTCCCACCAGCCTGCCTCTTGTCTGCAGCGGTTCAAGTAAGCAAGGTGAAAGCCACATGGGGGATACCAGCAGATTCAAGTCTCTTCTCAGCTATACAAGTGCAAGTAGCTGCAGCATTCTGACCCTGAAATTCACTGCAGAGGGGCTGGTACTGGGCCTTTGCAATCCTGTTTGCAGGTTCTAAATTTCCAGTGCAACATGTCACAAAATATTGACTTCACTAAATTCACTTTTACCTTAAGAAGTTTTGTCAGAAGCAGGTAAAAGGTCTTTCTTATTCAGAGCCACACTAATTCCACAGCTTTAGCATTTGAGTCTTTGTTCAAGAAAGGTTCTTGAGAAAAATCGTATTCATAATTCTCAGCCTCCATCAGCAAAGGACTTCGAATTAAAAAAAAAAAATAATCTCACAGTAACTGAGGTCCAGGATACTAATTCAGTATAACCAGCCTCCTCTTAACAAAGCTGATTCAAGTGGCAAAATTAGATCTTTAAAATTCTGGAGCATAAGACACTTCAAACTGTGGGAAACAAGAATTAGCAAGAATTGTCTTCACAGATTGAACAACAAGATCATATCCTGGGCAGATAGCAAGTGTACCAGACAGAAATACACTAGTTTTAGGATGCTGCAGTACCCAATAGATGCATAAGCCGTTTCCCAATGCTCTCTGTATCCCTCCTGTTGAGATTTCCCTTAATCAAATTCAAACTTAGGACAAAACCCTTTACCATTAAAATCAATGGAAGTTTTGTCAGGAGAGCTATTCTCACCTTCAGGCTTCCGTTTGATTTATTTCTTTCTTTTTATCTCCCTTATATTTTGTCTCAAAGCACACAGTGCCAGTGCAACATCGGTCCATGCGTTCGAAAGTATTCTTTATGTAGTCTGGTGGCATGGTTTTTAGAATTTAAAAACTATGAACATAAAACTGAAGCTACCGTAAAAGTACGCCCAAAAGAGAGAGTATCTAGTGTGTGAAAATGTTTTCAACAGTGACTGCATTTTTATTTCTATTGCATCTCTAAACTGAGGATCTCAGGATACTTCTACTTCTAATTAACAAAGGGGAGTCACGACTATTGCTCTCTGACATATGACAAATATATTTTCTTAATCAGATTCTACCAGGTATTGATAAGTCTTGAATCTGAGCACAGGAAAGTAAAGGTGTAGAAAATATTCTATTTATTTAAAACAAGAGCTATTATTTGGAAAGATACAAAAAAGATATAAGTGAAATGGCATAGAGCTAAAGGCTTGTGAGTCCCAGAGACTGTGTTGAGCTTGGGTATGGTCAATCGAGAAATCAATACACCAAAACTTCTGGTATGGAAGTTAGATTTAGACGAGGAATAAAACAAGGCATGGATCTGTCTATTCGACTCACTGACCAACTTGAATAAACACATGAATCCCGAGAAGGTTGATCACAAGGGTGTATTTTCACATCTTTATTTATCATACTCAGTATTCTTTCCCCTTTGTGTTTCTCTGTTTCATCAAAGGATAGTATAAGTGGATACCACTTGCAGAACAGAATTTCAGAATAGGAGTAGCTCTTTCTTCCCTTTGCAAAGATTTTTTGACAAGTTAAGGGCTTTAGCAGAAATAATCTCTGGAAAAAAAGCTGTTTGTAACTTTTAATTAATTTTTGTCTGCAAAACTACACAATTCCAATCACAAAATACTAAGTTTTTTTTCTTATTTCTAACCTTCTTCTGTGAATTTTCTACATTTTTCCATGGTAGCAGAACAGTCCTATATCTCTGTATTCAAAGCCCTCAGTGATGACTGACTTTGTGAAAAGACATGGTTGCACTACCCTCTTTGATTCTTTGGTCCTATTTATTCCAAAAAAAGTAACACCAAACCAACAAACTCTCCAGACTGGTTTTTGGTGGCTATACGGTATATTCAGGATTCATTCATCTTTGTAATACTGGGCAAGGTTCTCTTCTTCCTGAAGAGCATTGAAGGAGATTAAAAATAGTAACATAAAATTGTGAAGTATTGCAGCCACTCACACAGTGACCTGGATCATACTTAAGGTATACCACAGATTTGCTGGGGGGTTTTTTATGATTTTTTTTTTTCCCCAATGAGAACAATTTAGAATTGGTAGTTTGTCAAGGGGCCTTGGGAAATTCCTCTTTCTAATCTGTAAACTAGGCTAATATTGATCATGTTTCTCAGGAAAGTGTTTTTTCCCAAAGACTTAAAAACATTTTCTCAGGTGCGGCTATAGAACATGGCAATATGTCAAACATTTCTTGTTTAACACAGGGGATAAAAACATCTAAGTGGGATGCTGGTTGTATTTAAAATGCCCCAGTCAGTAGGAATGTCCCTGGAGTGAACACTCTGGGGTAGTTAGCCCAGCTGTGATGCACTCTAGAAATACAGGCATGGCACCACTGTTGGTGTTATGCTGTCAGGAGAAGTAATCTTCATAAAACGGCATGGAGGTACAGCTAGAATTAATTAATCTGTCTTAAACAAATGATAAGACAAGGGTATGATTTTCTACCAGAATAACAAAAGGAAGTCAAAAGATGAGACAGAGTACACTGTAAAGGTAAGAACTATCAGTGAATATGGAGGGCTAGTATATTAGATGTATGAGAGGAGGTATGATGTTGCAACACAAAAGAAGTGAAGGTTATGACTTCTGAAAAAAAAATATCAAAAATACTCTTAATAAATAGACCAGTGAAGAGATAATAGAAGCTTGATCAATATAGCAGAACTGTCTGTAGATATTTGAATGGCAGGAACACCAAAAAGAGGGAAAAATTTTAAAACGGAGAAAGGTGAATTTAAAATATTTTCTCCATTAATACAGTAAGATTAATTGGGAAATGGTCAATAAAGATGGAAGTTTTAACACCACTCCGTTTCAGTGCAAGAAGGTGGAAGGGATCATGAGCGTGCTCTACAACAGGGTACGAGAGGAAGAAGTGCATTTATTCAGCTTGATTGTGAACTACCCATTTATTGATACCTTGAGCCCTGGAGGGACTTTGTACAGTCCTAAGTGAGGCCTCCAATTTGTGTATGCAGAGCAAAAAGGACTTGGAAATGTGACCTACAACGAATAATAGGCTGGGGTAGCAGTTGCCTAAACAGTTCAATAGGAAACACCAAGAACAAAGGAAGGTCTTAAATCCTTGAATATGGTGATATTCTAGGCACTTGACACTGCACTACTGAAAACTCAAAAATTTGATTCTGTCCGAAAAGTGAGCATGCAAGATCCATCAAAATAGGTCCTCAAATAATTATAATGCAATATTTTTGTGGATCTAGTCCACAGACAGAAAGTAGAAGCAACTTTGGAAGTCCTTGACTCAGCAGGGCTAGTGGCTCAAAGAATCATTGTCACCTCTGGGTACCCATCAGATCTGCCTCTGACCATGTACCCTATTCCCACATCATCACAAGAAGGTATAGAATCTTCTATTAACCAGACCTGGAGAAATATGAAAAGTCAGTGCATCTTGAAAAACTAGGCAAAGGTTTACATCTAAATACACTAAACATGTAGAGAGATAACACATTTATTTGAAGCAGAACTTCTACAAACGCAAACAGTATGAATTTTCGTAACTAGTAACTCAATTTTATAGAGCTGTAAGCTGGAGAAAAATGCAACAGAAAAGTTAATGGAAGCATTTAATAAAGGGCAATGAGCAGGCACCATAAATCTAAGCAGGAACGGACATTAGAGAAATGTATGCAGCAGCTCACTCAGTACAGGAAGGATTCCTTAACTGCAGGACATTTAACATAATGCTATTATGCATAAAATGGCCCATACACATCCTAACAAATCACCAGCAAGTTTATTTTAACTTTCATTGCAAGACAGTTTTGAAAACTTGGGTAGGATTTGCAAGGATTCTGACAGCCTAAAGTAGATGTTTTAGATGGATGTGTGTCATGATGGCAGGTATCTAATTGCCCTGTGTAAAGTAAAACACCAGCAGCGGCAAAAGCTCATCTGTGATCTCCAGCTGTCCATGAAGTGCTCCCTTTTATTTCTTTCGCACACGGAGGAGGCCTTTGTTACTCTTGTTGCCTCCTCTGTGCAGAGATGTATTCTGTCTTACTTGCAGAGGAAAGCAGGGAGGTGGCAGGGGGAGATCCAGCCTCAGTCACGGAGAAATCAAGCCCATGTCGTTTCCTAGAAGAAGCCTCACTGACAGCTTTGAAAACTGATGATGGAAGCATAATGCTCCTGTGACAACCTTTTACAATTTCAGGATACCTGTGGTATGAGGAAAGAACTTGGTTGCCAAAAAAATTATGGCCAGACAATGTGCTGCTAGTCCTTTTTCCAACTGACCTCAGTAACAAAGTTTTTAAGACAAGAACTTGATTGCAAGCCAAGGCAGTTTCCTGTGTTTTCCCTTGGGTCAGAAACAGTTGACAAGAAGAGGGTTTATACATGGACCATTTCGGCTGGAAGGAAGGATCTTTGCTTGAAGCTGAGTCATTGCCTGTTGCTTCACCGAGTTTTGGATGAGACCATTATAGGGTCTTTGTAATAAGACCTTTGTGATAAGTCCCTGCAGTAAGCTGTTTTATTGCCTGAGGGCCTTATTCAATTTTTTTTTTCATCCATGAAATGAGTAGCACTCCCATTGACATATGCTGGACTCCTACCTGGCTGGAAATTGAACTTGGACTTCTGAGTGTGATCCACAAATAATAATTGTATACATCAAGAAGGGAGACAATGTTCACTACAAAAATCACCAGTATGATCAGTTTCAACTCTCCCTGTGTCTTTATATGTACGTGCACATTCATGGACACACACACACACAAAAGCACACGCTGAGAGAGGAGAAACCTCTTAAGTCACTTTCTGTAGTCATCTACCAAGTGCAGGAAATTCTTCTGATGGTTTTAAATATGTTTCTGAGGTCTAACAATTACCTGGGAAGGTATCTATAGAAGGTACCTATGTGGTGCATTATAAAGCTCATAAACAAAAGAAATACATTTAGGTAAATAGTAGTATAGGACTGCTATAAGAGAACAGTAAGTGCTAATGGAAAATCCCTCCTTTCAGATTTTACAGAGGAATTATTTTTCACTATATGCTATAGCTCTGCTAATATTAGAAAGTCAATGTATGTAAATTGCTATTCCTATATGAATTCTCTTTAGAGAAAATCAGAGCAAATAAGTCTGGAGTGACCTCAGGAGGTCAGTGAGTCTATCCCTTGCCCCAAAACAGAAGCAACAACACCTTAGATGATAGACAGATTTTTGTCTAACCTGCACTTGAAAATTGCCAGTGGTAGAGGTTCTGTAACCTGTATGGATAATCTGCTCCAAGTGCTTAATAACTCCTGTGAGTGGAAAGTTTTTTCTCACCTTAACAATATTCTGTGTATTGGTACACGGTAGACAGACAGAAGCCAGTTTGCAAATAAACATACAAGTTGGCAGAAAGATCAGAAGGAGCAAATAGGCTTATGATGTGCAGGTTCTGGTTATCCGAGGGTGACCATATTATATGCCGTTCCATATTGTCACTTCCCATAATTGATCATAGAGCCTTTAACCTCAAATGTTCTGCCCACTGTTATGACATGAAATAGTATTTCAGTACCTCCCTTCTATGATGCATAGAAATTTTTCTTTAGCTGTAATAGCACTCATGTTATAGGCATTCCCAGAAATGGCCCCATCAGGACAATTGGTTTTGGCTCCTGAAATGATCCTGGCCATATTGTGTGTCTGGCTGGGCTGGCAGGTAGTGTCATTACATCAACAAACAAAGTATCTTCCCACATTGCAAAGGGCCAAAAAAGTGTTGGCAGTCTATTTGTTTGTTTGTCTGACACTCTGTGCGTATTTACAGAACTGTCAAGGTTCGTGTGAGGACAGATATGTATGTATTTACCATTTTTTATTGTGGACCAGTCCCTGCCACAAGCTGCCTCGGAAGACAAACTAGCTTCTGAGCAAACAACCCTACTGCTTGCTATCGCTTTAACTGCATGATTTACCCCTTCAAGTATTTATTAAAAGAGAAATTTAAGAGCTTAAACAATAACTAATACAATATATCAAAACGAAATTCAGCAACAAACTTGGTTGCTGTAAGAGTTTTATACTTGTGGATTACCTGAATTATACCTTCAAGGTTTCATTGTTTCTATCTGTTTGTCTAGTAATTGTCTTTTAGCTTGTGAATAGCTATGAAATTAACATTTTTGGGTATTGAATGAGGTCTTGTGTGTATTTTTGTGGTATATCTGCATGCCTGTTTTTTTACCCCAAATGTTTCTTTTGTTCTTTTGCAGTGTTTTATGTATTGCTCTTCACTATTAGCATTTGAAGATTTTTTAAGCATTAACTTTTAAATGGAATCATAGGTCATTTATCTTAGAATGCACGCTGAGAAGTAATCAATTGCAGCATCACTTTATTGATGGTGTTTTGAAAGTCTTCCAGAAAAACTCTTTGCCTTGTTCTGTAGTTCATTCTGATTGGATTGCTGTATGCTAAAAATATTTCCTTGGGTTCCACAAAAGCTGCATTTTAGCGGTTGGCATATTACTATCCTTCATTGGCAGTAATAATAAAAAAAATTATAATGTTGCTCATGAAAATACTACAGCCATTAGCACAATTTAATTATTCAGATAAGTACAATGGGAGCCATTAATAAGACACTGTAATGACGTCAAACACCACCCACAGAAACAGGGAACATTCAGTTATATTCCCATGCAGATTTAAAAGGCTGAAGCCTTGTTTGTGACAAGAAAGAAAAATATTGAACACAAACAACTGCTTAATTACAAAGGCAAAAGTGATTTCAAAATTAAGACAGTCAATCCAATTTGTGAAACAGGGCAACATAGTAAAATAATTTTTCTTTTCTTGAACTGTTTTCTATGTAACTTCTATTAATTCCCATAGCAGAAAAATTTCCGGAGGCAAGACAGACCTTTATTAGTCTCGGGTTAAGGTTTCCTGCTTTAGAGGATGAATACAATGAAGTCTATAAAAAAAAAAAAAAAAAGAATTAAAAATAATCAAATGCCAAAGCAAAAGTATGCAGGATAGCTGCAAATGGGTTTATTGGAGTAACAGTGCTATTGTATTTAAAAACCTAGAGGACATCTTGGGGGAGATGAACCTCTGTCAGATGTGAAAAGAAGTAAAATTGTTAAATATTTTCAAGTATTTAATGAAACCTCTCATCTGAAACAGGCTTGCTAAATTATTTATTGAAAATCTAATTAGTAAGTGTATGCTCTTGGAGCTTGGATTTACTCTTTCTGAAGTGACCCATATATATCTCATACAACAGGATATCAGAAGAGTTCCAAAGATTGCAGAAATTGCTAGGAGGCATCAAAGTAGAGATTTCATCTGTCTGGTGTAATAACAACTGCATAATTTTCTTTTCATTTACCATTATGGGGCATGCAATAAAGTTTGTATGTTAAGAAACCAAAAAAATCTAATTTCACCTGTACATGAAAGCTCAAGCTTTTGCAATTCATGAGGGACATAAGTGTCTCCAAGAAACCAAAACTAGGCACCACTGACATCGTTTCCCTCTTCTATTTACCAACATTTTGACATCAAGTAGTGTTTTTCTGGCTATAATTTTGTTGGCAGAATTTTTTCACTTTCTGAAAGTGAAATTAATTATGTATTTATATATTTAATTATTTTAATTAAAAATTATTTTAATTCATGCAGAAAAATGATAGCAATAGATAGCTTTCACTGGCAGTGGTCTTGGTCTTCCAAAAGGTACTGGTGCTGTGCGCAATACCAGCAAAGGGGAGAGAAAAACCCATTATTAGTCGTGATACCTGGAACCATCTAGTATTGCTTCATAGAGGATTAGAAGTGGACTTAAAGAAGGTTATTTCCTCATGAAATCGAACTTGATATACTGCTTTTTTCCATTCCCTTTTCTTACTTCTTCTGGGGGGAAAAAAGTTTTTGTGTGTATGTGCATGTGTACAAGTGTTTGTTGTGTGAGAGAGCCAGTGAAAGGGAAGAAAAAAGTAGTACATAAGTAACAACGTGGAAGAAAAGATACTTGCAGAAGTGAGTTCTGGGACAGAATCTAAAAAAGCTAAAAAAGCCTAAGTGGTTCTAGTTGGAGGTTTTATTCTATATTCCGGTTGGATGCATCATTTTAGGCATTATTTACCAGTAGAGAGAAATGATGACAATAGGAAGAGTAATGAATGATCTGATCATGATAAAGCATTGAGTCACAGTCAAGCATCATTAAACACTGGCAGGTAATGGTTCAAGAAAATATTGATTTCCAAGATATCTTAGATGAGGCAAGTCATAATTATTTACAAAAGAAGATTTTTTTTTCCATTCAGGAGTTTTCCATGTTATAATGATATAACATCTTCCTGTAGTAAACTCCACGTTTCACAGTGAATTTTCTTTGAAAAATGAAATACATAATGAAAGAAAATAAAACTCTCAAATAATCTGAACTGGATTTTTCCCACAGCTGTAGGAAGCCCTTTCACCAGACCAGATTACAAATATTACAAAGGAACATTCAGCAATTTAAATACATCTGTCAAAGACTATAGAAACAAGAGTTTTGAAACATAATCTCCATTGAGCTGTGAGGGGAGATCCAGGATGGGGACTCAGGTCTCCATTGTCCCTAAGGGAGACGCAAAGGCCTGGGAAACATGCTGCAGCATTTTGAAATTGGGGCATTCCCTCATTTCAGAGGGAAGGTAGCTGGGTGTAAGAACAGGGAATGGCCCTATGTCCCTTGCCTTCACAGCCTGTTTAACACAGCTCTGCTTAGTGTTACCATCTCGTTAATCCTCAGCATTACTTGAATGGGCAGTGGGGTACCTAGTGCAGGGTGATTAGAAAGGGAAAATAGTTCCCAGTCCTCCAGCACCTTACCCCTTTCAGTGCCTGCATATACCTTTCAACAGCCTGTTCTCCTGCTGCTCAGGAGAGGAGCAGAGGAAATGTCCGTGTCTCTGGAGCCCACCCTGTGCATGTTGGATTGAGAAAGAGAGGGAGCACCGGCACTGCGATACAGAAATATGGACCGCTGCTGCAGCACTTAGCAGAAATATAACTGTGTCAGAACCTGGAAACAGACTTTTCAGGGGGGAGCATATATACTTTTAAAAGCCAGATTGGAAAAGATTAACAGAGTAAAGATGTCTCTCTGCATGCTAATGCCAATGGGCTGTGCTACAGACCAGCATTAGTTTTTATTTCCTTTGTTAGCTGTTGCAGGTGTTTCTTATGCCTGCATTTTCATATCCTGTCTTTAATATCATTTATCTGCTTTTCTCTCATTTATTTTTTTTATATTAGTCCCAGGAAATGTCATTAACTGCCTGATGGTTTAATATTTCCATCCTTGCTTCAGGAAGATAGTTCTCAATATTTTGTGCAAAGATTAAAACATTCAGTCAAGTGCTTGCCTTTCTCATATTTATTAAAGGACAGTATTTATCTCGCCTGTACAGTGCTGGCAGTCTTTCCTAGGAACACATCTTCCATTTGGGAAATCTTAAAGTCTAGTACAATAAATGAAATAACAGTCACCACAAAACATGAGCAAGACAGACAGATACCAAGGTGAGGGAAAAACTATAAGAAGCCAGGTATTGTTTTTTATCTTACAGAGACAGGTTGTGGTTATTAACAGCTTCTAAATCCCACTGGGAAAGCTCATTATGTTCATTTAGTTACAGTAGCTCTCTTTCCATTCCCTCCAGAAATTCAGTAAACCAGATCATAAAAGATCCATTTTTCCACGTGCTGGGGGAAATGTAAGCAATGAAAGAGAGGGCTGATGGTTATTAGCAATAGTATTGCCGTTTAAGAATTCAAGAGGGGTCTCTGAGGAGCTGACCTGTGTCAATGTGAAAGGAAGAGGGGTTTGTGAAATAATTTCATCCCCATAATGAAATTGCTGACATGAAATCTCCCAGTTGCTGAATTATTTAGAGGAGGAAAAAGTAGTGAGTAAATTTGTCTCTCAGAATCTGCTTTTGCCTTTCCTAACATCATTGTTTCTGTAATTTTTTTTTTGCGCAGGTTTTCTCTGGGAGGCTTTTTTACATCTACAAATCTCAGGTGGACTTTCACCCAATACTAGGCTTTTAACAGTTTCTTTTATAACATAAATCCTACAGCAGGAAATAATGACGATAGATAGCCAACAGACTACACTTGGGATACAATGCCCAGTAGCAGCAACCAATGAATCTTTTTGGGCACGTACATTTTTAATGTGAAGGACTACCTGCAAGGAGTTCTCATATTGACCAGTGTGGGTGTCTCAGCCAAAGTTCTCCCTCTGAATTCACGTAGGCCAAGCGGGACCTTGCTAAAGGGTCTTTCAAACAAGAGGTAAAGTCCAGGTCCAGACTAGAGTGGGTGTATGAAATGTCAGAGCAGAGTTCATGCTCTTAAATGTCTATTTATTTTTCAGTTGCTTCTTTCACTTAGATTTTGTCCAAGTGTGGTTTGTGAGTGGAATTTCTTTGTGGAGATTGGGGTTAGAGTACAGACACAGCCTGCAGGAGGCTTTTTCCTCTGTGGTTCTCCAGGTTGGGAACTGACCTCACTGCAGACACACGTGGTTATGTTCAGCTGTTTTCCAGAATTGCCCTAGAATTTGATCAGGACAATGACAAAACCCCTATTACTGCAAGAGCCCTTTTACATTTAACGTAACACTAAGGGTAACAATCACTTCCACCAATACGTCTTTGTAAATAAGTATTGATTGGGCATTTGCCTTTTGTTTGTGTTCAAACATCAGGGTTTATGACTCACTCCATTCTTCCCTATTTTCCTTCACACCATTATGCTAACACATTTCTTCCAGTGAGCTGCTGCAGACAAATCCTTTCTAATACGGTTTTCCATCTCCTGTGCAACCATTAAACCTTTATAACCCTCCCCCCTCAAGCTCCTAACTTTTTTCACTTCAAGCCCTAATTACTCATCTCAACTGTCTGCTGGTTGTTATGCTGTCTCTGTAAAGTCTGATTGCACATCTAACTCATACGGTGTCATTTCTTTTCCCCAGTGGTTATCCACAGGATTTTCAATAGAACTACAACAAATAATGACCAACAAACACATCTGGAAATATACTGAAAATTACTGCTATTTAAATGGGAGTGAGTATTCACAGAAGATGGAAAGTTTAATTCTTGGCAGAATTCTGGCAGCCAGGGAGATTTTTGCTTGGTATGACTCAGGTATTCAAAAGGAAACAATACGCTGTCATAGTAGACTGTAAAACATCAATGAACAAGCAGTTGTCATTTCTGATAAGTTAGATATCATAGCTGTATTAATTATAACAATAAAAATTATTCATAATATGCATCTCATCATGTATACTTCTGGGTTTTTTTTTACAAAGAAATAGACTTATTTTACAGTGATGTTAAGTAAAGCAAACTAAATAATAGACCCCTAGACTAACCAGAACACGTAGGATCAAAAAGATGGACTACAAATTTTCACTTCTCAGATGGCTCCTCTCTGAATAATTTGAGAACAAGGTTGTCAGTTTTGGTCTTTGGATGATTTTTTATGTCTAAGTCCTTAAGCTTGGTGGTGAGTTTTTTTTTTTTCATGAAGGAAATACCAAACCAACAGATGCTTAATTTAGTATGAAAAACCTTAAGGTTGCTTGGCTTTCAGATGAGATATCACAAGGACTACTGTAAAATGTTTTTATATCTGGTACTGGGGCAATAATAAGCAATAACATCTGCCTTGTATCAGTCCTGTCTTGCTCTGCTTTAGTATGCCCATTTTTTGCCTTCATTAATGTGCATTAGTGATAAAAGCTGTCCATATGATTACAGTGTGGGGCTGAGTCTTGTAGGGAATGTTGCAGGGAACTGAAATAGGTAAGCTTCATCTGTCACTGATGGTTGAGGACCCCCATAAAGCCTATTTTATTTTCAGAGACAGATAGTAAGGACACTGTTTAACAATGCTAAAATCCATGATCAAACTTTTTATTCCCATAGGATATTTATAAGACCGTGCTGGTTACTTTTATTCAGAGATGAAAAATTCATCTGACAAGATGAAAAGTATCTGACAAGTTGCTGGTTCACTTTCTACCTTAGAGCCAATATCACAAAGACTTATGCATGTACCCAGGTTTAAGTGCAAGCGTGGCTATGCTGGTTTCAAAAGGAGCATTATCAGGATTAGAGATGCATGTTTATTTAGTGTGATGAAAAGGCCAGGGGGATTTTAATTCCCCCTTCAAGCATCTTTCCATACCTGTTTCTTTAGATAAAGTTAGTGTTGATAAGGGGGGGGAAATGCTTTTTTAAAATTACACGTATTCTCTTTAAAACAACGAAAGAATGGGGTACAAAGAAGAATTTTGAAGAGGAGGCCACAGTAGAGTAAAAGGTGCACCATGAGATATGAGTAGGTTGAAAATGGTCTACTGCTCAGCAGAAGGGCTGATATGGAAAGAAAGACAGGTAGAGGTCATAAAAAAGGTGGAATTTTCTTCAGTTAGACTAGTCTATAAATAAATTGCAGAGGTTCCTGTTGGAATTAGGACCAAAGAAATATTGATCTTTGGTTTAAAAAGGTTCAGTGAAGGTTCTGCAATAGACTTTCAGTCAGAGGTTAGGATAAAAATAAATAACCTTTTCTTTAGATGGAGATTTATAAATTCAGAAAAATAATTTAGAATAGGACTGGATGCGGTGGTGCAGATTGCCCTTCCCATTCCTATTTGGTTATGCAGCTGCTGTTTTAAACAAATATTTACCCTCCCACCAAATATTTCTTCTTTTTTATGTGGAATTAAAGACAGTTACTTGAGTGCTTGTTTTTAATTCTCATGTCTTAGATGAGGGCCATTTATTAACTCTGAAAAGTCCTTAATATTTTAATGAATTTAAAAGGCTTTTGGTAACTGGGACAATCAGGAGGCATTTCTTTTCATCTTCAGGTGCATTCAAAATGTTAATTTATGGAAATCAAGTCTAAACTGCTACAGTTTTTCTCCTGTTGTGTTGTGAACATGAGAGAGCATTTACGAACTGTTTCTTAATATTAGTGTGCAGCCTCACATCACCACTTGGCTTTCTTACAATATCTTAGGTGGTGAAGGTTGTTCAAGTAGACGAGTCAATGTTTTGTGATTTATTATCTCTTTTGCATCTAAGTGATATGCCACAGTAATACAACATAGCAGCAGCCTCACACCCTGGTTTAATCATTATTTGATGTTGTATGAAGTCATAGTAACAAAAATTCCAAATTCAGTATCTGTTGGCTTTCTCACAGCACACTAAGTGGGTGCTGATTTTTAGCTCCTAACTGAAATCCAGCAGGACACACATTCTGCTGCTTTCCTTTTTCACCATGAACTAGATGTTTTTCACATTCTCTGGTCTAAGAACTTTGTGGTTTGGGATGTTGACAGTTCTAGCTGCACATCTGATCTGATGTGACTCTCTAAAATGTAGATCTGCCTTTGTGTCTGAACTAGTGGCCTAAAATTAATTTTTAATGAGTGAAAAGAAATATGCACTTGTAAAACGAGATTCATCTCAGTCTAAAGCAGCTAAGATGAAACATGCCCTAAAACTACCTATACACCTATTTCGTGCTGTTACTTACAAGAAGAACCTCTGGTGACAAGGTCAGAGGTAGAAATCTACAGTTTAGATATCTGAAGTGAGGTCAGTCTAAACCACATGTAACATGTATCTGGGAAGCTTAATACCTAGATTGCCCTAATGCTTCTCAATTCCACCAGAAACTTCTGACATCCCTGGATGTGGTTTCCATCTGGGTGTGCAGTCTCATTTCCAAGAGCTTTTGCTTTTTTCTTACCAACAAATGACATCAGGCCTAATCTTATGCAAGAGACAGAGCTGTTCCCCTCATCCTGTGGTCACTCTGCATTTTGTCCTTTTCAGATTTTTAGCTGCTCTTTTCTTACAGCTCAGAAGTATAAAGCAAGCTCCTACGCACTGAGAACTAACAGCTGATAGACTGGAGTAAATTACAGTTTCTGCTCCCACATGCGTAACTGTGGGCCACGGGGGCTTCCAAGAGATGACCTTCCCTTACCAGGAAGTTCTGGAGCACCACCCACTTGTTTAAAAACTGTATTCTATGTGAGGCTGTGTCATGGTTCAATGCTAGGCTAAGGTGCCTCTTTTTATTCCCCGTTCAGCATTCTTGACTGTACTTCACTTGAGTCTTTAGGAAAAGCCCTACCAAAGTGTACAAATCAATGGTGGATCAGAAATTACCCTTTCTGCTGCTTTCTGGCATGTCACCCTTTGCTTTTAGTGCTTGGACTTACACAACTGACTGGGACATCCACAAACCGTGATGGAAAACTCCTGGTGAGAGGCTTGGACATCTCTGTTGAAAAACACTAATGACTTTGCTGCAGTGTCATCACTCCCAAGACGGTGGTAGTTAAAATATGTTCCCGTCTTTCAGTCTTATCTTCTTGACTCCCCAGGACTTTTGTACAGCAGTAGTACTTTTGAAGCCATCTTTGATAATATTTGCTCACAGAAATTACGTGGTGTTTTGGGACACAAGTAGTACTCTCATCACAAATGAAGAGGTAATCCTTTCTGTTGAGAGCCTCAGAAGTCAAAGTTAAGAATATAAGAACAACGTTTCACTAAGGGCTCAAATCGTCCTGGTGAAACCCTGCTTGCACTGATCATTAAAATGCATAGCAGAAGGCATCATATAGTCTTTGGCTGAAATTATTCCAAAGCCTGATCAATGATAACTGTAAAATGATTTGGAAAATGTCTTCATCTATATGGTACAGTTTTCACATTGTAAACCATTGTCACAGTCATCCCTAGCTGACACCCATAGTGTTATGCTAGGCAGGTTCTCCTAAACTGGAGGAAGTAAGATACCAACTTATTTTCTGGTATTGAAAGGTGGTCCTTTTGGTGCAGTACTGCAATGGTGCAGCAGTGCAATACCGGTTTATGTCTTTGTTCGTGCTATATCTATTAGCTGCATAAAGGACATATGGACAGAAGGCCTGTTATTTAACAAATTTTTGAGATTACTAAATCAACAGGATTTAACAGAGAAAGAAACACCATTGAAGAAAATGATAAATGGTGAAATATCGCACATAACCTTTTCTTGTATTTTATGTATGAAGTGCACGCACCATCATTCTGGAGATCGTTAATGGGTGATACCAAAGTTGAATGTCTACAATAATTTAGCAGATTCTTTGGGGTATATCAAAACCACAGAGCTGGGATGGCTGATTAGTTACTGTCCTCTTCTGGCATGCTAACATCTCTAAAAGTAAACAGACCATATCCATAACTTTACTCTTCATTATAGCCTAAACTAAACAATAATCAGTCTGTGAGATTCAGAGGTTTAAAATCAGCTTTGTCATTCTTTTCAGTATTAACACACTGCATCATGCTGCACAACTGATTTTATCAAATTTACATTTATATGTTTGTACTATAACTCAGCAGTTAATGCAGTTTCAGTCTATGATGCGAGACATAACTCAGTGTTATTCTCTGGTGTTTCACTGCTAATCCTCTGTATAACACATACCATATATGCTATAGCATTTCTAGAGGCTACTTAGTTTTATAGTTCTGCAAGCACTTTTATTCTAACCTAATGCTTCTCCTTCAATTACTTTACTTTTCTGTATATTGTCTTTTGAGCTTACATTTCCAAGTCTCAATGGGTTTTTTGTTGTAGTTATTCTGAGTTTGAAAAGCTCTGCTATTTTTAATACAAATAAAGAAAAATAATGGACATTCCTCTAATTGGAAAAAAACCTTTATCCCATTATTGAATAAACTCTTACAATGCCTTGCCAGAACACTGATGGCAAGGGTCATTTGGATGACTAATGTTGTCTCTCAAAGACGCTGAGAGATCCCAGGGCTTCATTAGATTCCAGAAAGGGTCTGCACCAAAGGTCCCTCACCTGACTAGGAGAGACACATTTTTTCATCTGGCAAAAAGAGGCAGTGATGTAAGTGGGGACTAAAAAGCAAGAACTTTACACTGTTGAAGAAAATAGACAAAAAGAAGAGATTTAGATACATCTGCCTTGTCAGTTCAACAAAAAAGGGTGGGAGAACTGGAAATCATCAAATGACAGTTTCTATCGACCAAAGCAATAGCATAATCTCATTAAAAGGAGTGGCATGGGAAGATGCAAAGCTGCCCAGGGGCTTCTAACTGTTCCAGTACTATTCGTTCACCCTTTATTTAACACCACCATTAGGAAGCCTAATGGACTGTTTATATCACACAATTAGACATATGGCAAGTTCTTCAGTAATTGGAGTGTGATATATAGTAATGGGCTATTGTTTGCTTAGTGCTGCCTACAATGAGGCCAGTGCTGAATACTTATTTACTGCATGTTACAGGTATAAAGGCATGGGAGATAGGGCTGCCAGAGATAAATGTTAGAGTGGAAACACTTTCCTGAGGCCCTGGAAGCTGAAACATTAGCTGCTTGTTTTATCTGGATTTTTTACACAGCACAGTGAGTTATTTGATAATATCAGCCTGAGGCTATGCTTAGATCATGTTTCTTCAGAAAACTATCTGGAAGGCTATGCCAGACAGCAGTGCCATTAAATATATATTACAAATGCTCCAACAAATTAGGTAATTAATTGCAATTCATTTCTATAGGAGAGACCATTTGATATTACTATTCTTCTTATGGTAGATTAGGTTTGATGAGTTGTATTATGATATTCTTTCTGAGCCATTAAGACCTATTACTGACTTTGGAGAAAACATACTTAAAAGCAGAGGTTTTTTTATCATGTTTCAAATACATTTCTGAAGTGGTAAAGACATTAGCAATGTTAAATTTGCTTTCACTTCTTCTGGAAAATAAATATAACATTTGCATGACTGAAGGTAAATCAATAAAACTCTTGCACCGGAATGTAAAAAAGAAGAAAGCACTGCTTCCCCTCCACAATCCCCATTTTTATCAGGCTAGCCTTTGTGCCTTTCTGGAGTACGAGCACATTGCAGGTTTAACCGGCCGTTTATTTTTGCTGTAGCAACATAAAGCTAACCAACAAAATAAGAAGGTCATCTAACCCCCACAGCCACAATTATAAATTCCCCAGCAGCAGCTAATATTTGTTCTCTGGCTTTTGTAATAAATTCAAACAATGATGTCTACATAGGATAACAAAATCCAGTAAAAGCTTGATCATGTTCTTGATGCCCATCTCTGTGCCGGGGGGCTACAAGGTTGTGTCTCTGCAGGGGAAGGTCTGGGGCTGTTTCTTCTGCAGAGTGGAGAAGTGGTTGTATTCCTTTGGGAAAGACCAAAGTAGGTTGCCAGCATTGCTGGCTGACGAGTTAGAAGACCAGACCCTGACAGAGGAATAGCCCCTACTTTTTTTTCTTAAATAAGCTGATGACATTTCCTGTCTGCTGAGGAACAAAGAGAAAGACTGTAGAATTTTGGACATGTAATCTGCAAATTATTCTTACTATGGCAAGGCAATATCTGTGCAGAAAAGTTGATTGGCTTTGGATGCTATGCTTTGGTGAGGGATACAACTTGGAGAACCTGATTCTTTCAGAGCAATTTAATCTCAGTTCCTACCATAAGTTTTCAGCTGATTGGTAGACATTCAAGTCATAAATAATTAAAAGGTCATGTATACCTACAAATTCCTGAAGTGTGGCATCTGTAGGGATTTTATTTAGGAATGAAGGGCAGCAAAGCAATGAAAATGATTCTCCTGAAAGTGAAAAATAGACTCTTCCAGTAATCAATGGACAGAAACAATCAATACCAAATTTAAAGAAGAAAAATCTATAGCAATCAAAACACATGGCTCCCTTTTTGCACAGGTTATCCTACTATAATGCTTTCTTGTCCCTGTGGCTTAGAAAATTCCAATGTGTCTGCATATAAATTTACTTCCATCAACAGGGTCCAGTTCCTTTCTTCAGCCATATCGTTGAGAGATTTTGGATATGGATTGTGAAAAAGATGGAAAAAACCACACACTATTGTCTCCATTTCTACCATAAATTATAAAGGAGGCCCATTCGTGTTGTTTTTGTAGCAGTCATGCTTCTTAACAGTTATTCCACTCCTTCATAATAACATGGTATAAATGTTCTGCTGCTTAATTCTTTTTTACTGAAATAATGTCACAGTGGCATCAAAATACAAATTACTTATCAATGATTTTTAAAATCAATAAAATTAAAAACACTGTTAAATTGCTGGAAAAAAAACCCCCACAGATAAAGCAAAGATAGAAAAGGATATTATAATAACAAATTACTGACCAATGAAATATGATGAAAAGGAAGACACTTCATGAAGACGACAACTAGTCCCTACTCTATATAGGAAAAGAGAGAAATTGAAAGTAGAGATCAAATTAACCTAGTTAATTTCTCCTGAATCTTTACTTGTGTACAGGGATGTTTTCAGTGAATATATGTAACTGAGAGTTTTAATAAGAACTTAGTCACATTTGCAACACAGTCCAATGGTACTGAGCAAATGGAAATAACTCTGCAGGTTCTATGAACTTTGCTACTGTTCATCATGACAGTGAAAATTTGATTATGGATCTAATTAACACAAAGTGAAGCTAATAGGATGGCTTAAAAAACAATTGCAATTGTGATATATTTTCCCCTTCATGAAGACATCATTGTGTGCATTTTTGCCATTATAAATGCTTCACTTTAAAGCATTTACTGTTCTTGAAAACTGAAGGGGCAGAGGGTGGACAATTTCTTGCACAGCTCATTACAACCACAATTCAGAACAAATCTGAACAAATTCAGATACCCACTACCAGAGAGCAATAGAATCAATCTATCCCAAGGTTAAACTAAAATCCAAATAAATTCACTAACAGTTCACTCATAGGGCAATTTGTTTTCATCAGCATGGTGTCTTCCCAGTGAAACATCTGGTAAAGCATATGCATGAGTGTAAAAAACTTCCCAACCTTCTGGATAAACAGTTCTCAGAAATGTAGTGCTTGTCAGGGTAAAGTGGGTCAATTATTCATAAAGGTGTACAGTTGTCATTACGAACCTCCAAGAGCGCTGTAGAAATTAATTTCCTATGTCTGAAATGAAACCAGGAACTGAAAAGACTCATAACCATATTCAAAAGAAGGCATTCTTCACTATGAGGGTGATGATGCACTGGCACAGGTTGCCCAGAGAAGTTGTGGCTGCTCCATCCCTGGAGGTGTTCAAGGCCAGGCTGGATGGGGCTTTGAGCAACCTGGTCTAGGGGAAGGTGTTCCTGCCCATGGCAGGGGGGGTTGGAACTAGATGATCTTTAAGGTCCCTTCCACCCCAAACCATTCTATGATTCGTTCTATGGTTCTATGAATTATTCACAAGAATGTAATTTGCTAAATAGAATAAATAATAGACCTAAACATTTTGATATACACTTTGCAGCATTTATCTAAAGAGCAGAAGTACAGAGAAGAATGGGGAGGGTCAAGGAAGCGCGTGAAGCCGCAGTACTAAAACGTGGGAAACATTTTGAAGGATTTGTATTTGATTAACGTGAAAAATTTCCTCCAATGCCCTGTGCAAATACTTGTTAACCTACCCTTACTTACATTCATTTGTCTGCTGATTCATTGTGATTTTTATCCTGTCCATTCCTCTTTTGCCATTTAACCATGCTATATCTCAATTCACAATTGTCAAAGGCAGCTATTAATAACAGATTCCTTCTTTCCTCTGCCTTTATTCTGTCTCATCTTTTAAGGTTTCAATTCTCTAAGAGTCTGGCTTTTATTATGTGTTCGACACTTTGGATTCCTTTTTGCTTTGGGGTGTTTTCTTCAGTGCATGATAACTTCAGAGTGGATAAACATATGCTTACCAGTGCAAGGCATCCTGGCTACCTGTGATGTTGCACTGTCTTCATGACCAAGCTCCTCTCATTTGACTGGTGTATATCTGACAGCAGAAAAAAGTGTGCCTGTGTTTCATGGTTCACAGCTACCCAGACAACTTTATGCTCTCATTGTGCAGTAATTTATCTGTCCGTTCTTGGAACCAAGGGAAGAAATTTTCTAGCCTCACCAAATTTTTACTGAGCAGTACTCCACTTATCAGGGTGATGATGTGTTTTTTGGGGATAGAGCGTTCTTGGTTCTTCCTCAGCCTTTGGTTGCCTCTTCTCTCAGAGAAGCTGGGCTTTTGTGTACTTCACACAGAACCATAGAATTTTTTAGGTTGGAAAACACCTCTAAGATCATCGAGTCCAGCCGTCAACCTAATACTGCCAAAAACCACGACTAAACCCTGTCCCTAAGCACCACACTTACATGTATTTTAAATACCTCCAGGGATGGTGACTTAACCACTTCCCTGGGCAGCCTGTTCCAATGTTTGATAATCCTTTTGATGATGAAATTTTTCCTAATATCCAATCTATACCTCCCCTGGCACAACTTGAGGCCATTTCCTCTTGTCCTATCACTTGTTACTTGGGAGAAGAGACCGACCCCCACCTCCCTACCAGGGATGGGCCTCCACAACTTCTCTGGGCAACTTGTTCCAGTATCTCACCAGCCTCACAGTAAAGAATTTCTTCCTGACATCTATTCTAAATCTCCCATCCTTCAGTTTGAAGCCATTACCCTTCATCCTACCACTACATGCCCTTGTAAAAAGTTCCTGTCCATCTTTCTTGTAGGTGCCCTTCAGATACTGGAAGGCCTCTATAAGGTCTCCCCAGAGTCTTCTCTTCTCCAGGCTGAACAACCCCAACTCTCTCAGCCTGTCTTCATAGGAGAGGTGCTCCAGTCCTCTGATCATCTTCATGGCCCTCCTCTGGACCCACTCCAACATGTCCATGTCCTTCTTATGTTGGGGGCTCCAGAGCTGGACACAGTACGCCAGGTGAGGTCTCGTGAGAGTGCAGTAGAGGGTCAGCATCACCTCCCTTGACCTGCTGGCCATGCTTCTTTTCATGCAGCCCAGAATGGGGTTGGCTTTCTGGGCTGCAAGTGCACATTGCTTGCTCATGTTGAGCTTCTCATTTCCCCTTGGATTATGGGGGCTTCATTCTGCTCCCCGCCCCTATTTACTAGTGAAGGGGCTGGGTGCTCAGGGAACAACTGGTCCTACTACTAAAGACTGAGGCAAAGAAGGCTTTAAGTAGCCTTTTCTTCATCCTTTGTCACTATGTTTCTGCCCCCATCTAATAAAGGATGGAGATTATCTTTAGTCATCCCTTTATTGCTAATGTATTTATCGAAATTTCTTGTACTGTCCTTAACATCAGAAGCCAGATTAAGTTCTAGTTGGGCTTTGGCCCTTCTAATTTTCTCCCTACAAACCCCCCCAATATCTTTGTAGTCCTCAGGAGTGGCTTGCCCCTTCTTCCAAAGGCCATAAGTTCTCTTTTTTTCCCTGAGTTGCAACCATAGGTCTCTGTTCAGCTAGGCCAGTCTTTTTCCCCAATGGCTTATTTTTTGGCACATGGGGATGGCCTGCTCCTGTGTCTTTAAGACTTCCTTCTTGAAAAACATCCAGCCTTCCTGGACTCCTTTGCCCTTGAGAACACCTCCCAAGGGACTCTGTCGACAAGGCTCCTCAAAAGACTGAAGTCTGCCCTCCGAAAGTCCAAGGTGGCAGTTCTGCTGATCTCCTTTTCTTGCTTCTCCAAGAATCAAGAACTCTATCATTTCGTGATTGCTGCTGCCAGTAGAAGTCACAAGAAGTTTTGGAGATAGTTCTGGAGGAAATTGAAGGAGTGAATTGTAGTTACACGGGAAATAGCAAAACCAATGACAGAATGGGCAATGTACACCTGGAAGTATGACTGGTATTAATGAGAGCATCTAATCAGGCAGCAGCTAGAACCCACCCGAAGTCACGTTCCCATGCTGGCCACTGAAGATGTCCTCCTGCCACTTCTTCTGTAGCAAGTATACAGGTCCAAAGATTACTATGGAGATATAGGTTTTGGTGTCTTCTGTGTGTTGCTACGTTATACATCCTCTTCATTACCTGCCTTAGACCTCCTTAGCCACTATTCAGTAGTAATGACAGATTTATGAGAGTTAACAGACCGTGACTGTAATGTACCCTCAGTGGTGGCAATTAGTTGCTAACATTCTTCATGCTTTATCTGCACTCAGGATGTTATACTCTTTCCATAACTGCACCTTACTATTACCAT
This sequence comes from Pluvialis apricaria, assembly GCA_017639485.1. Taxonomy (NCBI): domain Eukaryota; kingdom Metazoa; phylum Chordata; class Aves; order Charadriiformes; family Charadriidae; genus Pluvialis; species Pluvialis apricaria. The sequence goes on along the minus strand of CM030008.1, from coordinate 137,750,691 downwards.
TCCTGCCTTTGCTACCCCAAAATAAGACATCTGCAATGGACTATACACAGACTTAATTATTGACACACCTGGAAAAGATCCAGATTATACTCTTACAAGAAGGAAGATTCCAGAGACACTTGATTACAAATTCTTGCAAATGGGTAAGTAAAAGGAAATCGAAGAGCATGTATGCCTAGGTACTGAATATTTATAACAGTATTAGGCTTTACTAGTGCGTTCCCTCTAAAACATATAAGCCTATCATTAATGATTAAAGAAGTAATCCCTGTTTTCATTAAAAAGAGTCACATTTCCACTCTTCATTTTTCAAAGAAATGTTTGAAAATGTGAATCAAGCATAACAAATGGGATGTCACTTGCCTGAGTCCACAGAGAGTGAAATAATAGCCCTGACATTGACAACGTGCCCCAGCCATCTCAGTACAACATTAACTGCAGGACACACACTCAAGAAAATACAAAAAGGGGGACTGTGTGTGTGTGTGTGTTTGGCAATACCAAGTGCTGTGGGCCCTGCTCTTCCACACACCCACCGCAGCTCACTTGCTTCTGGGGTCTCTCTGTTGGTGTCCCTACCTCTGTGGGACGAAATGCAACAGTTGTTGAGAAGAGGAGAGTGATGGTTTCCCACCACATGTGTTGAGAAAGCTGTCCCAGAGGACTGTTCTTCTTCATCTGAGTGGCAGTGTGGGTTATGGCCTAGAGTTAGAAGAACAAATATGCACTCTTTTCTCCAGAATATGTCAGAGGACAGTATGTGTCTTTGCAGCTCTAAACAGAAAATTTTACAGCATCCAAAGACAGGAGAAGATAGTCCAAAAGGTAGAGGAATCTTTGCATGACAAAACTTCTACTGTTGATCAGGAGAACTGAGAAATATAGAAAAACAACTATTTCATACCATGCCAGATCTTACTAAGAAGATACAAAGACATTGTGTAAGGATTACACCAAACCATATGGATAACAAATATATTATTTTCTATGGTTGCCTAAGGTCTAAGTTCTTGTCTGAGCAAGGAATATAAGCTTCAGGCCCAGAACCTTTGCTGGAAAATCACTAGATGATAAAATATCTATGCCCGGTCTTGTGTACATGAATAAGGACACAATTTTTTTATTTCTTTAATTATAATTTGTTTAAAATTATAATTTTTTTACATTTATATGAGGAATGAATTATTACTACCACTGTATTAAAAAATAGACCTAAGCATTATGCAAGATATACTCTGGAATAAGTCAGTCATCCTGATATTTCAAAGCATTGTAGACCCTAGGATTTAGATGAAACAAAGTCAAGTTTAAGCTTGTACCCTATAGATCAAGAGTGATAGCGAGTACAGAATACTTTAAAAAGATAAAATTGTGCAAAATAGAATTTTTTTTTCTTTTTTTTTCACCTGAAAAGTGTGAGTCCTACATGCAGTGATTTTATGAGTGGATTTGGATGGAATAACTAGTAGCCTGAAGACAATGCCATCTGCAGCCAGAGCAGACGGGCAATGATGTCACAAGAGTAATATCTGCAATGAGTAGAACAGAACAGATTTTGTAGCAAAGAACAATGTGATCTATAGCTCTCATGACATTGGCAATCTTGGACCAGATGGCAGGTTAGGTGTACATCTAAACTGGACTTCTTAACATGAAATTCTCCAGACTGAAGGACGTGTGGGTGGAAAAAGGAAGACTTTGAGTCTAACTTGACCTGGGATTAGTCTTGGGTGTACAGTCCTCTCTCTCTCTTTCTCTTCCCTCTTTCTCGACATATAGTTGCTCATGTTTTCCAGTTTCTCAGGGTGTTGCTGACTGTTTGGTAAGTAAGAGAGAAGATGTGTAGAAAGGTTCAAACTTAGTTTTTCAGATTCAGAGATAATATGCTCAGTGAAGATCTGAATTATTCTTTTATTTATTCTAGAAATAGTTCCTCTCGCAGAGTGAATTTAATTGTTTCTTCCGTTGGCATCCAGCACATAAACTGTTCCTCCCGATGTCCAATTTATTTGTGTATGTAAATTCTGCACATCTGATGTCCAACCTCTCTCTGCCAAAGAAAGATGGAGAAATACCATTAAACGTACAGTGTCCTGATGACGTGTAGAAGGCACCAGCCACAGTATGATGGGATTACATCTACTGCTTGAGATACATGAAAAAAAGAGATTTGCCAGGAGAAGTAACACAGCTTATTTGACAAGAAAACTGAATGGTATTGGCTAATTAATACTAATGCTCATTTATGTCACCTGTCGTGAGCGTACTAATAGGGTGTTTGACAGTAACATTTGATGAAAAGCCATAGAAGAGACTGCAAAAAAGATGTTGGTGAAATGATGGAAATTCCAAGGAGATTGGTTGATTGATTGATTGATTGATTGATTTTATATGCAATAAACTGTGCTACTCCAGCTTGTAAAAAAGAGAAAGTTGAACTGGAGGGAAGTAATAAAATGCAATGGCCTGAGATGTCTACAACAAATTCCAGGAGCTCAGAGAAGAAAGAGGTTTGTACACAAGTTGGTCCCAGCTATGTCAATAAGTACATTTTTCTGCTAGTTCTGTTGTAAGGAATAATTGGCATTTTAATAAACTATTTGTTTGTGTCTGACAGAAGATGTCAAAAAGTTAGTTTTAAATGCTATGCTTAGAGTCAATATATCATTCAGTCTGGGTTTATGATATGTATGAGTGGTATTTTCATTTTGGTTTTAATTTGCTTTTAACATCACTGGATCTCCCAGGATTCACATACTTCTTCCTAGAAAAGCAAAATAGGCTTTTTCTGTTTTTTAGTACTCGGTTATCCTTATCTCTATGCTAAATCAGATCAAAAGACAACAGTTGTCTTAACAGCTTTAATGTGATTTATAGTCATTGGAGCATACGGTTTTCTTCTGGATAAACCTTCTTCCTTACTGAGCCATTTCACTCATTGCCCTATAATAGCTTTTCCCAATCATCTGAAATCAAGGTCTGCTTCATGATAAAAAGGCCTGTGCACTTTAAAATCCAATTCAAATTCTCAAGTATACATCTAAAATGAAGTCTAAATTGCATTTTTAAGAGAAATGTCACACTTACATTTTAACAAAGGACCTGAGTTTTATTTTGGGATTTGAAAGGAATACAGATAATTCTTTTTCAAGTTCATCATAATATTACTGTATTGTGACCTCTGAAGTGTTGGTTATTGTACTTTTACCAAGCCATAGGCTCTTTAGCTCTTGCTTACCCCCCAGTAAGTTTTCAATTCCCCAGTAGGTTTCTTGGTCTTAACTCCTTGAATGCAAAGAAGGGGAAGGGAGAGAAGGGATGGTACCTTCATTATAAACCTTCAATTCATTCTGAGAGTCCCTATAAATCAATAATATGATAATACTTAAATTACTCAGTTTGTGAATAATTGCTTTCCTTCTGTAATTTCTCAATAAATATGATTAACATTTGCCACAAAAAGTTATGAACAGTTCTCTGCATTAAATAAGTTTATCAGAAGAGAGTTGCAGAAGGAAAGGTGGTGCCTTTATAAAAGTAACACCTAATTAATAGCAAAAAGTCAAAACTGTACAATTTTGCAGTTAACCTACAGCTTTATTTGAATTGCATCATGCATGCAACAGCAAGAAGCTCATACTGAATAAACAAGAACACAGGAAATGCCAGAAGTTGGGACCATCCCTTAACACACTTTCAGCCAGCAATAGAAAGAATTCTTATTCATGGGGGCAGGTGAAATTGGGCACATGGGAAGAGTGACCACAGTGACACATTGAGATGTCTCTTTCTGTGCTGCATTCAAAGGCCTCATGAATTTGATTCCAGCATATTGGCACAGAGTGGGACAGAGAAGCTCTTTCATAAGTGTAGGTCTGTTTTTTTTTCTTATCATCAGAAAGTTTCTGTCTTAGCGTCCATTATTTCATGCACTTCAGAAGACATTCAAAACAACTCCATGAAGAAAAACTTCAGGAAATATCTTATTTATCATTTTGAAATGTGACAATAAATTTTAAGCAAGGGTATTCAAGTGGTTTCTCTCTTTCCCGGTGGTGGCGGTCTTAAATATTAATGGCTATGCTGCACATTGTGATTGATATTTAACAGCAGAGGACATGTTATTGGAACCGTAAGTTAGTCATCTGTGTTTTTGGTTATCATGAGTCATATTTTCATAACAATTCAATGGTAAGTTATTTCTTTGAAGAATGTGAATGTTATTCAAGCTTTTGCTTTTCTACTCTCTCTGCAGGGCTGTGTCAGGTACCCTGACGGCATGTGTTATATTTTCCTTTTATTCAAGTATGGGCAGACTAGTATCTTAGTAGGGAATAATTTCAGGGTCTAGATGGAAAATCCTATGAAATTCGTTGCTGTTGTTTTTCCTGTCCTCTCCATGCACTAGAACTTTTGAAGGAACAGTTATAATGTCAGAAATATGCTGATTTAATCTGAGGTCAGACAGATAGCTTGTCGTGTAAGTATTCTGCAACTGCCAACCAGACAGGAAAAAAACAGTTCTTAATTTGCTAGGAAATAATCTGTTAGTAGATCAGCTTTATATTTGCGTTGTTAGGAAGACTGCAGAGTAATCTATCGTCTCTTTGCAGTTAACTGCTGTTTACTGTACTATGAAATTTGGACCTTGATCTGGTTTCAACTATGGTTTCACTGAAACTTTGCAGGATGTTGGTTGACGCCCTCTTAAATTTGAGGGTGAATTGAAATTAATACTGTGGATGCCCTGTACACCACAAGGCAGTGATATTTTTATCTAGTGGTGTTATTTTCAAACTAGCGTGGCAGGTATCTAGCATTCATAAGGGTTTTTTTCTGGCATGGAAACTCATGAAAAATGCAACAAGGGTGAATTCAGGCCTTCACTTACGTATTATTTTTTGTTAACTTGCCCACAGAAGTCCAGTAAGGTGAAATGCCTGTTGAAGAGGTCATATGCTTTTACCAAAGCACAATTCATGGGACTGGGAAATTGTATCGAAGTAAACATCCATGGGCAAACTTGAATGTACAGAAATCTTAAGTTGGTAAAATCTGGTTTCAGCTATTCTTGATAAATGATGCGTCTTCAACAGCTGAACTGCAAAACTGTGTGGCAAGTCCTTGAGGAGCTTTGTCTATCACTTCGGTGATTAAATTCAGTTTTCATTATTCACATATCTACTGAAATCACACACTTTCTGTCTTCTTTCCATGCAGTAGTTAAATGCCTTCAAGTTACAAATATGGGTTGTATAGGAAGACTCTTCATAACTCAAAAGTGTTTTTCATTTGTGTATGAGCCAAGCAGATCTGGCCCACGCTGGCCACAGCAAATTGTACCATTGTGTATTACATAAGGTCCATACTGCAAGAAAACACAAGAATTTTTTTATAAGCCACAATATTTAGACTCTTTCTCCAGATGAAACAGGTCTGTGCCTTCACAGATCAGTAGTTAAAGTTCAAAATATTGTATTTGTTTTGGCTTGAATTGTCCATGCTGCCTTCCATACTCTGATGTACCTTCTGTATGTTTGATACCCTTTCCCTTGCTTTTTCTGCTACCTGCAGAGTTGGTTCAAAGCTTCTCACCAGACTAACCGGATGGAGGTGTCCTGTCTCGCAGATGCAGTAGAGGCAGGAGTGGACTCTCTGCTAAAGGAAGAGGAAATTTTTCTCCCATTTTCTCTCCATCCCTATGCTTACCAGAGCTGTAGGACTTATATTTAACCTGATCTACAAACACGTCCTTGGTCAGATCTCCCTCAGAACTACCCAGTCTTTGTCATCAGAGAACTCAAGCTGGACAACATACCTCCCCATGGACCCCTACCAACCAGTCCGCTATCGTCTATTTGGGATGATCTTAGTTTTGCTTTTCAGTACCTGATTTTAATGTCCTGTCAAAAACCTTTTAAAGCTATTTTTACTTCCTACAAAAGGTATCTTCTAAATTATTATTTCCTCCCAGAAAACTTCACTTTCGCCACTGCAGGTTTCACAGCAAATCTCCTATTCAGCAAGAGCTTCTGTTTGCCCTTTTCCAGACTCCAAGCATCAAATCCCACCTTGCATCTTGCCTTTACAAGAGCCAGGACTCCACCCCTTGTCTCCTGCCCTGCACGCATTCCCCAGCTGCCTGACTGCCTCTTCCCTCTTGCTTTGCACATCCCACCCAATCGTTTGGTCTCTCCAGGAGTGGCTGGAAATGAGGAGAAGCTGGCAGCAGCGGACCTGCCTCCTCTTGGTGCCACCCGTGGTGTGCTCTGATTCTGCTCTTCACATTTGCTGCATTCCCCAGGGAGGTTTTGGAGCTTTTAGCATGCTTTAATAACACACCTGGTCTTTAGTGTTCAGAAATGAATGCTGTGTGACATCTGCAAGGGATCTTAGGACTGAATTGCTTTTAAAAACATCTAACGGATAATTTGCTAGATACAATAACACACTGTGCCCCCAAAGTAAGAGACAAATCACCCTTTGGAATCTAGTTTGTTTTGGGTTTTTTTTAAATATTATGAAGGTAAGCGCTGACTGGTTTCCATGGCTACCATCTACTGTACATCAGTATTCGCTGTGACCAGCATTTTAAATGGCCTAGGGTGAGTCCTCAGTACAGATTCTCACCTGTGACATATCGTGTGTCACATTATAGAAGCTGTTTCAGCTACTGGTTGTGACATTGAGATTTGCTGTTATAAAATATTGAATAAATTAAGTTCCAAACAAATATCATATTTGGAATGCAGTGCAGTCAGCTGAACACCCAAGTTAGAAAATGCCACAGTAAAAAATGCTAGTTCTCATCTGCCTTTCCTTTCAGTGTAGGTAATATACATTTTTTTCTAATGATACAGCTTCTAACAACTAAGATGTGTGCTCAGAGAAAGGTGCTGTAATACAGTTTTCTTAAAAAGTTATGTATGCATATTTTCATGTGTGCTAATTACAATACAAACACTCTGATCATAGTAGTTGAATCAATCTCTAGTGATTTTTCCCCATGAAGTTCTGTCAAGAATAATGTCTTCTAAAGACTGCTGTCAATATGTAGATATTACACATTTTGTCATCACACACCTCTTCCCTTCATGAGGCACTGATTGCTTTATTTCTTAGAGTCTTAATTATTAGAACCCTTGAACTTTATTATTTTTTTTTTCCCATTGGCAAATGTTTTGCAATGAAAAAGCCAAGCTGGGGGGGGGGGGGGGAGTCCTTAAAGTTTTCTACTCCCATGGTTAACGATGCAGTCCAGCATGTTAATAGTCAACAGGCTACCCTCTCTTCAGCTAAATACTGGCTGAACAGTTGGTACACCAAATCAGTCCTGGTACAGTCCTGTGGAGCAGTGAGATGCATTTAAGTTAACATTTTTGCACGCATTCACAATTGTGCTTCTTCACAATTAGAAAAAGTAGATCTTTTTCCCCCAGCCTTACTATCTGTCCAGTTTTGAGGAGGTCTCTAGTGCACCTCTGGTATTTTACTGTGCTCACACAAGCATAAAGAAGCATCTTCTCAATTCTCAGTGCTTATTCTAAGTATCTGATCATTATGAATCCACTGGAGCTTCATTACAACAGGACCAAGGATAATAAATTTGGTCAGTATTCATAGAGATGTCTGAGGGAAGCACTGGGGAGTTATTTGGTATTGGGTGAGCATTAATAAGAAAATGATTTAGATGAAATTTTGCACAGTAATGAACTGTATATTAGGCAAATCAGATGTTAATGTTAACAGCATGCTTTTTTAATATTAATATCTGCAATAACCCGCCTCATTTCTTTTTCAGCCATGAAGGTATTTCCCATCATGAAAACATCACATTTATATCACTTTGACCTTTCTATGTCAATTAGTTTTCCCTCTTTTTCTCTTATTAAGTTGTGTGTAATGCTTCCAGTTTGTCATAAAATGGGGGTTAATGTCATCTTAAATGGCTTGCAAAAGCTTTAACCAGTGATTGTTGGAACACATAGGGCGTTCTTAGAAGATGCTCGTCTTCAGCCTTTAATATTCCAATACTATTAAGTTCCCTGTGCATTTAGTCATGAGTTGAATAAAGGAATACCTTTAAATAGTTCCCTCTTTTCTATTGCATACCAGATTCCTTGCTCCTGAAGTGTATTTGTGGTGTGCAACACCCAACTCATTCCATACACAACAGAACTAATAAGAATATGTTGAACCTATCCAGTAGGCAAATGATAAAATTAGCAATTACGTTAATGACATTCAAGGGTTGGTAACTCCAAATACTTAAAATCAGCGGTCTCCACAAATAAGTAAAATGGAATAACATGAGTAGAGATTTAAAGCATGACCAACACCATGTTTTTGCCGTCAGATATGCTTAGTGCCAGCGCTGACTCCTGATGGCCCCAAGCAGAGGCTAAGGAAAGAGTGTCTTGTTCCCTCTACCCACACACTGCTTAACTTGAACTTCTACCCAGCATCGTGGCTGCAGGAAGCTGCAGAGGCTGTGTTACTTCTGATCCTCTGTCTGGCTAGTACACTACAATATTTGGAGGGAAAAGGGAACAAAAAAAAGTTAGCTACCTGGTCAAGGGAAACCACACGCGAGAGGTTGGATTGCTGTCACCGCCTTCTCCCACTAAATGCACACAGAAAAAATCTTCATGAAAAGGAAACCCCATCTTCCTGAGAAAGGCTTAACATAGCTAAACTCATTGAGAGGAAGTAAGCTGAAGTTTTGTTAAAAATCACAGGGATCACTTGAGGGCTACAAGCTGTCAGATGTAATGACTATGAATGAACATGTTTGCCCAGAGCCTGTAAACCTTCAGTAGAAGCTTTTGGTCTTATTTACCATATGGTTCCAGGCAGTTGCAATTCATTCAGGCCAGCGTTTTTGACAGGCAGCCAGATACCTTCAAAATTCCACTCTGAGAGGCTTCAGAGCTGAATGCTAAGCAGTGAGCATCATCACTCCGCAGTGCATTTGACACTGACAACCCCAGTGAAACCACGCAGCTTTGAATAAGAATAAAGTGGTAGACAGGGATGTGGAGAACAGCTCAGTTAATTGCTTTGATCAAGAAGGAATCTATTTATTTACAGGGACAGCTGCAAACTCTGACACAGTATTGGAGGTGGGAAACTGCCTTTATTTTATTATGTGCACACCGACAGTGCATGACCCCGGCAGGGTGGCAGGTATCTGTGACTGGAGTTTTTGTAGCAGCCAGAGCTAAGTGAGAGCCAGACTTGTTTGCTAAGATGGATTTATCAGCCTCCACAAGTAGTTGTGGGTCTTGTCAAATCTGCTGGTAAGTAAATGTCCACAGACTATCCTATTACCATTTGCTTAATTGATTGTGTCTGGGAACAGAGTTCACAGCTACTGAAAGTGATCTTTTTTGGTATTACTTCTCTATCCTACGTGCAGTTGTGCCTACATTGACACATCAGAGACAAGTCTGCCGTTCCTTGGTCCAAAGCCTTAGGTAAAAATCTAGTGAATTTTAAACTTATTTTTTGTTACGGCTTTTTATGTTTCTACAAGTAAATGATACTACTTAGATTCCTGTCAGACAACTTGCATGTTCTGCTCAGAAAATAGATATTAAAAAATGCTAAGAAACTGGCAGCCACTTGTAGAAAATGCAGTAACTTTGTTCATTCATACCCACCTCAAGTTAAAAAAGAAAGGCAAAATTCTCAATGAAAGAGACATATCTCACTGGAAGTCTTTCAACTTTGTACATGTTTCTCAGATACTTCTAACAACCTTTTTTATAACATTTGTCTAAATAAGCCACCAGAGAATTAAAAAGAAAACCAACCAGTGGGTAAACAGTTTTTTGCTGTCAGAGGGGATTCATGGCAATTCATGTTATTCATGGGATAATGAGTAAAACGAATGCATGTGTTTGTATGTATAATGCACGCACACATGTATACACCTGCATATATATGTAACATTTACGCATAAATCAGCAGCTTTTAGGGGAAGTAGGATTTTTAATATCTCTGTTATTAATTACATTAAACAGCACATAGAGAGCAGAAGACATTGCAGCTAATAACGGGCTCCCTGTTGAGTTCACCAAACTTTAGATCAGGATCCCAGAGTATTGTACTGCTGCCTTTCTCCCTAAATGTTCTGGCAGCAGTGACTCAGGCAGGATGTTTGTCCAATGCATTTCAATAAGAAACAGATAACAAATACTATGCAGGGCTAAACAGAGGCAATCACTATTTTAGTAGTGTTATCAAGACAGAATGTAAGGTTGTTAATGCATCCGACTAGGTTTTATCATGTCTGATGGTAATAATTTACTTTCAATAGACTTAATGGCCTGAGGTATTTTATGCTATTATCATGTCAGTGCTGTATTAGGAGAGAATGCTAGCTTGAGTGCTAGCAGCAGTTTAGCTAGAAGAGTTTCTTTGAAGACCATTATGTTGAACGCTATAGAAAATGTTATAACATTGTTATTTATAAGGGCATAAGAAAAAAGAACTTCAGTACTGTATTAACAGCCATTGTCCTAATTCATGGCCCCTAACATCATAACACTGAATATTAGAGTGAGTGGGAGAAGATTAGCTTTGAAATGGGGAAGAATGAGAGTTTATTTCAGATGAAGAAGAAAGTCTGTAGAAAGATCTGAACTGAAGGCAGATCCTCCAGAACTTGCTGACATGTTTTACAAAGCACAAGTTTGAATATTTTTGTTTTAATTTTTAAAATTTTAAAGAAATTGATTCTTGTGTTTATTAATTTTGTATTTCAGTCAGAGAAATCTGGTTAACTATAGGGTATGCAGCATGATTTAGGTTAAAAGTATAGAGTTTTCTTTATAAACCAGACCCAGTTGTGCACATCCACATGATGTCAATACCAAAACATTTTTACATGTGCTAAAGCGGTGTGAGCTGCTGGCTGCCCTGCAGGGAACCGTTGCATCTTTTACAAGCCTGACTTTCTGCATTACTGTCCAGGGGCTTCAGTGGGGGATGTTGTCAGTGTGGGCTTCCTAATAGACAGGACTGGGTGAAGGGCCAGATGTGGCTTTCCCAATAATTAGGAGAACAGCAAAACAGCACAAAGCAACATTTCCTATCACGTGACTAGAGTCTGTGCCACACAGGATAATGCTAATAGGGAGCTGCTATCCCCTTAGCTCTTCTGACAAATTTGTTCCTGCTCACAGAGGTAGCTTCTCCTTATGCTACATTTACTTCCCTTGGGTCACTGTGGGATCTGTCATGCAGGTCCGTATCAGGCATCTGGTGTCTGATTAAAATGATTATTTCAATTTCTAAGGCTACTGCTAGACATTTTCTGCCACTGTTGAGTACTTATAAGAAGGATCCCAAGAGCTTAATCATCTCACATACATTTTAAGTTATTGATTTTTATACGAAAGTAAAATCAACAGGAGTTTATTTAAGTATATAGTTTTTATTAAATGCCAACTTTTAAAATTTAAAAGGAGAATTTTTCATATTTAAACTGGAAATCTATCAGCTCTTCAGGTTTTTCTCGCTACTGTAGGAGAGTTGGTACGGAAAGGTTTAATATTATCCCGTTTTGGTTTCATATCATCTGATAACCCTTCTAATCTGTGAGGCTTCATGGCATCACCTTTCTACAAATACAGGTTCCCTGAGAATCTACTGGGACAGGACTCAGGTGCTCTATCTCCTTCAATTAAATCGCTTGATACAGTATGTTTGCGCACTGCCTGCAACAGCTGAGGTATCTGCATGGCCCACCCTTCCCCCAGAGAGGATTGATGACCTGAAGATGGTGCCTCCCGGCTGCGTATGGGCCAGACATGTAGGAACAAAGCTACAAGTCGACTCGCAGGTGCTGACCAGAGCGGTGGGGGCTGCAGCACCAGCTGAGGAGACCCATTGTGGAACCTTCTTAAAAACCTTGATGTTAAAAACCTCCCATTGTATATGCACAGAGACGAACCTCCAAATTAGCTAGCTAAAGAAATATAACCTGCAATCCCCATCCCTCTGGGTAAGGGTAGTGGGCATTTCCTACAATGCCCTGCTGGGCTATGCTAACACTTAGTATTCTCTGTATGTACACACTACATTTTCATACATATGCCTTATTTTTTAGCCTATATAAAAATATTCAAAATATCCTGTTCTACCTTTCAATATGATTTTGACAATTTTCAGTCAAATCTGTAGCATGATGTATTTTAAGTGTAAATTATTTTGAAATAATAACACATTTAAACTGAATGAGGAAATTTTAATTATTTTAATTATTTTTGTGTGCACATTAAACCTCCTACAGTTGCATTTAGCTCAGAGAAAATAAGCTATCTGCTTCCAACGTGAAGTAATTTGCCCTGCTAAAGGGATCGAGATATCCCCAAAGGTAAGCTACTGCTCTGGAAAAAGAAAACAGCATCAGACATTTAAAGCTTCAATGGTTAAAACGTTTACTTCATAAATATTAAAGCCAAGTCAAAGCTTCTAACTCTCCCACTCCTGTAAAGGATGGTGTTCAATCACAGTGGAACAGAGAGGGTGTCAGTGAAGATGCTGGAAAGGATCAATACAGTTCCCTAGCAACAGGGCTATGTGCCAGGGGTTCCTGCATCCGCGGGGACCCTCCTGACCCACTAAATCAAGGCAGCAGTTTTGCCTCTGCTGCCATTGTGCTAACTTGGAGCAAACATTTCCATCGCTCTTATTTCTCAGATCAACCCAGAGATAAGAGAAACAAGCAGTAGTAGGGTCAGAGGAAGCTAATTATATTGCTTCTTTAAAAAGATGGGCGTGTTGCATGTCAGAATAACCCTTTAAAGAAAGGTAGCTTTATGAAGAGAAAGAAACTTCAAATGCGCCGATATGATTATTGCTTTCTAATATCAAGTGATGGACCTGATGTTTTATTATAGAGCAATTGCAGTCCATAGCCATGGAGTATAGCTTCTGAGCAGAGGTTATATTAACTGTGCTCACAGGGCTGCATAATTATCATAGTCTGATAGAAAATGCAGACAGTGAAAAGCGTACATGGCTTCTTTGTTTTGCCATTGTTTTAACCTTGTTGAACTTTACAATTTAATTGTGGGTGGTAGCTTAAAAATAATTTGGTTTTCTATTACGAAACAGCATTTTTAGGATTCTTCCATTCTACATGAGAAAACAGTGACTCAGTATACATGGAGTTTTTTCCCTCCCTGTGTGTTCGGAGCCAATATGGGGTCCAAATAAACTGTCTGGTTTGGTTTCAAATTTGGTTACCTAACCAAAAAAAGGCAATAAGAGAGTAGAAGCATTCAGCTAAAAGTCAACTGAGATTAAACCCAGAGGCTTCCTGAGACCATTATTTTAATCAGAAAGTTGTAGAATGAAATGGAAAACATGTTTTGTATCAGGATAAGGAGCATATTTTACTACTCTTATCATAGAAGTATGTATTAATCTTGATGCCTCTGACAGATTTAATGCAATTGCATTATTTTTCTGCAAATGCAGTATCATGAGTATATTGCCTGTATATTTTCACTCTCTCTTGTTTTCTCTGTCTTCTCTTTAAAGAAAAAACTAAAATCTTCCAGTGTTGTGTTAGATATTTGAACGGTCTGTCTGACCTCTGCATGAAATGGCTGGGTTCATCAGTGACAGAGATACCAGACAGCAAAAAGAGCCGATTTCAGCAGCAAGACTCCTTGCTACTACACTTAATTTTCAAAATACCATGGGCTGTTTGTAAGTTGAAACTCATTCTTGTCCTGACCTTAGATTTTTCTTTATTACAAAGTGTGCTGAAAATGCAAGAAGACACTGGAATCATTAATTGATTCCTTTGAGTGGTTATGAAGATCATCTTACAGAAACTGGTTAGAGCTGCCTTCCCAGGGTAGTTGTACATAAAATCATTCATATAGCTTAGGAGTTCTTCAAAATATGGGGGAAAATACACTATCTGCTGTAGACATACCAAGAATTCAGTCTACTGAAAGTAGATAGTTAATATTTACATGGGTCTCATTTCTCCTACATTGAAGTAACTTTGGTACAGTATATTAAAAGCAAAAAGGCTGAAGGTTGTAGAGGCATTGTTGATGCTCTTTTCTTGGTTATCCCCATGTTAATTGAATTCTACAGGTGTAACTGATAGTCAAATTAAGTTCTCAGGCACTGAGAAAGACAAATTTTTCATCTTCTGAAGCCTAACGACCACAGGCCATTAATTTCAGAAGGAAGTCTCGGGCCAGCACCCCTGTCAAGAGGCTAAACAAGGGTAACAGCAGTTGAAATAAAGACCCAAATCCAATGAACCCTGAATTTAATTTTTTTTTAATTAATATTATAGTAGCCTGGGCTAGTTGTACTCCCCCATCTTTAATTTTTTTTAAACTAGTAGTTAATAGGCTCATTTGTTACAACGCAGTCTGAGTAGTTTAGAGTATATACACCTCACATTTACCATTTCACTGTGTTAGCAGGCAACCTCTCCTATTGAGAGTTGAAGGCCAAAGCAGTATCTCTTGTTAACCTAACTATGCTGCACTGCAGGATGGGACAGAGTTACATTACTGTGAATCCCTGGGTGAGTGTTATCCTGCAGCAGTTCCTCTCCATTATCCAAGGAACGAGGTTTTATGCTTTGGATGTTGGCTATGGGAAGATTTTTGACACAGGACTGGTATGGTCATAAAGGCTGACTGATATAAAGAAGTCCCATAAAGCTCTGACTTGTCTCCAGTATATGCAATGACTTCTACAATGAATCCTAAAAAAAATCCTAAAGGACACTAGGATTTTCCTTGGCCTGAGGAAAACTTTGGCTTAAGCCAACTCTATACCTTAGCAAAAAGTCATGCTAGAAGCAATGGATTTTATTAGAGCTCACCTACTCCTCACGAATATAATCACCCCAAAGATTTGCCAGCTAATATAGATGAAAGCAGGCTTGGCATCGTTATAATCTATGGTGAGGGGAAAATGGCTGTCCTTCCACCTTCTATTAGACTGGAGAAACAATGAGAAATTAAAATTACTTTTTCCTCCATTGTAGTCTTGTTCCAGGTATGCTTAGCTGGACACCTGTACCAGACTCTGGATGTGGGCTGCTTACCAAAGTCCATGCTCAACACACAGCCAGCAGCTATGACTCAAAAATGGAAAGGAAAGGCATTTCTTATATAACTTTATCTGAAAAAATAAGTACTCTGGGGTAGGGAAGGGCTTTTTTTTGACAGCCGAACATCTTGTCAGATCCACTGTGAAAGATGAAAAAAACTCCCATGCCTCCAAAAAGCTACAAGAGTAATTGAACAATTTGGGCTCACTGAGGTGTGGAGGGCACAGCTAGGGAGTGCTGGCACAATTCTTCAGGGCCTGACAGCTCCTCGGGAAGAGTCTATTTTTCAGTAAGCTGCTCATTAATCAGGATTCTCTGTAACACTTGGGATAGCCCCAGGACCTTAATCGATTATCTTTTCTCAGTAGAGAGCTAGACAGTCTAGCAAAATACAACCCTGGTACACACAAAAGGCTACCCCCCAGCACTGAGTTGTGTTTTATGGTGTGTGAGGCACTTCCTGGGTGCCATATGCAGTTAAACTAAATGGTTTTTTGAGGATAGCAAACAGTCAATAGCCAATAAAACATTACGGAATGTCTGTTTAGACAAAATAATATCTAAAAAATGTTCCATAAAAGTAATTCAGTTCCAATAAGTCAATGGAAAGAGGGAGAAGAGGCACCTTCTTAAGGTGGCTCAGTGCCATCTCAAGCTCATCGTAAGATGCTTACATCCCATCAGTGTCTGGTGGATGCTAATGGGGACTGAGCAGTATGTTCCCCTGTCAAACAACATCTCCTGGGTGCCCCCAAGGAGTGGGTGGCCACAGCCCTGCACTCCTGCAGCAGCCCCAGCTCCTTCTGCCAGCTGAGCAGCCCAGGCCCCAGGCAACTCTGAACTGTCTATCTTTTTTACCCTTCCTTTAGGCTACTGTGATGAAAAGAACAGAAGATTTCAATCATAGAATTATAGGGTACCAGGCTGGAAGGGACCTCAAAGATCATCTGATCCAATCTTTCTTGGCAAAGCATGGTCTAGACAAGATGGCCCTGCACCCTGTCCAGCTGAATCTTAACAGTGTCCAATGTTGGGAAATCCACCACTTCCCTGGGGAGATTATTCCAATGGCTGATTGTTCTCACTGTGAAAAATTTTATAGTCTTACTAATTTATTTTTCTGTCCAAAATAGTTGTACTTATAGCTGTTGATAGAGCTGTGGCAAGAAGGTTTAGTGTCCCAGATTGCCCCAATTTTGTGAAAGGAATACTCTTCCTTACAGTTACTTTAGCTGAAATGTTTCTCACACAGCTTGAACAAAGTTTTTCATTGTTCAGAAGCCTCCTGAAAGGACTGCATCATCAGTCCTCATCTCATATAACATCTCACCACTTAGTTTAACAAAATCCTTTTTAACTGCCTGGGCAGGTAAATTATTAAAAGGTTTCAACGCAATGTGACCACAGATAAAGTTACATCTCCAAACCTGTTACGCTTAATTTGACTTGATATTTTCTAATTTACTGCAGTGATATGAAACTCTTTTTATTTCTACCTGTGATCTTTCACTGAAAGATTTTGTATAACATCACAAATATTTACTGCTTTCATTTAAAGATTGCATGTAAAGAGCTGCTTTTCCTTTTCTGCAGCTTTGATTATCCATGAAATATTAGCTTAGATTAAATTTCTCAGTCTTAAACTGGATAGCCTTACTTTTGCTGCCTTACTTTTTTTTTTTTTTTTTTTTCTCCCTTGGTGGCTGGGTGAGAGAAATAAAGCTTGTTCTTTCCATTGGCAAGTGACTATCAATATGAATGATATTAACACTCTAAGTGGTTTTGGTGGCTGTATTGGTGTTAATAAAAATCCATGCTCCTGAAATCCTAGCTCATTATTTTAGCGATGGTGGTTGGAATAATGGAAATTTAAAGTCTTTTCTGTGATTCAGAATGTATTTGGTTTTGTTTGATGAGAAACACAGACACATGATATGTTAATGTGTTACGTTGGGGTGGAACATGTTTAGATAGATGATGAGAGTGATTTGACTCTGCGGCATGAGATATATTTTGTCAAGATATTTGTTGGCTTTTGCTGATTTGTCACCGAAGGTTTTTATAAGATACTGTAAAGTCACTATGTCCATAAAGATGTTATAAATGTGGAATTGAGGTAATTCCAAATGCATTGTAGATCAACTCGGTGGAATAAGTTATCTCAAACACACCATTGAGTGCATGTAAACAAACAAATAAATTGAAATTTTGGGGCTATAAAATAGGCTGTTGTAGGAAAATGATTCACAGGTTTATCCAAGACGACACGTTTAGAAGAGGTTGGTAATTTTTTTTTACAAGTTCAGGGGCCTTTCACTATGCACAGAATAGCAAACTGATGGTAACATTTTGCTTTGGAAGGGTGCTGTTTGGTTCTAATAATAGTGATAACTTTACTTTCTAAGTTTTGTTGAAATAAACGTATGCTTTCTATACCAGCTGTTTGCATAATACACTGATATGTTATTATCATCTGGATTACTTATAGATAGCTGTAAAACAGCAACTGCTTTCAGCAGTACAACAAAGAACAATGTAGAAGACTATAAAATGTTATCAGTCCGTATGGTAATAAAAGACTCCTAGTTCAAACCCCTACATATGACCTGAATTTACAATGCATGAGATCAAAAAAGGATTAATACCCTGCTGATTTGCTATAATTCTACAATCCTCTAGAAGAAGCAGTGTTGATAAGAAAGAAAAAGTGTTAAAGGATGCTGCTTATTTCATACGGTACCCAGTATTACCTTTTAAGAAGTAAAGTATTTGGCATTTCAAATTAGGAAGTGTAAACGAAAATACAGATTTGGTCAGGTTAAAAAAAATCTTCCTTTTCCATTATCTATCCGAATTATTTCACAGCATTGGTCTAGAAGTGATAATTCAGACCTTTTGGCATTGGTCACTAGTCAATAAATTAGGTGTTATTTCAATTACAGTAACATCTAGAGGCACTAACTGAGCTGAAGTAATTCTAGATATTGCACATACTTGTTTTAAGAGATGTGTCCCAGCATTCTTAAATACCTGGACTAAGATCTTATACAGCCTAGTTATTTTTTGCCTCAGTACTCCTGGTTGCAGGGTTACATCATGGCCTAAGAAATACAAAGGAAAGGGTTATTATTTTTATTATTTTTATCTCTATTTTGCAGAGCCCTTACCAGGTTTGCCAAAGCCTTGAGGAAGACTGTGGCAAACCCAAACTTTTTGATTAAGCAGAATAATTTCCATAATGTTCTGTATGGTTTTTGACTGAAATAACCATTGCTTGCCTGTAAAAAAGCAAGTGGAGGCAAATGTGAAAAGTAATCTCAGCAAAATGTTTTTTCTGACTATGTCAATGTGTAAATTTGTTTTCATATGTGACTTACAAGTGATGGAATCCAACCACCTGGACTTTTCCACCAATTTAATCTACCAAGTGAGACAAAAAGGGCATGTCAGCATGCACAACACTGAACCTTGACTTTCCTTGTGTCTATTTTTAAGTGACTATCAAACTCGTTCTCATGGAATAGTTCAGTAAGATTTTAACAAAGTTTTCACCTAGATTCTTTCAGTAGGATAAATCAACACACATTTCATCCTTTGATATACCATAAAATGCAAATTCCCTGGAAACTTACAGTAGCAGTCAAATGTTTTATCGTTTACACCACTCTCAGTCCAAAAAGACACTTGCTCCTGCACATGTACTCTTGAGGAAAAAACCAAGAAGAACCAATAGAAATGTGGGTTACCTATCATGGGTCTATTGGAGCTTTTTCCTGCTTCTTCTTTAGTGACTTTGCACTGTCAACTATTTAAATTTCACATCTTTTCCTTGTACAGGATACAATAAAAACATGTAAACTTAAGCATGGATTTCTAGCCTGACTAAAGGTGTTAACTGAAAGGTAGACACTATCAGTAAATGTCACAAAATGTCTTTACTTAAAAGCTATTACCCAGGAACAAGCAATTAAATGCTATTGAGAACTGGTTGAACACTCGTCAGTTTTGTCTTCCTCATACTGAAGCTCAGAGCTATTTCTGTCTCAGGTTTTCAGAGAAATGACTGCAGAAATAGGGATAACCAGCTACTTTTATGCCTTGTTTTAAAAGTGCTACTAGGATTAATTGCTATGAGTGCAATGCCATCTGTCAGTGTCCCACAACAACATATCATGAAAGCATCCAATTAGCAAATTTGGGATGTAGTTTAATTAATCAAATGTAAAGCTTCAGATTTAAGACCCCTTATTTCTCTATTCACTTCAATAACCCCTTATTTCATGTAATATGGTGTCATTTCAGCCCTCTTTGTTCTGGTCTTTGCATTACCCCACCTTCAGTTTGCATCTCAAAGCTGCAATTATAAAACAATATTTTTCCACATTTTTGTGCACTTTGCCTGCCATATATTCCAAGAGCTAATTTAGAACTATGGTAAGTAGTCTTTTTATTTAAAGTGGGACCTAACTAAAAAGATTAATTATGTTTTTGACCTTCTCATTTGAAAGATCAAAATGTTGCTGGCTATTGCTGCCTAGGCTTTATTCATTTATAGGTTAAAACAGCAAGAAATTGCATTAAGCACAGCAACAAGCTTCATTTGTTATCTTTATTCCTTTAAAGAAACAGTCTGGGAGGCTCTGTGTGTTTGCCTATGTACATTCATGATTCAGTGAAAGTCCATAACATTGTGTTGGAAGAGAATATTGTGGAAATTATTTTTTAAGCTTGCAGTAGGAGATTTTTTTTTTCTTAAATTTGATAAATAACTTAATTGATAAATAAATTCTACTCCTATAAAACTGCCGTGATGTGACAGAATATTTCCAAAGCACATATTATTCCTGGTGGTGATGGCAGAAATTTTAAACATACTCAACTATTTGGTCGTGTAAGAATGAATTTATAGCTTCTTCTCCTTTTGTTCAAATGGTCAGTAGTAGATACTAATTCTATCTCATCATTTCATCCTGCTGCTGTCAAAGTGATCACAGTGGAAAATATTTCTGTCTGAGGATGCCAAACAAGTAGAGAAATAGCATTTATATGTCAAAAATATTTGTTTCAAATGGGCTGGTGATGGTTCATTGTGAGGTAATAAATGGTAATTGCATTACTGAGGAAGACGTCTGGCCCCCAAAGCAGGAAGGTGTATTTTCAAACATTATGGGGATAGTCTTTAATTTTGATTGCTGTTTACATTGATTACTGGTCTGCTTTTTCATCATTTGCTTGAAGATAAGTCCAGAAATATATTGAAAATAAATACAGATCAAGAAATACAGTGATTAAAATGTCCTCTTGGTACTTGCAGCCATCATTCATCACTCAGCATCTCAGTCTTAAATATTATGTATTGGCATCCAGAATGGAATAGGGGTTGTTTGCATTGCATCGTGGAATTAGGGCTATTGAGACAAAAGTCTTTCTGAAGGTCCTTGATGCCTTCTTAATCTATGCCTATTGCTGGGTCATAATTCTGGGGAAAAGACAATAAACCCACATTTAAAATGATGCTGAAATTGTTCTCTTTCATAGCCCTCAATGCTGACACCCTGAGATCAGTGACTGGAACCCCTAGATCTCATTTCCACCCTCTCTCACATCTACATGTTCTTTCATCCTTTCAGTGACAGTGTTTGTGAGTAGTAATAAAATTACAGGCTATTTCGTACACCGGCATGTTTAAGATACAAGACGAGAGTGATGAATGACTGTGGGGAGAGCTGCCCTAAATTCAGCCCTGTGATCAATATTACAGATAAGATCGGTAAAAAAATACAGATGTTTAAGAGATACAACCAGTTGTTAAGCAAGACTTAATTGTAGTTCTATTTCTTCCCTGATGTTTTAGAGCAGCTTTTCAGAAGAGAGAGTGATACCTTCTATTTCTTGCCATTCCACCCAGTTCCTTAACCTTTGAATGCAAATTCCTTATTTTCCCTGTGTTATTGAAACACTTTTTCCAGTGAGAACACATGAAAAGTAGCTGACAGGAGGATGGCAGGACCAGGCCTAGAAAATGCCCAGCTATTTACCAATATGTGAAAAAATTAATACAGTCTATCCTTACAAACACAGAAATGGGTAAGCTTGTGTATTGTTTTTCCTCTTTAGCATTTTCTCACAAGTTTTTAAATAACTATAAGCTGTTTGTGCACATTAATATAGGCTGGTATTCACATTTGCATCACTGATCTTTCCCCTCTGCCCTCTTCACCATTAAGAAGGGTCTGTGCTCAAGCTTTCTCGGAACATGTTCTATTCACTCATCACTGCACAAATGCAGTTCTGCATTTCTCTGATATTTCTCATAAGAATAACTATAGAAATTTTAAAACGTCTTATTTCAAACATAAAAGAAAATTTACCAAAAATGATAAGCTATCCAAGCAAAGCAAGGAGCTTAATTTACAAAGGAATGTAGTCACGGCAATCAGCTGCCTGAGAGGAATATGCAGGTGGGGCTGTTATCCTAAAATCACTCCCTCGGTTGCTGTCTGGTCCCATAGGACCTGTCTTACTGAGGGCTGTGGAGAAGCACTTGTGCTCTGTCAAAGTGGCGTTACTGATGTTTATATGTCAAATAACCACTGCTCCACAGACAGCCCCAGAGCACCCTAACCCACACAAGACATCACTAGGGAGGACACTTTTAGGGTAGAAAGATATCTTCCATTTTTCCCAGTGTCTGGGGGGATGTGATCTGAGCTCTGCCACCATTCACAAGTTATCACCCCACCCAGTGCATTCTGAAAACTCAGTCTGATATACCTTAACCAGAGAAGTTCAGCAGATGGCTTTTGGGTGAGGTCCGTCATGAATTATCTACCCAACCCCTGCGGGATTTTCATCTGTGAAGACCTGGTGTCACAGGAAATCTGACAGAAAGGCATCTGGGTAGCAACATAATAAATCAGACAAGTTCTGTCTCCACGTTCCTCTTTGTGACTTGAAAAGGTCAAGTCACTCTGATGGGAAGAGGACAGAGGGCAAGTAAAGCAAACACAAGTCCTCTTCTTGCTCCCACAGAGGGAAAAACTTATCTCATAAAGTCTCCTCCTGCCCATCAAGCAGCATAAGAGAGTTCACCTCCACACAGTCTTCACCAGCTCAGATAAGTGGGAGTTGTACAGAGTGAGGCACCAACCTCCTTCGTCTGGTCCGACATTGACCAGGCGCTCCTCCTCTGCCATGGAGAGGGAGGGTGCTCCACCATACCTCCTCAAGGATGTACTCTTGCATAGCACTACAGGGCAGAACATACAGGGCAAATGTGCAGTTGCCTGTACTTAAACATAGTCATGAAATAGAAGCTTAAACCCAGCAGTGTTGGATCTCTAAGAATTAAAAGAACATACAAAGTCAGTTAAAAATCAACAGATCTAGTGTCTTGTGTTAGTCAGGGAATCCCATTTCCAGTAGAGTTCTTTTCCCAGTATTCCTAATATTTTACACTCACTTACAGACCAGGACTGATCCTACTTAGCTTCTGAGAGCTGATAAAGCAGTGTAAAGCAGCGTGCTTGGATGTTGAGTTGAGTTTTATTTGACTGAGATAAGCATAAAAACTGGTATCTGGCTTTCCCAGAGAACCCATGTGATGACTCTGCCAAAAAAATCAAAAAAGAGTTTGTTGGCAATACACATGAATATTTTCACTCTATATCCATATAATACCACATGAAAGTATAGACACTTTGTAGGGAAATTCAACAGAGAAATGCTGGTGATTTGATTTCTCTTTATTAATGGTAAAAGATAGAACAGAATAGACTTTACATGAAAAAGGTGACCTAGCAAGCCAAATGACGGTAAAAGAGGGAAAAAAAAAAGCATAAATTTAATGTAAAGGCTTCTGAGGAAGTGGATAACATTAAAACATAGCTGTAGCAGTTGGTCATAACTTTCTTTTCTGTGATGTGACACTACGCTTCACTGATCATATAGAGGTCAACACAGGCTTTTGAGGATAAACCATAAAATATATGAAAATTTTGCTTGTATCTGCTACAGTGTACACATGAAGAAGAGACAAATCACTAAATTGCTGACTATCACTAGTAGAAAACCAGGATCATCTTTGAAGCAATGATAATTAAACAACAGATTTTTAAAATTTCATATTTAATGTTTTTTTACAACCTATCAATTTTTAGATGAGGTTCAGAAAATTACAGTGCTCAGTGTTTGTCAAACAGTTGCAATGCTCAATTTTTGTGTCAGTTTTATAATCCCTGCACTGAAGAAAGAATGGGGATACATAGATACCTGCTACTATCTGTGCAATAGTAAATTTGTCATAATATTTGTTAAAACTGAATTCTCCTGCTCTGCTGACGGGCAGAAGTCAGTAGACTGATTTTTGTGACTGAATGGAGAATCAGGTTCGTTTGGGTGACATGTCTGCTGTAGGGCGAATGTGAAGTTTAGTTGGGGTGCAGCCTCCTGAAGGTCATTTGCTTATTCCATGCAAAAAAGATAGTGCTTTTGCAATTCACCGAAGTTCAGAGGTGGTGGCAGACTTTGCTTGGTTATCTGGTCTGTGATGGACATTTAGTAACGTCCAGAATGAAAGGCAGAATTGACAGCCTATCAGAAAACAAGAAAAAAAACACATAGTGGTCATCTTTTTCTATATACCATGTTTTCGATGTTATACACACTGGTTTATTTTGAACAAATAATGTAAGACCTCGCAGAATGGTCCCCTTTCACTAGAAAGCTGAATGTGAATTTGAAATGGAAATATGGCTGATGATCAGGAGAAGGGAGAAGGAGGACCTCTGTCTGGTTAAAGGAGTAGAAAAAGGTTGCAGAGATATCACAGCCTCAGTGCTATACTTTATCCCTTATTTTATTTCCTTTTTCCAATTACCTCACTGTTTACCAGAGAAACAATCTGACTTATAGTTGAAGAAAACCGGTACAGCTAATGATCATGATATCTACATTTCATATTATAACATGGATGTACATAGATTTGGTTCCAGTCAAAGTTGTACTAATGCAAATACCAACATAAACTAAATTAATATCCTTTATATTGAAACCTATGTGACTCGGTCCATATGAAATCAGAACCCAAAATCTGCTTTTATATTGTGAAATCTTACCACATGTTGATATTTTTCCATATTTAGCTAAGAAGACAAACAGAAATTCGGAAACGTCTGTGGATGTATACATACTAACAGGGTGCTTCTACAACTATAATCAATGCTTACTCCACAGTTCTTCAAATACCACATAAACAGAGAGGTCAGAATGACGATACTATAGTGTTCACAGACTCTATAGACTTATCCCTCTACACTGTAGCTTTTCTACAAAAGCATGTCTGCTGCTAGCAGCTTGAAAGAACATGTATTTGTCTCATGTTTTCCATAGCCAACTGTTGGGATTATGGATTCACCATGTCCTAACCGCATTGGTTTCAGCTCGGATCAGGAAGGAGAGCATTCATGCTTAAGCCATTCTAAAGTGAATTTATTGACTCAGTGTGCCATAGTCAACACCAAACAGCTTTTTCCCCCCCTTTCTTCTCTTCTCTTCTCTTCAGTCTTATTTAATTATTTTTGTTCTTTCTTCCTTCCCCTCCCTTTTTCCTTTTTCCTTGCATAACTGAGACATCACTGTGCTTTAGTGCTCTTTGCATGCAGAATCAGTTAGCCATGGCACAAAACGCTAAAGACTAAGAGTAGAGAAACACAATCATGGTAGGACAATATCCTGCTTTGGACAAGCTTCGGAACAAACCCTGATATTTAATGAATCAATATATAGTTACTATGGCAACCTTCACTAATCACGTTTGACCTTGCAGCCACGAAATCCTTCCTCTAAAACGCAGGCAAACAAGAATGTTTGCTGCATGAACCTTCATAACCCTGACCAAAACCGGGGACAGAAATGGCGTTAGTCACAGAGTCCTGAACAGCCTAGCAGGATCTACACTGCGATTAGTGCAAGAAAATATAATGCACTGAATTGTAGTTCTGTATTTGGAATATTCCTTTGAGGCCATAAGTATGGAGGGAAATTGGAATTTTAAGTACTTTGGAATCAGATTCTGTATGGAATAAGTTGTAGAAAAAATAAACAGAAGATAACCTTTGTGTCTCTGTGAGTCTACTGTGTTTTGTTACAATATCTTGAATTATGGCTTTTTGGAGCAGAGATTAGCAATTGTCATTAATATGTATCATGGCTAATCTTGGGCTATATGATATCCTGTGTTAGCAAGAAATGGAGCTGTTGTCAACTATTTTATGCCTATCTTGCAACAGTTAAGAATACACTGCAAAATATGGTAAAAACAAACAATAATGAGCAAGAGTTTATGGAGGTAACAGTGCTACCTCCGTTGATGTGCAGAGCCTAATCATTGCCTGCACTGATGCTTTAGGGCTAACAGGCTAATAAAAGTGTAAGCTGCTCAAACGGCTTAATGACTTTTGCCTTGTTATTTTGTGATATTCACCATATGCAGGCAGTAGAGTTCTTTTTCGTTTTAATAATGCAGCTCTTGATATATATCTACTTGTTATTTTCTGATTGTTAATTTTTACGAGCTTTCTTTTCTTGAATTACTGACACATGGCATATTACGGCTGCATTCTCTTCGAATTGTGGTGTTTGAACACATAAAAAAATAAAAGCTTGTATTACACCTAGGGACACTTTAAAACATCATCTAATAAAAATCTTTAATATGTAGTTCTTGCTCTTTGGGGAGGTTTATGTACAGCAGCTTTATGTTCTGTTCCCTGGTGAGTCTTGGGATGGAACTATATCTGACCCCAATATCAAGCAGTTTAAATTGTTTGGTCTTTTTATTCTCTTCAGTTTTGATTTTGTTTTTTTTTATGAAAGGATTGTACAATACAGAAAACTGGGACAGACAGCTGGAATCCCTACCTCTCAACTGAGGAGAAAAGTTCATGCTACAAACCTACCAGTTTGCTGAGTGAGGGTGGGTACATGCCACAGCAGAAGTGAGGATATATTTTCAAATTATAGGAGCTAGGAGGGGATGGAACCTGTGGAAGGTAATACATGTCCATCTTTCTTTGCACTTACTTTTTCTAGATTTACCTTTTAATTGGCCTTAATTTAATAAATTTAACATTTTCTGCTTTTGGAAAACTTTCCTGTATACTGTGATTCCTCTTCAGGCTAAGAAAACCATAAGTTTAGGTGAAAATATTTGATTTGGAATTAAACAGAAGTTTCTAAGTAAGTGATTTAGGCACTTTTGCAAATTTTACTTATAATGTTTGTTCCTTTAGGAGTACGGTGCTGAGTGCTTTGCATTAGGCAGGCCTAAGGCAGTAAGACCTATAGACTGTTGTCATCTGCATCTCCTTTCTGAAAAACAAAACTAGGCTCCGAGAGGGAGGGAGATACTATCAGGCTTGCCCATGACAAGCTGTGGGATGACATGCCAAGGTTAGAGGGACAGGGCTAGTGAGGGCCCCCAGCCTGCTGCTCTGAGATGTACTGGCTACACTGCAGAACACTTGAAGTCTTAAGGAGATGAGCCAGGGGCTCCTGAGGTAATAGGAGCCAGAAGGGAAACACCAGTGAAATACCTCAAAGGAATTAATGGGTGTTCCTCTAAGATGGTGATGTGTCCAACAGCCCAGCTGAATATGGGCATATGAAGTGCCTCTACACCAGTGCATGCAGAATGGGCAACAAAGAGGAGGAAATTGAAGCCACCATCCTGCTAGAAAGCTACAACCTGGCTGCCATTACTGAAACTGGGTGGGACAAATCCCATGACTGGAGTGCAGTTATTGATGGCTACAGGCTGTTCAGAAGGGACAGGTGAGGAAGGAGGGGTGGAGGTGTTGCCCTCTACATCAAGAAAGAGATAGAGTGTAAAGAGCTGTCTCTGAAGAATGGCCACAAGCTGGTTGAAAGCTTATGAGTAAGAATCAGAGACTGAGGCAACAAAGGAACCTTTGTGGTTGGTGTCTACTACAGGCCACCCAATCAAGGGGAGCCTATTGATGATGGCTTCTTACTCCAGCTATGGGAGGCATCATGCTTGCAGGCTGTCGTCCTGCTGCGGGATTTGAACCTTCCTGATATCTGCTGGAAAAGCAGCATGGCAAGCTGTAGGCAATCAGAAGACTCCTGGAGTGTATTGAGGATAACTTCTTAAGCCAGGTAGTAGACAGCACCACCAGAGGGGATGCGATACTGACTGGACCTGATGGTGACCAACGCTAGTGAGCTAATCAGGGACATCAACATTGGAAGCAGCCTGGATTGCAGTGATCACACACTGGTGAAATTTGCAGTCCTGAGGGATATGGTCAGGGGAAGACTAAAGTCAGGACCCTGAATTTTAGGAAATGAGCGTTCCAGCTCTTTGAGGAGTTAGTCAATAGGAGCCCCTGGGAAACTGCCCTCAGGGACAGGGGAGCAGAACAGAAATTTAAGGACACTTCATGTAAAGTGCAATAGTTCTCAACCCCCAGGTGTAAGAAATCAGGAAAGGAAGGCAAGAAACTGGCATGGCTGAATCAAGACCTGCTGGTCAAACTAAAGGACAAGAAGGAAACACACAGGCAGTGGAAGCAGGGACAGGTACTTTGGGAAGAGCATAGAGAGGCTGCCCGGTTGTGTAGGGATGAGGTCAGGAAGGCCAAGGTGCAGCTGGAGCTGAACTTGGAAAGGGACACAAAGAATAATAAGGGCTTCTACAGGTATGTCAGCCAGAAAAGGAAAGTCAAAGAAAGCATACCCCCCTGATGAGCAAGACTGACAAACTGGTAACAATGGACGAGGAGAAGGCTCAACAATTTTTTGCCTCAGTCTTCACTGGCAACCTCTCATCCCACACCTCTTGAGTGGAGGGGCCACAAAGCAGGGACCGTGGGAGCAAAGTCCCTCCCACTGTAAGAGAAGATCAGGTTCATGACGACCTGAGGAACCTGAATATACAGAAGCCTACAGGACCTGACGAAATGCATCCCAGAGTCCTGAGGGAATTGGCTGATGTAGTTGCCAAGCCACTCACTCTCCATGATATTTGAAAAGTCATGTCAATCAGGTGAAACCCCTGGTGACTGGAAAAAGGCAAACATTGCACCCATTTTTAAAAAGGGCAGAAAGGAGGGCCCTGGGAACTACTGACCTGTCAGCCTCACCTCTGTGCATGGGAAGATCACAGAACAGATCCTCCTTGAAGCCATGCTAACACCCACACAGGACGGAGAGGTGATTCAAGGCAGCCAGCATGGCTTCACCAAGGACAAGTTCTGCTTGACCAAACAAATGGCCTTCTTTGATGGAGTAACTACATCAGTGGCCAAGGGAAGAGCTACGGATGTCATCTATCTGGACTTCTCTAAGGACTTTGACAGAGTCCCCCACAACATCCTTCTCTGTATCTTGGAGAGATACAGATTTGGTGGGTGGACTGTTCGATGGATGAGGAATTGGTTGGATTGTCGCATCCAGAGGGTAGTGTTCAACGGCTCAATGTCCAGATGGAGACTGATGACGAGTGGGGTCCCTCAGGGGTCTGATTAGGACGAGTACTGTTTATTATCTTCCTCATCATCATAATGGGATTGAATGCACCCTCAGCAAGTTTGCATATGACACCAAGCTGAGTGGTACAGTTGACTTGCCCAAGGGACAGGATGTCATCCAGGGGGACCTGGACAAGCTTGAGAAGTGGGCCCATGTGAACCTTATGAGGTTCAACAAGCGCAAGGTCCGGCACCTGGGTCTGGGCAACCCCTGGTATCAATAGAGGCTGGGGGACGGTGAAATTGAGAGTAGCCCTGCTGAGAAGGACTTGGGGATACTGGTGGATGAAAAGCTGGACATAAGCTTACAATGTGGGCTCACAGCCCAGGACTTCAACTGTATCCTGGGCTGTATCAAAAGAAGCTTGGCAAGGAGGTTGAGGGAGGTGATTCTGACTGACTGTTCTGCTCTTGTGAGACTCAACCTGCAGTACTGCATCCAGCTTTAGAGCCCTCAGATCAGGAAAGTCATGGAACTGTTGGAGCAGGCCCAGAGGAGCGCCACGAAGATGATCAGGGGCATGGAACACCTCTCCTATGAGTATAGGTTGAGAGAGTTAGGGTTGTTCAGTCTGGAGAAGAGAGGGCTCCGGGGAGACCTTATTGTGGCCTTTCAGTACTTAAAGGAGGCCTACAGGAAAGATGGGGACAGACTTTTTAGCAGGGCCTGTTGTGATTAGACAAGGGGTGATGGTTTTAAACTAAAAGAGGATAGATTTAGACTAGATATAAGGAAGAATATTTTTATGCTGAGGGTGGTGAAACACTTGAAGAGGTTTCCCAGAGAGGTGGTAGATGCCCCATCCCTGGAAACATTCAAGATCAGGTTGGAGGGGGCTCTGAGCAACATGATTTAGCTGAAGATGTCCCTGTTCATTGCAGGCAGGTTGGACTAAATGACCTTAAAAAGTCCCTTCCAACCCAAACTATTCTATGATTCTATGATTTGAAATTTTTATATATGTAAGAAAAATCTCCATGATCTCTTCCAGTCTTCTTGTGTGCGTTCATTCTATCAAATTTTCTACTGGTTTCACACTAGCTGCATTTCTTCAGGGCCACTTCATGTTTAGATAACAGCATACTCTTAACGCTAGCCCATGTGTGATTTACTTTGTCTATCATTGAAAAAATGGCAAACTAGTGATGAGTGGTACAGTAAAAAACCTCCTTCTCCAACAAATAAGATAAAACACACTAGAGAAACCATTTGTAAAAATTACTTGTCATTGTAGAAACAAAATCTGGCCATTATATGCAAGGATTTTAGATCTGTTTAAGTAAAATACAAAATTGAATTTTGTGCTTCTTTCATGGTGGTTTTTTTTCTGCAGACAGTTCAGTTTAGGTTTTGACACTCTCCCCCAGTTTTTAGCACTAAATAAAACCCTGATACTGGTTTACATTATATTGCAGTGTTTTATTTTCAAGTCCGCGCCTTTTTTTGATTAAAATAATTTACGTGGTATGGCTACAGTTAGAGTATTTAACCTTCCAAATGACTGTGCTCTTTCCAAAAATGAGTCCAGTTGGCAAAAACAATATGGCTTCAAATCAAGACCTATGTTTTATGTCAGACTGCTTAGCTCTGTGAGGAGTTAGTAAAGCTGGGCCAGGATGAGGCCAGGCTGGTAAGCTCCTGTTGGTGTGGAGGCTCCTAACATTAGTGCATCACTGTGATGTCAGATAAGTTTGAGGTGCCCAGGGGCAGGAAGGTTACCAAAAAAACGGAGAGGAAATGATAAGAATATGGCAAATATTTTCCTCATTTTATATTTTTAACACACCCTAAGAAAAAAAAAAAGATGCACAGAAGGAGTGCGAACTTGCACTGTTCTATAAAAAACTCTGACAAGATCCTGCATCTTTATTTCAGTTCATACGAGCACACAAAATGGCTTTTATTGAAGTGCTGGGAGGCCTTTACCATATCTCCTCTGCTCCACCCAGCAAAGCTTGCCGTGAAGAAACTGATGTGCAGAACTGTTCACCAGGAGCTGCTATTGATGTTGTCAGAAAGAAACTTGCTCTTTCCTTTCTTCTGTGCTACATCTGGAATCAAATAGTACCTAAGAAAGGTATATATTCCAGTGTACTAGACAATCTTTTGCAGGAAGAGGCATCTGTCAGCCACAATCATGTCCCACAGCCCACCAACCAAGCCTGGGAATCTTGATAGTCAATAGGAATTAGTGATAGGAAGAAAATCCAGGAAATAACGGTTGGACTCAATGATCTTAAAGGTCTTGTCCAACCTAAATGATTCTGTGATTCTGTGATTCAGTAACCCTTGCCAACACTGAAAAATATCCAGGGAAAAGAGTGGAAAGATGCTCAGTTCAGCTCAGCTTAAATACAGTGAACACAGATCATTGTTATTTTCAGAGCACCTTAAAACCCTCTCCCGCCTGCGCTGCTCTTTGCTGCTTCGGATGTTTCCAATCACAGGCCATGTTAAATTTAACCAATCATGTCAGGCAGAAGATAGGGGAAAGTGGTAAGCTGAAGACCTTTATGGTTAATCTATTCAGTTTCTATATACCATGTACCCTTCTGTAGAGAATCGTCACAACGTTA
Source organism: Pluvialis apricaria (assembly GCA_017639485.1). Taxonomy (NCBI): domain Eukaryota; kingdom Metazoa; phylum Chordata; class Aves; order Charadriiformes; family Charadriidae; genus Pluvialis; species Pluvialis apricaria. Next base: position 137,719,461 of record CM030008.1, on the reverse strand, counting down.
CCTTGCCAGCAATATGATTTTTGAGAGTGGAAGATTATGGTTTCTTGGGGTCAGAGTTGTGCAAGTTCAGAGAAACTAAGCTCTTTTGTGGCCACAGGAAAGCCTGTTATCCATAGCAAGGTATCTGTTGGTTGAATATTGGTTAGCTATTTTGTGATGAGAAACTCTTCTGAGGTGGACAAACAAGCAAAAATAGGAATAATACATATATAATCTGCTCTCCTGCAGAGAGGCAAACTCTTGAAAGAACAAATGCATCTTAGTGTTTCTTTGAAACACACTTCACTGAGAATGCAACTCCCTGGATTAGCTAATATTTCACTATTATGGAACATAACAATGTCTTATCAATAGAAGTTATGACAGTTTACATCATATTAGCGTACAGAACTGCCCAGGCTGTGATACCACTGAATCACCCAAAGGAAATAAAAAGAGGTATTGACACTGTAAGGAAAGACACCCAGTAGGAGGGAGTTGGTTAGGAGCCCGGAGAAGATGACATATGACGAGACGCTGAAGGAGCTGCGTTGGTTCACCCTGAAGAAGAAAGATGCAGGAGGCATCTAATCACTAATCATTCGTCTACCTAATGTTGGCTAATAAAGAAGGCAGAGCCAGACTCCTCTCAGAGGTGTCTGTGAACATAAAAGAGGCTCCTGAAGCAAGTTGTAGCAAGGGAAAATCTGACTAGAGAGAAGGAAATATTCTTAATGGTGGTGGTGGTTTTTGAGGGCTGAGAAGCGGTCCCTTCCAACTGAAACTGCTCTAGGATATATGATTTTTTGTATGTAAATAGAATAATTCCCTTGTGTTTCTGTTTTAGTGCTAGAAAGGTGCTTGGTACACTGCTGCTTGGTACAAATCAGCATAATCGCTGCTTAAAACTCCACTTGATAAACCACTAATACTTCATTTTCATTCATTCTTCTCTCTTTGATATCAGAATTACCAAATCACCCCTCAGTACATGTTCCCTGTCCACCAAAACTGCTGCAGCTTTGAGATAGAATAGAAACACTGTTTCTACTACCTGTAAGGCCTCCATTGCTCAGGCTTTCAAAGTCTATGCTACTGAGCAGGATCACTTTGCACCTTAAGTGCCTGCTTAGTTGTAATCTTTCATAATCTTCCTTCTCTTACTCCTTGTCTGTATGTTTTTATTCTCGAAAATACAATTAGGAGGTTGCTTGCCAACAGAGAAAGGTATTTGGGGCATGTTAGTCCGCAACGAAATGATGAGGATGTGGAAAGGCTGACGTAAGTGAGATAGTAAAAGGAAGAATGAAGCAGCTTGGGCAGAAAGATGGAGAGAAGCATGAGCAAGACCTAGGTCAGAAATGCACTACCCTGCCAAAACAGTAAGAACTGAATGTGGAGGCAACATCTGTCATAAGAACTGGAAGGATCCTTGAAGCCTGTTTAGCTTGCAGAAGATGGAAGGATGAACTCTGTGATGGTTAGGAAAAGGAGTTAGGAAAGTTGGAAGCTAAGGAAGACATATTCCTTCTAAGCTATAACACTAAAAAGACAATTTTTCAACTCTGCCTTCTTTCACATGAGTCTCATATTACATTAGTGTGAGATGAGGTTTCTCAGCTCTCAGGTCCATAAGAATGGCACAAGTATTGCTCAGTGTTTTTGTATTCTACAGTAGAAATTCACATTTCTGACTCTGTTACAAAATTTCCCCGTAAACTCAGCTACGGCCACGTGGCTACGGAGGTGATGCAGGCTGTCAGTCTTCCCTCCAAACCTAGGTGACAAGGATGCCTTGCGCTATGGCCATGCCTCAGTTGTGTTTTCCAAAAGCCAGTGTGTGACCTGTTGCTTTTCCAGGGCCAGTGCAGGCACAAGCAGGGCAACATCACAGGCAGCCAAGCTGTGTTGGGGAGCAGCTGCTGGTGAGGACAGAGAGGCAGGGCGACCTGGCCACCAGCAGTGGTTGCACTCTCCCATTCCCCTGCAGAGAACTGAACTCTCCAGGGTTTTTCTTTTTTCTGTCTATGTCTTTTCTCTTTCCTCTTCCTGCTCCTGTTTCCTTCCTTTCTTCTCCTTCCCCTTCCCGAAGCAGAGCAGTCCATGCCCCTCAGAAGTGAAGGGGAGATTCATCTCGGTTGCACAAAGAGAAATTTAGAACTGACTCTACTCTTGCTTTTCCCAGCTGCATTTTATTCCTTGTGATAGTTGTAACTTAGCTGAAATTGTTGACCGTCTTTTCTTAATTTTATTAATTTTAACTGGCAACCTACAACTTAACGATGCCAGCCTCACACAAGGGTAGGGAAAATGTTTCAGACAAGCAGTTATGTTGGCTGAAATCAGGCAGCTTTGAGCTGAGTCTATGTTAAATTTGGCCATTAGTTTTACAACAGCCCACAAACAAAAGAAATAAAAATGTTTGCTCAGTAGCGGCCCTGAGAGCTGAAGAATAGGTTTGCATAAATGTCCAGGTATTTGTCTTTCTTTACAAATACTTCCCACATCACACAGGTCTTTGTGCCTAGGCACGAGCAGCAGCACCAGAGCTGGAAGCCATTCAGATCACAGCCCGCTGGCCCCAGACAGTTTCTCCTCTGCCTCCATGATGGTGGCTACTTGGAATCGTGGTCTTTACATTCCCACCCTCCTAGCTGAGGCCAGAGCCTCCCAGGCTTCAACGCGGTGCCTGGGGAATCCCCGACAAAAGCAAGACGCACCCTTCACCTGATTGTTTTTCTTCTGTTTGAGCAAACCGTTTATATCAGCTTAAAAGACAGTGTTACAAGGCCTATTTTAAAAGAATAAATCCTGTCTTGGGAAGAATATCAAACAGCATCATAATGTATTTTCTTTGAAGAAAATGTAATAATTTGCATTAGCCGACTGAAGCCCAGTATTATATAGAGCCAAAAAAGGAACTGAAAATATTCCCTACAGGTTTATGATTTATTTTTACTGCATTCAGCAGTTAATTCTAATTATTTTTATTAGGCATACAAAATCCAGACCTGCCTACTTCACAGGGAAGAACAGGCAAAACAGTGAAATCCGTAGTGACGGGTTTCTTTCAGCTTTCTTTCAAGCCTCTGGCGTTAAGATCTTATGTGCAGGGAAGGCAGAGGAAGACATTTGCAGAACATGACAAGGTTGCTACTTCTTAGGTAGGATCAATGTGACGCATTCTTGAGTGCCATCTACTGGCATTTTATTAACCATTTACATACACAAACAGAAAGCACTCCTGTAACCTCTAGTGTCAATCAGACAGAGATAGAGTATCAGGCTTCGTGCTCCCACACATGTCCCAATATGATGGCTCCTATGTTTCAAAATCAAGAGCAACTGAATTTTGAAACACATTCCCAGTGTAGAAAGATAGAGCAAAAAATAACAATTTAAAACATAAAAAAAGATATTTTATATTTTAATATTATACTTAAATGCAAACTCGTTATCAGGAAATTAAATGTACATATGGGGGTTGGACTAGATGATCTCCAGAGGTCCCTTCCAACCCTGACCATTCTGTGATTCTGTGATACGCATTTGCCTCCTGTCACTGGGAAAAATAAATTTTCTTTAAACCAAAGCAAAATGGGTTTGGTTTTTTAAACAAAATACCAAATTTATTTTGGTTCTATGTGCCATATTTTAGTTTATCTTAATTTCTGAGTTACTAAAAATTTTTTGCCTTTTCAAAAGGAAAATTTGATAAACTTTAAAATTTGCTGACACTTTAAAATGAACAATTGATTTAGTATCAAATAATATTAAATTTCATATTTTTGGCATTGCAAAAGTAAACATTTAAATTTTATTTAATGTATATGGAACATCCTGAAATTTTCCAAAATCCAACTTTTTTTTTTTTTGCTTGTAGATGACAGGCATGTGATGTTCATCTGAGATTTTTTGCCCAGCTGTAGATCCCTTACTCTAATTAGGCTTGTCTAAAGGAAAAAAAAATACACTTTAGCATAAATTTGTGGTTTTAAGGCAAAATTTGAGCATTCTTTCCCAAACTGACAGATAAAGTTAATTGAATATAATGAGAGCTTGAACCTTTGCTGCCGCATTAGTTTTAGCATGATTTGTCTAACAGGTGATAAAAATTGTAATCGGGAAAATTTTTCAGCTCTAAGAATCCAATTTTTCACATCTGTGCTCCCAGCTTGCCACCACTGCTGAGGAGATGAAGCCACATCTTATTACAAGGCTAGACCTGTCAGAATAACACTCATTTAATTTGCAAAGTATTTTCAGAAAAAAACCTCCCAGCCAAATTTTAGTCACCTCCATTGGATTGTACCACCAGACTTGTCACTTCAGAGGCCAGGGATGATGTCTGAAAGTGTGATGTTATAAATAGAGTGTAAAGCATTTTTATAATCATCTCCAGTCCTAGGCTGTGGTGAAAATGGGGGTGTTGAACTGAAGCTGAAATGAACTCTTTCGAGCATTTCTAAACTGATTGAGTGGGTTGATGAGAGAAGGGAATAGAAGATATATTATAAGCTTTTTTCCCTCTGTTTTCTTGCCACCACTGTCTGACAATGAATCCCCAGGATATATAAAGCCTTCAGGTTCACAGGGGCATAACAAGACCCAGTTCCTATTGTTACAGTGCCACAGGAGAGAATGAAATACACTAAAAAACATATCTCTGTTTCCTTATCAGGGGTGTAGTAACTGACATTTTAAAAGCAAATGAAAAAGATGTAATATTACAAGCTTTTGACATCAAAGTCATCCACAATATAATCAATAGCAAGCCTCCACTTGTTGTTCTACTAATAAGTCTTTTTTTGGCAAGTCTGTAGCTGGTAAACCAAAGAGGGGATTAAAACAGCAGAAGTTACATGCTCTGTTTTTCTCAAGGCTTATTTCCTCCAAGCCTCTCTGCTCTCCAGCCACCTTGTAGGACTTGCAGCTTCACCTGCCAGGCCTATGCTAACAATCTCTGATAACAAGAAAACTCTTCGACATCCATTTTTTTATGAAGGAAATTGTTTTCCATATCTGCTGCTTAATCCCAAGCCCTGGCAAAGCAAGGCAAAACTGTCTCCAGCCTTCCAAATCCCAGTGGTCTGCCCAACATGTTGTTTTCTTGGATTCTTTGAAGTTGTTAAAGATGTCATTTCATTTGTCATTGTTTAATTTTGTAATGATTCCTCTTGACAAACTTTTTTTATTCCATTCCATAAAGTTTCCCATCATTAGAAATTTCATAAAAGAACCATTTGATTTAGAACATTTATTTGAGGGGAAAATAACATTCTAGTTACTCCTAGTCTGCTCTACAGCTGAAAAGTTCTGTCCCTGGGCAATTCTCTTCTCCATGATAGCTTCTTACTTGTGCTTTCTTATACAAATTTTGTGATTCATGTGTTTTACAGCTATCCCCATGATGCTCATTTTGGCTTCTCTTCTTATAAACTGTCGTGCATTTCAGCTTTCCTGCTGCTAAATCTTGTTGTTTGGCAGTCTCACACTGAAAACAGTTAAGCCATTTTGCATGAGCAGCATTTTTCTGCAGTAGCTTTAAATATATATCCATGTTCAGTGAGTGTTTAATGAATTTTTGTCTTTCTAAGCATTGCAATCCTGTTTTTATAATAAATTGCATTTTGTGGATTGAGGAGGATTTGTTCTGTAGTAGTACACCTTGAGGGAAGCACACATCTAGTGACTGACATTTCAGGCAGCACTCTTCAAAGGCAGCTATCTTATCCTTTTAAGACAGTAGCTGATAGTTTGCATGGCTCAGGTAGCTCTTCTTTCATCACAGTTGTTGTTCTGTCCTTTAAACTGCTCAGTTATGGGTCCTATGAACTTATGAGTTAGCTTTGCTGTTAGTATAAATGGGAAGAAGACCCAGGCATTGAATGCTCACTCGGGAACCAGCCTTTGATGTCCTGAACCTCTGTTCATCGACATGTTGATTGCACAGCAATTAATCTTGAAGGCTGATTAAGCCAGTGAATGCTGCAATTCAACACACTTCATTCACATTCAAAGAGCTGCAGTCAACTGCTCGATGTCCAAGTGGAGACCAGTGACAAGTGGCGTTCCTCAGGGGTCGGTACTGGGACTAGTGCTGTTCAACATCTTTGTCAGTGACACGGACAACGGGATCGAGTGCACCTTCAGCAAGTTTGCCAATGATACCAAGCTGTTTGGTGAGGTAGACATGCTAGAGGGGAGGGACGCCATCCAGAGAGACCTGGACAGGCTGGAAAGGTGGGCCCATGCTAACTTCATGCAGTTCAACAAGGCCAAGTACAAGGTCCTACATCTGGGTCGGGGCAATCCCAAGACAAATAGAGGCTCGGCAGGGAATGGATCAAGAGTAGCCCTGAGGAGAAGGACCTATGGGTGCTGATTGATAAGAAGCTCAACATGAGCTGGTAATGTGCGATCGCAGCCCAGAATGCCAACCGTATCCTGGGCTGCATCAGAAGTGTGGCCAGCAGGTCAAGAGAGGTGATTCTGACCCTCTACTCTTCTCTGGTGAGACCCCACCTGGAATATTGCATCTAGCTCTGGGGCCCTCAACATAAGAAGGACATGGACCTGTAAGAGTGGGTCCAGAGAAGGGCCACGAAGATAGTCAGAGGGCTGGAGCACCTCTGCTATGAGGACAGGCTGAGAGAGTTGGGGTTGTTCAGCCTGGAGAAGAGAAGGCTCCGGGGATACATTATTGCAGCCTTCCAGTACATAAAGAGGGCCTACAGGAGAGCTGGGGAAGGACTTTTTACAGGGGCATGTAGTGATAGAACGAAGGGGAATGGCTTTAAACTGGAAGAGATTCAGATTAGACATTAGGAAGAAATTTTTCACTGCGAGGGTGGTGAGGCATTGGAACAGGTTGCCCAGAGAAGTTGTGGAAGCTCCATCCCTGGAGGTGTTCAAGGCCAGGCTGGATGGGGCTTTGAGCAACCTGGTGTAGTGGTAGGTGTCCCTGGCTATGGCAGGGGGGTTGGAACTAGACGATCTTCAAGGTCCCTTCCAACCTAAACCATTCTATATTCTATGATTTGCTGCCTTACCATACTTACTTGGAAAGAAAAATCGAATGTGCCACACGTCATGCTGGGTTATCCTCTGATCAAATACATGGTGAAGCTTGTCATGTCTCCTTTTTTGTATTCAAATTCATAAGCACTCAATTAAACCTCTGCAGTGGTAGTCATGTAGTAATTTATAGTGTTTCTAGCCAAGACCCAACAAATTTTTTTTGCTACTAAGTGAGACTGGTCTTATCAGTAACATAAATATTATTAAGAAATCAATTCTAGGAGAAAGTATCATTCCTTCTGCAGCTCAAAAGTAACCTATACTTCTCCATAATGGTGCCAGTACTCCACCACCAAAAAAACTGCAGATCTCCATGATTTATTTGGACAGAAGACTTAATTTAATCAAGCATACTCTTAACTTGCTTCTCATGATGCACAGAGATGTCAACAAACAGCAAAAGCTTCAGAAATACTCTGAAATGCCCAGGTAGCCACACAAATGTAAGACAAAAAAATGTTCATGTTGGATGTTTTTGCTAATTTCTTGAGTTTTGCTTTTTCTATTAAGCCTTTAGGCAAAACAAAGAGGGGAGATATGTTTCAGTCTGTTTGCTGTGCCTACCAAGTGGACTAACATCCTCCTACTGAAATTGCAACTTCAGGACAATCAGTCTTTCTGCATCTTGGAACATTAACCATTGCTGTTCATTTTCAGTTCCTCTTCTTAGTGTGACTCAAATGTTTTCTTGAAATGTAGCTGATTTCCTGCAGCTTTTATTGTGGCATAAGGCACCACCAGATTGCAGAGAGTACTACAGGGTGGTCATCTCAAGGCAACCTTCCAGCTGGAGAGACAATGACCTGGAGAGGTGGCTGATGTCTTTATTGTTTAGCTAAACATTCACCTGCCCTCAGCAGTTGCCAAGCTACAACTGACTATGGGAATTACAAAAGTAAAGCAAATAATTTACCCTTAAAGCCAATAAACAGACAATTAGAGAAATTTTTCACTACCCCAATTATGGAATTTAGAAACCCTGTTTCAACTAAATAGGACACTATTCTCAGGAAAAGCAGTGAGAATTGCCAGTGACATCGGAGTGTAAGACTGTACTTTAACATAAGATAAATACACTTCTGCCCTGTGCCATTTCTCCCCAACAAACAGCAAAACCTGAATATCAAATTTTAGTAACACATGGAGAATTAAGTGCAGTCAATCAAGAGAGTATAAAAACTGCAACAATAAAAAAAAAAGCTAATAATTTTAAATAATGGATAGATTCAAAGAAAGCCTAATCTCCTCATAGATATTCTGTGAGAAGAATATGCCTCAGCTGTCCATGTTAATTATTCGTTTTAAATTACATGTCTACTGTTAGATCCCTACGAAAAAGTGTTACAGTATGGTCTATGAGTGACTGAAGCATTCAATGAAATTTTAGATGCTATAGCGTGTCCTACCTCCAGCTACTGATGTAGAAGCACACAGGTCCCTTGTAGGTGCCATATCTGCCAGCCCCATATGGATGTCTCAGGCACCCTGGAGCACATCAAGGGATGTTAGATGCCTTTGTTTAGACCTCTGAAAAAAATGTCAGATATCACATTTGGCCTCTTGTCATCTACCCTGCAGGACATGAGTACCCTAAATCTTGTGCCACATGCGCCATACGGATGTCCTGGAGAGCTGTATGGTGTCACAGATGCTACAAGACACCTCGATGGAGCATCCTAGACCCCTCATCAGCTCAGAGGAGCACAAGGAAGAATTCAACTGGTCACCCAGGCTCTTAGAGGAAGACAAACCTCGCTCTGAGCTCCAGACACATTAACTTAGATATTTTTTTTCACATTGACTGTAAATTTTTCTACTGTTCCCATGTTACAAGTGAACATAGCATACAGTAACAATGGACAGAAGCAGGCTGTGAACTTAAAAAGTCATTTTAAGTTATCCAAACCTTTACATTTGAGAATGTGATTTTTTAGTGTTATTTCAACTTAAATATTATGCCATCACATTAGGCCTGCCAATCTGGTGGTTTTTGTTTTTTTTTTACTACAGCCCCAAAAGCCCATTTCAAAGACATTATTTTTAAAAAGATAAAGTCACAAAGCAGATGTTAGAAGGGATAGTGGGAATGGCATAAGGGTGCAGAGGTTACTATGTAAAAATCCTTACTTTATCAAAGCAATACTTGGATATGACAGCTGATTAAATAATCTTTCCACATTGTAAATGTTGTCACTACTGCTTATTTTTAGAGTAAACAACTGCTCATTTTTGGAGCAAACACTGTCCCTTCTTCTTGATGGTATTCAAGATGACCAAGAGTTAATATTGCTCTGCAATTTTTATTTCTGAGTTAGTAGTGAATGAGGTCAAAGCAGGGAGTACGAATATCGCTGTTATTTCACAACTGATTGTCTTCCTGTGTTGTTCTTTGATTACCCCAAATAATGACTGTGTGATCATAGAACATGCCACTTCTTTGTAATGTTGCTAGTTACCACATTCAGAGCTTAAATAAACAATCTAGAAACTATATGTACTACAGTAAAGCAAGGAGCTGAAATTAACAGTTTGGAAAAGCTGGACAATAGATGTTTAATTGCAATAGCAAGAGAGGAATATTAACAGTACACTTTGCAACAGGTAGCTGATTTCAGAATGTTACAGAATGTTACTTTAAATTTTTGTTAGAATTTTCTTTTTCAGTGCCCAGAAGTTACCACTGCTATTTATAATTTGAAAAATAGGCTTCTTTAATGCTTCTAGAAAGAATCTATCAGAAATCAACTGTTAACAAACTTCACTAAACTTAAGGTTCAATATATCGGTCATATACACTTGCCTTGATGTATACGTGGCCAAATACCCAGAGGTGCCTCAGAAAAAGAAGTAATCTTCATTCTATTTATCAAAGACAGCAGCTCTAAGATAGGAACATTATCTGAATTGCTGTTGTGAATGAGTGACAGTGGAAGGATGTCAAGTTGCTGGGAGGACTTTAAAATATTTTTTAAATGTAAAGATGGTCAGATTGCTGCTACAGTTGCCTACCTAGCTAAAATTGATTTCCTCGTGACACAAATCCCACGGTGCATAATAAGTTAACTATATGCAAGACTATTTCCAAATATTATACTGTTCATATCTGGTATAACATACCTTGTTAAAAATCCATTAATACAACCATGGTAGAGTTTGGGAGACTCTCAGCAGATTGAAATAATGTAGCAAGAATGTGAGTCCTAGATTTGATTCATTACCACATTACAGTAAAATTACCATTACCACCTAAGGGCAAAATCTTTTTTATAATAAAATATTGAAACTTAATTTTTATTTTGAGTATTTGACCAACTGAGCTTGTACTGTAAACTAAGCGCTTTTTTTTTGCAGTATTTTGATGATGTTTTTATCCCAAAAGTATTTCTGTTTCTCAAGTCTCAAAGAATTATTTTGGAGCTATGATAAAAATTATCAGTATTTGTAATTAGTGTCACTTAATTTAGTGATTAGGGCCTTATCACATAGCAGCACAAAGATACTGTTTTAATATCTCTTTAACATTATCATCATTTCTATCACATTATGTACTTGCCTGCTGTTCAAATAATGGACTCTTATTTCTCCTTCGCCTTCACTTCCCGGAGGGTAGCCCCACTAGCTGTAGTGGAGTTTTAGGTTGGGTTTTTCAGTATGCAATCCTTGTTTATACCATAAGAAGGTGAAGAAATCTGAAAAGGAATTTGCAAATGCACCTTTAGTGGCATGGGAATGCAGTTCAATGGTCCTTGCACTCTTAGATCACACAGTTGCCATTGAACACTTCACCTGTGCATGTCAGAATCCCAGAATCCCAGAATCACAGAATCAGAATGGTCAAGGTTGGAAGGGACCTCTGGAGATCATCTAAGTCCAACCCCCCTGCCACAGCAGGGACACCTACAGCAGGTTGCACAGGACGGCGTCCAGGCGGGTTTTGAATGTCTCCAGTGTGGGAGACTCCACAACCTCTCTGGGCAGCCTGTGCCAGTGCTCTGCCACCCTCAAAGTAAAGAAGTTCCTCCTCATGTTCAGATGAAACTTCCTATGCTCAAGTTTGTGCCCGTTACCTCTAGTCCTATCACTGGGCACCACTGAAAAAAGACTCTTCCCATCTACCTGGCACCCTCCCCTTAAGTACTTATAAGCATTGATAAGATCCCCCCTCAGCCTTCTTTTTTCTAGATTAAAAAGACCCAAGTCCCTGAGCCTTTCCTCATAAGAAAGATGTTCCAATCCCCTAATCATCTTTGTAGCCCTTTGCTGGGCTCTCTCCAGCAGTTCCCTGTCCTTCTTGAACCGGGGAGCCCAGAACTGGACACAGTACTCCAGATGCGGCCTCACCAGGGCAGAGTAGAGGGGGAGGATGACCTCCCTCGACCTGCTGGCCACACTCTTCTTGATGCACCCCAGGATGCCATTGGCCTTCTTGGCCACCAGGGCACATTGCTGGCTCATGGTCATCCTGTTGTTCACCAGGACTCCCAGGTCCCTTTCCACAGAGCTGCTTTCCAGGAGGTCATCCACCAACCTGTACATGGGGTTATTCCTCCCCAGATGCAGTACCCTACACTTGCCCTTCTTGAATTTCATCAGGTTTTTTTCTGCCCAATTCTCCAGCCTGTCCAGGTCATGCTGTATGGTGGCACAGCCTTCCAGAAGACTAATAGAAACTAATACTCAGAGCACAGCTGGCTGTGTAAAATGTTGGCCCAAAACCAAGGGGGTATAAACTAGCCATGAATAGATGTGTGGATGTTTCAGGAAGATATCAAACACACAGATCAACATGGCATTGTCACCCACCAGACTGTGACATGGGATTTGTTTTAACAGAGGGCTGGACTCAGGGGATCGTTTCAGACCTCTAAGGCTTTGAGACCATCAAACTGAATTCTGTCTTTCTTCTTCTCTCCAAAAAATTAGAATGGAAAAATACATACTTCAAGGGTGTATTGCAATACAGCAATGGGCTGGAAAGTTTCAGTGCCCTTGTGAAACATGGAGAAAGTAACCACCCTCCAGTTTCTAGATGGGTTTCCCAAAGCTTGTCCTCAGAGGTAGCAGCCTGATTTTGGTAAGTTTTCAGGTTCCACCACCGTTCACATGAAGTGTCTGGCCACCTGCCACTTACACCAAAAAAGTTACCATTTAACTTTGGTATTTTTTAGCTATACTAAATGGCTAGAAAACTCAGAAGGATTTCTTGGAAATTAAAAAAGTAGACCTTCAAACAAATGATTTAGTGCAGTTAATAGTTCTGTGTACCCAATGGCTCGACTTCCAAAGTACTACTGAGCCACAGATAATGAGCCACATGCCAAATGTCTGTGACCTCTTTTATTTATTTTTTTTTTTTAGCACAAGATTAAACAAGGGAAAAATGTAGCCATTCCAAGAACAAATACAGTTTACAGAAGTCCCTAAATCTTTGTGCAGGGTTTAAATGAGAACAAGTTTCCTGATAGTTTCTCTTTAAAAAGGAGGAAAAAGTATTTCTAGCAGTATCGTATCAGGACAAAATTAGCAATAGTAGTATCACATTAAAAACAGGGTTTTCAAGGCTTTTGAAAACTGCTAGTTTTCTGGCATGTATTTTTATCGTTTTTAATTAAGCACAGAAAAAATATAGACTGAAGGAGAGCTTGAGCAAGAAATGAACTTTTACAAAGGCAATGAATTTCACTTTGTTCCAAGGATTTTCATTTGGTTGTTCATTTTAGTTTTTTTTTTTTTTTGCATGGGTCAGAAACCTGTTCAGCTAAATCCTTTTTATCCTAGCTTTAGCTTACCAAAACTTATCTTGGTGCCTCCTCTCTTAATATTTAAATATTTGCTTGTTCAAGTTGCTGTACTGAAATGTCTCTCCTAATGGAGTTTTGCAGTTCTAGGCATCAATCAGCCACTCAGCCCTCACTATCATGCAGGCAGAGCTGTGCTCACGGGTGACTGAAGCACAGCCAGTCATCAGCTGGTCTCAAATGAATACAAGAAAAAAACCAAGTAATGACAGCAGGAGGAGGCAATATCTGGAAAAAGTGATAACTTCCACACTTCACTTACCCAACATATAAAATTGCCAGCAAGGTACTCAGTACATTTTTTTAAACCTCAACCTGACTACCACACTGCCTTCTACTTTGATTATAAATTCTTCAGGATGTGTTCGCAGGATAAAAATACTGTCCTTCAACAAAGATTCCTATTTCAGAATGGTTAATACCTCAGAAATCTGAATGCTTAAGGGTCAACGTACTAATTAATGAGAACCCGGACCTGTCACCAGAAAGAGCTGGTTAGCGTGTCTGTGGAGCGCATAAGCTCTATGATGTACGCTGCCTTCTGGACTCCCAAGTGGCAGGTTCAGGGACCTGGCCAGAGTACCATGAAAATCCCTTCCAGACCATGAACCCATTTTCTTTGCATGAAAGGGCTGTGTTCAGGTGTCGTTTTGAATTAAAATCGGGATAAAACCATGGCAAACATTTGGACCTTTGCTGGCAATATGCATCCATGCTTCGTACTGCAAGTGGAACTTTAAGACACAGAAGTCACACAAGAGTTGGACTGCATTTTTAATATGCAATTTTTTCAATTTGGAGTTACATAGCCAGAAGTAAACAGGTCATACAAGTTATAAATTGTAGATTACATGGATTTCAGTAGGTTTGGGAAAGATGGATATACCTGTATGGTACAAAAGAAGCTTCTGAAAGTGCAATTATTCATCAAAGAAAGAAAACAGCTTTGAATCCAGCCTGATTAAATGCAAAAGTACAATAAGAATTTGGGGAGTACGACAAGAGCCAAGGCTCACTGGGAATAAAACATTAAACATAAGCTCAGTGCATAGTGGATATTTTAAGGATGAATGTGCACCTCTATTATAAGAATATGAAGGTATGAACAAAGCAGTGGTGAAGAACAGTGGCTGTTAAAAAGAGAAGAGAGATGACGTCATCAGGAAATAGCAAAAAATTACAAAAAAACACACTTAAGGAGCAACCAAGTAAACATATCTTGAGTTAGGTATAACTTAGCTCAAGTATACCTAAAAGTAACGAACAGGCATTCCTCATTTAATGGGTGGTGAATCTAAAAACCTTCTCAAGGAGCCAGTACATCCTCCACAGTATCCAGCAACTGCCTGCCTGGGTAAAGTGGACAGCTGGTCCTGCAGCGTTTAAGGGAAACAGAACTGTTTTCCAAGGATTTGTCATGACCTCAAAAACTTCTAGTCTTCAATAAGGCCTTGAAGTACATACCTGAAACCCCAGGTTGAAACTCTCCAGTGTCACACCTTCACAAAAGAATTCAGTAATAAGCTGTTTACAAAGAGATACTTTTTAAATTTTGCTGTGCTTATCTTTATTTTTCACATGCTTTTGAGGTTTTAGAATTCTTCTTCAACAAAACAGCCTTGAAATAAATTTTTCATGACTGAATTCAGAAACCACAAATTAAATAAATAAATTTATGTGTACGCTTCCCAGTCTGGCAGTGGGACTATTTTCCTTAAAGGACCTCTCAATGCTTATATGTTCCACTTGTGATTTCTTTGGAGACTAACTCAACTCCTTTAAAGATTTTTCTCTTTCCATATGCAATTATCGTGAGGAGTCAGACTGGATCTAAGTCCGAATCATTTACAGAATCAGTATAAATTCTTTTACTGGTTTCAGCTGAAACACAAGACCTCATGGATGACTTTCTGTTCTTTTCCTTTGGCAACATTTGGAATAAAATTGTCTGAAAGTATTGGCTATGGACTTTTGCCATAGTTAACATGAAAGAAAATTAAAAAGTTATGACACAATTATGTAAAAACAATAAAGCTATAAAAAATTTATTGCCTGCAGCCTTGAACATAAAATGATATGCAGACACTGAGTCTGGCTCACTGTGTAACAGTGAGAATTTAAGGCATTCTTTGGATGTATTTACTTAAGTATTTCATGTCCAATTGGTGCATTTTTAAGAAAATTGGTTTACAGCACACAGCAGTCTTTGAGAGCAAAAGCTATCTTCTATTTGGGAGAAAATTAATTCAAAAGATGTACTACAGGTGCCTGATTCACTCTGGATTCTAATTTAGTCCCTCTGAAATAAAGCTACTGAAACATGTTTTAAGTGGATGTATGCAGAAACCAATTTTTTCACATTACAGGTCTGCTCCTGTTGTCCTGAATTAACACCTAAGGTATCATAGAATATAGAATCATAGAATGGTTTGGGTTGGAATGGACCTTGAAGATCATCTCGTTCCAACCCCCCTGCCATAGCCAGGGACACCTACCACTACACCAGGTAGCTCAAAGCCCCATCCAGCCTGGCCTTAAACACCTCCAGGGACAGAGCTTCCACAACTTCTCTGGGCAACCTGTTCCAGTGCCTCAACACCCTCGCAGTGAAAAATTTCTTCCTAATATCTAATCTGAATCTACCCTCTTCCAGTTTGAAGCTATTCCCCCTCGTCCTGTCACTACATACCCCTGTAAAAAGTCCTTCCCCAGCTCTCCTATAGGCCCCCTTTAGGTACTGGAAGGCCACAATAAGGTCTCCCAGGAGCCTTCTCTTCTCCAGGCTGAACAACCCCAACTCTCTCAGCCTGTCCTCATAGCAGAGGTGCTCCAGCTCTCTGATTATCTTCATGGCCCTCCTCTGGACCTGTTCCAACAGGTCCATGACCTTCTTATGTTGGGGGCCCCAGAGCTGGATGCAATATTCCAGGTGCGATCTCACCAGAGAAGAGTAGAGGGTCAGAATCACCACCCTTGACCTACTGGCCACCCTTCTTCTGATGCAGCCCAGGACATGGTTGGCCTTCTGGGCTGCGATCATGCATTGCCGGCTCATGTTGAGCTTCTCGTCAATCAGCACCCCCAGGTCCTTCTCCTCAGGGCTACTCTTGATCCATTCCTCGTCAAGCCTCTATTTGTGCTTGGGATTGCCCCAACCCAGATGGTAGCCATAGCCAAAGCAGGAATCATTTATTTTGGTAACTTAAAAAGGAAATTTTGGCCTTCAACAGATGAAAAGCAAATTATTTCTGAGATTAGTTTTAGTTTTTTTAATTTGTTAGTTGTTATCATGCCCACACATATGTTATACTTTTCTCTTTCTGGATTGATAAGTTTCAGTTTTTCACTATAGAGATACGCACTAGTGTAGCCTGGCAGCTAGGCGATGGAGGAAAGACCTTGGGCAGCAACAGATGCAGCCTGCAGATTACTATCTGCTGGTGGGGTTGGTTTTGCTCAAAAGGAACAGTTTTCTGTGACCTTGGGACCTCTGTCTTCAAGGGCTACTAGGGAGAGATTGGATGCATCAGCAAATCAGTACAGAAGCATCCTTACTTGCTATCCTTATGCTAGTTTCCATAAGAAATATCTCTCCTTGCCTTTTTAAAGGGATAAAAAGGGGATAAGTCTGCTTAGCACAATGTGACAGGACAGGTTCCTACAGTCTCCCAAGACATCTGGGCAAAAGGGGGCCCCATCTCAAGTGCCTATAAATTAATGCATGCTGCCTGGGAAACAGACAGGGGGGATTAAACAATCGTGTGCAGACATAGAAGTATGTGGTAATTGGGATTATGGAGATGTCATAGGAAGCTCACAACTGGGCCACTGCACTGGATATGTAGAGGCTTTTATAGGAAAGACAGGCTGGGAAGATGAGAGCGGAGGGATTGTACTCTATGCAAAGGAGTAGCTCATGTGCACAGACCTGTTGAAACCTTACAGGTCAAGGTCAGAGCAGTAGCCAACAAGGGAATGCTGTAGCTAGCATCTCCTACAGATTGCACAAATAACAAAGGAAGAAGGTGGACAAACCTTTAACAACTAGAAGGATGCTCCCAGCTGAAAGCTCTGGTTATCATGGGGGACTTTAATCACTCCACTATCTGCTGGGAAGGCAATAAAGCAGAGCACAAGCAATGATTTTGTGGTGCAATCGTGAGATAAGCTGACTGGGAAGGATGTTCTGCTGAACTTGCAGGCTGGTCAACCTCACCTCTATCCCTGGAAAGACTATGAAGCATGTTTGCTTGTCCTCAGACACATAAATAAAGACAAAGAAGGTGAACTGGCATGTTCACTGAGGGCAAATCATGATTGAGCAGCCTGATTGACTTCTGTGATGTCTGTCACTGCAAGACAGGAGGGGAGAGGATTTTTTGTACCTGAAAAATGGCAGCGTTTTAAGCACAAACACTCCTACTGGCAGCCAAAGTGAAGCAAAATGGCCCAAATAATAGATAGTCTATAATGTGTGTGTAAGACATAGCTGGACTGTTGATGTCCGAGAGTCATGGTCAATAGCAGTCAGTTACAAGTGGCTGTCTTCAAGTGTCAGTGTCTTCAGGACCAATACTGTTCAATATCTCCATCAGCTGCCGTGCACACTCACCAAGTTTATAGGTTACACAAAACTGGGGTGGATGAGAAAATGTTTGGTATTGATATACTTGAAGGAGAAGGCTGCCATTCACAGGGACCTTGACAGGAGTGTCCTGAAGTGCAGCAAAGACAAACAAAGCAAAGTCCAGCAAAGTCCTGCACTGTTAACAGACAGCCTCAGATGCCTAGGGACAGTGCTGCAAGTCCTAGTAGGTCACAAGTTGAACACGTCTCAGTGTGCCCCTTTGGTAGCAATGGCTACCTGCACATCTGTGTAGCAAAAGCATGACTGAGAGCTTGAGGGACTTGTTTATTTCCCTCTGCTCAGCACAGGAGAGACCTCACCTGAAACACTGTGTCCAGGTTTGGGCTCCACTGAGCAGACAACAAGATGAGGTCAATAAGCTGGAGGGAGTCCAATAGAAGGCCAGGAGGATGGCCAAGGCTTGGAGAGCACCAAGTGCAAGGAAAGGCTGAGGGAACAGAGATTTTTCAGCCAGGAGAAGAGAAGTCGTCTTCTTGCTCTACTTCAGTAACTAAAGTGGACTGTAGAGACGATGGACCTTTTTTCAGATATGTGCAGAGAACTGAGAAGAGACAATGGCTGCATGTTGAAGCAAGGGATACTCCAATGGGCATACGCCGTGCTGTGAGAGTACCAGGAGAAATGGCCCAGAGGTTTTGGAACCCTCATTCTTGGAAACTTTCAAAATTTGACTCGATGAGGCCCTGTGCAACCTGAATCAACTTTGAAGTTGTCCATGTGGGGTGTTGGAGCAAGTGACCTCCAGAGGCCACTTCCAACATACTTTCTTATGATTCTGTGCTTCTGCAGAATCAGTCTGGTCCTGTTTTCTAGCTGATTTCCCTAATATTTTGAAAGTGGGTTTTTTTGACTGTGGAGGGTCAGAAAGTTATTGTCACTTTTAATTTTTTTTTTTTAAGATATTGGATTTTTATGGTATGAAGTAGGAACATTTTTGCATATGCAGAACTTAATGTGGACCAGAAAACTGCTCCATCTCAACATCTTCAGAATTTCTGTAACATATTATGCATTTACAGTAATCCACATAAGCATTCTGAAAAAAAAAGTCATCCTTAAAGAACCTGAACCATGCTGTAAATATTTGGGGTTTCTAAGCCTTTTTTTTCTGTCAAGTCAGACTTTTTATACTTCATGAAAAACTTAGAAATTATTTTCCTTGGTAGACAGGAAAATCACCACTACTGCCGCTCTCTGCTATCCTAAATATACACTCTTCTTTGTATAAGGAAATGGCTTAGTAAATTGTTACTGTGCTGAAGCTGGAGACATTCTTGTTTATCAAGAGCTTTTCTGAGAACTGGCTACTCTGTACCCAAAAAGCTGTACATGAGTTTTAGCTTCTGACTTTTGCCTTGAGATATGCTTGTCTTGGCTTTAGAGAATTGTGCAATCTTGTATTGAATTTGTACCTCAGCATACATTTCTGGGGTTGGGGGATTTCTTTGGTAAATCATTTAAATATTCTGCTTCAGAGTTTTGGGAAACATTTTTGCTTTTTCAGTTTAGGCAGCCTGTTGTGTACTTGGAAAATTATTCTTTGTTAGAACCAGAAGAAAGAAGAGTTGCAGCTTCCTTCACATTACTGATGCATTGAAAGCTTGTACGGTGTTAAATGCATCACTGGTCACTTTTTCTACAGTCCCAGCAACAGGTCTTGTGAAACAGTCATGTGATTTTTTTCTGCCTGTGTTTCATTTTATTACTGTTTGGCAAAGGATATTGTGTTTGTGTAGTGGACAGAGGAAGCTCACTCATTGAACCCTGCACCAGGAGCCGATGTTGTGATTGCTTATACTTCAACAGCAGCAATGGAGAGAAAGTATGTTGGCAGCATTGCTGGAAGGCTTCACCTGCAGAAAGGCCTTACAGTGCACATTGCACAAGGAAAACTGGGAGAAAGCTTACAGCCTTACATGGAAACACGTGCTTTTTTTCACAATAGATAGATACCACTTCTTATCTAGAGCGAGGACATTTGTCCTCTTTGTGGCACCAAAAATTTACAGTGACTTACTCTTTATCCCTCTGAGTAATATGCCTTTTACGTTTAAAGACAGTTCTCTTTTCAATTAAATTTAAATTTTGTTGTCAGAGAAGTTACCCTTCATAGTCATTAAATACTAAACTGAGTAGAATAAAAGAACTTGCAGACTTCCCAGCTGAGATTTTATCCATTTTATATTTCAAGCAAATAGGAAGAACCAGCATAGTTTGCTAAATCATTCTTCTTGCTTGATCAATAGCCTATGTATAAAACTTTCCAACAGACAGAAAATTCTTTGATTATAATTCTTCAACACTGTTAATCTCCCAAATTAAACTCCACCTATGCGCAAATGTCTCATCCCCTTGAGCACTATTTATCACAATAAAAATTAAATATAAGCTTGGCTTACAACAGGCCCATAAATTGAACTGCCTATTAGATACTTTATGTCCCACTGGTTATGAACCTGTTCACAATCCTACCTATAATTACTAAAATACATCACTTGAAATTTTTGCTGAATTTGTGTGTTTAAAATATTAAGTGTTTGAAGCACATGTAACTCTGAGAATAAGATTAACTGCGTCTTAACTTGAGAGAATACATAATGAATTGTTTCTATCCATTTCAAACAAAATCAAAATGTCTTCTGCCTCCCTAACATCTGATACAAATACCCATGGATCAGTAATATGAATAACTGGAACTTCCACCAGTCATTTCTGCCAGTCTTATATATTTTGAGTGCTACCTCATGTCTTCATTAGACATTTTCTCTGAAAATAACATGAGGGTAACAGGCTTTTAATAACATTGGGCTGAAATGAAGCGTTCTGGTTGATATATTTGTACTGTCTTTTTAGCTTGGGTTTGAGCTCACCCTTGAAACTGAACTCTCTAAGTAATACTCATTCAGATTTTACCCCTGCAGCCACTCACCTGGTGTACCATGTGGGGAAAGACAAACGCACGATGGGTGCTGGCTCCGACCTCAGCCCTATCCCCACAGGCACTGTGGGTGCAAGCAGCTCAGGCCATGATGAATTGGAACCCACACTCACATGTCTAAAAAAAAGCCATATAAAATGAATCCATTGAGACCTGTTGTTCTTAGTGTGCCTTATGGGGTGACAGTGATCCCGTGCCCCTCATTGTAATGATCTTTTCCTCGGTGCTTGCTAAGTTACCTGTGGCTATGTGAAATATGTATACTAATGGCAAATGTCAGCCCACAGACGTCCAGGAACACTGCATTAATACAAACATTAGTATATTGTGTTACTACTTTACAAAGGAAAATACAAGAGAACTTAAATTTGTGGGGAAGGATTTCTAAGTGTCATTTTCCATTATGGAAACTAACCCATACATTTTAATTTTTTGTAATGAACCATGTGGAGCGTGGCTTTCCAGCTTTCCAAAGAAGCTATGGAGAATACAATCTAACCTGTAAAGCTAGTTAAACCCCCTCAATATACACAGTCCCAAGCTCCTTTTTTTTGTGTGAATCCCACAGTTTTTCTATCCAGTCATTTAAATACCTTTATGCCTAAACGCCATTATGAGTCTGTCTGTGAGTCACCGAAATTCAATGACACCTGGAAATTTGATTGCGGTGCAATCTAGTGGGTGAAGCTCAGAGCCAGGAGCTTACAACCCCTCACTGCTCATCCGATTTTTCTGCAGACATATTGCCTATCATCAGGCAAGCTATTTAAATGCCATGCCCTGGTTTGCAGTAGGAGCAATAAATACCACGGAACCCCGCTAGTTAGAGCACCCTGCAGTCCCACTGCTGGTCAGGCTGGTGAAAGTTTGCTGTACTACAACTAGGAGCAAATACATATTCTTCAGCTATGTTACAGATTTTTCCAACAAAAATTAGTTTTTCAATGTAAGATGAAACAAAATAAACCAGTCTTCAAGCGCTTGTAATAAATATATTTCTTAAGATAATCACTGCAGATAACACAGAAGTTAACGTTGAGAGAACGCAATTATTTACATTGGTTAATATCCAGAATGGTAAGGTTTCTCTGTGTCTGTATTGCTGTGTATTTTGAAGTTTAGCAAGTTAATACATTCTGCAAAGCACAATTGCATATAATTTTCTATCCAGCAGCTTGCCTATTTTTATGCAAATACCACAATTAGGAGTAGGCCCAGTGAACATGAACACTTCTAATTACTTCCATATTGTCATGTGATTTAAAACTGAATCTTCTGTTTAGTATTAAAGCATTTTTCAAATTATAGCCCAGCCTGTTTAGTTGTTTTAGCAGCTTAAGTATGGTTTACAAAGGAAACAGAAATTATAAAGGTGTCATATGCTGAATATTTGCAACCTAGTTGTAAATGTCAGGTAAGGTTCTAGTTAGGAGATATATCCCCCACCCTCCTCCTCAGCATCAGTTTTCAACCTTTTTCTCTAGCAAGGTCAGTCTCCTGCAGATCCAAGGCTGCTGCTGCTGCTTACAATCAAGTCACCTTTACCCTTTGTTTTTCCATCCATCACCTCAGGCATTTTGTCTTCTTGTACTTAGCTTATTAGATTTATAGGGCAAGGACCTTCTCTTGCATTTTGCATTCTCTAAATCCAGTGAAGGCTAATATATTGTATATTAATAAGTCACATTCACCACTTAAATGCCATTTATATGTTGCTTCTAACTGTTCATATGTTATAAATTTCCATCTTGGTTAAGTAATGCCATTTATCAGAGCATAGTAATCTTGATTAAATGACAATTAAGGAGAGGGTTGTTACATTGTCATGTTACAATTTCTTATTTGAATACAAAACTTCTCACGATTTTTGTGTGCAAGAGGGGGCAAAACCATTCCTGATTTACAACCAGAAGGGCTTCTTGGCATTGAGCCTGGGGCATTAAAGACCCCCAGCATACATAAGCACAGTGGGGCAGCAAGGGACAAAGGCAGACCACTCTGTCCCCTTACTCCTGCTGGGGGGACACAGAGGGTGGTACCTGGGTGGGATGCAGAGCCCAGGCATGGCTGTCAGGAGCTGCACTGCTTCTGCACGACGCTGGCAATGCTTCTGATCCTCAGCTTTCTGAAGGATGCTGTGAGGGGATGCCCGGGGGATGTTCCTTATCCCCACAGATCTATTTCAGAGGGGAAGACAGGCCACGGGAAGGGGGATGCTTGGCCTTAAGTCTCGTATGTCACTTATGACTGAAAGATTTAAACAAGAAGACAAAAATTACTTTTCTTTCCAAAAGCAAGGATAACGATAATTTCTAGAGTGTCAGAGTGCTATTATCCTGTAAAATCTGTTTGCGAGCCTTCCCAAAATGTTAGCACTCTCACTGTGGCTCCCAGTGCTTAATGGCTTCATGATGAAAACCTTACAGAATTTGGCAACAGGCTATCAGCACATTAAGAGAAGGCCAGGGGCTTTCAGCCATCTCAGAAGGCCGGCTGTCCATTTAAGCCTCTTTGTGGCTCCTTAGATGGCACTGTGCAATCCTCAGCTGCACTAACGCCAGTGCTTGGACACAGAATCTGTGTCTCCAGCTCCACCATTCTGGTATTTCTCACAACCACCATCATGGGAAGATGAGCGTCCTCCTCACCATCTCTTTTACAGCTAGAAAGAAGATTGTAGCATGAGGCTGATGTCAAGATGGATTAGTTAAATATGTTCCATGGATTCTGCTGGATGCTCCATCCCCAACACAGCCTGATCTCCAACGTCACCTCTTACTCCCCACCCCACCGCAGCACACAGATGTGACGCAAAGATAAGCACTCTGAAATCAGCATTCATGTGAAATTCAGAGCAAACACAAACAGAATCTCTGGGGCCAAATTTGTAACTTAAACAATGTACAGTCCTGCTGAATTAATAGCATCTGAGTGTCTGCATGCAAAACAATCTAATCTTAAAGAAATCAAATTAATTATTCAAGATAATGTGCTATTATTATATTAATACTTCAGTTTACATGTTTTTATAAGTTTTTGCTGTCATCATTTCTCATATTCATGGCTTAAGATTAATTTTTTTGATGAATTGTGTGCAATATGGCTAGTAGTCACTGTGTGGATAAAGAAATGAAACTAATGAAAAAGTAGACAAAATGCCTGTATAGGGGTATGTGGGCAATATTTTGAGATGGCTTAATTTTCATACAGTAACATATTATCTATGTGAAATATAAACATTCCTTAATTTACATTAAGGTTTTACATCAGAGATTTGAATAGAGAGGACTAAAATTGTCTGTCATGAAAAGACATATACATACATGAAAATTAACTTAGGGAGATTTTGCACTGTACTAACTTTCAGGTGGTGAGATTTTAAAAACTCTCAACTCTGGACAAGTTAAATTGTGATTGCAATAAAAACTGAGTTAAATTCACAAAAATACTACACAGCAATTGCATTCAGTAGGTCCTAAATATGCTCTACAATTATACTGGGATATATTTTGTTCTTTCACAGTTTATAGGCGATTTATATGATCTTCAGGCTAACCAAACAATATGTTCAGAGG
The DNA here is from genome assembly GCA_017639485.1 of Pluvialis apricaria. Lineage (NCBI taxonomy): Eukaryota > Metazoa > Chordata > Aves > Charadriiformes > Charadriidae > Pluvialis > Pluvialis apricaria. The sequence continues at coordinate 137,695,443 of CM030008.1, read as the reverse complement.
TTTGGCCTCTGTTTACTCTTTGTTTTCACTGATACAATAAAACAGATGGGTATGAACCAAAAAAGTGCTGGGGAACATTTCCAGGGAAGGATGTCTGTTGCCTACTTGGTGTAGGCATGAGGATGGACCCTGACCCAAGGCTGCCCAAGGCAGCCAGCGATTCCCAACAGCCTCAAGCACAGCTCGTGAAATAAAACCAGTCACTCCCAACAGGGAATTTGGCTATGGCTACCCTTTTTTAGATGGTTCTACAGTATGGACGCAGGCCTTTCCTTGACAGTTGGCCTCCAAGTCAGGCAATGGCATGATTACATACTGACATAGATGGAGCCATACTGTTCATGGCAAAACACAGGGAAAAAATGATCTCTTAAACTGATATTTCAGAACAAGTTCCTGTGCTGTCAACTCTGATTTTATTGTAAGCACCTTGATGTTTGATATTTTACTTAAAACCTTAATTTCTGAAAATAAGTGATTTAAACACTAGCTTCCTTTTGAAAAGCATCTCAACAGTTCTTTTTTAAATTTGTTTCTTCATTTTTACTATACTGGGTGTGGGGTGTTGCAGAGAGCAGCTTCATACTGCAACCTGAATTAATTCTAGCATCACTTTTTTGAAGAAAGCCAGCACCGCACTGGATCTGAATGGGACCACTTAACACTGTCCATCTGCTGCAACTTTAACCTGGCAAAGAGGTTTCATGTCACAGGGATAAATTTTCTGTTTAGCTTCACTTTTTACCAAGTCTCTCCAGCCTAAAGCCACTGAAACCCTTCAGAAAAGCTGTTGTTAGACCACAGACACAGAGACAGGGACTGAAAAGAAAACCAAAGACCTGTCTAGCCTTTGAAAGAACTTCCATAGACTTTAAAAGCCAGATCCCAATTTGTGATTTCTTCTGGGTTCTTAAAAAGAAATCTCACTTGAATTCAGTTCTTGACCTTAAGGGAACTGTGATTTTACAGCAAAAATTGCTAATGAGTCTTTATGTTCTGGCTGACAAACATCAGCATATGCTGATGGCCACTACTTGAAAACTATTGCCAGAACTCTCCCATGAAGTATTCTATCATAAAAACTCTAAAGTGAAAAACGAGCTTGCAGTAAGAGCATGATGTTTCTTATGGAGACACATGAATAAGCTTTAAATTGATATATTTTGAATGTTGATGCTTTATGATATGAAAAGTGTGTGAAAATAAGATTACTGTTTTAATCATATCTTTTATTGGCTTTTCCCAAAATTATACTAGCAATAAAGACGAATGTTGCAAAGAATCAATTTTAGCCCCGTGTTTTATGCTGACCCTTCCCGACATCTGAGCTTCTGCAACATTGGAAGCTGACATTATTAGTTGTTCAGCTCTATCAAACTGGAAATTTCACCTTATTAAAATGCAGTTGCTATGGAAACACCATAGTTCTGTGATTTTTGCTTGCAGGCGGTATAGAAAAAATCTTAGTACCAATATACAAGTCAATGCACTTCATTTTAAAATACCTTCTTGGTGCTCTGATGCTTTTAAAATGAAAAAATACCAATAGGAAATGTAAGCTGTAGCACTTTATCTTAATGTACTGGAAGAGTGAAAGACGCTTTTCAACAATAATCTTGGGTATATGCCGTAGAGAAATAATACCTAGACAGAGACTGCTTCTGAAACTGCTTTTTTTTTTATTAAATCTAACACTTCTAAAGGCCCAGTTCCTCTCTCTCTTTTATTCATGCGTACTTATTTCATTTGAATATTTTTATTTTAATAGCTTTGTCCTTGGGGTTTGAAAGCCTCTCTTCTTTCTTGTGAACTCTGAAAAACTTACCTTTCAAATGTGTATTGTGTATCACCACTTATAACAAGGGAAAGGGGCTTTCACAGTTAATAATAAAACACAAAAACTGGTAAGCCATGTGCCTAGGAGGTACAAGAAGTCCCGAGTAGAGCAGGAAGTAAACTGTGCGTGCAACACTGCAGACTAACCTTCATTCACTTCACCATGTTAGCATTATTTGTTTTACTGGCTTTTTAGACATAGTTTTATTTTCTTATTCTACCTTCTGTCATTTAGGCCAGGAATATTTATTCAGTTTATCATATCCTTTACCTTAGTAGCATGCACAAAATGGAAGAAGGCAGCCCACAGAATTGGGCAAAGTCATCACTGCTGGTGCCTGAGAACTGCACTAAATGCTGGACAGCTAAGGTTTTATTCATAGCTCTAGCACAGATTTTCTGGATATGTAGTAACGCTAGGGGATATGTGCTGCAAAGGTTTGGTATGGACAAGCGTCTTATCCCCATTCTGGTCAATAGTAGATACCTAAGAACAAACAAAGGGCAACTTTACCTTTCTGATGTTCTCTCGTAGCCTCCAACAATCTGAAGTTCAGGATCCTCCAGGATGGCATTTTCCTTCCATAGTTTTGTCTAAGGCATGGTTTGGTCAGGTAAGTTTTACATCAACCAAACAACCCTGCTGCGATATCCCAAAGTTTGCCTGGAGACTGTATGAAGAACCTCACTAGTTTTGATTTGCCATCTGATTATCTCACTTGACTTCCTCTAGTTCCTAGTTCTAGTACAGGAGTTGGCAAGTAATGAAGTGCGTAATCCACCTTTTCCACATGCTCATGACTTCATAAACCTTTATCGCATCATTCCTGGACTTGGTTACAGGCAAGTCACTGCAATTATCCATTCTTCTGTATCTTAGTGTGAAACAGAAATAATAAGAGCTCTGTCTTTTCAGAGAATATTTATCAATGCATATTAAGGAAATCACAGTATTAAAGTTAAGTAATAACTAAGATTATGTCAATGGATTGGTACTAAATATGACTGTCGCTTATTTTGACAGCTGCTTTGGCCAGATATAACCAGGAGAGCTGGGAAGGGAAGGGGGCTGGTCACACCCATTTGGTTGTGGTGAAAGCCTTTTAAGGCATGAACAGGACAGGCCAACACTATAGCTTACACCTGAGACCTCAGGTATACTCTAAATCACAAATTCATAGAATTTTTTAGGTTGGAAAACACCTTTAAGATCATCGAGTCCAATCGTTAACCTTACACTGCCAAGTCCACCACTAAACCATGTCCCTCAGCACCACATCTACAAGTCTTCTAAATACCTCCAGGGATGGTGACTCAACCAGTTCCCTGGGCAGCCTGTTCCAATGCTTGACAACCCTTTCGGTGAAGAAATTTTTCCTCATATCCAATCTAAACCTCCCCTGGTGCAACTTGAGGCCATTTCCTCTTGTCCTATTGCCTGTTCCTTGGGAGCAGAGACCGACCCCCACTTCGCTACAACCTCCTTTCAGGTAGTTGTAGAGAACCGTAAGGTCTCCCCTCAGCCTCCTATTCTCCAGGTTAAGCAACCCCAGTTCCCTCAGCTGCTCCTTATAAGGCTTGTGCTGCAGACCCCTCAACAGCTTTGTTGCCTTCTCTGGACACGCTCCAGCACCTCCATGTCTTTCTTGTAGTGAGGGGCCCAAAACTGAACACAGTACTTGAGGTGGGACCTCACCAGTGCCAAGTACAGGGGGACAATCACTTCCCTAGTCCTGCTGGCCACACTGTTCCTGATACAGGCCAGGATGCTGTTGGCCTTCTTGGTCACTTGGGCACATTGCTGGCTCATCTTCAGCCAGCTGGCAACCAACACTGCCAGGTCCTTTTCTGCCAGGCAATTTTGCAGCCACTCTTCCCCAAGCCCGTAGAATTGCATGGGGTTGTTGTGACCCAAGTGCAGGACCCAGAAAGCTTCAGGTGTGATGTTTTGGATGCTGAGATGGGAAGCCTTTTTCTGAAGTGTTCCACTTTCCTAACCCTGATTTGTGTGTGGCCACCTGAGACAGCTTGTGCAGAGTGCCTGCTCCTCACTCCCAGGAGCAGGCTGCTGGTGGGATGTAGCTGAACTGGGGAGGCTGGAGTAGCAGTTGTGCACTGTGGGACAGGCGGATGAGCCGGGGCTGGGAGAGAGTCCTCTTCCCACTCTGCTTACCCACTTGCCGCCAGTGCTCCCATCACTCTCCTTCATGCAGCCATGCTCTCCTGGCTCAGCAAGTCTGCCTGTAGGACACAGGGCAGCGAGTGAGCTTGGATGTTAGGGAATTCAGAACAACGGGCCCACACCAGCACTTCAGCAATCTGCTCTGCATTTAGATATGTACACCAGGACATAATTTTTTAAGTTATAATTGTCAGCAGCCCAAGGCAACAAACAAATTAGAAACAGCTATGATGGGGTCCAGTGGAAGGGAGGGAAAGCAGCAGAGATAATACTAGATGTGTGAAGGTTTTGCACAGCAAAACCGGCCTATGGGGCCATTAAGCAATAGGAGGAATTCAGAAGAAGGTACGTTCAGTCTGGAGAAAGTAATTGGAAAGGACTGATTTAGTGACATAGCTAAGAAATTGAAAATTTTAACTCTTTCATGTGATTGGGGAGGAATGTGACTAAACAGATTTTCACTTTACAGATGTTTTTACTCTACCATTTTTCTCGTCTGCTAGTATTTCAGAAAGCCTGACAAGGACAATGTGTTTTATTCTGTACAGTAGGAAAATTACTTCTGGGACATATGGGCTCACCCATTTTCAAGAGTATCTGAATCTTACAGGTAGACAGAACACCAATAATATATTGCTGTCATAATCCACTTTTGGCATGAATGGGAAGTAAGTCTTGCTGCATTCGCTATTTACCAGTTTTATTTGCTGATTGTTATGCAGGACTATAGGATCTTGATTTATTTGCCTCTTCAAAATAGAAAAGAAGATTGATATGAATACTTCATTATTCAATATTTGTGTCAAAGTCATTTTTATCTCAAATACTATTCTGAAAGGTAAGATAGTCCAACTATTTGTCCAAGAAGGCCATGCAAGGCAACCATGATCCATTCTTTCTATGTAAGTGGTTTTAGGTCCAAAAACCTAAAGCAATTTTCTGGCATTGAATAAAACAAAATACAACAAAACATAACACAGCGATTGAAGAAAAATGGGAAAAATTACTTATAAGAGGAACATGTAATGGGGGTAGATGTCAGTCCGTGAGTCCTCAGGGTTGTGTGGCATGATGAACACAGGCAAGTGAAGGCTCCACTTTCCACAAGACCTTTTCCCTGATGGGTCCACAATCACCCTCTAGCTAAATTGCCATGCTACAACGTGGAGGGCCCACTTTAGGTTAATAAATGGGATCATGCATGTGATGGCATTTAATAATGTCTTGATTTTTGTTAGTGAATTGAAATGCTTTTCTCACCAGAAAGTCTAACCTTTCTGCAGAAGAAATCCATTTTAACAGTTCAGCTAGTTTTGCAGTTGACATACAGAAGCAAGCTGCTTAAAGACTTTTTTTAAGCTATTTATAGTCATACTCGATCACAGACTGTACTTCATTTTCATACATCGTTCCAGCTCACCTCCAGCATTTACAAAGTTTCACCAGGCTAGATTAGGACATCAGTGGCAACATTGCTCACAACAGTTATCCTAAAGATGCTCACGACAAAGTGGGATCCACCTAATCTGCTTGGCTGCTAAGGACTTGCAGAGCCAAAGGAGAGAAAAATAGTAGAAAGTTTTCAGTAAGCAGGTGAATAGTTACAAGTCAATACTGAGAAGTAGATCTGTTAATAAAGACCACTTTTCAGTTATTTTCAGACTGGCACTATAACTCAAACTGCTGTAGCAATCATATTTGGCATTTTAATAGGGACAAGTTAGTTCTAGGTTTTAGGAGAATCTATAGGACAAGTCCAACACCATTAAACTCAGGCTGTAGTAACTCAGCTGTGTCATTCTCAAGGCTTCATTGCTTGGAGGTCTATATGGCCTTTAATGTGTTTGCACTACCCCCATTAACACAATTACTTGTTATTAGCAGGAATTTTGTAGATGCAGTGAAGCAAATACAGACCCATTAAAATGTGTGAGTTACATATTAATAACACATACTGGGGCTTACTACTTTCCTTCTACATTTAGCAAAATAACTGCTGAAAAGAATACAACAGATGCAGGAAAATATTCTTAGATGCAGACATAAGGAATCAATTTTACAAAATGCTTCTTGTTTCATTTTTGTGTTTTCAGCTTGACTCCAGCTTGATAATTCTTGCTGTTTATAAATTCATTCTAATTAATTTCATAATGTTTTACTTTGCCAAATAAACAGCCTCCAAGATATTTATTTCAATTTTTTGAAGTTAAATAAAACCAGCCTCTTTTCCACAAGAATTCTGTGCTTTTTCCATTTCCTTTTTCACAGCATCCATTCATCTCCAGACTGTTGAAATGCCCTCTTGCAGAAAGGAAGGCGAGGCAGGTTATCACCTCTTAATAAACTAACCTAATCTCTGGACTGTGAATTAAAAAGGGAGTTCCTTGTTCTTCTTTACCTATGGCCTGAAAAAAAACATCAATAGGGCGTCCAGGGGACGAATCAGAGCTGTGACCCCCAGATTCAAGTTGCTGGTTTCCACCTAGGCATGATACACATCCAGACGCAATACTTACAAAACTCTACTTCTCTCAGTATTTTCTATTAGCTACATTGTCTATTGGCTCCATAGGCTGGTTTCTGTGATGCTACGTTATTCTCCTCATGTATTGCATACAGAGCATAGGTGCTGCTCAGTTATGAATGTCAAGGAGAGGGGTGCTCATGGTTGGACACTGTCACTCTAGTTTAGCGGTACTTAGTTTTCTTTGCAGGCATTAGGTATTACAGTGGTGCTCTCTTCAGCTCAAAACTCCTACCTGCACTTTCTTTTATTAGAGCTTAATCCTTGAGTTAGGCTACCCCAGAAAGATTTCTGGTTTTGTTTTATATTCAAATGTTCATTTGCTAATGCTCACTCCTAATATAGTGCCTTGACAAATGGGTTGCCCTTCCTGGTCCAGTAAGTATGGATTCACGTATTCATACAAAATGAGAAGCCCTAATAGCAAACCTCCCTGCCTAAGCACACCTTATCACTGTGTGCTAAGAACACCTCACTGGGAAATGAGAGACTGTGGTTTAAAGTCTTTTTCTCTTTCCCTCAAGAAACTGGATCTACAGGTAAGATCAGTGGAGGTCCTGGTCTGATGATCCTATCACGAGTCAAGTGTGGCTGAACGCTCCAAGTACCTCAATAGCGTCAGGGCCTCATGAGGTTACACATGTGCCCAACAGCCAAAACACTGAAATATCAAGGGACAGCTGAAGTGGGACTAGAGGTGTTTCAGAGGGATATAATTGTAGCATGTAGTTGCCCGTCTTTTGTATATTTACTTTCTCAGTGACTGTAGTATCACCCTTTTCTTATTTGCTCCTTTACATTGGCATTTTCAAAGTAGTAGAAATAAGATTTTTTGCCTTTTCTTTAACACATAGGTGCATCCCCATATAGTTCTTCTGATTTCTAGCCTTCCTTTTGCTGGGATTCAGATACAGAACTCTGGAGCGCTCCTACAGACACTTCTTTTGTTCTGGTTTTACTGGTTGTCTGTGCAACTGTGCACCTTGCACCTGTGCTAGTGTCCTCCATCCCTCTGTACATTTTGTCCCTTTTCACATATACGTTATTGTCAGTGCATATGTTCTCTTATTTCTTGCTGTCATGGGAAGAGTGGGGCACTTCACTTGCAAGAGAGAAGCAACAATATACTTTATTGATATAAAACAGTGAGTTAACAAAGTTCAGTGGTAAATGCGACAGTGGTTTAACAAGATTCAATGGCAAGGTACACTTCGCTATTTACTGCATAGAGGACAGAGTCAGAAAAAACTGTCAGGGAGACCCTCCCATTGAGGCATGAGGTTCAGAGAGGAACCCCTTTCTTTCTAAACTCCTTCTCAGAGAGGAGTCTAAGTGCGTCTGGATCCAATCCTAGTCCCAGACATGGTCAATGGTTTATGTATAAAGGATTATGTATTTGCAATCAATCCTTTATATCACTTAACTAAGATTTCAAAGTTTAGCATGCTTTTAATGAGAATCTGTTACAGCAAGGTATCTCTCAACCTTGAGGAATAATGTTGAAAGGCATTCCTACCAAAGGGGAGATCCTGGCACGCAGCCCACTGCCATGCAGGAGAGCTCAAAGGCTCTTGGCCTGTTCACTATTTATGGGGTAAGATGATTGACTCATAGCCATGTTTGCATATGGACTGCACATGTTAGTTTCTTCCAAATTTGGCTTGAGTTGGACATTGACCAGCCCTGTGGTTAGGTGAGTGTGTTGCCGTAAATTATCCCTTGGCTATTGTGTTTTTATCTGTCTTCCCTGAATCCACTTTGACCAGACACATCCATCACAACCACCACTGGTGGTTATCACTTGAGCAGGGTTATGGGAAAAGGTCAGGCTGGGGAGGGGGGCGAGTGAGGGGGAGCATACTGGCACACTTGCCCAGAACATATCCGACCACTGCAGGTCTTCAGTTACCTCAAGCAGGCCACAGCTTCTTCACTTTCTGTATAATTTGCTAGTTAGCCCTAATCCCTTCAGCACTTTCTTTTGCCCTGATATTTTGTAGAACAGTTCAGATACTGTAAATTGCCTTCTGCCTCCCTTCTCATTAATTTGCCGTCTGTTACGCATTATCCTTAAATTTTATGTGCAGTCCAACAAAATTCCACTAAAAAATATGGGCTATTTCCCTTCATTTTCTTCTTCACTGTAGATTTGGTTCTGTGTAAAGCATGTGTGCAGCTGTTCAATGCTTGCTCAGAGGTTTATCTGCTACCTCAAGGCTTTATCTGCCATCTCTTTTATCTCTCACTCATTTTCTTGATTTTTCATTCTCCTTTTTCTTTCTAGGATGAAAGGGTGAGTAGTAAGTGTGCCCACAGTCTCTCTGCAAGGACCTGCATCCCCATCCAGCCTCTGCTATTGCCATCAAGTTGGATATCAGAGGGGCATCCTTTCAACTTGTGCTATGAACTCCCGTGCCCACTCAGATACTTTGGTGAAATATGACAAGCTGCCAGGTGAAATATATTTTCTGTGTTTTAACATTTGCGTCAACAAAACATTTTCTTCTCTTGCCAGTGTGACTTCTTATTTGATCCTGAACTGTGACTGTAAATAGTGACTTTCCTGTAACATTTCAGGCATCTGTCCTGATGTTTTTCATTTTGCCACTTCTAACTGAATGCTACAAAGATCCAAGTAGCTGTGGCTTTTCTCCTGATGAGGGGGACAGATGTGGCTGTCTGTTCAATGTTGTCCAACAATGTTTCTGCAGCCAGTCAGACCTGCCATCCTCCCTGACTGTTATTATTCCTCTCAGTATTAAATGGAAGATCACTATTTCAGTCCTGCAAAATCCAGAATCTGTTCAGAAGCTTATTCCATAGACCAGGCTGTTTTCTGGGAGTTATTTGTATCTCTGCATTGCAGATGGTATGCAATTTGTTCACTGATCTCGTTAACAAGAAAAGCGTTCTTTCCCTCTTTAATCTATGTATTGCTTGTTCCTCTTGTCTTTTTATCAGTGGCCTGGACCTCAAAGGTTTCCTCACCTGTCACCTCACCTTCATACTTTTCTGTTATGTGTTTTATGCCTACTCAAACATCAGACCCAATCACTCTTTGGTGTGCGCAACTTTTGCTAGCCAACAAGCAACTCCCAGAGGTGCTGCTTCAGTCCTAGTGGAGTTCAAAGGCACTATACCAGGTAGGCTGTGCTTCTCCTTTCTGTGGGCTGAAGGCAGATTGGGAACCATCTGTGAGAACTTCAGGTTGTCCCTTTTCTTCAGGGACTAGGGCGTTGCCAAACATGTCCTTCTAAAATAATTATTGAAAGAAAAATTTTGACTTCTGCAGATCTATTTCTCTTTAAGTCTCCCTCCTCATGTTCTGAGCACAGGGAATGTATTTATTCTACATTTACAAAAAGATGCTATATCAATGTGCCCCTGTTCTGGTCTGTTACTGTATTGTGATTATGACAGAAACCCATTTCTTGTCTTCCTGAAGAGAAATATGCTATGAAAAACATATACAAAACCAATAATAGAGATGGCAAAGGCTACATACTAAAAGGAAGTAAAACTTTCACAATTTCTACTTCTTTCTAGCTATCTCCGGAGGCAAATTTTGTTAACAACATTCTAAAAATTTTAGCTGCCCTTAAAACTTTGTAATGTAAAGTGTGTTATCTTAAAATAATGACAGTAAAGAATAAAATAAATCATATGAAAGTGAATAATGTTGGGTAATCTTTTACTATGTCTTATTTCAGTATTTTTTGGAACATATCTGACACTCAAATGCAGGAAGTTCAAAAATCTCACAAGATGAGATATGGTATAGCAAAGAATTAATACTATTTTATAATGCATAGTTGAATTTGTAAACAGAATTGGAAGTATGATCTCAGCAGGTGGGATTTCAAGGATAGATCCCAGGCACTGCAAGCTGACGTTCTGGATGCCCCCTGCATTTTGTTTGGACAAATTAAAATCCTCATAGAAATCCAAACAATCCCTTCTCTCCCTTTTAATGAATTTTTCAATGGACTTTATGGAAATGTCCCCCCTCCCAATATTCATGATGGCATTAGAGAAACAAAGAGGCTCCAATACAGCTTCCAAAGTTGCAGTTTCTGTTTTTGGTGAAGTTGGTGGCAAAATTCCAGTGGTTTTAGGACACATTCAAATAGAGTGTAAGCATAGCAGCTTTCAGCAGTTCTATTTAAATCCAGCACTTTGATATCGTGAAATTTCTGGTTCTAGGTTACACCACAGAACTTAAAGCAGAATCAAAACTACACTTAATTGACTTTCTGTTGGCATGTTCTGTAGTATCTGGCTTGCCTCAGGTCACAGGGATTTTGTGAACCTGCAGTTTAGGGTGGGTGGTAGAATGCTGTATTGGCCAGAGAGATTGTGGAAATCTGCTCTCTGGTTACCTACATGTCTGACTAGAGTTAGTCCTTCAACATGCCGTGAGTACACAATGCACAGCCTAGTATCACTTTTTATGCAACACAAGCAGCACAGAAAATTACAGAACTTGCAGCCCGTATGTCTAAGGGAGGTGACCAGTGAACACAGGTGTTACTGGGTATTGAAGTCTGCACTGCAAAGAAAATGAATCTTTCTGTAACTGCAACAGTCCTCTACAAGAAAAAATACCGGGCTTTCTTTACTTTGTGCTCGAAGAAGAAATCATGTTTATGAAAGCTGGGTATTGACTGGCTTTCTGCTTCACTGTTATGTGAATCTATTATGGCTTGATTAATTTGTTTTGGTTTTCCCAATTACCTTCATATATGTATAAAAGATGTGTTATAAGCAGTTATTTATCATAGATAAGAAAAAAGTTCTAAGCAACCTGCTTGAATTGACCCTGCTTTGAGCAGAGGGTTTGGACCCGGGAAACTCCAGAAGTGCCTTCCAACCTCAACTATTCTGTGATTCTGTGCTTCATTTCTCGAGCTAAAAAACATCCAAAGTGTTAGGAAGATGTCTTAGTGTCAATCAGGATGAAGATAATTTAAAAATATTCCATAAATCAACAAAATCAAAGAAAAAAGATTTTGCAATGTTAAAGCATTGCATTCCAACTGGATTTCAGCCACTTGGTGTAGTTTTACTGCAGTCATCTTAAATTTCTGAAGAAAAAGTAATTCCAGAGAAGGAAAGAGAAATTTGTTCTTAAAAAAAATCCATATAGGGCAATATCAAAACATGTTTCTTTTTGTTGTTCTTTTTTTTTTTTTTGAGCTGCATAAATAGATTTCATTTACAAAGAACCTATTTTTGTATTGGAAAACACATTTTTAAAGAATCTCAACAAACAAAGGGCCCTTAATCTGATTTTAAGCTGAGACCATGTTCACAGGAATGTTTTCTTAAGCTGTGAACTTCATGCCATTTTCGGTCTGACCCGAGGCAGGAGAGGGCAGGGTGCCAGCATGGTTCATATTAAGGTCAGTTCATGTTATTTATGATGGCTGTAAAACTGTCAAATATAACAAAATAACTGGATTGTTTCTGTAGGGACTACTGCTTCTAGAGAAAAGTATGCCCAGGAGATGGGAAATCAAGCCTTTTTTCTTCTGTAAAATGGGGTTCTGGGGTACCACAAGTGGGCTCAAAACCAGATTAGTAAATTACAAATGAACTGTACTGCCTGTCTTCATGAAAAATGACAGTGAACTACATTGTTTAGGCTCTTCCCTCACGACATTTTCAAGAAGCATGTGAGCCACTGCAGTGTTTTGCTAAAGAAAACTGGTTCCCAGTCCAGATAGAGATTTAACAGCATTGTCCATAGTCAAATGTTCCTTCCTTCATTCCTGGCATCAGTCACTTGCTCAAGACTAAGTAGTGATGGGCAACATATTTCTACTCCAAAAGTATCTTGTTAGTTCCAATAGTATCAAGAGTATAATTACCCAAGTTTCCCCAAAACAAAAAATTATCAGCTGCAATCTCATAACCTTTGCTGCTCTCTTGGCCCTGTCCCATCAGTGAGGACCTGGAAAGGTTGGAGGTGGGCTACATGCTCTTTCCTCTTTTCTGCAGCCAGTGGTGCTTCTGCTTGCTCTCTTCTTCGAAGTGCTGGAGCAGGGCATAGCTGCTCCAAGTGTGGAGGTAAGCAAGGCTCTACACATGCAAAAGAGCAAGTAGTGTGGCATTGCCTGGCTGGGTGCTGTCAGTGCATTGCTTCGGCACATTGCTGAAGCACTTCACAGCGCAGCCTCCACCATGGAGCTGAGTGGCATCACCAAGGGCAGTTCTGGAGACCAGACTGGTGGGGAGAGGCATTAAGCATGGGGGAAAAGAAGGAAAAAAAAGGAGGAACTGAGACCCTCATGGGCAGCCTTACAAAACTTCTCTGACCCCACACAGCTGGGTAGACTCCTTGACTGATTAGTGGCCAATGTGCTATTTGCAGTACTGCGCGAGGCTCGGTGGCATCACACATCCCTGACAGGCGGGCTGCTCTTGCAAAGAGCCAGGCACGAAAACAGTAGGGCTGTAGTCTGAGTTCACTGACTGAGGTCCAGCCCTTCCCAGGTGAAAGGCAGCAACACTCTACTTGAATTGCAGTGCATGAAACATTACTGTGGATTGTCATTGTTTTGAAGGGTTTAACTACTTTGTTTTATTTCACAAATAAACAGCTCTTTAGAAGCATCAGAACAAGATACATGTTTGGGTTCAGCATGTCTGAGCCAGAAGCTCTGTAGGTACTTATTGGAGCAGCCCCACAGGCAGAACCTTCCACCTTCTCCCTGACCACACAAGTAACCAGCTGGTTTCACTGATTAAATCTTATTTTCTGTTTTCCTCAACTACTTGGGGGTGCGTTACTATTAAAAAGAGTCTCTGCACCCTCGTGAACTATAGATCCATGACTGTAGTCTGTAACACCTGCAGATGAAGATCAAGGGTCACAAGCTACAACTCTGTCTCCTGCGGCAACACCCTTAACCCAAAGGTTAAGTCCCAGGACCTGGGACTAGGACTGACTGAGACCTGTCTCCAAGATGTCTTGCAAGGTTGCTTACAAACTCTGACTTTACAGTAGATGATGTCATACAGCCTTTTAGGAAGTGCAGGGCTCCAGCTACATTTTTCCAGGGCAGATGGGATAGATGACAATGCAAGAACTGTCTTTTTTTCTGGATCACATACCCGTGTTACTGGAGATGAGGTTTGCTACTCACAACACCATCCTGTTTGCCCAACAATTTATATGTAGGCAATGCAAACAGGCTGACTATTTTGTCCTCCAAGACATGGTCAGGACCATTGTAAATGCAGGTACTACAATCTTTTACTTCCACAGAAGTCAGGCATAATTACAGTACCTTCAGGGTTGGAAGGGACCTCTGGAGATCATCTAAGTCCAACATTAGAAGACCTTCAGGTCAAAAAGGGAAGCATTAGGCATGCTAATGTGATGGGAATATTTCAGCAGAGGAATAAAGTACTGCCTGTTCACTGCGTGATAAAAACACTCTTTGGCAACCTACGGAACTTCTGAAGACAGTACTTGGCTTGCCCATCCACACTGTGATGCCTATCTCCTGAGGCAAGTCTCCTCTGGGGGTGTTTGCTGCCCCACTGTGTGCCCCATAACAGACCCATGACAATAAACAGGCTTTTTAATATACAGCAAAAGAGAGATTTGTTTGCTGGTGACACAGCAGAGGTTCAGACAGGACTATACATAGGGATTGGGAAAAAGGGTAACAGGCAAGACAAAAGCATAAGGTGCGGCCGAGGCTGCAGTCACAAGCCCTGCACTGTTGTGCGCTGCACCCTGTCCTCCATTCAGTCCTCAGGTGGGGCCCCTTGGCCAGGCTTGGTGTTGCAGCCCACGATCCATGCTTCTTCCCAGATAAAGTCCACACTCCTCTGAAGTCCCATGCAAATGACGACTTAGACCTTAAGCTGGTTCTCCTGGCATACACATCCCCTGGGTATGGCCTTCTGATTCACAGCTGCCTTAAAAAGAAGCTATTGTATTTTGGTTTCTTATGACTCCGTGTTCAGGGGCCTGATGCATGTTTATAAATCTTTGGAGGTCCAAAGTTTTCCATATATGAAACTATGAGGAGTATTCAACACACCAGTATTTTACCAGGCCTCTGTCACATTCCTAAATTTTCATACACAGAGGGACCACACAGAAACCCTGAAGGCTTTCTGAAAACATGTCAGACGTGTCCATGTCTCCGTGGGCAGGCTGCCTTCCCTTGCCCGTCTTTTGTCACTTCTGAGGGTGTCCAGTCTCAGGCAAACACCAGGAGGAGCTGGGCTGCAAGTGGGGAGCCTAAATTTCACTAGGTTGTGCAGCTGCGAGCGAAAGAAACCCGTTGCCAGTTAACCTGGGCTGTACGCTTTCCAGATGCTGCACAATTATTGTTATATCCCATTTCTCTTCCAAAGACAGAAATGCATCAATAAACACATGTATTAAACAGGATTTTTCAGAGGAAGAAGACTTGAAAAGCATTGTTTATTTATATGAGATGCTGAAGGTGACCCATGAGAAAACTCTGAGAAAAATGTGATCATGGTGTTTTACAGCATGTAGTGTGATAAACTTCAGAATTTAAAAAACCCAAAGAGCAGCTGTAAAAGATTGTAAAAACATTGTCCAGAAACCAAAAATTTGGAAAAGCATTGTTTTTAGACTATCTGGTTTTACAAACAGCTCGTGACGGAGCTGCTTTGATGCAAATTTATGTTATCTTTGTCAACACAATATGTTTACAGTCTGAACACGTTTACCAAACATTTGATTCAGCTGTGAAAGTGAATTTCTGAAAGCACAGTTGCAATGCAAGTGGATGCTACATCGGTGACTTCAAAGGATGTGTGTCTTCCTGTAATAGAGGATTATAGACTGCCCTGGTAGGTCTCATAATTGTTTATATGAGACATTTTTACCTCGCTCCAGCAATATATAGAGGTTTTAAGTAGAAATTAGTTACTTTTGCATCCATTTTGAGGCCATTCACAATCTTTTGTTGGATAAAACAGATAAAACCCAGATATTTTGCACATAAAACCCAGTCCACCTTAAAATCTCTATCTATATCTTTTGCTGAAGCTGTTTCTGTGGGTTACCTTCTGACGTTTGAGGGTCTGTAGGGTTGGGAAGGGGTTGCAAAGATATTTTGACAGCTCTCCTTGCTGTTTAAACTTCAGTGTTAGGGCTCAGTGCTGATTCCTGCAGGTCAGGGCCTCACAGAATTTCATTAGAAATTGCAAATGAAATGCAATGGAAACACAGCAAATGGCTTTTGGTTTGCAGATGAAGGCAGAAAGGACAGATACTTTATTCATTCCATGGAAACAGATGCAGAATGAGCCGTGTAGAAGGAAAACCCTTCACAGAACACCACCAAATTAGACCTTATGACTAAATGCATCCATTTAATTTGCACAGTACCAAGAGTGCTTCCTAAAGGCACAGAGTTTGTAAGGATGTGCTCACACCCACCCCCCCCCCATAGACCATGCCCAGCCATGAAGATGACAGTATTGCAAAGATTTCCAGAAACTGGAAACTACAGCAGCGGCCTGGCCGGGGGATGGCCTGGTGGTGTTCTGAGTGCTGAGAGTGAGGATTCATCTCTGTTTGCTCAAGGCACTTGAGCAATTGAAGAATTTGTACCACTATCAGGATCACTGTTTTACAAGGAAAATCTAGCTCTCCAGAACTCTCTGCTGGAAGAAAATTATTTATTTCTCTTTTCAAACGTGACCTTAAAATTATTATCTTTTTTCGTTTACATCTGAATCTCTTTCTCTGAAGCATTGGAGATACCATGAGTGAAGGGCACTTTAGAACATGTAAATGACTGTAATACATTATATTTTATGTCTGGCTAACAGCTTTTTCAATTCAAATAAAGAAAAAAATCTAACCCCCCTGGCTCACTGTCAACAGCCAGCATTATATAAGGTGACTTTGTCCTTATACAGCAGACTCTGTGGTTTATGGTTTTTGGTGGGCTTTTTTTGATATTGGTGCTGTGTAGAATAGCTCCCCAAAACCTGACAGCACAGTATCAAAAGCACGAAGGGGGCAAATAAGGCCTATACAGGATCCGTAGGGCTTAGTGGCATTTCACTGCTCCCAGCTTGGAAATTCCCTTCCATATTCCAGGCCACCAGTATGTGATATGTCCTAACCTGAAAAAACATTTGGAAAAATCCTGCTCTGCCTTTCCACCTCCCACTTTGGACTTCAGCATAATGAGAAGATAACAGCCCTCTGGCAGCTCTAGATGCCTACAGCAAAGGTGAGGGAGAACCTGATTTCCCTTGTGCTTGAACTCACCATCATAAAAGATGTATAAACTGATTTTGTTCGGGGTCTTTCAGTGGAAAGAAATCTTATTAGATTATTATAATGTCTATCTTATTAGACGTTAACATTTCTCAGTGTACACCTGCTGCTGTTTCTCTTTAGACTAAATGAGTGTTTGGCTGCAAGCCCTCTGACCCATTATTCCTCCTTTTGTCTTCTGGCATTTTGAGGCAAATCAGCATCAGTATAATCCACTGTTGCGTGTGGTGAATTCCCTAAATTCTTCCTCCTTTGGCCCAAAGCTGGAAGTCACATTTCATAGCAAAATATAAAATGATTAGCCTGTTCCCTCTGCAGCATTAGCTAGTGATTTGCTAGTGTGTTCTGGTTCATGGCTGAGATGCCCCTGGGGACCACAAAGGAGTTACAAGAAATAACCGTACAAATGATGTTAAACTGTAGTAACCTCCAGGGGAAAAGAGGAGTAGATTTCTCCTCTATTTTTCACTATTTTTAGTAAGTTTCTACATTAACATGAAGACATGGTAGAAATAGCTATGGCAATCTCTTAGGGCGTTGTACTTTTGCCTTTCTAAGAATAGCCCAGTGAGTGGTGCATATTTGCCCTTTACTGCAGTCAACGGAATAATCTATCTGCGGAGACTCCTGGGTGGAGTGGATAGTTAGATATCATGACTATTTGGTTCAAGCAGTGAAAATATGTTATTAATTAGAGTGGAGAGATGTTAACAGATTAAAAGATACCTATCTCATTAACTGGCACTAAGACAGTAACCTTCTCAATAAATAAGTCCCTGAAAATCAAATCAAATCAAATCAAATCAAATCAAATCAAATCAAATCAAAGGTTTCACCCATTAAAAGGAGGAATACAATCTTAGCTTATTGTTACATAGTGGAAAGAAACATATAACTTATTTTTAAACAAAATGACATTGGGATGTGAAAATAATATGAACTAGACTTTTTGCTGTAGGAAAGCACTGAACTTTACGCTGGCTTCATATTTATTTGAATCAAGCTTCATGTTTATTTGAATCAAATGCAATTTTGCTGTGAACTAGCAAAGTAGTCTGCAAGACAAGTTTTGGGACTAATATTTGAGAGAAGGAGAATTTAGTGCTAGTGTAGGAAGAAGCAAAGATTCATCAAAAACTTCAGAAAAAAGTAAAACTGGAATGAAGGGGTTCAAACAGCCACCTGTGAGACAAAGAGCTGTTATGTATGCTGCTTTGGAGGCACTTTCCAGATTTAATAATTCTGCTTGACACAAAATGTGAATTGAAACTCTCACCAGGGATCACACAAGGATGTTACCATATACTGAATGGAAAAAGGGCTCAGGAATCAAGAAGGTAAAGGCAAAAAAAGCAAGAAAGCAATCAGTGGTGAGCTGCACAGCACCATGGTGAGAAATACTTCTCTGTAGTGGTTTTGTTCTGAGGAGTCAAGTTTCCCCATAGCCCCTCTGTTTAAATCCTGTTACGTCAAAATTGTTAGTGTGATCCTATGCAGCATTTTCTATCATGTTACAGAGGTCTCGTCAGTCCACAGTGAATAATGGAGAGGACTCCAGTATTATCAGTTTAGGCCAAGCAGTAGGATCACTTCTGTAGGGTTTTAGGTTACCTCGATTTCCTTCTCCATTGCCTCTGACATATAAGTTGGGGTGTTTTGGCAAACATACACGTTACTTAAAAGAGCAGAACAGGCATCCAGTGTAAAAAGTGTCAGAAATATCTCTCTTTAAAAGACACCAACTTTCTCTCTGGTTCTGCATCACTTGGCATTTTTACTTGGCTGCCAGGAAAAGAAAACAGTTCTCCTTGCTTCCCAGAACCTGAGTGTGGCACTTGATCCCAGTGGGAGTGTTACTCTTGTACCAGGACACCATAGCAAGGAAAGGAGGTCATGCAGATCTTACAGGAGAATACTGTCCCCTTCAGCAAAAGCAGCCTCTGATTGTTCAGTTGGTCTTATTAAAGTTTTTATTTATGTTATATCCAAGGATGAGGGGACAGGTTCAGATAAAATAAGTAATAACTCATGGGATGATGTCTCAGGATCACAGATAACAGTATATCTCCTCAGGATCTGGCAGTCATCCAGGTATTGTTTGAGAATATCTGGCTTGTCCTGGCTATGCAGGATATAAAATTATATTGGAGAACTGCCTTCATCTAACCACGATTCTCAGAAAATCTCTTACTGTACTTTATAAAAATTATATTTATAGGCAAACAACTATGCTACAGGCAGGTACCATTTTTTATTAAAAAAAGAAAGCAATTTCCTAGTAAAATTCATAATAAATTGGCATTGATTTTCTAGACCAGAGTGTTAAAACTTCCACCACAAAGAAGGCGTTTGTACTATTGGAACTGTTAAGAAACCATCTTATACATATCCACATTGTCCCTATGACAGCTATTACAGCTGTCTCCCTCAAGAACAGCACAAAGGGACTAAGACTCCGTGGCATACAAAATCTTCTCCAGCAGAACAGCTTGCTCACGTACCTTCATACATACCTAAGTTTATTTCCATCTGTGCAATGAAGAGCGAAGGAATACAGCAAGTGGATACTTCAGAGTTTCTCTGAAATAAATAGACCTTATAAGAAGCAGGTATTTAAATGTTCTGCTCAGTTCAGGTTAGCTGATCTATCTTAGAGAAAGCAGAAGACTTGGGGGGGGGGATGTTTACAATCACTTTAATGTAAGCTAAATTGCTTAGGTTTGGTGTTTTTAATCAGTGGTTTTACATGAAATCAATAGAAAAAATAGATTTGTTACCTAAACAAGGAGACACTAACAGAACTATCACCTGTGACCTCCTCTTTTATTGTCTCAGAAAATGAGCAAGACCCATGCTATATAAAGCTATCTTTCTTTTTTATTACATGCTCTAGTGGCACAGCAACAGAAAGGTTACTAAGAAAGCAGTCCAAGTTTCTGAAGCCAAAAATATAACTGTATTTCAGCCTATCCTAGGTATAGTGTTCTTTTAATGAAGGTAGTTTTTGGACACTGTCAAATATATGTATATTATATTTTAAGAGTTTGAACTAATGTGATTTACAATAGTAAATCATTAAAAATATCTTTCAGCTCCCTGTCCTTATGCATCATCTGAGATGAAGTTTCCAGCATCTTTGTCACAGTATTTTAATGGCCTGTTAGCACTGACCTTCCATTTTCATAGCCAAAGAGAGAAGCAAAAGTTAATAACTGCAATATAAATAAATGCTAAAGCAAGATTACCCAAGTCTTAAAAGCTGATGCAGTATGCTAAATTTTAAATGCCTCTCTCAAATCCACAGTGCAATTTAAATCCTAGCTGCTTTTTATTGTATTGAATTCTTTGATTGTGAGAAAGTCTGGTCAGTGTTTTATATTCTTTAATTAAGTGTGATGGAGTACAAGGAAGAATGCTTTCCTGAATGACAAAAATTAGAGTGACATAGTATCCAGCTTTCTAAAACAATGTGCAACCATCATACTCTGGTATCTTTCTGGTTTTGTCACCTTATGTATATGGGAGATGGCAAGCAAAGCTCAGCAATCGGGTCAATTATATAAATTTTGACTTACAAGAGGTAGAATTCTCTTGTGTGGTTTCAGTCTTAAGTGACGTCAAAGTGTGGATGTGAGAAGTCTTAACATCATTTACATTCTAGACATTGGAAACTGAAAATCTGTTACTGATTCAGGGAAGCGAGATGAGGGAGTGGTGAACTGCATTACAGGGCAATTTTTCTAAAATCAGTCCAAGACCTGGAAACTTTTGCAGTTCTGCAATTCAGCAGAAGACTTGATTTTCAAAACGAGGCATGTCTGGTATAAGTGCAACAACTCATTCGGTATGTGTGCCAGCAAATTTATTGCTAGCAGCATAATTATGCTTTTACTTACACAAACACTGATACATACATACAAATGGAAATTTGGCTTTGAAACTCTCTGTGTTCCCTAAAATATCTCCAGCTGCCGCTAAATATATCTATTTCTGCCCAACGGGAAATTATTATCCAGGTAATTACTTAATTTTTAGCTATATTTTCTGACAAAAGAAATTGTAATCTACTTTTTGAATCAGTTGTATTTTGCAGGTAGTCCTGGAAAGGGAAAGCACATGATTTTACAACTCCAGTAAAATCGTGGACCAAGAAATATCCATCTTGATTCATAAATTCATAATGAAATTCACTGCTTTCCACTTATTCTGCAGTAGCTGTGTGCTGGCTTGCATTTCTTTACTTTCCAGGACAACTGTAGTGTACTCCACCCACCACCTCTCCTTTGCACATTCGCACAGGGGAGAAGAAACAGGAGCCCTTTGGGCCTGTAGAATTGAAGCCAAACAATTCACATTTCCTCATCAACTGGAAATCGAGATGTCTTCATCTTCACAGCCATGAGATCATCCAGAGACACCCCTTTACGGAGCTGCCAGCCCCAAGAGCAGTAGGGCCTCTGGCCTGGGGAAGGAAAGCACAGGAAGTTCCTGCAGGGCATAATAGCTTCTGCAAAAGTCTGCTCACTACAAGACGTTTTCATTGAATTATCCTCTGCTGAATGAATCATTTTTATCACAACTTGCACCACAGCTGTTAAGTGGAGTGCCTAGGTCATTGTGCTATGAAGAACCACACAATTAAGAACAGAAAGTTTAGGTATTTTAAACTTTTAATCCTAGGCTTTTGAAGCTACATTTCAATTTATCTCTTTTGTGTTATCCCTACAGGCCAGAAGTTATATAACAATGCACTTCCACACTTCTAAACATTTTCATGCTGGCAATGATATTTACTTTGACCTGTAGAAATGTACCAACTCCCTTAATTCCATTTTAACCATTGAACTGTCTAGGAATTTCTTCCTCTTTCAATTAAAATTTTGTAATAACAATAAAATAATTAAGAAATCTAAGGACAATGTTGCCACATTATTTTAATTTTATTTTTGAATCGCACAATTCATAATCAATTAGGAGTAGTTAAATACAACCAGAGCAGGATAGCAAGCAATACTAGGGTTCACCAAGCAGCTCGGTCATGCATCACTTTTATCTTTTGCAACAAGAATCGCCCTGTATACACTCCCTTTCCTTGCCTTCCTGTTACACACTTACTATTGCCCACAGGTATATTTGTTTAAACATGCATGTAAATTGTACCTGCAAAACTGGAAAATAAATATCTGAGGGGAATAATCACTTTTGCTGTGGTTTTCAAAACAACTGCTTCACAGCAAAAGCTCACACTCCTTGAGGTGAAGACCTGTCTAGTGTGAAGATGCTGGGTGGCAGCAGTGACCATCTTTGACGAGGGAAGGTTCTGGCTTCATTTGCACCAAGTGCAATGGGAGGTAGAAGCTATTGTTATACTTGGACAGAGTCTTCACATAATTTTGTTGGACTTTCACCAGAGGTGATGCTTCTCCTAAAGAAAATTCATTAGTGTCCTTCAGTTCCTTAAAGCAGCCTTCCCATAAGGGCAAGGTGAATCATGGTGGTATAGTGACAGATTCCTTTCTTAAGATTTCCTTTTGATTCCTTCTTCATGCTTTTTATGAGTACACCCAGTTCACTTTATCTCTAGCTGTGGTCTGAATTTTATTAGATAGGATTTTTATTTTTTTAATGTAGAGAATTTGCTTTAAGAATGTGTCGTGTCTCAGAACATTGAGAACAGGGTATTAACACAAACCTAAAAACACCTGGCAGTACATTTCTCCCCTTTCACTTTAAATGGTTAACTCAGACAGTAATTTTGAAAGGACCTGAATGATGCAGCTCCTGAGAAAGTCAAGCCTATGTGAAAGCAGCTCCTGAGCCTTTTGGAAGACACATTTTGTTCTTTGCTAAACAAACATAACTTTTAGTAAGTTTTAGTAATACTACTTTTATTCCCTATTCTAAATTGGAAATGTTTATTAACAAATCCAATGTTTCTCTGACATCTCAACATCTGCTATGCTATTAGGTCACCTAGTCCTGCACCAACTTGTTTAAAACAACACACTCTTGGTTTATACAGTTGTCCTTTGTTGTTACTCTGCCTTTAGTAACAGTGCATATACGGAGTGTCTTCTGACTACATCTGATCTCTCAAAGCCATTCTAGCCATATTAACAATTTGCTTTGGTCGATAGTTCTGGTTGTTATTTGAAATCAAGCTTAGGTGGGAATATACGTCCTATCTTCTGGATGCTTTCAGAGTCAGAGAGTTTTCCTTGGAAATATAAGTCTTTGTCAAAGCTGGGTCGTTTTTCCAAATAACCTTTCCCAACATATATGTTATAAAAAATAGTATCTGATATCTCTTTCTCAGACTGAAATTCTATTCATTTTTACAAATAACAAATGTTATCATTATTCTTTCTCTCACAAGCGCCCCAATTCCCCTGTCATGTGTGCAAACTTTTGGACAAACATTCTGATACTTGTTTCTGTTGCACTTAGTCCATTGCCAGCAGAAGTTTTGGGGTGAGGGAAAGTTGTCAAGCTCTTTCAGGAAATCTGTGCATTTCTGGTACTGCTTTTGTAGAAGCTTATGAATAAAAATTAGGAAAAGCACTTGACAATTCCATGCAATTTGTATTTCAGCCTGGACACACAACGGACATTTTTCTGTCCAAATCTGTATGGCAGAACTCCAGTTAGAATCTATCCTATAGAGTAAGTAGCCTAAACTTCCTCCACACGAGCTAGATGTAGAGATAATATTCTGCATTTGCAATTTCTCATATTAAAAAAGCTACATAAATATTAAAAAATGTTGTGATGAACATTAGTAAAGAAGTAATATCAAGGGCAGAAACATCAGCTACTTGACTGTCTCCGTTACGAGGAATAATGAGTGACTGCAAACAACAGAAGGCAAAGAGTATAATCTTAAATGAAGAATAATTTTCTCAGTATCAAATTGAGAGTGCAGGATTCTCCTGGGGACCTTGTTGGCTACTGCTACTGCATTTTAGTATTTCTTCAGCTTTTTTCAGGGGTTTTTTAGAAAAGAAAACACCAGGGAAGAAAAGAATATCAAATAGCAAGGCTGGCAAGAATGAGGTTTTTAATACAGATTTGACTGAATAACCCTCAGCTGCCATTCTACTCTTGCTTTGGCTTTATTTTCAGGATTTGTTTTGCCTACGTAAAATTTGAAAAAGTAAATAAATCTTCAAGAATGCATTCTCTTTATATGCTCATTTACACCCATTTCTCAGAGTTGATGCAGAATTTTATAGTCTGATCCAACTTTTTCTTTCAACTTTCTTTTCTTCCACACTTCCTGAATGACAGCAGTATTTGTCTCTGGAGATTTTTGAATGTCCGATTAAATAAAAATATATCAGAACAGTGTTCATTGAAAATATGGGTATCTGGTTACACAAACATATGCTCTAAGCACAAGTAGTTGGACTGGTGCTGACTGCTTATTAGCAGGTTTCCCTCAACCCTTTTTGACAGTGGAAGTGGATATTGCCAGGACACAGCCCATCCTAGATCTTAGAATGCAAAGTTTCTGGACACAGGGTTACCTTTTTTCCCCTATGGATGGTAAACACTCTTCACAACAGTCTGCTGTGCAGGCACTGTGAAGCAAGGTTACAGCTTAAGGCAGGAAAGGCTGCAGAATCATGTGTTCCTGCTCTGCACAAACGGATTCATCCTGGATCCCCTGCCAGAAGTCTGCCATGAATTTCACTTGGCAGAGCCTTCTGGCAACCCATCCTGGTCTTCTGTATCTTTGCAAAGTAAACCATCAAGACCAGACATGACAACAGTGGTATGGAAGGTTGTTTTTCTAAAATTGTTCTGTCTTCATTTTAGAAATCAATTTTAAAAGCCTGAAGGTTTTTCAATTGGAAACTTTGTTTTTCACCTCACTGTTTAACTAGTTCAGTGTTTAACTAATTTCCACAAATAATATATTATTCTACCGTAACCATGCTCCCACATTTTTAATAACAAAGGCAAACAACTGTTGTCTGTGTTGCTCCCTTCTCCTCCTTTTCTCCCAGTAATATAACTGGAGAGGAAATACAGAGAAAGCAAATATAAAACACAGCATAAACAAAGGATAAAGATGTCATTACAGAAGAAAATGTTGATTTATGAATTACTGTGACAGTAACTGTAAACATACAGCCTGGATAGAACTTCATCCTGTTTTGGAAGGTTTAATTCAAGTCCTTACTAGTACAGAATACTGTTAAACTTACTAATGCCTGTGTAATACCTGTGGAAGCATTATCCCTCTCACAAAGGATGAATGCCTTGTTTACATATTTTAGGTCATTTTCCCATGGAAAGGCAATGCAAATACATATTCTGATCGTTTTAAAGAAGAGCACTAACAGTAGGAGAGGAGATCAAATGATTTGGATTAGGGATTGCAAAACGGAATCTGTGAAAAAGCCCTTTTGTGTCTCTAATCCTCAGAGTTTATCCATGCAGCATAATTTGACATGCACATGAAGTATGGCAGATTGGCATTCAGAGCATCAGACATTTAATGCAACACCTTTTTTTTACTGCAAATTAAAAGACAAAACCAAAATAGTCATTTATCATATGGGAGTGCCACCCTACATGATTTTATGACAGTCAGGTTCTAGTATAATTATATCATACATGTCAGCATTTGGTACTTGAAATGTAAAATGATGAAATAACTGAAAATTTTAAAAGTTTAGTCTATAAAACACATAACCTGTAAAGAAAATAAAATTAAAAACAAAATAAAACAACTTTCTTTGCTTGCTCCAATTAATAAGCACTGAAAAGACTTGGGGACCAAATTGGGATGGCTAAATCCCAGTGTTTAAATGTCAAGTTCCAAAATAAGTTAGAAAATATAACTGTTTAAAACATGAGTCATAAGATGTGCAACAGCATGCTTCCCTTTGCTCTAGATCCATTAAAGTTACATGGATCCTGCATCAATAAGATACTACATAAGAGATGTAACTTCATTTAGGTTATTTATAGTTCTATACAGATTAAAAAGAAAATGGTTTTATTTGGCTTGAATAACAACATAATGCTATAGTACAAGACCTTAGATGGTAACCTCTGTACTCACAAAAGAAGTCACATGAGAGTCCTACTTACATGGTCTATGCCACCTGAAGCTAACGGGATGCAGTAGAGAATTTGGTTTGCATGGAACTAAATGCAGAAGCAAGCTCTTCATATTGAATAGTTTTGTTTTTTGTACAACAACAGAAGATATTCCAGGCTTCTTTACATATTCACTGCAAAATGTGCTAAGCTAGACCATGCCACGGCTGCAAAAGTGAGTACAGCTGTAGAAATTCCCCCTCCCAGGATGGTTATTGTTACTGATGATTCTTGTTCTTCTTGCAGGAATCATAATGCAGATGTAGGCTCAGCTTCACGACACCAGCCCTGCCTTCTCATGTCATTCATGGCTTTCTCTGCGACAGAGGAAGAACAAGGTGCCTATGAGTCCTGTTCTTCATGGTAATTTCATTAGAGGCAAAATCCATCCAAGCGTTTCCCATTCTTTTAAGCATTTACTCTTTCATACAGAGAGTGACATAAGCAAAACTGAAGAGGACTGCAAAATGAATGAGTAAAGTGAAGAAGAACGACCAGCTGGAAGTAAGCAAAAATGAAATTTATTTTTTTTTTTAACTGGCACTACCAATCGGAAAATATTTTCATTAAACTGGAGCCTGAGCATGAGATCCACAAAGGTTAGCACACTGTACATGGACTGTCCTTGTAGGAGATGGGGGATTTGAAGAACCTTGCTTTTCTCCAGGTTTTGAATGCAAAGCTCTGTACAGGAAGGAGACACGTTCTCTCCTGCTGAGGATTTGAAGGCATGGACCTCCTCACTGAGTTAATCACTTCCTCTTTTTTGCCCAAAGTTCAAAAGAAAGAAATATGATAGTCTTTATACCAACAGTTCAACAACTCAAACGTTCACTCACAAGTAGAGAAATCCAAATCTTTTCCTGCATTTGCTAAGACAGCAGCAAACTCAGCCAAAATCTCCTACTTGTCAGAATAGGGCATTAATCTCTGGTGTACAGGGGTGTCCTGTTCTGGACCACCCTCAGTTGCTCTTGTTAAAGCTCATCTATTTACTGAAAATTTCCACTGGGACAAGCAATGGATCATGAGTCATAAATACAACTGGCTAGCTACCAGGCTGCAAAACTCTTGGCCTTCCATATTTTTGGCTCAATAGCTTTGACACATGATACTGCTGTAAAACATAAAAACTGAAGGACACAGCTTCCCACGGTTCCATAGTACAGGATCCCATTACTTTCTACAATGCTTACCATTATTAATACAATCTTAGAAAAAAAAGAACCAACCAAAGTACTATTTTTCCCTTACAGTTTCCACCTGACATAAGAAAAACGATGCATCAGTCTTACAGAGATTAGTCCTAAGAGGAGCTTTATTTGTATCTGTAGTTCAGCGTTTGACTCAGAGTGCACCATTTGAAAGCCTTGTATGCTGGAGATCAGACATTTCCTAGAAGATCCAGAGAACTGTCCTGTGGCTTCTCACATGTCTTCTGTTCTCAAGGTCTACCACGCAGGTGTTTGTGACTGTGGGGAGCTGAGCACAAAGATCCAGATGGCACCTTTCAGTGCTACACTCCTGAAGGCTTCACATTTTTAAAAACCACTTTACTGGAATATTTTCAATCTGTTGGAAAGCGAGAATCACCTTTGCTCAGAAAAGCAGAAAAAAGTGTGTCTGGCAGCACTGATCGATTTTATGTTGCTTGATCAAAATTGTATCTTGCTGTTTGCATTTCTGGCTTTGCAAAGAGTTTGTATTAATTGCCTGAATTTCAGTGTCATTTACATTGTAAACAACAAATGAGATGCAGTTGTAAGATTATCCCTCAGAATATAATAATGCTCCCAAACAAGGAAACCAAAAAGGCACAGGTTTTCACTGACAGTACTCTGTTGGGTTTAATGATCTTTATAACCTTTCAGCATTAAATAAAACATTGCCATAAGACCCATGGATGGATGAAAAATTAATCCCCAGTTACGACAACTACTGTGGTTAAATAACTTTTAGAGCGGTTTTAGTGACAATTAACAATCTGCCAGGTTTTGATCAACTTCAGCTTTTGAATAGATTTAAGCTCCTTGGTCTATACATCTTTTGGATCTTGCAGCAATTAAAATTCAAGGTGAGAGAGACATGAATAACGGAAGCAAGCTGAACAAATGTCTGCAGCCTTCTGATCAGTTAATGTTGAAATGTTACTTCCTGATGACTATCCCCACCTGATTACCAACTAAGTGGTGAACTAAAGCCACTTTTACCTGCTTTCACCTAATAAAATGTAACTACAACTAGAAGTTCCACAGGCTTAGACACAGGAAGGGATAAAACCCAAAGGCACTGCATCCACAGATAACCAGTTTCTAACATTCTAAGTATTGACAACTCTTTATTGGCTGCCCTGAATTTAAAACATGATGTGAGAGCACCCATGACTTATTTTTAAATTTTGTTCTAACTCTTCCTCTCAAAACCTCCTCTCAAACTTTTACTGTGAAGTTCTGAAGGAAAGATCCACATCCTAAAATTTATTTTTCATCCACTTGAGAAGAGTTTTTCAGCTTTTCTATCCATTTTCTTAAGAGGTACACCGTAGGATAATTTTAATCATGAATACTTCCTTCTGATCACTAGGAGAAGAGCTTCACAGGGAAAAAAATGAGGAATACAGATTATTGGGGTTAGAAGCAAACCCTAAAAGCTCTACAAACTTCACCTTACATTTTGTGGAGCTTTTTTTTTTATTATTTTTTTCTTTCCTAAATCTGTCTATAAAGAAGGGAAAAGGGAACAGCAAAGTTGTCAAAGGAAAGAAGAATCTCAACCAAGTCGAGTTTCTTGATATAACAAATTTTCACAGACAGCAGAAAATATTTAGGCAGATCAAAAAAAGTGCCACTTTCACAGTAGCTTAGTCTCAAAATTCTAGGGTCTTACATCACATGTTTTCTAGTCCTATATATTCACTGCCTGATACTTCTGTCCTTAATTATTATTGAGCACTGATGGAAGATTTTTATATAATTTTTAATTTTAGAAGTGGGTTAGGTTTCACTTGGCTCAAGGGAGACAAGCGTTTCTGCCAGATTGCATCTCACACTGCTGGTATTTGCCTACCTGGAAAGATAGTTAGAAGTAATGCATAAAGCAGATGCAGCACCAGAACCCAGAGAAATGCATACTGGGACTTTTTTTTTTATATATTAAAAAAAAGCACAAATATGCAGATAGAAGCCTCTGGCATCAATAGCTTTTTAATTGCTGTCAAGGAACAAGAAAATATCAAGTAAGCTGGAGAATGAATCAAAGGAAATAATGTACAGTATTGCATATATATATAATTCTGACTTCTGAAGGCAAAACGTGAATGTGTGTACAGGAGAAAAAGAGCACACTGTTTAGAAATGTGCAGAATAACAGGCAAGTATGAATTTCTGAAAAACAAAGCACT
Source organism: Pluvialis apricaria (assembly GCA_017639485.1). Taxonomy (NCBI): domain Eukaryota; kingdom Metazoa; phylum Chordata; class Aves; order Charadriiformes; family Charadriidae; genus Pluvialis; species Pluvialis apricaria. The sequence goes on along the minus strand of CM030008.1, from coordinate 137,666,102 downwards.
GTGTTGCCAGAGGTCTTTTTGCATTTATTTGAAACCACGAGACAAAAGAGAGAACAAATAGAACACATTTCTAAGAAACACTCTGCCATGCAAAAAGATGGGTCTACCCAGGTGACAAGTAAGGTAGGAGAAGAGAGCTACAAATATGAATTAGGAAACAGGTTCAACAAGGAGAACAGAAGGCTGGATTAGGGGGTAGTACTTCAGGGTTCTAGAAATTATTACCTTGTTATCAGGTACATAAGTGATATTTAAGAGGCTATACTTTCTAGATAAGTAAAATGTGCTGACGGTAACTCACTGTAGCCAAGTATGAAGTAACACATTTATGAATCAAACATGATAAAAACTGCAGAAACTTACAGTTAAAATATGGCCTTACACCAGTTCACATAAAAGATTGCGCTAGTCTGAATTGTATTTCCCTGTAAAACTACTTAGGAAGCTTTTTGTCTTATTGAAGGATATTGCTTCTGAAAACGTTAGAAAGCTTTCATCAAAAGAAAAATGCACAAAGTAAATTCCTACAGGTACATGGTTGTCACATATTGAAATAGACCATCTTTATGCCAACACAGCAGAAAAACTGAATCAATAGCAATGAAAGCAATAGAATAAAATTAACATATTATAATTTCCACTGCCACTACCATTCACGTGTCAAGTTTGAATAGTATCATAAATCATCTTCAGGCTAGAAAGCAAGATCTGACAAAAAGGGAATTTTTGATAGATGTAACTCCAGATAAAACAGCGACCAGGATTTGAGGGCAGTATAGAACAATTTCTGAAAGTTTTATTCTTGATCTTTTCTACTTCTTTATAACAACGGTTTGTAACTACAGTGCAGAGATCCATGCCTTAAGAATTTCTTTCCTTGTATTTGTAATCAAGGTATCCTTATGATCATTTAAACTTTTGTAGTCAAGACTAAAACCTTTAAAACCACAAGGCACTGTAACCTCTTGTCCTTAAGTGCTAGTTTCAGTTTATCAGAAAGTTAACAATGACAAACTGATGTGGAGTAGGTATGCAGAAAGGTCACGACATTTCATCAGGAGGAAGATGTTGTTCTAAGGCAATGGGGCCTGTAAATAGATGCCATTGTGGAAATGTCTGCTACTCTAGTAGCTGCCAGTTTGGGAAATGTTCTTAAATGCTGTTTATCCCTATTCTAGTAAACCTGTTTCTACAAAAACAAGATTCTAGCCCAGAAATCTTGTGTTGCCGTCAAAACTTTATTTATTTTTGTTCGGTTCCATGTTATTTTTGGAATGTGAGTTTACATTACTACAATTCACATATATTTCAGTCCAGGTAGAGCCTGATAACAAATAGATAAACCACTTAGGAGGCTGAAAAGCCTCATACCTTGCAATATAAGGAGTATGGCTAGCTACAGCATATTTTAAGGTATTTTATTCTGATCCTTACAAGCTTTCAATTCTTCCTTTCACACTTTTCAGAAATATGGGAATATGTAGAGAGGTAAGAAGGGAAAATTTAATAGTGATTAAGTGGGCTGCAGGCAGGTTAACCAATGGCATGAAATTTTGCAAGGCAATGAAGACCTTTTGTCATGAACACTGAGGAGTGTTGCACTCTGGGATACTCATGTTTCTTCCCATACAGGGGGGAAAAAAAAGAAAAAAAAAAAGACTTCTCAGGTTAAAAAACTATTCTTCATCCCCGCTGATGAACAGGATTCCATAATACTGCCTCTCTGCTTTTAGTTTCTCTGCTTCCATGGATCAGTAAATGTAGCTATTTGGGGAAACCTGCGGTTAGCTCTTCAAAGTAGAAGTTGTGTTTTATTAGGGCTCAGTCACCTTTAAGAGAGGAAAAAAGTGAACGTGTTTACAAAAGACACATTTGCCCCATTTATCATGCTCTTAGGGCATCAGGAGTTCTCTGTTGTATCTAGTACTGGCCATGAGGAAGGAGAAGAAGGTAGCGTGTGGTTCTAAACTAAACTGGGCCTTGGGATCCACTGCCTTGCACCACAATAGTGGTCTTCTCTGGGCAGAGTAGTGGCTCTGGGCTTCAGGTGAGTTCCTGGGGGTTCCATGGCACAAACCTTCTTGTCCTGTTGGAAGGTTACCACTGAGTGGGCACGGAGTAGTGCCCTGGTCCTGCCCCCACCAAAGGTGCCAGCTCACACCACTGTCCTCTGCAATGCCCACAGGAATTCCGTGGAGGTTGGAGACCCTTTTCCCCTGGAGAAGTCATCTCTGGCTCCATAAGCAGCAGCCATTCCTATGGATTTCCTACAGGCATTCAGAAAACAAACTATTGCCCCTCCACACACACAAATGGCAGTGTGGTGGTATTCAAAATAAATCATAAATTACCTCTGGTGTTATGAATCAGCATGTGATATGAAGGAGTTCATGTGGGTAAAAGAATATGTACAGATCTGTCACAAAACTTCAGGTAGGAGAATATAGTGGTTATAAATTATATTTGTTTTAGAGGAAAATATGTCATGCCACATCCAACAGCTCAAGAGAGGAGATGCTACTGCAGCTCCATGTCCCTAGGTCCAACCATTAGCGAGGCTGAAGACGTATTCCCAGCAGCTGCGTGCACACAGGGCACACATATACACCCCATATACACACAGTTGGCCCCACAGATCACAGACAGACACTCAGAGCACCCACACAAACATAACACGTACACCCCCTTGGCTCCCAGGGCCGCTTCCCCTACTCACCGGCTCCATTTTCGCTGATCATCAATCATGCACCTGTACACCTGCACGCATTCCAGTCACTGCCCCATGAACACACGGGCCCTCCGACTCATGGTCTGGTTCCTGTTGCTGCACTCAGACCCTCATACACACACACGCACACAGAATAGAAATGCCCAGGAGAGAGTCAGAATGGAATTTAATAAGAAGATAGAACAGACTACACTGATCAGGTGTGGGGCACAGGCAGACAAACAACAATATTAACTGTATAATTATTAAGTGTAATAGCAAGAATTCCACCTACACACTTCGCAGTTATTAGCAGTTCCAGTGACGGGCACAGTAACTCAAAAATTTAATGTATTTTTCCTTAAATAATTGGCCTTGCATGACTGAGTTACTGAGTGAGGCCAATGCTATGGATTAACATATCTGCCTACAGGCCAAGAATGGTAATCTTTGCATATAAAGCATCACTTCCAAATAAAATGCCTACTGTTACCAGCTGAACTGGAGCACAGCTCTAATAGCGCAGAGTTGCTTTCCTGAAGGGAGAAAAACTAGTTCTGTAGAGGCAGGTGGAAATTTTGGAGAAAAGAATCAGGTTCTGCCAGCTTCCTATTGACAGCACTGTGCTCAGTAATTACTTTCATTGATCAATGGGACTATTCATGCAGTAATGTTCTTTGTGTAACAGAACAAAACTGGTTCCATGTAAATTCAAACTCAACATGGTTAAGGTGTACAATCTGGCTCATTTGTTTTGTAGCTACAACCCACTGGCTTTCTAAATTACTATGGAAGTATCAACAGCTGTTCTCTCCACCCAGCTATGCCACGTCGAGCTGGAATGCAGACTAATCCATCAGTAATGAGAACCAACCCCTTCACAGAATAGGAATAAGCAAAGAAAATCTTATTGGAAAAAATGGACATGTAAAAAGATACTTATAGATGAACATATCCTAACTGTGTCTTGGAGAAAATAATACATAGATGATTCACAGGAACAATCACCCTTGTGAAGAGGGAAAAAAAAAGAAGGTTCTGTTCTTGTGCTTGGTGTTTGAAAACCTTTGCCAAATTTGTGAAGACAGATCCATCCATTCCCCTGGAGTAGAAAGGTGTTAGCATTCACACACAAAAAAAGACAGCTGCTAATATCTGAAACTTGTTATTTCCTTCTGATCCTTAGTAGTCAAGGGACTTACAGACAATCCAAGACAGAAGGACATTACAAGTGTAATGAAGAATCCTGCACAACATTTCACAGCAAAGACAGAGCTCTCACAAAAATATCTTTACAGTATTTAAAGGTGTGACACAGCAGTGAAATACCTCAACGGGATTACGAGGCGTTCCTCTAAGACGGTGACATGGCCGACAGCCCAGCTGAAGTGCCTCTACACCAATGCATGCAGAATGGGCAACAAACAGGAGGAAATTGAAGCCACCATCCTGCTAGAAAGCTACAACCTGGTTGCCATTACTGAAACTGGGTGGGACTAATCCCATGACTGGAGTGCAGTTATTGATGGCTACAGGCTGTTCAGAAGGGACAGGTGAGGAAGGAGGGGTGGAGGCGTTGCCTTCTACATCAAGAAATAGATAGAGTGTAAAGATCTGTCTCTGAAGGATGGCCACAAGTTGGTTGAAAGCTTATGAGTAAGAATCAGAGACTGGGGCAACAAAGGAACCTTTGTGGTTGGTGTCTTCTACATGCTGACCTCGGAAAGCCTATTGACGAAGCCTTCTTACTCCAACTATAGAAGGCATTGTGCTTGCAGGCTCTCGCCCTGCTGGGGGACTTCAACGTCCCCAGCGTCTGCTGGAAAAGCAGCATGGCAAGCTGTAGGCAATCAGGAGACTCCTGGAGTGTATTGATGATATCTTCTTAAGCCAGGTAGTAGACAGCACCACCAGAGAGGATGCAATACTGGATCTGATGGTGACCAACGCTAGTGAGCTAACCAGTGACATCAAGATTGGAGGCAGCCTGGACTGCAGTGATCACACATTGGTGGAGATTGTAGTCCTGAGGGATATGGTCAGGGGAAATGTAAAGTCAGGACCCTGAATTTTAGGAAAGCAGCATTCCAGCTCTTTGAGGAGTTAGTCAATAGGACTCCTTGGGAAACTGCCCTCAGGGACAAGGGAGCAGAACAGAACTGGCAGACTTTTAAGGACACTTTCCATAGAGCACAATCGTTCTCGATCCCCAGGTGTAAGAAATCAGGAAAGGAAGGCAAGAAACTGGCATGGCTGAGTCAAGACCTGCTGATCAAACTAAAGGACAAGAAGGAAACACACAGGCAGTGGAAGCAGGGACAGGTACTTTGGGAAGAGCACAGGGAGGCTGCCCGGTTGTGTAGGGATGAGGTCAGGAATGTCAAGGTGCAGCTGGAGCTGAACTTGGCAAAGGACACAAAGAATAATAAAAAGGGCTTCTACAGGTATGTCAGCCTGAAAATGATCAGGGATGGAACACCTCTCTTACGAGGACATGCTGAGACAGTTGAGGTCATTCAGTCTGGAGAAGAGAAAGCTCTGGGGAGACCTTGTTGCCGCCTTCCAGTACTTAAAGCGGGCTTATAAGAAAGGTAGGGACAGACATTTTAGCAGGGCCTGTAGCAATAGGACAAGGGATGATGGTTTTAAACTAAAAAAGGGTGAATTCAGACTAGATATAAGGAAGAATATATTCCAATGAGTGTGCTGAAACACTGGCCCAGGTTGCCCAGAGAGGTGGTAGATGCCCCATCCCTGGAAATGAAATTCAAGGTCAGGTTGGAGAGGGCTCTGATCAACTTGATCTAGTTGAAGATGTCCCTGCTTGTTACAGGGCGGGTGGACTAGATGACCTTTAAATGTCCCTTCCAAGCAAACTGTTATATGTTTCTATGATTTCAGCTGTGTGATCAGATTTCTAAACATTGCTTAAAGGTGCAGATAAATGCCTTACTATTTAGAAAAGTGCCTAGGTTAAGTCGCGTGTCTGATTTGCTTTGACTGTCTATGGAAAATATAGAAACATAGAATCATTTAGGTTAGAAAACACCTTTAAGATCATCAAGTCCAGCCATTAACCTAGCACTGCCAAGTCCACCACAACTACATGTTCCAGGGATGGTGACTCCACCACTTCCCTGGGCAGCCTGTTCCAATGCTTGACAACCCTTTCGGTGAAGAAATTTTTCCTAATGTCCAATCTAAACCTCCCCTGGTGCAACTTGAGGCCATTTCCTCTTGTTCTATTGCCTGTTCCTTGGGAGAAGAGACCGATCCCCACCTCACTACAACTTCCTTTCAGGTAGTTGTAGAGGGCCATAAGGTCTCCCCTGAGCCTCCTTTTCTTCAGGATAAACAACCCCAGTTCCCTCCGCTGCTCCTTATAAGGCTTGTGCTACAGACCCCTCAACAGCTTTGTTGCCTTCTCTGGACACGCTCCAGCACCTCCATGTCTTTCTTGTAGTGAGGGGCCCAAAACTGAACACAGTACTTGAGGCGTGGCCTCACCAGTGCCGAGTACAGGGGGACAATCACTTCCCCAGTCCTGCTGGCCACACTGTTTCTGATACGAGCCAGGATGCTGTTGGCCTTCTTAGTCACTTGGGCACATTGCTGGTTCATCTTCAGCCAGCTGGCAACCAACACTGCCAGGTCCTTTTCTGCCAGGCAACTTTGCAGCCACTCTTCCCCAAGCCTGTAGAATTGCATGGCATTGTTGTGACACAAGTGCAGGACCCAGAACTTAGCCTTGTTGAATCTCATTCCATTGGAAATCAATGGTAAATGCCTGCTTTGCTCCAACACCTTCAGATACTCCATGAGCTGTCTTTAGGCTTTGGGTACCTTTGTAAGATATTTCTTTGTAAATATGACCTGTTGGAGTTTTTACTTTTGCCCTTATTAAGTTACAAATTCAAATCTTCATGAAGAAGTTTGAATGGAGCTCTTCAAGACCTTGGTACGTAATGCACATTCACTCTGTGTATTCACTTCCTGATAGTATTTTCATTTGAATTTCTGTCTGTTTTCCTTTGAAGCATTTACATGTTGTCAGTGACCAGCGTTCATATTCTGGTAGTGGTTAAGTGCAATAAACAAAATCAGGAGATGTAGGTACTGTATACACCATATCGAGAAGTAGCCTATTTCCCTTGAGATACCACCCTGAGATAAAAAGCATATATATGGAAATTAGAGGCAAATAATTTGTTGAGAGTTATATAGGACATCACTGGCAAAACACAACTGCTAGCTTTTGGGTGTCCAGAAGCTGCCCTGGTCTGTTCACCAAATTACTTAGCCTTCTCTTTATGCTGTGTTGAAAAGGATTATTTATAATACACTCAATCAGATCTAAAATTTAGTCATTAAGTTCAGAAATGTTGCATTAGTCTATCCCCAGCATGATTTGCTGGCAGTAAATGAGGGGAGACACAAGATACACAAGAGGATACCTGAGTGGACCTCAGGGAAAAGGAGTGGTAGCAACAGTCATTTTAAGAACAAGCTACAGCCAAGGTTGATCTGATTCCTCCTGAGACAACTCCAGAACTGGAGGTAGTGCAGAGGCTCCCAAACTCACCACGTGGACATGCCCATAGACACATGTCGTGAATGGCAGGACTAGTCAGCTCACAGATACTGCAATAACAACACAGCTACGTTGGCTTGGATCTGAGCTGTTAAGTCCACGCAGTGCTATGTTGTCTGGACTTCACTGTGTGGGTCAGCTCCATATCCAAGCTATTTACAGTAAGATAACTTTGACTGAGGTGTAGCTATTGTGATTTCTTTGAATTTTAGGATAGTGATAGTTTTGCATTTACAAATAAATAAATTATATTTAAAGAGAACCAATTGTCGGAGAAAGATTGCTTAGATTTTGAATTAGTGCACTGTTATGAGTTACCATAGACTGACTGTAGCAACTGTATTTTTCAGTGTTGCATTTAATCAAAAAAATCTTATATTCTTAGTTGGGTTATATTTGTTAGATTCCGAATAAAAAAAAATGCTTTCCAATGAAATTGAGTCAAATTGTAACCAATTTCTGGCTTAAAATGCATTATTGCAATAAAACCTGTATAAATTTGCCATAGCTTCCAAAATCTTACTATTTGTTGCTCACAATTTATGTCTGTGGGTTCTAATGAAAAAGTATGCAAACTAGCTACTCATTAACTTATCAGCAATCTTCTATAATACATATTGAGTCCAGGAACCGAAAAAGCATCACATGATTTATGGTTGTATTACTTACAAAAAGTTTTAAGTGTATACAAAATTCATCTTGATAATTGTACTTAACATTTATCTATAAACTACCAGTTGCTAACAGGTTTATGTGAACCTACATTATCCTGCAGTAAACGCCAGGAGCACAGCTAATGCACTTTTGTACCCTTTAAGCTTCAAGTTGTATTTCCAACCTGTTTGCAGGCCATGAAATAGCAGCTGAAGACAACGGACCACATATTGCCTGCCTGAATTAGGAGGATATCCCTGCACCAGGTAAGGCAGGTGGGTATAGATAGCTGCGTAGCATGACTACTCCATATGGGCCAGAACCAATGGTAGGAGGTAAGCTAAAGATCTCTAGCCAGCACATCTAGGCTGTGACTTAAGCAATTGTCCACCTGTTCTTGAAGCCAAACATGTCTCTCGTTCTCCATGGCAGAATCTTTAGCTGATAATTGGAGATAACGAAGAATATGTGGATCCTTGCTACTCCATACATATGGCTGAGGGGGATGAGAATGGCAGTATGCATCTCATCTGCCCTTGTAATGTTAACGATGATGGACAGACATTTGGCCATGTAAGCTTTTCCAGAATTGCCTAATCCTACAAGACAGCAGAGTAGTGGGATTTATGGCCAGTGCTTACTAAAGCTCTCTTTGAATAATACAGGGTCGTAAGTGCTCAGCTACTGGCACCACAAAATTGGCAGTGTGAGTCTGAAGAGTTACATCAGCAAACAAACAGGCACCAGCCCAATCCATTATCCAGTGCAAAAAGATGGACATGCAGATGGGGTCCAAATGACCACTGCTGACTCTTCATCTTTGCTACCAAAAGGAGGAGTTTCTCATATTCAGTGGTTAGGAGGATAAAGAGCAGCGGGTTACTAACTGTTCTTTGCTGCACCCAGCTGACACAGGGCAAGATGAAATGAATCCCTCCAGCTAAGCAAATCCATAAGAAAACTATTTCTGACTGCAAGCCATCTGTGGCTGTAACTGTTCTGAGAATAGCAGCTTTTACAAAATATGTTTGAAATTACTGTGTAGGCTAGCAAGGCTATTTGGCCTTGAGTTTCAACAGAGGATTTTTAGCTGAATCACTGAACTGGTCTGCCAGTTCACTGACTCCATCCAGCATTTCAGTCCTCAACACATTCATAGGTAATGAGCACTGAATGCTCAGAGCAAGATCAGCGAAAACAACAGTAGGATGAAAACTGGAAAATGCCAAACCTAATTAGAGAAGTAGGGATTTATTACAAACTATACTCAATTCCTAGGAAAGGTAAGAGCTTCAAAAGTCCTAAGACACGCACTGTCATCATCTGAGCGTTCCTGATGCTCCCAGAACTGCCTTTCTGTGGTCGGCAGTGCCAAACTGAGGGAGGTACTCTGCTCTTGCTGACTCACAGCTCACTGCCTGCTCTGAATCTCACCTGGGAGTAGAATGAGTTAAAACTTCCTTTTTCCACACAAGGGAAAGTCCAACATTACAAAACACAGCCTTGTGATGGTGCAGAAGGAAATAAATTGTCTTCAGCTTTGCCTCTGAAACGAACATCCAAAAAATGCTGGGGAAAAAGAGATTCATTATAAAGCTCTGAACATTCATTTTGCCTTTTTGTACTATTTTTCCATTATTTGACAGCATGCCTTTCTTATGCATATTAAGGACCTAATGCTATTGCAGGCTTTTTAAGACAGCTAAAGTGGTTAAAACATTCTATGCTTTTGTTGTTCAAAAAAAATTAGAATCTTTAAAACAGCTGCTACCTAACAGTGATTGAAACATCTTCTTTTATAGATCAAAGTGTCTTTGTGTCAATATTGAAATAATTTTCACAAGCAGGAAACACTTTAGTGGTAAAAAAACAATTGCCAAAACCCTTTTTAAGGGATAGATATTGCAACATAAACCAAAATGATGCATAAATTCTTTGAAGTTCAGAGCCCAAATTCTTAGGTAATGAATAGCTCAACCAAGAGTAGTTTTTCGTAGCAGTCCAAGTGTTTCTTTTCATCTTCTGTTTACAAAAGAAAAACAAAGAAAAATATTTGGCTGTCAAAACTTTTCCTTCTATATGGCTAGATGCCAGATTAGCAGTTCTATGATTTATAATTGTCATGAGATAGATTAGTAATGTGGAATTAAGTGAAGTCTATTGTTCCTCCCTTCATTCACTCTGATGTGTTGACTTGACCTGACTTACATTATAAACGGATGATGGACATTAGGGTTTATTGAGGAGGGACTCTGAAAGATATCCTGCATTTCTGCACTTCATGGAAAGAGGGGCTGCTGCAATACCATGCAATTTGATATACCAAGATTGTTAGAAACCAAATGTCAGAGAAAAGGAGAAAACACATCAGAAAATAGTACATGTTCATAAAATATTTGGTCCTTAATCCACTCACAACCTGTTTGTTTATTTCTTTGCATGGTAGAAAATGTTGCAGAATTTATGTCTCACTCCATCTGCATGCACTCCAACACCCAACCACAGCCACAACCATGCATGGTTTACAAAACTCCTCTTATCGGTCTTCAACTTAGTGCCCTTTAATTTAATATATTACTGAGTTTCATGAAAATATGGCGAAGTAAAAAGAAGAAAAAAATATTTCTGAGCCCTTCATCACTTGCAGTGTCTCAGTCAAGTGCTCTCTAATTCCTCTGTGCTCCAGGCTGAATCATACTGGCAATCTATTTTCAGTTTCTCATTGTAATATAATGATATTTTCCTTTATTGAGACCTATAATTCTTCTATTGTTCATCTAGGCTATTATCCACAGGAGACTTCTTTTTAACCTGAGAAAGAGGAACAATTTTTGAGATAACTGTAATTCAGTATTTGTGATTAGATATAAACCAGATTGATGCAGAGATCATTAATTGTTACAAAGACACATTTTGAATCATCACAAAGATTCACTAGAAAAACATGGAAAAAATCATTAATTCCTTATTTCTTTCTTGGAATTTTTGTTTGCCTTACTTTGATAATAAAAAAAAAGTCACAGGAACCTAGAGACTTGCGGATGAAATAAGGTCCAGACCTGTCTGTGTTTTGGTTGTGCTTTCATCACTGCCTGTTTTGGTGATTTTGACCAAGAGACAATAGCATGCACTTGCATATAAATCCTCCAGACTTTCTAATCTAGGTCCAATATTACTACTTCCTTATGGCAGTCCTGTGAGTTTGGTTATTCGATATTTGCAAAGCGTTTTGTAGAAAATTACAACACCTAACCAGGCTTGCAGTGTTTGGCTAACAGATATGTCATGAGCAACACTGGGCAGCCAAACCAAGCAAGACATCTGCACAGGGTGCGAACGCCTTTTTCCACCACGCACTGTAAGAAGAAGATGAGAGATGCAAAGTTGTCCGATTGTCAAGCCTTACTGAGCTGAGAAGGAATCCTTCAGAAAATGTCATCTCCTTTTCAGTAGAAAGCTGATATATCCAAGCCAAGCAGAAGAGGGGTTGGAGACAGGTAGCTCTGTTTTTAGTTTTTTGCTGTCCTGAGAACTAGGGAAATGAACAATTTCTGTGACAAAGGAAAAAAACCCTTCATAGGGAGAAGTTGTGGAATAGGTTAAAACACACCACATGAATGAGATGTGTGGCTCGTGGCTGTGATACAATATTTTTTGATGTGTTTCAACAAGATGTCTGAGTCATAACTGGGAACTCTGAGGAATAACAAAGCGACAGCTAGAAAAGGTCATGAGAAAGGGAAAGAAATACATGCCTGGCTCTGGCAAAGTACTAATTCTCTCTCCCACTACAGGCAGCCTCTACCTGCCTGTTCCTGAGGGCCTTTCACCCCAGCACAAACCTCTTTAAGGCAACTAGACACCTACATCCTGAGTATTATTTTCTTCTAATAGCACCGGTATATACTGAGAAGGTGGGGCAAACTGCTTACGACACCCCGTCATGGTTTCAGCTGGGTTAGAGTTGATTTTCTTACTAGCAGCTAGTATAGTGCTATGTTTTGGATTTGGGAACAAAATAGTGTTGGTAAAACACTGGTGTTTTTAGTTGTTGCTAAGCTCTCAAGGCCTTTTCTGGTCCTCACACTGCCCCCGCAGCGAGTAGACTGGGAGAGTACAAGAAGTTTGGAGGAGACACAGCCAGGACAGCTGACCCCAGCTGACCAGAGGGCTATTCCATACCATGTGATGTCATGCTCAGTATATAAAGCTGGGGGAAGAAGAAGGAAAGGCGGAGGGGGGCTGATATTTGGAGTTATGGCATTTGTCTTCCCAAGAACCATTATATGTGATGCACCCCTGATTTCCTGGAGATGGCTGAAGCCTGCTGATGGGAAGCAGTGAATGAATTCCTTGCTTTGCTTGCACGCACAGCTTTTGCTCTACCTATTAAACTGTCTTTATCTCAATGCAAGAGGTTCTTTTCTTCCTTTGCCCTCCTTTTCTCCCTCTTCGCCCTACCCTTTTGCAGGTGGGAAAGGGTGCAAATGAGGGGCTGTGTGGTCCTAGTTGCTGCTGGCTGGGGTTAAACCACGACACACCCAAACCTCTATTTCTTTTTGCAGTAAAGTCAAACACTGCTGTGGATGCTTTCCCTGAATATAAATGCTGATGAAGGGTACGTTGCAGCATGAGTTACAGAAATACTATCATAGGCAAGACCCAGGCTTCTCTGCTTGTTCTCTCCAGTGAACTAGTATAGCAAAGGGGCATAGAGAGGAAAAGAAATATGAGAGGGAAGAAATGTTCTCATCTCACAAAAAAAATAAAAATGTATGAGACTGTTCCTCAGTAAATCAATCAGAGAAAGCAAAGTGGTCACTGCCAAAACACATGAACCACAATCCTTGCAGAGCAACAGGGCAATGATACCTTCATTCATTGTGTGTCTGGGGAGATCACAGCCAACAGTATGTTCCAGATTGATGGATTGTCCAGACACAAGATAAGTGAACATGGGGCAGCAGAAAAACTGGTGTATTATGTGTTCATCAAATTATCACAGGTTTTTTTGCAAAAAAAAATCACAGAGGTTGAACGGGAAATCATAGTTTACTCTTTTTAAAAGTGTCATATAAAATATTTTTTTAGAAAAAAAAAAATATTATTTCAGTTTCACAGTAATCTACCACATCTTTAAACCAGGGCCAAAGCAGAGACTAATTTATTCATGGACCAATAAAAATCAGATGCTCTTATAAATCATTCCTCTTGCTGGAGAAAAAATGTCATAAGATTTTGAACAACTTTTGAGACAATATTGTTTCTTTTCAAAAGCAGAGTACACATAGATGTGGTTTTACATCTTACCAACTTCCTGAGGTCTACTTTCTTCTACTACAGCTTATTTATAGAGAGGTCCAAGGGTGCAGGTAGGGTATTTGTATGAAAACTGCAACAGTTTAGTCCCAGATTATGATGCAGCTCAGAGATGATGCCCCCTGAAACAGTTTGTTCACAATATCTGTTTTGCTTCTTTGAGCAAAATCCTTCTGACAAAATCACCAGTGGTGACTTACTATCCCATCTTCTGGCTCAGCAATTCTCACCAATAACTTTTGAGGGATATTCATTAGGGATGCATATCTCCTCCGTCAACTCCAGAAAAGGAACGGAGGAATGGCAGGGTGGAGGAGATTGTTTTGCAAACCTAGACAAGCTTATGGAAGCTCACAGAGACTTTCAAAGCCATTCACACTCCCATTGAAGCTGACTGGAAGTCTAGCCTGATGATTTTCAAGCATAGCTACCTGCAGCCGTGAAGAATTTCAGATGTTTTACAGAGTCACTGAAGAGATGTTATTAAAATTTCTACAGCCCATTCACTGCAGTTTCTAGATTATCAACTTGATTTTCTTGCATGTAAGCAAGCAAAGCCTTTTATCTTCCTCTGCCTCTATCACTCACTCCTGCCCTCCTTGAACATTTCGGTTAAGCACTGTTCAACCATTACTTGATTGTCAGTTGTCCTCATTGCCCTCTCACCTCCTTGTGTGGCTCAGTTAACCTTCCTAGTATGTCATCAAATGAAGCACAGTGTCTCAACAGAGCTGGCAGACCTAAGGCCATCTACTACAATGTCAATTAATACTTTGCAGCACCTTTCATGCTTCACAAACCCAAATTAACATATGAATTGTATATATGTGTGTGTATATATATGTATAAATGGGGATATGTGTGTGTATATATATCTGGGTAAATTACATATGACAATAATGCATGATATTTTGGGGTGGAACACGGGGGACACGGTAGCTAATTGAGGCATGACACAGAAATAAGGCAATTTCATGTTACGGCCTGATTTAGTATTTGGCAATCACTAGTGCTCAGTATACCTGGCCCAATAAAACCTACGCTCTATAGCTACAACTGGCCCTAAAACGTACTCTCTTCTTACGATGGTTTTCCCCAAACTTGCTGGTCCTCGGGCGACAAAACCAAGTAAGTAAAGCACCACTTTTCTTCCCTTATAGACATGGGGAAGAAAATGCATCTGCAGAATGCAAAATACCAGAGTTTCAGAAGCTGTAGGTTGGGGGTCTCCATTTTATGATACTAGCAATGAGCAGAAGTGGCTCTGTTTTACCTCTCATTTAGCAAAGAATCTCCAGCAGCAACACTTCCCTTAGCATTGTGCTGAACTACAGATCTGCGCTAACTTTAGTTCTGATACTGAAATAATTTATGTCAGTCAATGGGACTGCTTGTCAGCTGCTTACAATCACAAGTATCTAGGAGTCGGAGTAAACAAGACTGTGCAGGGGTGACTACTGCCTTCCACTGCAGGAACTATTTAAGCAAGCTTTGAAGATATTCTATTCAGTATGCTGGTCCACCCCAAGCTCGCTTCATTTGGAGGCTTTGACAAATGTTGTTTCAAATCTCTATTGCTTCTATTTCTTTCAGGAATTCTGACCCTATCAGAGCAAGACCGTGCCTAACGTGACAAATCATGAGCCAGCACAGCAGATGTTCAGATTCGAACGCCACCTTTGATCAAGTAGCGTGGGTATTGTCAGAAAGAGAGTAAGCCTTCCAAGAGGTCAAAGTTCATGTGTAACATCAGAGCCACAAGCCAAAAGAACAATTTTGTTCTTGCCTCTACTCCTCAGCAAACTGATTTCCCTTAATAGTTATCACTGTTGTACTGAACCTTAATTACAGGGCAAGTAGATTGCGACATCGCTAAAGGAATACATATGGCTCATTAATTTCTCAGTATAAAAGTTAATAGCTTACTCATTGCACAAGTTATTTTAGGCTAGCTGAATACATAGATTCAAACATTTTGAGGAACAAGGGCTCCGCTGCTACCCATGGAATGATTTTTACTTGCAGTCATTGTGACAACAGCTATTTGCAGGTCAGTTTGTGACTCTTCAGCAACTCCCGACAGCCTGTATAAATGCTCTTAAGTCTCAACTACAAACAAGTCTCTGTTATTGAGCTCTGTCCAAACCCCAGGAACTGCTGATAGCAGAGTATCTGCAGCCTCACCCTCTGCTTGCAGCCCGGCAGCCAGGGCTGCTGCCTTGCCTCCTGCCAGCACTGCCACGGCCAGGGGAGCGAAACGAGACCCAGACTGCAATGCCAAATGGGAGAGGGAGAATGGGACTGAGATACTCATATGCATGTGTATCTGTCGGTGAACATACACACATTGGATTTATTTGCCTATAAAACAGTCTTTAACAGTTTAGTACTTCCAAGTTACATACACTTATCCTGGACTTGCGTCACTGAAATCAACTACTGGCAGAGGGACAGAATGAAGCTGGCATGAAAGCATATTCCTAGCACCGTTATGCTCATTGAAACATGCAGCGTGTTCTCCACTGTCTACTATTGTTCCCACGACTTGTCAGGACCTGTTTTGTATCGAATACAAGTTGCTCTGGGCAAAGTGTGGGTGTACTTGCCTATACCTACAGCACCCCAATCCTGCCTTGGGGCTTAATTGTTTTTATTGTGGGTAATGCATAATAAAATCAGTCCTATAACCCAAGAGAAAAAATATCACTAGGCAGTTTCTAAACAACCTTCAGGTGGGAATTATTCATACAAAAGATTCAGCAAGCATTCAGCATGAAATACTTGACAAAAGTAAAAAGGCCTTATGTGTTGCTAACTATAGGCAAAGCTGCCCATGGCAAACTTAAACAGAACTCTGTTTTGTGTGAAAAGGTTTTATTTCCAATTGCTTAGAACTTCTCTAAATATTAACAGTTTTAAATGAAAGTTTTCCTTTCTTAAATTAATCAAATTAATCCTAACCTATAACCTATTAATTGAATTGTACCTTTTTCCCCCCCCTAACATATCTGTCTGAATATTTCTGAGAATGAGGTTGGGATAAAAAAAAACCCTGCTGTTTTTTATCATGTGAAAAGATTTTAATGCTATTCAGCATTTTTCGATTTGAAAGGGGACATCATGCTCTTTATCATGATCAAAAACACAAATCAAAGACAGTTCTGCTAAGAAATATTTAGAAATATTTTGATGAAACCCATGTGCATCATGCATAGTCTTTAAATGTGTTTGTTCAATATATATTATTACTGTTAGAGAATTTAACCAGGGAAAATAGGTCATATATCTTCTGGTTATTGTCAGAAGAAGTACATATACCTTGCTAATTATAAAAAACTAGAAGAATTCAAAGCATGTTGTTAGAGCTGGTATGTTAGTGATTTGTATGTTAGTGACTACAGCGTATGTTAACAAGATCAAGCTAACCCACAGTCTTGTAATATAAAATGAATGATCTTTCTTTTTGTCTTTTCCACAGTACCAATTCCATATTCACAAACTTATTGTAAATGTCGGCACATCAATTTATCTGAAGAAAAAGGTAGTCAAGCTCTATCCTGGTGGAGCTAGCATAGTCACTTACGTAAAAGTATAGTACAATTATGAAAAAAGATCAATATATTTATTGTCTGGTCTCATATTCAAAATTGAAGGCATTTCCGTTCCCCAGGAGGGGTCTGCTATATATTTCCTTAATGCAACTAGCAGCAATTAATGGATTTTACAAATCACTATTTATGAACCTTGATAACTTGTCTCTTGTATCTCCTTCCCAATCAAATCTATGATTAAAAGCAATCATATCTGTCAAGCCCTTATCATATCTGACTCCTCCTCAGTAGCACACAATACTCAGAGGGCTGAATGTAAAGTCTGGGGCTACACCTACACCAATAAATACAATGAAATGCAAGCAAAACGATGGCTTACATCCAAATGGCTGAACTCTTTTTTCCTTCCCATACCCTTTGCTATTCCTTTCCGTGCCTGAGAAGAGAGCTTTTTAGCATGGATATAGACCAAAACTGTTCCTTGAGGCATGTTAACAATTCAAGAGAATTAACAATTCTGGGTAGCTCATAAGCCCAAGCGTGGGTCATGCTATGTGTGCTGATAGAGAGGTAGAGTCTAAATTCCGTTCCCTTTCCTGTCCGGAGCATAAGCATAGCCCAAACCAGAGCTCACCCTCAGCAATCAGTTTCTGACGACATCTCTCTGCAGGGATGCATGTAACATTTCCTCCGCACAATATTTTCAGTGATTTGTGTTGCACTCAAATTTTAGTTTATTTACAAGTCACAACCTAGCAAAAATGACTACCTGTATTAGAGTAAGATGTGTCTTCATTCCTAATATTTGTAACAATTATGATAAAGCTGTTGCAGAAACTGAGTATTCCTGATGGTAGCTGAACCTGAAAGCAAGAAGCCTTCATGATTTAGACAGGACTGGCAAAAGAAAGACGCTAGGGCAGTATATAGACACTAAGGCAGGATGTATATATTTATGTCTTTTATTTTTATGTCTTTGTGCTATTTGCGACAAGATTTTACTTGCTTCAAAAAAAAAAGAAAGGGGTCCTGATTCTGATCTTAGTGAACATGCAGGTTCATGCATTGCAATGACATAAAATATCAAGATTATAATTTCTAAAGTTCATGCCAGATAATTTCTGGAAATGTTAATGAAAACAGTAAGAGAATTGTAGAACTCAAATTAGCATCTCAAGAGAAACTGTAGAATATACAGAAGGAAATCTGAATTCTGTATTACATTGTTAGTGTGAATGATGAATGACAAAAATCAGCAGAGTTCCAGATAATAGGTTTCTGGACACAATTTACTTCATGCAAAATATCATGAACAATCCAACTTATGCCCTCTGTCATTTTGGAGAGATGAGACAGTAGAGTTGGTCTGGGTTTATGTATATTTGTTTGCTATACAATTTACTCCTGAAAGTTTGAGAGAGACACAGGGAGTCTATGTTCAAGCCATGACAGAGCTGGATCAAGATCTAACAGTACCTGAAAGTCAAACTGTATTGTAGAAGGTCATCGAGGGTTGCATAGCCCTAAAAAGGACTTTAGATGAAATCTCAGTGCCTTACATCCTCTGTAAATCTTGCCCTGGGAACAATTCTATTGATCTTCTATAATCTGCATTTCTTTATGGCTATAAGACATCACTTTTTGGTGTCTGAAGGTGTTATAATTGGACTAAATGCTAGCAAACAGATACAAAACACATATGACACAGACCTGACAGAAAAGTAGCTCTCCAGAGGAGACAGGCCACAGGAAAAGCAGAATATGCTCTTTATTTCTTAACCTAGTAATTCCTGATCAACAGGTTGTATCACAAAAGATAATTACAAAGGCAGTGAGGCTTTACGGATTTTATTACATTTCCTTTAGTAAAGACAGATTCCTTCCTTTTCTAGTTGCCAAAACACTGTAGACTTTGAAGTTCAAGTATTATCTGCCAAACATTCAGAATACATAGGCTCAGACACGTATCCACATAAATGTTTCTGTTTTATACTCTGTTTTCAGCAAGACTTTCTTTTTTTTGTTAGGGCTTTTTTGGCTGGATTTTCTTGTACTTCTAAGAAGTTCTGAAGAAAAGAAAAAATAATAATAATAACCCTGTATGCCACAGATAAGTGTCTGGGTTTAAAAAAATACTAGGGAATTTAAAATGTTTTATGCTGTTACTATTGACATTAAATTATAATGTTGTTAACTTCCCACATAACACTCAGTGCTACAATAGAAAAGATACAGTGTCATTGGAGGGGTCTATTATTATAATAAAAAAAGCACATGCAATGATACGCAGCAGTTCTGAACACCACAATTTATTGGCCTTGATTCAGGATAAGACTGAAGCACATACTCACTAGGACAAAGCTTGAATGCTTTGCTGATTGGCACTTCATTACATTTGAGGAAAAGTTCAGGCTGGTTTGGTTTTTTTTTAATTCAAGAACTGTGCTATGAAAATTATTTTCTTTTCCTTTAGCTGAATGGAGGAAAAAACAAGTAGATGCTAGAATTTTCCTAGTTCATATAAACCATACACGAAAATATAAGCTTAATTTACACTACATAATCTATTCTAAAACATAAAAAGAAAAACATCTATGAATATTTTGTTTTCCCTTGCTTTCCTCTCCTTTTTGCTTCCAAATACAATGTTTCAGTTAGGAGTTCTTTAAAAGCTACCAAAAAAAATCCTTTGGGATTGGTGATGATTTGGCAATGCCCTTAGTTCTCCATCTGGGTCAGCCTTTTTTTCCTATCTCGGTGCAGAATCACTGAGGTAACTTTTAATGCCAGACTAATAATGTTCCCTGAGAGCACTCTGACAGTGCATATGTGACCAAATGACACATCTTACACTTTGAAAATTTCAAACTGTGAGAACTAAAGGGACTTAATAGTGTTTATTGCCTATTTAGAGTCCTCCCTCCTCTTCTGTGTGTTCTCTCTCTCTCTCTCCTTCCTTTCAATCCATAAACCTATGCAGAATTGATGGATTGCACAATTTTGCTCAGAAGTATATCCATTGTTTTAGGAAAGGAAAAGTTATTTTTCAAGGCAGTCATCCAGAAATTCGGCTGAGAGAGGCCTAATCACAATGGTACTCTAGGCCCCTTAGGACACTTCCCTTTTATTCTAGAAAAGAAAAGACACTAGAGAATATTTAATTAAAAAAAAAAAAAAAACAAGCCAAAAACAAAACAACCAAACAAAACAAATCCAAACCCTACATATGGCAAAGAAAAGGAAATAGACATTGGAATATTTTGCTTTTGTGAATAATTGTGTTCCTGAATTGGGTAAGACAAGTATGCTGAAGAGAGCAACTGAGTGCTTGACTAGCTCTGAGTGTCCTGAATTAATGGCTTATTTCAGTTTGGGAGCATAGTTCTGAGGCAAATCTTCTGATCATCCCCACTTACCAGTTATATTCACACAGGGAGTGGGCTCTGAGTGCTCAGGCTCAATTCCTTTCAGATGAAACCAAACCAGAAGATGTGCTCCCCAAACATGCTCCTCCAAACCCCTAAAATATTTAGTCCACAGCCTGTAAATCTGTAAAGTAAACTTCCCTTAAAATGCACATGGTATGAATGTCAGATCCTTAGAACACGTTCATTTGCTCTCCAAATGCTTCTGCAGTCCTGCACTGATTGCCACTACAAACCTTGCCTCTATGGCCACATTAGGATATAATTTGTGCACACAGTCATGAAATCTATTTGTGCAAATAAGAAAGACTTTTGCTTACGGCCATTCCGGGAAATTAGGGTCAGTGAGTGTTCTTTCTCTGAAACAGTTACTCTCCGAATGCTGCAGGTCAGTATTTCAACGCATACGACACAGAGACTATAGCTGAGACCAATAAAGGCAGAAACTTGGGGATTTTTTAATTTCTAAATGAATTTTTTAGTCTCTAAAATGAAAATTTTAAGTCCATTTTTTATTTTTATATCAGGATATATCTGACAGAAATTACTATGCTGAGATTTTCAAAAGATACTTTCATCACAATTTTGATTGTTATATTTTCAAGAGTAGCCGCATACTTATATCTACAATTGCAAAGTGATGAACCAACAAACCATTTATTAAAAAGACTACTTGTAAAGCCATGTTTACAGTGCTTCCATATGCCTATAAATGGAATATCACAGCAGATTACTGCAAAACCTGATGTCAATCTCCAGAAGCAGTAAAATTCTTGTTTGTTGCCAACACAGACATAAGATACCTCCAGAACAGCATTAGGGACAAGTATATGTTTATGAACACACGAGAATGATCAGAGAAAGCTGGATGAATTACTCTGTGAAAGCAGCAGTGTGCTGTTGTGTAAAGAAAGCAGAGTTTGGCATAAACAAGCATTTCTGCATACAAAAGAAATGGAAGATATATATGGGAGTTCTTTCAAAAGTTGAGGCCATGATAGTTGTATGTTATATTCCAGACATTTTGTGAATACAAAAGTGCGGTTGTGCTGGTCTTGAAAAGAAAAAAGAAAGTAGGTAAAAAATTGAGTCCACATTTTCACTGTCTTTGGGAAGCACACAGGTAAGAGCTAAAAACAGTTACTAATGAGAGAAGTTTTGTAAAAAGACTATTGCTCCTTGTGAAGAACAGGGATGGAAGACAGAATGGTACGGCAGCATATCAATTTGCGCAGCTAATTAGGAAGAATTCTTAAGTCAGGAAAATGTGTTAAGAGTGGGAGGAAAAAGTGTTGCTCGGCTGCAGAGTTTTCTCAGAGATGTAAAGCCCTAGATTTTTCTGCAATAAATTATGGAGCAAGCAGTTGGTATACTGTAGAAATGAACTTGCACTTGTAGGAGGTTGAACAGGAAATAATGTAATAGGTCTTTTTCAATCCAAGTACGGTGTACTTTTCCTTACAGAAATTAATTTTGTAAAATAGGTTTATAAATAGGTCTCTACCATGCTAGTATAGTGAAGTGTTGATCATAGTTCCAGAGCCAGAGCTGCAAAACTCAACAACGAGTTACAGTGTTGAGTATAAACAGGGGGCTAGTTTACAATAGAAGAAATACAATTTAACGTGACTGGCTTCTCAGCTCTTTTTCAGAAGGTATGCGGAGATTATTTCAGACAAACTATAAAATATGAAGAAAGATCACAACACTGAAGTACACTTTTAAGGATTCTTTAATTATCTTGTTTCAGACATTTCAAACTCCTGCCAAAGACTACTCTGAGAACAGAAAAGTCTCACATTAGTATATTTTTCTTACAAGTACTGTAGGCTGAATTGAGAGATTAAGTTAAACTAACCTATGCTAGCGTCTTTGGAATACTGTTGTCTTTCTCCTGAGTGGTGCCATTGTACAGAAGCTGATCAAAGTAAAGACCAAATAAAGGGTGATTACTCAAACTTTTGTGGTTTCAATGTTGGATTGGAACAGCTTCAGTGGCAGACACTATATAAGAAACACTGCTGTATACAAACACTGATTTTATCAAGATGGAGACGGGAACTTCAAAGGATTCCCCAGAGGTCTTCGAAGAAGAAAAAATCTTCATATTTTCAGACATATGAGATTTGTCTTTTTGATTACATGTTAAGGTTCATTTGATGTAGGCAGGTCCTACATTTACGCCAGTAGCCTGGAAAATCAGTTATACAACAGTCCAGTCAGATCCTTAGACACCAGAAGGCAGATCAAGTCTGCTCCCTTAGCCTTGCTAGCTGCCTTTGTCCTCAACCCCCTCAATTTATTTGGTTTTTTTTTTACATGGAAGTCTGTGATAGGGAGTAGTTTGCTTTATTGAAGTGATATTTAGCAGATTAAAATGATCAAATTGCATTTTGGTGAAGATTACTTGGACTGGAATTCATATATGGTGACTGATCAAGACTGGGGTTTGGGAACAGAACTTGCGAAACAGCATGATTAAAAATGCTCCAAGGTGACTGGAATTATGAATTAAGGACTCACATTAAATTTAGCTTTCCCTGATACTGAAAGGCATCACTCTTTATGGAGCTTTTTTGTTTGGTGGGCTTGCAGTTTTTTTCTTGCAACACTTTTTTGCTTTTAGGTTAAATACTTGCACTACAATATCTTATGTTTATAATGGCATTCAAGAAGGAGAGCTGTCAGAAAAGCTAGGGACACTTTCTAGTTCAATGACAATATATTTTGTTGAAAAGCCTTTTAGGAGTCTGGAAAACATCACTTGTATCTGTTCTGCTAAGACCATAATTGTCTGTGTCTCACAATATGGTCCTTCAAGGCGGCAGCACGGTAAGTCCTGGTGATGCATTTCCCCTTAAAACACAGCAATAGTCCAACAGTGGAGAAAAACCCCCACCATTTTAGCAAAGACATACTTAGAAATAAATATGACTTTTTGGAAATGCTGCAGAGGACCTAAGTGTGAAAATCAATTTAATCATAATCATAAAAACCCATATTCTTTATACTACACATTAATGATCCGCCAGTCAAAAAAATTACCTTTGGGTGCTCCAAAGAAAAAGTATAGATTACTTCAATATTTTAGCAATGCTTTTTAAGTACCATGTTTCACTGTGTGAAAATAACTTCCATGTCAATAAAACATTTATCACAGATTCACCAGTGCTGATTCCATATAGGTGATCTATATTTTTATATGAGACTAATTGTTGCCATCTCACTTTTCATAGATACATGTAGAGTTAACCCTTCATGAGATAATTTTTCAGGTGATGTTTCAATTGGCCGTGCAATGATACTATTACCCCTGGAGATATTTAAAAGATGTGTAGATGTGGTGCTTAGGGACATGGCTTAGTGGCAGACTTGGCAGTGTTAGGTTAATGGTTGGAGTCTATAATCTTAAGGGTATTTTCCAACCTAAATGATTTCATGATTCCGTTGCCATAATGACTTTGCAAAGGCAATTGTTCTAAATGCTCCTTTCTGGAATTTCACTCTGAACGGAGTCCACAGTTCGGATTATTTGGTTCAGGTAAAAATAAAATAAAAAAATAAATAAATAAGTAAATAAATCCACCAAACATTTTTCTCTTTGAATTCATACCATGTGGAAAAATTTTTGCTCGTGAGGTGAGAACAGAGGGACAGCTGTGGATCACACGAGAATCACTCTGGGCGCTGTGATACAGCAGCCCTGCCGACGGGGTGCAGAGGCAGGTCGGAGCTCCCTGCTAAAATGGTGCACAGATGAAGAAGCAGAATCAGAGGCTTTGCAGATGGAATATTAGGGATCATGACACTGGCCACAGGAGTATTGCAGGAGCTGACTGCTACACTACACTGCAGTGACCTCCACAAGGCTATTTTATGCTACTTGGGGAAAAAAAAAGATCATTCTTCATTCATATTGAATAAGATGGAGCCTTTTCATTTCTGGTTCTCAGGATTTTGTTCATTTAAGTTCATTGTTTAAAATTTGTCACCCAGCACCAGCATATTTATAAAAACTGATTAATGATATCAACCTAGCAGTTGGCTTGTTTATGAGGTTTGTCTGTGATTTACAAGACAGTAAATTAAACTTGGCATAAGGAGTAACATTTGATTGTTATTATTCCAACCATTGATTGTATTTCACTTGTAATTTTCATGCTGTCAAAAATATATTCCAGTCTGTAATTAGTTTAATAGCTTTTGTTTATTCCATCATATCAAGTTTCCTCTTAATTTTAAAGAATGTTTATGTTTCCTAATCTGAAGACTATAATTTCATGATAGAATTATGATCACAATGCTGATAATCCTTTCCAAGGAAGTGTTTAATTATTTAGAGTGGATTGAACCAAGTATTCTGGAAGAAAAACTGAGGACAGAGAATACAGTATCACTTACTTGATATCTTGGCATCAATATGGACTTCAGTTACTTGTTCTGATCTGGATTCTCAAACAATCCTACAGATACAAAACATGCCTGCTCAAATGTAGCCTGGATATTCCATATGCAGAAAGAGAAACTTAAATGCATAACCAGTTCCACACACAAGTACGCTTCCTATGTACATCTGCAGTTACTCATCTCTAATCACATCAGTCTAAATCTACTTAGAAAATTACTTACATTCTCACATTGCCTATGCGAGCATAGGAAAATGCATCTATAAATGTCCCTTACCCCAGTAGCTTGGACACATGATATGGACTTCCCATCTATTTTCCCATATGGATTTTTTTCACCCTCAGTATGAAGAGATGATATATTTTTCATACAAATATCATGCAGAAGCAAAATATTAAGGCTATTTTATGAAGAGCCACCTTTAAAACATAGGTGAAATCGGACAGATACAAAAAATTAAATTAAAATATTGACAAATATTTCAGTCTGTATGATAGCAAAATTAGTCCAGTGGAGCACAATAAATTAGGAGAGGAGCTTGATTATTATTATCTGATAAATATTTATGAATAATCTGTTATGTATAGGTGCCCTTAATACCTTTTCAGTATTCATCCAGCACCTCTAGAAGCTAACATGTTTTATAAGGAAGGGCAACCCTAAAGATTAAGTATTTTTACAATGGTTTCATGCTGCTGAAAAGAAATACAGTCTATGCTACTGTATGTCAAATGCTCATACCCAGTTAGGGTTTTAGCACTGGTGACTTCTGAATTACCTTAGTCCTGCAAAGTTCATCCATCTCTTCCCCTCCTGCTCTGCGAGCTGTTTCAATAAAAGATAGAGCTTCAGCCTATAAACTTGCCTTCTCTCTCTAAATAAATTCTAGGTACACACTGGATCTTATTAATTTCCTTTTCATAACAGAAAATACATATGAAAAACCTAGTTTTGCAAATTTAGCTTTATCCTGGGTTAAACTGGTTAAAAATAATTTTCAAGTGGGCCCATTGCAAATACAACACCTTATCACTTAGCACACAAAGCAGCACAATCTTTCCTGAAAAAACATAAAACTTTTTATATAGGAAAGTAGCATTCATATCACAGAACACAAATTATTGGAAATAAAAAAAACATGTACAAAGGAACTCCTACCTTCTGCATATTTAACAGAAGTGTCTTAAGCATCTTAAGCCCTGTCCTCTTAATTTGTCCAGGAGCACAAATTCCACTAACTTTGAAGCCAAAGGATATAAACCGTCCAGCTTTTTGACATCCTACTTTGTGCCACACTCCATCTTTAGGAACCTGTATACCTTTGAAATCAAGATTTCGAAAGTTTTATTTTACGTACTTATGCATAGATACACCCTCTCATAGTTACACTGGGAAAAGAATAGGTGGATTTATCTCATCTAATTCTAACTACTTCTAACTACCATTTAACTACCACTACTGCTACCAACCACAAAAGTTAGCCCTGCAGTTAAAGCCAGTCATCTCGAGTCAATGCAGAAGCCAAACACCTCCAAAGGAGTGATTTATCCCTGTTTCATACAGTTCTTTTGGGCTGAGATGAATCAGCCTCTGATGGTGGTGGATTTTAGACAACTGGTCTAAGTTAGATGCCTAAGTTTCAGATAACTGAATTTAGGTAAATTGAAGACAACATTTATTCTCTTTAAATTAATATTGCTAGACTTCGTCTGATAATCTCTAATGTAAGTCAGGTCTTCCAATGGCTGAGGTTTCTGAATGTAAACAGTCTGAATTTATTTTGACTTCAGCATCTCTCACTGTCACATATTATAAACCATTCACATGAATGTGGTTCTGTTCTATTCTTAAAATATTTTTCAAAACCATTTTGCCATAGGGATATATAACCAATGTGGAAATCATCTCGTTTACCCTACTACTTCTCTTCCAGTACAAGTTAGCCTATTGTTTTCATTTAAACAAGGCTGATGATTGTTAACTGATGTGTCTGTAATAACTCAACACTACATCACCATTTCATTTAACACACAGTGCTTAGATTAGCAACTACTGCTAAAGAGCCTTCATAACAGCTACATGTACTGTTACCTACTCTGAAAGACACCCTTTGTTAGAGCATGTATTGTATCTAAACATTCAAAATCTCTGAAATGGTACTATGGAACCTGGAAAAGAATCTAGCCAATATAGCATAAACACCTATACACTGATACTACATTTTAAAGTTTTTATCTCCATCATCTACAGTTTAATGTAAGACATTCAGTGGGCACACTGACATTCATTCAGTTAGAATACAAATGTTTGCTAGGCAATCTTATAGTTTTCATCTTATACATAAGATTACCCCCAACAGCATTTGCAAGGTGTAATGAATTACAAAGATTGACATGACTGCATAGTTGGGACAGTAAGAGGAGGAAACATTACAAAGCGAACAAAAGGTAACCAGTACTGGCATTTTAGCAGCTATTCCTTGTTTTGCTGTGACTGCACAAAGTAGCTAATAGCAGCCATCAAAGCAAAATTGCTGAAAGCATTTTACTGTATAAACGTTATCCTATAGGCTTGTTCAAAGCCTCAATAAGAGCTGAGCATCGTAACTGTAGTGATGCAGGGCATCACAGAATGCACTTGTAAAGTAATTTAAAACAACTGGGCATTTATAAATCCCCATCCAAGGCTGTAGCTGTAGCTGCTGGAGACACACTGGACAGACTCTCAGAAGCCTTTCAGTCTTACTTTTGTTACTAACTTCCCATGCAACATTGGTCAAGTTATGTCATTTCGTCATTTTTCTCTGCTTTGAGTCCTCCCTCTGCGAAGCAGAGGTAATCATACCTGTAACATGCTGTAAATCACGCAAGCAAATGAAGGAACTGCTCACATTCATCATGCCAGATGTGGACAAACTGGCTTTCCTGAGAAGAGAAACGTTACAGAGATGCCACCTGGAATTCTTGGGGTAGGCACACGGTAAGGCACTTCCACGCTCTCAGCTCGCAAGAGAACACTTTGTTAAGCCCAAATGGCATAATTTCCTTAAAGTTCCATGCAAATATGTGTACTTACTCCTTTTGTGTAATTTCTTAGTCAAAAAGCATCATGTTAAAGATGTCCTTCACTTCTATGCTAGCCGTGGTGCATCGGAGTTCTGGCCTGGCTTTTCAATGAAGGCTTAAATCACGTCAGTGTTCTTGGTGGTTGCAGGGATTGTTCGTGTATCTTTCTAGTATAGGTTGGCACATAGTTATTGGCTACTGAAGCAGAACGAATAGAAGCACCTGAAGAGTTGGTTTCTTCTGCTTCTGTCAGCACATGAGGAAAAATATGTAATTCCTACGTGAAAGGTAGAGCTGTCTTCCTAAAACTGAAGGAGATAGATAAAATTAAACGGAAATGTTTCTTAAGACTGACTTTGAGGAGAAACGTTAAGGCATTTTGAAAGCCAATCAGAAGATCAGAAATTGCTAAAATACTTCTAACATCCACAGAATTAATGTTACCATCAATTAACCTTTGCTGTATACACTGATAAATTATTCAGTCCCTTAATGGCATTTAAGTTTAAGTGCAATTGTATAGGTCCTTAGATTGTAGTTATAATTCGTTTAAAATGCAGAGTCTGAAATGCACTTAAGCGGAGCACTGAACAGCAATGAAATCTGAAAGGCTAAAACCATGCAAGAGGGCCTGCAGGTAGGCTGGGAGCAAGGGGGCAAAAGGGATGCTCTGCTTTCATACTTCTAGGAAAGAGGTTAGCTGTTTACAGAACAGCTTCCCCACTCCTTTCAACTCCAGGAAGAGCAATGAACTCTTCATACAAGCAGAATTCATGGCCAAGAGAAGATACAGAGCTCAGAAGGACTATACTACTTTGGCCAAAAGAGGGTATACCCTGATGGGTGCCTCAACAGTACAAAGAAAAGAAGTGGTGTGACCCGAAGATAAAAATCATACTATATATGTACATTGTAAAAATATGTTGAAATAATTTAATTCACCTGAATGAACCCACTGCCTTGGAATTTAATGTTCTGATCATGCTTTCCCTCCCACTTGGGACATGTAGGGGCACAACATAATAGAGTGAATCTCAATCAGCCTTTTGCCTGTATATTTTTCTCTGATACAGAGACTCAGCAAATTAAAGTTTGCAAATTAAAATTTGCATTGCAGCTTAATGTTAGAATAGCAAATCCTGACTGAGACTCCTATGTTTATATACTGTAATTATATCTCATTCAGCCACTTTTGTCTGTTTTACAAATAATTTGTAAAATCTAATGTTAGTCACGCTACTAAAAATTGAATAGTTCAGATACATAATCTGGAAAAATAAGCTATGAGACTTCTGAACGGAGAGCTAGTCACTTAAGAATGTGTTTATTTGTCATTTGGCTAAATCAGACCCAGACAATGTAAGTATCACCAGCTGGAAAGTATTACTGTTATAAAAATAAATTTAAAAAAAGAACTCCAGAGAAGTATATTTGAGTATGCACTGGCCTATATCACTACTTAAATACTCAAATAAAACCTGTGGAACTAAATATCCATATAGGGTCATTCTGGAATTTGCAAGAGCATGGAGAAGCCTTCACTGAAGGAGTTCAATTTCTTTTGAAAGACAGTGTGGAAAACTCCAGCCAAGTTTTATAACAGCTGGGTGAAACAGTCACAGTAATTGAATCTTTCTCCAGCATAAAAACTAGATGGCTTGTAATCCAGTATTACTGCATTGGGCCATATGTGCTGGATCATTAAAGGCAGTTAAATTAAACAGATAAGCAGGAAATCCAGACTGGCTTTACAAATCTAAAGTGCAATCAGCTACTTCCACAAAGCTAGTATAAGTGGCCCAGAGCTCAGCAATCTGAACTATGAAAAATGTTTGTGCATTTAACTCATAAATTGTCCTTCACTGAGTGCTTGGGACATGGGAATAAAATGTTAGGTTTCTGACTTTGGGAGAACAAGTATTCTCACTCCATAATAAAGATGTATGTTCAAGTCTGTTCTTTAAAAAGCTAAATACAGCAAGAAGGAAATAGGGGCCATTACTAAAACAAATAGGGCAGTGCAGACATGCAACATTAAAAACAATGGCAAAAGTACTGACTGAGAGAGGTGAAAACTGAAGTCTCACTGGTCTGGATCTAAAATCCTTGTAAGGGGATCATGCAAAATAGGAGCTTGACACTTCTGAAAATCCAGTCATGCCTGCCCTACAAGAGAGCAGTCTGCGGCTTGAACCTGCCCCACCTGGGAGCAGCCAGAATTTCCATAGTAGAGGAAGGAGGTCCTCCCCGTGATCAGGTCCTCAGACAGTCAGGAGCTCTCTGAGGCTTCAAATACTGGTCCTGAATGCAAAGGTTTCTTAGGAGAGCTGAGGTACACTACAGCCTTTACAGACCGATCCTGGGAATCAGCCACAAAGCCACAGAGACCAACCTGAAAAGCTGAAGTTAGAGCTTGGTGAAAAAATGAAAAGTTTGCCCCAAGAAAATGTTTGCATCAGCTTAAAATTTTGAAGCTGCTTCTTGGTGGAACAAACTCCCCTCAACTTCATTCCAGGCTCCATTCTCTTTCTCATCCAACTTTGGAAGGAATGCCTTGCTTTTTTTCTCTGCAGCCACCAAAAAAGTCCTCAGAACCTGGAATACTGTTCTTCTTATTTCAGATAGTGTCTGCAGTGACAGCTCATAAAAATTTTTTACCAAATGGCTAAGCAGAGGCTTATATTCTACTACAGCATAGGGTATTCATGGAAATCAAGAAATATCTGTACTCTCTTTTTCAGTGATCTTTTTTTTAAAGAATATTAATGGAAGAAAAATACTAATTAATGGAAGAAGCACTATTTTTACCTAATGTACGGTACATTCAGCCAGCTAACATACCTAGGTGATAGTTATTCGGACCTCATGGTCTTGTTCAAATGGTCTACTGAAAACAGAACAAAACCTCTAAAGTTGAGCCAAAAGACACATTCTGAGGAAAAACAGAAACCAAGCTGATTATTTAAAAGACAGATGTTATATGTTGGTATTTTTAACTGATCATTATTTATTTTGCCTGGAAGCCTCCAATTTTCATAGAGTTTGTTGGGCTTTTTTTAACAGTTTTATGCCACTGGGTAGT
This sequence comes from Pluvialis apricaria, assembly GCA_017639485.1. Classification (NCBI taxonomy): domain Eukaryota; kingdom Metazoa; phylum Chordata; class Aves; order Charadriiformes; family Charadriidae; genus Pluvialis; species Pluvialis apricaria. The sequence goes on along the minus strand of CM030008.1, from coordinate 137,635,301 downwards.
ATCTGCTGATGAAATGCAGTCAGAAGAGCTGTTTGTGTAATTGCACTTCCAGTGAAGCAGTTAAATCCTCTCCTTCAGCACTCGCTTGCTCTCACACCCACATAGTCTTATTCGTATGCAGTGCCTTATCTCTTGCTGTCTGGCCTGTGAATTATGTGTCTGCTTCTACGTTTTCTGCCAGTGTTTGCTCATCACTGGTTGGTCATTTTTCACCTCCCAAGATACACAGTCATCACAGTTACCAGTTGTACTTCCATGATAGAAAATGAAAAGTATGCCCCTTCACTTCAATATTTAACCCTGTTTGTGCTAAAAGAGGCTGAGGACTACTTTAGTCACAACATGATTTTCTTTCTAATTGACATCAATCTGAAGCTGAAAAAAATCAGGTCATGTTTGCTTAGTATTTTGTTACTAAAGCTACTAGAGTCAGCAGCAGTCTTGGCCTCTTGTCCACGAAATACTGGGTCATAATAATGGGGTCATAACTGTGGGGTTAAGTCTGCTCTTCCATATTCTGGTACATAGCAGGCTGAGTCAGGGAGAGAGAAATTAAATGGAGATGCACACAAATGTGTGCAAATCAGAGAACACTGCAGGGCAGCAAACGGCTTCCTAAAGGGAGCAAGCGGCACTTAATCAGATGCACCATGTGAGTGGCAGGAATTACTTGCTCCCTAAGCCGGGAGATGCTAGAGCATCTGTCTCCAACACTGTCATTAAGCCACCATAACTCCCCCGGCACGCAATGCAAAGAATCAGATACCGGCGGAGTGACTGTCTTCCTGCTATTGCTGCCAAAAATACTTCAAGGGCTTGTGTGAACGGAGGAAAAAACTCAACAGGTGGCTTTTCCGACTGAATTACTGGCACAAAGATACATGCATTTTAATGAAAATTCTGTTCACAGAACAGAGTGTTCAAGAAATTCAAATACCTATGGGATTTCCAATAGCATATCTTCAGGGAATTCCTCTATTTATTGTGACTCTTATTAAGAAATTAATTGCTGACAAATTTATCACACATCATGTGCACAGATCTTCAGTCATCTTTGGCTGTGTGTTTCTTTCCAGTGCTTTGTTCTTGACAATACCACACAAGTCTCTAGGGGTGCCAATAATAGTAATACTTATGCAAATTGCTTTGCCCCAACTGGATGTCAACAGAAAAAAAAGACAAATTAACACTTTGCTAGTAAAACATCAGTATTGCTTACAAAGGAAGAAACAGACTTAAATAATTATCCATTTATGAAATGCTGAATCATGGACCCAGATACACCAGAAACCTTGCCAGGATGTGTTTCCCATCCTGTTTTTCAGTAGGCTTTAAAGGATTGGTAAGAATGAGTACTTTCTCCAAAGCACCGACTCTTTGGCAGCAGTTACTAGGAAAAGATTTACCATGATTTACCACAATTTACAAACTCATCTCCACTTAGGAAATGACAGTTTGCCAGCCCTCTCCCCGCAGCAAACCCCAGTCCCTCTGTGGTCTGACACAGGTGGGACTCCAACTTCAGAAGCGTGAGGTTGTCCGACCCAAACTGTGTTCAACCCAAAACGAGAGCGGTGGGTATGTGAGCAGAGAGGAGGCGCTCGCTGACACCAACAGTACTGGTCATGGCTTCACCGCAATACCAGTACTGCTGCAGACCCCAGGGGCAGCAACCCCACCCGGAGGTAGCTGTGGGGAAAAACCCCTCCTTGCCTAGCCAGGGGACTCGCATCCTGCTAACACAGGGGAAGCTGAGCTGATCAGAGGCGTAATTACGTGGTCAAGTACCACAATGAAGCTGCCCACACCTCAGAGAGCTACAGGTTTTAGTAGGGCACGTTCTGGAAATCGTTGCTCCTGGTTTCTAGCAGGCACTCAAGGAAGAATGGCACCTGCGGCAAGGTCGGGGGAATGCCAGGTAGGACAACACTTCTGAAACTCCTCTGGTTAAAGTTTACTTTTACGGCACAAAAGAAAAGAAGTAAAAAGTTGCTTTTCTGCAGGCTTGAGCTAAATCACAAGTCACTCGGCAGTTCATTCCCCAGGAGGGCTCCAGGAACAATCAGAACATTCGCTGCTGGAAAGTATGAAAGGCAACATATTCCCAACTCTGGTTACAATTCCTGAAATGGCTGCGCCTCCAGCAGTGGTCTATAACCTCTATATATTCAGTGTTCGAAGTGCCATTTCTTTCATGAGAGCTAGAATTAGTGAGAGAATGTTAAGGCAAAGGCTGTCTGGTATGAATTAAAGCCATATGCAAACAACATTGTAGAAATGAATACGCAAAAGTTCAAGTTCTTGTCTTCTTCTGCGGTGTGCAGCAGTGTAAGTATACATCTCTGACCTTGTAAGCCTGAAAGTGTACTGGAAGCTCAATTGAGTAAAACACCTGTTGTAGAGCACGGGACAGTATCTTGTGCTGCTTCAAAATATAGTTGTGTAGCTAAATAGTGCTGATGGTGGGACCTGTTTTACAGAACCAAAACAAAGGGCTGAGAGCAACCTGTGGACAAGACACCTCAGGTTTTGCCCAATTGACCTCTGCTGACAACACTCTTCTGACCACAAACTCATTTTTAACTGCATAGAGAGAAAAGCGTGCAAAATGAAGCATGCTTCTGGCAAGTAGACCTACCTCAAAACCTAGGAATCTCGGGGTTTAAAAAGCAAAAGTCCAGACAAAGCTGGGAATCTTAATATGGTTTGAAAGTTTCAGAGGGGACAAATATATGCTTTCTCTCCCATTCAGGACCTAAGAGCATCTCCCATAGTCACAGTAAAAGGCCTTATTTTTTCACCTGTCCTGGTTTGAGGTAAAACAGAATAAAGTTTCTCTTCAGTAATTTTACTTTTCAGTTAAATCTCTTCTAACTAACTGTACTCTCTGAAATTAACAGCATATTTTTCAGACAGTATCCACCTCTAGCACAGATAATGCCTGATGTTTGTAGTTAACACCAAGGATTGAGATGCAGAGAGGCTCTTGCTTATACTTATTGCTATAACACCCATGGCCAGCTAACTTTTTTATATGTCCCGTTGGAGGGTCGGAAGCAGAGAAGCATAGAGGGGTCCCACCTGCGGGGAGAAGCAGACAGGACAGGTGACCCAAAACTGACCAACGGGGTATTCCATCCCATCTGCCTCATGCTCAGTATAAAAGCTGAGGAATCAAAGGGTCAGTTCTCTTTCTTCAATGGCCGACGTCCCAGGAGGACTCTGTCTGTTCATCTGCCTTTGATCCCGATCCCTGCGTTCCTGAATCCAGTTCCTTAGCTCAGCTCCCGTCCATCACTGGGTCCAGTCTGGAACTTCCCCTGTACCTGCTGGTGATGCGATCACCATCCTGGGAGCTCAATAATGGTTTTGTATATATTGTACACATTTCATTATGTTCTTTTTCGATAATATTATCTTTTCACTTTTTTTTAATATTATCTTTTCACTTTTCAAGGCCAAGTGCAAGGTCCTACATCTGGGTCGGGGCAATCCCAAGCACAAATACAGGCTCGGCGGAGAATGGCTGGAGAGCAGCCCTGTGGAGAAGGACCTGGGGGTGATGATTGATGAGAAGCTCGACATGAGCAAGCAGTGTGCGATCGCAGCCCAGAAGGCCAACCGTATCCTGGGCTGCATCAAAAGAAGTGTGGCCAGCAGGTCAAGGGAGGTGATTCTGCCCCTCTACTCCGCTCTCGTGAGACCCCACCTGGAGTACTGCATCCAGCTGTGGAGTCCCCAACATAAGAAGGACATGGACCTGCTGGAGCGCGTCCAGAGGAGAGCCACAAGGATGATCAGAGGGCTGGAGCACCTCTCCTATGAGGAGAGGCTGAGAGAGTTGGGGCTGTTCAGCCTGGAGAAGAGAAGGCTCCAGGGAGATCTTATTGCGTCCTTCCAGTACCTAAAGGGGGCCTACAGGAGAGCTGGGGAAGGACTTTTTACTAGGGCATGTAGTGACAGGACGAGGGGGAACGGCTTTAAGCTGGAAGAGGGCAGGTTTAGATTAAACATTAGGAAGAAGTTTTTCACTTTAAGGGTGGTGAGGCACTGGAACAGGTTGCCCAGAGAGGTTGTTGAAGCCCCATCCCTGGAGGTGTTCAAGGCCAGGCTGGACGTGGCCTTGGGCAACCTGGTCTAGTGAGAGGTATCCCTGCCTGTGGCAGGGGGGTTGGAACTCAATGATCTTCAAGGTCCCTTCCAACCTAAACCATTCTATGATTCTATGATTCTTTTCATTATTAATATTTCATGAAAGCAGTTTAGTTTCTTTTCAGCTCCTAAGTCTCTTTCTCTCTCATCCTTCTCTCCCTGAAGGGAGAGGTTTGGGGAGAGCATCTGTCATTCATTTCAGTGGCCAGTCCTGCCCAAACCACATCACCCTCTAGCTTTTTGGAGTGCAGATAGGCCACTTTTTAAACAATTCATATTTACATTTTGAGACGCTCTGATAAAACAAGGCATTCCATTCTGGTCATCTTTGTCAAATACTCAAGAAAAACATCATAAAATTTGAAAAGTTCTCATATGACACATGAATTTTCCTGAGGGCTGACAGATTTTTAGGACATGTCTTTTAAATGAGTACTCCATTGCCAACTACCATCTTCTGCCATCTGCAATTTTCGAGGATGTGATTGAGTCCCAGTGCCCTTGCAGAGAAGAAAAAAAGCTGTTTTTCTCTAGCTCCAGAGCCCGAAACCACTGAAACTACACGGTTCTCTAATGCAAGAGCCAGTTTCTATAATGAACATCTGGAAAAAAAAAAACAACAACCAAACTTTTCATTATTTGGAATATATTTTAGACTAAGCTAACCTACTTTATTTCACACTTGTTATTTTGAGTTCACAAACATCATGGGTTCAAAAAGTGGAGCAGCTGGGAAAATGAAAAAAATAAGAAAAAACAAAAAGGAAAAAGAAAAAAGAAACCACAGAAAACAAAGGTGATGGAATGTTCAATTGCGCAAAAATCTGGAGAAAAGTGGAAATAACCTTTTCCTTTCTACTCTGCAGCAGGGGTGACAGTCATGGCAGGGAGACAGTAACACAGGCGGGAGGCAGTGGGGCTGCCTTAGCATGGGAAAGCCCTCATCTCCTCCCCAGGTTAAGGTTAAAATCACAGATTTAATAGGTTATTTTTCAGTAATGAGGCAAATCCTTTCTCAGGCAATCACAGAAGGTTTTGAAGAAATGATTACAGCAAATGCTGTGTGTATAATATTCTGCATTTCTATTTCAATCTATTTCATATAAGTTGACTTCTATCATTTCCTTTTTAAAAATAAAATTCAGGAGTCGTGAATACTCTGAAATAACATGAAACTATCTTTCATGTTTCAACTTTCATCTTTCAACTACTCTTAAAAGGAATAGAAAAAAATCTCTTGCACAACATTTAATTAAAATGTGACATTAATATTTAAAAACACAAACAGGAAAATACCCATATCAGATGAAAATCCCACAGGCTATTATAACTTTCTCTGATTCAACAAATATAAAATAGTGTAGTATAAAATTAACTTCATGCTGCCAGATAAATCAGCATGTGTCATACTCACATGTTACTACATATTCTGTTACAACAGTTAAGCAAATGTTCGCTTGAAACAAAATATATGTTACGTTATGGAAAAAAAAGTACATACAAATGCATATATATATGTTAAGGTGGCATTAGTCATAACTCTATAATTAAAACTGAGCTGAATTTTGCGTGAAAAGCAGGAATTCATCTAACTTTCAATACTCTGCAAAAGTAATTTTAGCCTGCAAACATCAGCCCCACAATCAAGAACTCACAGGAGTACTATCAGGGAGGGATTCAGTTGACCCATCATTTATTTTCACTTCATTAGAATATTTTTCTTAATTTGCAGTAAGCATCCAAAACAAAGAGATGTATTTCCAAACAATCAGATGAAGTAATTGTATACATTTTTACCAGCTATCTCCTTTTGTTATATGCATTTGTAAAGAAGGCTTTCTAGATTAAGATTTTTTCGCTAATCATTAACAAATGTAATCTTACCTAAGATGATATTCACTAAATATGTACTTTGGAGTTTTCTAGGGAATGTTTATTGGGAAATTTGTTTAAAGCCATACTTTTCAATAACACTTATTAATAGGTACATCAACGAATCCAAGAGTAACAAAGAATGTTCAGCTTAAGTTTTCATTATCTTTTTAAAATTTTGCCTGTTAGTCCTCTTTTATTCCTGAACATATTAAAGCAATCTATTGAGTCATTGTTTATACATTGCAGAACAGCTTGTATTCCCTTATCTCTTTTTGGATAAAAACTTGTTTTCCTTACTCTTTTTGTATTCAATGAAGATTTTTTTTCATTTTAAGTTTACCTCAATTCAAATTGTCAGAAGACTTGTATTCAGTGTTATTACCTGTATTCAGTTTTCATATAGTTTCATGCCACACAGTCAAACCCCCATAATTTTGGAAAGTTTCTGATTGTATCAACACCATTGGCAGGTATTGAAGTCCCATTTGTTATCACAATGATCATTATTAGTTTGTACTAAGCCTGTGAAAAATCCTGGAAGGAGCCCAGATTCTTTTGTTTCTATTCACAGAGAAAAGAGAGCGGCTTTTCTGCTGTAGATCAAGGGTAGTTTTTGAAGAGTTCACCAGTTTCAGTGTATAGACAAGATATTCTCTTCAACCCCTTTTCAGCCTCACTTTCTGTGGTTCTGTGAGTTGGCATCTGATTTTATGTAGGTTTGTATATGCATGTTCATAAATAACATATACAGACATTTCTTGGTATTTGATTATTCCTGTCATATAAAGAAACTAGATTATTTTACTGCAGATCCTGAATTTCTCTTATTTCTTATAACCATACATCTCTGTACTGCAACGCAGCTGTTTGTTAGTAGGTTTGTTTCCCTGGAAGGTAAACTGAGATAAATATTTTGTAATAATTCATCTATTTCTATACAGTAATGATGTTTTCCCTGGCAAATAATTTGCTTGTGGTAAGCTAAACATACAGGCTCTGAACAGTCAGTTCCTAAATTCTAGTAGCTAAAAGGCATTGAATTTACTCCATCCCCAGGCACCAACATGGAATCTATTTGCAACAGCATTTATTTATTTTCTTTAGGAAATATAGAGCTTCAGCTATGTATGCTCTTTGCAAATCCGTATCGCTACAGGATTATGTACAGAAACACATCCTATTCTAGCAATGGGATACAGTGGTGGCTATGATGTAAGGCTCCATACAGTGAATACCATGAAGAGTTTGCTCAAAATTTACATTGCAGTTACGCTGGCCTTCCACTAGATGCCAATATATTATAGCAGATATTATAATGGAGGTCGAACCATACTAACTCAAGAATAAGGAGAATAATATATATTTTTTCATAGATGACCTTGGCCTGATCTGAATTAAAACTTCTACAGTTAACACTCCATCAGATTTGTATTAGCTGCCAGTCCCTGCCCCAGTCTTAACTGGAGCCCATTATGACCAAGTGTAATTTAAAGATTCTCTAAATTAAGTAAGTCTGGTTCTATAAACAGCAGACACCTAACCAGACGATGCTCTGGAGCCTTCTGAACAACATCAACCTGCTTAGCGAGCCTAGGCAGAACTGGCACAGGCAACCATGTTTCCATTCAGCCTGAACTGTAGGTACCATTTGATCTGCTGTGATCACTGCTGTGCCAGGCAAATCATGATGAGCTGTATCCATTATACAGACAACAGGCAAATTGATGTTTGCCCAACACTGTCTGCATGCAGCACCACTGAGGGAACCTCAGACATTTTATACTCACCATGAAGTATATTGTGGCAGTGATTGCAGATGTTGGTTCCACAATATTTCATTGCATTGGAAACTCCTAATTTAAGTACAACTCATAGCCTATACTGAGGAGCCTACAGACATGAAAGAAAGACTTACAATACCCCTCACAATACCCCTTGCAGCCTTGCATTTGTCTTACAAAACTTGGAGCTGCTCCATTCTACAAACTGGATTTTGGTTCTACTACATGACTGGTGATGAACAGGTTGGGAACTACACTTCCATTACAGCACAGCCTCTGAAAGCTGTGATGCAACCTTTACATTGGCTATGCCTGAAGACTTTAAAGAGCCTAGTGCATGGCAACGGCTCCGAAGGACTTGCTTGGGGAAGATATGTTGATACGATCTAACCACTAGGACATTAGCACTTCCCAGCTGTCACATTCTCAACCTCAGACTCCTCTTTGATTTCTGCCTAATTTTTTTTCTCTGGCTGTGACACTGGCTGGCAGTGCCCAGGCTCCTGCAGCAGCAGCAGCTGGTGACCAGGAGCTGCATGGGGTCGGTAGGGAGAACCACACAGTGCAGGGACTTGCTTCAGGGGAAGGGACAGCGCGTCCCACCTACCCCATCCCCAACCTGACGGCAACAGAGAAGTCACAACACGCGAACTAGAGTGAGCTCCCAGGTACCAGATGTGTGACACATGGGATGCTCTACAGACACCAGAATGATCAGTACCAAACCACTTTTAACTTAAAATGCTTAACTGGCATTATTTTTAACTCTACACTTTAGTTTCACAGAGGAATGCACAGTTAGATTTCAAAGTCAGTGCGGGAGAGCGAGGCTACTTTCCCTCTTTGTACTCTGCTCACTATTCACTGTGCTGGGTATTTAGGCACTGCAATTTCATTTTTATATTGATTCAGCTATTTGATTAGGAGTTCGCATCTTCTTATGTAGCAATGTTCTTCTTACCCCTTCAGTTTTACATGAGTTTCATTCAAATTCCTTTGAATGAGAGCACTGCATAACCCAAATGAAGCCACGGGCTCATTAATACTTTTTTAAATAATAACTTTTTGCAACCATGGTGTTTTGACTGACTTTATAAGAGAAGTTTTAATGAACAAAAGAGAAAAGCTGTAGTCATGCAATCTATTGTAAGGAAAACCAAGGAAAAGAGAGACAAGCTGTTAACAGGTATCTACTACTTCAGAAGTTTTCTATCTCATCATATAAAGTCAGGATGCCTTTTTTTGTATGATACATATTTTCTTTTTCTTTATATAAATACGCACCACGCTGAGTTTGGGGTTCCTAAATTTCATAGGTTAATCACCTATCACGCAGTACAATCATTTGTATTTACATGGTGAGTTGCTATAGTACTATTGTCTGTACTGTGATTACACCTATATCTGTCATGGATTCCCAATTTTCACTCTTTGGTTTAGCAAATACTGATTATCTATAACTATCTTTTATATCCAGATATGCATTGGGAACCAGAAAAGTTTTTTGCATAGGCAGAAAAAACGCTTGAGATTTTTGAAATGTAATACAATGATTAACAGTAAGTCGTGCAATATAGAACAGACATGGAGATTTATGTAGTATAATAATGAGAATATGAAATTTGAGATCATGTGCACAGGGAGAAAAATACATTGAAAGAAAAACAATAAATATTTTACACTAAAAGATTGCTTTGAAACACTAACAGATAGCTAGCTTATTGGATTAAACTAATTGCAGTGGAGTATTTTATAGTTTGTAAATGAGATGTTCTGTGTATGTACGCCTTTAGCCTTAGAGAAACAACAGCCCTGAGGTTGCACTTCACTCACTGGGATAACAGATGACTTACCCTCCTTCACTACCCTTAAGTGTTGAGTAGGATAGCTTCCTGTCTGGCATAAAAAAAACATTCTTTCCCCATGGATCTGTTGTTTCATAAAGGTCAGCACAGACTGCGCTTTGTCACTTAAAACAAAAAAGAAGTCAGTAAGTATACCAGTATATTCTCTAACCCTTGAGTTCCTACGGGGTTTTTTGTCCTTCTTTTTTAAAGACATATGCTGAATATAGCTTTGGGGTTGCTTTTTTTTAAAAAAAAGAAAACTGAGAGAAAGATATTTCTCATTGAAAACATTTGCTTTATGATTTTGTAATATTTATATAAAAGCAGTCTTCAAAAAACCTCCGTATTGGTATTTGGCAAGTATTTCTTCCCTTGCCAGACAGAAAGTTATTTTTACTTAACAATTAAGGCATCGGCTAAGATGCTTCCTCAAAGATATTCCTTCATACACAACTATTTTGTCATATGACTGCTAACATCAAAAAGAGGATACTCTTAAGGTATGTCTTCAATAAAACAAGATGGCTGAAGGAAAATCTGAGTGCAGGTTCAATTGTTGGGCACTAGGTATTTTAAATGCATTTTGGTGCTATACAGTGTTCCAGTTGTTTGTATTAGCTGTTAATGTTAGCCTTGATTATAAGTTTTAGCCACACATTACTTTGTGTCTGAGCTCTCTAGTGATGCACTGTGTATTTTTAAGAATCAGTCATAATTTATACAGCATGCAAAGCCAACAAAGAAGCCCGAATTATAACCTTGCTCAGTGTAATTTGAAGTGGCACTGTGAGCCACATGCAAATGTCAATATTATTCTCTATATGCAAATATTCCCTTTGTTTGCATAATCCTCAAGAGTATCATGTTTCAGTATTTGGCTGCTTCTAGCAGACCAAAGGGCAAAGTGGTGGAGAGACCAGCGGTAATGTATATTAGGAAAAGCCTCTGAACAAAAAAAGCTTTTTGGCCTTGGCAAAACCAAAGTTACCAAATTTAGTCTCTGGTTACGCGTAGGTCAGTCTTACATACGTCAAGTGAAGTTTTCAGAAGTCAAACAAACGAGATACTGCCTGGTGCTTCACCCTTCTCCCGCAGCCCCCATTTACCCTCAGCACAATTAAGAGGAAGACACACTAACAATTCCACCCTGGGGCACAATACCACAAGTATTTGTACATCCCCACACACCCCCAAATAAATAAAAACAACACTTTACAACCCAGAACATATCCTCTGCCTTAAGTCAAATGTTTTCATTCATTCTTTTAACCAGCCTTTACTGCCCCTCAACGCTGGCCACCGGCACCACCAGACACCAGGCTCAGGCCAACGAGACTGACTTCACACACAGGCAAACCCCACCACAGATCCTAGTGGTAAGGCAGCTTTCTTTGCACACTCGTGTAGATATAGTGCTTAGGGACATGGTTTAGTGGTGGGCTTGTCAGTGTTAGGTTAATGATTGGACTAGATGATCTTACAGGTCTTTTCCAATGTAGGAGATTCTGTGATTCTGTGATTCTAGTCTAAGTAGCCACCGACCAGTTACTGTGTGCAGTAATTGAGGCGTTTTGCCTCTTGAGTGAACTGTAAGTGTTGTACTTTCTCTCTTTCACACACACAAACATGCCAAAGCCTGAAATCATTCCACCCCATGACCAAAGAAAAGGGTTTTTTTTGGTTTGTAACATCCAATGATGCAATAAACAACAGCTTCACTGCAAAAAGTAGACTGTTATTGCTTAATATTGTTGACTTGAAAAAAAAAAGATATTTCTATACTTTGCTCGCTTAAAAGTTTTCCATAATTTCTAATTTTCTTTATCTACCTACAGGTTTTCATACTTGTAGACTTCTGCCTTTGATGTTGGACACTTCTCTGACCCAGGAATCTCCCTGGAAAGGCTTCTCCACAGGTCTCCCTCAGTATACACCCTTGTCCAGTTAGCTTCACATCTGCAGCATAGGATTCAGCTTCAGCTTCATGTATTCAACCAACAGTTCCAGCTGACCTTCTTAAGGGACACTTACTTGCCAGAGGAAGTTATTTTAGCTGTAGTATTTCTTAGTATTCCTGACTCTTCCTTCAAACCAGTTGTTTTTTATTGCAGTTGATTTCAAACCTCCGAGTCATTCTGAAATCCATTATCATCCACTCACCAATTTTATGTGTGGGGTTTTTTTTTTTCCATGTAGCACACATATTTCTAGAAGAAGGTTCCAATTAGTGGCTTTGTTGTTTCATTTGTGTTTAAGTCAGTAGGAAGTACAGCTTTACACATCCAACTCAATGATCCAAAAACTATTCTTACTTTCAATTGCACAGCCAGGTGCTGCATATTTTACTTCCAGTTTCGCCCCCCAGTTTGCCTCCCGCATTTATTGCCTCAGATATGTGGTGCAATAAACTACACTTGTAGATAAGGAACTGCATTTTTTTGCTAATGATCCAAACGGGGTTAATAGCAGTGAGACACTTGCATCTTTGCACTGCCGTAGCAGAATTTCTTTGCACTACTCTTAACTCCTTGGCACAGTACACATGGGATATATATGGGAATATATACCCTCTGATCCGAGGGTGGGCAAAGCCCGCAGAGGAGCAGCTCGTTGCCTACGGCCTTTCAGCTAAACCACTGGCTTTGTCAGAAGATACTGCAAGCGCTTCAGGTCGGGTTTAGGCTGTATTATTTGCCAGGCTTTATTACTAACGTTTTAAAGACAGTTCGAGCTCCCTCTCGTGGAGGATTAGCCACAAGCAACGTTTTCCCTATGAACAGGACATACTGGTTACACATTTATACATTCCTGGCCCTAAAGTTTATATACTAATAAGATATAGACTCTTTTATTAAACAGATTAAAAGGACCTCAACCTCTAATTTCTAAAGAAATAGTTATTTTATCTGCACTATATTCCTACACTAAACTGCCCGGTTCATCAGCACAATACTCCATTTCTTCATCAGACTTCAGCAAAGCTTCTCACAGCTCCTTTCTCTCCTCAGCTCTTCCCCGGCTCTGTCTGCGTGATGTCCACCTTGCCGGCTGACCTCTAGCTCCTCCTTGCACTGTATCTGAAGATGGAAGATGCTCTTCTTGCCAGAGCTCTCCCTCAGCACTCAGCATCACGCCAAATGACAACTACCTCCAGGATAAATCGAACCAACCGAGCTCTTTTTGAAGACAATATTTATACTTTGGTCTTGTGATTGTTTTCTGAGCTGTTTCAGGTTTTTATGGTTTTTTTTACAGTATCTCTTTCATATCTGTGATATAAAAAAATGACACTGCAATCCAGTAAGAGAATAGCTGATGCCACATACAGAAGTAATACCCATTTCCCTGTTCTTCCTTCATATTTCCATTCAGCTCTCCATGGATGCATAAAATATGAAGATGAAATCATCTTCCTAAGTGCTCATGTTTATTTGATGGTCCTTCATGATCTGAAGTCCTTTCTTTCCTTTATTAAACAGAAGAAAAAGCAAGGTGAAACAAGAACCGGGGGAAAAAACATCATCTAGATTTAAATCCTTACAAGATGCTCCCACATTCACATGCTCTGACTGGTGAGAAAGTACCTTGCTGTTTCATTTTTACATGAAGTCTTCTACGTGCTATTTATATAAGGTATTGATATTGCATATCAAAATAAGCAATATTTTGTTAAAGTCAGAATTCCACCACGTGTCATGTTCATCACTGCACCTGAAGTACAGACCTCATGCAAGAAGTCATTTCTTTGTATGAAAACTATTTTTTAAAAAATAAGTTGTATAGCCTTATAGATACAAAGAGAAAAGTGATTGCACAACAGTAGCGTTCTGTAGCACTTAAAATGCCATTCGCTACTCCTGCTGTTCACTAACACATTAAAACAAGTAATTTTTATATGACGTGTTTTGGTTTTGTCTACATAGTGGTGATAGATACTGCAACTGATAAGTAAAAAAAAATAAAAATCACCCACAAGACTGTATAAGAGAGGTAGATGATTTTACACAGAAGCATCCCTTAGAAAAGGGTTGCTTGCACTTTTCCCAGCCTCCACTGAAGCAGTGAAATGGTTCCAGCACAGCTAATTGTTGAATTTCACCTCCATGGCTGCAAAGAGAACAAATACAACAGCTGCTTCTTAGGAAAATGCAGCCAAAATGAGTAATATGGATGCTCCCAGAGAAACAGTGGACACATCCTACACCTTCCACATGTACTCTAGGCTTGGAAATGTCTGTAGTCCCAATCCAATCCACAGAAAGCTGCTTGATTATCCCAGGTTCAAGTGTTTGGACAGCCTAATCTTTGTTACTGCATGAACACTCATGCCAGCAATAAAGTAAATAATAATAATTCTGAGTACAATCATCTCCCTTGAGATAATTTAATAATTTTGATTTGAAACTTCTGTACTAGTGAAATCTGACAGAAACAATAAACATCTTCTGAAAATTCATGCTCCTCATAAATTGAGGATGATACAGTGGTAATATATCTTCTCTTATATTTGTTACATGTCTTATTTTCACCGTAATTTCCAGAAAAACAATTACCCCTTCTAAAGAATCTAATGTGCAATAACATGATTCTGTGGAAGCACAAATGGAGCTTAGTAAATAAGAACAACGTGCTTTCATTATGGTTCTTGTGACTGGCCTTTGCAACATCTTATTTCAGTATTTTGAGGCAACTCACAATCAGCATATTCACATCCACCAGGAATTTACCCTCCTACTCAGATGAACTGGAAGAAATAAGTGGCAAACACTGATTCCGCCAGTGTCGGTGGTGCTCTGCCAGCCAGAGCTCCCAGCAAAGACTTCCACAGAATAATTTAATGTTTTTTTCTGGCAAAAATATTTTTTTAAATATGATATTACATGAAAAACCCAAGTGTGCCTCCTTATTCTGCCCTTGAACATAAACACAAAGTACACTGTGCAAATTGTTCTACACATCAACTGAAATTTGCAAGAGGCTTACAGAAATGCCAAAACCGATGTATGTGCCTTGTTAAAACCTCCAAAACTCTGATAAAATCCTAACTTTTGGCTTGTTATCATCATTACAGGCCAAGACAATATTTTATTTGTAAACAAGTAATCAAATTACATCTTAATTGCTTGTCACTAGGCAACCATTGATTTTAAGATGAGTGATCAATTCTTGGGGACAAAGAATAAGCTAAACATAAGCAGAAGTTACCAGTTGGCCCTTTAAATAATCAAATAATCACTCTTTTCTCTCCGGAAAACTGCTCTTTTTAACTCTCAGCTTTAAAGAATCACAGCAGTTACATTTGTGCCGTTTTGCTAAATCAATCCCTGCTTTTAATTATGTAGGAGATATAAAAATGCTTGTATCAAAAAAGAAAATGAAAGTAAGTATGAGAGACAGACTTTAGTGTATCGTAAATCTTTTCTAAAGCTCAGGACTGGAAGGTACTATTGGGCCATTTTACCATGTCTCCTACAGTGTCCTAGCTAGAGTGTTTTCATATCGTCACCATACTTTTTTTTTTTTTGGTCTCTTTTTCTCTCTGCCACAACATAGCCTAAATGCTTCTTTTAGTGGAAACTGCTCCAGAAATGTGTTTTCTCCCTTGGTTAGCAGCCATCTTCCGGTGTCTAGCCTGAAGTTATTTGTAACATATTTACATGCATTTGTTCTGGCATCAATCATCCACTAGTTTATCTAGTTCTTTTGCATTGTGCTCAGTCTCTAGATTTACCTATGAATAACAATCCCATTCTCTGGCTTTGGTAGGCAAAAGGCTGATGCCTTTTGAATTTTTTTGTATTTCAACAGCGCCTTCCCACTCATATTTCCTCTCTTCATGGGAAATGTCTTTCCTGATGACCTCCTGATTATATCTGCCTAGAAGGGAGAAAGAGACCTGGCATGATTAGTTCTTAAAATAAGTCATACAAGGTGGCAAGGAAACAAAACCAAGCAGTCCTTCTACATGGTAGTTTAGCATTTCCAGGAAAAAAAGAGGAGGAAGAAGAACAACAGTGGACACCAAGACAGAAGACACCAGTTTCAAGGAACTGATTACATCTCACTGGCAGAAAAGCAAAAAAGAAAAAATAAAGCAATTGCACCATCTAAAAAAAAGAATGAGGAAACTTAAAAAGAGGTCAGCTTGACAGCCGTGGGTCCTCAATAATCCGAACTCAAGATGAAAGTATACAACAGGAAATTAATGAGGACCAAAAAATTACTTGAAGCTTGAAGGACAGAATGAGACTGTCCAAGGCAGAACAGCAGATGCAACAGGCAAAGGTCATAAAGGACAGAAGGAAACACTCTGGCCACACATATCCAAACATATTGTAAGGGTAAAAGCACAGAAAGAGATGGTACAGAAAAAGAGGATGTTTATTCATTGTCTGCTTTAGAGTCACATTCACAAGTTTGTATTTTGCTTTTGTATTGGCTTACTCCTGCCAGCTGCAGCTCTTTCACATCTTCCTATTGAAATGCTTATTTCTCTTCTACTACCCCCAAAACTACGCTAGCTCATCAAGGTTATTTTCAATATTTATCCTGTCCTCCAGCAGGCAGTTAATAAGCCCCTTAAAGTTCCGTGGCATCTGAGAACTCAATAGCCTACTCTCCATCACCTAGGCAAAACATGGGTTAGTGTGGAACACAAACCAGACTCTTGCAAGACCCCACCCAATACATATTTGACAGTATTCTCAGTGGCAAGCTTGTTTGAAATCTGAATTCTAGGTCTTGCACCCAGCTAGTTATACATTGCCTTGGCTGTGTTTCTCTAGCTTGTTTACTCTATGAGCATGTCATAAATAACAGTATCAAAAGCCCTAGTAATGCCAAGATACATCAAATTTACTGCTTCCTCTCTGTCCAAAAGACACATTATCCTATCAAAGAAAGAAATAGTACTGGCTCGATGCAATTCATTGGTTATAATTCATCTCATTTTGATCTTTCAAGTACTTAACATGTATTTGGAATTTTTATTCCAGAATTTATGGGGAAATTGGAGCTAGTTGACTGGTCTACAACTGCCCATTCACCCCTTCTCTTCCTCCTTCTGTTCCTCTTCTTCCCTACTAAAAATAAGTGCTACATCTGTTTTCTCAGTATTTTCCCCGCCTTCCAAGTTTGCAGACAGTCCAAGCAAATCTGATTTTCAAACAATTTCAAACAATCTTAATTTGGGGGTCCCTAAAACATTAGCTGATGCAACATCCTGCCTCTTCATTGCTGCTATCAATTCTACTACTGGAGAAGGACAATAGCTCTTAATAGTATAAATTACAGACATGTCTCACTACAAAGATTATTTCCAAATAGCTCAGAATCAGAGGCAAACAAACAACTGCCTGTTGAAATTAAGATTGGTTGTATAAAGCCTAGAAGTTTGCACTTCAAATACAGTAAAAAATTGGCAGGAATATTTTAAAATAATCTGTAAATATTCTGTTTATCTTTTATGTAAGAGTGTATCAGATACCCTAGTTTAAAAAAATGGAAAGAAAGAAGACTGGGAACAGAAAGTGAAAAAGATTAATATATTACAATATTATGTTTACGCTTGTGAAGGTCATAAAATAATAAATGGACACTATATGATTTATTTCATGGTATATTTTTGTTTTCTCTCCTCATTTCTGAATGAAAATACTGGAATATGCAGATACTTCTAATCACTACATTCCCAAAAGTAGACCACAGAGTAGCCTGAGAAAGGAGAGTCTTGGCTGAAATCGAAGACAAGAAAGAAATCCATATCTCATAACAGATGTCTAGTTTTTGACATTTTAAATATTCTTTCTTCATGCTTGCTGATTCATTTCTTGACTCTCTCTTTCCTGGAAGTCTTAGCTACTCAGTGTTGCACCCTTCACTCATGTATCTTTTGAACAAGAACATAATTTTTACCCAGCGTTGACAGCTTGTCATCTTTGTCCCAAGAATTCATACGGAGAAAGTCTGATCTTGCAGTATATCCAAGACTGAAAGAATCTGCTTTCGGTTTTTGCTTAATAAGCTAAAATCTATAAACAACTAAATCCAGCACATGAGGTTGCACTGAAGTATTGAAATCCATTTTTGCTTATGCCTCTTTTCTCGGTGCAATTCTTCATTTTTTAATCCTTTATTTAAGCATCCCTACCTGGAACTCTATTTTGCAAAGCTGGTGGAATACACAGAACTCAAACAGGGTTATGTGGGTTATGCTATTTCTTCTAGTTACTTGTAACAGCAGTGTTTGACCTCGTCTCAGGAGAAAGTCCCCCGGGGTCATTTTGCTGTTCCTCCTTCCTCATTCTTTCTCCAGCGATGAGTTCAGAAATAAAGGGCTAGCCTACAAAAACTCTGGGTTTATATTGTCACCAGTTTTCAAGCCTGAAGAGCTGTGAAAAAATTCCACATCATTCAGACATGACTATACCCAATCATGACAACAGAGGCAAAGACTCAGCATCTCAGAGTTTTACTCGTATAAAATAATATTCACTAATTAGGCTGGAGAAAAATCTACTTAAAATGTATCTCATATATTAGACCATCATGATGTCATGTCATACCTCTGAACAAGATGAAGTCTAACAAATAAAAAAAAAAAGAAAAAAAGATCCTGAGTGTAGAGTGGGTATGCAAAAGAACAAATAAAATCATATAAAATTAATGGTTTGTTCAAGTTTGTTTAGTTGCTTTTATTAAGAAGGAAGCCTTAGGTGGCTGTAATTTTATTGCAGGGGGTGTTACCTTTATTTAATATTAGAATGGAAGTTCTCAAATGCTTTTATCACGGGGCTGTATCTCAATGGATATACAGAGTTCACTACTTCTATTTGCAGTCACACAAGATCCGTATCTGCCCTGCAGAACCGCATGAGATACCATCCTGTAAGCACTTAGTGTCTGGAGCAGCGCCTATTCAACATGATCAGCCAGCTGTTTTAAGGCCACCAACAAGTGTTCTGCAGATCAGCGATTCCAAAACCCTTCAATGAACAAATATTTAGAGCATCCACGTTTGCAAAAATGTTTTCTTACTACATTTTTCAAACCCACAGAATAACCTTCAGAGAGACATAAAGGCGGCAAAAGGGCTCCAGAAAACACCATTTCAACAGCTGTACTCCTTTCAAGCTCTGCAAAACTCATACATGCATGCTCATACAAACTCATACAGGCTTATAAATGTAATCTATCATCATTTGTCAGGGCAACATAAACCCTGGGACAAAACTATGAGCACACTATAGTGTCATTCACTTTTGACCTTTACTGTTTAGAAAAGGGCAAACAACTTCTGGTTCTGCTCCATTAGGAAAAACCATCATGAAGAACCATACAGCTCTGTCAGGACACTTTAGACATACCCCTCAGTCCTGCTCTGGCAGAGTGATGGTAGTACAGCGCCACGTACAGAAAAAAAAAACCCAACCACAAATGCACAAGGACCAAACCACACTTGGTTTTCTCTAGCTTTGCCAATCAGATTGGTTGCAAACTACAAGGTTTCATAATTTGCTCTTTCATGTTGATCATCTGATGTACGGCAAAGTGCCAGTTTATCACAAAGCCACTCCTTCAGTCAAGGCTTTGGGTTTCTTCCACCCAGCTGCCAGTTTTCACAGAACTTGGAGGAACTGCGTAACTTCGTGACTGACGACTTGCTGCTCACATCAACCATTTTGGGATAAGAAGGTACAAATCCAGTGAGGGCACTGCTGAAAAGGTAGCATTAGGCTAAAAAAGAGGAGGCTGCAGTGACAATACAGTGGCTAGGGAAGGACTCCTTGCACAATGTATTTGCTGACAAGCCAAGTACTAACTGACTCTAAGTAAGCTCTCTTTAATAAAGTACTGACAACAATTAAACATTTCCAAAATTGGTTTAAGTTGATTATAGTTCTAACGTTTGGAAATCTTGGTTCTAACAATCTTATTTATTCTATTGAGCCTTTGAAATTTTTTCTCCTGACCGCAAGAACTAATATCTCATTTATTTTTGGCAGAGAAAAGGATTGATAATGGGGGTTGTCTAATTCTTATATAATCCTCTTATTAAAAAGGAAGAGGCTCTAGGGGAAAAAGTAAATATTCTAGAAGTTTTATAGTCTGAGACTACACACAAAACACTACTAGTGCTCTGACAGTTTCAGTTGCATATTAGTAATTGGTTTAAAACCAAATGTAGAATAACTTAAAAATGCATTACATATATAAAATCCATAACAGGATTCAATCAAATAAGAAAGTAAAACCTGCGCTTTTTAAAAGACACTGAAGGACACCTTTGTGATATTCAGACAGTAGGTCTTGTTTGTGGTCTAACTCTGAAATTAGCTTCCCACACCTATCTCCAACAACTACTGCATTATATCATGACTTAGTGCTACAGCGAAGTTGATTATTTAATAAAAGTTTGAATCATTGAAGTTTATAAAAGAAGATTTTACATCCTTCGCTGTCAACACTTCACACCCTCAGATAGCAAAGCATTTAAAAAAAAATTATTAGGGCACCACTTCTCAGGGTAGTAGCCTGAAGAGATTTGTACACCTGAACTTTAATTAGGAAGACAATTATTCCAGAAACTGACCCACTTCTGCACGGGTTATTTTGTTAATTTTTTCTAATTGATTCTTTCCAAGAATGCAGAATCTAGATCCAGAAGGTGACACCTGGAAAATATGGCATGTTAGGAAAGTTCGGTGTATTTGGAAGGAATTAGAAGTTAAACTACTATGAAAAGTCATCTAATCCATTTATGAAGCGCACACAATTTCAGATAGCTAAACACAACAGGAGGTCAGTGTGTTACAATCTCAAATAAACCAGCAGCTATAGGAATACTTATTAAAACTGATAGAGAGAACTAACATTTAAGGGCTAATAGCAGGAGGGAACATGCTTGACGCAAAACATATAACATTGTAGCCATTGCATTGCTTAACCCATATCTATAACCTTGGCCATCGTGTAAGACGTTTTATCAGGAAATAGCAGAGAAGAACAGAACAGCCATGGCCGGCCTTGCTAAAGAAACTTGCTGGAACTGACCTTGCGGTTGCGGAGTCTGATAAAAGAGAGACTGAGCTTACACAGGAATAAAGAGTCACTTGTGGTGATGAAGAAGAGAGGGTTTGCCTTCATCCTCTCGACCCTCAACGACCACCACCAGAAGAAACCGCGCATGCTCGGCGGGGAGGAGACCACGGAAATGGCTCATTTGCATACGAAGCGGGAATAGATAGTTAATATGTATAGGCGTATTGCGAAACCTTATGAATATGTAACACTTTGCTGTATAAATATGATACGAGCTGCCGCGTTAGGTGCGCACGAATTTGGTGGGATGACCCCCCGTGCTGCCCAGCGCTGAATAAAGCATACCTACTTTACAACCTTGGGGTTGTGGAGTCTGATTTCCGCACGTCAAAACTTCTAGAAGTACACAGCATATCAGACTTTTTTATACGGGCATCCATTATGGATATGGCCTAAGCTAGCAATGAGCTACAGGGAAAGTTTCATACCCACTGCAGTGCACAAATTTGATGTGTAAAATGTCAGCCACTTGAATTTCCAAATCAGTGAGACTACAGCTCCTGTTATCAGAGGACAGTATTTGATGTAATCCCCCAAACATGTTTTGTAGCTAACAAAAAGGTAAACATGTCTATGCAGAATTCAACTTCGCAGCCTACCTAGACTGCCAAGTTTCAGCTGGTATGTGTTGGCCAAAATTTGTTACACTAAAACAAGCATTGCGTAACACATCTCGCCCAACCTCTGAGCTGGGCTCCACTCGCCTAAATTAGGAGACAGAAGACAAGGACTCAGAACGACTGTTGGGCATTTGTGGCTTTGGAGATGAGACTGAAGATACATTCTCATTTTTGCAAGTTGCTGAATTTAGACAACTTTCTTTGGTAAAGACCTACTTGGAATTCTCAAATGGGATTTCAGGTAAGATCAAAACTGCATTCATCTCTACCATAAAAGGGGGGTAATCAAAAGCAAAAAGTGTATTTGTTGAGTAAATCTTTTTTATTCTGAGCTCAAACAGTTTTTGTTCTACAAAAGCATCTGAAATAATATGGCATCTTGAGATATACTATTATTCACTTCAATTAAAGAATATCAGGTGCTTTATGACCATCAGTATTACTCAATACCTAAATGGCAGAGTTCAGAAGCTTTTGGCTTACTGACCTGTTTGACTTCAAGCTCCACTAGAGATAATATATGCATATCATAAATAATTCTTCTGGTTTCTAACAGGTCTCCGTATCCCATAATTATCTTCTACTTTGTGAAACTGTAGAGCAGTTCTTCTACCTAATGGGTCATTTTCTTCAGGGCAAGACGCAAATGACCTATTAGATAAAAAAATAATTATATCTGCATGCTTCTTTTTCCATGTCAAAGGGACGATCACTAAGTAGTGGTAGTTCTTAGTGCAGCAGCCACCACATTAATTGTTAATGACAGTACTGAGTGACAGTGGCACTTAGCTGAAGCAGTAACTGGATAATAATAACCACTGTGGTGCATGCCATTGGATTCAGTTAGCATTACACTTAGCAGTTTATCAGGTTATCACTCTACAAACCAAATAAACTATCTTTCAGCCTTGGCACTTCTACCGATACTACTTTTTTTGTTTATCTTCTTCAGAAACGTGTATCTCTGACATCAACCTGTATTCATGCCCCTACAAGGGCAAAAAATTGATTGTCTCACAGATGGCACAGAAAGGGGAAAGCAAACAAAATCTTCATTGGTTATTGAAAAGGACGAAGGGAAATCAGATTGCTTTTTGATAAAGGACAAAACAAATAATAAATTACATGAGAAACAGCATGCAAACATTTCCATCATATGCAACACCTGTTATTTTGGCCCTACCTGTGTGGAGCAATGACGGGCTTTCCACAAGCCTTTGCCATGTGCTTTCCACACTGCTACGGAGCAGAGGTCCTTCTTTCCCATCCTACTGCAAGCACCCTCGAACAGCGAGGGAAGGGCACCCTTTAACATTTGCACACACAGGCAGAGCCAGCAAACACTGACAGATATCTACAAAAGCCAGCACAAACATTTGCTGCATCTGACAGATCACATCAAGTTTTAACTGGAACATTAAAAATGCTTTGTGTGAGCCATGCCAAAATTGCTTCGATGTGGGCAGCTAAAGTGAACAAGTTACATGCGTCTTAACAAGCATTTTTCTTCAGTACTTGTCCTCCTTTCAGAAGTCAACCAGCCTGTTTTTACTTAACTTTTCCTAAAACAATCTTATCCATAATATTGTCAGGCTGGGAAGAGATATGCCTTTCCTCAGTTTAAAAGTAAAGGGACACAAGACTAAAGCAGTAGCCAAGAAGCTGTTGGACCATCAATTTTACATATAAATAAAAGTAAGCATTACAGTCGTCATGGGGGCTTTCTCCAGCTTAAAAACTCTACTCTAGCCCACTTCCTCCCCTCCAAATAGCCCTGGAAGGGAAACAAAGACCTGCAACCTTTTTTTGGTGGATGTAATTTTGCTAAAGAAGGATTTGCAAGATATCCTGATAATAATAGAAGCTAGAGATGTGTGCTTTAGTGATGCATGCATTATTCACTTTGCCCATACCTGTATTGTGTAAATTTGTGTCATCTCCTAACTCTTCAGCACTTATTACAGAGATACTGAAAAATAAAAGCTGTATGCAGATGCCAGTCCTCACTTCCAGGAGTACTTCCAAATTGTAAAAAATAGACAATTTAATTTTAAAAAGCATGAACACTGTGGGGAGCACCAGCAGCGTCATATCCCCTAGTGAGCAAGGCAC
The DNA here is from genome assembly GCA_017639485.1 of Pluvialis apricaria. Taxonomy (NCBI): domain Eukaryota; kingdom Metazoa; phylum Chordata; class Aves; order Charadriiformes; family Charadriidae; genus Pluvialis; species Pluvialis apricaria. Next base: position 137,611,814 of record CM030008.1, on the reverse strand, counting down.
CATATAAGCAATTTCATTCTCTCGGGGCTCAAGTACCCTGCATTCCTGGTTGCACCTTCAGCTTTTCCAGACTGTCTAGCTTACACCCTTGAGCCAGAAATCTCCACGTGGTCCATAAAATAGTGCAGCAAAAGCTGCACCTTCTCACGTCATACACCCTAGCTACCTCTTTCCAGCCTGCCCCTTCTTCAGGTACGTCTCACACCTGACTTACCATTTTGTTTAGCTGCTGAATCTGTTGGACTGACATGCAGCACGCAGCAGTCATTTCACACGTAGCACAACCAAAGCCTGTCTCGCCTCCACAGCAACATCCAGAGAGCTGCTGGGGTGAAAGATGAGGGTGATTTCCAGCCTACCCACTTTTTCCCCTCCTCCTCCTCCTCCCATTTGCCTGGTGCCTCTGTTCAAACAGGACCAGTCAAATGTGGTGAGGTAATTTAACAAGCAAAAACCTACCTGGGAGCTGGCTGCGGCTGACAACCATGGTGCCAGCTAGCATTGTCACACGTATGCATGGTTTTGTCATTTTATTCTTAAACAACTGCTTTCTTTGTTTGCTCTGAGTGCAGCGATGCCAATACACTGTAAGAGGTAAAGGTGCTGAGCAGTGGCTCGGTCCCTGACAGACACACATAGCCGAGGACATCAGCAGAGCTTCATCCCATCTGTTACCCCTGGGGCTGTCAGCACAGGCAAGTCATGAACGGACCCCACTGCTGTCCCACCCAGCCATCACCATCTCCTGCCATAACAGCCAGGCTCTCACCTGTGTCTCAGGCTACCTCTTCAGGAGTTTATCACCAGGCTGGCTGCGTTCTGGCAGGCTTCTTAGGGACAGCTAGGAGAGCTGGCTAGGAAAAAAGAAACAGGCTAGCCCTTGAGTTTATTCAGAGAGAATCTCCAACATTTTCATAATTAGTGTTGCATGGGAAAAGTCATGCGTACTTCACCTTCTTGCTGTTTTTTTTTTTTAAACGCTATTTAAAAAGAAACATAATCATCTGCCATATCTATGATCTTCAATTCCTGTCTGTGGTGGGGCAAGATAACCACAAAGTATTCTCACAAAGCGTTTCTGCAGCAAAAAGTAAAATGCTGTAGCCTTCTACTCCCCAGTGCCCGTAGATCATGCAGACAACCCAGGGAGGGAAGGTTGTCACACTCCAGGTCCCTGTGAACACCGGCCACCTTATCATTCATATCTCAGCACTCTCACGCTGGCACACCAGGGCATGCATCCCTGGTGCACACCCTCGGTGCAGGGCTGAAACAGGAGGGAAGGAATCTCTGAGTAATTAATAAGTTTGTTTACCATCTGGTCTGTCCTTGTGCTGCCTTTGCATGCTCCCCCTGGTTGGTTCTAATGCAGTCATCCAAGCAATGCTTCAGGGCTTAGTAGCAGTGGCTCCAACCTTGACAATCCCAAGCACCTTTTACTTTTCTGGACCTGGAAGCTTTTTGAAATGTTTCTCGAAAAGGGGGAAGAATAGGTTTAATTGGCACCAGAAGGACCTGGGAGGTAGGTATCCCACTGAATTCAGAGAGCCAAGGGATGGAAGCAGACATCCCAATTTGATTCTCTAGAGATGTGCCTCAGGGAAAATGCCTTGATCACTTTCCAAAGCTCATGTTGGAAACACCTCCTGGGCAGGGACCAGAAGGATGTCCTCCTGTTCCCCCTCCCTAATAGGCCTGCCCTGTTGTGTTCTGACAACAGCAATTCCTTGACTGCCTGGGTAGCAGATCTCCATCTTGGATTTAGACAAGCTTGAAAGGTCGCTGTAGGATGTAGGTTTCCTTGGCGGGCTCTGAGGTAATTTGCCTACCAAAAGTTGCTAACAATGGAGGGCTTCTTTGCCGGACAATGGCTAAGGAGATATCTTTTGACAGACTCAATGAGAGGTGGGTTTCCAGCAGCTTAAGCCTGATTCCAGCACCTGGTTTCAGGTTATTCCAAGATCCTTCCTCAGGTGGCTTCTAGATGAATAGAGGACACTTGTGACATGAGGAACGTAGCCTTGTGCCGTGCACAGACTCCAACCAGTGTGAACAGGAAGGACAGAATAGGAAGAGGCTGATAATCCTTCAATGAGCAAAAGTGAAAAAAATGGTAATTGCTAGCACTTCCCATACTTCCCAACTGTTGCTAACTTATATGCACACTAATATCCACATGCTGAAGAGCCCAAGAAAGATGAGTCCTTAGGAGATGGAGTCTAACTGGTGGTGATGACAACGGTGCTCATGCACCATTCTATCTTCATGTTGTTCTTTATGTAGTCCATTTTCAAGGGAAAATACTCTGATATTTCAGTCCAAACTCTTTTTATAATGTTAGCTTTGCAGTTACATATGCACTGCTGTATCAACTAAAATACCGCTTGCGAGACAGAGTTGGCTTTTTAACAATTTTGCAACCTGCTCACATAGCACAGGTTTATTTCTGCTGTTTTACTCAGCTATGGTGAGGCAGCAGGAGAGTCTGCTGCTGTCGAGGGGGTCATGGTCATGGAGCCAAAGGAGTTCTCCATATCACACTGAGACTTTCAGTCCTTTTTATGGCTACATTCTCTGTTTACCATCTACAAGTGCTAAGAGCCAAGGTGTCTTGGTTTATACAACAGTAAATATTTTTTTTTCTTTTGCCAGAATTAGAACATTTGGTACTTTCTTTGTGTCTTGTCTCCTAGAGACTCGCTTCCCTAGAGTCTCTTTTCCTAAAAACCACACAAACCCAGGAAGTTGCCATGACTTATGCTTGCCAAACTGAGTAATAGTGAGCTCTGATCATAGCCTAGAGGCTGTTTCCAGTGAGGAGGAGAGGTTTACATGCCAGGAAAATGGAGGGGACAGCAGTTTTAGCTTGTGCTCCAGGACCTGTAGGTAGAGGAAGCTGGTCATACAGCTCCTGAATACCCCACTCTAAACCCATGGAAGCAAATGCTTGAGCTTTTGACCTGCTAGCACATACACCGAGAAGCACTGGGGAAGACTTTTTGCCCAGGTTCACAAGCTGTGTTATGAGCACCACTGCGTAATGTTTACATTCAAACAAGACACTTAAAAGCAGAGCAGGGAACAATGAATATTGAGTTGGGGCAGGATAAGTGCAAGAAGGGTGCCACGTGGATTTGACACTCATGTTTTGGCCAGGAGTACTCCATGTATGGGTGCACCAGCAGTACCAGAAGTGCCTTAAGGGATCTTAACAGAAATGTGAGACCACTATGGCAAGGGAATCCCTTTCTAGGGTGTTCCTCAGAAGCAACTGAAGACAATGTATGCGATGCCACAATGTCTGCAAGATTGCCTCCACGCAGGAAGATGTGGCAGTTCCACCACCTTATAAAATCACTCCTAATTTAGGAGACCAAGTTGCCAGTAATGGACTAGCACTCCCAAAAAGGCCCATGTCTCCCTACTGCAACCCCCATTCATCTCTTTAAATTTCCCAGTCACACCATCTTACCTAGACGCATCTTTAGCTACCTCGCTCACAGCTGCGCCCTAATCTTAACCATACACAGAAAAAGGCACTAAATTGTATCATCTGGGTCAGACAAGATAACAGACAATGCTGGGTGTGACACACACTGAAAATGCCGTAGCTTCTCATGACCCATATGAAAACACATCAAACAAAACAGGTGGCAAAATGGAACTCTGCCTGTGAAATGGCCTGTGAATGACTAGCAAGTTATTCTTCCTTCCAAAACTGTATGGCCCAGAAATCAAACAAATAAGCCAGGGAAAGGAAATACGAGATGTATGGTATATTTCTTCAATACTCTAGAGAAAAAGGGGCTAAAAACTGCTGACTTGAGAAACCTTTACTATCGATTTACTAACCTTCATTAGCTGCATCTGCTATTGCTGTTTTTCCTTCAAAATGAAATGCCTTTTTATAGGAATCTACCTTGAAAGAGACTCAAACCTCCAATGCAAAGCGGGGCATTCTAGAATTTGTTTCTGAAATCACAACAGCTTATTAAAGACTGATTTATTAGACAGTAGTAATTGCAGTGAGAGGGAAAGAGAGTCTGGACAACCGTGTTTAGCTTTCTCCTTCACCATCATTTTAAAAATGCAACTGTTGAATATTTTGAGAGCAATTTCTGAATGTCATGTAAAATAAAATTAAAAGCTACTATTGATCCCTCACATTTCTCCCTCTTAGTTTTAGAGTTTACACCATTATTTGATACATTTTTGTAGGTTAGAACAATTTACAGCTCTTCACACCATTTTCATTTCAGACCACTTGCCATTGTTGAGGGCCGATGTTGCTACCTCTGCTGAAGGAGGTAAATAAATCAAAGAAAAGCTGAAGAAAGTCTCAAACACCACAGAACAAGCACACGTGTATCCATTTACTGCTTCAAAGTCAGCCCTTTAAAACGGCTACGATGAAAAAAAAAAACCACAGTACCTGTGCACTGTTCTTATGAAATATATTTGCTAGGTCTTCATGCAATATTTAAGTGTACTTGCTCTGTAAAAAAAGAAATTCAAGTCTCAGCATGCACCAGCTCTTTTGATTTGCCAAGTGATGTCTATCAGATAAAATGCATTAGCACACCATATTTTGATTGTAATTTTGATTCCTTCTTAACCGCCGCCTCCCACTCTAATCATGCATGGATCTCACACTCGCAGCAAACAAGGCACATTTGTACTGGGGATCTTCAAAGATAGAGATGTTTTTGGAATCATTTTAGGGTAACTCCAGACAACAGCAAAATAAGTGTCAGAAAGAAGTCAAAGCTTCAAAGTGGAGATGCTCTATTTTCAGCTGACCTTCAAATCTGCAAACTAATCTTTTGCTTAAAAATAAGCATGTAAATTAGGCGTGCTGAAATCAGGGCTATACAGGCACATGCTTGCAGCATTCGGCCCATAAAATCCACATTTATCATAAGCGATCTCTGTTTTAAACAATTCCTTTGTATCGATTGATTTTTTTAAAGATCAATTTTAAGAACAGACTTCCTCTTCAAGATAGTTTACTACCATGCAATAAATGCAGTTCCTTGGTAGTAAAGAGTGCATTTCATAAGATTATTTTAAGTGCTTGGATTTAAACATGTTGCTGGACTAAATAAGTCAAGTAAAAGCTGTCAAGACTGGGAAGGCATGGTTAGCAAAAGAAAAAGCCCTGAAGTTCACAGAAGCCATCACATTTAATTTTGTTTTCACACTTGGAGAAACTAGTCAGCTTTTTGTTATGTATGAAAGACACAGAATATCCTTTCCTAAAATAAGCATTTATTCAGAGAAGGGATTTTACAAAAAAAATATAAAAATCTTTCCAATGAAAAAAAAGTCTCAATTAACTTAGTAACACACCTAAATCCTTCATCAGAATGGTTGTAATGGGACACATACAGTATTAATATACATCCAAAGCAAAGAGAAAATAATCATTAGCACCTTGCAATATATTTCCAAGATATAAGACCTGAAACTTATTCCTCAGGTAGACTCTGGTTCTAGAAAATTGTAGATATTTAATTTTAGTCCGTTGCACAGATGCTCCACCGAAGTTGCTGTAACTTTCCAGGGTGACCCTCTGCCTGCTTCTAAAACCAAGAGGAAGACTCCCATTTCTCTTAAAAAAGAAGGAAAAAAAAAAGAAAAAAAAAAGAAATATTTTAGGCAGAGTTTGCCACGGATATTACTCACCAACCACATTTTCTCAAGATAAATAATGGGCAATGAAGGAGAGGAGAGGAGAGGAGAGGAGAGGAGAGGAGAGGAGAGGAGAGGAGAGGAGAGGAGAGGAGAGGAGAGGAGAGGAGAGGAGAGGAGAGGAGAGGAGAGGAGAGGAGAGGAGAGGAGAAAATTAAAAAAAGAAAAGTTCAGTAAATGCCTTTGTGTACTTGTATATGTAATACTGTAAAAAAGAACCACCACTAAAAGACACATAAGTTCATACAAATCATAAAATATAATTGATTATAATTTTGGAAAAACACTCTTAAAAGCACAACACCAAAACCAAATGAACCTCCGAGACCCTGAAATGCAGTGAAATTTTCATAACTTGAAAATGGGTGAATATCTGCAAAGATCATTGCTGCTACCAAACCTCCCCCCAACCCTGTTCCAAAATGGCAGTTTTTAAAGTAGGAAAAGCAAGAGAAAATGCATGGACAGAAACCCATCTCCCCCAACCCCTTCTTTCTTCTGTAGCTCACTGAAGCAGAAGCAGGATTTTCATAATTTGTTCCAGCTGAAATATTAATTTCTCCCACACTGGAGAGCCTCGTCCGAGGCACCGAAACAGGCAACAACCATGTCAAAAACCTCCACTAGGTGAAGAGGACAACCCCACTAAAGCTTCTCATTGCCATGGAGTTGATGTCAGCAGCTGATGTGACCCACGGGCACAGTAAGGGGTGGATCGTGGGCACACTCCAGGTGCCAACAAATGGAGACCAGAAGTGGTTCTGAACAGACCGTCCCCAGGTGCCTGCCGATCCCCTCGCCCGCAGCATCGCCGGGAGGAGGAGGGCCGCATCCTGCGCTCAGCGCCCAGCGCTCGCCACAATCAGGTAGTCTGCTGCACTGCTGGCTGAGCGGGGATCGGAGCTCTTGGAGAGAGTCAAGGCTGCCCTGCTTCATTTAAAGCTACATGTTTGAGAGTGCATTTCTGATGCCGAGCCTTCTCCTCGGTGAACTGTACTAGCACCCCCCTGCCTACCTGCAATCAAACCTCAATTACAATAACTCAACAGCAAGTAGAAAAGCTTTCACAGGAGGGGCAGTGAGAGCCCAGAAGGTGGTGGCAAGGGCCTTGCTCCTCAGGTTGAGCGTGCTGACCCGCAGGCTGGAACCCCTCTGGGCTTCCAGCCTCCTCATGCCGCCGGACCGGCACGGGCAAAGCCTGACTTACGCACCGAGGTCTGGGATGGATTCACGGCTGGGAATGTGTTTAATGCCCCGGCAGGCAGCAGGGAGAAGCCCAATTCCCACTACTACTGCTTTACACCACACCATCTCCTCAACATTGGTAGTGCTGCTCTTAGGAAACTCTCCCTTCCCAGCGGTGGTTTATCAAAATCCCTTTATTTGACATGTGGTTCCCGATAAAATCTTTATTAGCATCTTCCTGTAATGCAAGACAGGAAGATAAAATAATTACTGCTTTCTATTGAAGGAATAAGCTTTTCAACAGCTTGATAATAAAAGTTTCCTGTGAGCTTCCCACGCTTCCACAATTCTCATCTTAATAGTTTTCCAGAAATAATTTTTTTCTTTCCTAACCTTCATTGGGAAAATTACCCTGAATTCTCACCAAAAAAAAAAAGAGACATATACATTACATTTGAGTGAACATAGGATATAATTCTGCATCAAAAAAGTGTATCAGTCAGTTCATGTTTTTTTTCAGCACACCCCAATGACAGAACAAATGATTTGTGCAGAAAAATGAGCAATGGTAATTCAACAAAATGGGTGTTCTGGTGCAATGACAAAATGAGGTCCCTTGGTCTTGCTTAAATATGACAGAAGATTAGAACTTCCCAGACCTAAGTATCAAAGGGAGTTTTGGGTGCACAATAAACTTAACTCCAAATTAACTCTCAGTTAATCATTTCACTCCAAAATAAAATAAAATACTTAAAACTTTTCAACTGATTTTATCCAATACTACAGTCATTCACTGATGGTAAGTTTGCAAGCAGCATAAAGTCAAATCTGAAGTCATGAGCAAAAGATCTTTTCAAGCTGACAGGCAGCAGCTGCAGAAAGACAGCACCATTCTCAGAAGCGCTTAGGCTTTCGAGAACTGAATCTTAACAAGAAATCATGTGCTTTGCAATCATGTAGCTACCCAGGAATACTGGTATTCTGGTGGAAGTTAGTACTTAATCCCAAAATAGCTGCTTTTCTAAGAATAAATTTGACCAGGTCGGGAGACAATTGGATCTTTAAGTTTAAACTTGTTTAGAGAAACTATCCTCAGAAAACGTACTGAACAGAAGCACGGAATATGGTCATCCATGAACAGATAAAATCACTGTTGCTTTTCGGTTGTTAGCTATGCAATTTGCAGCGTCTTATTTTACAATTTTAAAAGTTATTTTTGAAAGCTGGGTGAAAGAGAAAACTGCACACGTTCGCACTAATGCCCTGCGTTAGACTACATCTTTCCAGAAGTCGCTTATTTGAAATTTTACTTAGTCAGATTATTTACATAGTAAAGCTAATACACCCCTTATTAAAACAGACAAATTGTCAAGGTATTAAAAGGAAGTGGGACGTCTAACACCCAAGAAAGAAATTCGACAGAAATATTTCAGTTTTATTCTCTCCCCAAAGGTTTCACCCACAGCCACAGTCAAGCCGTAGCTTAATCCAGCTCCAGAGGGAGAGCCCTCTATTTACAGCTCGGCATCAACTGCTCTCCGCACAGTGGGCAAACTGCTATCAGCCAGCTTAAGTCTCAGACGGGATAAACTTTTATACCAGTCCTTCAAGACTCCTTTCACGAGTTCTTGATTAAAATGGGCTATTAAGATTATATTCGTATAATCAGTTGTAAATTCTCTCTTTGAATATTTCAACTGGCTGGTGTCCGTTCTTCCTTTAAAAAAACAGGCAATTACGTCTGCTGAACGTGCTCTTCTAAAAATTTGCATTTGATCTTTACGCAGGTAATCATTTCAGAAAAAATCATTGCTAAATCACCGAAAAGTACTTTGAAAACAAAGCGCACGTAATGAATCAAAATATTTTTAAAAGCACATAAAAGTTACAGTCAGAACTTGACTATTTAAGCATTCTCCACACACAAATACATCAAATAACATCTGTATCGTAAATATAAACCCACAGCCCAGAGTTAGGTCACATAACAGGGACTGATTGGGATCTAAATACATAATTAGGGTCAAAGTACAGATCACACCATGTATTTGTCACTTTTACTAAAGAAAAAGTTCCATGTACGTTCAACGGACAGACTCTTCATCTTCTTAAAAAACAGGAGACCAGACACTGCCACTACCGAAGAAAAGAGCAAAATTCCTATTACCACTCCAGCATCACCTTTCAGAGTCATGGGCGCCTTAACGCGTAAAGCTGCTACGCTGCCCTCTTCCATCAATCACACTATTTTGAAAAAATCTAAATTGAAGCAATTATCAGTCTTCCTGATGTTTCAGCCAGAAAACTAGCACAACCAAAGCAGCTAAAGAAGTTTTCCTTTATATTTTCCACCCTAACAATGTACTAGCATCTGCATAAAATACCTCGTTTTGTGAGCACACATGTGCTATCATAAGAAATTGGAAGAACTACTTGCCTAGAAGGAATATCTTGTGGATACGGTTTTGCATGACTGCAGCTTTATGGTGCAGCTTTTTCAAAACCTTCGAGTTTTGAAAGTTCCAGTTTCTAAGTGCCAGACCCTAGAAACAGCTCGTCATAAATTTGCTTGCATTACACCAGGTACTGTTCCCCCAAAAAAGAAGAGTCCCGTGGCATTCTCTGACCCACACGCACCAGCAAATTCAAATGTGCACTGAGGGATGTTTTCAGACAATATTTGGCAGAAGAGGGAAAAGAAGACAATAAGTGAAACTTAAGAGTGACAACTTTAAGCACATCTAAGAACTAGATCATGTGTCTATTAGCGAGGCAAAATCCTTGTCCAAATTCAAGATCTGAGCCATCCGTCACATCCAGCCTGGCACACATTAAGGGAACAAGCAAGGACAGGTGCTTGCTCTTTGCATGGAGCTGTGTTGATATCAATCACTGTGTCCCTTGCCCAAACAGTACGGCAGTGATGTGAAGTTATTACTAAACTCAACCTGCTCAAAGCTGAAGGGGTGGAAAACACCCTCACTCCTGAACGTCATCAGAATTCTTCTGAAGAAGGATTGATTAAAGTTTTTTCCAAAGAAAAACTCATGAGAAATGTATACCCGATCCAAAGCAAAGTGTAGTCCAGAGCCAAGTAGAGAGGGCTAAGTGAATGAAGGGGCACAATTTCAGTACGAGAGAATGGGAGGAAACCATCCTGAGCAGTCTACACCTTAGCCAACTCCATGTATTTTCTCCTTGATATTCACCCGTATCTATCCCCCCCTAGATAAGCACCCTTATCAGAAGGGAGAGGGGTTATGGAATCAGCTCTCTGTGCTCATGTGGAGGGGGAAAAGTGATGTAGAACTCAAAAAGCATGTCAGGCAGGAGATGTGAAGGGGATGCTACAAAGACATTTCATACTCTGTTTTATGCCAAGCCTTTTCACCTGCACCAAAGCATTGATTTTTGCATTCTGAATTTACCTAGACAAACACATCTGGCTACAGCTCTTTCTGTTACAACTTGGGCTGCTCCTACACGAAAACACCCTCCTGAGCCATTCACCGCCTTTTCTTAATCCTCTCAGATTTCTCCAGATGAGCCATTGGGATGGGGGGGGAGGAGGCGGTAGGCGAATTCTGCGGAAAATGGTCCACCGTGCGCCGCTGACCTGATGCCAGCAGCCCGGGCTAACCCTGGACCCGAGACGGAGCCCTCCGGCCAGTCCCGCCTCCCACCACCCACCCGGGGACAGCACAGCGAGCCATAAGGCACGGCGGAGCAGCTCAGAAACCCAAGTTCTCGCTCCCTCCTCCAACAAAACAAAACAAAACCAAAAAAAAAAAAAAAAAAAGGGAAAAAAAAAAGCGCCACTCCAGAACGGTGGTTGGTTTGGTTGGGGTTTTTTTTTCACCCTCTTTTTTTTTTTTTTAAATTTTTTTTTTTTTTTTTTTTTTTTTTTTTTTTAAGGATTTCCTCCCTACGGATGAGCGGCTCTTTCCACGCACATTGCCAAGGTCCATCCTTCCCTCCCTGGCCGCGCACCCGGCACTGGGCGTGTAGCCGGGGCTCTATGTAACCCCCGCCGGCACGGCACGGCCCCGCCACAGCCGCTGCGGGACGGCCCGCGGGGGATCCCGCCGCTCTCCCCCTTCCTCCGGCCGCATCCCCGCCGCCGGCCACCGACCCTCCCCCTACCCGCCGCCGGTCCTCTCCGCTCGTCCCCGGGACGCTTTGACCGACTTCCCCCGGCTGGCGGAGCGGGGATGCCTCCTCCCCTGGCGGCCGGCCAGCCGCCCGCGCCCGCCTCGCCGCGCTGAGCCCGCGGGAGCCCGGCGGGGAGCACCGCGGGGCTGCCGGCCGAGCAGAAAGTGAAAGTGCCTGCCGCCGGCGGAAGCCCCGTGGGAAAAGCAAAGCCCGGCCGTCCCGCCGCCGCCTCCGACCGGGCCGCGACCCCCCCCCCCCGGGGCAGACGGGCGGCGGGGGGCTGCTGAGCCGCCGCTCCTCTCCCCCTCCCTCGTTCGCACCCCCTTCCCCCCTGCGCGGCGCTCCGCGGGCACCATGGGCGAGACGGCGCCGCCACCATGACGGCGGAGCCACCGGCGCAGCTCCCTGCCACCCTCCCCGCGGATCATGTTCCATGGTAAGGAGCGCGCACCGCACCGCACCGCACCGCACCGCTCCGCGCCCCTCCGTAGGCGGCGGCGGGCACAGCCGCCCGGGGCGCCCCGCTCCACCTGCGCCCGGGCTGGGCTGGGCTGGGCTGAGCGCCGCCGCTCCGCGCCGCTCCGCGCCCGCGGCCGCGCTGGCTGCTCACCGGCTCCGCTGGCTCCGCGCTCCCGGCCCCGCCGCCTCGGCTGCTGTGGCGGCGCGGTGCCGCCCGGTGCCCTTTTAAACCCGCGGTGACGGCCGGGGAAATTCCCAGTTTTGCTTTTTTTTTTTTTTTTAATTTCCCCTTTTCGCCTTAGAATGAAAGCAAAAGCGGCCGGTTCCCATCCCGCCCGCTGCCGGGAAGCGGAGCCCGGGAGTGGCGGAGGCAGCGGGACGGTGCGGGGCGGCGGGGGATGGAAGGCGCGGGGGGTTACGCGGCGGAGAAGCGTTGCTCCGCGCCGCTCCGCGGGTACGGGTCGCAGGTGCCGCGCAGCGCCGGGGACGCCTCGCCCGCCCCGTCGGGCCGGCGGGGGGCACCGTCTCCTCGCCAGGCGGGCGGTGGGGGGCGACCCGCGGAGCCGCGCTGCGCGCCCGTCCGCGCCTTTGCCGGGGGTTCAGCGGGGCTGCAGGGAGGGAAAAAAAAAAAGAGCGGCTGTTAACCGGTGCCCGCGGGGATTGCGGGCTGCCCAGCGGGGCTGGGCGGCCGGGGCAGGGGGCAGAGGGGGCCGCCCGCCGAGGTACGGGTGTTTTGGGGGAGGGGGGCAGTGTTTTGGGGGGCAGCAGTTGTTTTGGGGGGCAGCGGGTTGCCCCCGCAGGGCGGCTGCGGCAGGGAGCCGGCGGGGTCCGGCCAGGAGTACGCCGCAGGGCGCGGAAGCGCTTGGGGTACCACTTCCAGGCTGCATGCACAGAAGGGGGTTTTAATTAAAAAAAAAAACCCAAAACCAAAAACCTAACCAAAAGGGGCTTTTTTACGTTTGGAAATCCTGGAATGCTAACCCTTCCTGGCTTTTCTCAGAGAATTTTTTGGGGCTTTCCAGATATGACTTAGGAGTTTCTGGGAGTTTACTGAAAGGATGGGGTATTACCAGTAATGCACGCTCCCTTTCTTTTGAAGTACTGGTCGTATGGAGCACTATCGATTCCGCTTCTTTTGAAATTACCTCACTTGAAGAAAAATCCTTTCAATTCTCAGTCCAAAGTTTCCAGAGAACTCATTTAGGAATGACTGAAGAGGTTTCATCGCGATCCTGCGATCAAGGGACTTCATGAGCGTTCAGCATCTCTTTCAGAATTATCTGCTTTGATTCTGTAATTTCCTCATTTAAAAAATAAAAGATTCACAATCTGTACAACACAGAGAAAGTAAAAATAAAGAAATAGAAGTGACTTTGCAGTTTTCACCTATTATCTCCACTTGTTGCTGGACAAACCAACTTTTAAGTGATGGAATCTGTTAGATTCATTTTAATGTAGAAGATTGTTGTTTCTATCTTTTAAAGCATATTTTTGACGTAGCATATCCAAGTTGCTTATATCACTGTTATATGGAAACAAGCATTGCTATTCTTTTTTTTTGCACTTTAATCAGGAGGTGAAATGGTTTATTGGAAAAATGTTGTCCTGTAGTTGAGTTCTTGCATTTTTTGTAAAATATTAAATCTCAGTCCTGCAAAAAGACAACTTGCTTCGCATAGATATAGTTAGCGTAGAGATTTACGAAGGTAAAGCTCTGTGGAGTTCGGGTGTTCGCTTCAAGCTTGAAGATCATAATAGATTTGGCATACCTAGTTTATATGTTTACTGCATGTATGATCCATTTTCAGATCCATTTAGCTTTTGAGGCTAGATTTTTTGAGGTATTGTTGGTCAGTATTCTGTTGGTCAGTATATGAAAAGGTTGGAAAATCCGGTTTTCAGGCCACCAAATTTCCCATTAAAATTTGGCAGGCAGCTTGCCACAAGAAGAATTTTGGAATTCAGCTTGTACTGGTAAAAATTTTCCGGTCCTGTTTCTAGGACAGAGGTGTACATCACAGCATATTCCCAAGTAATCTATCAGAAAAAAAAAAAAAAGAAGGCGTTGGTAGTCCGGAAAGGTGGTATGCATTTAGTTTTGAAGCAGCAGCGTGCGGCGGGAGTCAGCTGGGATGAGCTGTGAGGGACTGTGTTTTTATGAATGGCAGATGAGCACGTGGTGCGACTGCGGTTCTTGCGTCACAGAGGTTAGGTGGCTCAGTAAAGATTATGGACAAGTTTCATGGTTTTCGTCTTGGTTATTCAAGATTGCTCTCTGAGGCTGGGATTTACTAGTGATGCCCAAATCCAGAAACGCCCATCTACGAGTGCTGGACTGGCTGTACCCAGTGCTCCCACCCTCGCCGGAGAGGAAGGAAATTAGCAACTGGGGTCAGGGCATCCCTTCTGCCTTTCCTGGCTGCAACCCCACAGCCACTCTGTATGCGGTTGTTGTTCTTGCTGAGTAGCCGAGATGGGTAGAAACAGCTCTTAGTAGTCCAGGAAGCTGCTGTGATCTTTGATAATCCTCCAACCTAAATTTCTAGCTCTGTTTTTTTCCAAAATCTTCCATGTAATCATCATCCTAGCCAGTCTAGCTGTAGGCCAGAGTCCAGCTATGAGTTTCCTAATCCCAATATCATCCTGTACCCAGTCTCTCTCATTCCCAGGCTTTTTGGTCTTTTCTCTTTGCCCATCCTCACAGCACTTAGATTTTCCTGGATGTCATGCAAGGACAGAAGACCAGTGGTCTGAGCAAAGCAAGATGTTCCACTAAAGGGAGAACCAAAGCGAGGGGCAGTGAGATTTGCTCCAAAAGATTGCAAAAATCTTGCAGAGAAGGGTGCATTGCCGCCTTATCTCATGGTATGGCCACTAGTATGGATTTGTACAGTTGGTCAGCCCGAAAATGTGTTTAAACACACTTTTGATGTAAAGATGTGTTCATAGGCATTTGTAGAATTTATCATATGAAAAATTGATAACTAGGATGGGATTCAGCTGCAGATTAAGACACTTGAATGTCTACACCTATCTGACAAGACACTTAGTTGTCTACGTACGTACTAGGTGGTTATGGTCCAGTTGTGGTCAATGCAGAGACCTCATCAATGCTTGCAGTGAAGCCTGGAGATGAATTGAGCCCAAAGAGACACCGAGTGCCTGGTCAGCTCAATAGCTGTAGGCTTTTAGCCACACTGGCTGAATCATCCTTGAGTTTGAGGGAGTTTAGACACCCAAATAGTGTCTTAATCTGGATCTGAATCCTTCCCTCAAGGTACAAGTCGTTTGGTTATACACAGATCCCTTTTAAACTGTTTAAATGGATTACAGAATGTATTTGTTAATAGAGCATACACTCTGTGGTGTTTAATATATACTTAACTGCTCTTGTTGTAATCCAGCCTTTTTTAGATCTATCTTTCGGGTACTGCCACTGCTCCTTGTTCTGTCTCCAGTGAATTCATCTAGTTGTGCAATGGGAAATAAAACAACTGAAATCCGTGTGAAGTATGAGAACATACTAAGCCACGACATCAATGAGCTGGTAAGTAATAGCTCTGGGGCTTTCAAAAAATGTTGATTATTTTTAGATGATGGCAAATAATAGTAACAAAACACTCTAATGTTGACATACGATAAAAGACCAACTTAAAATCACACGTTACACTGGAACGGTGACTTTACTTGAGGGGGTGCAACAATTCAGTCTTTTTAAAATCTCTAAAATATGTGGATGCTGCCTATTTACATGTACAAATACTGTGGTATGGGTATTTGTGCCTGTGCACCATGTAGTTTGACACATGTACCATTTGGCCCTAAATAGTTTATTAGATTTAAAAGTACTCTTTTCTGAAATAATTTCATGACTACTTCTGTTTTTATCTTCTTTTCAAGAGCAGAACGCATTACGCAACCTGTAATTTATTCTAGTAATTGTAGACATCTTGACTGAAGTTTTATGTTGTGCATTGAATAGAAGTGCACAGAGGCACAAAATTCATAAAACAATAAAAGTTTCTTTGTATTTTACCTGTTAATATATCTTGTTTAGCCAACAAAGAATCAGCTTTTCTAGATGGCAGTAGAGAAAAACTTAACTTTTGCAGTTGTAAATCTCCTCTGTTATGGCTTTATTAGCCAGATTTATTACAGTTTTTCAAGAAAGTATCATAGCAGATTACTGATACATGCCCAAAACCTACCTTCCAACTCTTCATCATGAATTATTAACAATTAAATTCATCTGTCAAGAACACTTTCATGGGAGAAAGCACTTTCCACAGTTGGATTAGCAGAGGCATTTCTACAAAAATGGGATTTTTCTGACAGTTTGTCACTAAATGAGAACTCACCATTCTGTTGCAGTCTTAAATCGAGATCTATTTGCATGAAATACAAGTGATATACAGTGCTTTTCCAAAGGTGAAATCAGGAGCCGTTGTATTTCTTCACACTTACGATCCACCATCATCCTTCAAAGCATTATGCCAGTGGTTTCCAACCTTTCTTGACCAAAACACATCAGCCCTCATCTGGAAGCAAAATACCTTTAGGGTCAGGGAATGATCATTTGATCTTCAAAAACATTCTGGTGATGTTGTGTTTGTTGAGATTATGAAGAGAGAAAGGTACTTCTCTATAGAGAAAGGACCTTATCCTGAGCAAGGCACCAAAATTGGGGAAGATATTCACGGCCAAATTAGAACAGATAAGTAGCCCCTTTAGTTTGTCATCTTATTTCTGACAAAGACAAGTGTTTCCTAGAGAACAAAAATAAACCCTCTTAGTGAGCAGTTGTAAGGTAGCTGACCTATAAGAGAAAACAGTATGATAGGAATAACAGCCTCTGGGAGGCAGATCCTGCTGTTCTCCTGTGGTGGAGAGACACGAGGTGCGCCCCAGCTCTGCTGGAGCTGCAGGGTCAGGGAAGACAGGGGCTGTCCCGGGCTGGAGGTGGCAAAGCCTTGCCACAGCCCGATTGCAGAATGAGGCTTGATGCATTTGGTACCTCAGGGTGCTATCAAGGATTTCAGTGGAGCAATGACATTCTT
Organism: Pluvialis apricaria; assembly: GCA_017639485.1. Taxonomy (NCBI): domain Eukaryota; kingdom Metazoa; phylum Chordata; class Aves; order Charadriiformes; family Charadriidae; genus Pluvialis; species Pluvialis apricaria. The sequence goes on along the minus strand of CM030008.1, from coordinate 137,595,270 downwards.
CCAGATACTTTTTGAAAGACACTACGATTTTTATTGTAATAAAAATTATAGAGTTTTTTAGGAGATAGAGTGTTTTAGGAGTCTGTATGAGAACTAAAACTGTTATCCAATTAAATAAGTAAATAAAATAAAATAAGTAAATAAAACCGTAATGAATTAATTTTTGTAAAAGGTAGTGGGAATGTCCTGAACTCTGAAGCCTTTACTTCCTAGAATAGGCACGTGCAAGCAACTGCTGTGCAGGCTTCTTCATTTTCCTGTCTTTATTTTTCCTAGTTTAAGAGAGATTCATTTGTCTTCTAGGTAAAATCATTGTATAGTCTTGTCACTATAACTTAACAGCAAATACTACAGACAGTGGCATTTGGGTGATAGCAACTGCCCACTAGGCACTTTCCTGCAATTGCAGAGCCAGTCAATAACTTTCAGTCCCTCAACCTGATGTTTGGAGGCAGTTATGAAGATGATTAGTGGGTGATATACTAGACCTCCATAAGTTAATTTGATATTCACTAATGCCTTTTCTGAGGCCAGGATTTCCCTTAGGTTGCTTTAGTCACAGCCAATAAACCACCTTCAGAAATGGTTACTGTACATTATACTAAAGATGATCTGAAGGAGTTAGTGAGAATGGGTAAATCCCTTGGCAGTTTGCAAATGAAGCCACAGATACATAGGGTTTAGGGTGATTATCTATTTATTATATAATTATATATTAATTATAATTATTTATTACACAAAAGTCTGCAAAAAAACTTAAGAATTGTCTAATGTTTTCATATCCGTGCCTAAGTAAGGAGATCTAATGCAATCACAGAATCATAGAATGGTTTGGGTTGGAAGGGACCTTTAAAGGTCATCTAGTCCAACCCCCCGGCAATGAGCAGGGACATCTTCAACTAGATCAGGTTGCTCAGAGACTCAATCAAGCTGACTTTGAATGTTTCCAGGGATGGGGCATCTACCACCTCTCTGGGCAACATGTGCCAGTGTTTCACCACCCTCAGAGTAAAAAATTTCTTCCTTATATCTAGTCTAGATCTTCCCTCTTTTAGTTTAAAACAACTACCCCTTGACCTATCGCAACAGACCCTGCTAAAACATTTGTCCCCACCTTTCCTGTAGGCCCCCTTTAAGTACTGAAAGGTCACAACAAGTTCTCTCCAGACCTTTCTCTTCTCCAGGCGGAACAACCCTAGGGGGTTCTCATCAATGTCTATAAATACCTGAAGGGAGGGGGCAAAGAGGATGGAGCCAGGCTCTTTTCAGTGGTGCCCAGTGAGAGGACCAGAGGCTGTGGGCACACACTGAAACACAGGAGGTTCCCGCTGAACATCAGGAAACACTTTTTCACTGTGAGGGTGACCAAGCACTGGCACAGGTTGCCCAGGGAGGTTGTGGAGTCTCCATCCTTGGAGATATTAAAAAGCAGCCGAGACATGATTCTGGGCAACCAGCTCTAGGTGGCCCTGCTTGAGCAGGGGTGTTGGACCAGATAACCTCCAGAGGTCCCTTCCCCCCTCAGCTGTTCTGTGATTCTCTGTGATTCTGTGAATACCTTTAGAAATTGTAGCTGGATTGGGGTTTGCTTTGCCTGCTTGCCAAGGAAAAGCTGAGAATTGTACACTGACCCTGCTACCCCCGAGGAGATGCTACAGAACAATTTAGAGTTGACGTCTCCAGCTGTTAGTGAAAAACTCAGCTCAATTGATTAAAAGTACTTCCATGTTTAAACATATATGATATTTTACAGGTAAATATGTCTGCAGAGTATCGTGACAGGTGCTGCAAGAATAAAAAACATGAACATAGCAAAGTGTTTTTCTGCAATGATACTCAGGTAAAATTTAACTTCTCAGAATTTACTTTAGAGAGTAAAAACTCAGATGGGTTCTTTGTACAGTACAGTCCCTGAATAACATACTGTGACAGAGAGTAATATTACCTTTTAATGTCAAATCGTGATATTCAGGGTTGTTCCTTTTTTGAATTTGGAATCACACAACTTGTGAAGTAAATTGATATTTTAAAAATTAAAATATTAAGCAATCCCATATCCAAGAAATGCTTTTTTTTTCCTACTGTAAAGATTCTTCTGTAAAGATTCTTCTATATTTTTAATCCAAAACAGTATGGATAACTTACCTTATTTTGCCAATGGAAGTAAACACAAAACTTCCCAACATCTGTTTTCATTTTTCTTCAGAAAATCATACTAGCTAAACTTTTCACTTCAGATCTGAAAGCTTTAAAAATAATAGTTTGGGCAGGTCTCAAATGACAGAAAGCACAGTTGTCAGCTGTTGCTGCAGATTTTATCATGACTCAATAAAAGGACTGACTCCAAAAATCATAAGCTGTTTTCCTAACTGTATCAGCTGATTTCATTATGGCTATGATTTCTCCCTGAGATCCTTACGCTATTATTACTACTACAAATGGATACTTTCAATATTTTGAAGAGATGGCAGGTAGGTCAGATTAGACGTGTTTTATTGGAAAAGATTTGCACGATGAAAGCAAAAGAAACTAATGGTAAATGGTGGAGTTTTTTTTAAAAAGGTAGACCAACATTATAAAGAATTAATGGTGCACAGACTTTTCAGGACGTATTTTTCTTGCTGTCTTTACAGGAAGTAGAATCACTACAGAGTATGGCGTGCAACATGCTCAGATTCTTTCATAAGCAAAAAATCAGCAAAGACTTTAGATGGAAAGCAGCGTTAGTCTCATGTGGGACATTACAGGTTCTACAGTGCAAATGTGAAAGACTTAAAAAAGAGAAGGTGAGTGGTGGTGATGGGCTACAGTTTATTGGAAGGATGTGACTTATTCCTTAGAGCTCTTCAACACAGACTGCCATAGCTACCTCTCAAAGGTACAACTATGATGCACGTTACACGTGTCACGAATTTTGCTCTGTGTAGCGTATGTCTTGTAATAGACATTAAGCCCAGTGCAAAGACTAAGTAAGACAATGATCTGAAAGTCTGTAGTGAAGATATATACTCTGGTTCAGTACTGAAATACTTGAGTTAATTCTCCAGTAAAAGACAAAGACCACACTTGTGTGAAGGCGGCCTTTAACTTCTCTAGTGTATAAAATCATAGTTGTTACTTCTTATTGGAGTTCTAGCCTAAGATTAATGTTTAATATGGTTTGCTTCAACAAACGAATAGTGGGATTTTCTCTCCTTTCCATAATCCCTTTGATCCTTATTTTAACCACAATATCTCAAACTCAACGGGAATGGTTAGATAGGAAAATATTGGGATTTTTAGTCATTGGCAGAATCTGCTCCTTGATGTCACTCAAATCTAGCGCAATGACCTACAGACTACCATAGCAAAGGAAGAGTGTTCTTTTAAGTGTAGCTCGCAGTTACCTATTGAACACAAAAATATTGACCAACATCAAATAGCCTCCCCATAGGCACCAAAGGATATAATTCTTTATGATTGGCTTAAACAGTTGGGTCGAAGGCTGCATTTAACTCATTCTTTTTCTCCTTGAAATGGAGAAACTCTTATGATCTAGGACCAGGTCTTCAAAATAATGTTGGTGTCTATATTTTCGTTAGCCACCTCTGGTGAATCCAACGTTTGCCTTACCATAAAAGGTATCCCAGGGTCCTGGTTTAACCCCAGCTGGCAACTAGAACCACACAGCTGCTCGCTCGGCCCCCCCTTTTTTTCCCCCAAAGAAGGGTCGGGGCGGGGGGAGAGGGAAAAAAGGAAGGGAAAGGGAGGAAAAAAACCCCACAGGGGCTGAGATAAAGACAGTTTAATTGAAAAAATAACAGAAAAGGAAAAATAATAATAATGGCATGGGTCATTGTCACCACCTGGTGAATTGGCACCATCCCAAGCAGTGATCGTGGACTCCCGCCCCCCAGCTAACCCCCATTTATATACTGAGCATGGTGTATTCCATGGTATGGAATATTTCATTGGCCATTCCATCGTTCTGTCTATTCTTCTATGGGAAGCTGAGAAAGTCCTTGAATAGTGTAGGTATCACTTGGCAACAACTAAAGCAAATAAGTATTACTGACATTCCTTTCACAGCAATCCCTAGAAAGAAAATTAACTTTCCCAGCTGAAACCAGGACACCTGGTTAAGTCACAGAAGTCAAACAGTGTGACCCTTGAAACTCCTGCCGAGCCTCGTGGATACCTGGTTTTATTTAAAAGCCAATTAAAGTCATTTGGTAAAAATCGTGAGCAGTAATTGAATACTGACAAGAACCACAGTCTTCTTGTCTCTGGGTGGGATCCTGAACACTGGGCCACAGCACCAACCCCTGGGAACAGGTCTATCTTGTTCCACCAGTCTCAAGGTAACACACGTAGTCATATCTTTTGAAGTTTGGCTCACAGTTTCATTGGCTTTATTTTTCCAGTCCTTCCACTAATGGAGGATAAATTTTAAACCACTGACAGAGGATGTCCATGTCTTCAGTTGCACACCCTGGTTTCAGCTGTCCATGTTAAAGCTGCGTTCTCCCAATCCGGTGGGCAGAGGCGGCAGCAGGGCCACGCTCAGAGTGAGAACATCAGAGCGATGCAGGCTGTGTACTGCCACGGCACGTTTTGGGAGTAGCCCGGCTTTCTGCCTTAATTACCATGGAAGGTGCCTCCATTATTTATTGAGATGTAATGGGCTCAGTTTGTTGGAAAAGATGTCTACATGAAAAGAATAAGCACTTCCCAATTAACAATACAAACTATTCTTTTTCAGGTTTGCACACAGATAAATACACATAATAAAGAAGATACAGAAACAGGTGAACAGTCCAAAAAGAAATGTAACCAAGAATTTTGTGAACTGAAAGAAAATATATCCAGCCTTCGATCCTGCTGGAATAAATTTGAAAAAATAATTTCCAGGTGATTCCAGGTGAATCCTGCTCTTTTCTTTCAAAGTGGCATTACTTGGTATCTTTGCATTTTATATGCATTCTTCGAGTAACTCTGCTCACTTATATGAACGCTTTATGCCAGAATACTGGTGGAAAGCTACTGTACCTTGTTCCTGGAGACGGAATAAACAGAAACAGCTAAACCATGCTGCTGAAGTCCCAGAAGTGGAAATAAAAGACCGGCATTTGAAACAAAGAACTCTGCAGAAGACTGTGTCCCACCTTCGTGCTCTGGAAACTACTTTGAGTTTTCTGATCATTCGAGTAACTTTATAATACCATCATATGAAAGCAATCTACTTACACATCTACTGCAATTTATAAAGGCATTTTAGAAGCTGCAGGTGAAGAAAACCGTATGGAAAAGCGGCTGGTTTCTTTTTATCTACGTAAAACGCATCAAGGACCAAAAGGAACAATTTACCAAACAAGCAGCTCATCTTGGGTCTGTTCTGCTGATGCAATAACGTTTTCAGTGTGGAAATCTAATGGGTCTGCAAACTGATTTAGGTTTGGAAAAATAGGGAAAAGGTTAACTTTTTGAAAAACTTAGGAAGGGTACTGATTTTTGAGAGATGTAGCACACTTCCACTGGCTGAAGTAGAGGCAAGACAGCAAGACCTGTGGAAGGTAAAAAAGGAGACGCGTGAATGTAAGTTTGTTCAGCTGACTGGAAACAGCACTAGCCATATGTATTTGGTTATCCTAGAGTTAGCTGCAGGAGAAGCTAGAATTTCTTACCTTCAGATTGTGATTTGTTATATGCAATTATTTTATATAACGTGTTTAACATGTTAGACAAACATGACTTAAAATGTGTGAATATTTTCAGAGAATAATATATTGGCATTTAACTAATGAAGTGTTCATATTTAATTTTGGATAAATAGAAGTATTTTTATAGTTGTTTATATCTCTTTTGCAGTTTCTTACTTTGATATTATAACTCCTTTGGTAATAAAATATTTGTCTTCTATGGAATTGGGCTGTTGAGTTTTTAGATGTCACTAGTCCTATTTTAGCTTTGTTGTAGAGCTCGTCATTAAAAGCACAGCTGGTAGCGTAACCTCCAGCTGTTTGGGACTTCCCATTATAAAATACGTATTTCTTCGTTGCTTGTAACCTGGCCAGTTCAGGTAGACACTTCCATCCCAGGTACGTGCCTTGGATTAAATATTTTGGGAAATCTTTATTTAAGTCTGCCTGTTGTTTCCTGGTTCAGAGTAAGGTAACATATATTGTTTTATCTGTGCTCAAATAAATTTTCCATGGAACTACTGTGAAAAATTTTTGGTATTCAGAACAAAGACCTGAAAAAATGGTGGGATGTGCTTCAAAGAACTGTACGGATCTCCTTTGACTGTAACAAGATCCGTACTGAACCCATGAAACCCCGTGTGCACTTCTGCTCATGGTGAGGGAAGAGGTCAAGAGCAAAGCAAACATACTGTTACGGATGGAATACACTCCCCCCAGCTCCCCCATCATTGATGGTGAAGAGACTTTTTGGGGTAGGAGTAGTATCTTTGTAAAACTGTGATTGAGATTTTCACATACTCTCTTTAGCTCTTGATGTAAGAGATTGCAACTTCAACTCCAAACAGGGGGGGGGGGGGGGGGGGGGAGGAGGCGGGGAGCCAACCCAACCCATAATTCTTTTACGTAATAGGAAAGGGAAACAGAATTCCCAATATCATACTGCAAATCAGAGGATGTAACCACCATTGTAAGGGCTTCTCTGGAAATCCCTTCTACTGAAAGAAATCCCAGGAGACTGAGGATTAAATTTGTATGTGAAACAAAAGCAGCTGCTTTTTTTTTGGAAATTCAGGAACAGTTTGAATACCAGGATTTATTTCCTAATAACCACTTGGCAAGGAAAGGTCAGTGGTAAGTAAAAGAAAAACACACAGATGCAATATTAGCTACTACAAAAGTGGAAGTTCAGTCAGCTTAAATGACTTAAGCAGCAGCCCACAACTTAAATCGAGGCAAATTGAGCAGTTTCAGGCCTGTCCTGGGGAAAAGACCAAGGTTAGATCCAGAGCAGAATTTTAAACTGAGTGATTATGAAATATTCCTTGTAATAAATATCCTGCCTGCCTGATTCTTCCTGCCAAATTTCCTGAGTCAACACTTACATGCAAAGACTAACTGCTAAACACAGTGACTTGTGATCTTTGATTTGTTCCTCCCATTTGAGAACCTTCTCTGGTCTCTCCTGAAATGGCAACTGTGACAAGAAGAAACTGCTCTGCAGGAGTGGACGAGGGATGAAAACCTTGCACTACCACACCTACTTCCCTGCCACTTTCATTTACATACTTGTTTATTTATTTGGCCACAGCAAAGAAGGAATATGAGTAGGTCAAAACCACGATTTAGAAATACATGGAATTTATGGGAAGGTGTCAAGGAAAAACAACTTGGGTATTTAAATTATTAAAAAGAATTTTAGCAGTGTTGTTGCAAGGGATTATGAGAAAGCAGAAAGGGGTGACTAACCCCTATGAGCAAGATAATGTTGCACATTTCTAACAGCAAGAATGAGTTGGGCGCTCTGTGGTTTATAATGAGAAGGCAGAATTTCTGGTGTTCAGGAAGCCAGATGAAGGAAGGCCACTGGAAGAGAATGTTCAGATCTCCCTTTACACCATCAAAGAGGTATTTACAGCTGTAGTTCTTTAGGTGAAGATACAGGAGATGCAGGAGTAAACCTCTCCTGGCTGGTTATATGTTTCCTTCCAGTTCATCTCTTCAGCTTTGTGCTGAGCAAAAGAGAAGTAGCTTTATCATAGGTTTCATTCATCAGCTACTTAGGTTTTTGTTTTGGTTTGTTTTTTTGTTGTTGTTGTGGTGGTGTGGTTTTTTCCCCCTCTTGCTATCTGATTGGAATGGTTCCTGGCGAACTAGGATAAAGAGGAAGCCAGCACGAGGAGTATCATGGAATCTCAGTGGTGACAAGAGATTTTGCAGACTCTTGGCACATAAATGAATTTCATCCAGAACAAAGGGAAAACGTATCTGCCTTCCTCTGAAGAGGATGTGGCGAACAAAAGAGCCCAGTAGAAGGAACTTTCCCCTAAAACAGGTAAGACGAGAGGAATTGTTCTCTACTTATCAGTATTTAGCAAAAAAAAAAAAAAAAAAAAATCAGGAACCCAAACCCTTATTACGATTTCTGTTCATGTAAGTGAACTTTACAGGAAAAATGTAACTTTCCTGCTTAATCATTTCAACACAACAGTGTTCTAATCTCATAAAAGAGAACAAACCCAGATCAAGATTAGGTTCTATATTATACCTTACAGCCTATAAACTAAACTCTCCATGCAGTTGGGAAAAAGAAGAGATACAGAGTTAAATTTATATAAACGGATCACGCTACTTTAAATATCTGCTATACAGTATTTTTCGAGGTGACTGAGGAATCCGAATATCATCTTGCAAGCCAACTAAAACCCCCTACCCTTTGAAAAGAATAACTAAGCGGTTCTCTCCCAGCCACTAGGAGAAGACAGTGGATGGTCCTCACATCAGGTCTGGTGTACTTGAGACCAAAGATATCACAACATTCTAAGACTGAAATGATGTTACCTACCCCTATGTTACTTTATTTAAGACAATTTCACATTTGGCTACAAAAATGTGTGCATCACAGAAAGTTTCATTGGCATATTCGCTTTATTGTTAACAATAAGTGGCAAATTAGCATTAGGTGGTGATTTACATTTATTAATTAAAACAGAACTGACACTTTAAAATAAACATAATATACCAAATAAGATGCAAACAAACCCAGGAATTCTGCAAAAAAACACTGGATGATCGCAAACACAAATATTCAATGTACTGAGTGAGGGGCAAGGCAAACATCATAAATGCAAAGCTGACAAAATAATCACCTCAAACACATGGATGAACACTTCATTTGAAAACATGGAACATCAATAAATAAACTTATGAAGATACGACACTAAGTATCACATGAAGGATGAACACCAAGAGTTAGAGCGATCATATAAGGTAGGTATGGTAACAGCTGTAGAATACTCAGCACTTTACAGATCAGACCCAAATCCATTCACGCTTCTGCCAGAAATCCAAATACAAATACAGAACTATGGTAAACCATGCACTATTATTTAGAACTTAAGTTCAATATTCAGCTATATTAAACTGAAAATTTGATTTGTTGACTCAACAGCTAATGTTCAAATTGGAGAAATATGATTTCCCTATTGATTATTTTTGTAAAGAAAAAGCACTAATTAAGAGAAAATCTGAACAAGCTGTTTTCTGGCAACATGAAATGGAATGGGGCTAAGTTGGATCCTCCAGAAATGCGTATTCTGGAATGACGTAACAACACCCCCCCCACCCCCCTCCCCCGCACCACTAAAATATTATGTAAGAGTAATCTCTTACATTGTGAATATTGGAAACAAAATACCAACCAAGTAACTGCTGAATACAGCTAGACAATCTTTTACCTAACATTTCTTCCAACCAATTAGGTAATTCAAACACTACTGAGTTGAAAAAAAAAAAAAAACGCCAGCAACGAAACCGTCACAAGTTGGAATGAGCTGTAATTGAAAGGCAACAAAACTATTTTCACCAGAGTCACCAAAACCAATTTCACCAAAGATGAAAATTCTACCCTGTCATACAACCCATATAATTATTCATAGCTTAGTCTAACTGAAAATAATTGAAGTTGGAAAAAGTGCTCTTACAAAACACAAATTTGTTAGCCAAGGTTAAAAAAAACACTTAAAAAGTTTGTTCTTTGCACATATACAAAGTCTATGTGATGGAAACTAGCACTTCTTGAGAACTTTGCAATACACAGACAATACCATTTCATTTTATACTCAAGACTAATTACATAGCCTACATCAGTGTGCACTGCTACATGCCTTGTTTATTAGCATTTAAACTACTGCTGTCATACCTCCTTCCACCGATTTGATAAGCGTGCATCATGAAACTGTTCTCTTCGCACGCTGCGTTTCAGGCACTAACTCTCAGTTGCAACAGTGAATTGGGAGCTTGTCTCTCTTAGATGACAGAGAACTTCCATGACGCTTGAAGACGGGGTCAGGTTTTAAAACACATTTTGGAGTTCCCAGCCTGTGAACGTGGCTACCTGCAGCAGGGGTGGAAGGGTGTGAGCAGGCGCTGCCCGCAGCCCGGCCGGAGCGGGTTCACTGCCCGGAGCACCATGGAGAGCTCCTCCGCTCCCTCCCGCCCGAGGCACCCTTCGGGAAGAGCTCCCAAACCCCCCAGGGGAGCTTGGCGGCTCTTCCAGCCTCTTTGGCAAACCTGAAAAATTCTGCCTAAATGTTTGTTTCATAGGTACAAGCTGAAATGGCGGTAAAGCACCTCCCCCATGCCCACTTCCCAGGAGTGGTGCGTAAGACTGAGAGTATAGTTAGCCATATAACCCTATGCTTAAGTTGCTGTATATTTAGAGATTCGAGTTCTGGAAGTACCTAGGGTGCGAGTATCATGCATAAATATAAACCTGTGTAAGATACATCATATAAAGATTAAACCTTACGCTATGTTGTTGTTACTATTGAAGCTGATATTTTTCATAACACCATTGCACTTTTATCAGTATAGTTCCAATGATCCTGCACTCCTTTCTGGCACAGAGAAGTCCTTTGTATAACAGATACTCACAAAAGCAGAATGGGAATGCAAAACACCCTCAGGCCAGACCTCAAAAACAGCCTTCTTGTTTCTTTAGATGAAAATTTACCTTTGACTTCTTTTTTTTTCTCCTCTCTTCTTAATTGAACGGAAGACCCTTAGTAAGCACATTAGGAAGATATAGTGGCACACAGTAAAAGAAAGTCTGTCATAGGGTCAGACATTGGTATAGAAATCATTAAAACAATCACATCAATAAATTTCACTTTAAAAGGACAGTAACTACATTAGTCTACTGTCTGGGGCTTCACAATCCTCCAGTAGTATTCAGTCCTGTTTTGTATCAACTCTGCTTTAGCGAAACAGGTTTTTACATTTGTATAACTTACGAGTTCTCACAAAATACATTTGCGTGCTCACGCGCAGACCCTACATATATATATACACACACAAAGAGAACCGTAAAGACAGATGAGAAACAATAATCGCATCACCCTAATTTTACACATGAACTCTAAGGAATTTAGGCTTTTAAATTAAATATCTGTCAACAAGGCATTCAGAGGATGACACTAGCTAAGTTTAGACTCATCAGTGAAGTGCATCAGCGGTGCATAGTTAATCTAGGGGTTTTATCTTCAAAATCATCAATATTTTGATTCTTGAGACAGTTTGGAATACTCCCCTTTCAGTATATGTATCCATGTTTTTTCCTCCCATGAAATCCAAGGCATAAAAGCAAGGGGGAGGGCTAGGGCAAGAGGGTTTGGACCTAGGTCATTAAATTGGGGTGTAATGTACCTAAAGATTAAAAATTTAGAGTCCGTCTCCCTTAACAGTTTATTTTTTCTTTAAATATAACAAATTAGTCTCTCATATTCAGTTCTGCAGGGGCACTATGAAAACAAATTACTATTTTCTAACAAACATTCCATTAAGATGTAACTACAGCAATCTGTGCTGATAACTTGTGTCATAGTCTATGGTCTGTAACATCAGAGACTTAGAAACCTGTCATTCAGTAACAAAACCAGCTGATAAAGTGGAAACATACTAGGCCTCTGAGAATCTCACTATACAGCAGTAAACTGTGTAGTCAATTATATTTTCATTGTCTGCTTATATTTATTGTAGATTCAAACACATACACATTATCCAACCTTACTACCAAAAGTCATTTATGTTTCAATAGACCTTCTTGTAAGGCCAAATAAAAAGTACAGAAAATCTTTTTAAAATTCTTCTTTCAATTCAGGTTAATCTCTTGTCTAGTCCTTGCTATAAATCATAGAAGTGTAAATAAGGTAAATGATGTGTCACTCAAGTAATTTCCTGAATGCTGCATTGGAAGCAAAGAGTTACACAAACAGCTCAAAAAGCAGAAATTATGGTAACCGTACGTGGATTGATCTGAAACTAGGAAACCTGCCACCTACAATTGAAAGCAGAAACAGTCAATATGTTTTTTCTACAGTTACAGCAACCCTGGACCGTATTTATTTCCTTACTAAACTTTCCCTTTGTAGAAAGCATTTTCAATAAATGGTGAAATGCATTTTACCAGCAGAAACAAGAATTGGAAATTCATCAAGTCAGACAATGGAATGGATTCCTCAGTAGATTCACTAACTGATCAAAACCTACTCTGGACTTGTATCTTTGCTGATGGGTGCTCAGCTAGCAATAATTCATTCTGCAGACCTCCATGGCCAACTCCAGGGCAAATTCTCTAAAGCAAGCCTGCAAAAGATGCAAGATTCTGATTTTTCAAGTACAGATATGAATGTGCCAAAAATATGGATCCTAGAATCTAAACTACGTAGAACATAATTTGGCTATGATTTGTCAGTTCTAACTATCATTACCAGTCATCCATCCTACCAAGCTCAGTAGCCAGCTTAGGCAAATTATAGTAAGACAAGACTACACTGAATGAAGGATAATTTCTAAAAACAATTATGTATAAAAAGTGTAAGACAATTCCACACCATTGAATTAATTCTAAAACATCGATAGCTTGTGGCCTGCAACATGACTACATCAAGTCTCTTAAATCTCTCATCCTCTAAGACTGGTATCTGCTTTGGAGATGCTTTGCTTCAATCATGCTTTCTTCAAAATTGGCCCCATTGATAGTAATCACAAGTTTTGAGAATGTAAACAATGACCATAATCCTATCATGGAACACTACATTATATTTTGCATAAGCTACAAAGAAATTACATGAATTGATACTAATGGTGTTTGTGAGCTGAAAGTAACCATTTCTGACAAAAAGAGTGTATTTATTGTGGGAAAGGCACAATTAAGTTCTTTCAGATTGTTCTTTCACGCATAACTAAGATGGTGCCAGTACATCAAAGCAAAACTTAAAAAAAACCCCTACTACATTCAGATACAAGTTAAGTGATTTGGCTTGTGAATGGTTTTAATATACTGTGTAATTTATAAAAAAAAACCCCAACAACTTCCAGGGCCTGACCCTTCTTCCCAACAAATTAATGCAAGGTCTGTTACTAACTTCAAGAGGCTGCTGTTCAGAGACCAACAATACAAAAAATTGCAAAAAACCCATGTAAGTTATTAACACATAAAGCTGTGGAGCACAGTTACTCCATGATGCACCCATACATAAGCTGTGCTATTCGCACAGGAGTAAGAATAAAAACAGTCACTACTTACATCAATTTCTGCTGCAATAACCTACGTTTTTATGGAAATCATTTTTTGTATTGGATACTTCAAGGAGGCTGTTTTCAAAATAAGAGTTCAACATTTATGTAGGATAAGCACAGACTGTCTCTCCTTCAGGAAGTGAGGAAGAGAAAAAAGGAGCGGGACCTTTGGAAACCTTTAAAGACAAAAAGCACAAAACTTTTAGATATGTAAGTCATGGTGGAACACAGGAGGAAGAAGACAAGTACTTCTGAACAAAGGGAACTTACTAAAATGACAAGACTATATTTGTCCTTACAAATACATAAAAATATTAACAGGTTCTTATTGGAAAACAGAACACAGAAAGCCACAAATAAAAATCTTGTTTTTCTTCTTACATGTGAACAGAATTCTTAGGTAGTTTTTCCACTTTGATTCTTTAAAAAATCCTAGGAAGTAACTGGAAAGACCAGTTAGGATTTTACTGTTAAATAGATTAAAGGGATCCAGAGTTTTTGCACTTTTAACTAGGAATTTATAAGGAGTTGCTCATGTTGTTTTCACTTAGAACACAGCATCTAAGTTACTGTCACATATGAAGGAAATACCTCCAAAGATAAACTTTTGAAGCCCAAGTTCTTCATGGCTAGTTCCCTATGGGTAAGTATTACCCTCCTAAGTAATTTAAATAATGGTTTATCTAGTAGGATTTACAAGAAAAATAACATTGAGAACCACTTCTGCTACCTAAGTTACTTAACACGTTTTTACCTTAATTTTAAATATTTCCAACAGAGATTAAAGAGCATTTCATTGAATGGCACAGTTTTAGGTACCTGCTATTTTTATATACAGTATATATATTTGTTTATAAATAACTGTGTAACCAGAAGATTGCACTCAGAAAATTACAATATGGTGTTTCAACACGTTTGCAGCATGAAGTCTAAATGGAAGGAGTGCTCTAGCTTTCCATGCAGCAGTACATAGCAGATGCTTCCGATTTCTCATTTTCTTTTTGCTCTTAAGAATGCGTTCACACAACCATTCTTCGAATTCCACACTCGCAGCAAAACTTCGCCCATTCCACTGGATACTTTGTTCCACATTCATGGCAGAACTTTGATAACTGTACAGGTGAATTTCCTTCGCTGCTTTTTGAGCTTCCTCCATTGACTGAGGATGGGCAGTCTCCACTGTCGTAACCAATTTTACCGTCAGATCTGAAAATCCCCAGATAAAGAACATTCTCTGTAACTCAGCTCAGTATAACTTGATGCAAAATTATTTTAATCCTTGCAGTGAATTACTGCTATTGTTACTGTCATTTTCATTCTTACACTTCCTATTTATTTACAGTGGTATACCTTATAATTCTACCTAGACTCCCTTACTTATCTCCAGGTATCCACCCTCCCTTCCCTGCAAGAAAAAAAAAAAAGCCAAAATTTTAGGAGCAGGGTCAAATATTTGATTCACTAGTTAGATTAACTAGAGTGGTTGAAAACTTAAAACTTAGCTTGTCAAAACAAGAAAGGCTAAAACAGCAATACATTTTTTTCTCCTACCCTTTAAAAGGGCAATTTGTGTGCTTAGCATGCAAATTTCATTCCATTTCAACTGAACCCCTGACTTCTCATTTGAAAGACCATTCACTTATTTTTTCAACAGCTTGTAAGAGGTCTTTGACATTTCTAACACTGCCTTCTGTGCACACCTGAGACAGCTGAAGACAAAGGTGTTCTGTTAGATGATAAATATACAAAACACATTGAGTATCTTAAACAAGCCAAATAATATTGATCATAAGTTATCTATTAACTGCAGAGAACAGTATTTTCCCCAACTTCTTTTGCAACAAGTACTCCCCCTTAATGAAGGGTCTATTGCTGACAAAATCCACAAAGTTAAAAGCTACCTTGAGTAACTGTCTGAATTGCTAGTTTTTCTTTTGTTTGTTAGAGCACCCGTGCTCATGGTTCTTGACACACTAGGAGGGGTTGATGTCCGTGTTTTTGTTGCGCCTCTAAAACAGAATAAATATCTGATGAATTATATACACACAGAAATATATACAAGAATAGGCATTTACAAATTATATAAAAAAATGAGTTCAACAATCTACACATCAATTAATTGTATGAAAAAGATAACTCATTTCCTACCAAGAGCAGACAGAAAAGCTTTGGCATGAACTTGCCTGCTTTGGACTGAATATGACTTGAATCTTACTGTGACAAGCTAAACAGAACAGCGAGCCTCTTCCTCTTCATGTGTTTCACTTGCTGTCACACCAAAATACAGGTAGATCCTGCACTACTGGTTCTTTAGTATGTTCTAATGTCTACTTTGAAAGAGTACAAGTCACTTTTTAGGACTGGCAGGGATTTCAGAGAAATAAGAGAGCAGCTGACTACAGGTCTTAATAGTTTAAAAAAAAACCCCAAAACTTAGAACGGATAACATATTCTCAATACTTTATAACCAATATGATGTGAGTCACAAGACTTTTCATAGCCACAGACTTTATTTAGGATGCATACTTCTAAGAGAATGCTATAGATCCTCTTTCTTCAAAGCATAAATATTTTAGTTATAAATATAAATAGCAGGAAGAGAGGAAAGAAAGTCTATTCAGCTGGGCATTAGGGCCTACTTTTTTCCTAGCCTGTCAGTGTTCTTAAAGTTGGTATCGACAGTATGACGACACAGCCGTGAAAGCTGCTTTCCTCAAGTCTCATGGGTTTTATGAGAAGCCAGTATGCAATGAATAGCACATACTAAACACACAGAACATCTCACTGCTTGCTTTGATGAGAAGAGAAACATCAAAATCCCCTGAAAAATCTGAGTAACACTAAGAAAGAGACATAGCAAGGGGCATCCTTTTATCATCAGTGACCAAGGACAGAATTTTTTGTTGTTGCTCAAAAGAATTACCATTCACTGGGATTTCTTCTTCTTTGGCAAGACTTCAGTGACTGTGACATCTTGTGCATAACCCACCAAGTTTTTCTGATCTCATTCTTGAACACTGATGCATAAATGAAATTTAAGTTGGGACTGGCTCATGGACATTAAAAAAAAACTAAAACAAAACTCCATGAAAAAAAATTAGTCACCAAGAGCCCAATCAGCAACAAAACCCCAAAAGTGTTCTGTTTTTTTTCTTCCCTTTAGATGAACTTAACTGTTCCTTTCAGAATTATAAACAACTTAGTCTTGGTTTGGTTTTCAAAGTATATATAAGGAAATGCATTCAACTTCAGTAGTTTCAAATGCAACACTGACACAAGTGAGTAACAATGTCATAACTCCTAAATTTTGGACAAGTTGCATAAAACAGTTCTTCCTTCATTTTATGAGTATAGGCTAAAGATGGCTTTTCAGCTCCTGTCACTTAAAACACTTCAGTGGGAAAGTGATCAAACGATTAAGCATGAAAGTGGAAATCAGGAACTAAATTTAAGATTAAATCAAGTGAAATTATATCTAACTAAAGTATTCAAGTTTAACAAGAATGGCTTCTATATGCAACAGGTAGAGTGGAACCATCAAATATTCTGGCTCACTGGGCAGAACACCAACCTTATCCATTAGTTTTCCCGTCTGCCCTCTTATTTAGCAAGGAGATTCTAAAGATGGTTTTATTTAAAAAAAATATACTGTGCAGACTGAAAAGCACTGCATATCAGAATTAAAACCTATTAAAAGTTATGTCAGTTTTTCAAAGGTTACAGAATTCTAGCATAAAAGTTCTAAGTGTAACCTAAACCACACTGTTACAAGTATGCACAACAGTACAGGTGCTAAGTTCTCTCCATCTTGTGTTATTTCCCCCATCTCATTTTACAGTGAAGAAAGACCTTTCCTTACAATTGAGTAAAATTCATTAGAGCTCAATAGTGGAAAAAACATACTGAACTGTTACTTTGCTTGTTATGGAAGCTAGAAGAGCACATAAAGAAAAATTCAGCTGTCGACACAGAAATGGTATGGATCATCAGGGATGATCAGACAATGATGCAAAGAACAAAATTGTGACTCAATTCCTGTTTAGACAACTCCAAGTAATTTAAATCAATTTTTTCAAAAGCATTACTGATTTAGTTTTCTCTGGATTTTCAACTTGAGATCAACATATTACTTTTTCAAAACTAACAGCCATGTTTAAACAGAGCTTTCTGCATAATTTCTGTAGATTTTTCCCCAATTAGTTTTCTAAAAAGATAGAATATATTCAGATTAGAAACTTTAATGAGTCTTACAATTAACTGCAATGATTTCTGCCATTTTGATGAGTAAATCAACAGAAGTAGCAGGCTGCACTATCTATAACTTCATTCATCCCAGAGCCAGACACATAATTAACATCAGGTTTCATGTATATTTGATGACAAATCTTGAAATTGCATCCTTAAGTTGCAATCTGATCTCTAGAGACAGATGTTTTCCAACAAAGTCAGACATTCTTGATTATCTCAACCTGTGTTACCACATCTTGGTCTCTTCCACTCTGTCCAACCTCTGCCACTTCTACTCATCCACTTCTGTTGTTTTTTTCTGTTTGGTTAGATTATTTTGTTCTTGCAAAGGTATATAAATCCCTGTTCTAAGTTGTATCATGTGAAGTATTAATGGAGGCTGACTGCAGATGAGGTTGTGTACCAATGCCACCTTGAACTCTTACAGTCTGGACATACCTTTAAAGAGATTTATTATCCACTTTCAGTTTCAAAAGAAATAAGATTGAGGGGGACGTCCCTGCCGAAAGCACCTCATGTTGAACATCTAGTTGAATCACCACTGCTTGCAAAATGAAAAACTGAAAGAAATCTGTAAAAGAAGCTTGCCTTTTTCTATTTACGCATTCACAATTTGGTTGGATTTCTCTATAAAATACTGTAATATCCTAGACAGGGCGTTTTCAGATATCCTTGACAGCTATCACTGTCACCTACAACAGCTCATAGTTCAGTGCAAAATCATAAATAAGTTCCTTATGACTAATGACATGCATGCCAAAGTCCAGAAACCTTTGCCATAAACTGTAACCATCCACATTGCTATGCTGAATTTAACAATGTCTAGTAGCTATTCACATTTGTCCAGTGCTGTTGGCACATAACATATTGAATAACCTCCTGCAAGGAAGGCAGATTTATTAATGAGCCCAGTGGACATTTGAATAAGAACAACAGTGACGTTAAGAGCAGAGTGCCTATACTCCTGAAGTAGCGCTCTCAAGAAGAAACATCAAATCACAGCTCTATGGATAGGGGCTGTTGTAAGCACTTTAGTAACGCACTAAGCCAAACTTTCAACATTTTAGTAATGTATTATAAAATGAAAAACTGACCTAATTTTGATGGTTCACAGGATGTATAGCACTAACCAAGCATGCAGAGGAACAACAAAAAAAATTGTTTGTCTAAAAAGAGCTTCTCCTCCCGCCCCCTTCAATCTTTTTGCTTCTTCAAATAGAAACCCAAGTTCAAATATTCTGGCCCTGTCTCAAAGATACTTCAGCTTCAGTTTCAACACTAAAACAGCATTAACAGATGTAGACACATTTCTGTTATTTAAAACATTACATTCTATGTATGTGCCAC
Source organism: Pluvialis apricaria (assembly GCA_017639485.1). Lineage (NCBI taxonomy): Eukaryota > Metazoa > Chordata > Aves > Charadriiformes > Charadriidae > Pluvialis > Pluvialis apricaria. Next base: position 137,576,416 of record CM030008.1, on the reverse strand, counting down.
ACAATTTGTTACTATTTTCTCTTTTGCAATATGGTTTAAGCTACTGTTTATAAAAAATCAGCCCATTTGAATTTGGCACCTTCCAAATGATATCAAAGGGTTAACTACAATATAGTATTTATTCCCTTTTTAAAAGATTGCAATACCCTTTCTTCCAAGCTTAGATCTTTAACTTGCTGAATATTCAGAAGCCTTTACATAAGTTGGACTTAATAAAAGACTTTGCCTCTCATTACAAAGCCTGCCTTGCGTAAATCCCTGGACCACCACAGCTATCTTACAGAAGTAGGAATTAGATAAATATTTGACTTTAAGACAATAAAATTACTTTGCCACAGAACATTTGCCTATAAGCAGGTATTTATACAATTATCAGGTTTAAATGCTTACTTCAGCTTTACATCATGCAAATTCAGTTTTATCTTAGTTTTACAAAGATAGAAGTTCATTACTCTTAATGCATAACCACTCAGTGACAGAAGAAATCAAATCTGAGAAGTCTTCACCTTTCCTGTCTTACTGTGAAGCTGTTTAGCTGTTTCATGCCAGGTACTTATACTAATTATATTATACGCTCTTCTCCTACAGCATTTATATTGAAGACATACAGATGCCTGTCAAGGTCACACTTTTATTATTCCAACTCTTTGGAGGAACATTTCTGCAAAACAGATAAACCACGCTGATTTGTAATACTTACTTCTTTATAGGCAACAACTCATTTGGTCTTTTGATGGTACTGTCTGTTTTTGTATCAGTGTCATAAAACCTTTGCACATCTCTTCCAGTTCGCAGTGGTGGGCCTAACTTGTCCATCTTACTACTAAAATATATAAAGGTGTACTCATAAGGAGATGGATAGATCGCTATTTAAAGTTATTGCAAAAAAAATTAAAGTACTCACAATTAAATACTTATATTCCCAAAGATTTCCCATTGACTAAAAATAATGTACAAAGCAGACTTTAATAATCCAGCAAACAAAAGGGCTCTTCTCACTTTAAGGGGAGAGGATTTCATAAACTTAAGCATTGGAAACCTAATCCAAATATTTTTTTATTCTTTTTTAAACAAAACAAAAAAAATTAATGCCAGTTATCCTCACAATCGGCACAATGCACTCACATTTGGCCTTTTTTCTTTTAAGAACAGCTTTCATAATGTCAAACTCATCACAACTAGAAAAGGGGGCTCATAATTACAAGTCATAGTAACTTTAGTAAGATGTTAGAAAATGACAGAGATGTTAAATACAAGCCTCCTTAACTTCAAAATTAGCAATAACGAAAAGTTTTCCTTTTCCACTTTTTTGGTTTTTTTGGTATAGGCTGAACATTGTGCCCAGAGAGAATAACATGCCCTCCATTCTCTTTTCTTTTATGGAGATGAGAAAAGAAAAGAGGAAAGCCTGAAAGAAAAACAATTTTGCTTTAATAACAAAAAACCCACCCACAATAGACAGCCCTATACACACAGGCAATACTTTAATACTTTTGTACTATTATGGATAACATTTCCAAACCAAAAAGAATAAACAAAAAATCAAATTTTAAAAACATTAATTAAATAAAAAAAACCAACAAAATAAAACACACCACCATCCCTCCCTCCCATAGATCATCATGAGAAGAATTGTAGCTTTTGAGAAATCACAACTTATATTAGAAAAATTCTGTCTTCAAGTAAAATTCTGCATTTTTATTACCTTAAACCATAGAGTAAAACCTGCAAAAAGCCCATTATATCACCACTCCTACCTCAATAATGTAACAGAATTTTCTTCTTATTCTCAAAAAAAATCCTAGTAACTTAAACCTTAACTGGAAAATGATGACACTTAAGAGTATTTTTATTGATCTTTCTGAAATTAAATAACTATGAAGGAACAAACCAAGCAAGACTGATAGAAGTGTCTGGGTAGCTGAAGCTTAGGTCTTCTGTAAGCTTCCCACCCCTACATGGATGTCATAAGGAAAAAAGAAGCAAGCATAACCAACAAAACACACCCTCATACAGAGAGAAATAATTTCTTAAATTTACTGTGCAGTTTCCTGATTCTTGTCATACAACCTTAATAAACTACAAAGCCAGGAAAACAGCTCATTGCTGTCAAGGAAGCATGTTATTTTCAATATAGCTTTTAATACATTAAAAAAAAAAGGCTCTGGTGTATCTCCTACACCCATATCATACTACTGTTCATACTTCTTTTACAATCACATCGTATTAAAAGGCACAGAACCTATAAAGTTTGCAACATAATTTGGTTTTTGGGAAGCTTCCGGTGTGAACCAACCTTGAAATCCACATTACATCTGTAAAGCATCAAAGGAAATCTCCCCATAAGGAACCAAAATTCAACAATGCTAAATGATATTCATTCATTATAAAGTCAGCAGGGAACGCTGAGATTTTAGACTTGACAATTTAGCCCCAAATAATGCAGGCTGTAAGATAAGTTCCCCTAGAGCTCCTCTTCCCACTCCTCCTCACAAACACGTGTTCTAGCTCAAGTTAACTAACTCGGGAAATACTTATTGACCAAATACAGACTCTTTATATATTTCCAAAGTACTGAGAAGCAAGATTGAGGTCTTTGACACTGCAAAACACTCCAACCTATCGTGATCTTCTTAGCTGTTTTCTGAACCTTTAACAATTTATCAACATAATCTGTGAACTCCAGAACTTTGTAGAATATTGAAGACAATAACCTAGAAGCAGGCATGATACTGCCCAAATAAAGAACTACAGTATTCTTCCACACTTAACAAAACCAAAAAAACCAAAGCTAACAGCATTTGCATGTACGAATGAAAAAAAGCACAATCATAAGAGTCTTCTGAAATGCAAAGAGCACCAAGACAAATTCTTATTTACCTTGATTTCATTGAATAAAGCTGTGTAATTTATAGCCTTAACGAAAGGAACAAGCTATTTAAAAAAATATTACATTTTTAAAAGGCTACACATATATGGCAAATATATAAGTGGAATTTAAAATTTACCCACACTGGTTAGGTGTGCCATTCATATTGTATTTCAGCTGTAAGACAGTATTAGATGTGTTACTAATAGACATGATTCCCAGGAGGCATAACTTTGATCAGCTTAACATTAAATAGTATGTTTTGTCCCCAAAATAAAATAAAAACGACAAATAATTTCTAATGGTTCATTTGCCATACTGACATAATAATAATTTTCCAAGTTCTGGTAAAAAAATAATTAAATACTGTTCATAAATGAAACATGCATAGACAATTAATCTGTACACGCAAAAGATCTCTGGCTGGCCATAAACAGTGGCATCAAGTTCTGCTAGGCAAAACAGTTTGCATGTGGGAGTGGAGTTATCCTGTTTGCTTAGCCTTAGGATAGGAAGAAGAACCTACCCAAATTTTTCTCCTAAAGATCTGATTACTTCTGACAGCCTACTAGAACTGCCTTACCCCTCAAGAAATGTAAGGTAGTACTAAACTCTGTATTCTTACAGAATATGTATCAAACTTAGGATCTTAACATGATTCACTATCAAAATACAAGCCTAACTACAATTTCTGCAGAATTAATTTTCCTTTTCCCAGTTCTTCAACATCAAAAAGATGAAATCCTATTTTCACGCCAGTGAATAAAGGTTTTCCTACTGACTACAATACAGTCACATGCTGTTCGTGCATTCTTACTTGCTTTTGTAGGACTCAGAAATGATGCCTTTATGCTACACTTCCATTAAGACTTACAACTGTGCTCTTACTCTGTCCAGGCAGAAACAGAAAACTCTCACAGCAGAGGTCAGCTCTTGATCTACATGTACAAAGTAAGCCTCACTAACACTAACCTATCTTACGTTGATGATGCTGTGGTTTTCTCTCTCAGTAGTCTTTGGGGAGCAGAATAGAAGAATTCACATTAAAAAAAGAAATAGTATAGCAAAAATGACTTAAAATGAGGAAGTGTATAAAATTTGGTTTCATTTCTTCTCATACAAAATACAAAATTATACTGTAATATTTAAGTTGAACTTTCTGTGAAATGAAGTTCAAGAATGTTTCCTTCACAGAACTAAACACCTTAGAGACCCAGTCCGTTTTAGCCTTCACCTTTAACACACATGCACTAATCGGCTTCATGTGCTTGTCACCAGTTTCAGGCAGCAGTTCAAGAGTGCCACCTAAAGAGCAAGAGGGAAACTGCACGCCTGTACGTTTCAATCATTTCTGGTTGTTATGTTAGCCAGCGATAGTCGTTTCTTGCCCCTTCGCATATTCATCACAGAGAACAGGTACCATGAGAACAGGTACCAGAGAACAGGTACAGAAAGCAGCAATGTCTCATTAAATTTCCCTCCCTCCAATATCCATATAATTCATCCTTCATATTGCACAATATAATTGTAACGCTACTATTAATCATAGAAACACAGAATGGTTTAGGTTGGAAAGGAACTTGACAATCATTGAGTTCCAACCCCCCTGCCATGGGCAGGGACACCTCCCACCAGACCAGGTTGCTCAAAGCCCCGTCCAGCCTGGCCTTGAACACTTCCAGACATGGGGCAGCAACAGCTTCTCTGGGCAGCCTGTTCCAGTGCCTCACCACCCTCAGAGTAAAAAATTTCTTCCTAATATCTAATCTAAATCTCCCCTCTTCCAGTTTGAAGCCATTACCTCTCCTCCTATCACTACATGCCCTTGTAAAAAGTCCCTCTCCAGACTTCTTGCAGGCCCCTTTCATATACTGGAAAGCTGCTGTAAGGTGTCCCCAGAGTCTTCTCTTCTCCAGGCTGAACAACCCCAAATCTCTCAGCCTGTCCTCCTAGGAGAGGGGCTCTAACCCTCTGATCATCTTGTGGCCCTCCTTTGAATCCACTCCAACAGGTCCATGTCCTTCTTTTGTTGGGGGCTCAAAAGCTGGATGCAGTACTGCGGGTGGGGTCTCTCACAGGAGCGCAGTAGAGGGGCAGAATCACCTCCCTCGACCTGCTGGCCATGGTTCTTTTGATGCAGCCCAGAATGGGGTTGGCTTTCTGGGCTGCAAATGCGCACTGCTGGCTCATGTTGAGCTTCTCATCCACCACCACCCCCAAGTCCTTCTCCTCAGGGCTGCTCTCAATTCATTCTCCACCCAGCCTGTATTTGCGCATGGGATTGCCTTGGCCCACATGCAGGACCTTGCACTTGGTCTTGTTGAACTTCACGAGGTTTGCACAGCCTCACCTCTCCAGCCTGTCCAGGTCCCTCTGGATGGCATCCCTTCCCTCCAGCGTGTCAACTGCTCCACACAGCTTGGTGTCTCACCAAGCCTCACTACCTCTCTGCCAAACCTGGAATTACAACAATCTAGGAAAAATGGAAGGTTTCACTTAAATAATATGTAACCCCCCTAAAAAATTACAGTTTGCTTTCCGGCAAACTGCAGGAACTTGTTTCTTACAGAAAAAAATGGAATTTAAGCTGGTCAAAAAAAGTGTGTAGGCTCTTAAATATTTGACAAGGAAAACACAAATAATCATGTCATCTCTTAACATTCCATTTGAAAGACTGCCCTGCACTGCAATACATGTGCAACACTGTGCTCTGTAAATCAGTTTACTATCAACTCCAAAGGAAGAGCACGACATCTTACAGCATGAGCTCTGTCTGGCTTAGGTAAAACAGAATCCCAAATCTCATGCTATGGCTTGTCGTTTTATCGCTCAAATCGTAAATGCAGCAAAAGACAGACATCTTGTTTCATCCTAATGAAGGTTATTTCTATAAAATTTTAAAAGCACTTTTATTTTATAAAATAATTCTAGCTGCAGTTAGCTATAGCCTAAATTATAAGATGTTTTAATGTTTAAAATCTGTGTCACTACAGTATTAACTATTTTCACTCTCTAACTTAGGATGTCAACTGTTAGTGTCTCAGTCCCCGCTCCAGTATAATTTTGTAGGTATTTTAACAGAACCCTACATATTTCCCCCTCACACCCTAATAGTAAGGCCGAGATCACTAAGGCCAAAATTGTCACTAGTGACCAGTCTGATGCACCTAACTCTTCCATGTTGTAACTACTCCTACAACTCTTTGTTTCAACATAACTGCTGACAAACTTGTTCTCAGAAGTGAACAGAAGTAGCCGAAAGAAAAAGAAAGAATTGCTACGTCTCAGGTATAACACTTAGGAAAGAGACACGTTTAGCAGCCATCTGTGAGAAGACTGGTTAGTATGACAAGCAAGAAATCATAAGGACTGGCTGGCAAAGACAAGAAGAGAACAAAAGTTTTTTAGAACAGAGAAGTGAGAAGGACTGCAGGCAGAAACACACTCACTACATCCATATTCTTAAAATTGGAAATTGTGCAAGCAGTTAAGTGAGGTTATAAGCCAAGCTAACATTCACTGCCTCTCAGCAGAGATCATTATCTGAGAGCTATGCCAGCCAGAACTCATCTATTTGCAGTTAACAGCATGTGTGAACAGAGAGAACCCATGCAAACATCTCTCAGTATATTAACTGCTATTTGCTTTGAACGCGTCACAATTCTTCCTCCAAGCTTCAGAAGGCGAAATAGAAGACTACAGAATACAAAGTAGTAAGTTCAGTGAGCAATTGACTGGTAAAATTAAATAGAACTTCGCCGTACAAGAAGCGAAGACCAAAACCTGTGCTCCCTCACAAACCAATACAGAGTGCAATTAGAAACTCAATCAACAGGAAAAAGCCTTTCCCAGACAGCTCAGATTCACCACTGTGGTCAGAAACATGCCTTCAAATTATCTCAGCTGACTTTTTTACTGTGGTTTGCAGACCTACTTGTTTGCCAGTCATCAGTAGGTGTTAATTCAACTTCTGAAAATGGAGAAAATGTGATATAAAAAACAGTCAGTGAATAACACAGCCTGGGATTTTCTGACAGTCAAAGCACAGATACCTACAAACAGTAGTGAAGCTGACCTGTAGACCAACGTCTACTAGGACACTGGAAGGTGGTAAATTTCCGACAACTTCACAGACACTACCTCTGGTCTGCATCTGAAAGACTTAGAATGCGTGGGTAGAGCAAGGAGGGACAGAACTGCATCCTCATGCTACATGGTGTTAGGAGGGAGGTGTGACAGAGCTGCAATTCATAGTTGTGCATAACTTGTAAGAGCGATCAACTAAAAATCACTAGTTTTGTGCAATTAATAAAGCTCTTCATCCCCACAAGTTCTTTCAGAATGTCCTTTTTCTTCCTCACAAGCTCAAGCTATTGTTTTTCTTCACTTTATACAGCCTTCACCAATCTGATACTCATTTTTATATCAATAAGTCTTCAGTCACCAGTGTTATAACTGCAATCCCTTTGTTGTATGTTTTATGTTTTCACTCAGTGCTCCTTGGTGCTACTCACACTTCTGTATAATTGCACTACTTTTCTTCAATCCCTTCCATACATTTCTTCTTTGAGATACTGTGCCTGACTACCCCCCAGCAGAATATCACCAACAGCCTTGCTGTTGTAGAGCACTGGTTTCCATCGCCTTACTTGTGCTCATTCATTTGTTGTCTCTTGTGTATCTTAACACAGGAGAGGGAAGAGGGAAAGTACCCATCCTTTTGCGCTAAGAGGGAAGATCCTGTCACAATTGGCTTGCAGTCTGTGACAGAGGCCTCATTCTTTTATTTCCACAAATTGCAGGAAATTATGCCTAATGTTTTCTCCTTTTTGAAGTCTCTTCACTTTTACAAAGAAAAAAAATTATAGCTCCAACCACTTCTGCATATTCTGTAACTTTATAATCTACTTTATATCTATTTTTATCACTTGACCCCTTTGCTGTTATTTTAACATTAGAAAATGCATCTTTGCCTACTCCAATGTTCTTTAAACATTAATTGTGCTTATAAATAAAGGATAAATTCAAAACACTACACTTCTTCAGCTCACAGGAAAAGAAAAAATATAAGTGAAACAGACCACAGACACTTCTACAGCTAGCATAACATAAATATGAAATAAAGCATAAATGACAACATTAAAAGGAAACTTACCCTGCTTGTGGGTTCACCATTCCCAATGAGTTTTTATGAGCTGGTGATAATGTCTGAATTTTGCTCCCACTGGATCCAGATGAAGAGAGTGCTTTACTTGAAGACGCACCTTGCAGTTGAAAGCAAACATGGAAATATAAGAAAATGTAAGATTTTATACATTTTGAAATTTTGAAATTCAAAGCAAGAGTTTTAGAAATATCAAGATATGAACAAGTGTCAAGATAACAGGAAAAAGCAAGTATGTTTCCAGAAATTTACAGAAAATATGCAACCGAGACATAATGTTCTAATAAAAAACATTGGATCTCCATTATTTTATCCAGAAAGAAGAAGAAAAGAAAAGAAGTCTAGAATGTCAAAGTATGTACAAACAGAACATGTTTGATATCTGATGACATCTGAAATCCAAGTAAGACCAGTGTTTGCATAATTATAACATACATGGCTTGATGATTTATTTTCACCAATTCATGATCGTATTCAGCATACGAATTAGTTGCAGAATTAAGCAACAGAAAAATTCCAGGTGAGAAACCAGTATTAGAAACAATTAGGCATTACTACATAGAAAGATTTTGCAGGTTCAATTCAGAAAAAAATTAATTTGACATGATATATAAAACAGAAGAGAATCCTACGTGCTCAAGACTCTTGTTGGATAGATGCTATCCAGTACTCCTTCCAACTTTACTTTAAATGAGTTTTTACAAACCACTATATCAATTTCAACAATAAAATATATAGCCATCACATATGTAAGTCAAAATCAGGCCACAAAAACACTGACAAAAAAAAAAAAAAGTATTATGAAAAACAGACACCATCTTATCCAGTCATGTAACACTGAACTCCTCCTATGAATCTTTTTACTTTGTCAGCTTAAATCACTGGACAATGCTGTAGAAATCCTTCCAGCTATTAAAATTATACTACTTTTACTGCATAGTTTAAGAACTAATATTTAGAAAGGAAATGGAAAATTTATAACATTAATTTCATACCTACAACAGTTTTGCTAACACCACTTGGCTGTGGTAAGCGTGATGATGATGATGGTGTTGATCCTACAGAAGGCATCTTCTTAACTGCAGCAGGTTTGTACTGTAACAAAATACAACCTAGAAATTTAAGCAATTAAATCAAACTATCTATATAACATGATAGGTAGTTAACTCAGGTACTGTGGGAAAACAGACTATGATTACCTAGTAGGTAAACTCTTTCTGGTATGCGATCGTGCAAATGTTTTCCACTAATCTGCTTGCTTATACATACAGATGATACTAGTAGGAAAGATTATCTAACTTTACTCAGTGGTTTTGGTTTTTTGTTTAACTATGTCTTTGTGTTTTTTGCGCTTTTCTACAGTTTTTCTCATCTTTTTCCATAGCTGTCTCATGAGATTAACGTTATCACCTCATTACCAGTTAATTTTAAAAAAGAATACTCAAGGACAGAATCATTTTTGCCTTTCAAATCTTACTTTTACCTGTGCGCTCTGGACCAGTCCCAGCACTGATCCAGAATACAGTGCAAGAATCACTATGTAACTGCTTGTGTCTGTTTAACTCTTCACAGCTTACAGAAAAAAGAGCATTACCACCAAGTGAAAAAAACGCATACGCTTTAATCATTCATTTGTTTCCATCATAAGTTAACTACTGCAGCTCTTACCTTAACATGCCTGAATTCCGCTAAGCCTCTAATTAGCCAAAATATTGCTGTCAGTTGTCCTGTGGTCATCTACCTTCATTTGTCCAATTAAGGAACAATCTTAGAATTGAATTCAGAAGACTTGCACACCAGAAATTCAACTTTCTTTACAAACACTGCATCTCTACTTCCTGCTGCTACCCATACCTGTCATTTTCACAAATCTCTGAATTACATTTCTGACTGGTTTTGGCTTCGCAACTGCTGCCATCTGATTTATGGATCTGTGCAACTCTCGTAAGAAAGGAAAAACCTCTTCCATGCTTAGTGTCTAACTTCAGTCTAGCACAAATAGTAAAATTACAGAATAAAATAGTGAAATCCATTTAACAAACTCGATTTGATGTTGAATGCAAGTTACAAGTTAAGAAAAATGTTGTAGTTCACCTGTGTTCGAGTAGGAAGCTTCCCTTTGGTATCAGCTGCCAATTTCCCTTTATTAGTAATACGTGCTGCTTGCTCCTTACAGAAGTTGATGTGTCTGTCAGCTGCATTTTCATTGAATCTCCTCTGACAATATGGACACTGAATGTAATCTTAAAAACATAAAAACCTAACATTAATAACGTGACTTTAAAACGTTTTACTTTTAAAACTTTTACAGACCAGTCCAAGACCCACCCCCAGAGAAAATTAAGGCCTCTTGAATCTGAAAATGAAACACAGATTGCTGGGGAAAATAATATTGTCCACGCGTAACACAAAAGATGTTTCTTGTTTGATGGATAAGAATGAAAAGAGTGAGTTAGAAATAACCTAAGTGAAATCAGAACAGTTTGAGAGATGCTATTCAGCAGAGAAGGTGGCCAAAGAGGTATATGGATACAGCAGGGATATTAGCTGGAAAGCAGTGAAGACGAGAAGAGGCTACACAAAATTACAAACACAGTTCAGTTTATTCAAGGTATGAAAATGCATTAAAACCTTTCCCCATACAAATAGCAAAAGACAACAGAATCTGTTTCCTCTGGCAATTTTGGAAGGACTGAGAAACACTAACTGCAATTGATCACTGAAAAAAAAAGATCGGAAATTTAGCAAAAAAAAAAAAAGAAGAAATCCAGCCAAAATTAGGAGATATCTAGAGAGACATGCAAAACAGGGTAATTGGTGGCTGTATGATTTTTCAAGATTAATTTAGTCACATTACAAACAGTACTACTTGCAGGAAATATTATTACTAACATTGGGGAAAACCCAAAAAGGCTATTTAGACATTTAAAATACTAAAAGATCCCTGATCTGTATGCTGTATACTCCTTAAAAAACAATGCCCTTGGAAAGTAAAACATCTGGATTGCAGTTTCAGATAGACATTTCAGTGTCTAGAGATATGGGTGTTGAATTCCCCAGATTACAGTATTTAAAACCACGTAAACATCAACTTCAGAAGAGTTGGACACTGGCAAAGCAGGTTAAATTAGTAAGATCCTGGATTATTTTAGAAATGTATTGAAGAAAATGAGGAGAGGTTCAACAGTCACTGCCTCCAAGATTATAGCTAGATATTATACAATCCACAATAAGATTTGGATTACATGTTACTACTCCAAATGCAGCAGATCTGGCTTAAATAGTTATCCCTTTAAATTATCAAACAATTTTGTGTAAGTCAAATGATGTAGTGGCCACCAAACCATGAACTGTGACCCAAGAAGTGTGAACAAAGGACACAGGAAGAACACAGAAATCCTTCAGAGAAGTGACAGCATGGGAATCTCATATGATAACGAAATAGTATTTTTATTTAGTTAGTTTACATAAACTCCACTACTGGCAGAATACTCAAACATAAACCTTAACTTAACAGATATTAACTCAGAAGAAAAAGAACTATAATATCTATACGATCAAAAAAAGATAGGCCCAAACAAAGTTTAAAAAAAAAAAAAAAGATAAAAAGCTAAATAGATTAATAAAGCAGCTACGGAAGCCCCCAGATAATAAAAAAAGGCATGTCTAGCCGGGGCACAGCTCAGTTCCCACTGAAGACTTTCAAAGCCCACTAAAGTAAAAGGATCAGACTGTAGAGGATTAATGTACACTCTTAAGAATCAGGGATTGTATCTTCATCCTTTTGTAAAACGCTTAGCACCAGTCAGCCACCTGGCTATCTGGAAGTACTGTTCATACTGTCCAGAAGAACTGTTAGGATTCAATGTAAGCTTTATAAAACATAAACTAATCAAAATAAGTGGACAGTACACATATGCAGTCAAGTTCAATGCAAATGGGGTGACTTAACGTCCTCCTTAATATCAGGAGGCTATTCTGCACTTCTTCCAAGGAAAAGTGGAACAGAAGGTCAAAGAACCAGCTATACTGCTTGTTTGCAAACTCAAAGCATGCAATTAAGTAGGAAATATTAATACAGAACCCTTTTCTTTTAAAGGAAAAAGAATACCAGCTAGTTAGAAATAGGCATGCCAAAGACAGAGTTGGGTAGGACAGGATGGATATACTCGATGATACCATGCATAATCCTCCCTCCTCCTACACGTAAAGTAGAAAAGGAGCAACAGTAGCTGCCCCTGCTCTATTTTTGTTCTGTTTTATTTGTGAGCAGAGAATCCACTGATCAATTTGTGCTGCTTCTCTTCATTCCTGCTTCCCTCCTCCCTAAGTCTTACACACTGCAGACGGATGAAGCCAGGAGACCACAGACAGTAAGATACAGGTTGGAAAAAGTGAAAAACGGAAGAGAAACAGAGGTGTAACAGCTTTCTCTTCCCTTTACCTCCTATCTGCTTTCAAGTGGGCTGAATAGTTACCTCCTCTGCTTGAAACTCATTTGTGGTCTCTGGAACCAAGGGAGCACCATTTTAGTAGCTAGATTTAGTTCTGGCCTCTTCTGCTTGATGCTTCTTATCCACAGCATTAGCTATTGGGTTTACTTTACTTTAAAATGCACATGGCATTTCAAGATGGTGTGTATGGAATGCTGAATAACAGGACTTCACTTCTTACAATTACAATCCTAATATTGGACTAACATGTTTCCTGCACAGAAACAAGGTAGGGAACGCTCACATCCTCACTTGACCACAGACAGGCAGAAGCAGATGATTTTTTCCATTTTTCCCAATCTTTCTGAAAATAGCAACTGAGCTGATCAAATGGTTTAGCTTTTAGGACAAGAGGAAGAAATACATTCTCCAACCTATTATCACATCACAGAAGTTAACTGAAAAGTATATTTTCTGCTCACTCACATCAGAATGCTTCAACACTTTACCCAGTCTCAGTTCAGAAGGCACCCAAGAACTGTCACTCCCTTGTTAATACAAATTCCACGCATCTCACATACCCAAAACACAAATAGCCCCACCACCTGGGGAAGGATCACATGCACACTAAAGCATACACTGCACACATGAAAATAAACATGAATTCAGCAAGAAATGGAAGAGACTACATTTGAAGAACATAGTCGATGTGGATTCCTACAATCTAAATAGGTTGTGGGTGTCCAGCATCAGCAGCTAATTAAAAAGGTAGTCTGCTCTTTCTGAGCAATTCCACTACTGCGGACAGAAACAAGGTGTTGAAACAGTTTGTTCAGCCTATGGTTTATAAGACAGTGGCAAGCTGCAAGTTGGCCACAACTACCTTTCGATGCATTAAAAACAAAGTCATGGGGGTCAAAAGCTACAGAGGACACTAGCCAGCCAGACCCACAGTCACAAACTGGCATCTGCATAGGGATAATCAGATAGTCACGTTCAAGAACTTGTGAATACTGTATTCCGACAAATTCCTTTCAATACAAATTCTTACAAATTAAGCTAAAAAAATATAAATCTCTAAAGAATGTTTGTTTTACGTACCAGGGTCATATGATGGCGGAGGTGGTGGAGGGAGTTTTCCACCGTCTTTAAGATTAAGTCCTTTGGCTGCTCGTATAGTTGCTATAAACTCCTCATGCTTTCTTCTCCAGTTGGAAGGTTTTTTTGGTGGTTCTGGCTAAGAAGCCAAAAAAGAAAGAGCTTTATATGTTTGAAGCTCTTACTTCAAGCTAAGTATGTGCCTTATTTTAGTACAGAACATCATAGTTAGACTTCTTCCAGATCCTAGCTGATCTAATTATCACAGATTGCCAGCAGAAATAAGCCTTATTATAATGCATACATAGTTTGCCTAAAATGTTCATATGCAAAGTAAATTATAACATACCCGTGGCTTAAGAGGTTTTACGGTGGGAATGTCAGTTCCTTCTGCTCTCTGTCGGCTGGAATCGAATGTCTTCCTTTTCTTGGCAGAAGTTTTTTGGCAAATGGGTCCATGCTTTTTCTACAAGCAGAAGAAAAACAAAAGGAGAATACAGAAGTCAGTTTTGAAAACATAAGCTATTAACATGTTATTTCCCTCTTTCTCAATATGCCAATCAGCAAACGAGGCCCAACTCTCAATGAATAAGATCAGACTGATCACTCAAACATTTATGCCAGCCACTACTTTTAAAATGGAACCACAGGAATTCACAAATGCATATGCATGGTCACAGAAACTAAGCTGATGAAGAAGAAAAATAGGAGGCATCTGTATTTGCTCCTTGCAGATAAAAAATTGATTGTAGGTAGGCAGCATTTGCATTGAGCAGCAAGACAAATCAGAGGTGTTTGAAACCCATATTCACATTTAAGGACAGACCAATTTCTATAAAGACTCGAGAACACAGTATTTTGAAGATAGCTAACAAAACACTTTGTTTACTAGCTGAGACTTCATAATGCTAAGGCTTACATCTGCAGGGGCAAGAAACAGTTCTGTAACCCCAGAGAACATGCTTTTAGAAGCATATACTTTCAGAAAGTGATGGGATGCTGAAATAAAATTAACCTCCTTCTAGGGAGCTTCAAAACCGAGACAACTGGAATCAACTAATTATTTGGGGGGAAAAAAAAAATAAAAAAAACACCAAACCCAAGCATCTAGTTCTACTTTATTTAGCTATAGTGACCACTGCCTAACTCTCTTATCAACTTAGAGCTAAAAGCCAACAGTGCTCGTACCACTTACCAGTGCTGCTGGAAAGAAAGTTCTTCCACAAATCCTACATGGCAACAGGTCTCCAGTTTGCACTGTAACTTCACCTTAAAAAAAAAAAAAACAAACTTCTATATGAAAGTTTGTTTAAATTCGTGATAAAAATTTATTCCTAGATTGCTAACCTCATATACTTAGCAATAATAACAGTTGTTACTGTACCAGTATACCTTCTTTGAATTGCACAGAGACTATGCAGATCAGAAAGGAGAAGATGATACACAAGTCCTTATGTACTTCTGGAAGCGGTCAGGCCCAGTAACGTGTCAAAATCAATTCTGATAATTTACAATGTGAAACTCTGCACCTTTAAAAGAATGCCTGTATGTCAACATGCAAATGACAGATTCACTGTAAGTCACAATGACAGCCCAAACACACACCAAGAATAATGATATTTAGTAGGCATTTCTGTATCTTTGGAAGAGGATCACCTATTATAGTATCAAACGTAAGTCACATCCCATCACTTATTTTTCTGTACTAAGTTAAACGACACCACTTTCTCTTGTAAAGAAAAAAAAATCTTCAACGCTATTTTTACTATGTATTTTATTCAGATTATTACTGACAGTTTACAGAAGCATTTCTGATGTTGCTATTCAAGCATTGGTAACAAAAATGGAAATAGTATACTTGACACACAACAGATTCACAGAACCAGATAAAAGACCAACATATCGAAGTATCCAAGCCTATGCAAGCAAATATATTCATATAGTATGCATTATGCAACTGAGTCATAGCAGAGATTAAAAACTCCACAGGATTTCCCAATAACAGGCATCTATTATATTTGGTATTGTACCAGTGGGATACAGGAATATTTTTATATCACATATACATCAATAATGAGGCAGTAAGTTTGGATTAAGTTTGAGGCTTACTAGTTGCTTTCTCTGTACTCAGTTTGACTATTGCAGACAATACAGCTTCCTCTATTTATACAAAGTTAAAACAAAACAACTTTTAATTGACTTGTACTTCAGACAAACTAGTGGCTCAAACTAATGTTCAATGATTTGAGAGCAACAGATGTCACCTACCTGGACTTGTGCAAGTCATTTTACACTGTCCCACAAGACATCCTTGTCTCTAAACTGGAGAGACATGGATTTGGATTTAATCTATGGACCACTCTGGATAAGGAAGTGGCTGGACGGTTGCACTCAAAGAGCTGCAGTCAATGGCTCAATATCCAAATGATGACCAGTGACACATGGTGTTCCTCAGCGGTCAGTACTGGGACTGGTACTATTTAACATCTTTGTTGGTGACGTGGCCGGTGGGATTGAGTGCACCCGGAGCAAGTTTGCCAACACCACCAAGCTGTGTGGAGTGGTTGACACGCTGGAGGGAAGGGATGCCATCCAGAGGGACCTGGACAGGCTGGAAAGGTGGGGCTGTGCAAACCTCGTGAAGTTCAACAAGACCAAGTGCAAGGTCCTGCACGTGGGCCAAGGCAATCCCATGCGCAAATACAGGCTGGGTGGAGAATGAATTGAGAGCAGCCCTGAGGAGAAGGACTTGGGGGTGGTGGTGGATGAGAAGCTCAACATGAGCCAGCAATGCGTATTTGCAGCCCAGAAAGCCAACCCCATTCTGGGCTGCATCAAAAGAGCCATGGCCAGCAGGTCGAGGGAGGTGATTCTGCCCCTCTGCTCTCGTTAGACTCCACCTGCAGTACTGCGTCCAGCTCTGGAGCCCTCAACATAAGAAGGACATGGACCTGTTGGAGTGGGTCCAGAGGAGGGCCACAAGATGATCAGAGGGTTAGAGCCCCTCTCCTAGGAGGACAGGCTGAGAGATTTGGGGTTGTTCAGCCTGGAGAAGAGAAGACTCTGGGGACACCTTACAGCAACTTTCCAGTATATGAAAGGGGCCTGCAAGAAGTCTGGAGAGGGACTTTTTACAAGGGCATGTAGTGATAGGAGGAGAGGTAATGGCTTCAAACTGGAAGAGGGGAGATTTAGATTAGATATTAGGAAGAAATTTTTCACTCTGAGGGTGGTGAGACACTGGAACAGGTCACCCAGAGAAGCTGTTGCTGCCCCATCTCTGGAAGTGTTCAAGGCCAGGCTGGATGGGGCTTTGAGCAACCTGGTTAGTGGGAGGTGTCCCTGCCCATGGCAGGGGGGTTGGAACTCAATGATTGTCAAGTTCCCTTCCAACCTAAACCATTCTATAATTCCATGATCAGTTTTTGTTCCCAGTTCCCCAGTGGAAAACAATTTTCCATGTAAACATGCATACTTGTCAACTAACTGTAGGACCCATCCTAAAGAAAACAGGTGATTTAATAAAATGTTTCATGGCAAACAAACGTAGATTCAGGCAGCCATAGCTCCCACTGAAAACCTTTTTTCCAAATGAAAAGATTAAAACTGAGTGAGATTTCTAGTACCAATATGGAACTATTAGGTCCATTTTTTGCCTTTTTCAATTACTTGAATTAAATTCATCATCAGTAACTATGTATAATGTATTAATTGTATGAATATACTACAGAGCACAATCCATTTTAAGAATCACAAATCACATGAAATGTGTTCTGCAGTTTAAAACACTTATGCTTGTATCTTTAATTTAGATATCTTTTCCATATAGACACGAATAGGCCCTTGTCACAGCATAGCAGGACTATACTGACAGTAACTGAGTTTTACAACTGAAGCCATAATCAAGCTTCCTTTTGTGTCTTCTAAATGTACGTGTTTAGATGCACATAAGTAGGGGGAAGTAGGAAAGATATAAAACATGCAGATACATCTTTTTTTTCTTGTATTCTTGCACCTGAATTATGTGTTACCAACATTTACTAGGAACTTTGTTTTTATTGTTAACTGTATTTTTTCAATCTCTATCTTAATCATGTCTGAAAATTTTTCATAGGCATGTTTTCTTAAATCCATAAGCTTAAGCATAACATTAATCACAAGTAATAACACGCGCACTGGTCATACATAGCTTAGATGGCTGGAACCTTCTTTTACCATTTTCCTCAAGGGTAAGCAGCAATGGTTTTAAGTTTTTCTCAATTCTCCCACTCAAAAATATGAGGTATGCACAGATTCATTTTCTTTGTTTGTTTTATTACTTCATTCTTCAGTGTTCTCAGCACTCTTAATAATGTTAACAGACATCACTGCAAACTCACTTCTAAGAAGTTCAACTTCCTTTTATCACATTATTCTAATACAACCTTCAGCTTTGCAGAAACAAGGGAGAGGGGCATTTCATGGAAATACAAAGTGACACTGTTTGTCTCTAAGAAATTAGCTGAAATAAATCACAACTCGTGATCTTGAAATCAGGTGTATAGTATGAGATTAAAAGTTTGACCGAGAAGAATTCTTTCAAGTATCTGCCTTAGTAAAAGAAGAAAAGCTACATTTTCCATCATTTTCTTCTGTTCACTGAACTCTGGAATTAGAGCTTGTGTTTAAACTCACCATTGAAGTGGACTCACCTGATCGAGCAGTATTTACATACAACATACCAATGCATAACAAATGCTAATTAGCACTCACTGCAGCTACAGTTACAGAGCTGGATTTCCTTAAGCATTCCTACCCTCCTTTGCTGCTGGCAGGTACTCAATCACATTTGCCAAGAGCTATTTCTACTGCCAAAACCTCCTCCCCCATAACACAAATCACTGACCCAAAACACAAAAGTTATTTTAAAACATGAAAGTTCCTTAAGTTTTGTTGAAAATCAGAAGGCTACAGTCTTTTAGATTTGCACACTTATTCCTTATTTCTTATTCATTCCTCACCTTTAAAGTTTAAAATAAACAAACAACCAAACACACACCCCCCAAAAAAAAAACAAAACCCAAAACCACAAAACCATAACATTTCTCTCTAGAAGCCCATGAGACTTCCCTTACAGAAGGGTTAGCAATGTCATCAACATGAAATCTGATAATTTAAAAATAAAATATGGGAACAAAATTGTGAAAGTTGGAAAAGAGGGGTTTTTTGGTTTTTTTTGTTTGTTTTTTTGTTGTTGTTTGGGGTTTTTTGTTTTGGGTTTTTTAAAAGGCATTCATGCATGACATCTCATGCAGTCAGTCATGGACTGCCTGAATTTTTTTCTTGAACAAAAGTTAACAGAAATGGTTGTTAAATTGGTATGTACTAGGGGGGTGTTTTAAAAAAGAAAGAAACACTCAAGAAACAGAAGAAGGATTTGCTTGGCAAATGAGTCTGAGAATAAAAATTGGTAGTAAGTTAGCATTGTGGCAATTTTCTTCAGTCTTCTGTAAGTCTAGCAACAATGCAGAGATTACAGTCACTTTGGTTATACAACCACAGAAGACCCAAGATCCAGTAGCGACACTTCTTTTTCCTTTTACCATCTTTAATACCACTAATCACCAGCAGTTTACATCCTTGTATTAAACATGAATGAATATAGTTAACTTGGAAGAGGACAGACATAATTATTACTGTTTATCTAATCTAAACACACTTAGGGAAAAGAGAAATATGTTCGAAATGGTTATGTGAATACCAAAGAAAGAAGTAGTATTTTAGTTGAAGTGATGCCAAAACTATGATATAAAGCTTTACACCCTATTCTCCGTCTGTTTGCCTGAGACCAGGTCTCAAATAAAAACAGAGTTCAACCTAGTAAGATACTGGGTATCTGAATTAAACAACCAGATTGGAAGTTTTATTAGCAGTACTACAATAATCTCATCACTTGAGTTTCTAAACTGTCCCTGTCAGAGCTCTTCCTCCTCCAGCCTACTTCCAGAGTACAAGCACCTTCCAAATTATTTTTTTTCTACCTACACATAAGTTCTTGCACACATTCCTTTTGAATATGGTCACAGTCTAGATACCCATAATTTCTGATCTTGAAGTGGGAGTTTAGTTGTAAAGTTTGGGTGGACCTCAAAGTCTGACAACAGAGCTGTACAGTCAGTCTCTCAGATGTAGCACAGTGCTTTCAATACTCTCATAGATGAGTTTAGACTTCCTGAAAACCTAGATTTCCAGGGAACAATATTTTTCTCTCTCTCCTCTCAGGTTCAAGTATAGCAAGTGATTTAGTGGAAAGTGCAAACTGCCAGTTCTCAGATTTATCCTTCTCAGTACAATGTGTGGAACCATCAATACATCATACAGGTGAGATCTAACACAATCATGGGCATAACGCTAGCTTTTGCTGTCATGTTTACAAATTAAGCAGTTGTGTAAACAGACTGCACACCTAGAGGGAAGAGAAGTCTTCAGTATTGTTGAACAGCTATTAACTGAAGTTTTAGTACAGTTTTCTCTTTTGGAGAGCTTAGTACACCTAAGTATGCGTCTGCACTTAGATATAAAGTGCAGAATGCTTCAAAGGAACAAGACTGCACTTAGTCTCAGTAACAGTATGCTGTCACGTTGTAGAATCTGTCTGACTGCCCTTCAAACCTTTTTATTTATCTGCAGCAGTGACAGTACTAAACGACTTGGGCCAGACAACTGTGATGATCAGAATCATCAAGCCTCACTGAATTTAAACTTGCAGAAACACTCTGGTACGATTTCCAGCCTTGAGACTAGGTACCTATTTGAAACCAGCAAGTTATCTACAACTGCTGAAAGTTATTACTTGAAGAGTGCTTGCCAAATTCTTCTGCAAAATTGTATTTACTGCTTTTAGCATAACTCCCTTCTCATCTCCAAAAGCAAGGTATTTTCCACTTAAGAGTTCCATATACTTCAGGTATGAAAAAAATGCAGTGCATTCCCTACATTAATTGGAATCTGTATCATCAAGCCGCAGCACCTAGTTCTTTGGGGACTGTCAGTCTCCAACATACGTCCACTAATCAGTACTGACTGGGTTATATTTTTTAATCAACACACTAACTAACTATAGTCTGAAAAGACTAATGACAACATGCATGATTTACCCCACCAAGCAAATCCCTTCTCGCCTATGCTATTCAGCAGTTTGCAGGAAGAGTTAAAGAAAGGAAAGGAAATCATAGTAAGCTCTGTTTCTTAGTATTCAACTGTTCACATACTTCGAAATTTTTATGCAATTAGCTTATTCACAATTGTACAACAAACACAAACCAATCTACTTTTAGCTATCTACCCCTAATTTTAGAGGAAAGCCTCATGAATTCTCTTCTACTTCTGTATTGACAATGCAGTCTAATCTTGTATAAACCTGTCACTTCTGCTTCCAAAAGATAACAAAAAGCAGTATAACTTCCATTCCTTCAAGTTGAAAAGCTTGAGTAAGACTTTCATAGTATCTCTGCATATTTTTATATCAGCTTTTCAGCCTGACAATGCAAATGCATTATATTTGTCTAAATTACTGTTATTGCATTGCACGAGTCTGATGACGCTGACTTTGGTACTACTTCTTTGAAAATAATATATCAAGGAGAGTCCCATTGCCTCAAAGTGACAACCCGGAGGAGGATTTTGTGAAAAGGGTTTTTTTTTTTGTGACTGAGAAATGAATTGCACGCAGTCAAGAATGGTTGTAATAGCAGCATACACACAACTCACATCATGGTGTACTCCCCTTTTCTTAACTGTCTGTCCTTCTTTCCTCGCTTCCTCACATGAAGCATAACTTTTAATGTCAAAACATGCCAGTGTCACACTATACATCCTCAAAGATAACCAGCTCTCCTGGACTCTTCTCTAGGGCCATATCTCACGGGATTCTTCTGAGCAGATCCCTAAACAAGTCAAAGCCTGCTCTCCAAGGCTGTGATCATGCTATTTGTCCAGCTCCCTCCTCTCAGGATCCTGAATTCAATCATCCCATGGTCACTGCAGGTAAGGCTGCCCCTGACCTTCAAATCTCACATGTTTGTAGGTATGAAGTCCAGCAGGAGTGCCTCCCTTTGTCAGCTCCTTGACCACCTGGGTCACCAATGCATACCAGAAGCCTCTTGGATTGCTTGTGCCTTGCTGATTTGTCCCTCCCACAGGTAGTGGGGTTGTTAAAGTCTCTCATGAGGACGAGGTCGAGGGAGGTCATCCTCCCCCTCTACTCTGCCCTGGTGAGGCCGCATCTGGAGTACTGTGTCCAGTCCTGAGCTCCCCGGTTCAGGAGGGACAGGGAGCTGCTGAAGAGGGTCCAGCAAAGGGCTACAAAGATGATTAGGGGACTGGAGCATCTTTCTTATGAGGAAAGGCTCAGAGACTTGGGTCTTTTTAGTCTAGAAAAAAGAAGACTGAGGGGGGATCTTATCAATACTTATAAATACTTAAGGGCAGGGTGCCAGGTAGATGAGAATAGTCTTTTTCCAGTGGTGCTCAGTGATAGGACTAGAGGTAACGGGCACAAACTGGAGCACAGGAAGTTCCATCTTAACATGAGGAGGAACTTCTTCACTCTGAGGGTGGCAGAGCACTGGCACAGGCTGCCCAGAGAGGTTGTGGAGTCTCCCACACTGGAGACATTCAAAACCCACCTGGATGCCGTCCTGTGCAAGCTGCTGCAGGTGTTCCTGCTGTGGCAGGGGGGTTGGACTTAGATGATCTCCAGAGGTCCCTTCCAACCCTGACGATACTGTGATAGGGCCTGTTGAATACGAGGCTCCTTCCAATTATCTGAAGAGGTTTCATCTTCCCTGATCAGGTGGCTTGTAGCAGACACCCACAACATTTCCCATATTGCTCTGCCTGCTAACCACGATCCATAAGCTCCCAGGTGGCTCCACAGCAAAGCTCCATGCACTCCCGCTGCTCTCCCACATAAAGGGCAACTTCCCCCTTTGCCCTCCAGCTGGTTCTTCCTGAAGAGCCTGTATTAATCCACCGCAACACCACAGTCCTGTGAGCTGTCCTACCACCTACGCATGATCCCAACAAGATCCTAGCCCTGAAACTGCACGCAGACCTCCAATTCCTCCCATTTGTTCCTATACTGTGAGTGTTAATGTACTGGCACTTCAGGGGCACTCAGTCATGATGATTATCCAGGAAAATCTATGAAGTTTCCCTGTAATGCATATGGAAACACAACAAAAACAAAGGCAAATAAGCAGCGCTATTTGATCGATCTGACTTCCAAATACACTATCTGGTCTTCTATTAATGAGCTTTAAAATCAACTAAAGCCACTAGAAAGCATTAGACCTGAAAAAAATCTATGTACATGTTAGATAATTCTGTTTTGGCATCACACATTCACTGTTCTCCTGTATTAGGCTATAAGCACCACAACAACTGCAAGTAGGCAGCCAAGCGAACACTACCCTTCTCACACTAGCCTTAAACCAAGACTGTCTGCACCAGTAACCCCCAAAGCAATTTTGGACTTAGATACTCCGCTACCCAAATGCAATTGGACAGAGCAATCCCTATCTAAGCCTGCTTGCTTATCAGAATATTATTTGGCTAACAATAATGTGTTAAAAACAATTTTGATAATAAACTTCATTTATAATGTATTGATTTCTAGTTTGCTCACCACCTGAAAAGTCTTTTAAAAGAAAGCCCACTCCTCACCCCCTCCAGTCAACTATTTAACATACTCCTGGGACTAGATTTTACTGAAATGCAACAACTGCTTTTGGTAATAACCGCATCATGTGCGTGTGTACAGGTAAAATATATTCACCTTCCCACTATATTCAACCAATTGCATTCAATTACTAGATCAATCTAGTTGCTGCAATTTAAGTTAAACATGCAAGAACTCTACAAAAAAATATAGAAAAGGGTGTAAAATCTGTTAGTTCTAAGACGCTGAAGAAACTGATCTGAAACACTCAAATGCCTGTGTACTAGTTACTTCCTTTCCTTTAAAGGTGAAACATATTCTGATAGAGCACTTCCCCTATCGTATCGACCTAAACTTAGCTTTCAGAATTTCTCCTTATGTAAAACATTTAATTTCAATTTCTTCCCCAAAACATAAACATTAATCAAAAAATAAAAACATAATTGACTTAGAAAAAGTAAATACATTGACCACAATTGTACAGTGTATTAAATGTCAAAATTAGATCACATAACAGAGCTGCAAGTATGCATAGTGAAACATAGCAGTTCAATGCAAAGTCATATTTATCATTGTGTTTTAATGGCTACCGGAGACAAACAACTTCTTAAAAAGAATATACATTAATATTAGTTTTGCATTTCGATCTTTAATAGTTTCCAACTTGCTGATTTAAGAACAGCACCGTAAACTTAATTCTTTCTTCTGTTGGACAGATCCGACACCTAAAAATAATGAAAAAAAGCTGAAGCATCCCAGCAGTCTCTCTCAAATGGAGTTTAAGAAAATGGCTGCCAAAGTAAAGAAGCTACAACATGCATTCAGTGAGGCAAGACAAAGATGAACACGAAAGGGAAAGGAAGACTCACATTTTTTGTTTTCAAAACAGAAATAGTTTTCTACACTATTAGGGAAAAAAAAAAAGAAAAAAAGACTTGGCATTAGCTTATTCAGAAATCTTGTCAAAGCAAGCATAAACACTTGCTTTCAACAGTCACATTACTAATACAAAACCCCAAACTACAATGCTTGCACTTGTTGGGGGTAGAGTGGGGCATCTCAGACATTATCAGTATCAGTGAAGGGTCCAGGGACAAATGTTATTACAGCACAGATCTCAGCTCTCAGCAGAAGATGCTCTACAGCCAGCCTTATTCTTATGAAACCTTGAGGACACACCCAGGCTGCTCAGAGTCGAAATGCGTAATCACAGTAGTTCGTATTTGGCATCTACAAGGGAAAGCTCTGGGTTTGAGACTGCAGGCTATTTCCCGAGCAAGCAGCCACCCATCCCCTTCCAACCACAACCAGCCTTCCCCGGCTGCTAGAACGCAGGCTGAAGGAGAATGCTGGGGCTGGGTAAGCGCTGCCATTACCTACCACAGAGAGCTGGACTTTTGCCCTCACATGCAGCTGCCCCTCTGCCCTTTACTCCTTAGGCAGCAGCAGTCCCGACCCGCTGAGCTGGGCTGTGAACAAGTGTGGGAAGCGGCATTTAAGTCGGCTCAAGCAGCTGTTGCCGGCATCCTCCCAGACTGGAGAGAAGCCGATCAAACGCCACCATTGGACTGCTCCGGCTTAAATGAAGTCAGGAATTCAGGGCTTGGATCCCCTCCTCCATCTCCTTCAAGCAAAACAGAGAGCAACAGACATGCCAATGTGACAGCTTTTTTCTTGCCATCTAGCAGTGAAAGCAAAAAGCACACGTTAACCCATCAAAAATGGTCCTGAGATTCAGCACATGGTGCACTACTCAGGAAAGGACTTTTAAAGTCACCTTAGAGATCACTACATTTTCAGGCACAGTCTATTGCTTTCAGTATTTTCACAAATTAAAGGAAAATTGAGAAACAGCCAAACAGCACACAGGCTACAAAGTAAAAAAGTGAAGCTAGTGACTTTAGATCTAACATCAAATATGCACTGATTCCTTTTACAAAACTTGAAAGTTATGAATTTGACTTTCAGTATCGATCTAGCAATATAATACTGATATACAAATAAAATAATAAAGCAACAGACTTAAAGCAACTCAAGTAAATATTAGAAGAAACATTTAAGTCATGCAGAAACCTACTTTGCTATTTCACTGAACATTTAAACTTGCACATAGTGAGAAAATACAACTGCAACACTGGAAATATTATTTAGCTTTTTAAATGTCACTAATGCAGCTCCACAAGCCAACTAATACACATTCAACTCTCCACATTAAGGAAGGAATCATTATAAACTGGGTAGAGTTCTTTCTTATTAGTAGCATGCTTAAATAAGCTGAAATAGAACAGATCTTGGATCTGTAATTCTGAGCTCCAGAAATGCAAAGCACCAACTTCTGAGGGTGGAAAGTCCACGTCAAGCATCCTGAGCACGAGGGGGTCTTCCACAGTCATAAAAGCACACCAGCAGACTGCTGCCAAAAGACAAAGTCCTGCCTTCCACCATAATCATATCCCTCACACACATAACTGCCAGGACCTGCTGTACAAATCAACTCTGGGCATTGATTTTGCTAAGTACTAACAGAGAGAGGGAGCAGGCTGAGCCAGAATTCAAAAGCAGCCCATGCTTCCATGTCAGATGGTTATGACCGTGCAACTGTGCTTCTAAAGAGAACTTTAATCTAAAATGGCAACTAGAAACATTCTTCTGAGTTGCCAGTGCATCAATGGCTGGAAAAAAGCATAATACCCAATTTGTTATTGGTTTTGCCTACATCTTTCCTGTCTTAGTGCCACCTTTTCACAGAAACTTCATCTGACCCTAACCTGTGTTAGGGTCTAGATGTGCATCTAGAGAAACAGCTTAAACTGAAAAACTGTAAATAAAAGCAAAAGCACTTGCTTCAAATGTTTTGAAGCATAAAGGAAGTATTTTATGTGGAGGCACTTTGTTTAGAGAAAGAAGAACATAGCACAAAGTGACCCACAAAAATGCAAAATACTATATTCTTCAGCTTCAAGAACTTTAGCATTCAAGGATGCTGGATAACAGTGTGGGATGTGAGCGTTCACAATGAAAGGACATCGGAAGCTTTAGAAATAGTTTATTACCTGTGCTAGTCTCAAATTAATCTCATGTGTTCAGAAGGAATATTTCACATGACGGAAAAATGCTTTGATAAACTGTAGCTTTAAGTACTTTTAAGAAATGGTTCACAGAGTAAACATGAGATTTCACCTATTAACCATTCTTCCTCCCATCACTCCCAGTACCTACTGAAATACAAACAAAATGTAAACCATTCCCAGCAAAGTCAGAAGTTGGACAAACTCTACTGCAAGAGTGACATGTTTTTTCAGGCTTCTGCTTTTATCTGTAATCTGCTTTCTTCCCACCCTCTGTTGTGAAGGTGCTAGAGCTTATACAACACAGCTGGCATAGCTGGCCTTTGCTAAATTAGCTCACAGGCAAATCAATTGATGGATGGGCTGCAGATGATACGCAGTCCCAACTGCAGTCAAACACATAGCTGACTCAAAATTAAAGCAAGCTTTCCCCTTCTAGACAGGCAATATACGATTATCACAGGACTGTCATGAGAGTTGGAGTGCCTGATAAGGCATTATTGGATAAACCACTGGATGCCACCTTTCAAATTTAAAAGGCATTAATACTTAGCAAAGCATAAAGAGTAAATCAAATAAAAGAGAACCTCTTGGGAGTTTAATGCCAAATAATGTTGTCTAAATTTATAGTCTTGATGAAGTCACTAGGCATAAGAACAGAGTCTGATAACTGAAAAATCTACTAAAGACAGAAGACAGGTATTCAGTGAGAATTACCTCCCTTCTCTACCTGTGCTAGACAGGATAAAGAACAAAGGCTATTTTATGCTCATCCCTATTTAAGCATTCAGTTACCTCTAGCAAAGCAGAGCATGGAAGACGTAATGACTGTTTTGTGATAGTTACTCAGAACACATCTTTAGATTTTAAGTAATATGGTCAAAGCAGCCTGCAAAACACAGTAATGACAGTCCTGCCGAAATGCTCAGAATAGCAAACTGTAACTTCATAAATTCCAAGCTGATATCTATGCTATGATGGATACTCTGGCAGGAGATGACATCTTCACTAACGCAACTGGCACAGGGTAAAGTTGCAAATACTCTGTCAGCAAATACATACTTGGTTTTCACTGCATGGAACACTTCCCTCTAGCATCATAAGCGTATCCTAACACCCACCTCAGCCGTCTGTTCGCAAATACAGGATGCCTGGCAAAGATACCCGCTAACTCGATGCCGTACACCCCCACTCCGGGCGGGCACCCGCCGCCTGCGGCGGATCACCGAGCTGGCTTCACCGCGCTCCCACTTCGGCCGCGGCAGGAAGGGACGGGCGGGGAACGGCCACAACCCCGCGGCCCGGCTGCCAGAGCCCAGCAGCGCCCGAGACAAAGCGCAGCGAGGCCGGCCCTGCCCGCCGCCCCTGCCTCCCCCAGCCCGCCGGGCTCCGCGCAGGGGCCCGCTGCCTCCCGCCTTTGTTCGCCGCCCCAAAAGCACGCTGTCCCCTCCTTTAGCCGCGCTCCCCCACCTCAGCCCCGTCGGCCCCCCCCAACGCTCCCGGTGGCGGAGCGAGGCGAGACGAGGCCGCCGCGCCGCCTCAGGAGGGCTCTGAGAACGGGAAAGGCGGCTCCCGGGCCGCAGCTCCTGCCGCTGCCGCCACCGCCCAAGCACGCCCCGCCGCGGCACAAAGGCGCGACACGGTCCGGCTCGCCGCAGGGCGCCCACCGGCTGCCCCCGGCGAAGGGAGGGCCTCCCCCCGCCGCTTCCCCTCACCTTCCAGCCCCTCCATGGCGCACCCCGACCACCGACTCCGGCCCCACCGCTGCTGTGGCAACGCCGCCACCTCCCGGCCCGCTAACAACCGCCGCTCCCATTGGCCGGGCGGCGCGGGTGGGCGGGGCCGGGCGGCCCCTCACCGCCACAGCCCCGGGGCGGGCGGGCGCGGCCTCTCCCGCCGGCACCGCCTGCCGCTGCCGCCCCGCTCCTCTGCGAGCCTTCCTCCCTGCCCGCTCTGCCTCAGCGCCCCGGCCCCCGAGCCCAGCTGCCCCCGCGGGGACCCCCGAGCCCCTCTCCGCCCCTCCAGGCCCGGGTGGTGCCACCCGCCCTCCGGCTGCGCCCCGCCTGGTCGGTCTTCCCAGGGGAGCCGGGCACCAGGACATAGAGTCATCGTAGAATCGCAGAATGGTTTAGCAGGGCAGGGACACCTCCCACCAGCCCAGGTTGCTCAAAGCCCCCTCCAGCCTGGCCTTGGACACCTCCAGGGATGGGGCCTCCACAGCTTCCTTGGGCAACCTGTGCCAGTGCCTCACCACCCTCACAGTGAAAAATGTCTCCTCTTCCAGTTTGAAGCCATTACCCCTCCTCCTATCACTAGATGTCCTTGCGAAAAATCTCCAGGTCTGCAAAAACCAGCCTTCGCCCAACTCTGGAACAATCTGGTGTGCTGTATAGTCCATACGTTGAGGTTATGTTATGATCAGGATCTTTTTCTTCCAAAAGCAGCACTTGTCTATGAAGACCAAAGTAAAGTAAGTAAGAAGAAATAACCGTGCTGTCGAAAAAGCAACAGAGCAGTCAGTCCCTGGGTGGACATGGGGAGCGCCTGAGGTGGTGCCAGGGGCGTGCTGCCCTCAGCACCGATGAGCCGAGCTGAGCCGAGGGGTGCTGGGGCGCAGCGCAGCGTGAGGCTGGAATGGGTGTCCCCTTGCTTGCGGGAAAACTGTGGACAACCACAGGAAAAAAAAACCAAAAACGGTTTTCAGGTTTGTGTCCTGAAAGTAATTGCAGGGAGGGGATTCTTCCCCCTTTTTTCCTCCTGTTATTTTCTTAAATGAAAGGGATGCTGATATGAAATCAATATCTGAGGGTATCTCCTGCTACTAAATTGCTGTTGACTAATTAACGTGAATAATGCTTGATAGATACTGAATTTTTTCTGTTCCTTTTACAAGAGCTCTCCACATTTTTAGCAACAAAAGCATTTCAAGATTTTTTTCAAGATATTATTTTAGAATTACTTCTTAAGATCCTTAATTTATCTTTCTTGTGGCAATATGCCATGAGCAGCTAATAAAGTTTTTCTATATAAACTACAGTCTTATAGAAATTACTACTGTCTTTACAGGCACATGCAAATCATGTCTCTTCTTATTCTAGACAAGTTGATTGATATAGATTTGCTTGTCCACAGAATCACAGTTACTGTCCCAAGCATGGTACATCTGGGAATGCAACTCAAAGAAAGCAAAACAGATACCTAAATTAAATCAGCGATTATGATCATGTTGTCTTCTCTGCATCCCCTTAGCATGGGACAAATTGATCCAGATGCTGCAAGCCAAACAGCCAGCATGTAAACCATGATTAATATATGATTATTTTGAGACCAAAGGCTTGATTATATATGGCTATTCTAGCTCCAATTTTTCTAGGTAGTTTAGAGCCATACCAAAATACATTTCAGATTTGCCTTTGATCTATAGAATTTATGCTTATAAAACTACAGGCCATGCCAGAAGGAGCTAGTTTGCCACCATGTTGTAGAGTCCCAAACTTTGCAAATTATCCATTAAATCTTTGGCATAAAACTTAAATGAGCCCATAGCTAGCAAGCATTTGCTGTTTAACTAACCGTTAGGGTAGCATATCAGAAGTGCACTTCCTTGCATGGTATTTCTCTACTTGGACTGCAAATGCAAAAACAGAGGTCTAGGATAATTTCATCTCTGAGCAGGAAAATCCTTTATAATGAAAACAAACAGAAACATAATTTTCATCTTGTGTTCTCAATTTAGTGAAGGGTTTCATATTAGAGGAGCATTGTTTTTGGTTTGGTTTGTTGTTTCTCTTTGAAATTTGTGGTTATTTTTGTTGAAAACTGGGGCAGAAGATGGTTTCAGCTCACCCGTCTTTAAGTGTCTACAACGTGGTGCTCAAATCTGAGCTACCTGTCAAGTTCCCCCATATAGTCTATAGGGATTTGTGTCTGTAGTTCATATAGGCTATGGGATTGAGGGTGCAATCCACCTGGCCAAATGTAACACGTTTCAGAACACAAGACAAGCAAATAGTCAACACCTGCATTAGAGTCGTCAAATCCTACTCTAGATTTCTTCAGGCCAAATCTTGTACTGAAAACAGAATTAATGTTTACTTTTGCTCTGCAAAAGTGCCATTGATTGACTTTGTCATCCCTTTACTCATCTAAAAAGTGAAAGAAATAGGAGCTGTCTTATAGAACGAATGGGCAAGTGGCCGTTCTACAGTCAAGATAACAGATTCACCTTGCTCTTGTGGCTGGTGTATGAACATTTGTTGTGTAACTATGCATATGGACAGCATACCTTAAAAGACTCCCAATGCTAAAAAGTAACTGTCTTTTAATTATGGTGTCTGTGTGGGGAACAGGGCACCAATCCTCTATTCTCATAGCCACCATGCCACGTGAATGCCTTCGTAAATTTACCTTAGCTCTATACTGGCACCCCCCGCCCACCAAGCCTGTGTTTTTCTGCTGGAGACCTGCTACTCCAAATCCAAGTCTGTTCTGCAGTGACATTCCTATAACATTTAGGAATATTTTTTTTTCCCAAATTCTATGCTAAATTTATTAATTATAGTTTGCACCATGTATGCTTGTGCCAACATTGATTTCAGGCCTAAATATTGTCTGCATTGTTTATCTCTCTGATGTATTTTAGGTAATTAGCACACATTCCGTTTCAGCGTTTGACTTAATAGCCTAAACAAAGGAGAGCTTTTCTAAACTATCCTCAGAAACTATGCTTTCCATTTCCATAGTCATCATGGTACCCTTTGCACCTATTCCACGTTAGTTCAGATTTCATACATGATCAAAACCTTAAACTGTCCCTCAGATGTGATCTTACTGCATTGCTTAGAGTTCTTTGCCTCTGCTGGGAATATTTCCACTAATGCATCTTAGGTTACATTTGCTATGTTATGGTAAGCTTGTAGGCACCATGTATATATTTAGCTCCTTTTCCATATCAGTTATTTTGCAGAGGCAGCAATGATGATAGGAATTTTTGCCTCTAAAGAGTAATACAATCTGAACACCTTCTGTTCAGAATCTTCAGTATCTCCGAGAAGGACCAAATAAATATGGCCCTCAACACAAAAGTCACATCTTCCTTATTCACACTTATTTTAAAGAATTGAAATACAAAACTAACATAGACATGACTACCTGTGACCAAATTCCAGAAGGAAATCCAAAGAAGAGAGGCAAAACGTAATCTGCGTAAGTTCAGACATTAGGCAGGAATATAAAGGTGCCACCTTAGATTCAGACACAGTTTCCAAAAAGACTCAGGTCTCTTACCAGTAAAGAGACAGTTTTTCAGTTTTAGTTGGTAAAAAAGAGGAGTCTGCCCCCAGCAATAGGTTGTGAATGATAAGTTATGAGTTTGTGATAAATTACAGTATCTTCAAGGTTGGAAGGGACCTCTGGAGATCATCTAAGTCCAACCCCCCTGCCACAGCAGGGACACCTACAGCACATTGCACAGGACGGCGTCCGTTTTGAATGTCTCCAGTGTGGGAGACTCCACAACCTCTCTGGGCAGCCTGTGCCAGTGCTCTGCCACCCTCAAAGGAAAGAAGTTCCTCCTCATGTTAAGATGGAACTTCCTGTGCTCCAGTTTGTGCCCGTTACCTCTAGTCCTATCACTGGGCACCACTGGAAAAAGACTCTTCTCATCCACCTGGCACCCTGCCCTTAAGTATTTATAAGTATTGATAAGATCCACCCTCAGTCTTCTTTTTTTCTAGATTAAAAAGCTCCAAATCCCTGAGCCTTTCCTCATAAGAAAGATGCTCCAATCCCCTAATCATCTTTGTAGCTCTTTGCTGGACTCTCTCCAGCAGTTCCCTGTCCTTCTTGAACCGGGGAGCCCAGAACTGGACACAGTACTGCAGATGCAGCCCCACCAGGGCAGAGTAGAGGGGGAGGATGACCTCCCTCGACCTGCTGGCCACACTCTTCTTGATGCACCCCAGGATGCCATTGGCCTTCTTGGCCACCAGGGCACATTGCTGGCTCATGGTCATCCTGTTGTCCACCAGGACTCCCAGGTCCCTTTCCACACAGCTGCTCTCCAGGAGGTCAGCCCCCAACCTGTACTGATGCATGGGGTTATTCCTCCCCAGATGCAGTACCCTACACTTGCCTTTATTGAACCTCATCAGGTTTTTTTTCTGCCCAACTCTCCAGCCTGTCCAGGTCACGCTGAACGGCGGCACAGCCTTCCGGCGTGTCAGCCACCCCTCCCAGTTTTGTGTCATCAACAAACTTGCTGATGGTACACTCTATCCCTTCATTCAGGTCATTGATGAATATATTGAACAGGACTGGACCCAGTACTGACCCCTGAGGAACACCACTTGTTACTGGCTTCCAACTGGACTCTGCACCACTAAGCACAACCCTCTGAGCTCTGTCTGTCAGCCACTGTTCAGTCCACCCCACTGTCCATTCATCTAACCCACACTTCCTAAGCTTGCCTGTGAGGATGATGTGGGAGACAGTGTCGAAAGCCTTGCTGAAGTCAAGGTAGACAACATCCACTGCCCTCCCTTCATCCACCCATCCAGTCACGCCATCATAGAAGGCTATCAGATTAGTCAGACATGACTTACCCTTGGTGAATCCATGTTGACTACTTCTGATAACCTTCTTTTCCTCCAGATGCTTGGAGATGACGCCCAGAACAAGCTGTTCCATCATCTTTCCAGGGATGGAGGTGAGGCTGACCAGCCTGTAGTTTCCCGGGTCATCCTTCTTGCCCTTTTTGAAGGCTGGAGTGACATTGGCTTTCCTCCAGTCCTCAGGCACCTCCCCTGTTCTCCAGGACCTTTCAAAGATGATGGAGAGTGGCTCAGCAATGACTTCTGATAGCTCCCTCAGCACTCGCGGGTGCATCCCATCAGGCCCCATGGACTTGTGGGTATCCAGTTTGCTTAATTGTTCTCTAACTTGTTCCTCTTCAACCAAGGGAAAGTTTTCCTTCCTCTAGACTTTCTCTGTTACTTGCAAAGTCTGGGACTCCCGAGAGCTGGCCCGAGCAGTGAAGACAGAAGCAAAGGCGGCATTCAGCAACTCTGCCTTCTCTGCATCATCCGTCACCACAGCACCCATCTCATTCAAGAGCGGGCCCACATTTTCCCTGGTTCTCCTTTTGTCTCCTATATACTTAAAGAAACCCTTCCTATTGGTCTTTACATCCCTTGCCAGGTTCAATTCCAAAGCTGCCTTGGCTTTTCTCATTTCTTCCCTGCATTGCCTGACAGCATTCTTGTACTCATCCCAAGTCGTCAGCCCCCTTTTCCACATCCTGTAAACTCCCTTCTTCCACCTGAGTTTTTTCTGAAGATCCCTGCTCAGCCATGCAGGTCTCCTTCCCTTGCCCGATTTCTTGCTCTTCAGGATGCACCTAACCTGAGCTTGGAGGAGCTGGTGCTTGAATATCAGCCAGCTCTCTTGAGCCCCCTTACCCTCTAGAGCCCTCTCCCATTTGATTTCTCCCATCAATTTCTTGAAGAGATCAAAGTTAGCCCTCCTGAAATCCAACATTTCAACCCTACTTGTCATTTTGTTCATATTGCACTTAATGCTGAACTCTATCTTCTCGTGATCACTGCAGCCAAGTCTGCCCCCAACCTTAACATCCTCCACCAGTCCCTCTTTGTTTGTCAATACTAGGTCCAATAGTACACCTCTTCTTGTGGGCTCTTCCACCACCTGAGTCAAGAAGTTATCATCAATGCACTGGAGGAACCTCCTGGACTGTGCATTCCTGGCTGTGTAGCCTTCCCAACAGATATCAGGGAAGTTGAAGTCCCCCATCAGAACCAAGGCCTGCGATTGTGAGGTGGTTCTCACCTGTCTGTAGAAGGCCTCATCAACTTCCCCATCCTGATCAGGTGGCCTGTAATAAACACCCACAACAGTATCTCTCATGTTACCCTGCCCCTTAATCCTTACCCACAAGCTCTCAACTTGCTCATCAACAGCCCCCAGGGACAGCTTGATACATTCCAGTTGCTTTTTCACATAAAGAGCGACTCCCCCACCTTGTCTTGCTATCCTATCTTTCCTAAAGAGAATATAGCCCTCCATGACAGCGTTCCAGTCATGCGAGCTATCCCACCATGTCTCAGTAATTGCAATGAGATCATGGCCCTGTGACCGCATGCAGATCTCTAACTCCTGTTGCTTGTTACCCATGCTGCGTGCATTGGTGTATAGGCATTTCAGAGAGGCCAATGAGTGTGTAGCCCTAGAGAGGTGGTGGGCCCTCTGATTCTTAACAGTTCCAACATCCTGCCCCACAAGTGCTGAGCTACTACACTCAGGTGCCTCTCTGGTGAGCCCAGTTACATCCCCATGCCCCTTCCAATCTAGTTTAAAGCTTTCTCAATAAGCCCCGCTAACTCTAGTCCTAGAACCCTCTTCCCCCTGTGAGATAGGCTTTTCCCATCTGCTACCAGCAGCCCTGGTGTTCTATAAATCAGGCCATGATCAAAGAACCCAAAACCTTGCTGGTAGCACCAGGTTCAGAGCCAGTCATTGACCTGCTGGCCTTTCCTATTTACCCCCTCATCACTCCCTGCAACTGGAGGGATAGAGGAGAACACGACTTGTGCTCCCAGTCCCTTAACTGGTCATCCCAAGGCCCTGAAATCTTTCTGCATTGCCCTCAGCGTTCTTCTCACTACATCATCACTTCCTGCCTGAAAAGCTAAAAGGGGGTAATAGTTGGATTGTCGTACTAGGGAAGGAAGCTTCCTCTTAACATCATCAACCCTGGCCCCAGGGAGGCAGCAAACCTCCCTATATAGTGGGTCTGGTCTACAGGTCGGGCCCTCCACGCCCTTCAGAACCGAGTCACCTATTACAGTGACCCACCTTTTGGTTTTTGCTGAGGCAGTTTTAAGTCAGGGGGTGGTCTGATGAGGCCTCGATGGCACCTCCATACTGGGAGGATTATCATCCTCACTGTTGCTCGGTTCCTCTTGCAGAGCACTATATTTGTTCTGCAATGGGACCTCAGAAGGTGTAGTAGTTGGCAGGCTGATGTGCCTGCGGCGCCTGTTGCGTCGGGCAGGAACACCTTGCCATTGTCCCCTTTCCTCTAAGCTACCCTGTTCAGCCGGTCGGGGAGAGGAGTAGGAGTTCTCTATAGCAGTGGCTCTGGCTGCCTGTTGGGTTTCTGTAATGGTTGACAGGGTACGACTCCACGCATCAATCTCCCTCTCGCATTCCCTGATGTCCCTCACCCTACTTACCTCCTCCTTGAGTTCCATCACTAAGCACAGGAGCTCCCCAACCTGGGCACCCCTGCCACAGGCATGCTTACCATTACCTTCCGACACTGGTGTGAGAGCAGGGCACACCCTGCAGCCCGATGCCTGGGTGGCAGCATGCTCACACGACAGCTCTGTCTGCGAAGCAGCATCAGAGCTGGTGCGTGCACGGTTCTTTGGGGCCACGGTCTTCCACTGGGTGGTTACCATGATTCCCCGAACACGTTGGTAGAGACGCAGCACCTTTCCATGCGACCTGTCGCACCCTGTTAGCCTGGTTACTGTGCCCACTCAGGGGGGTCCGCCCTCCTGTGGTGATCCCAGATGCCACCCTGAGTGCCGCCCACCGGCTGCCCATGCGCTCGGTGCACACCGAATATCGCTGCGCTCCTTCACAGCTCTTTTTGAACTGCCGCGCGTGCTGCGGGCTGCGCCCCCGCCGCCTCAGCAGCCCTCCCTCACGCTGCGGTGCCGGCAGGAGTACGAGGACGAGCTGGTCGCTTTCTCCGGCTTCCAAAGCCCCCAAAAGAGAGCCCCTTGCCGGCCCTTTTTGCCTCCGATCCCTTTTTTTCCGCCTCCGATCCCTTTCCCCAGTGCAGACCGACCTGCACTGGAGCTGGTCTCCTCAGCGAGTGAGGAATTATGAAGACCCATTTTCCCTACTCTTTGTGGGAATAGATGAAAGTTACAGCTTAGTCTGGATCTTTGGTTACATAAGGCAACATCTTGAAAAGAGATGTGGAATCGCGGTCTAAGGTTTGAAACGGTCCTGATTTTTGAAATGCAGGGAAGCAGTAATACCACATCTTTCTTCCAGAATCCGTCAAGGTCTCTTGGAAAAGAATTGGAGGACTGTACTCACAGGTGCCAGCTGAGTTACTGATACATAAGGTTGTCTCTTTCCCTGGGCTCGTGAATGATGGTCGTGACTGGCAGAGCCTGACTGGCCATGCAGTAAACTCGAGCCATCTCCTATGTGTAAGCCCTGTTTGTCATGCAGCTCCTCATGTGATAGTGATACCTGGATTTTGATCATCTGAAGGGCACATACTGATCACAGGATGCATTTTGTAAAATGCAATGGGGAGAGGATTCCAGCATTTAGATATATATATGTATATGGCCATAACAATCACCCCAGGTAAGGAGGGCTGCTGCGGGAAACGTGCTATGAGTCTTATAATCAGTTTAGACAGGCCAATAGGAGCTGTGGAATAAATATGGCTTACTGTATATATATCAATATAGAAAAATCCCTAAACTGAAGTGTTCCAAATAGTCAGTCACTTTAGAAAGTGACTCTGGGATCCAGAGTTTGACAATACATTGCCATTGAGTGCACCCTCAGCAAGTTTGCTGATGATACCAAGCTGTTTGGCGAGGCAGACACGCTGGAGGGGAGGGATGCCATCCAGAGGGACCTGGACAGGCTGGAGAGGTGGGCCCAAGCCAACCTCATGCAGTTCAACAAGGCCAAGTGCAAGGTCCTACATCTGGGTCGGGGCAATCCCAAGCACAAATACAGGCTCGGTGGGGAATGTCTGGAGAGCAGCCCTGTGGAGAAGGACCTGGGGGTGATGATTGATGAGAAGCTCGACACGAGCAAGCAGTGTGCGATCGCAGCCCAGAAGGCCAACCGTATCCTGGGCTGCATCAAAAGAAGTGTGGCCAGCAGGTCAAGGGAGGTGATTCTGCCCCTCTACTCCGTTCTCGTGAGACCCCAACCTGGAGTACTGCATCCAGCTGTGGAGTCCCCAACATAAGAAGGACATGGACCTGCTGGAGCGCGTCCAGAGGAGAGCCACGAGGATGATCAGAGGGCTGGAGCACCTCTCCTATGAGGAGAGGCTGAGAGAGTTGGGGCTGTTCAGCCTGGAGAAGAGAAGGCTCCGAGGAGACCTTATTGCGGCCTTCCAGTACCTAAAGGGGGCCTACAGGAGAGCTGGGGAAGGACTTTTTACTAGGGCATGTAGTGATAGGACGAGGGGGAACGGCTTTAAGCTGGAAGAGGGCAGGTTTAGATTAAA
The DNA here is from genome assembly GCA_017639485.1 of Pluvialis apricaria. Lineage (NCBI taxonomy): Eukaryota > Metazoa > Chordata > Aves > Charadriiformes > Charadriidae > Pluvialis > Pluvialis apricaria. Next base: position 137,538,788 of record CM030008.1, on the reverse strand, counting down.
CATTAGGAAGAAGTTTTTCACTTTAAGGGTGGTGAGGCACTGGAACAGGTTGCCCAGAGAGGTTGTTGAAGCCCCATCCCTGGAGGTGTTCAAGGCCAGGCTGGACGTGGCCTTGGGCAACCTGGTCTAGTGAGAGGTATCCCTGCCTGTGGCAGGGGGGTTGGAACTCGATGATCTTCAAGGTCCCTTCCAACCTAAACCATTCTATGATTCTATGATTCTATGGATCTTTGCAAAGCTGTGCAAATCCTGCATTTGGGGCAGAAGTGTCAGAAAAGGACTAAGTCCTGTAAAATGATCAGAATTTCATTAACATTTCAAATGCTTTTTACCATTTGAATCCCTGTCACAGTGACTAAAATCTTTATAGAAAATCAAAACCTGTTCAATATCTTTCATGTTAATAATGAACATTGGATAAAGAAGGATTTCCCAAAGTGGCATTTTAATTAATACACTTTGCACTGTAGCTACCTTCTGGGAATTCAGATATGCTTGCACAGGGGAACTTTAAAATTTAAATATTCCTAATAAGCTTTTTCTTACAATTAACACTAATTGAGGACTACAGACAAGAATGATTACTCTCCTACTAAAATAATTCCTCAATTGAATTACTACAAGAGTGCCTTTTGTTCTTTTATGGGTTATAGTCCCGATTTATATTCAGGATTGGAGTATTGTGATTTTACTATCAATCTTCTTAGCAACCCAGGATTTTTTCAGTACACTTTTATAGTTTTGTTTGCTGTGGGACTCCCAAATTAGACAGAACAAGACCAGAGGCCACAATGAAAATTGGTGAGTAGTGCTGGAGTTAATAGTTTTTGTTCTCTCCAAACATGAATTGCTGAATTTATAAACTTGAGTATAAACTGGTATTAGACCAAATGCGATGTAATAATGCCCAAAACACAGATAAAAGAACAGTTTAAATTCTGGGATGCCATACTGTTAGATGTATTTTCTCAAGCCAAGTAGCCAGTAATAGGAGGAGGCCAGTAACTGTGACTTTATCCAAGGCTGTAGTTCTTCAGTTGGATAGCAAACAACACAAGAAAGACTATTTTTGCCATTGGACACTCTACTGCTGGAATATATACAATTTGCTGTACCTTCTGGATCATTAAACCATCATTGCCACCAAAACCGGTTGTCCGTCTCTGATGACCATGCTTTCTCAGCTCTTCACTCTGACATCCTTCTCCTCTTCATGCTGGCCCAGATGTTCATGTGCTCACGTGGTTTGGTGACTTACCCAGCTCCAGTATCCCTCTGTCTGACCTATGCATCTTTCTGGCTATGCGAACAGCTGTGCCGGCACAGTGAAGGGTGTCTGCATCAAAACCAGAATGGGTAGCCAGAAGTACCAGTCTTCTTTGGGGAAGCCAGAATGGACACTTCCATTGGTAGTTTGTGTGGGTTTAAAGAGCAGATAAAGTCGAGAGTCACTTCAGCTCAGCCTGTTGGACACAATGAAAAGATATAAAGGTTTTTCTCCAGCAATAAGCCTGAGGATTTGCAAAAAGACTGCAAGTTTCTAATCTCCCATCTCTGATGTTAAATATCCTTCCTGATCTCTGATTTTGCTGTTTGCTTGTTTGTTTTAAATAACCCACGCCCATTAAAATGCCTCACCTTCTTCTGATACGGAAGCACAAAACCCCCAGCACTTAAAATACAGCCCTGGGTGTAGGATTGGGTTGCGCTGTCTCTAAGGTGCTATATGAAACCCTAATGGATCCATTATACAGTCTCACAGGAGCAAAATTTTTTTATTATTTAAATGAGCTCAAATTCTGTCATCGTTTTGTAGCAGCCGTTTCAAAAATAGAAGGGACAAAAGGAGGAAAGCAGGCATCCCTGTTTGTGGCTGAAATACGAACTGTTGCATGTTACCCTTTCTTCTTACTTGTATTTTCAAGAAATTTTGACATTTTGCTCCACCAAATAAATTAATGTTTAGAGACTGGACCAAAACAGCAGCTGTGGAAAATGCTAAACTGTTAGAGCAGTAGGAACTTCTGGAGAAATCAGTTTCCCAAATCGTTTGTGCTTCTGCTAGACATGTTCTCCCATCAGTCTTTTTCCACTCCTCAAAGCACCCCATACTGCCCAGAGCAGAGGGGTGAAACCAGAGCTCTGGAAGAGAGTGAAACCAAATCCTTCTTGTTCAGGGTATGGTGTCAGTCTCCTCTAATTAGGATAACAGCTTTCTTCTGCTACCTAAGGTATGCTTGTGGTATCTGTGAAGCTGGTACTGAGAAGCTGAAGTTTTAGGATTGAAGAAACAGAAGGATTATTAAGTTCTTTTCTTACATGTTCCTTCCATTTTACTTATTGCTTACATTTTCTCTTTTAAAGCAGAATTGCCTATGTACCACCTCCTCATGGCCCCAGCTGCACCTTTCTGTCTGAAGAAGTTTTATTTGCTTTGCAAGACAAATTCGGTAATTCCAAATTTATGCGTTGAGCATAAAATTCTGGTCTTTTATGACTCTGCATTTTTACACTGGACTTTCAAATTACACAACACACACCGAGTTTTTCTATATATTGTGGTTCCAAATCCTGATTAGAGACATAGTTAAAGCTTCATGGCATGTAGTATCACTGCTGTTTTCTTATTTTCATATATTGGCATTTGCAACCTATATAACAGTCTTCAAATGTTGGGGTGTTAGTTTTCACAGTTCTACTAGCAGGGTAGTTCTTAAAAAATGAGTGGGAAAATCAGAGTACGGAATACGTAAGCTAAACAGATTGACTTTTAGTAAATCCCCTGCACTATTTCTGTTTCATTTCCAACACACTTCCACTCTTCAGCTTGTTGGTTTAGGACACGATCTTGTTTTCTAAGGCACAGCACAAACCCGAGCTTAGAGATTACTGAGAAACAAAGCAATGCTACAAAGCTGATTTTGCAAAGCCATTTTATGTGAGGGAGTTCCACAAAGCACTTTATGTGTTTCTGTTCCCTAAGTGCTTGCTTAGAAGATGGACTCTGCTGGGTAGGCATGGAAAATTTGGTTGCATCTATGTATTGTACAAACAAATTGACCACACAGCTGGTGAAATACTCTACTCTTCTGGAATTCTCCAAATGCCTTGCATGGCAACTAAAACTAAAATTATACATATGTACTATGGTCCTGTGGATGGAATGAAGTGGTTTCACCCTTTTAGGAGATTTTTTCTTTAATTGAGAAATTAAAATGGCATTACCTTAATCTATATTTATAATAACTTGTAATTGTGTAGTGTTTTTCTTCACTATTCAGAGGAAAAAGTCATATCAAATTGTAATAAGAGTAGAATGTATTGACTGAACTTAGATTTTGTTTCAGAATAAAATATTTTGACAGCTTTTTTTTTTTTATTTACCACTTAAGATACACCACTTCTTGCCATTTTCTGTCCCAGAATGTGGTCTCATGATTCTTCTATTCTTAGACAAAAACCTAGACAGATTATGCAGTGCATATCATCCCTTATCACCTTGCTATATGTGACTAAATTTGCACATTTGCAGTTCTTCTCTTCAGGAATATGTAGTCACAGATATGGTGGTAAAAATCCTTCTTAAAACAAAGCATTTTTACATAGTACAGTGCATATTTAACATAGCAAAGAAGGAAAACATTAAAGTTTCATCTAGTTTTAGATGAATATTTAGTTTCATCTAACCCATGTGTCATTAAATTGGATGGGCTTTCCTTAAGTTAAACAAAAAGAGCCCAATCAATGAATTCTCCAGGCCTGTTTTAGTTGCAGCTGATCTCCCAGTGATTGTCTTGTAGTATTTCTCCATATGTGTCTTTGCCCTTTCTCCCTCTGTCTCCTTGCAGCATTTGGTACATGGCCACGCTGAGAATTCCCTTTGTTTAATAATAATTTGTGATTTATTTTTTTGCAAATGCTAGGTATCTGCATGCTGCATGTTGTTTTCCAGTATTAAGAAATATCAGTGATTACATCTTACTTATGGTGTGGGGTGAAAGTTGGCTCCTCAGCTTCTCTAACACCCAACTCAACAGAGTATTGCAATAAATGGCCTTCTAGGTATAGAACAATATACTGAAAGTTATCAACAAACTGAAAGTTATTATGGTAAATATGGTGGCTTTTAGTCAGAGCTACTTTGAGTTGGCTTTCTTTGTACAAGTTGACTTTGCTCTGTGGTTAGATGTTTGGATAAAGAATTAATTTCACCATATGATACAACTCCACGGATACTCCCAGATTCATGTGAACACTTACTGAAGAGTCTTGACACATTTGGCACAGACTAGATTGTAAAACATTATTCATGATGATGAATAGTTGCTCATGAGGGACTTTAATAATTACTGTAAGTTCTAATACAAAGAAATCATACAATGTTCCACTTTAATGGGGATTTACCATCTGGCATGAAGTTGTCTTTTCCACATCTTTACAAGAAGTCACCAAATATACATGATATCCAACAAGAAACACAGAAATATGAGTCAATGCTTTCATTTTGGGCAATGAGCCCATCATACTGATGGCATCATACTGAACTAATTCAACAACTGGGCTGTGGCATACTTCCATTTTTAATCACAGAAATCAGAGATAGAGGGGACACATGCTAGCACAGAATTATTTTCATAATATATTCTTAAATACTTTGTGTTATTTGATCAAACTGTAGAATTTGGAAGTGCAAAAATCTTTGAGTATTTGATTCATTGGAGAGTATTTGAGTAGACATAGCTTCATGTTTCCATCTCTTCTTTGGTTAACTGTGAAATTTCATATTGATTTAAAATATTTGCATACATTGGTTCTCAAAACTGAAACTGAGTGAAGGTTCCATTTTTATCCAATACTTTGTGAGACACTCTTTGAACTCAGAACCTGAATTAAGCTGATCTTTGCTCTAAAAAAAACCTATTTGGATATAGAAGCTATTACTTATGAAGATAAGGTCCAGCAACTAAGGAAATCTTTTGATCTAAGTGTTACTGATGCTGGCAGTGTAAGACATGGAAAGGGGAAGTGAAATCACACAAAAAATCACAAGCAGAATGAAGACTTGAAATGATGTCCCCTGACTCTTACTCACAATCATCTTTCTTTTGCATGAAGAAAGCTAAATACTTGCAAAAAAAAAAAAAAAGTGTGAATTTGGCTTTTATTTAATACTGTGTGCCAAAGGAGATTTTAAGAAGACAATATTCCACATTGATTACAACACTGTTTATGATTGCAATATGGTGGGGGTTTTTTTTGTTTTCCTTATACCACTTTCATGTTATTCTTGAGGAGTTTGTTGATTTTAAATGGGATTCAATTTTATTTTCTCAACAGATACTATATAAAATAAGGTTAAAATAAAATGGGCAGGGCAAAATTCCTCAAACAAGTATTTTTTATTTTGTGTGTATGTACATCCACATCTCTTACATGCCTCTTCTTAGTCTTTAACCCATGAACAGGTTTTAAGTGCTCTGTTTAGTAGATTTTTATGTCCATTTGGGAAGGCCATTTAGATCTCAAATGTATCAGATGGTGCCAAATACTGTCAATTAAAATGCAAAGGAGTTACTCAGAGGTCAACCGTAGGCAGTAATGAGAGAAAAAAATGGCTGTTTTGCTGGCAGGCACTGCTGCTTTTCCCCCTCCTTATTGATTCCTTCCTTTAATTTTGCTTTAAATACTTTGGGGGAACTGATTCTTTGAAAGGTCTGGTTAAAACTGAAAAGGAGAAACAAGGAAATAAAACTGAGCTTGAAGCCCAGCTTTGCACTTTTTATATATGGTTTGTGTGTGCATCTAACTGCCACTAAGCCAGAACAAATCTTTTACAGCTCTAATATACCGACTTGTTACAGCTCCTGAAAAATTCAAAATACAATATCCTCTTTCCTATAGCTCCGGCTGCCTCCCTGTGGTTCTAGGGACCACATCATCCACTTTCCACCAGTACGAAATTCGTGCTTTTTGTGGACCTAAATTCATTAGCAGTAGAACAGAAAGACATTACCTTAGTTCAGGTAGAAACCTCTCTGAATTCTATTACTCCTTTGAACACCTTAAAATCAGTCACTTGTCTTTCTTTCTTGGCGTTACTTTCTCTGCATCTTTCAGACTGCTATTTCCTACATCCTCTGTCTAAATTGTCAAGCTTTTTTCTCCAAAGCTGTGCTTAGAAGAAGAATTCTTCCTGCCACCTCAGTTTCTGTTCCTGGTTATCGCTTCCTTCTGGTTATTATTCCCCTCACTGATTTCTGTATTGTAAACAGAACCAAATGAGGCCAGCACCTCGTTTGCGTCTCTGATCTGGCTTGGATGACTATGTCTCTATTATTCCTTGTACACAATTTATACACCATAAATAAAATTTGGGAGAGCAGAGTCAGAAGAGACGTGACTATTTGTACCTACTTTTTCCTGCAAACTAACTTAAGCTCAAGTTGCATACAAGTGTGATTTGACCTCGTAAAAGGAGATTCTCAGGCACCTCAAAGTAGTCCAAGTTCTCATGTCCGTCCAGTGTCAGACATAAAATCACCATATGCAGTTGGGATAGACGGAGGCTGTTCAGCAGAGCTTTGGGAGTTAGGGCTATTTGCACTTCAGATAAATACATGACTAAATGGGCTTTAAAGCGCATGCAGTACATGCAGACAAATGCAGAGTTTTGCTTAAGGCATCGTGGCTGAGTCACTGTAAAGCAAACCCCATTTGCGTTTTACAAGTCAGCACTCTGCATGCCTGCTGAATTTAGCCTTTAGCCCATATTTAAACATAGACATACCTACTCCCTGCTGACCAGTCCTACAACATCGAGTTACCTCAAGGCTTGGTGCGTTTACCCTTATGGCAAAGAAGGTGAATGGTGTCCTGGTCTGCATCCTGGCATTGCCAACAGGTCAAGGAAGGTGATCCTGTTGCTTGAGTCAGCGCTGGTGAGGCCACACCTGGAGTGCTGCATCTAGGTCTGGACTTCCCAGTACAAGACAGGCACGGACATACTGGCACTTCCAGCAAAGGGCCATGAAGATGATGAAGGGACTGGAGCACCCGTCCCATGAGAAAACGCTGAGAGAGCTGGGACTATTCAACCTGGAGAAAGGAAGGCTCAGGACAGATCTCATCCATGTATAGAAATACCTCAAGGTAGGGTGCAAAGAGGACAGAGCCAGGCTCTTTTCAGTGGTGCCCAGTGAGAAGACCAGAGGCCGTGGGCACACACTGAAACACAGGAGGTTCCCTCTGAACATCAGGAAACATTTTTTCACTGTGAGGGTGACTGAGCACTGGCACAGGTTGGCCAGAGATACTGTGGAGTCTCCCTCCTTGGAGATAATCAAAAGCCGCCTGGACATGGTCCTGGGCAGCCAGCCCTAGGTAGCCCTGTTTGAGCAGGGTGGGGTGGATCAGATCACCTCCAGAGGTCCCTTCCTACCTCAGCCATTCTGTGCTTCTGTAATTAATTCCAAACATACAAGTTCAGCACAGCTCCTGGCCGAGTCTGTACATCCCTTTGCACTAGTATTTCCATGTTAGAACTACAGTATATTATGGATGAGTAGATTTCTCTTAGGTCATTCAGTTTCCCTACATTCAGATCCCAAACCTTTTGGACCTCGGACCTTGGATTTGAACTTCCATTTTAGCTCTTCCCAGTTCTGTGCTTTCCTATAAGTCCTCCATAGAAATCTCAAATGTCATTTCCATCAGCCGATGTGTTTAATCATCCATTATCTTAATCAGTCATCATTTGTGTATTTTATCCTATAGTTGTCTGTATGCCAGTTCAGTTAATATGCTTGATGCATAAACATCTGGTAATTGCTAACAAAATGATTATTATTTTTGCCATAAACAGAAACAAAAATTAGAAGCAAATGCTGCCACTGACATTCTTTGAGATAATTGGCTTTTTCTTGCCAATGATATACAATTACTGTGTAGCTATTTTTGTGTATAACAGATTTCTCAATTCTAGTAGAAGGGCTGAGGTCCCTGTTTCATATCTGTGGAGCTATGGATCAGCATGCAGTATTCTACTTGATACAGTAATTTACAGGAGCTCTGCATTGCTCCCATTTGCACTGTGGATTCAGACACCTGTACTTGCTATCAAAATAGCATATGCACACCCTGCAAGGCAAATTCTGCCCTTTTTTGTTTGCTTAGAAGAAAGTATTTATTTCCAGGCCCCATCACATGGCTTGTGTTTGCAGCTCTAGAACTCCAGCCATTCCCAGTTTGAGGACACACCATTTTAATAGAAAACATTTTAGTTATGAAACATCCTCATTACTCCTACGGATCCTTAAAACACTATGAAAAGAGCAGAGAGGCTGAATTTGTATGCTGCTGTGGTACAGATGACTGATGTCCTTATCCTGCTATCAGTAATTGTTTGGGGAGTGATACTGACAGAAACAAGGCTTTCTACAGGTGTAGGAGACCACACGAGATGATTGTAGGAATGGACAAGGAAACTATTTTGGCTTCATTTTCAGAGAGAAAGATTCTTCCTTTTCCAGTACTCATTTTTAGCTACAGTTCTTTTAAATGTCCAGAAGAAAGCCTTTTTGTGACTGGAAGGACATCCTTAAAGGTAAGAAAAAACTTCTGCTCCAGCTGAATGCTAAATAATAAAGTCTGAAAAGTACTGTCCAACCACAAAGCAAAACTAGGTGACTCAATACGGGCATGCACTGCCATTGAACATCAGAAAAATAAACCAAGCTTATTCTGCCTTTTTCTCACAGCAACTCCGTAATTCCAGGAATACTAATAAGAAGAGGGTGTAGATTTTTCTCCATGCTTGAGAGTTGGTGAGAAATATCAGTTGTGTATGTTTGATCATTCTGTTTATGGCTATTCACCTGTCTGCTACAGGGCAGAAAACCAGACAATTTTTTTTTATTTTTTTTATAAAGTTACCTCTCTTTTTTAATGGCATTATGTTAACTCGGTACAAAAGAATCAAAGATGTTTACATACATATTGTGATTAATACGGAAATGCTGTGGAGTTTGGTAAATAGATTTGTTAGAGTTTTTTTTTTATTATTTCACTTTCTAAAGAGGTGAATGAGAGAATTGATCTATTATTTGGCTCTGCCTTCCATTTTGCAAGATATGATTTTTTTTTCCTTAATAATAACTGAAAGAGCGGTATTGGTTTTTAAAAGATGTTGACCTCAGTGCTTGACTTTCTGACTAAAGGAGGTTACACCCACATAAATGGTGTAGAAAAAATGTGACCCTTTCTTATTAGCAGATACTAAAGCTCTCTTATCCTTTCACGTGTTCAGTATGTGCTTCCAAAACCATCAGCCTGAGATCTGACCTCACATTCTTAAAATTTCTTACATTATTCTTTCTTCTTATACTTACTATGCAAACCTCTCTTTCATTTCAAAAAGGATTTTGCCTGAAGCAGTTGTGCGAAAATGCCCCTATGGTTTATTCAAAGAATAATTTCTAAAATTGGGAAGGTTCAGCTTGTTTAGGAAACTAACAAGTAGAGAGTGAAACACAGTGATGTGGTCAAATGCTATTTCGAAAATAGTAATGTTGTTTACCTAACAACCCTCCTAAAACTCTAGGCAGGCCCTGATACAGTAGTCCTTTTCCTTCTTATGCAGCTATTATAATATTATATTAAACAACAAAGGCATTCACTCTCAGAGCTTTTTAGTAATGCATGAAGGGATTGCTTCAGTCTTCTGTTTCTACATTGTTTAATTAACCAGTGAGACCTAATTACTTAGTAAGGTTTATCATTCCCTATCAAAATCTCACTAAAGGGTGCTGAAAAGCATATATCACCAATTACAATTATTATAACTGTAATAATTTATTATAGCTTTTTCATTAGTCAGTCCTTCCAAATTTGTTAGCCTGTGACTGGGTCAGGAAGTGTGAGGACAGATCTCTCTCTGCAGTAGCCTCTTCTGAATCCGAATGAGACTTTACAAAACTGATAGCAGTAAAGCCTGTGCCACCACAGCGACAGTGGAGTCCTTTGGTGTCTGACAGCCTCTGCCCAGACAGGATGGTCTACCTGACCAGCAGCTACCTCTCCTGTCTCCTCAGGTCCCCAGAAGTGGAAGTTGCGATCGTTTTGGGTATAGAGCACTGGCTTACAGGAGAAGCTTTGTAAGTATTCTCTCCTTAGTGCAATACAGTAAAGCAAAATGCTTGAAAACCTTGAGAATAAATGTTTTTCTTAAAAAAGAGGAAGAAGAAGATACTGTCATGATCTGTGGTTGCCTTAATAGGCATCCATCTGCTATGTGACTTTACAGAGTGCCATGCTATGCTGCATCCATCTGCTGTGTGACTACATAAAAGATGACTACAAATGGCTTTCTGAAGCTCTTAAAGAAATGTGCCTCCCTCCATAACTCTGCCTTGCAGGACTTAAAACATTAAATGGGGCAAGGTGTAGTGTAAAAGAGGGAAAGTTCATCTACAATTATTCAGGAAAACAAAAATCCGACCTGACTGTACCGTTCTTGGAAGATGCTTCAGTCTAGGACATCTGGCTGCTTCATGCCTACCACGGGGCTGCAATAGAACGCCAAAAGCCTGGTTGCTGTTGGAGAGGCCCAGTCCCAGCTGGAGCAGACAGGTAACATGTTCTGTGACCAGCAGAACTGGAGATAAAGCTCAACATTTCTAGAACAGGAGTAGCCAACAAGAGACACTTCAAAAAGAAGAAAAGGGGTGGGAAAGCCTGAGGAAAGGTATTCACAGAAGCAGTGAATAAGACATGTCCTTGCCAAAAAAAATTAACTGTCCTACTCTACTCTTAAAAATACTGCTGTAAACCAGAAATTGAACCAGAAGCATGGTGTGTGTCAGGTTTTCCAAATCTCTGTGCACTCTGTCTGGCTGTCTACTGTGTTCTCTGGCCTTGTAAATGTTTTAATTTCCAAACCTCCTCTGTCATCTCTCTGGAAGCATTCAAACCACGAAGAATTCCTCCAACAGATCTCACACATCTTACTGTAATTATGTTTAATTGGGAAGTATATGGTGTTGGCAGTTACCTTTCACTTACACACTTTGAGTGAAGAAAAAATGTTCCACAATGTACCAGACATTATATCTTGGAAAGGATCTGGTCTGTAGGGTCTAGCAAGCATGGGATGAACCCTTCTAGAATACAGCACTGAATTAGAGGATCCAGACTTGTGCCCGTGTACCCCTCAGCCCCACAGGGAGGTAAAATTTTTGTGTGTGCCAGCTCAATGTTCCTACTCACTCTGCAAGACAGCACTTGGCCTTGGCAAATATAGGTAATAAGTTCCAAAAAGCACCATGTCTCAGGTATAGAGGATTCAGCATCTGAGACTTTCTCCTTTTCCCCTCCCAGTTAAAAAAGGTGAGGGTGAAGTAGAGCAGTGGCATCACCCAGATTCATGGGTATGTCAGTCACCAGGGTGGGTATGTCCTAAGGATGGAACTTGGAGGCATGTAGAAGATGTCTGTTGCTGATACATACCATTATATTAAATTAATTACTTGTCATGTGTTAAATATATGCATATAGTTATTTTATTTTTTACCCTTATATGGATGACACCATGTTTCTATTTGGGTGATTATTTTGTGAGAAAGTCTTGCAGAGTCAAGCTATGATGAAAAAAATTAACTCAGTATTTTATTTTTATAGCTCCATATTATTGTGATGATGATTATTAATAATCATCATCATAAGATTCCTTCCTCATGACTCCTCAAATAAAGACTCAAAGCTGAATGGCAAATAAATATGAGGGGAACAAAAATAATCAAGGTTTTGTCTGAAGGGTTGATTTCTTTATTTTTTTTTTCCAATGTATTGTTTGGTCTTCAGAACTTTCAAAACAATATGCTATTCTCAGATGCTGCCGTATAGCTCTAATGCTGTCAGCAGTAACAATACTGTGTTCGTGTGCTCAAAGAAAGAACTGAGCTCTGAAATACCTTTGCTGGATTCCATTAAGGATAATTTTTCAGGATAAAGACATTTTGCATAAAAGGAACTCCAGCCCAATGTTGGAACCCCCCCTGGTGGACCTGAATTATGCAGCAAACACGCCCTAGGAATAATTACATCTATACAGAGATTTAAATCCTGCTAAAATATGAGGCTGATTTACAACATGGGCTTGATGCAGAAATTATAGGGTACAGCTGATTCCTGCTCTCAAAGCCAATAAATAAGTGTAATATTCACTTAAGCACTGTTACTCTAGATTTACATCATAGGAACTGAATTTGCCCCAGCAGTCTCACATCTACTCGGGGACAACATATTACAGAGAGAAGGAGTCAAGGGAAAACTCCCACTTGTAATTTTCTTTTTTCAGATGACCACTCATTTTCAGTGTCGGACTTCATTAGTTCCTCTATTAATAGTCATAATGGTATATGTTTCTGTCATATATATTCCTATTTCTATGCATACCAGATATAACTTTCTGTTAAACACAGCTGTGTAAGTTCCATTGGGTTTTTTTTATTTGTTCGGAGTATATTTTCTCAGTGAAGAATAGGTCTTTATAATAAAGAGTCTCATCACAATAATTGTTCAGAATACTGTAAAAGCAACTCCCCAAGTCAGAAAAGGACTAATTCCAATGACTTTGTACTTTTTTTCTACACCTTCTCCCCACCCCCAGTTGTATTCATCCAGTTGTATGTTTCTCTTGATAAAGGACGCTTTGAGTTTCTTTACGAACTAGGAACATCATACATGAAAAAGGCAGGTTGTGTTAAAAAGACAAAAACCCTAGGATGGGGAAGCAGCATTGAACTGACAACTTGAATGCATCTGTTTGTCATTGGCCCCTTCCAAAATCAGCCTGGAATATTAATGTCAGGATGAAATCTGCTCCTAGATGCCACTGAGATTGGTTGAAGAGTTATGGTTAAAGGAGGTTTTATTATTGTTGTTGTTGGAGGGAAAATGTTGTTTGTATCTAGATTTCAGATCTATAGTGGTATAGTGGCATCAGGAGGACGCAACTATTGCAATTCTCTGTCCTCTGAGGATGCCTAGACTGACTCTGGGTTATGGGCATAGAAATGGGGTCTACAGAAGTCATGTGCTGAGGACTGAACTACATAAACCCGTGAAGAATAGCACAAGGTGGTGTTTAAGACCTGCTTGTCAGGGATGTAAATCTCTCCCTTTGGGTTTGGAGGAGTTGCTTTTCTCTTCTTTGGCTTGACTGCTCTTATTAAGCATGTAAATTCCTTTGAGTAGTTTCCTTTGAAGATGAGCTTATCAATCCTACTCTTTTTCCTTAAACAAAACAATCAGCCTAGTTTTCGACCCATTGTCAGGTAGTCTACTGGTTAAGGCATTGACCTGGGAGAAGGTAAGGCCTTTAATTTCTTTTTACACAGTGGGGACTCGCTTTAAAAGGAAGGCTTGAGAGTCTCAGCACCAGAATGCTTTCTTGCCTAGATGATGGAGATTCAAAGCCTCAGACAAAGGATGGGATTTATTCTGAACCTTTGATGTCACGGATCAAAGCTTTAATCTGTTGGGGAAAGGAATGGCGAAACAGGCACTGCTGCTACATCCTTTGATAAAATGGTGTCCTAGGAAGACCGGTATTACTGAATGTTAGATTAAGACACAATGTACTGTCATGAACATCTGGCCCTTGTTTTGTTGCAAATATGCTTGAGGTACTTTCTTTAAACAATAAAATGCCCCAAAGTTTCCATGGCTTTCAACAGGAAAGGGGAAGAGGTCTCATCTTCAACCACAAAGGGACACAGCATCTAGAACTTGAGCTATATTTAGATCCCTTATATAAGGTTTTGAGTTTTGACTTTAAAAGATCATCTGGCAAAAGTGATGAATAGCTGTCTAAAAAAGAAGGAACCCAACTTTCTGGAAGAATGAAGGTTTTAGGAGGCAGTTCTTGCCTTGGTAGTCTCATACTCAGTGGCTGTCATACACAGAGCCACTAAATGAGCTTAATCTAAAACAATCTCTGCGGGAGAACCCTTCCCTCCTGTCCCTCCTACATTTCTGGTAAGGATGAGTGAGCATATCAGCTTACAGCTAAAAGATGGTAACTGAAAGAAAGGGCTAATCTTTTTCATGTGTGAAGCTTCAAGGTTATATGCTGCACCTTCACTTCACGAGCAGTGCATTTGTGCTTCCTTGTGATGCAGCCTGACAGACTGCTTCACAGAAATCACAGATTTCAAAGCCCAAGTTGTCAAACTACAGCATGAAAGCTTTTAAGATAAAATTGCTTATTTTTCCTGTAATGTATCTGCAAAAGGATTGGTGTACTATCTTTACCGGAATATAAATGCTAACGTGCCATTACATCTCCATAAGGTACATGTGATCAAGCATACAAATTAAGTAGTTCATCTATTTGAACAAAGACAAAAATAATCTCAGCCTGCCTGGACTAGTTAGGTATTATAATGCTCATTCAAAATGTGTTCTGCTTTTCCTGTTGCTGAAAATGAAAAAATAATGACTGAATTGTCATGTGATTGTAGTTGATGAGTCAAGCAATTTTTCTTTTTGAAGAAATTGTACTATTCTACTCATTAGAGATTATAGATATATAATATCTATATGATTATATCTATATAAATGTAGTTAGTGTATCTCCATATAGCTATATCTAATCCATATGATTTGATGGAGATATAGATGGAGATATAGATAAAGATATATAGCTATTGATGCAGATAATTTATTGATGAACCATGTGGTTCAAGAAACAAGTAGTAAGAAAGGGAGCCTTTCACTGATCTGAACTCATTCAGATCTTAGGTGGGCAAAACCTATTAGTCCCACCTTAGCAGCAGAATAGGTTGATTCTCTTAGTCAGTATGCCTCCATATTATGAAAAAACCTCATCAGGATCTTTCTGAAACCCTTCATAAATGTTCTCTGGGCTGTAGACAAAACAGCAACATAACAAAACCTGAATTTTCACCCTGAAGCTGTTAGCTACAGAGTGCACATGCTTCTTTGAAGCTGCATGTTTCCTATGTAAAAATGTTTGAAATTATATTTTATTTTACTCACAGAAACCAAAAGTATTAAAGTAGATATCTCAGGCTCAACAAGCAATGTATTCAGTCTTCAGAAAGTGGTAAAACTAAGTACAGAGAGAAATGTCAGTATATAGTACATAACCAGTAAAAAAGGAAATCAGTCTACTAATATGTATGAAATGTATTTGTAAAAAGTTAATAGGTTATATGTAATGATATTGAATTCTATTAAATATCATGTTCAGTTCCAGACATCACCACTGGTCTAATTTCTTATAATAGTTCTTCTGTTATATTCACTTTGCAGCATTATTCCAATCTTAAAATAGAAAATAACATGGTAGTAGATGGAAAGGAAATATGTTTCAAAGTGATGTATACTTCCCTCCTCCTTCTACCATGTAAGTGTAAAGAAATATGATAATATGAAATACAGTAGTCTCATCATGTCCCTTTAAAATAAAATCACTGGCACAACCCAATCCACAGCTCTTTGAAACATGAAAAAGTTTTCAAGTTTTTGTGTAAGAACAATTTTCATAGTTCATATCAAATATCACTGAAGGTTTAAAAGTGGAGACTTGTAGCTGTCTGTTGCCACTGAAGACACTTAAATTGTCAGCTCAGTCACTCACTTTTATATACAACGTTGTTGCTAAAGTGAACAAACTCCAGATGCCTGTTATGGAGATTATTAACATCCTTTCTTTGGAACCTTGCATGGCTGGTCAAATTAGTGTCTTTTGTGGTACTGCTTTGATTACCATTTCAAAGTTGGGTTTTTTTCATCTCAGTAGATTATTGTATGTTGAGTAGTAGTATCGGTGTGTTTGTCAACTGCAACTTCATTGTAAATCATCTTGTATCTAAATCTGCAAAACCTCATTCCCCCAAGCAGAAAATACAGTAGCCCCACTTAAAATATTTTACAAGTTAAAGTGGTTCCTAAAACATAACGATGACTATACTGAAACGGGTACATATTTTTGGAATAGCCATTCCACTTTGGATATGAGCCCTTCCTATCTCATTTCATGAGAAAGGGCAAAATGAATAGAAAATGAAGATGAAAAGACAAGTTTGTGAGTCCTGATTCTCCAGTGTATAGGTGTAAGGAAATATTCATGCTAGGAACTGAAGGGAAGTCTGTGTAGCTAAGCCAGGTAGTCCCACCAAACGCTTTTGGTAAGGGGCAATTCAAAGGACCTAAACTAGATTGTGCTCCTTAATCATCTCCTGAAGAAGCTTCTCTCTGTATTGACTACGCACATAGAAAATTAAATCTACCTCAGCCACAACCAGTACACTTGGTTAGATGAGGGATAGGAATAATTGGTTTTAAATTGGGGCAATTTATTTAGTGAAACCTCAGGGCAAAAAATATTCCATTAATTCTCCCTGTGATTGAAACCCTCACCAAAAATTTATCAGCTGAATTGGCTTCTGGTAGTCAGAGTGTGTCTCCACATGAGTTTTATACTAGTCCAAGTCTATTGTCTTCAGTGAAGGGAGTTTTTATGAGATTACTCTATAATCTGTATAAATCAAATCACCCTATTTTTAAAACTGTTATTTTTGCAGAATGTACTGAGCACAGACTACTTATTATTTGTGTATATGTAGTGTGGTGTAAAACTCGAAGTAGTTGCGTCTTTTCTAGCTTGAAATTAACTGCTCAGTTCTTTACATTCCCTTACATTCGATACTACTGTGCAAATTTTTAGGAAACTGGAATATCTACTGAATAGTCTCACTTGCCCTAAAGAAATAAAAACAGCAGAGAAAAAATAAAAATCAGTTTTAATACGTGAGATAAAAGTAGTAAGTTCTAAAGGTTTTCTCACTTCACAACACATGAATAGCAATCACTGAAGCATTTTAGAGAAACATAATAATGCTTCAGAGAACAGAGCCTGAATATTTCATGGGAGACAGCAGGAAAGGACCAAAAAGAGATTGTGAGCTCTTAGGAAGATGTTGACTGGCCTTGCAGGTAGCTGACATGAAAGCAGGTCTCCTGCAGGTCCAACACTTATACAAATATGTTGATGCATCTGTGTACAAGCTTTGCATCAACATAATTGATGGTAAAACCACCACAGCAGAATAAATAAGGTACTTCATCTTTTGAAACAACAGTGTTTCCAAGGCAATACAGTGACAATACAAGGAGCTGACATTAACATCAGATATGTTGGTGGACAACAGGATGACCATGAGGCAGCAATGTGCCCTGGTGGCCAAGAAGGCCAATGGCATCCTGGGGTGTATCAAGAAGAGTGTGGCCAGCAGGTCGAGGGAGGTCATCCTCCCCCTCTACTCTGCCCTGGTGAGGCCGCATCTGGAGTATTGTGTCCAGTTCTGGGCTCCCCGGTTCAAGGACAGGGAACTGCTGGAGAGAGTCCAGGAAAGGGCTACAAAGATGATTAGGGGACTGGAGCATCTTTCTTATGAGGAAAGGCTCAGGGACTTGGGGCTTTTTAGTCTAGAGAAAAGAAGACTCAGGGGGGATCTTATCAATACTTATAAATACTTAAGGGGAGGGTGCCAGGTAGATGGGAACAGTCTTTTTTCAGTTGTGCCCAGTGATAGGACAAGAGGTAACGGGCACAAACTTGAGCATAGGAAGTTCCATCTGAACATGAGGAGGAACTTCTTTCCTTTGAGGGTGGCAGAGCACTGGCACAGGCTGCCCAGAGAGGTGGTGGAGTCTCCCACACTGGAGACATTCAAAACCCACCTGGATGCCGTCCTGTGCAACTGCTGTAGGTGTCCCTGCTGTGGCAGGGGGGTTGGACTAGATGATCTCCAGAGGTCCCTTCCAACCTTGACGATACTGTGATACTGTGATAACCAAAAATTATGTGGTTGAGGTGAATGGACAATCCTTTATTTTGGCAAGTATTGCCTTTAGAAAGGCAAGTATTTTAGATTGTAGACTTTTCCAGAGCTTCTAACACCTGACAAACCTTCTTGAAACGTGGTAGAATTAACACTGAAACAAAGAGAGAAACAATAAGAATATAATGGATTAAAAGTGATGCCCTAGAGAGCTATTTTGGACTGGAGACAGTAGAAAACTTCCATCTTTTTAGCTGTATGTATATAAACAGGCACCGATGTTGGTGAAGAAGGTTCTCTCTGAGATTTCTGAAGTGTCTGATCTGTTTTAGGAATTTGAGACTGACATCCTATCTCAGGACTCTTCTGGTCTTTTGTAAAAACATGTTGAAAAGTTGTACTTCTTTGAAGAAAGAAAAAACTGAAGCCTAGATGTGAGACTGTCTGTCAGCAACAGGACACAATTTGGCAGGGGAGGTGGAAGAGGTGGTAGGGCTCTAATTGCTGCACGGTATTGTTAACCTTAGGAAAAGAAGCTTTCTGAGACTTCTGCACTTGTATAGCATAGTAAGACATAAGTATTTTTTACCAGCCTTTCCTGGTGTCACGCCTGGGATTAGTGATATAGTTTAGGAGCACATTGTAGCCTTTCATATGCTCCAACACAGCCTCTCTGCAAGGAAATGGAAGGCAGTCTTGTTTAAAAGATTACTAAAATGAAGTGGCTTCTCATTCACCTTTCCATATGATCTCTTCTTTTCTGCACTAAAAAGTTGCTCTCGTGCTCCTTTTCTCTTTGAAAGATCTTGGGCTACTTATGGAAGTAGCCACCAAATCCCTTCATTATTGGTCCCTTTAACATCTAGTTGCTTGGCCCTGAGCATGGGATTAGCGCTGGGACAGAGAGGTCTATCAGAAGCACCTTGTAATGCTTTGGAATATCCCTTCTGAATTTGCCTTGATGACATTTCTGGTTTGTTTTATTTTTTTCATTTTGGTTTGGTTTTTTTTTTCCCCAGGAATTCCAGTAAGAACAAAATTTCCACAAATGTCAGAAGAATGTTCTTTGTTTTTGCTATGATGGCTTATTTTAATTTAAAGCCTATTTGATATACTCAGGTTCGTAATTTCCTGATAGTAGAGGTCACCAGGAAGGTACAGTGTTTTGACTGTGCTGCCAGACTGGTGAATCCAGGCTGGGATTCTGTGGGCTGTCCTCTTAGCAATCAGAGTTTGTATGAAGACAAAAGAATAATGTATTTCTGATTTCAATTAAGCGACTGGGATCCATTGCAAGGCCTACTTTAAAACCTCATTTCTATCTCCAGCAGTTATGGAGATCTTATTTGTGGGGTATGGATGCAGATCCTGGGGAAGCTCTGAAAAATAATAGGCATTTTATAGATAAAGGACAAAAGCCAAGCCTATAATTCAATCATGTAAAACATCCATTTACAGTACCTCGCTCTCAAGATTTCCAAAGAATTTTCTCAACACCTTAATCATCCCATCACATCATGGCCGTTTGGACTTTTGTTTTTATAGGTTGGTTCAATTTCTAATCCTTCTATTTAAAATACTACCCAGTGCCACCAGGAGGTGTCCGTGTGCTATTTATCGCTTACTTTCCGGGGTGCTTGCCTTCCTTTTTTTTATTTTTTTTGGGGGGAGGGCTCCATAACAACGCCACAGTGGTAGCAGTTTCTATAGGATCATTGCTATTATATAGCGTTGGTGTTTGCACTTCCAAATGAATGAGGATGTTGTGTTTGTGTCCAGAGAGAGTTCTTAATTCTTTCCCTGGATGGGAAGAATTATAGATGAAAAAGACCTGTTAAGTCATCCATCTTCTTCCCTTACAGCATGCCCTGTTCTCTCAAGTATACTGTATAATGTATTGAGGATATCAGTCTGTTGCTAGGGAAATGATGACTATAATGAGATGTTACACAGTCTACATTTTGACTGCATTGCAGGATCAAAGATGAGGCTGTGGAAAAGAAGATCTTTTACTGAAACATGTAAGTTCTGTCCTATTTGCACTTCTGTATAACTTCCAGGATTAGTAACAAGAGATGAGTGTATATTACCAAAAGCTAAATATCACACAGTATTTTTATGTTGCATATTCCCATTTGGTCTGTGATATTTAGTTGGAAAGTATCTAGTGTATTTTTGGCATCAATATAGGTACAAAATATGTACAGATCCATAGGATATTACAAATGACTACAAGACATCCTATAATACTACAGCCTAAAGTAGTGCCATATTTATTGCCACATGGATATTCAGAAGCATACATTAGAGTGAACAGTAAATCTGATTTCATTTGAACATGAGATAGGAAGAAATAATTAGTTGATAAAATATAATCACCTCTGCCTGGTGATATAATGTATGGTTCAGATGTATTCCACAGAGTCTCTTCAAAATCCTGTTCCAACCAAATTAAAATTCAGTGTGTTGCAGCAGTCACAAGCACTACCTGCAGATGCTGTAACGTGAGGGAGGGCAATGTGCAGAAGCGTCACTTTTCTCATGGCTGTACACATTGACTATTTCTACTTTCTACTGCATCTTGCAATCAATGTGTGTTTTGATAAAGTGGATGCCATCCTTGTTAAGAGGAAATCATTAGCCTGAAAAAGATTTCTAAATTCAATGGCATGTTGTATGGCAAAACTTCTTAAAGTGATAAGAGATTTTTAAGTTTGTCAAATCTAATTTAGCAGTCACATTTCACCAAGGAAATGGTTTTCAGGCTACCTGTGTAAAACTGCAAGCTCACCCCCCACTCCATCCCTCCCCCTCCCCAAATTTACCCATAGTCTTGTTCTTTTATAGTCAGCTGTAACTAACACCATTCCATCAAAACACTTGCATGGCCTTTTCCAAGAGTGGTTATTGGATTCCCACCAGTGATGGCAGCCCCAGGACGTTTCTGAGTAGCTCCTGACCCCAATGACTCATATACATCCTGTTCTATTGATAAAGAGAAATATTAAAGCAGCAGATAGATATCATTCATGTACATGAGTTTTTAACTTTCACAGTACGTGTTATTACATCAATAGCCAGCTAAATCACTGAACTGAAAAGAACGTGGACAGCAGAAATCATTTTACAGGCAAGTGAGTCAACTGAACTAGTAGAAAACACAGTGGGACTCCACTGAAATTAATGATAAAACATTCCCGCATCAAAGATATGGCTAATACGTTGGCTAGATACTTGCCATTTGAGGTCCAAAGTAACAACAGAGCTCAAATTACTGAGACAAATGCACAGTTTTGCTGATGCGCACGTTGCAATATTGATTTTTTTTTTGCACAATCACACCTATGTTGTTCCTTTTTTAATGAAAAAAGAGACAAACAAATGGAAGCACAGTAGTAATGAAACAGATCTGTCAGCATGCTACATGGTAAAAAAATCTTGTTATCTCCTTTACTGCCTTGGAAGCCACTATTTATGTGTTTATACTTAAAAACTGCTTCTGTGTATCTGTTTGCAATATCCATGTTTGAGGAACACAATGAGACTTAATTTACATGCTAATGTAACAAAACACATGCAAAATACATCAACTCACCTGCTAGCACGTGCATTATTTGGGCCACACTAGTACTGATTGAATGACAGGTAGCTTTAATCCCCACATAGTGGTTTGCAGAGCTGCTCAAGATTTGATCTCCCTACAAATATCTCCCATCCATCTCTTAGATAATATGTCACTATTTCCTATAAATTACTGCTGAGGTACTCTCTTTTATTTAATCTCTCATCTTTTTATATGTTAAAAACTGATTAATTTTTCAGGATCAAAGGTGTTTTTTTCATGGAAGTAGATTTAAGCACTAACTGATTAACCATTGGTACAATAGGTTTATTATTTAACATATACAAAACACTTATCATCTGTCCTTGCTAGTGCAAGAAGGTAGCGTGGATTTTTTGCAAACGTTTTTGTCTCAAGACATTTTGGGAGCAATCAAGAGGATCTGCCTTGGTCAAGCCTGTGCCAGGCTATCACCTTTTACACTACACTCATGGACCAGCACCACAGAATTTCTTAATAGCAAATAGGATTGAAAACGTATACTGATGGCTAATTTGCTAAAAGCTTACTTAAGAACTCATAAGCAAGTCATCACTAGCATTGGTCTTTTCATAGACACTTGGCTTCCAGGCACTGAAGCACAGTGTGTTGCCCGAAAATACCCAGAGATCATTTGTACACACACATCATAAGTTGATAAGTCTGTCCTGCCCTCCATCCTAAAGCATCAGCGGCTCCAAGCCATAATGTAAGAATCAATGTAAAAGGGTAGGGTGTGAAGTCCTGCTGCTTTCAGAAGACGGGGATGCTTCTTGTGCGCTATATTTGTGTTTAGCTTTACTCTCTCCTTTTAAGATTTCATCAAGTCACGATTATTAAATCTTACATACAACAATAGGAACTGATTCAGTACCCTGTTATTGTATTTGTCCAGAGTATTGTTTCACCGTTATTTTCTCTCAGATATTGGCAGTACATTACATAAATAAAATAATAGTGGAAATATACCAAACATCCATATTGACCATCTCTGTCCTTCTTCTCTTACATTCAGTATATTATCCCTGATCACAACCAAAAAAAAAAAAGCAGGAAAGCCTGAGCCTGCAGAGAACAGTGAGAAGGTTCCTGCTACTACCTTGATTTCTATCATCTTCCTAGCTGCTTTTCAGAGAGTATCCTGTATTCTAAGTTATCTAAGAAATTTTTCATTCTCTTTCACTAGAACCTAGTGATTCTCATTTGTCTCAAGGGTTAAGGGCCACAGATTTATGCATGCTTCTGTTCTAGAGCACTGTTGAAAACCTGAAGTTGTTTCTGAAGTCAAAGTATCACCTAGGTTGAACAATTTATCTTCTTTTTAGTTAAGACCAACACATCCTGACTGTCCATCATATGATGGAGGAAGCTGTTTTCTACATTGGGCTCCACCTGCCTTACTATTAAGACAAGATATCCTCCTTATATTACAGTATCACGGTATCGTCAGGGTTGGAAGGGACCTCTGGAGATCATCTAAGTCCAACCCCCCTGCCACAGCAGGGACACCTACAGCACATTGCACAGGATGGCATCCAGGTGGGTTTTGAATGTCTCCAGTGTGGGAGACTCCACCACCTCTCTGGGCAGCCTGTGCCAGTGCTCTGCCACCCCCAAAGGAAAGAAGTTCCTCCTCATGTTAAGATGGAACTTCCTGTGCTCCAGTTTGTGCCCGTTACCTCTAGTCCTGTCACTGGACACCACTGGAAAAAGACTGTTCCCATCTACCTGGCACCCTCCCCTTAAGTATTTATAAGTATTGATAAGATCCCCCCTAAGTCTTCTTTTTTCTAGACTAAAAAGCCCCAAGTCCCTGAGCCTTTCCTCATAAGAAAGATGCTCCAGTCCCCTAATCATCTTTGTAGCCCTCTGCTGGACCCTCTCCAGCAGTTCCCTGTCCTTCTTGAACCGGGGAGCCCAGAACTGGACACAGTACTCCAGATGCGGCCTCACCAGGGCAGAGTAGAGGGGGAGGATGACCTCCCTCGACCTGCTGGCCACACTCTTCTTGATGCACCCCAGGATGCCATTGGCCTTCTTGGCCACCAGGGCACATTGCTGCCTCATGGTCATCCTGTTGTCCACCAGGACTCCCAGGTCCCTTTCCGCAGAGCTGCTCTCCAGGAGGTCAGCCCCCAACCTGTACTGATGCATGGGGTTATTCCTCCCCAGATGCAGGACCCTACACTTGCCTTTGTTGAACCTCATCAGGTTTTTTTCTGCCCAACTCTCCAGCCTGTCCAGGTCACGCTGTAATGCAGTATTGCTGGCTTATCTTCTTGAACTCACGCATCCTGGCTCTATTGCTTCTCTTGTGTTGAGAACTTTGAAGCCTATTCCCCTTTGTGCATTGATCAAAAAGATGAAGAGAAACCACCTTTCCACTACAAGACTTTAGTCAGTCAAACATACAGAAAATCCAATACAGAATTCCATATCCATGTATTTCTAGGATATTATTTTACATGAGGGAGGCACAGGACAGAAAATAAACCAGCCAGGAACAGAGGCAGAGCAATCAGGGCAAAAATACAGCAGTTTAACACAGGAATACTGCTGAGGTAAGGCAAACTATCGAATTTGAGGTTACATTACTGTGCTCAGTTTCAACAACAGCTCTCAGTCTTTCCTTTGTAAAAAATCATTGATGCTTCTGAAACATAAAATATAAACATTAAGCACACCTGGGATCCTTCACTGTAGCTGAGGAAGGCATTCATACTGTAGAAGTTCCAGCATAACCACTTTGGTAGTTGCTCCCTCCTTCTGGACATCAGATAATTTCATTATCCATTTGCATGAAATTTAACTCCTCAGGACCTGTCACTCATACCAGGATACAATTTTTCCCACTTTAAAATTGTGGAAAAAACACGGCAAGAGAAATAGCAGGGACAAGTAGAAAATATACTGACTTTTTCATATTTATTTAATAATTGTTGTATGGAAGGTCATGGTGAACTTCTGGCTTAAACTGATAGTTTGATATAATGGTATAATAGTTTGAATAATGGTATGTGCATGATTGCTGCTATCTTTCAATAGAAGCTTTTTGTAGCACATGGACAACATTAATGGAAATACATAGAAGAAATGCCAATATCCCTGTCAATTCTAGTTCTATATTCGTTTCAAGTGAACAGAGAATCTAAACCCTGCAAGTGCAATACTTGCAAACATAGTCATAGACTTTGTTACAGGCAACAAAAACATGAGTACAGGGACTATTTTTTGAAGTGATGGGGCTGGCAGAGTGAAGGAAGCATGGAAAACATACAACTAAAGAGACAGTAAACGAAACAAAAACCCACCACCAAAAAAACCTCACCAAAACCAAACCTTTAAGGAGTATTCTATTAAGCTGATAGTCCAGACCTAACTTTGTTGAGTTTATATAGTTTTTGGAGAGATTTTTCTAACATAATCCTGGATTAAACAAACATTTAAACATTTTACCTATCCTGAGAGCAATAAAATACAAAGAAGGTATTGAGAGACACCAGAGTAGCAGGCTTACTGAAAAAGTTAACTAGCAAAGGGAAAAATAACCCAGTCAAAGTCCGATTCTGCCATCAGTGTCCCTGTTATGTGATGCAATTACACAGAAATAAAGATGTGACTATACTTGAACTAGCTCTTTTGTAATTGCTTGGGTAATTATGGTACTCAAGATACGGTGCTGTGATTTGGCACAGACTAACCACACGTTTACAGAAAATGAGGCATGCTTATAGATGCTACAGAAATACCCCAAATAAATAGAGTGAGCAGAGTTCAAGTGATAAAGCAAGCACTCATACACTTTTAGGGGATAAGGAACATAAACAGCCTTTTAATCTACTAAAATTAACAGCGCTATTTTCCATTACAAAGAGATGTGTTTCAAAAACCAGCAAAGGCCTCCATAATTGTTTTAAAAACAAAAGAAAACAAGAGGAGAAGTAGAAGAAACAGGTACAAAATAGAGAGCAAAGGCCAAAATGAATTTTATTTCACAACACAGAAGAATTAAGAAGAAGGAAAGTGTACTGAAATAAAGAAAAGCACTGAAGGGAAAATAAGGAAACCCAACACTTTAATGTACTGTAATTAGTTATTCCACTATTGCCTTTTTCTGCAACATTTTACTGATGACGTTTCATGAATCATCAATAAAGTAACACTATAAAAAGCCCTAGAATCTTATTTCCTTCTGGTGTTTGTGCTAGATTGACAGTAACTAGTCAATGACAAAGGGGCAACCAGTTCAGCTTGAAGACCTGATGGAAAAGCAAGGGGTGGGGGGAGAAAATAATAAAAAAAGAAATCAATAATAAGGTGTTAACTTCAAAAGGAACACCAAATGAAACAAATGAATAAATAATTAGTTTAAGGGTAATCATATTTTCAAAGCAAATGGACTACTTCTGTTACCAAGAAGACAGGGCTTTTGACAGCTAATAAGACAGCAAGGCATTCAGCTTCCAAACAATAAAAGGTGAGAGTTAATATTACACTAATGAGCCACAAGCATACTGCTGGCTTGTTTTTTATTAACACTAATAAATGAGCTCATAATACTGATCAGAAGTGGGTTTTTTTTCTCCACACATCTCACAAAAGAATTTCAGGTGACAAGTACTATGATACATATGGTCGAAACAAACAGCTGTGGCCACAAAGATGTTTTGTTAACTGATGATTAATATTCAGGAAGCAATCACACTATTCATTAGTAAAAGTTTACAAACATTAAAAAGTGCATAACATTTGAAACCAACAACAACACAAAAATATATATTATATATATACTATATATAAAGAAAGTGACATCACCTCCTGTTAATAAAAGAAAACAAATCTTCTGACTTTGTGATTGGTGCTTATGTGATTGCCATGGTTTACTAGTCAGTCACTGTCTTTACTCACCTTAGTCACACAGAGGTGCGGCTGCCCCGTTTTGCAGCACTCAGCCTCATGTATGGCCTTGTCTATTGGGGTGTGATGGGGGGAAGGAAATCAATCGGCATAGCTACTGCAGAATAGGTTTTTGATTTGTAGGTATTTTAAGTAATCCTCTGGATGTACAAGCTATCCTGGTATTTCAATGAAGGTCCAGTTTGGACTGTCATTTTGGAATAGCTGAAATGGGAAAAATCCAGTCTTTTGGGTGCTAGATGCCAAGTCTCTCACTTCCCTCTCCACATCCTAGCCAAAAGGTACCAGCTTCTAGCACTTGGCTGTACCTGGTGCATCAGTAACAGGCTACTGGCTGTGCAAACTCAACAGCCTGATCAGCTGAGGCAAAGGCAAGGAATAGAAAAAAAATAGTCCCCCTGGCTGGATCCAGCCCATGATCCACTAGCTGGACTATCCTGCAATCTAAAACCCATTCCAGAGTACATAATTGGCACTAACCTATGCCAGTTATTCTGCAGTGTGTAAACAAGGCCCATCTTCAACAACATGAACCAGGAAAATCTCTAGCACCACGGAATTTGTTTGAATTCCAACCCATATAAGGTTATAAATGTATTCTTAAAACTACCATAACAATAAAATACTTGGACTAACATTTTAAAAAAATATCTCAGAGAAAGATTAAGAAATTAGAAGTAAAATTAGAAAAATGGGGAAGAATAACACAAAAGATTCAATTTGAGTCTCTGATATGCAACTAACTACAGGCAAGTGGCAAAACTGTACCAAGGACACAAAACACACTGAAGTATTCACATTAACAAATCGTTTTGAAGGCTCATCTAGTAACAAATTAGAGTGTTGCTGAGTCATTTAGGTTTAGGCAAAATCAATTTAGCGGTTGACGTTTTAAATCTATCATGTGCACATCACCACATTATGCAAAAAACCAGCCCTTTCAAAACGCGTGGTAGAAAAATTCACAGTAACAGAAATATTCTTCATAAGCAGTTGAGAAGGGGCAGTGTGGAGCATTTAAGTTGTACAATACAAAAACCATTGTAAATAACAGAGCTGTAAAACAGACGCAAAGTTCTAAAAACAGTGCTTTCTTTACAGTTCTTTCAATGGGTGAACACTTTGGCCAGAGAATTTTAAACTCTGAGGATCACATAAGCCTTTTCTTAAGATACACAATTAGATCCTCTGACGTTTCAAAGGCCATTTGCTACAAGATTTACCTGTTCTACTTTCTAAAAGTGTTCCCATCAAGTAGTCATTATGAAGGGATCCATCTGATGACACTATCCCAAAAAATCAATACATGTTCAACCATTGCTAATGACAGAGGTAGAGAAAATTCTGTCTTCTGCCACAGCTTGTACCCCCATTTTTAGCCTTGTGTTGAGTGGGTTCCAGCAGTGAAGACACATGCACTTTCTTTTCCACCAGCTTGCTCATGGAAACAAATTTGTTCCAGCATGCTCTTGTAGTCTGAAAACATCCAGCAACTGCTCCAGTCGGTCAAAGTCGGATGTCAGCTTTCTTGCTTTGCTGCCTCCCCTTGGGCCTCCCCGGTTTGCTCACTTGGATTTCGTTGTGCATCTCCTTCTCCTTCTATAACATACAAGAAAAGGACAAGTGATCCACCCTAAAACAAAGAGGTTTCGCTCCCAGAACCCCAAATGTTCATCCACCAGTGTAAAAAATAAAGCAAAAGGAAACTGAAACTGAAATCTTGCATTAAATATGAAATCTTTTACTAATAAGATAGCCATACTTTGCATCTCAAGAGACACCTTCAAAAACAAATACCTAGCTGCAACCACCACTATTATTTTACGTACAGACCTAAAGTAGCTAGAAGTGAAAGAATTTACAAAAATAGCAGGGTATTTTTGACAATTTATTCACTATGATACTACGACAATATAAGATAAAAAACTTCGTTACACTAAGTCTGAACAGAGTTTAGTATAAAGAGATGCAACTTCAATAAAAGCAATAGTTTGTTAAGGCTGTGTTCGTTCTGTGCGTTCATTTTCAGTAGCACACCCCATGGCGTTCAGTCCAGCTCTCTCACTGCAAACCACTGAATGATCTGAGAAACAGAAAACAACTCACAGTGGCACAGTGAGCAGACAACTCATAAAGACTGTCTAAAGAAGGCTAACAAGTGCATTGACAATGGTCTATTAGTACCTATATGCAAAGTATTGTATTTCACCTAAGGATTAAAGGCCTAACAGGTTCAGACAGCTAGGAAGCTAAGTGCAAGTAAGACAGAAGGGCCTGAACACTGTACTAATTAGCTATAGGTACATAATAAGGAATAATGTTAAGTAAGGAATAATGTTAAGAAATAAGTCGCCTCTTGTATCTCACAAGGATTCTGAGTAATTTGTATTGAACTGGCTTGATACCGTAGTTAAGAGAAGAAAATTCCATGCACTAAGTTATAAGGAGGTCTAAGTAGAGGTAGCAGTGCTTCTTAACTTTAATCTATAGATCTTTAGAATAAAGGCAGGGTTCTCAATACAGATATTTATCATTTCCCCATTTCAAATCACACTGTACATCTGCAGCTTTATTTCTATAAACAGAAATAAGCACCTTAAACACCTTCTCTTCTATATAGAAGAAATGGCACATAGCTAACAGAAAAAAAAGGTTTTTGCATTGCAAGGAACATTGTGAAAAGCTCAGACATGATAGCTGTGTTTTGTGCATGCACTGGGTATTTAGGCAGCAAAATGCCTCAGAGGGTACTGGTAATTATCAAACGCAACCTGATGAAAAGTTGTATGGAAGTTTGATTAACCTACAGTGAGGTTTGTTCTATTCATTATGGGTTGAGTAATAAATAAAAACTTGTTTTGAAAGTCACTTTCTCAGAAAACTCTTTATTTCTCAGTTTTATCTCCCACATTACAAAGAATTCCATCAGGATGGATCTACATGCAATTATTTCCTATTGTACAGAAATCCCTTTTGCCCAAGTTGTCTAAACACTTTCTACAAAGCCTCCTACATTTGTTCTGATACTGCAAAAGTCCAGATGAGTGAAATGTGATTTTTTAAATTATTTTTTGCCTGCTCTGTAGTCCATTCATTCTTTAATATCTCTCATGCTATCTGGGCAAGTCACACTTTTCTGAAAGTATTCCTATTGAAAAAAAAAAAAAAAAGATGACAAAATAAGAGAAAACTCAAGAGAGAAAAAACCTTGCAAGGTATTTGTTTTTAAAAGAAAAATCATCCTGGACATGAAGCCTAAACGTTTCACTACCAAAATGTTAAAACATAGTGCACAAAGATTCAGAGAAAGATCACAAAGGTTCTCATATACCACTTCTTAAAAGATTTTCTCAACTCACTGAAAGAACTCACTAGTCTAAATCCATTTAATCTATAATACGCTGTCTTGGCACTACAGACTTCATCTTTCTGCTGGCAGAGCTCTCCTACCAAAGGCCTTAAACTACATTTAAGGAAATAATTTGGCTTCTGGGTTCTGAGAATCCCAAAATTGCCTAAGCACACTCTTGAACACTCTTCCTTCAAAATGTAATGGCTATAAGTTTTTAGAGTTGAGATTCTTACAGAGCATTTTGAAACCAGCAGGCAGTATTAAAAAAACCCACAGCAAATAATATACTTTAAGCCATAATACAGTTATGTCAGTTAGTAAACTACCAACAGTTACTAGTTCTGCTAACGTGCAACTTTTAACTAATTTTTCTTCTGTAACATTACTGATTCTCCAGTGTCTATTGGTGTTCCCAATGCTTACACCTAAAACATTTCTACCATGAACTAAAATAACTTTTAATCACAAATTTCTATAATCAGTCCTTCATTCCAGTTCTGTATGACTTTAACGTAGATGGTTGGACCATTGCAACTTTTACAAGGAAGTCTCCTTTCCACTTCTGCACTGAATTTATGTTCTGCAGACACCTAGAAAACCAGCAGTTTGTTTTAGAGATTAGACTTGCAGAGATTGGTCCTCGTTCTTCATTGTACTTTTTCCTTACTACTTCATTTAGCTACCATCACCGGTAAGATGAACTGAATATAAAGTTTCTTGGAATTACACTGGTTACCCTGAGAGAGAGTTGAGCAGGTGAGCTACCTGCTGATTTCCCTCCTAAAATCTTTCTCTTGCCTTCTGTCTTATAATTTTTGTTGCAGTTTTCTACTTATCAGATGTATGCAGTGTCGCTTTTACTAAATTTAGATAAAATGCGTTGCCACAGAGTACTTGGAATCTATATTTTGAAATTTGGTAAATATGTCTATTTCATAGATATTAGCAGGTTGTTAGCTTATTATGGACATAGAACACTGGAACAGTCGTTTTGAAGGAAGAGTATTACACAGTAATTATATATATTATAAATAATTATGCAGTAAACTCTTGATTATCTGCTGTTGGCTCATCAATGAGGGGATTAACTAGCACTCAATTCAGGTATCAAATACTGCATGACAGAAAATACGTGGTCTTTGAACAAGGCCTCACTGCCTAGTGCTATTCAAAGCTGTTCCTGTTCTTTACAGGAAATGTATCTGCAGACTTTTCAAAGTGAATGTACTAAATATGCCTAAGTAGCTTAATTTACATGTTTTATAATAACCTTTTTTTTTAATCTGCATTATGCTAGTCTGCCATTACTCCATGCAGCTGAAAGCAAATGCACTTTTGCAAGAAAATGCATATAGCTGCAAGAAGAATAAAAGAAAAATGAAAAAAAGAATCAAAACTTTATGTCTGTATTTGTATAATCAGGTAATACTTAGCATAAATTGTTTGACATGCACCTTGAAAGAAATAAGATATAACCCTCAAACGTGTTTTTTCTGTTAATCCTGTCAGGTGTGATGCATATACGCATCCTGCAAGCACTACTATGTTCTAAACTGGAATGTGGGAGGCAAAATATTTTTTAGCCTCTCTTTGGTTTGGAAAGACACGATGGGATAATACACTAATACTCATACAAATGATAATACAATGCATTTTCCAATATTTGTCGTTTGGAGGCTTTTATCTGGCATCTAGTTGTACTAATACTACAAAATTTAAATATATTTTCATTGTATCTAATTAAAACTGCATAACTTTCTGAAGAAGCATGCAGGCATTTTTGTGCATCTACTACCTATTAGTTTTATGAGCAACTCTGTACACTTTTCTGCAATGATTAAGTTACCCAAACTGCAAAAGATGTCTCCAAGAAAAACTAGACTCCTGAACTATGTATTAAAAATTAGGCAAACAGTCATTTAAACCATTCTCATCCCTACAGAACTAACTGCATGTAAAAAATGCATACCAACATATATTACAGGCACAAAGTCACATTTTTATAGCTCACAAAAGAACACAGTTCTGGCTTACAATCACTCCAACAGCTTAAACTTAACTTAACAGCTTAATTTAAAAATAGGGATTGTTTATATCTTATAAATGGTCAAGACCAAAGAATTTTGATAAACGTAAATTTGAGACCGAAGAAAATTAAAGCAAGAAAGAAGGCTGGCATTATGCATTTAAAATACCACCTACTTTGTATTTCTCCAACATTTTACAAGTATTCCCACATTAAAATAAGTAGACACACCTATACACATACTAATAAAACTTTTCTTTTTAAATGGAAAAAAAATTAAAGGCCCTGCCCAGCTAGAATTGCATGCATCTAGAAGCTATAGGCCCCAAACTGGCAACTGCAGAAGGAATGACTTAGGATGTACATTAGTCTGAAAGCCAAAAAAAGAATCCCCCCTCCAAACAGCACTACAACCACCCAAACACCACGCTGCCCACATCTCATTGTCCAGTGATAAGACTGCCTCTCAGAAGTCTTGCTGTTGTCTCTGAGAAAAATACGTGCACAAACAGGACAGCTGCTTATCAAGTTTGTTCTTTGCTGCATTCGTTTTCTTCTGCTGTTATTAAAATAATCATAAGACCTCTTTCCTAAGATCTGCAACGGACTTTCAAATATCTGTAAGATCAATTCATTAACTCCCACCCACATAACATGAAAATAATTATACAGACATATTACTGTTTCCATTTGATGTTAGGCCCTTCACCATACATTGTCCCTCCTTCCTGTCAACTGAAGGTGCTCAGCCAGATAAAAATTTTGGCAAATGTTAGCAGTGAAGTAAGATTTAGGATTGAATTAGTACTAATCACCTTAAAAGATGGACAAAGTATCAGCAGAAAGGGGAAAAAGATGATCTACCCAGAAACAAAGATCCAAGTAAAACAAAAAACAGTGCATTGATATTACTCTACCCTCCACAAGCTGAAAGCAAAACTAATCTCCACAATAACCTTTCAAGTAGATGCATGGCTTCTCACAAAAAAGCTTCCATTAAAGCATATTATGAAGTGTTGGGCTTTAATAAAGACTTCCTTATTTTCTTCCTTATATTCAATTTTCCATAAAATTTATCCTGACATGGACCCCATCACTAGGCACTCACTGCAGAATGACCTTCCTGTTTCTAGTAACATGTTGTACTTGCAAATAACCACCCTTCCCATTTATGAAATCTGGGCTTCTTTATTGCAGGCAACCCCTGCTGATCTTCCATTATCAGAAAAAAACATTTTTGTTGCTGAGGGACAA
The DNA here is from genome assembly GCA_017639485.1 of Pluvialis apricaria. Taxonomy (NCBI): domain Eukaryota; kingdom Metazoa; phylum Chordata; class Aves; order Charadriiformes; family Charadriidae; genus Pluvialis; species Pluvialis apricaria. Next base: position 137,505,771 of record CM030008.1, on the reverse strand, counting down.
GGGAATAACGTGTGCACATAAACCATGTTCTGTATAATACTCTTAGTTTTAAATAAATATAATAACAGAGCAAAAGGTACTCACCTGGTTTGTTTATATCAAGCTCTGATAACTTTAAGGCTAGTTCACTAGAGTTCCCACCCGGAGAGGACACAAGTATGTCATGTAACGCATTTCTTCTGCCTGTTCTTCCTGAAGCAATAAAGTCTGCATATGTAGATTCCACATCAGTCATTGCTAACAAATATCCACATAGCAGTACCTGGATTGGAGAAAAAAAGAACAACACTTAGAACACCAGAAAAACAGATGATGTTATGGAATGGGAATAGAAGAACTAGAGGGTTCTCAATATGGAATAGATTGGCTATGCAGTAAGGAGCAAAAGATGATGCCTCAAACTCAAAATTTGGAGAAATTAAGAGAAGAAACAGAGTAGAAAGCAAGAAAGGTGTGTGGATTTTATGCAATCTGTATTCAACAGTATTTCAAACAACTTCATTTTTCATACTTCATAAAGTGCTAGTAAGTACTTTATAAAAGCAATGACCTCAGCAACATAATTTCTTTATAGAGCTGTCTCTGCTTTTAATATTAGCTGGGAAGTAGGAGGTAGGTAGGGGGTGGAAGAAAGTTCTTTTCTGCACAAAATGCAGAGTGTAAGGAGTAAGAAAGTACAAATCGATAATGCTTTTGCATGCAGAACACCATGCTCATACACAGGCACAGCTATGTTTTGTGTATTTTCCTTTGTTAGTATGATTAATTTTGGCATTGTATATAGACCTCTTCAGACTCAACTGATTTATTTTGGTGTGGTAGCGGCACCAAACTGAATGCATTACCATAAAGTCACTGAAATGAGTGGAGACATGCTAACAGAGCAAGCAGAAGAGCTAACCTATAATGCTGAGGTTAGAAAGCTATGCTCTTTAAGCTAGATGCAAACTCAGAACTATTTTTCTTTCAAAAATAATTATTTCTCATGTTCTTATGGAATACTGTGATGATGTGCATTAATGTAATATCTGCCAAAGATATAAGGAAACTCGTACTTCAACCTCAGTAAGAGAGAGACTTGCATCCTTGCTGCAGTATCTGCTATAGACCTAACCTGTTGTGAATCTTTTTTCTTTTTCATAATTCATAGAATTGTAACCAGAGCCTGGGGTTGGGGGTAGAGAAGGCCCTTTCTCTTGCTGATCATAGACAGAGCGTTCCCATTTGCACTCTGCAAGGTTTTCTGCAAAAAGCTAGGCTACCGTGCTTCAAATGTAGCTTCCCTCACATTTTATGTTTAGATATAGTAGGGGAATCAGGGAAGCTTTCTGCTAGAGCAGTAGTCCAAAGAAAAGAACCACGAAACAAACCCAGCTCTCCCACAGTTGTATGCTTCCTTCATTTCTAACCAGCATTTCTGTGGTCTTGCATACTGCAGAGAGAGGACATGGCCATATGGCCAACATTGCACAGTTACATGCAGTGAGAAGCTTTAGCTATTATTACTACAGTAGCTGAAACTTCATATTTGCATAGTGTACAAATCTCTTTAATCAGTTCCTACTGCAGTTGCTGGACGCTGAAGAAGCCCCTGAAGTCATCACAAACACTAACAGCAGCAAAAGATTCAGCTTTCTCTCTTTAAATAAAAAGCAAGAATCTCATTTTTATAAACACTTTTTATTTTAAAAATAGATACATAAAAGACAACAACCAACCCTTCCCCACCCTCAACTCTGAGTAACTTCACAAATCCTGTCCATTCTTCATCTTCATTCTAGCCCTCACCTCCCCAGCTTCAGTCAGCTGTATGAGGGTGTACATACGATGTGTCTGAGAAGCCAAGAAAAGGGTTCTACACCATATTTTATTTAGTCTAAATATAACTATATCAAGTATCACTGCAAGACTGACTAACTTAAAAAGAAGTTCATTGCTATCAAGCTTTGGTGTCCCATGCCAAATGTTGAAGGTCTGACAGGATAATTTTACTCCTATGATCAACCGCTATGAAACAGGAAACTGCTTTAAAAAAAAACAAAAATCAAAAACAACCAAAAAAACAACCCACCATACCTAACAAAAACACCTAGGGAACAGAAAGAGGTCAGCATTGACTGAAAGCCTGCCTGACACATATAAAATAGTGTAGTGCCTCTCAATTAACAAATGCTTTCATGAGCCTGACAGCATGTGCATTTCTTCCCGTGAACACTGCAAGAATATTGAAGCAAATGAGAAGCCTACCATTTGTTCTTTGCCCACGGCGTAGACCTCTCAATGCCAAATATATCAACCATGTAGTAATGAAGCATATAACTTGCAAAGGTGAAGAGAAACAGTAAGGACAGTTGTGATAAGGTAAGAAAACAGTGTAAGTTTTCAGATGTATCAGACCTGTTCACTGAAGGATATCATCCAGCAAGATCAGAAGATAAAAGATTTTAAGTGAAACCTACATGTGTTATATTTGCTCATGCCTGTTATTGCAGCTGGCCTGTAGAGTAGAAAAGGAAGTGCAAAACCTGAAAGTAATCAGTGTATAGGTTTGTATTTTGTCATTAGTGTAGCACCAGTCCAAAGTCATCATAGCTATGACTCCTGCCAAGACATTCATTTTATTTTGGCATAGAAAAAACACCACAGACAAGAATGTTGTTTTGCTACTTTGGAAGCTGCGTATCAGTGCATCAGGAACAGAATAAGTAGAGACGACTACGACTGAGGTGGAATAAGCTATAGAGCTGTAAGGCTGGCAAAATGAGCACTGTTGTATTCCATGAGCAATTCCCTGCCTGGACTGTATAAACTGCATTCCACAGAATACTCTTCTGTAAGATTATATTCTTCTTAAAACATTCCATAAAACATGGAGAGCACCGGGGGAAATCTCAAGCTTATTTTATTTTAGCTATGAAACAAACTATAAAGGACAATGTGCTTGTGGAGGATTTTATTTTAAAGGTTCACTTTCTATAGGCTCAATATGGCATTACTAACAACATTTCGATCAAAAAAGAATGTTACCAAACATACGTTTATTAATACTTCCAAGTTCTCCTGTCTGTGTCTTCTCCTAAATGTCAAACACCATTCTGTTTTGTATTGGCATTATCTTGAGACATTACTGCATAAGTATGGAACTCCACTGACATCACCCAAGAGCTCCCCTTCCAATGAATGGCTCAATGCCCAGCAGTCTGTAATTATTCACTGAACCAGTCATTAAGGAATTACCATTCACTCCAAAAAACCCTTTTTTCCTTCAGACTTCATGGAAGGAGTGGAATTTGCTAATAATTATGTGAAACATAATTTGAATTTCTTAACTAATTGCATTAACACATATTCCTGCATTAAAGATTGTGGTCGCAATCCCACTAGTTCTAGTAATTATTTTTTTGTTTAAGTTGCAAAACCAGTACTCTGCTACATGGTATTGAACCGAAACAAGAAGGCTGCAAGCCTTACTACTTCTGCCAACTGAACCAGCAAACTAAAGAAAACAGTTCTGTGAGCATAAGAACTAATGAAACCCGCTGTCGCAGGACTGGATTTCCTGATAACTCATAAGATACTATCCTATCTGAAGTCTCTCCCAGCTGTGCTTTGTCTTTCCCCTCATGTAGAGTCACTTTGCCTGATAATGGGTTACAGTTTGCAATACAGCCCTAGGGATTTTCATATGGCATATTTCCCTTTCTCAGCTTCTTAGTTTCATAAAACTTCTAGAAATGTGGGTATCTTAGACAGTTGTCTCTTTCCCCTCCAACTCCTTCCTCCCAAAGAAAATTGTACTGAAAATTAGTTGAAAGCAGTTAAAGAATTATGGAGGATGAGGAAGGTAGATAGGCATAGTTACTATCTCGGATTTTTCGCCAGTGTAACAGGACATCTCTGTATTATTCATGAATATTCTGGATAACACATACTGCTACACCTGCAAAAGGCCTACTTCTATATCCTGAGCAAATGAAGAAGATTTATGGGTAAGTATCATAAGCAGTACAATTAATACCCAGAGAATGCAGGAGGAAAAAAGAAGGATGACAAGAACAGTGTAATTTAATAGGTACAGAAAGAATCAGTATTTGTGTTTTCAGTAAATTCCCAGAATACTCCTTGATCTCCACAATCCAATTTCTGTGTTAAATTTTCTATTTCCATGCTATATGTAACGAATCTTACCCCCCAAATTTCTGTCAAATTTCTACAACTGTTTTTCTTCTTCTACGTACTTTGGTTTTATTGAAAGAATTCTTAAACTCTAAAAAGTCACTGATGGCTTCACAAATGCAATCCCAATTTGACTGCATTCCATAATCATTACACAGTGCCGTTGTTCTCAAGAGTTTGAAAGTGAAAGTACAGAAATTATGTGGCATACCAGCATGAATTAAAAATCAGTGTCTATACAGTTTACGGGCTAGAAGTACCTAGGGTTGTTGAACTTAGCCTGTTTAAGGGACTAGCTACCTAAAAGAAGCCCAAACACATTTAAAGTACCTTCACTAATTAGTATTTATTACTATTTTGAAAGGAAGGCACAATAAGAACAGGCACTTGACACATGCTTTGTCTATGGGATTTGGCATATGTTGCTGGCTAGCACCGGAGAGCTGCCATTTTCTTGGCAAACCCGCAGTGTAAGACTAAGAGGTATGATCCTTCAACGTTTACTCCCCCTCTTTCTCCATATATGCTTAATGATGGAATTGAATAAGGGATTTTCAAATAAAACTCTCCCAGGCTTTGGCTGCTAAATGTTGTATCACGATCAGCACATTATTTAAATATAATTATCTATATTCAGCTTTCAAGAGGGAACAAAAAAAAAAAAGAGAACTTGTCATTTAATAGCATGTCTGTTTTAGAGAAGGTGTATAATTATGCTTTTAAAATAAATTTTGGTTCCAAATCTAGCCTTAGCTTAGAGACAGGGCTCTTTCCAGTGAAGAGATAGCTCTATTCCACAGCAACCTGTACCTAGATTCCCACCTCATGCATGCTGAAAGCAGAAACAGAGGAACAATTTAACAAAAGTATACTTCTTCCACAAGAGATTATATCTGTTGTGCTATACAATAGTATTACTTTTGCACAGACAAAGATGAGCAAGAAAATAGCATGAACTCTTGAAAGCAAATTAAAGGAAATATAAATGCCCATGCCAGTTAGTGAGCTGGACAGTACCGTAATCTGCACTTCGAAAATCCCTTATGTAGTTTTGCCTGTTCGATGTTTTTGAAGTGACCATCTCTATAAAATAGTAATGTAAAACCGGTCACTTACTTTTTTGACAATTAACATATTTTTACTGTAAGCATAGTATTAGTGCTAGGAGTACTATGTATAAGATCTTCATGGAAATTAGTGGGCAATTCAACTGGCTAAACAATGAAACAGAACAAAGAAAATGATCACCTGAGATTTTTTTTGAACCAGAAAAAAAAAGTGGTTTTAAATCTGGATAAAAAAAGCACTACGAAGTTGGATATCCTTCATCTCATAACGTATACAAAGCAATCATTCACTAAGACAGTTAATAGGTTTTTCTTCTGCGTTATCTAAGTTACATTTTACCTAAAGAGATCTACAGAACTAAAAGTCAAATAGTTAAATTCGTACTATGTCCTTGCTCAGGCAAATTTCATGATGCCCATGACCATAAGGATTTGTTGTCTCATCTACCACTTAATTTCAGTTTAAAAATCCAGTTTTATCTTGCAGTATTCCATAAAAATGGGCAATGAAATAACAGCAGCAAATAAAAAAAGCAAACATAATCCATGAAGCAATAATACAGAGACCGTGGTCCTTTGGAAAGATACAGTACAGAAATTATCATACCCACAGACAACTGTTAGGTTATTGGAAGTAATTATAAAGAACAATAAATGTTTTGATATTTTGAAATTCACACTCTATGCAGGAAACAAATCACAACATTCAAGTATCCACATGGGGACTCTATGTTAGGGAATGGAAGCGGGTGAGCTACCATCTACCATCACTAGTCACTTCTCAACCTAAAGAGAATACTGAACGGCAAACAAAACGTGTGTGAGAAAGAGGCATCTATTGCTGTGTGACTTTTACTTGCAGTTGTTGAATGGACCTCTTGGCTTCTGAAGGGAAAGAAGGGAGTTAAAGCATCCCTTTTCAGGATGCTCTGATAGTCTCTAAAACCAACTAAATCCATTGCTATAGCACCTCATAACCATAAAGATGGATAAGGACCTCAAGCAAGATGGGAGCTGTCAAGCTCCTCATGTGACACACATCTGGCAGCCCTGCTGAGCATTCCCACATCCCAGCTGTGGGAAGGCTGATGTTACAGGGTTCTGGGAGGATGAGGCCAGGTATGCAGCACTGCAGTTTATTTGTTTAGAATGGTGTGGTGCTTCAAACCAAGGAGCAGGGTTAACACAATACTGAACAAATACAATGTTTTGTTCAAAAGGAATGGTTTCAGCCTTTGGGTAAAGCCTGTCCACTGGGGCCTTTATATGGCAATCCAGCAGCACTCCTTTCGGAACAGAGAGATGACATGAGAGGCAAGCCCACGGAAAAGTATGAAGACACAAAATACACCCCTCAACAGGAAAGAGGAGCTCTTCCTCAACTGCTGGATTACTAGAAAAGTCCAGTCTATTGAAGATTCCCAACAGATTGGCAGCTTGGAAATATTTTGTGCAAGAAAGAAAAGACTTTTTGCAGGAATCTAGAGTAGATGTCTGCTTAGCATTTAGTGGAGGGGAGGGGGGGAAATTATGTGGGCTTTGTTCATGAAGCAATTCCGTATCTTCCTAACCTTGCCCTTAATTCAGGATTCATGCTATAAGCAAGTTTTTTCTCTCAGACACTTCTGTCAAAAAGTGCCAGCCTGCAGTGCTTTAAAGGTGTCGATCAACACAATTCTCATTATAAAACATAGCTGAGTCTCCAATGTCTATTCTTTAGAGAACTTGTTATAAGCACTATAGTGACTATTTTCGTAACAGCCACATCCCTCTATTCACTGCTACATACAACGGCATGTATATGGCTGGGGCTGGGGGGGAGAACAAAACACTGAACAGTCATGATCAGTCTGCAAATGTTTTGTGCCAAACTGTTGTGAGCCACTATAATCCTTATAGACAACTTTCAACTGAAAGAAGTTAGAGGTTTAGCCAACTTTTAACTAAAGGTCTGATAGCAAAATAGTTCTGTGATTTACCTGCAGACCAATATGAGCCTTCAAAACAGTCAGTAGTACAAAGGTGATAATGTGGAAGCCACTTGGATAAAGGGTTTTCTATCAAACAGATTTCCAATTCTTGGCAGAAGCTTAATGCTATGGAAGGGGGTAAGAATGAGATTCATTGGACTAATTTCAAATGCCTGTGTATACATATGTAGGTAAGTGCCTGTATGAGGTGATTCATCTGATCCATATTAAGGAATTGTTTTAGAATGAATGCAACTAGCACCGTCAACATGCTTATATCTTCCTACTGAATAGGAAAAAAAAAAGTCTAGAAGGTGAGCAGATATCTTTATTATACATGTATGGAGGTAGGTAACATTAATCATATTCTAGATGACCTAAAAGGATTCTGATCCATTGAATTTTTAAATTCAGCATACATAAAAAGCTTATCCACATATGATCTATCCCCTTCAACATCTTTTTTCCCCTGCAGATATACGTCTTGCTAGATATACATCTTGCTAGATATTACTTTACTAGTATTAATGCTTTCGAGGTAAAAGCAAAAAAAGAAAAGATTTAATTCTCATTAAAAAACTAAAAAAGAACAAAAAACCCCAAGAAATGGCATACAGACAATATGCAGTACATTGTTGTGTACTTTTCCAGTTAAATGGGAACCAGCTGTGTTTTTTAAGAAATAGCTCCGTAGTGCAAGGCAACCTCCATTCATTTATAAGGGCTGAAATACCCAGCTGAACTATAGATTTGAATGGCTTAACATCTCTAAGTAATTTATTATAGTTGCTGCAATTCCTAACAGTGAACCATGAAGCTAACAAGATTAATGATCTTTAGCTAGTTACAAGCCAAGAAACCCAGACCATCTCTTCCATATTAATATATACCCAATCTGATAAAATACATAGCTTTGTTATGCTAGGGTAAGAACTAACATGAGCCTTGCTCTTCATTGTTTCAGTAAAGGTAATGGTTAGCAAGAAGGTATTACCTAGCACTGCCAAGACTTATCCATGCATGTACTGGGTTAGGGGAATATTATGGAATTACAAAACCACAATACAGGCATGAAGAATCAGATTTCAGGTGGGGACATATCTTCCAAAAGATTATTCTGTCTGGAGGACAAGACCAGGAAGAAAAAAAAGCAGATGGAGATGAAGCAACAATTGCCTTAGAGAACTGAGAGTTCAGTTAGAGAAACCAGTTAAGCCTGTACAACCAGAAAGATAGCTTTGACTGTGGTGGACCCCTCCAGCTGCTCTACCAAGAGGTACCTGGTGGGCTAACTTGACACCATAACGTCACACAGGGCCATTGATTTGAATGAGGTGTTTGGATCACTGAAAAGGCATTTTGTGGAAGGCAGGGAAAGCCTCAGACATTTTGCAATGGACAGATAACCCAGCCAGGTGTCCAACAATATTTTATACTAATTCATTGTATGGCATCCTTGTATTTACTGGTCACCAAAAAGACTGCTTTTAACATTGTGGAGCCTATTTACTAAGAAAACAGGTATCACTTTCCTCTTTCTGGAGGATTCCATCTTAAATATTTTAATTTTCCATCCTTGGAACACAAAGTATTTCCCCTGCTTACTGCTGGACCAAGATCTAAAACAATTATGATGCATACTTTGTTTCCAGGCAATACTTATATTGTTACAATACCCATTTTCCTCTGCAATTGCAATAGATGAGGTTGTCTTAGAAGACCTTATTTCTTCTTATCTCAGTGCAAGAGAGTTGGCTTAATAGAGTTATGCTTCCTATTACACTGTTCCCATTCCCAAGTTAACTAAAGTCGGCATTTTGTGATGTTCTGCATTCTGACAATTTGATTGATGTGTTTACAGCATCTACAACAGCAGTTTGTAGGTAACAAAAGCATTTCAAAGGGAAAGCATGCAGTTAGAACAGCAAAAAGAAAATGTCTAGACAACAGTATCATGACAGTATTTAAAACTTAGGCTATACATTATCCTGTGTGGACAGAAGGATGCACCAGCATTTCCATAAGATTTCTTCCAGACCTATTTGCTAGGATTCGTCAATGTTTCAGTACAACCTGTAGTCTAGCTATCAAGTATTTAAGATATCTAAATGCTCCACAGTTTACCTATCCTTGAACTCTTCCTTAGTATTTAAAACACAACTGTCCCCCTCCAAGACACCTTCCGCAAATCTTTAAGACATTGTAAGCTGCTACAGAGATGCAACATTTGTTGTATCACATATCTTTTCAGCCTGTTCTGGTGCAATAGCTCAACTGTCTGCATGTGACTACCTTTTAAAATCATGCAGTCATGACTCATCATGAAAGTATGTGTTGCAGCATCCAGAACAGAAGAGCTTGATCTTATTACTGTTTCTTCTTGTGCTGTGGCAAAAACAGTACTGGAAGGAAGGGATTTACCTTTTTTGATAGCAAGATCATCCGCAACTTTATGTTACCAAATATTAAATATTGGTTCCTATGTTTCCTTTTAATAAAATCAGATTACCTCCTGCAAAAATAAAGCTGCTATAGTATAATCTGCTTCTGCTAACATCTCATGTTTCACGTGCAAGCTTGGAGTTTGCCAAGAATATAAGCAATGACAGCATACTTTTCAATATTTGCAAAGATAAATACCACTGGGTCAGCCTGGGGACCCGTGAACACAAGACAAGCAGCTTTTTATTAATATAAGTATTTGAACCTCTTTGTGCCAAAATACATTAACCTGTATTTCATCCATGGTACATTTGGTCAACTTTTTGGCTCATCAATAATAAATTAACTTTTCCATGCAATTTTTCTTCTGTGGCAGGCATTTAACATCTACTTTACATTTGAATTAGTTTTCCCAGCCACCAGACATTCTGCGTTTCCTTTAATTGCTATCTAGAAGCTACGAAAAAGGTACAATTTGGCTGACAGCATTTCAGTTTTTGTAACTTAATAGCAGTTCAATTTATTATATCTCACACAGTAAATTCACTTTTATATCGCATGTCACTTTGATTTGGTTTCCTCTTAGTCCCGGCCTTACATTTTTCAAGGTTTCCGTCATTTTTGCATTCTGTTCCCATGTGTACACTGACTACTTTAGAGTCTAAGGACTGCCTGGCTCTGTTGCTATGCAACAGCATAGCCTACTTAGGGCTTCCTGAAATAATCGTCTCAAACGTGCTTTTTTTAGTCTTGTTTCCAGCAGGAATACTTTACTGTTTCTTTATAACGGACCACTGATATAATTATCACAATATTAGACAGTGGTCACCTGGGAAGTTTTGGTAGCTACCTAAGATGACAAAAACCAGTGTTATTGCTTACAAAATTCAGGATATACCTCCCACACTAGCACAGTGAGGTAAATATCTCAAATCTTGCTATACGTTTGCCATATGTTCTCCGGGTATATGAGAACCATCTATTTATAAGGAAAAAAAAATCTTAATTGTTGTTTGTCTTACTCTATTTCATTCAAGGGAGGGTAATAAAGTTCTCTATTTAATGTAGAATAAGCCACCAGTCAGAAAAAAAGAAACCCTCTTTATATGAAGTATTTCATAAGTCTGATCAGCTCAACAGAAGGAACATATATGCAAATATTCCATGTTGCAATTCATTATAAAATAAGTTGATTTCAGAACTCTTTAGGACAAGGTTGCACATTTTTAAAACCACATTACAGATGCCATGAACTGAGGCTGCATTTGCGTTTTGAGGTATCTTCAAGCAGCCCTTGAGAAACTGTGCTGTGAAACATTCAATCTTTCCAGCCTCACACAGCATTTTTCTTGTTACAGCCTTCTAGTGCTGCTGCTGCAAGGGTGGACCAAAGCGTTCTGTTTTCTTATTGCTGGCTTACTTGGGACTCAAGTTAATTCATTTCTGTAACAATAGGTAGAACGATATAAACACCGGGCTCTTGTTAAAGTGTCAATCAACTCTACAAGGCCAAATTCATTACTCTGCACCAGGCTGAGAGATCAAAGGAAGGAGGTCTAATAGCACAAAAGAGATTTTAATGAAAGGAAATATTTTACCTCATTCTTTTCTTTCCCTTGTACACCTTAGCATGCTCAGCAGCAGTTATGTGTATGGAGAGCAGCTGTGTGTCAGTCCAGAATTGAGGTAGAGAGAGGAAGGATGTTTCCCAGACCCAGAGAAAAAAGGAACAAGGTTTAAATTAAGGGACCTGCAGACTCAAGTCCACCTGCAGTCTTTTAAAGGCAGAGGGGGAAGAGAGCAGCAATTTCATGTTGTTTGCAAGACACAAAGTCTTAAAGATGACCTTTTCTTAAAAAGAGTAGCCTGTGGTAGACACAGAAATGGGCTTCTCAAAAACAAATGCATGAGGTGGTATAAAGGGGTAATTTTCCATATCTGTATGCGCAGCCACATACATGCATAGTAGCCAAGCTATCCAAGAATACGATTCAGCAAGGTTGAGTGAGCGTGACTCTCCCAGAGTGATGCATTTCAAGTCTCTATTCTTTACAGCCACATAAAAAATACAGGTCAGTCTCAAAGTGGTATTAATACTGTTTTTAAAGCAAAGAGGTCAAGACCTGAAAAGCAGCAACATTTGGAAGGATCTTCTTTATGGTAAGCAAACAGTCTGAAACCTGAAAATGATGCATGATCAGCTGGAGGAGAGAAAAGCATTAATAAGGAAATCCTTTATAATGCGGAAATCCTTTAATATGTTGAGTTTGCATTTTACACTTTGCAGCATTTATAGACATTTAAAAGACAGGCCAAATAATTTCTAACATTAAAAAAAACAAAGCCCTCACATTTGCCATGATAAGTTTGAAGACAGGAACCTTACCAACCTCTTTTGCATGTCCATGTTTAAAAAGTAATCTAATTAAGCAAAGAGAAAAAAAGCAAAACAAACAACAACCCTTCCTCCTGAATAATGGTTTGTGACCTAGGATCATTTTGAACACTTGGGGTTGAATAATCTGCACTTTAGAGAGGAGTCCTTAACAATGCTGACAAGTGTCCATGTGCTGGTACCAGATGGAAAGTACAATATGGCTTACATATACTAATATTTAATTAGCAATTGTGCTGCATTACACAATCTGTTCATGACACTCAGATTTAAGATGTATTCCTAGTTGCAAACCCAGGTACCCTGACAAATATGATAACCAACAGCAACTGAGGCTCTGCAAACCACAGCTACTTAAAATCAGTGTTAGTTACAGCTTTGACTCTGAGGGGCTTTTGTCCCCAATTTCAAGCCAAACTAAAGCTCAAATACTTAATTCTTATGCCTCTAATGTTTGAATTCTTCATCTAAAAGAAGAAAGGGACAAATGGAGGACAATAACAGGGTGGGCAACTTACAAGAGGGGGTGGTGGAAGCATATAAATGAAGTAGAATTTCCTCTCACATAGCTCATTGATTTCAGCCAACCATAACAAATTGCTCAAACACTTTAAGAGATGGCCTATTAAAAAAGCATACAGTAGACATTTTATACTCCTGCCAACTCCAGTTACCCAACTCCAGTTATCCAACCAAACTAACCCATATTTCCTGTAGCCCAAGCTCTTAATTCTAGCTTGCAACTCTCACAGTAGTTGCTGAGTACTAAGAAATGTTAAAAGAGCTTAAGATGCATCTGAACATACAGTTCTTCCTACATGCATAAAACCAACAAAATGCAATAAATTACAAGCCATGTTTTCTGGATATGAGCATAAACACACAGCTATGAGCAGAAACAGAAGAACTTACAGAAACCCTTACTACTGTAGAAAGTTCCTGAGACGAATTCATGTTGTCAGACCACATGAGTACCTCCATACTTGACCTGAATAGCTTTCCTGACCCTTCAGAGCCCATGCAAAGTGCAGAATCCCTCCTTTTATCTACCTGCTGGTGTATGGTGGACAACGAAAGGAAGTTCCAGCTGTCTGCTTACAGTAAGAATGCATATGCGGGCAGAATATGTCTTAAGAGTTCCAATTCTGAAACCATGGGAAAGGGAAAAAAAACTCTCAAGACTAAGAATCACCCACAGATGTGAGTTTCTGGATACCATTTTTTTTCCATAAAAGGCAAGCTGCAGGTAAAACTTCAAAGAGGAAGAAGATAACTATATAAAAGACGTTGCTCCAAATCTGTAGCAACAGAAAAACACACAAGCATTTCTTATAGTGACTACAGAAGTGCCTTGTTCAAGTAAAAGCTAAACTTTAGAAATAAAGAGAATCAAAGAATTAAGTAATTGAGAACCAATGGAGAGAAAAGACATGTAGGCAGACTGTGGTAAGAAAGCACATAAAAATAAACCCAAGTGGACTCTAAGACTGAGCAGAAAGAAACAATCAACATTCAGTGCCTTCTGGCAAAGAAGAGAAAGAAGCCTCTTTTACAACCATTATTCCTCCTGGCAAAATCTTGGGGTGCTAACAACTATCTGTAAGCTTCTGCCCCATTCCAACTAAAACTGTACACCTTTGGACCTAGATGAACATAGGAGGGACCATAACACCAAAGAGAATTAGTAGATACCAGGAAGGTTTCCTATACAACAGTAGGAATGTTCAGGGTCAGGGAACTTTGAAAATTACCTCATCTATCCAAGTAAATATACATAGATATACCTGCCGAGATGGGTACCGTTAAATACTAACTCCATCTGCATAACTACTTGTATCTAGATGTACTTACCCGTAGAGTCTTGTGAGCTTCGTAGATTTTCTGTAAGCTGCACAAGAACTGCCTCATATTCCAAATGTTTGTCTATTTTAAAAAAAATATCTTTTATTACCTAAAATAATTAGCTTTAGAGAACCACCTGTGGTGGGTTGACCTTGGCTGACTCCCAGATGCCCACCCAGCGGCTCTTCCACTCCCCGTCTTCAATAAGAAGGGATGAAAAAATAAGATGAAAGAGCCAGTGGGTCAGGATAAAAACAGGGAGATCTGTTACCAATTACCAGCACTGGCAAAACAGACTTGACTTGGGGAAAATAAATTTACTGCCAATTAAATTAGGTTTGAATAGTGAGAAACAAAGACAAGTTAAAACAACACCTTCCCACCACCTCCTTTTTTCAAGGCTCAGCTTCACTTCTTCAGTTCCTGACTGTGCCTCCTCCCCACCTCCCCAGCAGCCCAGGGGGGTGGGGAATGGGAGGGTACAATTGGGTCGGTCAATAACAGTTCCTCTCTGCTGTTTCTTCCTCCTCACACTTTTCACCTCTCCAGCATGGGTCTTTCCCACAGATTCTTCCCACGGGCTCCAGCGTGGGCTCTCCCCTGGCTGCAGTTATTGCAAGAACTATCAGGCAGCTCTGGTGTAGCACATACTGGCAGGCAAATACCTGCTCCACTCTGGTCTCCTCCATAAGCTACAGGGGAATCTCCGCTCTGGTGCCTGGAGCACCACTTCCTCTTCCTCCTCCTCCTCCTCCTACCTTTGTGTTCCCTCTGCTTTTTCTCACTCTTTTTGTTTCCACCTCCTTTACCTGTGCAGTGGTTTTTTTGCCCTTTCTTAAATATGTTTTCCCAGAGGCACCACCATCTTGGCTCCTGGGCTCAGCTGTGCCCTGCAGTGGTCTGTGGAGCCGACTGGAACCATTTGTGTCTGTCATGGGGCAGCCCTGGCCTCTCCTCACAGAGGCCACCCCTGCAGCCACCTCTGCCAACACCTGGGCACTGACACCTTGTATACCCACTAATACAATTCCTGTTCATCACAAGATACTAAGTGGCTATCACAGAATTATAGAATGGTTTAAATTGGAAAGGACCTTGAAGATCACCTAGTTCCAACCCTGCTGCCATGGGCAGGGACACCTCCCACTAGACCAGGTTGCTCAAAGCCCCATCCAGCCTGGCCTTGAACACCTCCAGGGATGGGGCAGCAACAACTTCTCTGGGCAGCCTGTTCCAGTGCCTTACCACACTCCCAGTGAAAAATTTCTTCCTAATAGCTAATCTAAATCTCCTCTCTTCCAGTTTGAAGCCATTCCCCCTCATCCTGTCACTACATGCCCTTGTAAAAAGTCCCTCCCCATCTTTCCTGTAGGCTCCCTTTAGGTACTGGAAGGCTGCTATAATGTATCCCCGGAGCCTTCTCTTCTCCAGGCTGAACAACCCCAACTCTCTCAGCCTGTCCTCATAGGAGAGGTGCTCCAGCCCTCTGATCATCCTCGTGGCTCTCCTCTGGACCCAATCCAACAGGTCCATGTCGTTCTCATGTTGGGGGCTCCACAGCTGGATGCAGTACTCCAGGTGGGGTCTCACCAGAGCAGAGGGGCAGAATCTCCTCCCTTGACCTGCTGGCCATGGTTCTTTTGATGCAGCCCAGGATATGGTTGGCTTTCTGGGCTGCAATCACACATTGCCAGCTCGTGTTGAGATTCTCATCAATCAACATCCCCAGGTCCTTCATCTCAGGGCTACTCTTGATCCATTCTCTGCCGAGCCTGTATTTGTGCTTGGGATTGCCGCGACCCAGATGTAGGACCTTGCACTTGGCCTTGTTGAACTGCATGAGGTTGGCTTGGGCCCACCTCTCCAGCCTGTCAAGGTCCCTCTGGATGGCATCCCTCCCCTCCAGCGAGTCTACCTCACCACACAGCTTGGTATCATCGGCAAACTTGCTGAGGGAGCACTCAATCCCACTGTCTACGTCACCAACAAAGATGCTGAACAGCACTAGTCCCAGTACCAACCCCTGAGGAATACCAATCGTCACTGGTCTCCACTTGGACATTGAGCCATTGACCACAACTCTTTGAGTGCAACCGTCCAGCCAGTAAATGGCCATGAGAAGCACTTACTATGCTTTCCAGTGTCTTCCTGAAACTTCACTAATTGCTGAGATTGCCCTTCTGTCACTTTCTTTCACTTCAGACTGGGAAATCAGAGGCATATGACGATCTCATCCACTACACGTCCCTGATATCTCATAGCTGGTATGAGGCAGTCTCTTTCCAAACGAAGGCTATGTGACAAGTATGTTAATACCATGAGAGATAGATAATAAGGCACTATTCTCTACTTGCCAGTCTTTACCATCACAGACAGAGAAAATCTCAGTACTCTAAAAGATCACGATCATTGTAGCCATGACTTTTATGGACACTAGAAGCAATGTGTTTTTCCGCAAGGCTGAAGTTCTTGTTTTACATAAGAGAGGATGAGGAATCTTTTCTCTCTTATTTTAAATAACTTAAATAAGAGATTAGCTTTGACATTTTTAGGTTTCTGTACCAAGAAGGGTAGAGGATGAGTATATACCAGCTTTTCAAACCTTTAGGTTACTTCCAAGAAAGCATTCACTATAGAAACAAAATTATGAGGTTTTTCCAAGATCACACCACATTGTTCAGTTGAATTAATGCCTCTCAGAAGAGCAGGAAGTATCAATGATGCAAGCACGTTGCAAGAGGTGACACGTTTGCTTGTGGGTTAACACTAAGCATTGTTTAAAAAACTCTAAGCTTGTTTAGAAAGCAAATACTCCACAAGAACAACAGGTAAAAAGAAGATGCTTGCCCATATGCAAGTAACATGTCAAATTTGGGTGAATGAACACAGTATGCAGAGACTCGTATTTTCAGTTTCAGGTGACCAACATGAGATACTACAAAGGACCTCGTGCTTCAGAAATCAGTAAGAACCAACCTTTTTAAAAGTATCTTGGGATAAGTAGTGAAATAAACTAGCAAACCTAAGCATCTTATAACCTCTGAAAATTTGACTTAATGTAATGTTGAAATGTAGGGTGCCACCCATGAAATTTGAAGATACAGTGCAAACTTCAAGACCTGAAGTTGATGAAAAAAACCCCACTTTGATTTCAGCCGAGTCAGAAATTCACCCATACTGTAAAAAACATTAAGGGAAGAAAGAAGGAGGGGGGAGGGGAGAGAAGACAAAGACATTTTTCTTTCTACTGCTAGGCAATTAATGCCCACATTTTCTATTTGCACTGGATTAAAAGTTTCACTGAACATGTGCTTCATAGGCAACCTTTTGGTAAGTAAATTTTAACATTTAGTGCAATGTCTTTGAAATTTGCCATCCCAACCACCAAAAATTATCTTTTCTATGCTTCCCTTGAACAAAATTTTCCGTTGCTACTACATACTTTATACCTACAGCCGCCTCATGATTCAATAGAATCAGCATCAGTATTTTCAAACAAATAGTACTGATGTTTGCATAACAGATAATATTCCATATTTGTTTTTATCATAGACTCCAGTGAAATCAGAGCTGAACTAAAAATGGAGACACAAGATGTTTCTTCATTCCAGAAAAGCTCTTCAGCACAGTTTGAGTGAAATAACATTTGGATGACAGAGATCTTAACTATACCCTGCTCAGCCTCAGGGTCTTTCCGTTTTAAATCTTCCATTCCAAAATGGTCATCCTAGAAGCAATTTGCTTGTTAACCCTTTGTCAGGAATATTGTTAAGTGTGACTTTCAGAATCAAGCCATATTTTCTCCCTTTTGTATTTTGCCACTCTTCTTGCTCAATCCCATACAGAGATTAGTCAAATATTAATATTCAAATATTAAAATAAAAATGTTAAATATTTAATTCTATTATTAATTATTAAATTTAAACTTTTACATGCAAAACAATGAAAAGAAAAAAAAAATCAAGAATCTGGAAGGCTAATTGAAATAGAAAACTATTTCCCCAGAGTTGACCTTTGGATGAAGACTTACACACTCTGGGCACTTAACTTCTGTGTGAAACACTGCTGAATCCACATGTCTTGACATGTGTCCCCTCCTTTCCACAGAGCTATTTTGCATGATGTCATTGCTGTAATAACACATTTGTATCCAGACAGCAGTGATCTATATATGCCAAGATGTTTTTGGGGAATCACTACAAATCTTTTAACCATTTGATTTGCGTGCCAAACGAGGCAAACTTATCTTTAAAGTCAAAAAGAATTTGGCTATTTGTCTGAAACTCCACATACATCACATTACTTAATGCGATGCTTCTTAGGTCCATTAAAGCTATTTTTAAGTCAATTATTCCCCTGTATGGCATACCTCAGTATACCATTTAAGGGACTATCAAAGCTAATGGGTTCAACAGAAGGTAAAACCAAACTTAATGAAATTCTCCCCACAAAAAAATAAATACAGGAGTGGTTTTTTCTTTTCTTAAAAGGCATATAGCTGGACTGCAGAAAGTGTGTAAAGGTGCACAGATACTCCAAGTCTGACAATTGAAAGAGGATATTATTTGAAGAAAGGACTAAAATGAAGAGCTATGCCATCCTTGTGAAAAAAAAACAGTAGCACAGAAAAAGGCAGACACCATATTCACCTTAGGAATATAAGCAGAAAGAAGAGGGTTTGTTTATTTTTAAAAAACAAACAAACATAACCCCCACACTCCCAGGAGAAAACCACACCTCTCCCACTCATCACACACACCACCAAATGCTTCTTACCCAATGAAGCTTATTTAAAACATTTTCAGTCGATTTTCCAGTTAAATAACTAGAAGAAAAAAGAAACAAAACCAAAAAGACCACCACCACCACCCCAAATCCAGATAAGCTAATCAAAACAAACCACCACCTCTAATTTGATTAAATAGAGATGGTGATTAGGTCGCCAACAAAGGCAAACTGTTTCAGTCTGATTATTAAGCACGTAATCAAATACTCCCATGAGCTCTAATGTTACCACATAAAGTTTTTATGAAGCTGCACAGCATTATGTCTTTCAGATGTCTCAACAGCAGTAATCAAGTATTTCAGAGCTAAAACTTACGACTCAGACAATTTTTGCTCTGTTCAGCTTCATATTAGGTTCTTTCTTCTGCATTCTTCCTACTAATCTTGGGCACTCTAAAACAACAATAACAGGGCAGAGGAGCTCCAGAGACAGAACCATGCCTGATACTAGATAAAGAGAAGGTTCTTTTTTAGAAACGAAGGGCTGATTAGGTACATCCAGAAGAACAGGTAGCTTTAAGTCAGCTCACATGCTTCATTAAGAAAATTACTCTCAGTACCCTATTGTAAGGCTGAATATCTTTTTCCTTAAAACACACAGAGACAAAAACATGCTGTGTTGCAAGGCTATTTCCATTCGCTCTGAAGAAGTCTCAAAAATACTGTGTTGATCATGGTTAACACCAAATACATTAGCATATAATTTAGTAGCTATAATCCTATGCTAGTTTTGTTATAAGAAAGCTAGAATTATAATAGATAAAAGCAAATTATAAACTATAATAATGCAGGATGATTAGACAAAAAACCTGTGCTCTATATGAAGTGATTACTTCATGTTATGACACTAGGAATAATACTGGCAAATATATCTTCTTTTCTGATTCTCAGAAAAAAAAGGTGTTTTCTCTACCCAGAACAAGTATTTTTCACTAGCTTTTCTTAACAAGCCTGTGTAGAAAGACTTCAGCAATTGTTGAAAGTGAATACACTTCAGGAGAGGAAGCTACACAGTCTCCTAGAACAGTGTTGGCAACTTTCACAATAAAATAAAAACAAACAAAAAACCCACAAAACCTAACAGAAGTCATGAACTTCACTCTGCTTGATTTCTGTTGTTTCTTGTGGCACACCAGTACAGTTTGAACAATATACAGTTATTAATTTAAATTAATTTACTTCCCAGGGTTGCTTTAGATTTCACAGATTTCAGCATGTGATAGAGCTTTTCTTGAATATCTTCTACGTGGGTGGATTTGATAGCAGGATAAGTTTAGTTTGCAATGTCACATATCTGTGTTTTTCTGCACCAGAGTAAGGTACATTAAACAATGACAAACTCATTAACACCTAAATATGGAATTGCTTATTTGGTTTGTGTCTCATTGTGTTAGTGAGAATTTCACTTTGTGTGGCAGCATAAGGAAAACAGAAGCAATCTCTTCACAAAGAACATTGTGGTCATGTCTTACAGATACAAAATACCAGCTTGCCATAGCTCTGTTCCTCACATAGACGTTTGAGAACCATATTGTCTTGGCACTTGAGTATTGTTCTGCTGCATTTGGACACTTTATGTGGGGCAGGTCTAACTGAAGCTCTGCCTCTTGCATGATCTTATATCAGCTTATTCCTGTGAAATAAGCACTGAGTGACAGAAAATCTTGTCCTGTGCATAACACCTAGAGCTAGAAGGACATCAGAACTGCTCATATGTTTCACTCCAGAGTCAATTAAAACCAAAAAAATAATCTAAGGAGCATGATCCAGAAGTCGAGGCTTCCTTTTTTTCAGCATACAAATCATAAGACTACAGAGTCAAGCATCCTCTTGTCTGCAAAAGCACAAGACCAGAAGGAAAGCAATTGTGCTTGTACACAATAAACCAGTTTCAAAATGCCTTTTATACTGGTGGTTCTGTCTTCTGCTTGGACACAGGTTCAGGTTCCTTGAGGTTGAGAACAGCCTGGAATCTGGGTCTCCTCCTCCTTGACATTAGGCTATTATATGGAACATAAGCAATGAGATTCTTTTCTTCCCTATCTCCACACAGAAGATACTAAGTCAAACTCAGACCCTGAGTCAGGACTAGCAGGTCTGTAGACACACACCTAGTAAATCAAGATAACTTTTTGAATCCTAGAAAAACTTTGGCTGGAAGGGACATCTGGAGGCCGTCAAGTCCAACAACTGCTTGCTCACAGCCAGGCTAACTTCAAACTTCAGTCTGGTTGCTGAGGGACTCCAGATGAATTTTGAGTATCTCCAAGGATGGAGGTTCCCCAGGCACTTTGGACAACCTGCACCACTGCGAAACCATTCTTGCAGTGAAATATTTTCCTTTCATATAGTTGGAATTTCTCTCATTGCAGCTTGTGACCATTGCTACCTACCCTTTTGTTGTACACCTCCAAGAAAAGTCTATGTCATCACCATAACCCCTCCTTGGGCAGTGCACTTAAATCTACAAGGAGATTTAACTCCACTACCCAAGGAGGGGTTATGGAGGTGACACAATGCTGCCTCATTCCTAGTGAGTTTAGGATGGGAGTCCTAGTTACCAGATCATAAACAGCCTTAGGTAAGAGACAGATGGTATGCACCTAGAAAGAGTCTGGCCAGCAGTTCTAGATGCTTATAGTTTTTAAGTAAAATAGGAAAGATTACAGTCTTGAATTCAGTCTCCTAAAAGGTACGTGTATATATTTTCTTGGCTCAAGAGCCCAGCTTCATTCAAAGCACTGTAGAAGCAAAGGGTACTGTTTGACAGAAACATTGTTTAATATACAATTAGTGAGTTTTAAAAGCCAGCAGTATCACCATGTCATAGGTGAAATACAGCCCTCAACTTACACACACGACTGAGTTTTGGCAAGATGATTCCCTGACATTAATCTGGCCTACTCTAGACTTGCTTGTTGCTAATATATAATACAAGTAACTAGATATTTTCCTTTTAATCACATATCTGCACAGAGTTTATAAAATCAGATTTTAGCTCTCTAGTTGCTGGAGGATAACAGCCCAGGTTTAGACTAAAGTTGATATTCCTTTGTATCCTGGTACAATTCAAAACACTAACATTACAGGCCAAAGCCATTAATCTACAAAGGATTAATCTACAACACTAATCCACAAAGGATGAGAGTTCTAACTCTTCACAAGGCAATCTGTCCTCTCAGCTTGCGGTCTCAGGCAAAGACTACCTAGATATCTGCTCACAGGTCCAAAACTAATGCAGACTGCCTGCATGAACCAGGCACTGAAAGATCCAACTGAGATCAAGACAGCATGTTTTAAATTACAGTCTGTGTAATTAGGCACAGTAAAGGCAACCTTCTCTTCTGGAGAAAGACCTGTTAATTACTTTGCTGTCTGCCTTCTGCTGCTATTTCTTGTCCTGAAGGACAAACTGCCCTTTACCTCTTTCTCTTCCCCCTGCCCAGACGTCAGGGTCTATTTCCCCTTTGGAAAAAGGGACCAATATCTACTCATCCCCTCCCCAGATCCCAATATTCAATTAGGAACATGCCCATTGCTGTTTTTTAAGCCCAAAACAGTGCTACAGATTGAGTAACCATTAAGATTTGATTAATTAAGGTTGCAGAAAGTAGAATTATAATCTGATACAAAATTAATGCAAAGCGTTCTCAGGATACCAGCTTTAATTAACTTTACTGGAGAATTTTCACTGGTTGAATTCTCATCAGATTCTACCCATACAGTCAAAAATATTTAATTTCTCAAGAGAAGATGAAGATTTGCATATTTAACTCCTAAATTTGCAAGAACACACATTCTTTGGCCTTGAGCTTGATGATAGCAGAAAGAGAAATACTGCTATGTATTTTGCTAGTAACTAATAAAGTGCTATATGTACATCTTATCTACATGCTGGGTAGCATAGTACAGGAGGCAGAACAATGATCTGCATGCTAAACTGGCACACGAAAGAAAGCCTTAAAATACACAAGGCAAGCAGGCATTGAAATAAGATCTTATTTTAAAATCAATTTTTGAAGTAGTAAAATAAAAAAGTAGTAAGAATTTCCATCTGTTAGCAGCATCTCGAAAAAACAACATCATAATGCATTTTTGCAGTGAGGCTTCCTCATTAGTATATTTCAATTATGAACTTTTAAAGCCTTTGAGTCAGTTTGTTTTAAAAATACGGATTTGTAGAAGCAGCTAGGGAAAAAAGCAATAGATGTATATAGTATGAAGCAATCACTCAGGCATGTGGTCCAGAGGACACAGCTGACCTTTATATCTGTCCTTTGAGAGAAAACAAAACGAATCGGGACGGGTACAAGAACAGAGTGAGCTGGAACTGCTAGAGGCTTAAGACAAAGGATTCTACAAAGGCAACTCTCATGTGGAGTTCTGGCCACAGCACTGGAAAACAAGTAGTTTATGAATTAGGAGTGTGCGTATTGTTTTGCTGGTGTTTTTGTTTTATATTTTTAAAAGCTGCTTCCCGGAGACTCCTCAAAAGATCTTACTCATTATAATTGGTGACCTTTTGTCATATTTCTTCATCTTGCGTTTCTCATGCAATTTTCAATAATTAATTTGAAGGACCCAGTCAGCATCCTCTGACTGCAACTTATACAAACGTTTTTTTTCGTGCTTCTAGATACATGCGTATGGCACACCTGGCAGTCTTCTGTTTTCACAGCAGTCAAGTCTTCATTATATCTACTACAAGAGAAGTAGGGAAGATAACATGACATTAAGCACCCCTCTTGCTTTTTAGGCAACATGCTGATGTCTGGAAGAATCTTACCCTGTTGTAGATGGAACAAGAACCTGTAATGGAGAACAGTCTGTACCAAAGTTCAAAATGCAAAAAGACAAATAAAACAAAGTTCATATTGTCCAGTACAAACAAAATAGAAAGAACCAAGATACACAATGTAATCACAAGGAATTAATGATGTGTAAAACATTTAAATGAGGCAAAGTGATGAGTCATATGGAAAGAAACAGAAATGCCCAGTTTCAGTGTTTCAACAGTTTCATAGTTTTCCAGCAAGAAAGTGATCATTTTGGTGGATTTACTACATAAATTTGCAATGAACATGAAGATGGATGCATTACATATAAACAGCCAAAAAATACTAGTCATACAGGTCTTTAAGATGGCCTGGGAGAACTCTTAGTCCTCTTTGTGCTGTCTTTGAATTCATCTAACAAACATGCTTAGTGAGCCGTGTTACTGTTGACAAATTTGCTGTATTTAAACAACATTCTGACTACCAACACTTTTGAACAAATAAACTTAATTTGCATTTGTATGGTTTCAAAGTTTTATTTTGAGAGAAAGATTGAATGTTTGTGTGTCAAGGTAAGTTATCAATAGGAAAACAATTTTTTCCATTGGTAAAATATGGAAGCTGTACAAAATCATATAGCTCTCCAGATATTGACAGCTCTTTAGAAACAGTATTCAGAAGTGCTCTACTTTCTACTGTAGGAAAAACTTCCCCCTTACTTTTCTTTCTTGGTGTGGGGGGAGGTCTGGAAGGAAAAAGGTAAGGGAACGCCCACAAATATTGCAGACCATTGCAGAGACTGAGCAAAAAGGGAAAACCAGATGTTCGTCATCAGACAGATACCTGTTGTCAGACAGATACTGATCAGTATTTTCTGAGCAGATAAGACTCTTGTAGCTACTCTGTCTTCTAGAAATCTTTTCACAGTGAACCCAGAAGCATCTGCTTACAGTCTGGACCAGCACTGATCTAAACACCACCATGAACTTGTTGGGAAGACATTCATCACACCTATATGACAGGTAGAAAGAAGTTCCAGTGGGTAAGACATATGCATGAACTTAACACATCATATGTTCTGCTGTAACTATACCACCGGGTTGCCTGGCATCTCAAACTAGCTAGAAAAACTGGCAGGTAACATACAAGAGGTGTTCAAGTTGGCAGACACAAAACAGCATTAACTTTAGCTTTCACCGAGTAAAATACACTATTAAACATACTTCCTTTAGCCAAACTTGTAACCTCCAAAATATATAAAGCCAGCATGTTAAGGTCTCTTTGACAGGATCTTTTTTCATTAAGCATCAGTGATTTGCATTAATTATAATACTGTCCTTCAAAGCTATAAGTGAAAATAATATCGCTTTTTCTACTGTTTTGTCTGAGAGTCATATAAGATCAATAGACCTTGGTAACCAATATTTAACTTTTTTGATAAAAGACCTTATATAAGCTTTCTTTTGACTCCTGTAATTTCCTTGCTATTCCAAAATATCCAAGTGAAGAGTACAGGAGGACGGAAGAAGGAATGGTGAACAGTTTAATTTGAATTTGGGTGGCACTATTTTTTTTTTTGAGCAAGTTCTAATCAACAATGTGGGACAAACAAATTCCACTCTTTTTGGTAGCTTATATAAGCATAGTTACAGAAACAGACTAGCAAATTGGTCACAGATGTCATTAGAAGAGGAGAAGGATGCCATAGAAGTTCCACAGAAATAAGCGGACTTCATCAAAGGCTTGTAGAAAAGTCTCCCTTGGAGATAAAAATTCTTTCTTGCCTATGTCTTCTCCTAAGAAGCCTGAGAAAGGAGTCAAAATTATTTCAGTTATTATATGAAGTACCTTGTCAGAAAGGCACTTCAAATAGTAAAGACTACAAATGACAAGTTGGTAAACTACTTTCTTTCTGAAATGGGTTATTTGAAGTAAAGCTGTTTTAAGCTCCCTCAAAGCACCTGGCAGAATGTTTGCATTTTGAGACAAGCCTCACATGTAAGTATGTACTTTTCCGTCTTCTTCAGATAGATGAGAAAGCACCAAGGACAACTTCTTCCAAGCAATCATGGAAATAGAAATTACTTGCCAAAACAGGTATTTTCATCAGAAGGCTAGGACTAAGCCATACTGTCCAATAGATCCTGCTGAAGCTGCTCCAGCAAATAAAAGGGATGGAGTATTGCTCAGTGCAGGTATTAGAGTAGCTTCTGTCATTTTGAGATAAGAAGAAACTCCAAAGCTTGCCTGTAGAAAAAGCAGCAAAACATGCCAGTCAGTGAGATCAAAAAAGAGATCCCAGTTACGTTAAAGCTGCATGTTTCACGAGTACTTTGCAGACTTGTCATGATTAAATGTCAGGATGAGACCTAGACATTCCCATTCTCTGCATCACCATTCCAGTTTCTGTGGAAAGGACATGTACTTGTACACAGTCTAAGTAGGTGTGCTGTGGATGATCCAAGTTCAGATAGTGAGGCACTCAGCTTGGCATTTTAGAGCTTATTCCACTCTTGGTTTATTCCTCTAGTGTTCAGAGACAAAAGGATTTTCAGAGGACAACAAAGGATCCTTCAGGAGTAACTGGTAATTGTCAGATATAGTTGTGTGCAGATTTCCCAGGTAAAACAAAGCAAAAAGTCAGAATGGGTTTTCATTAAGTTCTACGTGAAGCTCTTGAAGCAATCAGTAAATAGGGAAGGAGGGACACAAAGAGAAAGTAACCTATGTTCTGCTTTGGTTAGGTTTTGAACAATAAAGGGCTTGAAGGAAGACGACTTGAATTAAACTTGTGAATAATCAGCCCTGTCAGTTAACAGACAGGCCACCATTCAGCAAGGCCTTGCATGCAATCTTCTTTATTTATAGAAGCACATGGATACTGACTTCATCTATGTCTCACTCTCAGATGTCATTCATGCCACCTTAAATAATGAACAATTCCGATCAAATATGTCTAAAACCACACTCAAGGGTAGGAGAGAAGAGACCCTTTTTACAGACAGCTGATTATGGGCAGATGCATAACAGCCACTTTAACAATTTTTCTTTATTCTTAATAGGCTTCTTTTCTATCTCTCTTTATACTTGATCACTTGTAAACTGAAGACCTCCGATTCAGTGCTTTCAGTAGCTGAAAGGATTTGAAGAATCTTCTCTTCTGATTCCCATTTTACATGTTAACTTCCCACAATTAATGCCACTTTCTTTAGCTTGCTTTTAGCTTTCAAAGGCTGCTCCTGCATGGAAAAAGCCCTTATGCTTTGCTATTTAATCCTACTGAATCTTTTCATGCTTCCCTGAATACTTTTTCATTTAGTGTTACATCAGCTGGGTTGAATATAAACAGCCTCCATGACAAGTGTAAGCTTTTAGCTTTAAATCAGCTGGCTAGTTGGAGAGAAAAGTAGGAACCTGAAAGAAAAAAAAAAAAAAAAAGGACAAAAAACAAACACCAAAAAAAACCAACCCAACACAGAAGCCTTTGTTCCTTAGTTTGTAAAAAGTCTTTATGCCCAAACCATAAGATAGAAGCACCTGACTACAACCCAAATACATACAGACGCAGAAAAGAAAAAGGAGAGGAAAAGTTCAGAGTAGAGATCTACTCAAATTTTGCTATTAATCATCTTTCTAAAAGGAACCACTTCTTCCCTCACACTGGTCTCACACTCATTAATTCCACAGAGAAGGCGCTTTGTGTGGAGGAGGAGGGGAAAAACTCACCCATTGGACAAACAACTAACATATCAACATTAGTATGTGTATACCAATAAGTAGCTTTTAAGTCCTATATATGACTTACCCAGAAAGACCCCCACTAGATCCACCCTCCCGTTCTTCTGGTGACAGTTAACTACTATATATGTTATACTTTCCAACCTGTCCATATTTATGTCCTTACTTACACAATAATCTCTTAAGACAGACAACCATTGGTGAAAATAAAAGCCCAGTATTTTGGCCACTGTTATCAGAACATTAATTACTTTTATAAGTTACCACTACTTAGGGAGAATCAAGAAAACGAAGATGATGAACTGTGACTTTTCTTGGATTTTCACATCACCCCTTAACAAAATTAACACGTGTAGAGAGTAAAACTATTGAAAACCTCTACAACTGTTACTATGAAAACCATGATACTCCAAATTATTTCTCTATAACTACCTTCCTTGAAAAGGCCTTCAAATGTTTTCAGAGAATAAATTCGAACACTTCACTGCAATTACTGCTCTCTGAGCAGAACAGGAATACTTTAGAAAGGGAGATGGAAAATTGAAATTTCTTCAACAGAGCAAACATCAGACATGATTAAGTAAGTGTTCAAGAGGAGTGTCACAGAAGGAACGTCAGTTGAAAGACAGATCTTACAGGATGCATGGAAAGCTTCCACAGTGTTCATCGATCTGAACAGAGAACACCCAGACAAATTAGCTGAAAATCTGCCCTGCCTCAACAGCAAGCACACCAAGGGAAAGTCAGGCAAACTAGAAGGCTTCTAATCGGATAATTTATTTTCTAAACAACATTCAAATTACCTACTGGGAAAAGGCACCTATCCCACACCAATTCCCAGACCAAGTTTTGGACTCGTTTGGAAGAACAAGTTGAAACACGCCAAAAATGTACCAAAATCCTTGGCAACAGTTTAACAGTCATATATGAAACTGTTGTAGTGCTCAGCAGTATTCACAGACACTGTTTAACGTAAAGCAAAGGTTACAATTCTGATCCTGCTGCTATGTGTTCCATACAAAGAAAAAACCCTCAATAACCCCATACTTGTCACCAAAATTCATACAAGAATAGAATTATGAAAGAAGATGCTGAAGAGAAGCCCTGAGAGGAAAGCATAATGAATCACTACTAGGCACAGAGACACAGGCAACTGCTGCTCTCAGGAGCTGGACAGAAGAGCTTGCTTGCCAAAAGTACACCTAGACACCAAAACGAGATGCTCAGGTGCTGCCTAAGGTTCAAAGAACACACAACGTTCAGTAATTGGCTCAGATCACACAGCCTGGAAAGCAGGGGAAACTTGGAATGTTTTTGGCACTTTTTCCTCCCACTGCAGTAGGAAATCAATACAACATACCACTACAGGAAGACAGGCAGTCATTTTGATGCTCACCCCAGAACAGTGCTCAAGTTTTCTTCTTTCTAGAATTCTGCCTTGTAGTTTGCTTAAAAAATCATATGCATTTGTTTAAGGTATGCAATCTGTTAGTCTCCAAATAAACGTATGAGACAGTAGTTAAGAATGCATATTTATAAAATGCTGTGCTAGCAAGACAGACCCAACTATGAAGTAAAAAATTTTACTTACTGACATCATTCAGAAAAAAAAAATATACTTGCAAAGCCTGCAAAAGGAGTATCAGTGCCGGGCTTAGCCAGACCAAGAAGGCTAGTGCAGAATGGAAGAACAGAAATGCTAACAAAGAGTGAACTTGGAGAATCTAGTAAACTTACACAAAATACATTTGCATAGCGTGCTGTTGTCCCACTAGAAACACTGCTCAAGAAGCAGAGCTGCAGCCCGTAACGGGTGAATGACCTTCAAAAATTGCTTCTATGAGGCACAAAAGTGATAGGAAAGAAAATTTTCTGCTTGGAAGGAAATAGCATGGTTCAGCGTGCTGCAGCAGTCATCAGAAATCAGTACTTTGTTCTGGAGATTAGCATAAATAACTCCCTGATCTGCAGTCTTATCAGCTACACAATTGTAGGAAAACAATGTTTAAATAACAGCTTTCATTCCTTACTTGCAAATGTTGTCAATGAAGATGGAAGTGCTTCCATGATGAAAGGTGCTACACAAATAATATATTTCCCCAGTATCTGAGAAAAAGAGGGTAACAGAAACGTTTCTTCCTGCTCTTTGGTCAGTATAGCAATTACATAAATGTGCAGAGTGTACAACTGAAAAGTATCTTCTTCTAGAATGACAATTAGCTAATACATCATACCATGCAAAATATCTTCATGCAATTCCTTCCTTATGTGCTAATGAAATCATTCCCCATTATTAACTTTCCATATATTAAAAGCCTATTGTTACATGAACATTTAATGAATACTAAAGCATCAGTAAGGAAGCGATGTTACATGCTTAAATTTCTTGTACAGTATCTGTGTTCCTCTAGGTGTACAGTTATCATGTTCATCTTCTATAAATACTCATTCAAACTTTATTTATGCTCTGGTGCATGTGTTGTGGACGGGTGAAGGCTTTACACCTGTTTTTTACCATTTATCAGTGGTTTTGCTTTTCTAAAATTCAAGATCATCTTGCCATTGCCCTAGTCAGGCCCTTATACTACCGCATTAGGTATAGATACAAAAATTACACTCTAAAAGGACATGTAACAGCGGTGGCATTATTTTTGCACATTATCACTCAGAGTGAATGACACTGGCATTATACAATTCTTTACTACATTATAATATTATAGCTGCCATTCAACAGATCAGCACCTGAACTACCTGCAGGCAAATAAACACATTAAAACAAAAAAAAGCGTTCAACAAGGCCTCTAGCTATTCAGGATAACTTCAAGGACTCCCTACTCAGGATAAATATTTTGCTTGGAAAAGGTTTTGGTGTTTGTCTAAGATCTGACTGTAAACATTAGTAGCCTGTGTATAAACAAATGTATGATAGAAAGAGCTTACTTCACTGACAAAAAGCTGTGGTTTCCTTAGGCTTTTAAGGCATGCTGTAATGAATTTTGATAAGCTATTTCTCTTTCTCAAGTCATACAGATTCTATATTCATGCATACTCCATTCACTTTTATCACGCTTTGACTCCACGAGACCTTACAAGTAACAGTTATTTAAAATGCAGCAGTCTATTAAAAAAAAAAACAACCTAAAAATAGTTTCACATTATGCCTGCCTTTTATAGTCTGAAATTTTTTCACGTGCTCCAATTCTTATATGCATTAACAAATCTTATTTTCTGCTTCTCATGTCAAAGCTCACAAACATTAGCCCAAATCAGTAAAGCTGCCATCATCCCACTAATTTAAAACACAAAACAAAGGAAGGGTTTATGACTCTCTTGCTCTCTAAGGCTACATACTACAGTTTGTTCTTTCTTACATTTAAAATACACATTTTTAATATCCAGCTATCAATTTTTATTTCTCCTGCTAATGGCGCCAGTTCGTTCTAGTCTCACTACAAATGCATTATTGTACCGATCCCGCAATGAAAATGAACTTAACAGGGACACAAGAGATGAGCCCAAATGAAAGCGTAATTAGTAACTGGAAAAAAATATGCATAGTAAAGAAACTGGGAAAGTAATGGAACAGAAATAGAAATTATCACACTACTAAACAGAGTTCCTAAGTTCTGACCATTGCACATCAGAAATAAATTTGCAGGAAGTATATAAAAAAGTGACAAAGAATGAATCAGATATAGAACCGAGTCTATATCTGCAGAAAAACTAAATACACCAAGATGACTCTGTTCTTAAGGAAAAAGAGAATGTGATAGATATGTGAAATCATGACTTGCGAGAAACTGAAAAGGGAACAATTGTTTAACTTTTCTCACATCACAACAATTAAAAGGGTCCCCAATTAAATCATTAGGCAACAAATTTTAAGGCAAACTAAAGAGACTTACTTGCTTACACTCCACATGCACTGAATCATGTAACTGCCAAAGGATACTGTGGAAACTGAGAATATAAATCAGAGCATTCAGTGAGGACACAATGCCCCCTGCGAATAAACATAATTGTGCAAACATTACTTTATGCTCATGGAACTCCTAATCAATGCTGAGCACCAAACACTGAGAGACTGCATCAAAAGATGACTACTCCATTTAATTTATGTATTACTTCTCTAACCATTCTTTACTGGAATTTTGCCAGTAGTCTTATTCTAATAGCAGGTTTGTATTCTTACAGGCTACGTCTATAATAATATGCCACACAGTCTTCTGACTAAAAAGAGGTTTTTGTCCATCCTATACAGTTTGAACAGGCCTCTGACAGTCACCGTTCTAGTGCGAACAACTATTTTCTAACTTACTAGCTATACTAAACCCAACCAATGCCATCTGTCATGCACCGCAGGAAAAAAAAGTCTCCGTATGTACTTCATTAAAAGAAAAAAAAAAAAAAAACACAAAAAAAGAAGACACTTACCCTAACCTTCCAAGAGCTTTTGCTAAACTTAAGACACATCTTCCATTCCTTTTTTGTTATATATTTTTTGCAGTGGAATACACTGGCACATGCAGATATCAAGAACTTTCTGTGCCTCAAGCGAGCACCTTGGGAAGTTTGAAAGTAGCAGAGTCTGTTTATCCTGATTGCCCTTTTAAATTTACACCTCAGTAAAGTGAAAATGACAGTGAACTGCCACTTAACATCAAGAATTTTTCTTGGTCCACGTGTAGATAGATGATTTCAAAGTAGAAACACATATTTTTTTCTACTCTGACCAGGTCAGACAAAAACCCCAAAACATTCAAAGACAAATCTAGAGAGTTACAGACCAGAAACATAAGATAGAAGTCTAGAAATTCTTTGAAAGCAAAATTGAGATTCCAAGGCACTCATTACATTGGACAAACAAAACAGGGAGTTGATGGAACATTTGTTTACCTAAATTTAGTTTAATCAGTTTAGAACTGACTTTCCCATGAAAAAAAAAAATATTAGGAGACACTCTTGATCAAGGCTCAAGTTCTGCTATTATTTACTTTCCGCGTCTTTGAAGTGTGAAAACTCTGCTTTTGAGCCTTGGCCTGAAGGAGTTCACATCAACTGAGTTCAAGACTTCTGAGTGTAGAGAATCTATGCACTCATACTTCTTGCAGTTCTTCAGGTTGATCAGCTATCCAAATAGCAGCAGTCATTTTCACAGAACACCTTGTACAGAATTCACTAACAGCTTTCTCATTAAGCATCATAGCTTTGACTCTCCTATGAAGTTTCCCTCTCCCACCTATGAACAATCAACAAGTTAAGTAGAGATGCTGAACAGGAACCAATTTGAGGCTGCTGCTGAAGTAATAATATCCTTTACCAATATGATCCACAGTATTTTAAGTGAGTTTTAACATGAGCTATAAACAGTATCATGGAAGGACCATTAATAAGCATCTCTGCTATTTTAAAACAACAGGTGGTGAGATCGTTTCACCACAGTTATGTGCTCACCATATGTGTAAGTGGAAATTCTGTAGGAGGCAGAAGGCAAATGAGTGAATAGTTAGCAAATATATGTATTATATAATATATATAATTATATAGTTATATTAAGATGTATATGATCTCATTAAAGCTGCAGCACATTTTACAGGCTAGCTAACAGCTGCCAAGATAACTGATACACCTTTGGGTCTTTTGGAATAGTTGCTAGAACAAAGATATGACCAAAAAAAAAGCAGTCAAAGTAGAGAAACTAGAATTGTAGGTTGGAGTTAGACCTATTTGCCTATCACATCTGATGAATCACTGGGACATTAGTGCAAAAAGGGATGCATAACTGTGCAAAAACCAGCCAGTTCTTTAAAGTACTTCTGAACACAGGGCAGGTTAAATTGCCCATGAGTCCTGTAGAGGCAAAGAACAGCAATGTAGCCAATTTTTAAATTCATTTTAATAAAGGTTAGAAAACAAAACAAATGCTACTAGAGAGAACTACACCCTGGCTGTCATGGAAATTCTTCCACTGCAGCTTTTCTGCAGAGTTCATGTTTTATACGTGGTTCACCCAGGAAAGAAGGGCAGAGATACCCTGGAATCATTTTACCACCGCAGAAACGCGACCAGCTCAGAAATGCAGCGCATCTTCAGTATGTTAAGGAGGACAAAAAGCACTATCATTTCTTATTGGTTCTACCATAAGAATTAAAGGAAGAAAAATGAAATTATTTGATCTGTCATTTGGCTGGGACATTTGCATCAGCTCTCCTACGAGGGAGTCCACTTTGTGTTACTTTCTCCACTGATATTTTTATATTTAAAGGTGGGGATATATACTGGAAGCATACAGTTCTTTTACAATCACATCCTATCTTTTATAGTGTTGTTTTAATAGTAATTTTGTAAGAGCATACAATATGAAAACTTTCTCAGAACTAGTGCTCTCAGTGCATCATGAAACTAATACATATAAGCATGAATTCATTTGTGTTGCTGTCACATGCAGTCCTCTTCAAGACAAAGACTTGCTTTTGCAAGAAGCATACGTTAACTTTGCACTTCTATCTCCGTATTTCAGATATTAAACTCAGGGGCTCATTACCTGGGTTGTGAAGTGATGACTTACTTGATTAGGTCTAATTCAAGATAAAAAGATACTTAACGCCTGTCTTGTTCCCACCACTAATATCTTATACACGGATAAAACTCTTAGTTCTCCTTAACAACTGCTACCTTTGCAGTTGACTGGCCTCTCACATAAAGATCTTCTATTGACAATAATTAGAGTCCAACATGAAATCCATTTGCATAGTAGGAGACAAAGTTTAAGTTTATGCCTGGCATTTATTTCTCAGACGGAAATTTTTTCTCACCTAGAAATGTTAGCTACTTTGCATAAAGGGCATGCATTTGGAAAAGTGTCAATACATTTGCTCTTCAGAAGAAAAAGTGCTATCACTACTGTTAAAATACTATTGATTGTTTGCACATGCTAAAGTACATAGTCTTAAGTTCTCTATATAGTATCTGTCCATTCACACTCTGCTCAAGACTTCCTTTAAGGAATTCTTAATTTGGGGAAAATAGTCCAACTCAAAACCTGGTAACAACAGAACTGAAAAATTACATGTTCCCTCTGGAACGTGGTTATTTCAATTAATTCAAACAGCACTTAGAAACATCAGATTTAATATATTTTCTATTACTATGAGAACGTTTAACTGAACTGTTTCATTTCAGCACTTGGAAAGGACCACAAGTGAAATCAAACCTTCGCAACTTCAAGTGCATTCAAGGTTACTGGGTTTCCCAGTTTGTTCTCCCAAGGAAATAAGCCTTATGCAAACATACCCATCTGGCCCCCACTCATAAATTTGGTCAAATGAACCTGCTGGTTCAAAGGCTGACTGTGGCCTAGAAATCTCAAAGATAATTAAGCTCTTAAAAATTTGAAGAACTAACCCAGATGAAGAGTTCCAAAATAGCAAACCCTCTGAAGAAAAGGCAGCTAAATCTCAGCTGCTACCCGGTCTGTCTGGCATCAACCAGCTGGCCAACTAGGCTGTTCTTCCAGTCAGCGGGGCTGTTGCCCCAAATTAACCACAATAAAGATACTTTTCTTTGCTTGGCAGAGGTATGAAAGTTAGTGTAACAGAGGGAGAAAGAGGAGTTCTGCAAGAGAAGTCTGTAGGAAGTAGATTTACATCAGTTACACTACTGAACTAAATTCACACTGATAATTAGATATACATTTTTTCTATGGACACATGCACATGCACTCTTGCATTTTACATGATTACACCATCTGTCTTTGGAGTACACATAAGATAAAAGCAAAAGCAATTCAAGTTTTCAGTGTCAAAACAATCAGATGTACATACACATCTGGCTCTTGGTCAACTACTCCTTCATCCCTGCCACCACATTGTTATAAAAAAATGTTAACTAACAATCTTCTGAAACATTAGTTAGATTTGCCAGGAAGCACAAACAGCTAAATACACTGTGCTAATGTTTTGTCAACATTAGCGAGTACTCATACTACCCTGTATTTACAACAACAAAATGGGAGACCATTACTTGATGCTCTCTTCAGTGAAGAAATTGACTTTATATAGCATGAGTGCACTCATATGAGAAGTATCTGAACTCAGCTACATGGTTTCTTTTTCCAGCTACTGGCAATTACAGGAGAATTCAGCAAATAACTACAACATTGCAATCGCTGAGACAGCCAACCATGCTCTTTTCTAGAAAGGAAAAAACAGTAGACATGTCATAACTCAGATTCCCAAGTGTTTTACAGGAACAAAGTAAACATTTGGTAGATGAAAGATACAGGTTTGATGGAATGAAACTTTCTTTTCTAGCTTGAAATGCATACATTGGATGTGCCATGGAGCACCATCAAGCTTATACAGTACCACAGTTAATGACTGTTCTTCAGAGCAAAGGTTTGTCTGTTGAACTGATTTCTGACACCGCAATTCACCAGTCACTCTTTGTTTCAGCCTTTTGAAGCCTCAGTTGTCTTTTATACACATTTCCTACCTCTGTAGCCTACCTTCTGCATAGCTGGCAACAGTACTGAGGCAAATACATGTATTTAAATATCTTTCCAGAAACAATGACAACAGACTAAGCAATTGCCTGTTACCTCCCTAAGTATTACTTGTATCTAGCACCATGACCAGAGGCTTCAACCACAACTGGGGATCCCACAACTGCATAAGCTGCTCTGTGAACACAGGATAACAGGATCCTTTAAGATGAACATACAAGTAAATAGACATTGAATAAAATAACCTTCAGCTTCCAATATCCTGCTTCCTTTTTTCATTATGAACAGATTAATACCCTATCCTTTTCTTCCCAGAGGCACAATCATTGTTTTTGCTTCCAAACAAAACCACATAGAGCCATTAGCCATTACTACATGCAGTGCTCATTCTAATGATCTGCCTCTGCATGCCAACCCTAGCCTCCTGTACTGACATGCCTGCTTTAGAGCAACCTTTTTAAAAATAGAAGACAGAAAAAACAAAACCAAAAATCACCAACATGTCAGAGACAAAGGTCAGGCAGATTTTTCCCTTCTACTCAATTCCAAAAGACCATTCATCTAATGTTAAGACCTGTGTACATACCACAAACAATCTGCAATGTCAATGGCAAAACTACAATGCTGC
Source organism: Pluvialis apricaria (assembly GCA_017639485.1). NCBI lineage: Eukaryota > Metazoa > Chordata > Aves > Charadriiformes > Charadriidae > Pluvialis > Pluvialis apricaria. The sequence continues at coordinate 137,469,450 of CM030008.1, read as the reverse complement.
ATGTACTCTTGTTTTTTCACTTCTGAAGGTGATATGATGGAAGAGCAACTCACTAATTCTTCCATTTAGCAGACAAAGGCATTAGAATTTTGCTATTTAGTTTGCCACAAGCCTTGTGCTAGATGATAAAAATGGAAAAAGATAAAAAACACAAACAGAAGTCCCCCAAAAAGTCAACAGAATCCATTTTGGTATAAGGGCTGGTTCTCCAACTTCTTCTACGCTCCTTTTAGTTTCCTGTGAAGCGACTTCCAAATTCAGGAACGTAAACGAGACGACATCCTTTTTTTGCTTGTTCCCCTGAAAACCTTCTCCCCTAAGATGTCTTCCCCGTCACTTGAGGAACGCACATCGGACTGGCGAGAGCAAGAGGAAACCCGGGGTGCAGTCCTGCACCTGTCGCAGTGCTCCACAGTCCTTCCCGCTTTGTCGCCCGTCCTGCGCTACGCCACAGACAAAATGCCCCTCCACGCCAGTGAATCCCTTCTGGCACGGGTAAAGAAAGCAGCCCGGGCTGCCCAGCAGAGAGCTGGCACCGAGCCACCGCACATCCTGGCAATAAAAGATAAAATGCAACGCTGTGGCGCTTGTGGGAGGGCAGCCTTGCTGCTTTTGGAGGGAACCACGGGAGAAGGAAGCAAAAGGCAGCTACGCGCCTGAGCACGGCTCCAGACCCTGCCTGCGCCCACCGCAGCACGGCGGCGGCTCTGCGGGCCGCCAGCCCGGCCTTCCCCGCGCTCGCAGCGGGCAGGCGGCGGCCCCGGCGGCTGGGCGAACCGAGGCGGGTGGCTCGCAGCGGCAGCGTCGGCGCTCCCCTGCCGGGCAGCGCCTCAGCCCTCGCCGCCCGCCCCCTCACACGCCCCCGGCAGCTCCCGCTCACCTTTCCAGCGGACCGGCTCAGCGCATCTTCCTCCCTCCCTCCCGCAGCGGCTGCTGGTGGCGGCCCAGAGCCCCTGGGCTCGGCGGAGCGGGGTGCCCGGCGCTGCCCCTCCCTCAGCCGGCAGCAGCTCCCGTTGTCACTTCACCCCCACATCCCGCCGGCGGCGGCGGCAGCTGCTGCTCCTAAATTCACGGCGCTCCGGCGGCATGAAGTCATCCTCCCCGCCCCCCTCCCCGGGCCGCCGCACTCCGCTCCCGCCGCGGAGGGGGAGACGGCCCCCTCCGCCCGAGCCCCGCGGGGCCCTGGCGCTCCCCCCCCTTCACCCGAGGGGCCGGTACTCCCGCGGTACTACACGCACCCCGCTGCCCGGGAGGCTGGGAGGGGCGGCACGGTCCCCCGGCGGCGCGGCTGCGGGTCCGGGGTTCCCTCCCCGGGCGCTGTGGCAGGATGGGCCGCTCCGCCCCGCGCCAGCCTTCCCCTCTCGGGAGTCCCCTCAGCGAGCTGCGGTGCGCGCGGCGTTCCCGCCCAACGGCCGGGGGCGCGCGGCCCGCTCCAACCGCCGTCCCCGTGGCCCGGCACTGAGGCCTCGCCGCCCGCCACCCCCTACTTCCCCCACCCCCCCCAAACCCGGTCGTACCGGGCTGAAGCGGCGAGGAACGGGGGAGGGCAGGCTCCCGCGGCGCTGCAAGGCCGGAGCCAAGGGAGAGCCTCCCCCCGGGAGAGCTGTATGTGTGTGCGCGCCTCTGTTTTGAAGGAAAATCCGCTGTAATCCCTCGTGCTGGTGTGTGGGCGCCCAGCTCGTTCCCCCCCTCCCCTCACGGCCTCGGGGCGCGCAAGCGCTCCGCAGGCTGTGCCCCTAAAAAATGGAGCTGCTTCTGGGGTGGAGGGGAGTTCCTTTGCCAGTGGTCTTGCTCTGTGCCTGGAGGGGAGGGAGAGCAGAGGAAAAGCACTGCGTTCAAGGTCACCAGGACACACTTCTCCCTTACCAAGGGCGTCCTGGTATTTTTAAGATCCACCAGTAGGCAGCATGTCTATTTTTGTTACTAACGGAGCGCTGTGCACGTACTGAGTAACTGACAGGCTCATAAAGAAGGCTGGATTCCTGTCACAAGTTTACAGTCCCACGAACCCATCCTGCGTGCAGGACAAGCACGGCTGTGTTGCTGCATAAATAACACCAGGCAGTCCGGTTCACATAGATTTGCCTGTCGCCAAATCATCCTAGTCTGAGAGCTCTTCGTATTTTTCGAGCAAGGCAGGGTTGTGTCTGGTCAAGAAAAGTCCTGCCGGACAAGCTCCTGGGAAAACACAGATGTGAGTTACAGGTGTTTCCAGGGCGCTGTGCCTGCTCTGTCAACTGGGTAGCCAAGCGGTGCCTCAGCAAGGTTTTGGAGTAGACCTGAGTTGGAAATGCTGGTGTTTTCTGTGGGGGTGAGGCCTGAAACAGGAGAAGAGTTGCTTCAGCAGCCAGGGTATAGATAGGAAGGGTGTCTGTAGTGGTAGAGGAAAGCAGAAAAGGGGAGAGAAATCTCATTAAGGTAAGGATCATAGAATGTTTTATGTTGGAAGGGACCTTAAGGATAATTTCGTTCCAACCCTCCTGCCATGGGCAGGGACACCTTCCCCTGGACCAGGTTGCTCAAAGCCCCATCCAGCCTGGCATTGAACACCTCCAGAAATGGGGCAGCAACAACTTCTATGGGCAGCCTGTTCCAGTGTCTCACCACCCTCAGAGTGAAAAATTTCTAATATCTGATCTAAATCTCCCCTCTTCCAATTTAAAAACCTTACTCCTTGTCATATCGCTACAATTCCTGATAAAGAATCCCTCCCCATCTTTCCTGTAGGCTCCCTTTAGGTACTGGAAGGCTGCTATAAGGTGTCCCCGGAGCCTTCCCTTCTCCAGGCTGAACAACCCCAACTCTCTCAGCCTGTCCTCATAGGAGAGGTGCTCCAGCCCTCTGATCATCTTTGTGGCCCTCCTCTGGACCCACTCCAACAGGTCCATGTCCTTCTTATGTTGGGGGCTCCAGAGCTGGACGCAGTACTCTAGGTGGGGTCTCATGAGAGCAGAGAAGAGGGGCAGACTTGCTTCCCTTGACCTGCTGGCCACGCTTCTTTTGATGCGACCCAGAATGGGGTTGACTTTCTGGGCTGCAAGTGCACATTGCCGGATCTGTTGAGCTTCTCATCCACCACCACCCCAAGTCCTTTTCCTCAGGGCTGCTCTCCATCTAATCTCTGCCCAGCCTGTATTTGTGCTTGGGATTGCCCCAAACCAGATGCAGGACTTTGCACTTGGTCTTGTTGATCTTCGTGAAGTTTGCAGGGGCCGACCTCTCAAGTCTATCCAGGTTTCTCTCCGGATGGCATCCCTTCCCTCCAGTGTGTCGACTGCACCACAAAGCCTGGTGGTGTTTGCAAACTTGTAGAGCGTGCACTCAATCCTACTGTCCATGTTGCCAACAAAGATGTTAAACAGCACCAGTCCCAGTACCGACCCCTGAGGAATGCCAGTTGTTACTGGTTGCCATTTGGACAACTCTTTGAGTGCGACCATCCAGCCAATTCCTTATCCACCAAGTGGTCCATCCATCAAATCAATGTCTCTCCAATTTAGAGACAAGAATGTCGAGCCAGGACTGTGTCAAATGCTTTGCACAAGTCCAGGTAGATGATGTCAGTCGCTTTTCCCTTATCCAGCAATGTTGTAACCCCATCATAGAAGGCCACCAAATTTGTCAGACACAATTTGGCTTTAGTGAAGCCATGTTAACTGCCACCTATCACCTTCTTATTTTCCATGTGCTTTAACATAGTTTACAGGAGGATCTGCTCCATGATCTTGCTGGGCACAGAGGTGAGACTGACCAGCCTGTAGTTCCCTGGGTCTTCCTTTTTTCCTTTTTAAAAGTGGGGGTTATGTTTCCGCTTTTCCAGTGTGAACTTCACTGGACTGGCATGACTTTGCAAATATGATGGATAGTGGCTTAGCAACTTCATCCACCATTTCCCTCAGGACCCGCAGATATATTTTGTCAGGTCCCATGGATTGTACACCTTGATTCCTCAGATGGTCTCCAACCTGATCTCCTGCCTTTGCCTTCTGCGATTTGGATGGTGTGGCTAGAGCCCTTGCTGGTGAAGACTGAGGCAAAAAAGTCATTGAGTACCTCAGTGTTCTCCATATCCCAGGAAACCAGGTCTCCCGTTTCCTTCTGGAGAGGGCCACATTTTCCCCAGTCTTCCTTTTAACACTGACATATCTGTAGAAGCTTTTCTTGTTGCCCTTGATGTCCCTGGCCAGATTTAACTCTGTCTGGGCTTTAGCTTTCCTAACCTGATCCCTGGCTGCTTGGACAATTTCTCTGTATTCCTCTCAGGCTACTTGTCCTTGCTTCCATCTTCTGTAGGCTTCCTTTTCCTGTTTGAGTTTGTCCAGGAGCTCCTTGTAATCCATGCAGGCCTCCTGGCATTTTTGCCTGACTTCTTTTTTGTTGGGATGCATTGCTTCTGAGCTTGGAGGACGTGATCCTTGAATCTCAGGATCTTAACCGCTGTCTCTCAGATGAAATATAAAAACTCTGAGCCTGAGTTTCCTTTTAGAAATGCATTGTGTTTATTTTTATAGTGGTTATGGTAAGGCTTTTAACTGTGCCAGTGTCTTTGATTTGATTTCCTGTGCCTGTGCAGTCCCACAGTTGCCCTAATTTTGAGCTGTTCCTGTTTACTCCCTGCCTTGAACCTCTTCTATTGATTGGCATCGCAGACCTGAATGTGCAGCGCTGGCAGCATTTCAACAGTGATACTTAATCTCTGTTTACAGTGTGTTAGGTTAGGTGATTAAAGGCTCATCTCCGCATACACAGAGGAGCTCAGGGGCACGTGGGCAGGTGGGGGAGCCCCAACAACCAGGTCAGAGAAAGGGAGCCCCTCCCAGGGCTGTCCCAGGGAAGCCTCAGCCCCATGGGGCCGGGGGGACACGCAGCAGACAACCAAAAAGCTCTATGCGTCGCCTCACAGATTGGGGGGCTTACTGCCTAGGGGTACAGGACACATGGTGGGATGCACAGTAGGAAGAGTATTTTGAGATTATACAAGGATTGTTATGGGATGTTTAGGGCAAGAACCAAAGGCAGGGAAAAGAAGGGATCAAGGTGATATGGGAATGAACAAATGTGAGAAAATAGTGGGATGAGGAGGTAAATAGGGCTAGTCCTGTGTAAACAGGCCGCTGGTCAGTACGCTTGTCTGTCTATGCCCTGCACCTGATCAGCGTAGTCTCTCCTGTCTTCTCACTAAACTCTATTTCTCACTCTTTTACTGGGTGAGAGGACTCTGTTCTATATGTGTATGTGTGTATGGGGTGTAAGTGCCAACGACAAGAGTCCCACCTCAGGTCATAGGGACCTATGCCAGATAGGAGGACAGCATTACATCATTCGTGCCATCTGTGTTTGCTTGAGTGTTTGTGTCTTTGTTGATCTGTGTGGTTGGCTGTGTGAATATTTATATATATATTTGTGTATGCATACATAGAATGTGTGTGTGCCTATTAGGAATATGTACTCAGACTCACTACTGACTAGACCTAGGAAAATGGAGCCACGGCAGCCTCTCTTCTATTGGGCTACAGGGTTCAGCAACTCCTAACACAATCCACTACGTGATTAGTGTACTAGAAAATCCTTGATCTGTGAAAAAGTAGTAGTAGTAGTAGTAGTAGTAGTAGTAGTAGTAGTAGTAGTAGTAGTAGTCGTCATCGTTGTAGTAGTAGTAATAATAATAATAATTATTATTACTAAGATTATATTATTTCTTTAGCAGCAGTAAATTCCAGAGCCAGGAGAAGTGAATGCTCCTGGCCCAAGATTATTCATTAGTATTATTCAATATACATAATTACAAAAAAAAGAGGAAGGCCACATGGGTGAGACATCTACAGAATTTAGTAGAAAAACATATAGGTGTGCATCATTTAGCAACATTTAGAGAGTCTGTTCTACTCAGAGAATATAATCTTCGATTTAGTAATCATGGATTCAATAAGTTTAAAATAAATGGAAATATACATACAAATTGATCACAATCTAAGCATTTCAGCTTTAAAAGGCTACACTGTAGGGAAGACAGAAGGAACTAGTTAGTGATATCAGTTGAACAGCTGAATATCGGGAAAGCTTGGAAATTTCTTTAATAAGTGAGAAGAATGATGGATAAGACTTAACTGCAAAGGGAGTGACTTCAAACAAGATATTAGAAGTAGGCTGTCAACCAGCAAGTGAAGAGAAAGTTGTAGCTTAGAGGTTAAAAATAGCAAGGGTGAGGTGAGGTTTGCCAACATTCAAATGGAATTAGATTGTGAAAATAAATAATAAATAGTAAAAGTGCATCACTGGTAAAAATTTAACGAAATCCTGAAATTAAGTAGTTGAGCTCTTTTTTTAGTGAGGTTGGGGTGAAAAATCTAGAGTCTCTCTCAAGCTGAATACTTTGCTTTCCTGATAATTACTGGCTGGAGTAAAGGGTGGAGTGAAGGAAAAACAGTGAAGGGGAATGCATGAGTGTATAGAAATTAATGTTATTGTTTTCACAGTGGAATTAAAATCAAGAGAGTGTGTTCAAGTCAGATGAGTAAATCTATGCCTAAATGTAATGGAAAAAATATGGTATAAAATCTTAAGCAATTTTTGTAAGTCAAAGGTGGTACCCTCTTCCTGGAGACTGTCAGACAGTACCAGTATGTAAGAAATGACTAGTTGGTGGTAGCATGCAACACTGAAATTCAGGGATGTTTTTACTATGAAACCCTCAGGTTCCACAGGATAGGACCCCTTGTCCTGATAAGGCAAGACGTCATTCTGCAGAGAAGCTAGGGGTAGCATTTCAAAAAGAGTCATCTTGGATTTGATTTTATTTAGCATTTTCATAGAATCATAGAATCATAGAATTGTCCAGGTTGGAAGAGACCCTTGGGATCATCAAGTCCAACCATCTACCCTACTCTACAAAGTTCTCCCTTACACCATATCCCCAACACCAACAGCTCTTAAACAGTAGCGGTCTTGACAAGTAAGTACAAATGAGTTAAATTTGGATTAGAAACATTATCAATATGCAGGATGTTTGGAATAACATACTAACCAGATGAGGAGTCACAGAACTGGAATGAAGTTTTAATGCAAGAAAAGCCAAAAATTTAACTAGGGACTGGAGGCTCATCAGCTGGAAATCACAAAGGAAAAGAAAGAAAAATTCAGAACTATTAGATGATCATCGGATGACTCTGAACGAGCAGTGTCATAAATTTTGAGAAGGGAAAATGTATTTTTGTCACATATCAGCTGAGGCTAGTATAGATATGGAATTTCGTTGACCTGACTGTATCTCAGCTTACCTGTTTGAGTTTGCTGTAGTGACACTTCTCAGTAGAAAGTGTGTTACAATTAACAAATAGCTTTAAAGAAAATTATTTCTTCTTTGCAATTAACCAGTGACTTGCAAACACTTAGGTCAAATGGAAAAATAGTAAGTATGTGGCCAGCCATACATTAATTTGAAAAATAAGAAGAAATGTTAAGGATTAAGAATAATTTGTAGGAAGTTTGTAAACAGGACAAATATGCATGTATACATGAGCTGTGAATTTTAACAGTAAAGTGGAGAACAAGATCACTTCTGGGTTTTACTTCAGTGTCTCTGTAACTTAGGGAATGTGTGTCTGTTTTCTGAGTTCTTGGTCTATGTTCAGAGGCAGAATAAGGTAAACTCCCATGGGCCTCCTTTTCATTTCAATTTTACCTAGGCATTTAATGCCTCAAAAATCTATGCCATAGATTGTATGTAATTGCTTATGGGAGCTTTCCAAAGCTCTCCATTTAGGAAATACTTCATCGCACTTTTGCTCACACATACACATGTGAGCATATACTTATGTAGAAAGTATATAAGACTTTTCATGAGCATTGGGACCTTCAGGAAGTTCCTAATAAAAAAAAGTTTTCTGGAGCTGACAGATTTTTTACCACTTTGCTTTGTGCCAGTGGTAAAAATGCCGTAGACCATGAGGGTTGGTAAAAGTCGGTCTGATTTGCAAGACATCTCACTAATGATGCATATATTATGTGGAGAACTGTTGTCGTTAACCCAGGTAGGCAGCTCAGCCCCACAGAGATACTCACTTGTGACCTTCTGCAATGGGATGAGGAAGAGTATTGAAAGGGTAAAACTGAGACAGCTCAAGGGTTGAGATAAAGACAGTTTAATAGGTAAAGCAAAAGCTGCGTGCGCAAGCAAAGCAAAGCAAGGAATTCATTCACTGCTTCCCATCAGCAGGCAGATGTTTAGCCATCTGCAGGAAAGCAGGGCTCCATCATGTGTAACAGTTACTTGGGAAGACAAAACGCCATAACCCTGAACATTCCAGTCCTTCCTTCTTCTTCCTCCCAGCTTTATATACTGAGTGTGATGTCACATGGTATGGAATATGCCTTTGGTCAGTTGGGGTCAGCAGTCCCAGCTGTGTCCCCTCAAACTTCTTGTGCACCCGCAGCCTACTCGCTGGTGGGGCAGTGTGAGGAGCAGAAAAGGCCTCTGTGTAAGCACTGCTCAGCAATAACTGAAACATCTGTGTGTTATTGACACTATTTTCATCACAAATCCAAACCATAGCACCATACAAGTTACTATAAAGAAAATTAACTCTACCTCAACCAGAAGTTGTGCAAGAACATAGGAATATATGAGGACCACTGCACATAGGATTCTTTAAAGCTTGTATTCCCGAAACTAGGAAAACTGGTTGTACTGAGTATAAACAAGAACTCTTGATCTCCCATTTGCTTATCTGTTTTTTTTCTGCCTAAACAGCCTACCTCCTATGGACCTGCTTATGTGGCAGTTGCCTACGTTAGGTTCTTTTCATGTATTCCAAAATGCTAATGCTCTTGGAGTCTCTGCAGTGCGATCCAATGTGCTATTTCCTGGAGAAAAATAGATAATTCTGTTATAAGCAGTTTATTTATCATAGTTTGCTATAAGCTTTTTTTTTCCTTTTAATATTAAACTAAGTACTAATGTACGCTTTAATAACAGGGTTCTTCTGGATTTCTTCAGATTTCATTTAAATGAAAGCAAGACAATGAATAAACAGTTCTTATGAAGTTTTACCAGTTTTTATAACAGATGTGGGCAAAACTTCTACATAAGCGTTCAAAAAATGACAGAAAAAACAATCGCCACGTGTCATCAGCAGATATTTTTCAAAAACAAATAGACTAAGCTGTCTCTCCATGACCACCATTTCAATTCCTTACTCTTTCTTTTTTATTCTTTCATTTCCATTATAGCTTTTTATGTATAGATACAGATATGCCTTTAAGTAAATTAAGTAACTGAACACATTTTGTTCAATTGGTTGTATTTATGAGATGTAATGTGTATGGCTGAAATAGTGACTCAAAAGTATTATGATAACCCAAAAGTAGTATGATGATGAAGAACATTGCAAGAGGAACTACAATGTCAACAATGCCAAAATAGACTTTCTTATACCTAAAACCACCATCAAGAAAATATATTTAAAGTAGTGAATATCTGCAATCATTTCCAAACCATTTGGGAGGGAATAATTATTTAAGTAAATTCTGACTGGTCACTTGATAAGTCTATCAAAATAATAGGAATTAAAAAGCAAACAAGTCACGCTGCATTCAGTACATTAGCCTGTAATCTTCAGCAACAGGCATTTTCAAGTAGTATGATCTGGCAGTAAACAGTTTAGAATAACCACCCTCTGGATGCAAACACAGCATCTGCCAGTGTTTCTCAGTACCCTCCTCTTAATGCTGGTTGCATTTCTTAGACTAGGATACTCAAGTTTTCAAGGCAGGGACTGTCAGTGTTTCAGTTTGTACAACATTGTTAGGCACTTGCAAAATGCGCTGATGATAATTTATGGCACTTGTGTCTCTAATACTATGTTTTGATTTTTATGCACAAGACCCAGTTCTACCCTAAGTTACAAGTTGTTTCAGCTGAAGGTATTGGAAGCTGTGCATGTACAGGGGTAGAGCCTGGCCCTTAGCCTCCTGACGTCAATAGGAACAGATGTGTTCTCCTTTTTTTTCCCTTGGGGCTTCCAGCATTGTCTTAGTACTAAGGAGTCTGATTTTCTTAACACTTTAATAGCAACCTGCTTGGGTTTTCTCATTTTCCACTGTCAGCTTCACTGCTCGCTTATACATTTTCTAAACTTTGTAGGAATAATAGTTCCATAGTAGTATTTTCTGTGCTTAAAAATACATTACTAACGTTGTAATATAAAGCATCCTTCCAAGTGGGTAAAATAGCTTATAATAATATAATGCTGTTATAATGAATATGCCATAAGGGAAGAAATTAAAAATGTACTAGCATTCTCAGTTCTGGCATTAGCCATAAGGTTTTCTTAGCACTTGACGTGTCAACCTTAATTTTTTCACATTTTTAGATGTGGTATGTTGAAAGTGTTCTTTTTTAAAGAAAAAAAATACTGTCGTGACAATTCTGATACCTACATAGGTCTTCAGTATGTTTACTTATGTGAATGGATATCTAGTGATCTAGTAAAAGTTGTGAGGCTGCCAAGTGTCATTTTGACTTGTCACCATATCCTTTCATCTCTTTCTGAAAAGCCTGAGCCCATGTACTCCGCTTACCATAACCCTTTCCTTGCTCATGTCTCCTTTGCATTTGAACTCTGCATCTTCCTCTTCTGTATAGTCTGGTGCCAGACAGATGGAGCTGGCTGTCAGAGAACAAAAGAAGTGTAAACTTCAGGTTTCCAGAGCTGGTACCAGGTAAGTAGTTAATGAAAAGTCCTGCTGACTCTGCTCTGGAGTATGCTTTGTGACAGTGGGATCTTAGAAGTGGTTGTTGCTAAAACTCCACAGTTCTCTGAGCGTGTGTAGTTTTCAGACTTTTAAGGATTTGGATATGTTTGAATGTGAGTGGTTAGTTCAGTTCCTCATCCCAAACATGTGGACTCAGGAGAGATCATAAGATTTATTTTTATTCTGATTGGAGTTACCCTGACAATTTTTGGAAAAAAGAATTTTCTTATGACATTAAAGTACATTTTGAAGCTCACACAATTCTGAAATTTATAGGTCAAATAATTAAAACTGGTAAATCATAGAATCATAGAATGGTTTAGGTTGGAAGGGACCTTGAAGATCATCTAGTTCCAACCCCTCCTGCCATGGGCAGGGAGATCTTCCACGAGACCAGGTTGCTCAAAGCCCCATCCAGCCTGGCCTTGAACATCTCCAGGGATGGGGCAGCAACAACTTCTCTGGGCAGCCTGTTTCAGTGCCTTACCACTCTCATAGTGAAAAATTTCTTCCTGATAACTAATCTAAATCTCCCCTCTTCCAGTTTGAAGCCATTACCCCTCCTCCTATCACTACATGCCCTTGTAAAAAGTCCCTCCTCATCTTTCCAATAGGCCCCCTTCAGATACTGGAAAGCTGCTATAAGGTCTCCCCAGAGCCTTCTCTTCTCCAGGCTGAACAACCCCAACTCTCTCAGCCTGTCCTCATAGGAGAGGTGCTCCAGCCCTCTGATCATCTTTGTGGCCCTCCTCTGGACCCACTCCAACAGGTCCGTGTCCTTCTTATGTTGGGGGCTCCAGAGCTGGACGCAGTACTGCAGGTGGGGTCTAACGAGAGCAGAGGGGCAGAATCACCTCCCTCGACCTGCTGGCCATGGTTCTTTTGATGCAGCCCAGGACGGGGTTGACTTTCTGGGCTGCAAATACGCATTGCTGGCTCATGTTGAGCTTATCATCCACTACCACCCCCAAGTCCTTCTCCTCAGGGCTGCTCTCAATTCATTCTCCACCCAGCCTGTATTTGTGCTTGGGATTGCCCTGACCCATGTGCAGGTCCTTGCACTTGGTCTTGTTGAACTTCGTGAAGTTTGCAGGGGCCCACCTCTCAAGTCTATCCGGGTTTCTTTCTGGATGCCATCCCTTCCCTCCACTGTGTAAAGTTACAATCAAGAGTAAAAGAGTCCACTCCAAAGTGGTGAGTAACTCCTGTAATAGATAGGCTATTCTCAATATATTTTTGTGTGCAGTGTCCACATTTCATTTTTGATTTGATGCCTTTCTGTCTTACTCAGTAATACTCCCAAGAGTTCGTCCTTCAGTATTATTTAGCATGTAATCTACAGCCTGTATTTCTTTGACTGTCATTGATACAGATGTAAAATTTTGTAAAGTTTTAATCCTGACTTTTTTTTCAGATTCCTTCCTGTACACCTGTTTATTTTAATGGAGGAACCCATTTAAGACTGGAGCTAGTGAGCCCAGGTGCCTGTGGTTACGTACAAGACTTTAAAAAGAGATTTATTTAAAAGATTGTCCTCTCCACTCTTCGTTTTGCAGTGCAGCAGAGAGCATTCTGCAACACAGATACGATCTTTAACTAAAAAAAAAAAAAAAAAAAAAAGAAATTACTACCAAGACTTGCAGTGCATAACAAGGGAGAGAGAAGCAAAAACTGAGAGAGCTGCCAAAACTTGGTGCCTTTGCAGATGCAGAGAATATGACTGTAAAAATGTGCCACAGCGATCCTGTGTGCTTTAGGTAATCATTCACTGCCGAAACAGTTAAAACCAGCTAAGAAACATGAGAATGCTCTCTGTCTGACCAGAGAAAATGCATCTTTTCCTAATCCCAAATCTGGCACAACCCATGAGTCGAGTTTTGGGCAGATTTCTCAGTAACATGTCAGCACCTCTAAAACTTTGTCTAAAGCAATTTCTAAAACTGAAGAATGCCTGTTTTGATTATGTGTATTAGCTTGGCTTCCTGTTTCCCTTTCTGTATCCCTTTCTGTTCAGTATTCTAGGGAAAAAAATTTTAATTCAGAAGAAAAAAAAATAATTCCATTTTGGATGGTGGCTAATCTTAGTTTTGCAAATAACAGAAGCTTGTGGGTTGCTTGTAGTTTTTCAAATGTTGATGAGTAGGTGGCAGTTAAACATATGCATTTCTCCTGGTTTTCAAGGCGTTTGCAGTTCTCAGCTTTTTCTTTGGGTACCATCTACTGAAACTTTGGTTTAGGTCTCTGCTCCTGTCTTTTCATGTACAAGTGTAATTCTTCCTGACTTTAGTGCAGTCAGAACAGCATTGGACATTTGGAGTTTGAGCTGGTTAATAGTCATCCTTAGGAACATTTTTGCATCGGTTAAGACTCTGCCTGTTTCCTGAGAAATCTTATAATTATTGTACAGGTGTGTGTATTTCATGATTTTCACTGCTAAGTGTTGTGCCCAAAGCTGGCCAGTGGTTTTGATTAGTATAGTTGAGGTGTTGGGGCTTTCTGCCTAAAAAGAATTATTTCCCAAACCAAGTACCTTAGTGATTCTGTATCAATGCCAGTGAATCTTTTCCTCTGAAATACAGTTTTAAAAAAAGTTATGGACTTGTATTTTTTTGGTTTAATTTTGCTGTTTCATTTCTGAGTGTATATTGGGAAATTCTGTAACTGCGCTTTTTGCCTGCCTACTCCCAAGCTCAATGCCTCCATAGGAATCTCACTTCCAAGTCAATCTTCTGTTGTGACTGTGGATTTCTTTGAGTCTCTTTATGTTCCTAGAGCAAACTGTGTCAGTCATGAAACAGTAGAAACAATAATCTTTTGGAGATGACTTTCTCAACAATAGGTTAATGGGATATTTGTTTTGTAGGATGGGAAGAAAAAGAAGACTGGAAAAATAGTACAAATTTCAGCAACAGCTGAATGGAAGGTACAACGTTCACAAAATCCTCCTGCAAACATTTTTTCTCCAGTCAAAAAATAAACGATTACCAGAGAAGAACTTTGAAGAGTTCTAGTTACTGTTAGAATGAGTTCAGATATTATTGTGATAAACAGGGGAATAAAATTGTACAACAGGTTGAACACTGAAATTTTATGATGTGTAGAATTTCATTGAACTTGCATAGATATGAACACTCAGGCAGATAAAGTTATGTAAAATGAGTCTTGAATATCCACACAGGCAGTATCTTCCAGAGGTAGCATCAAATTACATGAGAGTTGAGCAGCAGAGCATGCTCCATCTCAAAAGAGCCTTTGGACAGTGTATGATAGCTGTCTCAAGGCAATAGAAGATTAATTAAGTGGATAAGTAGCTGAATAGCACAGACTTGTAACTTGCAATTTCTAGGGCAAATATATCGTACTTCTAGTTTTCTAACTCAGACGTCTGAAGCTGATGCCCAAAGTTACAGTTTTATTCACTTCAATTTCATAAGCAACTACAGTTTTCATCATTCTTTGAACAGAATATAATCAGTACACATAATCCAAACTACCTCCTTTTTGAAATAGTCATTTTGGTAGAAATGTCAATAAAAAAATGTGGTTTTAATTGCCATAGCATGAAAAAGCTTTGATCCTAGATCAGGATCTGATTAGGGCAGGCACAGTAGAAAAGCAGACACAAAACAAGATGTTTCGCTGTGTAGCTTACATTCAAATGACCAGGACACTGGATAGTGTATCCAATGGGTAATACAGTAATACAGTAATCCACTGTATCCTAGTTGGGTAATTCAGTCCTGGTCTTCCCCAAGTGGCAAGAATCATAACACAGGAGCAGCCTAAGTACTCATTTTTTAAAGACATTATAAAAAGAAAGGGAATAGGGATGGTAATGATATGACTTCTGATGTCCTGTCTCAGGTCTAGAAGCTTTGCATGTGAAACCACAAATTTGTCTCTACTGAAAATGTAACAAGTGACCTGCAATATAGGCCAAGCAGGAGTGAGAGTGGGCCTCATGCTGTTGATTAAGACAAAGTACTTGGTGAAGATCATTCTGAAAGTGGGTAAACCAGCTTGATGTAAAGAAAGAAGTTATAAGAATGCACAGAAATGAATACTGCAATCAAAGCAATGGGGTAGAAAGTTCATTGTTGCTCTGACTTTGTACAAGCAGGGCATGTGCCAAAGCCAAAAAAAAGGACATTGTGGTAATTCATAAGAACTTAAATGAGATTTTTGATTGTATGGCTAAATAGAAAAAAAAGCCCAAATATATTTTAGAAATGTTTTGAAGAGAGACCATGGAGCCATGATTGAAATAAGATATAGAAGGACAACAGAAGGAGAATAAGGACAGAAACCCAGGAAGCTAAAGACAGCAGTTAAGAAAGCTACTTTAAAGGCCACCCTAAAAGAAGTGGGAAGAGACGAAGAACACTGCTTCACAAAAATGAAGAAAGGACAAAATTGCACAGTCAGCAGGTTAAAAGTCAGTGGGGAATAGGAGTACTCCTGATTCTGAGATTTTGGTAGAGTGGTGGGAGGACAGAGCAGAAGAGCAACTTGGTCTTTTCTTGTTTGTTTGGGTTTTTTTCCCCTAAAAATTCCTTTCCTTTGGTTTCTTAAAACAGTTACTGCATACATCAATAATACCATTCATTTTTTAGCTTGCTCTAGGATCTGAATTTTCAGGGATTTAGCAGATGTATTGCCACTATATTGCAGGGGTTTTCAGCTGAAAGTTGTCCTTAGATGGGGAATAAGCTCTCTATTTTTACACTTACTTTATTTTGAATGTCTCTAAGAGCTTTGGATTACGATCTTCCATTTAATCGTTGTAGAAAACATTTTTTAAATTAAAACTACATCGAAAATGGAACATATCTTTATAGTATGGGCTTTGCAATACCCCCCCCACACACACACATTCATGATGTGAGGTAAAATATGCACCAGAAAGTAACTTTGATAATCTTTGGTAGTGAGAATGAACTTCTTGCAGCGTGAGGAGTTCTCAAAAGAAGTCTGGACCCCACAACGTCTTGGATGTTGTACACACACACAATAAAAAAGCTGAGATCCTTGTCACCTGGATTCTGCCTTACCTTGACCATCAGTATCTAAATTTTGCTCAAGTCTGAGTTGGAGTGGCTCTCCAGGGACTACTTTTCCTCCTCGACTGTCCTTATGTACCTTAATTCCTTCTGTACCTAAAATTAGGGCCTGGGAATACTCAGGAAAATCCTTGTCTGAGCATAGAGGTCCTTGGGTTTTGGCTAAGCCCTACTCAGTCTAGAGTTTGTGTCTGCTTACTTTAGCCCTAAAGTAATTCTGTCTTACAGCCTGGAGAACAGCTAACTGGTGCTGACAGCACTGACATCACTAAAAAGCGTATCATGGTACTCACCTCATGCAGCTATACAGAGTGATTAGAGTATATATGGTGTATATATAGGTGTATACGTATATCTCAGATATCTTATAGTCTGAATCCTTAATGCACAGAAGGACAGAAGAAAGGAAAAAAGGAATATTTAATTTCTGCTTTACGAATGGAGAGCTGGAGCACACTCAGATTTGAACAAGGCCAAATAAGTCTGTGACAAAGCTGGAAATTGAACTGACAATTTTGAGTGCCCTAACCACTCTATTTTCTGTTGTGTGTGGTGTTTTTCCCCACTCTAATGCTTGTCAGAAGATGACTGGTTTTGTTTTTTTTTTTCTTCACCCTAAATACTATTTGCATTACTCTTTAAATTCGAGTTTTTTCTACAGCTGCTATTTTTGCAGCAATGAAAGACAATATTGTGGAGCTGGTCTTCATTTCCAGATGGAGAGCAGTTTTCAAAAGATTGTTGAATGCTTGTTCCTTATGACATACAAAGTTGTTCAAACAGCTTCTGAGAGAGAGGTGATAGCTTTGGGAGGTGGTTTCTACAGAGGAAATTTATAATGTATTGAACCAATCTCATCTCAAATTTCTGACAATTCACAAAAAGAAGGAAGAATTATGAACTGTATTATCTTCTACAAAAAAACCTAAATTTTGTGGCTCCTCTTATAATTTTTTTTCAACATACATCAAATTTCTCTACTGGTGAGACTTTTGCTATGAACCAGATCCCCTCTTGTAGTATATGATTAAGTAGCAGAATAGGTTTATATCAACTTCATTTTAAGGAAAAAACAACCAGCCCTGAATATATGGCAAATTATTTCATTTTACATAGCTTATGTCATCCAATTATGTATGAAGAGTTTTAATTTTAGTTAGTAAATCTTAAGATAGTTGTCTGATTTTATTTGATGTAATGAACTTCCGATAGAACATGATATGACTGTGTTATTTCAAGGCACAGCAAATCAGAAGGAAGGTCCTCACTTTACCCCTCCAAATGGTTGTTTTTGCTAATGAAGTGTCTTCCATAATTCAAAGATTATTTTTTTTTTCAACAAATGCGTCACTTCAGCATTGGCATAGATATTTAGACTTGTCCCAGGAATTCATGTTGCTTCTGTTTTTTTGATAGGGGTTCAGCCACTAAAGGTTTGGAATCTGCTGAAAAAGTCTGCTTCAGCTTGCCATTCTAGGTAGAGATGATGGCTGGGTGTGAATGTAAAGCTTTTCCTGAAGTTTTCTCAAAGCTTCACCAAAAATAAAATAAAGACAGGGCAAAAATTTATCCGTGTGTGCTTGTCCCTGTCAGCCCTCTATTGACTCTTCATTATTGCAGTTCTAAATTGAATACAGCCTCAGGGAAGGAAACATTTATATAAGAGAGTTACAGTGGAAGGATCTCTATCCTAATCCTGTGTATGAAAAACAGGCCTTAGAACCAGAATATCTTCAGCTAATTAAATGTAGCCATTCTTCCCCTTGAAGAAAAGCTGTTTCTCCCTGCAAGTTACCAGGGAGGTTTATGGTGTTCTGTCTTTCCTTTGTCAGAGAATACCTTCAACTGAGGAAACTAAAATTGAGCAAGTAAAAAAATAGTCTTGATAGGATTAATATTATGCAATATTGGTGTGCATGGATATGTGAGTAATTTGTAAACCCTATTTGTGTAGGGAACATTCCCTGACAATGTTATTTCTCCTGTGTAGCTGGGTTCATCTTCTTCCATTTCTCTGTTTACTGTTCAGAGAAATAGTCCTTTGGGAAAGGCTGTTTCTCCTGATTTTATAGGAAAATCTTACTTTGATGATGCCAGTAACATGTAATAAAGAGACTCAGAACACTAGTATTTTTTAGGCTGCTTTGCATTAGTTTATGATGTGTCATATCACATAAGCATAATTTCAGTGATGCCTGATATCTCAAATTATGTTAATTTGAAGCAGCACGATATTAAAAACCTCTCACTTTTTCTAGAATAGGTAGCTGCTGTATGTGGCTATTCAAATCTATATTATGTGAAAGAATGTCATTGAAGAATTAATGCAAATGTTTAATTACAAAGGTTACTGAAAATCGTCCAGTTGACTGTTAAAATTCGGAAATACAGCTGGTGCACTTAATCACACAAAAGCTAAGTTTATCGCTTATTCAGCATTCTTTGTCTCTAACAATGCCATGGGAAAACAATAGCATGTTTTTTTCTCTTAGAATGGACTGGGCAGCTCTATTTCTTTCCTCCCTTGTTTGATTTACAATATATGTATTGTCTGAACACTTTGCATGAATGTTTTTACAGTGAATGCCTTGTCTGTCTTGAACTCTGTGGATCCAGTGCTTTATTATTGCGAAGGTTTTACTGCATCAGAATCTATATTTCATTGCTAACCTTTGTGTGTAAGCCTCAGGAAAAGGAACAAAATAATCATGAAAACCAGACCTTGCTGTCTGGTATCAACGTGCACTATAAATTCATATTTTGGCTAAAATTGTTTTTTTTTTTTTCCTGGGACATCTAGTGGAGTAAGAATTATCAGTCCATTCCAAAAAAATGTCTTAACTGTTGCAAGTGAATTATTAAGAGAAGTCATTGTTATGGGGTTAACTAAAAGGGTTTTATTAATGATCAAATGATGATCAAATGGTAATTAATCGATAATGGAAAGAAAATCAAATGGTAATCAAATGGTGATTAAGCAATAATTGAATGTTAATTAAACAGTGATTTAACAATGATTTGAGAATTATTTGACAATGATTTAAATGGTAATTTAGGGGGTGATTAGATGATGATTTAGACAGCTGTCAAATGCTCTATTACTTACTACATTTCTAATAATTAAATTATAGCTGGATATATATGAACGTTGCTAGCATACAATATACTTTTAGGCCTTCTGCAAAATGGTACTTTGTTATAGATAACAGATGCCAGGTAAGGGGTCTGTCAACCTCAAGGAGTAACTTTGAGAGGCGACCCTGCTCATGGAGGAGATCACTGCTTTGCAGCCCACTGCTGTACAGGAGGGCTCAATGCGCTCGGAGGGGCTACAGATTTTTATAGCATAAAGTGATTGACTCACAGTCAAACCTCCCACCCCGCCAACCTTTGGTGTATGTACAGGTGTGCAGCTGTCGCAGTTTTAGTTCTGTCTAGTCCCATCTCAGGCTGGTACTATTATCTCATGGTAAGACATGGACTAGACTCCTCTGTTCCTGTGAAGATGCGGCTCTGCACAGTTCTCAGGGTCTGCACAGCAGGGCTGGTTTCAGTTGGGGCCACTTGTGGGTGATGTCTGACCCACAGCGCTCTTCATTCACCCACAGTGGGTGCAGCCATCGCACCAACTTACAGTGCAAAAGAGCTCAATGAGGAGGCAGCAGCAAAGAACAATCGGGAGGTATAGAGTGCTATTTGTGACATGTTTCTACCTCAAAGCTGCCGTGCTTTGAGTTGTTGACTCCTCTAGGAATACCATATATGAATGTGGCAAACCAGTTTGTATTCACTTGATTTTTGTTTTTTTTTTTTTCTTTATTTTCCCAGTAAATTTAAAAACTAGAACAGTATACATAAAAGTGAGCCTTTTTAGAGTCTGTATAAAAATGAGATAGAAAAAGAGGATTCAGCTGACCTAATGATGCAAGAATGCTGGGGGTTTTATAAAAGATCAGGTTGTGACTTGTCCCAGATCTCAAAAACAAAGAACTAATTTTTGTCAAAGTAATTAAAATTTGCCAAGCAAAGGAAATTTGTCAACCCACATGAAAACTTACTGAAGAAAGTTAAGTTCTTGGATGGTGTGAGTATGAGAGAATACAAAAAAAAGAAAAAGAAGAAAAAAGCCAATCCCAAAACAGAAAAGAGAATCTGAAACAAAAAGGGGAAGCAAAGCTCAAATTTGGAGTCTATGAAAGTCTTGTTGCCAAAATTATGCCAATCAGCATAAGATCAGCCAGTGTTGATGTCTGTAAAATGGCAGCACAACTACAAAGGATTGCACCAACTGCAAGAGTCAGCAGAATGTATATGCCATAAACAAAAGGGAGTCTTCCAGCTCAGATATAATGTGTGCAGTAAAAGAAAAAAAAACCCAAAACCAAAACAACACAGTTTTAGTTTACTGTGGTGAAGTTACGCCTGTTATTGGAGCATTTAAATGAAACATATGGATAAATATAATATCCAAAATATAAGGAAAAATAATTATGAAGTTCTGTGGCAGGGAGAAGTAGAGAAACCCAACTTTTAGAATTAAAATATGGCAACCTCTATTTTGTCTCATTAACAGGACACACTTTAGAAGGCTAAATAAAGACAGCACAGAGAGAGTTTAGCTGCTTCTTAATAATATTCACTGCTTTAAAAAATTTGCAAGGTTGTTCCAGGAAGTAATATTTGCTTGCACAATAAAACAAAAAGATATAAAATACTACATATTTTACTATTGTACTAAAATTAACTTTCTAACAAAGAAAAAGCCTTAGCAGTTCTATCACAACATTTTTCTCTGGTGGGTTAGGCAGATCCTGAAATACCTCTTTTTAAATCATCTTTGTCTCTGACTAAGCCCTTAAAATATTGATTTATTCCCAGGCAATTCATTGATGTATGCATTTGTAAACTAAAGTTGCTGGTTATGTATCTTGCACCATAGAATCATAGAATCATAGAATCATAGAATGGTTTAGGTTGGAAGGGACCTTGAAGATCATCGAGTTCCAACCCCCCTGCCACAGGCAGGGATACCTCTCACTAGACCAGGTTGCCCAAGGCCACGTCCAGCCTGGCCTTGAACATCTCCAGGGACGGGGCTTCAACAACCTCTCTGGGCAACCTGTTCCAGTGCCTCACCACCCTTAAAGTGAAAAACTTCTTCCTAATGTTTAATCTAAACCTGCCCTCTTCCAGCTTAAAGCCGTTCCCCCTCGTCCTATCACTACATGCCCTAGTAAAAAGTCCTTCCCCAGCTCTCCTGTAGGCCCCCTTTAGGTACTGGAAGGCCACAATGAGATCTCCCCGGAGCCTTCTCTTCTCCAGGCTGAACAGCCCCAACTCTCTCAGCCTCTCCTCATAGGAGAGGTGCTCCAGCCCTCTGATCATCCTCGTGGCTCTCCTCTGGACGCGCTCCAGCAGGTCCATGTCCTTCTTATGTTGGGGTCTCCAGAGCTGGACGCAGTACTCCAGGTGGGGTCTCACGAGAGCGGAGTAGAGGGGCAGAATCACCTCCCTTGACCTGCTGGCCACACTTCTTTTGATGCAGCCCAGGATGCGGTCGGCCTTCTGGGCTGCGATCGCACATTGCTTGCTCATGTCGAGCTTCTCATCAATCATCACCCCCAGGTCCTTCTCCACAGGGCTGCTCTCCAGCCATTCTCCGCCGAGCCTGTATTTGTGCTTGGGATTGCCCCAACCCAGATGTAGGACCTTGCACTTGGCCTTGTTGAACTGCATGAGGTTGGCTTGGGCCCACCTCTCCAGCCTGTCCAGGTCCCTCTGGATGGCATCCCTCCCCTCTAGCGTGTCTGCTTCGCCAAACAGCTTGGTATCATCAGCAAACTTGCTGAGGGTGCACTCTACCCCACTGTCCATGTTGCTAACAAAGATGTTGAACAGTACGGGTCCCAGTACCGACCCCTGCGGAACGCCACTCATCACTGCTCTCCACTTGGACACCGAGCCGTTGACCGCAACCCTTTGAGTGCGACCATCCAGCCAGTTCTTTATCCACCGAGTGGTCCATTTATCGAATCCATGTCTCTTCAATTTAGAGACCAGGATATCGTGTGGGACAGTGTCAAACGCTTTGCACAAGTCCAGGTAGATGACATCAGCAGATCTTCCCTTGTCCACTGCTGCTGTAACCCCTTCGTAGAAGGCCACCAAATTTGTCAGGCATGACTTGCCCTTGGTGAAGCCATGTTGGCTCTCGCCAATCACCTCCTTGTTTTCTGTGTGGCTCAGCAGAGTTTCCAGGAGGATCTGCTCCATGATCTTGCCAGGCACAGAGGTGAGACTGACTGGCCTGTAGTTCCCCGGGTCTTCCTTGTTTCCCTTTTTGAAAATAGGGGTTATGTTTCCCCTTTTCCAGTCGGCAGGAACCTCGCCAGACTGCCACGACTTCTCAAATATGATGGCTAGTGGCTTCGCGACTTGATCTGCCAGTTCCCTCAGGACCCGCGGATGTATCTCATCAGGTCCCATGGACTTGTGCACCTTCAGGTTCCTCAGGTGGTCTCTCACTTTATCTTCATCTACAGTGGGCGGTGCTCCTTTTTCCCAATCCTCTCCTTTGCAATCTGCATCTTGGGCAGTGCGGCTGCTGTCCTTGTCTGTGAAGACTGAGGCAAAAAAGTCATTGAGTACCTCAGCTCTGTCTCTGTCCCGGGTGACCAGTTCTTGCGTATCCTTCCGGAGAGGGCCTACATTTTCCCTAGTCTTTCTTTTCTCGCTGATATACCTATAGAAGGATTTTTTGTTTGTCTTAATGTCCCTGGCCAGATTTAGTTCTAGCTGGGCTTTAGCTTATCTAACCTGCTCTCTAGCTGCTCGAACGATTCCTCTGTAATCCTCCCAGGCTACCCGCCCCTGTCTCCACTCCCTGTAGGCCTCCTTTTTTCTTTTGGTCAGTTCCAGGAGCTCCTTGTTCATCCACGCAGGCCTCCTGGCTTTTCTGCCTGCCTTCCTCTTTGTAGGAATGCATTGCTGCTGTGCTTGGAGGAGGTGGTCCTTGAATATTAACCAACTTTCTTGGACCCCTCTTCCTTCCAGCGCTTCATCCCACGGCACCATACCAAGCAGATTCTTCAAGAGGCCAAAGTCGGCTCTCCTGAAGTCCAGGGTCATCAGCCTGCTGCGCACCTTCTTCGTTGCCTTGAGGATTTCAAACTCAACCATTTCGTGGTCACTACAGCCCAGGCTACCCTTGAGTTTGACCCTGTCAACCAGCCCCTCCTTGTTGGTAAGAACAAGGTCCAGCACGGCTCCTCTCCTCGTCGGCTCCTAAACCACTTGGAGAAGGAAGTTGTCCTCAATGCAATCCAGGAACCTCCTGGATTGCCTGTGCCTGGCTGTGTTATCCTTCCAACTGATGTCAGGGTGGTTGAAGTCACCCATGAGAACCAAGGTCTGTGAACGTGATGCCGCCCTTATCTGTCTATAGAGGGCTTCATCCACTTGGTCTTCCTGGTCGGGTGGCCTGTAGCATACCCCCACTGTAACGTCCCCTGCTCCCGATTTCCCTGTAATCTTGACCCATAGGCTCTCAGTTGGCTCGGTATCCTCCCCCAGGTTGAGCTCCATACATTCCAGCTGCTCATCAACATATAAGGTAACACCGACTCCTCGTTTCCCTTGCCTGTCTCTCCTGAAGAGCCTGTACCCTTTCATGCCGACGCTCCAGTCATAGGAGTCATCCCACCAAGTTTCTACGATGCCGATGAGATCGTAGCCTTGGAGGCGTGTACACATCTCTAATTCCTCCTGCTTGTTCCCCAAGCTCCACGCATTTGTGAAGAGGCACTTCAGCCATGTCTTCGTTGCAGCCGATTTGGTTGAAGCAGCTGTAATTCCTTTGTCCTGTACTAACAGTGCCTCCCGATTGACTCCCGTTGGTCCAGGAGCTCCTAGCTCATCTACGTGAAGGTTTGAGCATACTGCAGCGTAGCTGGCGCATCTTGGAGCTAATGGCTGCAGGCCCTCACCAGCACCCTGTTCCCTATTCCTTGGTGCAAATAATCTTTATAAACTTCAGTTTTATCTCTCCTTTGTCAATATGCATGTGGTATTTTCAAACATACACCTTGTGAAAATTATAGAAAATACATCCAAACTTCATTAATACAGAAAATTGATGCTAAAACATTCTTAGTGATTAGCTTATAAGTGTGCTAAATAAATATTTATAAATGTTATAAACTTAATACACCATGGTACTCCTTGTTTTTATTTGTTCATTAACAAGAAAAGTGTTAATTCTTTTATGGTAAAATATATCCTCATATACTTAATATTATGTTCATAGTCCATATGCTTGTATGTCTGTAATAGAAAGTAACACACATTTAGCTGTACTCTCAAAACCTTAGTTACTATTTGGTTATAATTTTTGCAAAATGACTTAGCAAGAGCAGTGTAGTTGATTTGCTGCGTAAAGGCTGTTTGTACAGAGTGCAGCTGATGGAATCCACCCATTCCCCCGTTCATGCTCCCAGGAGGGCTTCTCTTTTTGTAATGCAGACACTAATGGATAGATGTTAGTCTGCCGCCTTTGGTATTCAAAGAAAGAGTGAAAAAATGAAAGAATTAGTACACTCCCTAGGTAATATCAGAAAGAAGACAAGCTGTCTATTTAGGTATAAACCCAAAAGCACTCAGCATGGTCTCAGCCCATATTGGCATTTTAAACTCTTCATATTATCAGCAACTTTGTTGTAAAGTGCAAGTCTGGAGATCCTTACACTCTTATCAGAAAGTATATGAGATTTTATTCCTGCAAGTTTGTCGAAGATTGAAAAGTGTAATATTCATAGTATTTCTGTTGTGACATCACATCAACTGCGGTACTGAAGCAGCTGTTACAGGCCTCTGCATATGCCAAAAACTCAGGCAAAGTCAGGAGTTGATACTGATGGCACCTTGGGAAAAATTGGACTCAAATTCGTTGGTTTGTGTTGGCTGAAAAGAGCAATGTATGTGTCCTTTGTGTTAAAATCCTCATACCTATTACCTATAACCTAGTGAGCTGGCGGACACTGGCATTAAAGAAGAAAATAAGATGTAAATTCAGATTCCTGATCTATAATTAAACACTGAAAATCAGTGTCTGCCTGGTTAGGAATTGCTGACAGAGCTACTGGGATCTTGCAGAGGTCTCGAGGAGACTTACAGGGAGATGGGAAAAAAGCAAAGAGATACAAGGAAAATTGAAGAATAGATTATCTTTAACGGTTATTATGGAAAAAACACTGTTTAAGGCTTTTTCTCTCATATCTATTTTGTCTTGCTCCCATATACACAAGTCAACATGTCTCAAATTGCTATTTAAAATGGTTTCCAGTTTTAATATATTGCAAAACTTTAAAAACCCAAAATATTTAATAACTTACATATGTAGTTTAAATTATTTTGATGTTCAACCTTAACAGAATTAATATTAAACAAGTTTCTGCAATTTTTCCAAGCCTGTTTAGTAGGAAAATAGTTATATTGAGCCCTGCACTTGAGGTAGGAATAGACATATTACATTTTAAACTTGTTAGGAACTTGAGAAAATCTGATTTAAGCATAGAAAAATTATTAATTTCCTAATTTGCATACTCTACTGAATTAAAATATTCCTTATGTGAAAAATCCATAGTAAGTCTTTTGTCAGGCTCCAGCCCTATAATAATTCTAATAGCTTTGTGAGAAGTAATGTAAATACTGAATGCTTTTTTGATAAAATAGTTAAATTATATTAGAGTTTGGGTTTTGATTTTGTTTTTTTTTGTTGCTGACACCTGAATGTTAAGTTTAAGAGCTACTGTATATTGCTGAACTAAATTTCTTTACTTTTTGGTTTTATTTGTTGTTTAGCTATACGTTTTTTAAGGTGTATTAAATTTGTCAAAAAATAATTTGTTGTAAGCTTTCCTTTGGTACTTAACCATCAATTAATGCATTATGTCATTAAAGAAATAGGAATAGTTCTCAGTCATGGAAAGTTTATTCCAATCCATCTTCATCTTTGGAGAGACTAAGAATTACAGTTTATTCTCATGGCACAAATGCAATATTGAAAAGAAACAAAACATTTTAAGGTGCTTTCAGCTGTAGAGATAAAAGGATGTTTCTAAGTATCTAAAACTAACAAAATGACATAGCTTCCATTATCCTGAAATTTTGGAGGATGAGAAAGGAAGATGAAAAGTACTATTACATCATTGGCAGGATCATTTCATGACTTACAGTGTATTTTGCTCTGTAGGAAATGGACAATTAGCTGGAAGTGAATATTTGCTTTTATTCTCCATTAATTTGGAGACGGGGTAATATCCCTCACAGTTGATGTTAACACTATCATCTGGAGACGATAATTGTCTGTCAAAGTGCAGACCAGTTGAATGCAGTATGCTTTTCATTTTTTCAAACTTCCAGCTGCAGTTTCATTGGTTTTTTTTGGAAAGTAATCCATCAAAGAGTGGATTTGTTTTTTTTCTTTAAGTATTAATAAGGTAGGACTATCAGAAATTATTTTGATATATTTATTATTTGAAGTACCAATAGGCATTCAGCTATTCTTAGTGAGTTTCTTAGTTGAAAGAAAACTGATAATAAACAAAACTCTGTCATACAAAGAGGTAGCATTTTAGACATGGGTGCTCTTAGAAAGCCACACTACTATATTATTACAATCAAATCATTCATACGAATAACTCCAAATGATATGTCAGTATACTTAGTTGCTTTTGCAGCAGACACCTTGTGAGCTTCTGCATTTTCACATTTGTTAGAAATAACCAACAAAAGCACAAAACCAAGAACTTTGCTCCTAGATGCTATGTTAGAATTCTTTGGAGCGTTTGCATTGCCTGCACGCTGTCCTACTCCAAACAGTCCCTGTGAGCAACAGAGAAACTGCTGCATAAATATAGTAAAAAAGTATAGCCATGCATATCACACAAAATGTTTGTAATTTGTGAAAGAGCAAAGCATATTCTCCTGAAAGTATATCTTCTCTTTAGGGCATGACTTAATAACATTTTACCAACGTCATATTCATGATCCTTGGGATGATGTAACTTAAGCAGATAAAAATAAATAATACCTGGCTCTACCTTCATTATTATTGCCATGCCAACTTCTGTAACTGATTGATGTTAGAGAGGTAGTCCCCAGATAGTGTAGTCTATAATAGATAGCATTTACCCTAGGTTTGTAGGCAGCTTTGTATTCTGGAAATGTATTTTTAAAAGAATCTTTTTTAACGATGGCTTTAACCATTTTTGTAAAAGAAAATCGTAAAGAAATTGAAGGTTCCCTGTCTTTTAGAGATGTATGTATGTATGCCCGTGACATATTATTCAATATCAATATCAAGCAGATAACACTTGATATCAAGCACTACATTTGTCTGGGTAGTGAAGTAGTCACTGGATAAGATAGCCTAAATGCAGCCTGTCAGAGGGACCTCTCCCTCACTAAAGGTGCACAACATCATTCATCCACAGCTCCTTGCTTCAGTAACCAGATTTTCAGTTCTTTACCAGTTGCAACAGTGGGGGGAATAGGAGGAAAATAGTTTTTGACCTCAAATTGTCTTCTAAAAATCTCTTGTAATGCACACCTAGTCTTAGTCATGAGCCCAAAGACAGATCATCTCTTATTCAGTTCCAGTGCCTGGTTTTGAAGTCCTTTGATTCATACAAGACAGTGGAGGCTGTCCCAGGAGGCTGAAGTCCTCTTTTAACTGTGACCTCTTCAAAGCTTTACCCTGTATGTGATACTCACTAAGCATTTGTAGTAAAATGTACAATTGATCATGTTAGCTGTTTACATAGTGATTAATTAACCTTTCTAGATTTTTCTTTTTGTATGCCAGTTTCCTTACCTTGGTTACAAACATAATAAACCCCAGAACCTCAGGGCAAAATCAAGTTCTAACATGCATAGTCTCAAACCAGGGAGCCACATCAATGATTTTTATTTTAGGTACAGATTTAAAACAACAAAAGAAGGAAGACTTTTTTTTAGAGCTATGTAGTGGATTTTTATGAAAGGACTAGGTTTCCTTAGGCTGATTTCCTCTAACTATTATAGTTTGTAATGCTGCCCTGCAAAACTGTAATTTTTTTCAGTCTTCCTTTTCCTCATGCTACCAACAAAGAAAATAGAGCTGATCTCTTGAAATAAGGATGAGTCCTTCAAATGAAGGGTGGATAGTTATGGCACTTTGCAGGCCGTGCTGTAGCACACAATACTTTAGTTCAGCTAACAGCATGGTCATAAACATTTGTTATTTGGTTTTATTAATTCATAGAATCATAGAATCATTTGGGTTGGAAGGGACCTTTAAAGGTCATCTAGTCCAACCTCCCCTGCAACGAGCAGGGACATCTTCAACGAGATCAGGTTGCTCAGAGCCCCGTCCAGCCTGACCTTGAATGTTCCCAGGGATGGGGCACCTACCACCTCTCTGGGCAACCTGTGCCAGTGTTTCACCACCCTCAGTGTAATAAATATCTTCTTTATATCTAGCCTGAATCTTCCCTCTTTTAGTTTAAAACCATCACCCCTTGTCCTATCACAATGGGCCCTACTGAATTTACAGGCCTTACATGAATTTAAATCAGCAGGTAAGGAAAGCTGGGAGGAACCATAATTTAAGTATCTGTGCCACAAACGAATTAAAAATTGTTGTTTTGCTTTGCTGAAGCATATGTTAAGTAAACATTATTTAGAACGTGGACAACAAGTGGAGCAGAGCTCTTGGCTGCTCTGGCTTGTTGTAACTGCTGAGCAACACAAATGAAGTAGAAGCATGAGAAAAAAGAATGAGTTTGCAATATCTAGAGAAATGGACAGATTCCAAGCAGATAGTAATGCTTCAATAGAGAGTGCCGTCCATTTAATAAGCTATCTATTCATTTATTTTTGCTTCATATTCCTCTTATCAGCCAATCGTTGTTAAATATACATGTATTTGAAACTGTCATAAGCTGTTTTGGTTGAAGAGCACAGGTATCTGGCAAATACTATTCTTTCTGGACCTCCCCTCACTTTTAACAACAAAAAGTAAAGCTTCAGGATTCGGTGAATTTGTATTGTTTCTTATACCACCAGAACAACTTGCAGAAGCATCAATTAGCAATTAAGAAATGGTTCAGTCAAAATTACACTGGATCTAGTTTGCAGTAATCTAAACATCGAAACAAGGCAAACAGCATTAGCATGCAAACAGCACTGTACATATGTTTGTGGGGGAAATAAAATTAAGGTGATAAGATTTTCAATCACAGTCTTTTGTACTGAGACACTCAAAAGCTGTTATTATGCACCAGCTGCAGGGTCCAAGAGGCTTGATGTCCCATTATGCTGGTTTATGTCAGGTTATATGATAGATGCTCATCTGCACACCCACAAAGGAGCAGAGACCATGGTGGGTTGGGGGACTCCAAATAATACCCTGCTGGGCTACTCCCAGGCTTGTTGCAGAAGCCTGATAACCCATCAAAGACCCATCTTCACAAGCCTAGAGAAGAACAGAGGCACAACGGGAGGCAGGAACCCAGACTAAGGACTCTGGAAGAACAAACACTTTATCTAGGCCCCTCCCAGGACTGCCCCAGGAGACCCTCAGCCCTAGTATCCAGGGGTGAAACTGGTCACCATGAACCCTTGGGAGTAGCTCTCCGGATCACCTTTCAGACTAATTGGGATCGCTGCCTGGTGGTGGGGCACATGATGGGATGCAGGGGAAGAGCATCACACAGGAGTCCTTATGGGATTTCAGGGAGGAACCAAAGGTGAAAAAGGGAGGGATTTAGGTGACCTGGGGAGGAGCCAGTGTGGGGAATACAGGGTTAATGGAATAAAAATGTTGGTAAAATGTAAATATTTGGTGAGTTGGTGCATTTGTACAGCCACGTCCTGTGCCTTATCAGTGCAGTCTGTCCTGTCTTCTTATTAAATTCCTGTCTGTATGAGTGCAGGAACTGGAGTCAGGCCATGGGTTGGAGGTCCCATGTGTCCATGGTGCAGTGACTGGAGCGAGTGCGGGTATGTGAATGAATGTGTGATCACTAGCGAAGGTCAAACCAGATGATCTGGTGAGTAGGTGAAGGGGTCTGGGAGCAAGGGGGTGAGTGGGTCTGTAAGGGCCAGCTGTGGGTGTGAGAGTGCCTGTGTGTCTCTAGGTGGGAGGGCACAGGGGGTCAGCAGTGGGACCAGAGGGAGTCCTGGCCAACTCTGTGCGTGCATGTGTATGTGTGTGTGTGAGTGTGATGGTCTCTACCAGAAACTGGAGTGGGGCTGCAGCCTCAGGGGCCTGTATGCCCAGGTGCCAGCAACTGGGGAGACTGGGATCCAGGAGCAGCTACTGGGCAGACTGAGTGAGCCCAGTTGCTGCAGGGATCCACCTTGTACGTGGGCATATATGTATTTTCACTAGTGGACCTCCATCCTGCTCAGCCAGAGACCGGGGCAGGATGAGGCTCTTGGTGCCACCTGTGTCCTTCTGGGTGCTCTGACTGTGATCTGTGTGGCTGGCTGGCCATGTATGGAGGTATGTGTGTATGTATGTATGTGTGTATGTGGTATATGCATTTCTGCCTACTGGGAATATATCCTAACATCCCTACTGGTTGGACCTGGGGACATGGAACTGCAGTAGGCTCTCCTTTCTTGGGCTGCTGGAGTTGGCATGACGTATTTTCCTCTAACACTTTCTGTGCAAATATGTGCAAAACTGTTTGTGCACTCTATACAAACAATTGTTCTTGCCAAGATAGGTTAAAATCTGTAATAAAAAATAATTTGAGGAAAATTTTGCCTCAAAATTTTAAACAATTTTATTTCAAAATGATGAAAAAATGTTATCATTTTCCCCTTTTAAGCTTTTTTTTTAATACCTACAAGATGGGAGTGGTAGAAAAAAATTCTGTATTGCATCTGCTGTTCTTGAACTCTGAAGTTTAGGTATAGCTCATGATGAGAGTGATGGTGTGGGTTTGGATGTGTTTTCATTTATTTTGCATGTTCTATGTTCATTTATTTTTATTATTCAATTTCTTCAAGAATATGCCTACTTT
Organism: Pluvialis apricaria; assembly: GCA_017639485.1. Classification (NCBI taxonomy): domain Eukaryota; kingdom Metazoa; phylum Chordata; class Aves; order Charadriiformes; family Charadriidae; genus Pluvialis; species Pluvialis apricaria. Next base: position 137,438,567 of record CM030008.1, on the reverse strand, counting down.
TAGCTATAAAATAGAGAAAAGGTTCTGTAAACTTTTAAAATTCTCTCTTTTTTTTTTTCTTTTCTTTTTTTCTGCTGAATTGGGAGAAGCAAGACTGAAAGAATTCAGTTGGTTATGTCTGCGGTAGAAACAAAATCAAGTCAGGGCTTTGAGGCTTGTTCACTGCACATTGCTCTGTGTGGCTGAACTCTTCTCCCCCAAGCAAGGTAGTGTCATCCCCTCTGCCAGCTTGGCTCATACTGTCCCCTAAACTACGTGTAGTCACTGTTTGGGAAAAAGCTAGTTGGTTCCAGCCAAATTCATGCCAGGGAGCATGCTGGCAGCCAGGCACTGTGGGCTGTGACAGAACATCAAAGCTGTGCCCTGGTGATGCTGAGTTTTCAATAGCCAGCTTGACCTTGAATGGGCTACTTTCTTGCCCAAAGGGTTTACGAATCTGAATAATCAAGACGGGCAAAGACTGACTAAATAAAATGGCATTGAGTCCATTGTACTGCTGTGCATCTGAAGCATCAAAGGCAGTGAAGCTTGTCTTGTGAGCAGTTTGCAGCAGCACTCTGAGCTCAAAGATGTTGCATTGGGCATTGTGTAGCAACATGTGGTGTCTCTGATTTGGCACCAGTGAAGGTCTTGGGTGGAAACGGAGAACGAGGTAGTTTTCATGACTAAGGCCATCCTTTCCTGCCTAGAGTTGGGGCAAGTCTGCAAGAGCTATCCTTTGGTGGCAAAACCAAAGACTATAATATCTGCCTGTATTCAGTCTCATTCTTCACAAGGGCAAAGGTCATTTATGCATATTTTTTTCAATGTTTTATGTTTGTTAGTTAAATTGAACATAAAAATATGTGTTGTAAAACCTGAGATACTGATAGATCTGACAGGAGTTTAATTTTCAGGTATGGAAAATCCAGCTGCTGATTACTCTTTCAAAACTCCGTTTTCTACCACTGCTAACACTTGCTACAGTGCAGTGGTTACCTCTGACCATCTCCCTTAATCCACAGTAAAGGGACAAAAGATGTTGCAGCAAGATGATGTCTTCCAAACAGCATGAATTCCACTGTGCAGGGCAAATGCACTTTTAAATATGATCAGTGCTGGTATATTCAAATGTAAAAGAGAATGATTTATAAATTTGAGGCTAATGGGGTTTTGCATTCTTTCATAGAGTTCTGCTTTTATCCAAAACCCCCTAGTTCTTCACTAAAGCACATTTTAAACCTAAGAATTGATGTCTTTTGCAGTATATAATGACCTATAATTTTCCTCCCACTTCAGCATAATGAATGCAATAATTTATTTCTTCTTTTGTTCATTATTTTGTACAAAGTTACTAATTATTGAATTATTAGACTCATTAGTAATGCAAATATTTTTTTCTTTTTGAAATCTGTGTTTTGATTGACTTTCTGTAAGAAGCATATGGTCTTATTCAAAAAAGCATAAAGTCGACTTTTCTTTGAGCACTGTATAATTTGCCTGTGTTTTCTTGATGTTAGATCATGTGTGCCTCCACTTCAGAATTATTGAATCCCATCCTAAGATAGTATAGGCTTACATTAGCTAGCAACCTAAACCAGTCATACAATATTTCTTGAAATATCCAGGAGAGGGAAGAATGCTTTCAAATTATTAATGCTAATATATCCATTTTATTAAAAACAGTGATACATTTCTATCGCACAACAAACAGCTAGCTCTATTTCTCCAGAATTGATACACAAGAATATACATGCTGCCAATAACTCAAAATACAGTAAGAACTTGTGATTAAGTATTTGATGACAATCTTTTAAGATGTCAAAAAGCACCATAATTTGCATCAAAAGTAACTGCAAATTAAATCATAATGAGTATTATAAAGGTAATAAAATAGCCTTTTATCAATACTGTGGAATGATTATTAGCTCCAAAATTTTGAACACCTATTCCAGTTATTCCTTTGACTTTTTTTTTCCCAAGTTTAACACTAATGAGATATAATACTCTGGGAGGCATATCATTTAATATTTCACAAAGTACATGGAATTAAATATAGTCACTCAGTAGACAAAACCAATCCTGAAACATGTTTCAGCATATTACAAAGGACCATAGTTCTGCTCAGGAAGGATTTCACTCATAGATTTATTTGAGCAAGCATTGGAGAATCAGAGTCATAAGGGAAATGTATTTTGAGGTGAAGTGTTTTTGTAATTTAGAGTCTTTAAGAATAATTATCTGTTAGTGAGTACTTATTTACAATGCAATATAGACTATATTATTCTCAGTACTATATAAACACCTTAAAGACCCTTTTTTTTGCAACAGTAGTGAGCTGCACCATTGCTGTAGATGAACTGCAGAGTATCTAAAGGGTACAGACTACGCTATGGGCAGGCTGACTATCTCTATTCAAAAGCGTTCCCACCTCTTTTCTGGGCTTTCAGAAGGCCTGTTCTTAAGTTTAGCAGTCATTCTCCTTCATCTCAAGGAAGATTGCAAACTGTATTTATAAACTTTGAGCCACTGAGCTCTTCTTTTAGCAATGAATCAGTACAACTGGGTCGGCTTGGAAAGTGTAATTCTTTAAAATCACAGTGCTAAATTCTTTTCTGGGTAAGACAATAATATCCAGTCTTTGCTGGGTTGATTGGCCTGTCCAGTATCCTGTTAAAACTGTGTAGCCCTCAGTCTTGTGGCTAGATTACTTGAAGTTATTTTGCAGTTCATTTTGGTGTGAGATAACAACATGAAAAGCAAACAATTCGTCTCTCTCCCCTCCCTGCCAATGTTCTGGGTAACCTTGACAGTCTGCCACTGCATATACAATACAGATTTTAATAATATCGCTACTTCATATTAAGTGGCAGCTCTAAATACAATATAAAATTCTTATCAACCTGACCAGCACTTCAGACCCCTGAATCCTTTTGAACAGGAGGTATCCGCAGTGTCAATAAATGTGATGCCGCCTTCAATCAAGAGCTGCCCAGCCTTCCAGAGACTTATGGCGCTCACACTATCACAAGCTTTCCTTTGTCCTTTCAAAAGAAAGGAGATCTCTTAGATAGGTTGTCTGAAAGTCATTTAGGGAACTATAAAAGTAAAAAACCTGAACATCTTCTCTATACTCTGATGCTTGACATTGTAGAATCTGGTATCTCTGAAGGAAGAAAAACATTTGTCTTCTCTTTTCAATACAATATTATTAGTTTAGTAAAATTTATGACTGTTCTTCATTCAAAACAGTAGTCTTTCCAAGGTTATTTCCATTAGTGGAACTGAATTCACACTTCTTAAGCTACAGTATAGGATCAAAGTTCGGGGCAGTTACACTTTTGAATTCTCATTTGAGCACTTATCCTTTGATTGCTGATTTTGTCATAGCTTATTAACTTTCACAAAGGCTGACCGAGATGAATTTCGGGTCAGATTGGCTATTCAGAAGAGATAGTTTGTGTTTGTTTTCTGCTTCTGTATGTCAATGACACAGTTTGGCTGAGAACAGCTTAACTGCAAACATGAGAAATTGCTACTGAATGTTACCATTTTATTAGAGGATATGAAATTACTGCCCTCAAGTGGCAAAAAGAAAGTAATACGGCTTGTGGTATGTCGATATATTCATCTGCTCCAAACAAATTTTTATTCGTAGCAAATATCTGAGGATTTAAATTACAGCATTAGTCAGGCACTGACAGCTAAGCTTCCCTTTTGAAGAGAGGTGGATGGGCATGCATTTCGGAATGGGTAGATTTGTTGTAAAAGCTGCTGTTTCTCACTCAGGCAGGGTTTATTACAGGTTTTCTGTGCTATTTTGTTTCCTTTTATGCAGTTTATTGAGGCATTTGAAAATTGCTGATGAATGAAATGATTAAGAACTGTAAAAAAAACCCTCTAAAATTGATTAAGAAATAAATACCAATATGAAACACGTCTTTTAAAAATGTAAATATGTAACTTTGGATTCTCCTACATACTATTTGTTATCACTGGAAATTCAGAGCGGGGGGGGTGCAACATTAAAATATTTTCCTTTTTTTCAGTCAGATTTTCTTCCACAATAGCAAATGCTTTATGCTGTTGAAGAAAAATAATCTTCCACCTGTAGCTGCACTTCAGACCTATTCTCAGAACCACAGTTCTTCATCCAGGCAGATTTGAAACCCTGAAAAACAAGCAAACAAAAGCTCACTGAGAAACTTATTAAATGTATCCTCTATCACCTCACTTTGGAGCTGCTGCGATCACCATTAAGCTATGATCCACAGTTAATAGCAAAGAGAACAGAAAATTCAGGCAGAACACATTGGGAGGCTGGGATTTACACTGGTGCTGAGCAGTCGGGGAGTACAGCAGTTGTGGTAATGGTACAGTGTGTCCTCATGAGGCGAGATATAAATAATGCATACTGGTGGGCAACTTAACTTTTAATTGCCTTTCTTCTTGTCATTTGGAATGAGGTGTTTTGTCTATGTGTGTGTGGGAGTGATGCTGGGAGGTCACAAGTTTTTTATTGCCAGTACCGCTTTAGGGTGAGTACTGTATGTGACTAAATATTCCTTACTTAAAGAAATTATGTATCTGAGGTAATATTAGGAATGTAGAAGCAAAGTGAGATCTGCTTTAACCATACCATTTGAGAATTTTCTTTAATGAGAACATCTGAGCAATATTTTGACCCAATATATAATGCATGAGATACATTTTTCTTTTCCGCCTATTCAAATGTCAAGTTGCAAGTGCAAATAACATTTTCCAGTAACCGCAGTTTTCCCTTATAACTCTATAACTCAAGCAGGCAAATACTGCTCAGTTACTGAAATTGCTATCACTGTCTTATTTTTCTTGGGCACAAATGATTTGGGGGCATAAATAGTTTTGTGTTGTAGTTCCTTTTTCGTTCTCCTTTTGCAACAATTATTTTCTCCACCGGACCTTCAGCCACATCTTCTCAGTCTAGAGCACTTAGCACTTTCTGGAGGCCTAAGCTGCCTGGAGTTATTTCACGTGAGATGGTGGAGGGCACTTCCCATGCAGAGGTGAAGGGTGACCCTGTTTGCCTGTAAAGTCTTGGACACATGTCCGAGTTAGCAAGTCCTGCACGGTGGTTTGTCTGCATATTGCCTATCCACAGTCAATCTGAGGTAGTTTTTTTAACTGATTAGGATCCTGCTTCAAAGTAAATTAAAGTGGTAAAAGGAAGAGACTATACACAGACAGAAAATGTAAAGTAGCTGATGCATGGTGAGTTATCCCCAGTATCTTCCTCCTTAGTGAATCAAAGGCAATACTTGGATCATCCGTCCCGGAAAGACCATTCCAGATTAACGTAAAATTAGACAGGAGCTGGAAAACGCAAAGTGCAGTCATCCCAAATGGATGGAAAACCAATTTAGGATCATGTTACATCATTGTGTTCGGGAAAATTGATCTAATCTTAACTTTTAAAGATAGTATCTTCTGCCTTTTAGATGAGTCTACTTGATGCTAAGAGTCTCTTATAAATAGACATGAAGGACAAAAAGTGGAATTCGTAATTGTTAGAGACATCTGAAAATTACTGAAACAACCCTTCATAATGAGTAATGTTAATATTAATCGCATCAATAATTAATATTAGTAGCTGTATATTGATTTGGACTGTAAACCTTTGTATTCTCCCTGGAAGCTGAAAAAAATCTGGTAATTCTCATTCCTACCCCTTGCAAGGCATAAAATATTTGATTTATGACTTGGTGGATGTGAAGTCAGAGATAAATGCTGTCCATTCTGGATGATGGCGAGCATAGTTTGGGGACAGAAATTCCACGTGTGGAAATGAGACAGCAAAACCACATTTATTTTCCATTTTGAGTTGAAGGAAAAAAACAAAATTTTTTTAAAGTCTTCAGAATCTTAGAATGATTGAAGTAGCCTTGGCTGAGATGGGCTTGTCTGCATGGTCCTGCTGGGGCAATTCAACACACTGATGCAAGCAGTTTTTCATAATGCTGATTATTGCTTCATTTTTTTGAGTATATGTGCATTTGTCCGTGTATCATTATATAAAATGTGATGCTGTAATGGTAAAGTGTAGGCTGTGTAGACTTGACCACACGGGCTGTAAAAGTTAGGATGATCTAGCCATGGAAGTAATGGTTCCCACAGAGCCTCTCTTTTATTGAGTCGAATTTTGAAAAGGAACAGAAAGTCAAAATAAAGTGTACTGAATCTAACTGGCTTTCTCTAAATTGTCTAGAGACAATCAGTATGCGTGAAATTTGATATATGTGGAAAATGATGTCTTTATAAAGAAGTTGGAGATGCATTTAAGTGTCTGTATCATTTTCTCACAACAGTCTGTTCAGAAACACACTGGGCCAAATCCATTTGCCTTTCTCTCGTGAGAATTTCAATTACATTCAATGAAACTAAGTGCAAAAATAAACTGAACAATCTGGGGCCTAATATATCTTTCTACTGGCATCAAAATGAAAACAAAAAAGCTTTTTAGCCTTTTTTTTTTTTTTACTTGCATTTCCTGACTTTGGATAGCTTCATTTCTGAATGTTCATGCTGAATTAATTACAGCCTATTTCACGATATGTCCTTGGAAAGAAAGACTATAAAAAGTTAATAAGCTTCTAACGTACCAGAGTAGGGAAGTACCTCTATACACATCACAATGCTAGCATCAGTCTGCTGCGTCCATTTCTGTCTGCTGCATGAGAAAAAGTGCCTTTTACTGAAGAATTAATACCATAGCTGTAACATATTTGATAGATTTCCCTGATCTGTCTTTTCCCAATTCTGACAAACTTCTTTTCTTAAACTCAGAAAAGCTGTCAAGATCAATATATTGTAAAAAACATCTTACTGGAAAATAAACTATGGCCACAAACAGTCCTGTGCATTATTCAGTAATGAAGATAACATGATGTATTAAAATGAGAGAGTAATCCCAAATAATGGTGCTTTTCTGAGACAGTCTGAAGAATTGAAGGAATATTCAAATAAACTGGGGGAAAAATAATATTATGCAACAAGCTCTGATAGAATTCCACAGGAGTGGATGGGTACACATTAATTCCCTACAACTATTTTTTCTAAAAAATTGTTTTGATTTTATCTGTAGTTTTGAGGAGAAGATTTACCTTTGCTTTCCTTCCATTAGAATACCTAGCTATTGCTTTTCATATTGCTGTGCTGTGTTTGCTATCCCTGTTAAATCATGGGGTTCAGAATTAAGTTAAATGGGTCAAACTATCTTTTGTGCTTTTTTTATTTTTAAAAAGGAAAAGCCTATTTTTTACTCCTGTCTTTAATTATTTAATAAGGAAGTAGACGTTTGCTCAAGTATCTTTTTGTTAAAAAGGAAAAAATCGGGGCCACTTTAGTTTCTTGTCTGTTCTCCAGCGGTAATATACAAAACTCCCAATCCCCCCCACATCACGGTATGCAGCACAGGGGTGGGCACGCTACTGCAACACAACTACTGTATGGTTGCTACCAGGACGGTGCATGGTCCCCTGCCACGCTCCTGGCTTCTTCTGCCTTCTCAGCACTTGGTCTTGATCTTTTGAGATTCCATGCAAAAGGCTGTACTTAAAGTCTGGCAAATGAAGAGAGGTCCTGAGATGGGCTGCAAAAACATGAGGCAGCAGAGGACAGGGAGGCAGGAACCCATCTGTGGGCAGAAGTTGAGAAGTTCGAAGATACTGGCTCTGGTCTTTAAAGCGGAACTTCCAAACAGAGGCCCTGTGTGTATGTGCGTACATGTGTGTGTGAGTATGCTGTACGTTAGTCACGAAAAATTACATGAAAAAAATGATAAGTAATAAAATCAGCAACTTCTTTGAACACAATTTAAAATGCTACTCTTGTCTATAAAAAAACCTCTGAAGACTGCATTTGAGTCCAGCTTCTGGTCTGGCAAGTTTACTGCTGCTGCCTCCATAAGCAGACATTCATCTCTACTGGGATAAATCAATTTTATTAAAATCTTTATTTAGATGCCTATACAAAGGTATTCACTGCCATCTGAGGCACACTGGGGTATTCAAGGCACCTGCATGGACTGTCAGAGATGCCACAGAATCTGTGGGAAGCTCCAGCTCTTCTGGAGAGGCAGCTAAGATCCAGGTGAGGTACCTGAAGGCATCTCAAAGGGCACTAGATACCTCTAGCTGTCTCTCTAGATGATCTGCCAGGTTGCAAGATCTTCTCATATTTCATTTTAAACCTTAAATGTGGGAATTATTTCTGGACTAAGAGACTGAAATGTATTTTTCTATAGGTAGTTGTCTGCATGGGTCCTCAATATCTAAGCTGTCAATATAGCCAACAGAGATTTAGGGCACAATTCTGTTGCCCAAATGTAGCTGTTACCAGAAGTCCCATTGAGACCTTTTGATTCAGCGACAGGTTGATTTGTGTTACATTTGCCAGCACCATGCAGGTGTTTCAGAAATCCTGTGGTGTCTCAAAAGTCACTGCATACTTATGCTCAGGCTTCTGAATCGAGCCTCTTGTTTGATGGAACCTGCAAAGTGACTGTCCCCAAAGTAGATACTTATCTTGCACATAGGCAATGACAGCGAATGACCTTGTCTTTGATTTGAACTGAATGTCCTTTCTTGTGATCTGTCTGAAATGTATTCCTTATACGGCCTTTTTATTGCCCGTGCTTTTAAAAATGGGTATGGGATTTGAAGTAAGGGTAGGGTAAATCTTGCTCTAGCTCTTCTCACCTCACTCCTTGCAAATGCACTGGAGGCTTAGTAGGTGGGGCTAACAGCAGCCACAGTGTCTGGATCAGGTCTAAGGCTGTGGCAGGTCAGTGCACCTAGTGCAGCGGAGGGGGGAGATAACCCTACAAGCCCCACTGTCAGCCCCTGAGTCTGCATACTGCCTTCCTCATCTTTCTACTTCTCATCTTCACCTTCATCCCAGGGGAGCAGGCTCCACTGTCAAGTTTTAAGTCTTTTTTTTTTTTTTTAATTACAGAGGCTCAAATCTATGTTCCTCAGGAGAGTACCTTGCACACCAGGTAATCCTCTTATCTGGGAGTGAAAGAACCACTCTTCTCCTGTTGGTCTTGACCAGTATGGCTCCATAATATGGTGATGAGAGGGAGGGGGAGGGGAAGACCTGAGTTTTGTTCTCTGCTCTCTGTTCCCTACATTTTATTGTTAAACAGGCCCCACATACAATATGAAAACAGTCTTTCTCTCTCTTTCTTGTTTGCCATCCTGCTTTCCTTCCTCCCTGCATAGGCCATACCCCAACCTCATTACATGCCCCTACCTGGTGGGAGACAGAGGTGTGCTCCTGTGAATCTGGATCCCTTCACGGATGAAGAGGGCTGAGGACTCTTTTTCCTATTTGTGGGAGAATGCATTAACTGCTTGGTTAAGATATGAAGGTTGAAAGCTCTATCTTCACTCCTGTTCCCTCACCCAAGAAGCCATGGCTGCCGCTGTGCTTTGTGCTCATCTTAATGTTATCACTATGTATTAAATATTATCTGTGAGCTTCTGTTTGGGTCCTTCAGGATCCTCATGTAGTAATGTCTAGTTTCTGGACCCTGATATATGTAAATGATGCTGAAGCTACATGGATTTAATTTGCAAGAACTGGAAAGAAATTCACATTAAGGCAGCCATCCTTAATTCATATAATCCTCAATACCTTTATTCTTATCCCTCACTTTTTAATGTCTTAAACTCTTATACACAGTCATAAATACAAAGGAAACTAAAGAGAAGCAAAATCAGTGTTCATTCAAGTTCATTCTTTGTCAAACCATTTGTAATGAATTTGGAATAAAAATAGCGCTTCCCTCCTGTTGGCTTTATGAACACTTATATTTTGAAATTTCTAAATTTATAAAACAAACGTTTGGAAGATATGTGCTTATGGATGCTCTTAATTTAAAAAAAAATATTTGAAACTAAAGACAAGATACCTGTGTGTTTTTAGCGCATTTGTGTACTCTGGCCTCATGGTGGCACAGCAGGTTAAGAAATCACTCCTGTTTCTGTAGTCCCGTGCCCGTCCCTGGGTCCTCAGGGGATGCACAGAAGTATGCTGGAAAGCAATGCTGCTTTCCTCTTCCTCTACAGAGAAAAGAAAATTTTTTTGAGACAGGCACTTTTTTTTGTTTATAAGGCGGCTGTGAAACGTTAGCTTTGAAAAAAGAAGTGTAATGTCACCCTGAGAAAGCAACAGCAAACTCATCTGGTTTTGCAGCTTTCTTCAAGGATGCTGTTTGAAGATAGCTCATTGAATATATTAGTTTAAAACAGCTAATATTTGCACTCGTTCAGGACCTGTATTTTGATCTATTGTTACTTGTAGGATTTCGAAAACAATAGGTATGCAGGATATTTAATAAGCACTTAAGATGCTCTGTTAGCTGTCTAGTGTTTCCTAACAGACTGACTTTGCCAAAAACTTGACTTTGAGTCTGCCCCAGAAAAACACGGGTCAAAGCCTTATTTTGTAACAGCCAAAGCCAAAATCTTCAACTGATTTTGTGTGACTAATACATTATCTTAAATTATTTTCTGTATGTTGCAAAACTTAATTCTTTGGGACATTTATCTCAAATTATTAAACAATGTCTAAACTACTTGTTGGAAAATGTTTTTCAAGGTACCACGGTTAATACGGATTTTAATAGGATTTCTCTTGTTTTCTTTAACTCTGAACTTCATGGTTTGCACACATAAATGCTGACAGAGTTATTCAAATTTTCTTCATTCCTGGCTCATATAAATTCCTGGCTATATTCATGGGCATTTTCCCAGGATGAATAATGTTGAGATTCTAATCTTGAGAAGAAAGTCAGGCCAGCTACTCCTCACTGACACTGTGAGGGAGCAACTATCCTTTAATAAAGATTCCTTTGTACGATTAGGATTTTAATATTTAAAAAAAAACATTAAGCAAATAAGCAGTTATGTCAGACCAGGCCCTCAACTAAAAAGAGAACAGATTTTTATTTTTTTTTTATTTTATTTTCACCTGGATTAATTTTCTAATGATCTTGTACCATTCATCTATACAAATTCCAGTGCAGCAGAAAGGAAGAAATACAAACATCTTGCGGAGAGGAACTGTGGATTATCCCTTTGGATGGGCAGCTCTGAATGATCTTAAACAGACTAAATTAATCTCATAGAGTTTCATAGACCTTTTTTTCCCTTTTTGATGAGTAACTTAAAAGATTTTTACTCGGTTGCTGCCAGAGAGACAGTTTTACTCTGGAAACTGTAAGAAGAAAAGCTGGCTTGCTTCTGTCCCTGAGGAGAGAAAGAGTTAGTAGAAGGAGAGAGGAGGAAGGACTTTTTATTGAAAAGACGTTAATTTTCAAAAGAGGGAAGCAATCTGATGTTTTTGTGGTAGGTGGGAAAGCTGAGGTTTGGACTGAGACTACATCAGGGATTTGTTTTTTGGTAGTTTCACAAAAATAATTTTTTATCTTTCTGCATCATAATGCACATGTAAAATGTTTTTTTGCTGAACCAGATTCTCTACTTTGACTCCATATGTGCATATGAAGGTAGACACATAAAAATACAAGGTTTTGAGAAAAAACCCTTTTCTTCACATGCTACTCATGGCAGTGCATATAGACTTGGAGTTATTTCACACAGATGTATTTTGCTCAGATCAGAACATTTTTCTTTTCCAAGCAAATGACTGGTAAACTGCCTTTTGTTTATTCTTTTCCTTTTCTGTTGGGCAGGGAGGAGTCTTTATTTTCCACTGGAAATCTATACTACGAGAACAATAAATTTGGCTAAGGAATGACTCCATGCTCAGCTGTGCCCCTTTGTTATGCGTCATGCTACCACCCCTGCTTAAGGGACCACATTCTGCTCCTCCGTGGGACCTTCACCTCCTTCAGGTGAAGTTCAATGGACTGAAATTTGTAGAAAGATCCTCATTGACTTCAGTGGACTCATGATCAGCCTGTCCTGGTACCTGCTAAACAATGAACAAGGCTGAGAACACTGAATTGTGCCAAAATGCCTGGAGAAGGACTTTGGCAGCGTGTGGGAAATAAACTATATGGGTAAGATGGAGTATCAAACAGCTTGTGTTACCTGACCGCAATACATTGTGAGCACTGAGGGAGAAAGCAAGAGGCTTTTGTTTTAGTAAGAACAGTAGGTAGTTATGTACTGAGAAAGACAGCACTCATGTACAGGAAGGGCAGAGTTAAGGTTATGTGGTACATTTCTTGTGGGTCCTTCTCTCTGCAAACTTAATGCTCTTTCAATTTCTTTGCCATTTGAAAGCTTTGTAAAGGCCACCTTTGTCATGTTATCAAAAGTTATTGTGACCTCATTTAAAATAGATTGAGCATCTTGGGTAGTTAGCTTAGAGCATCTTGATTTGTGAAAGGGGATGAGCTTTATAAATAAAAGAGTAAATTATTAATGCTGTGTCATATGAGTCTAGACTTTGGTGGGCGAGTAGGGCACTGTCATAGCAATAAAACTTCATCAGAATCAGAACATCTAGGGATCACAGTAGCTATGTTTTCGAGCTCCATTCCTGAACGGGAGAAAAGTGTACTGTCTCCTCTGTTAAATATTTAATTGTTGGTCTGCAGATATTTTTTCAGGCATTTGCTGCATCTGGAAGAACGACCTTTTGTAGTATAACTAAAATTGGAAAGTTGTAGAACTGTGAAGTGATGAGTGTCTTAATAACTCAGCTTCTCATGGCAACCTATAATTAAGATTTCCAGTGGGAATGATGGGAATGAACCGTTATTCCCACAGAATGTTAGGCAATCTTTAATGAGATTATTCCCAAGCAAGAGATACTGAGTTTCAGTGAGACAAATGCAAAAGAGATTTTTTTTTTTCCAGGAAAAATACCCTCAAAAATGGATGTATGAGGACTGTCATCCAATATAGCATATGGGGAATTGGTTTGTTTATGGTTTTCTTTCTGATTCTAGGCGGCAAAAAAAAAAAAAAAAAGCCTGGTCTCATTTTTTTGTAAAATGAGTATTTTTATATACAGCAGGTATTCTATTCCATTAAATCCCTAGGCATTGTGCACAAATGACAGCAAAGGTGTGGCTATTGGTCCATTTCCATACAAATCCTGTATTGGCTGATATTCACTCAACTAATATAAAGCCTTTAAAAATAGGGTACAGAATGTAAAATGTTCAATCAAAACATGTATAGAATACTTTTCCTAATGCTCACAACTGTCATTACATCTCAGCTATTTGGATTTGCAGACAGGAGGGAATCATCTGAAAGAAACATATTTCAGCACCAGAAACTGAAGGGAAATAAATAGTAAATAGTAATAATAATAATAATAACAACAACAATAATAATAGTAAACTCCGAGTTTTGGAAAAAAAGCATCTTTAAATCCATTCTATTTGAGTTTTATTTTCATATCTTCCCTTTAACTAAATTAATTTCTACATGCTGTTGCAGAGAAATAATGTCACTGAAATCCAGGCAGTCCTTCCTTATCAGTCAACAGCTGTCCCCAGATGCAGCATTTTAATTTTGAAACGAATATAAGAGCAATACATTTTCACTGACAACCATGCAGCAAACAGCCCTCATTCTATAATAACTTGTCTAAGGTGTTTCTATTCATAGTTGCTTTCTGCCTATTTCATGTAACTGAATTTCATATTCACCTTTTTTACATTGTTTAAAGAGAAGGTTGTCCATTTCTGTTTATAATTTAAAAGCTCATTATTTTTGCTGGCTTCTTTTCTCTTCAGTACTGCTTCTTGTTTGATGTGTTCCTGTTGTCCTACCAGCAGGAATTCCATTGTAACCAGACTGCTGTGCTCAGTGTTCCTGCTGTTTTCCATTTTAATTGCTATTATTATGTTTGCCCCTCTAGTAGAAGACTTGGTAAATAAAGTAGTTATTGTAAACCTTAGTCTTTGCAAATATATAAACTGTAATAAAAATTCTGCTTATAAACTCTTTCATAGATGCATAAGATCTTTTAGAGCAAACTGTAGGTCCTTTAAAACTCAGAATAATAAGACATATTCACATTGTTCCCAAGAACTTACATCTCTTTTAACTAACTACTACAACTCAATTAAAGTTATAGGAGTGCTTTCCAAAGGAAGTTATCGTTATTATTATGAGAGACTCTTTAACTGTCATTACTTGTCATTCACGCGCTGATATCAATGCAATTGGTGTTTCTAATCCTTTGTATATCAAACTCTCAGGAAGCCATTTCATTAGGGGAGAGAATCCTGCTAGCAATGTCTTGAGAGTGTACTATAAGGAATTTGAGTTAAATAATATCCAATTTGGTAAGATATTATCTCTGATGTTTCTTTATGTTAAAACGTTCTTGGAAGAGAAAGACTTTTCTGCATAGTTCTGACTAAATTTAGTTCTGTTTGGCTGGGCCTGAAATAGAGAATATTATTGAAAACTAGAACCCTCAATCCCTATATTATATCTCCAAGGCTGGAGAATGGATTAGAGGTGAGCCAGAACTGTCACTGTAAAAGCCAGCTGGGAATTTGCCCAAATGTCAGGTCATGATTTGACTCAGCCCAGTATAGATTGGGACCAGACACAAAATCTAGGTCAAAATCCAAATTTTCTCCAAGGGCCTGATGTGTTTTGAGTCAGGCTTTCCTATTTATATTACAGTCACTTGTCTGAGTCTAATAGTGAAATCCGTATCAAGTATAACACTAGGGATACAGGCTGCTGGATTATTCATGCCTATGGAATTTGGGAATTCCAGCTGTCGTCTCACCATGACACCACTGGAAAACCAATGTACCTGATTGATTTTGTGTAATTAACCTGATCATGAATTTTGTATTTCAAAGCAATTTTATTCAGGATTTGGACGAAAGAGAGTGTGCCAGACAAAGAGAGGATTCCTTGTAAATGCAGCTGCCTTATTCTAGAGAACTGAGCCAGGGCTGCAGAAGTATTCTGAGAATCAGGGGCTGATTCATCTAGTTTTTTCTGGGTACTGACTCTGTGCTGTGCTGAAGTAGTCATAAGACTGCTGTCAAGGTTTTCGTGAAGATTTTCAGTTTCACAGCATAAGGATTTATTTTCACATTCCAAATTGTTTGAGAATATTGAAGCCCTGTATACACGAGTTATTATTTTGAAAGTCCTCGAATTTCTGTGCTTGATTGTTTTTTTTTCCTTCCGTTTACAGCCTAGGCAGGCTATGATAGATATTTGTGAACCCTTTTGCTGAAAACATCATGAAAAATTTGAGGCCCCAAGTACTCAGATAATCAGATACTGCTTCCAGTGTTCCCTGTAATTAAATACACTAGAATGATGCAGTCCTGAAACGCTGGTTTTATGTTTAAAGCAGTTTTTCTTTATCTCTTATTGCATTTTAAACCTGCTTTTTTCATATTTTTTTAGTTGTGCAATTGTATGTGCAAAATACTTGAACACAGACATCTGATTCAAGCGAACAGAGATGCAGGCACTGAATTTAAGCATTATATGCATAAATATGTCTCATCAGTCATTTGTATGAATAGTTACTCCATTTATTTACAAATTGGCAGTAATTCTATGTGGAGATTAAACATATACTTTGCATATAACAGACAATGAATAATACAGATGGGCTGCAACGGAATGGAGGTTTACTCAGTTATTCATTGCTTTGGTCCATGCTCTGCTTGGTATGTATATTATTTTACCAGACGAAGATACGGAAGTGGCTGTGTAAGAGTGAGTAATATTGTCAGTGAAACTGTGGGTAGTCCCTGAGTGAGCAACCATCGTATGTTCAATTTTGTCAGGATAGACAATCCCTTTACGTTACAACATGCAGAGTTGTACTGACCAGAAAGAGCACTCTCCTTCAAATTAGAAAGTGTAAATGTTTTCTATTTTATAATTCACTAGGGAACGGTGAAACCCAGAAAACGTCAGCTATCTAGTGTATAATTATTTGTTCTCATGCAATATATCAGCTATTGTTTATTCTTTTTGTAAAATATTATTTTGCTTATTATGATTAGGAAGTCGAACTGGACGATTAACAGCATAAACAGATCTAAGTAGTAAATGCAACCTTTATTAGGCTTCCACCTGATTTTGCTCCAGTTGGAGGACCTCTCTCATAGACCTGGAGGCTTCCCAGGAAGATAGAAGTGTTTTCCTTCATGTTTAAAGTTCCATCATCTCTGGGAGTCAAGTAACTCTTCTGAAATGGAATTCCAACAGGAAAAGGAGAACCTAATATGAAAAAGACTTTTGCACATCTATCTGAAGAAAATTTCAGCAAATGGGCATTTCTTGGATAATGAGTTGCAAAGAGTCCAGATAAATTAGTAATAATTCAGAATCATGCTAAATGTATAGTGGCTCTGGTGAAGATCCTTTGTTTCACATCTACAAGAGAAGAGTAGACATGTATAGGAAATTCTTGTACTGAGAAACAAATCATGTATGCTAGATACACACGCATTTACGTAGTGAATTATGGCTCAGTTCGGCTTCAGCCTTCTATACAGTCTGTTTCGGTAGCCTGTTTCTTTTTCTCCTTTTTTTTTTCAGGATAGACACACTCCCAGAGCATCTCCAAGTGTCTGTATGGTGTCAAGTTTAGTTTTCTGTCACCCAGAAATACAAATGCTATTTGCAAGCTGTAATCTGACTGTGTGGAGCTAAATGATCTTTAAAACAGAATAGACTCACAGACCTTAAATAATTCCTTTTCTTCTTTGTCAGCATCCACACAATGCGCTTAATACAAGTAATGACATCAGATATGTATGGCATGCTCTCAGTACAGTCACATTCTATAACCGTGTCACGATTGTGTTCATTTATATTGTTTTAACAAAGGCCATTGCCCCTCTATTAATTTTATACCTGGCTGGATCTTCTCACTTAGTCAAGGGGAGCTTGAGTCCTGAATAATTTTTAAAGTATGTATTCATGCTTTTGGTCAGTTACCTTAGATTTTGCCAGCCGCCTATAGCAGCATGCAATATATAGTGGTTCAGGAGTTTGTAGTGAATTTATTATACTCGAAAATATTCCCAAGCATGTTTGATAGAATGGTCTGAATATTAATGCATCTCCTGAGTCAGTACAATTCCTCACTGTTCTGTTGTTACTGCTTTCTTTGAAATTCAGTCAATAGCCTGCAATAGCAAAACAACAAAAATATGTGCACTTATCTTCCGGCCATTAAAATCCTACAGCTGTGTTTACCTTCCTTTTTGTGCAAGGAATGAGTAAAAAGCTTTCAATCAAACGCATTTAAAAAAGAGGAAGGACAGGGGAACTCCCTAGCAGGGATTAGACGCTGCAGCCTTCCTGGCACTTGCTGCAGAACAGAAACATCCTATATAATGTTAGCTACCCTTTTCAGTCCTATTGAAGCAGCGGCAGAGTTTCTAGCACCCCGTGCTTAATGGGTAAGGGGCCCATGGGTACAATTCTGCAGTCTAATCATTCCAGGTAATTTGTCGTCTGGATGATTGGGTTAAGGCAAAGTGGTCCAGAGACCTGAATTCATTTCAACCCTGACTCATCGTCACAACTGGAATGAGATTCATGTTTTAATCTTAAACTTTTGTCCATATATATTAATGATTCTTCTCTCCTACCTCCCACACCAAGTGCAAAGGAAAATCATATACATTTGTTGTTTTAATTCCAATTTGGTTGGTGGAAAGAGGCAGGAATCTAATGTATGAATGAGAATGAAGACAGCTCTCTAGACTGATCAGCTCTTTTGAGTTAATACCTATATGATCCTGCAAAAGTATACGCTTCCCATGCTTTTATTTTTTTAAGAGCTATGACTTTCATTCTTACAGAAACCTTACAGGCTCCTTTCAGTACATGAAGTATTTTGATCTAGACATGGATTTTTTTATTGCCTTGCCTTTACGCAAAGGAAAGCAAACGTACTCAAACACACATTTTGAACACTGAAGCAAACAAATGCCATCCCTTACCCTCACCTTTCTTATTAGAGTAATCTACTATAGGAAAATTTTTTTTACCAAAAATTATTCAGTCTTTCCCCCTCTTTCCCACTTCCCCCCAGAAAACAATGGAAAGGCTGAACTTCTCACAGAGCAATTTTTGGAAGGTAAAAAAGGTCACCCATTTCTCTTTTCATTTTCAAATCCCAGGAGGAGATTTTCAAGGATACTAAGGGCTGTTAAGCACCCAATTCCCACTGAGAATCAGAGAGAATTGGACGACTGACTGCCCTTTGTGTCTTTGATTTATTTCCCTCTTTGGTCTTTACTAACAACAATTTTTTCTCATTTGGAACACACTGATTGAAAACATCCAAGGTCAAATTCATTTTGCGGAATTCTACTGAAGGCAACAAAGACACACACCAAGATGGAGTTGAGTCCATAGCTGTACTTTTAGCCTCTCATTAGTACCAAATCTTCGTTTTTTATCTTCATCGGAGCCACTTGGAGAAAGAGAGGAAAAGACAACTTAATAAGTGGTTAAAACCAAAGTGGCGTGAAAACCAAATTGAAATATTTTTTACAAAGTTCATTTTTAAATATCTGTTAATGAAAAATATTTTTCTATTTGCAAATTTATGTTTTTGTCAAATGTTTCTTCTGAAAACTTTACGAGAAAAAAATATGGGCTTCTTACTTAACTAGTTTTTCTTTTTAATCCTTTTTTCTGCGTAGCTTCCGGTTGGTTGTTAAGAGTGGAATTCATCTCACATCACTTTAGAAGTCTGCATTCTAGCTGTCTACATTTGAACTACTTTTCCTAGGCTCTTTTTATAGTCTAAAGGAAGACAAAGGCACTGCAGGACATAATTAATCTGACCTATCCCAAATAAGATGTGAGGAATAACACCCTATGTGTACTTGTTTTTCTCCGCTAGCAAGAAGGGTAATCCAGCTGGCTAGATCAGATTTGCACTGTAGGAGTCTACATTTGATCTGATGAGTACTCCCCTGCTGTCATACGTTTCTTCTTCCTTCCAAGGCTAACCTTGTTCAATCTGGTGTGATTGCAGTTTGTTTGTATGATAAATTGCATTTGTGAATCTTCATATGTTCCTCTCTTTTTGATGTTTGTACATTAAAAAAGACAAATTCCAAATTCATGAATATGATGAATCTGATGATGCAAAATTTGATACATTTGTCTCTCTAACATATTATATTGGCCTCTGTCACAATAATATATGAGCACTTTAGCCATCCCTATTCATTTATATACTTCATTAAAAATCACTGCTCTTTATTCAAGTACAGTAGCATTGTTCAGATGTAATATAGAGCTATCTAGGTCAAACCAAACTACATTTTAATTCCTATCAAGGATATAAAGAGACCTGAGTGGAAGGATTATGGTTCAGGCACTTGTAGCATCTGTCATGGTGATGAGTACAGGTTCCAAGTGACTGGAGACTGGTGGTTCATATCAGACTCCTGAGATCTCCCTGAACAATTCCTTCAGAAATCTGTTACCTGGGATTTGTTACTTCCTGGGGCAGCGTTTCCAAATTTCCTGATGAGGTTACTGAAGGTGCTGTTCAGCATTAGTAGGTAGTTCAGAAACGCTCCTTACTTTCGGACAGTGTGTCAGAATGAAATCACACTGTGGCTTATGTTATCATTTCAGTTTGATTCTACATGATCTGTTTTTGCTGTGGTACCTTTCTGGTTATAGTGTTTTCATACTTAATCCTTGCCTCAGTATTTTAAAACATGGTTTTGTTCAGTAAGAGCTATTCTCTTTTGATCGTAATAGTAAGTGCAGACAGGTTAGGGAAATCGGTGTGTCTGGAGCTCTGACACAACCAAATACAGTTTATAAAACTTATTTTTAATGACTTGGGCCTCACTTACTTGAATAACTGTGCCACCAGCACTTAAAACCCTATCTGTGTTCACTGATTGTAATATCTGAATTATGGCTGAAAAGAAGAACTACCCACCTGGTTCACTTAGTTTTTTGAGACTATCACTACATGGCAGCAAAAATGGAAGATGTACATGACTATTCTGCTGTTTACTTAATGTCTCTTTTAGCTCTACAGTTACTGTTGAGCTGGAGTTGAACAGTCTGTTTGGGTTTACACAGCCACAAGGATAATTGAGAAGGACTTTTTTATTTTTTTTTGCGGAGCAAAAATATAGATCTTGAACAATTCAGTTTTAGATACTGTCTTGATCATCTAGTAAAGTACATTTCCTAAGTAGAATGGTGGGAATGAAAGGTTGTTTCACAAAACTGTATTCCTAGAAGGTACTTTGCCAGATCACCTCATGAATAACTCAAGCATAATCAATTTTACTTACATCCTTCCTAATGATTCCTTGTTTATACAGTATTGAAGACCTCCTATTAGGAAGATTCCACAAGTTCCCCAGCCAATCTTTTGCAAAGCTTCATTTTATTTTACTATTATAAAGGCTTTTTTTTATTATTATTATTTCACCCAAAATCTTCTTTTCTGCCCTTTAAACACAATTCACCATAAGCTTAGAAAACAGATTATTCTCATTGATATTTTCAGGTCTGTGTTGTCATACTCTCACTTTGGTTTTCTCTTCTTCAGTGTAAACAACTAAATGTATTGAATCTTTTCTCATAGGTACTATTTTCTCGATACCTGACGATTCTTCTCATTCTCTTCCAGTTTCCACTTGGTCCACACCTTCCTTGAAGTGCAGGGACAACAGCTAAGACTTACCAGTTCTGAATGGAGTTAAAGGACTGATTCTTTGATTTTTTGCAGGTTGCAATTCTATTTATATATGCCAGTATGGTGCTTATCTTTTTTGCAGCAGGATGATGTTGTTTACACACGCTGAATGCGTTACCCACTGTAAAGCCACCAATGCTTTTTTTTTTTTAAGCATAGGTGAACAGCCAGAGTACAGAATGACTGTATGGGCATATGTTTGTTCGTAGTGTACCTCATGTACAAGACAGCTATTTTGTACATTATTTCATAGTGCCAGGCCTTTTAGTATTCTTATGGTAGCCCTAAAACCTATATTTTTTTTCCATAGAACTTCTGATTAGAAGCATCATGGGCGTCATGGGCAGTTTGTGAAGCTGATTCTTTCTGATACAATTGTTATTGACACAGTGTTTTTCAGACCGTACCTCTGGTTTCTCAAGATGAGTTTTAATTCTTACCCTGTAATCCAAAGTCCTGGGTGTCCTTCCTATCTTATCTAAAAATATAATTATCTGCACATTTAATAAGTAAAACTCTTTATTCTCTCATCCAGGTCAATGGATACCAGCACTGGAGCAGACCCCCATGGATACTCACACAATATGTGCTTCTATTTTGACAATGAAGCATTGATAACTAGTTTGAGTACAGTTACAGTGCTGAGTACAAAGCAATTCATTGAAAATGAGACCAGTGAAGTAGAAACAATTACTGATTAATATTTTGGCAGCTTCTGTTGCACGTTAATTTCTTAAATTCATGTTTAATATATTTTTTTCTTTTTTTGTTTAAATAAAGACAAACAAAAGAACCAAACTGCTTGCTCTGTGAAAATGGGCACTATTAAGAGAGGAATCACTGTTATGATATGTGGTATTTTTGCTGTTTAAGGCAAATTGCCAGCTCCAAGTAAGCTAATTTATATATTGATCAGCAGAACTTACCACTTTGAAGAAGAGCATATTCCTTGGTAGAGATATAAAGCAAAGAACTCACAGAAACTCTGAATTAATAATGGAATGGTGTATAATGAAGATTCTGATGAGATTGATAGACCTGTTATCTTCATCGGAGCACGGTGTTACCGAGAGTATCCCTGGGATATACCATTGGCCAAGTATGAGACACAGCGTTAGTGATCCTCTTTGGTTTGCAATGTCAGCTTCTGTTTTTTCATGCTTGACATTGTGGTTCAGTTCATAGTTTAGATGAGGATTTTCATGTATATTTATACAGAGACTCAGAAACAAGCACACACACACACACAGAGTTCTTCCCAGGACCCAAAATCTCCCTTTTATTCTATGGATAGAAGACTATTCAAATCTTTGTAGGATTACACAATTGTAAAATTGAAGCTGAAGTTTACCTTTCAGTCTATAAATAAATGTTAGTCTACAAATAAATAAAATATAAAGTAAAACCTATGAAAAACTGTCAGATGAAGCTGAGCAAAGAACCCTGTCTCTTCCATTGCTTATAGAAACCGGAGTGCAGATGTTCAGCCCAGACTGCTTATTTGCAATGTTACTGTTCAGGTCATGGGTGACCATCTGTTTCCTTTCACTTTATGACACAGCACTTGCCCTCCATGAATCTTTCTGAGTTTCCTTCTGATATGATGGCAAAAGAGGAATGAAAGAAACACTTATTTGGACAAGAGGCAGAGAAGCTTGAATGAATAATATTATTGTAATAAAACAGTGTGATTCTTCTCTTTACTTTCCAAGCATCCCTAACAGTGTCGTTAACTACTCTTCAAACAGGGGGAAGAGAGAGATATGCAGCCCTGTAGTTGACTTTAGCCCTTGCAGGGCTCTTTTTCTTCCTATTGACCAGATTGGCCACCTCTGGAAACTGATAAACAGAATAGTGTTAGTAAGTACCTAAATTAGCTGCTGTAGTATGAGTACCCCTCTAAACATCCAGACTAATGCTTAGAGGGAGCAAATGTTTGTCTAAACTTTGTAACAGTAAAACATTAGCTCTTTCAGAAGGCTGAACTGGCATTCAGTATAGTTTCATGAATCAGAGGTCTTTTCTGTAACACAGATGGACATTTTTTAGATTAATTCTAACCCTATATTATGAATAGTTCTCTTCATGAGTGGGCCTGGGTTTATTTCTACAGGGAAATAGTATCTTTTCTTTTTTGAACAAGATACTTCTAAGCATAAGGGGAGAGAACAATGAGACAATGTTGAAAAGAAAAAACAAAATGCAAAGTTAACCACAAATTTCCATAATGAGGAAACAAACCACAATGTACTCTGAGATGGTGCCAGCCAGTCCCTCATTGGTTTTCAATACAAAATAGAGGGCAAAATAAGAAAAGTTAAGGGACTTTCAAATGATCTACATGTCCAGTTGATTATCCCTAAGACCCAGCTTCTCTTGTCAAATATATGTATGCAATACTGTTGCATGCAATCCCACTCACTTGAATGAAATGACAACAAAATTATGTCCAATGTATACAGTATGCAGGGAAGCTACCTCTTATGCCGGTATCCTGATTTTCAAGAGCCTGCTTAAAACCCCAAACACAGCAACTGACTGGAAAGATGGCTTTTATTTTTTGTATCTTCAGTAATCATATTGCCAAACGTTAAGTTTATAGCGCAGCCAATGTGCTTAAAAGCTTGGTATTTTTTATGTTTTGACTCAGATTTATATCAGTATAACTACTTTTATTCTGGCTGCGCGTACAGGAGGAGAATTTAATCTATTCTTTCCTAAAAATACTTGTTTAACTAAAAATGTTTCAGATATGAAATATCCAATTTAAGTAGGTGGCTGCAAAGTCTCAGAGATCTAGCTTAACCACAAGCAATCTTGGGTCATTATTTGACTACACCCACTGTCAACTCAGTGAATACATTCAGATTTGGAACAGTTTCATTCCAAACCAAGTTACACCATTTTTAAGTCTTACCATTTCTAAGTCAACTCCAGAACCTACAGACTTAAACAAAATCAGGTCTTTGGGTTGATTTTGTGAGTCCACACAAATGGTAGATCTAGGTAAGTACCAAAATGGACTGTATATAACAGTGTGCTCTATCAGTGTTTATTGGGACTTGATATACATAAATGAGGATTTCTAATGTATACTGTTGCAAGAAGGAAGTTCAGCGGGGGCGTCTATATTTCTACACCCAGACTTTGAATACCGCATAGGACACTTATAAATAAAGAAACAAAAGAGAAGAATCAACAATTCCTTTGCTTTCCTAAAGACTTAAATATTCCTTGAATGGAAAAATGTTTTATCTCAAATAATCCCTAGATGTGCAGGGAATATGCTTTTCAGTGGAGATCTGAATCTCATGAGATCTGCAATCAACAAAGGCAAAAATGTTGATAAATATTTAGCTACAACAGGAATGGTTGTTGATCAATATTTTTATTGGAACAGTTAATCTGAAAGAAGCTGATATTTGGTGGAGACTTCCACAATTTTCAGTGGTTGTCTAGATCTAGTTGAACTTTGTCAAACTCTTTATGTATAGCCCTGAGTGTCACTGATTCTGTTCTATATTTGCATTTATTTACTTAGCAACTTTTTTCTTATTTGCAGAAAACTGTAGGAAACATGGTATCTGCTAATTAAGTAGTGTCTCCAATAGCTCTTGACTTGAGCTTTATTTGAAGTATTTCCATGTCATTTTTTGCTATCACTGAGCAAGGAAATCAATATTAGGATTACATAAATGTGCACTGTACACCACCTTTGAACTGTAAACCTAAGTGCAGCAAAGAACAGAAAAACTTCTGTATTTCTGCATTTTACGTGTACAAACTTAGAGCTGGGGAGGCGGGTCTCAGCACCTTGCAAAATAGGGTACTGCATCTTCTAGTGTCAATAGATTTCCTACAGATTTATATCATTATAAATAAGTTAAGTGAGTTGAGTTATTTCTCAAAACACTGAAACAGAAAGTAGATGTACACATGGAAAAGAAGTAGTACATTTCTTTAATTTAGGAACATTTGATATGGAGTATTTACATTTTACTGGACTTTTTTTAAAAATGCAACAGAACACCTATTACTTCCCATGGGAAATTATTCAGCAGTGTTATAGTTCTAACGCTCAGGGTACTTTTTCTCTTAATTTTTCTTTTTCTTTATTTCATTCTATTAATGGTCATTGCACAGGTACTGTATTAAATTATTCTTATATCCCTTTGATATTAACATCTGGTATGGTTTGAGGAACCCACAACAGTTTATTGTCTTTTAGACAATTATTCTATCACCTGATGACCCCTCCACACCTGGGAAGGGGAATCGGCAAAAAAAAAAGGAAACCCAAGGGTTGAAATATAAACAGATTTAACAGAATAAGACTAGATAATTAATGTTAATAACACTAAAGAACCAATATTGATACCCATACCAATATGAAATACACAAGGATTATACTCAGCCCATTCTATCTGTAGGAAGTTGTGCACTCCCAGCAGTGGACAGCAAATTTCAGACACTGTGAGTGCTATGGCTTCAGGAGGAAGGGAGGGCCTCAGGGATCTGGCACCGGGGCAAGAAGTTCTCAGGATGGCAGCCGTCAAGGGAGAGAGAGAACTCCTCAGCAAACTTTCTAATTTATATTGAATGTGACGTTGATGGTATGAAATAATCCTGTTGGCCAGCTTGTGTCAAGTGCCCGGGTGTCACTCCTCCTCGTCCCCACACCTGGCAAGCTTGAAAACACTGAGTCCTTGAAGCCCACACATCATAGCTGGCTATAAAGTAAATATTTTCACTAATTCAGACAATAGAGTCTTCTAGAAGTACAGTTTTCCCAAGCATTAGAAGAGACTTGACTGAAAAGTAAAATTACTGAAAGAGAAATTAGTCCTGTGTTGCTCAAACCAGGACAATATCATTGATATTAATGCTGCTATCTTTTTTTGCTCTCTAGAGTGCTTCACAGAACATCACATTGTATTCCTCTTTTGCAGTAGAGGATACAAGTACCCAAAAGTTAAAAATGCAGTTTAGGCCGCATATGCAACTTTTTATTATCCACAATGTAGGTAGGATAAAGCACTTAATGACATGATCACATATATTTTTTCTAGATGTCCAGTCAGTCAAACAGGGTCAATTTAAACACATGATTAGGAAATTTTTTGCTGGAATGGAGAGTTTAAGTTTAGGAATATCTTGTTATGTCCTGGGGTGTATGAGGTACCCTATATATGTACACATTTTTAGGCAGAAGCGTATGTCAGACCCTGGAGAGGAGCAGCTAATTAGAATCACTGAGATCATATCTGACTGCATGGGTGCAGGGGGAAGTTGATGCTTCTGGCCACTTCTGCATGATAACCTAATAATTCGAGTGTTTGCCAAAGGACCTCTTTGATCTAGCTCCTTATTGTAAAAGGATTTTCACATCCAGCTTTTGTGTTCTAGGAGGGCATCTGTACCAACAGTCCCTGGAGTGATCTGACCATGACTTAGCTTCTCTTCCTATTATCACTGAGATATATTACAGCCAGAAAGGGAAAGCTGATCAGGCCATATAGTAGGAGCCTTGCCCTGTAAATAGTTGTTTGGGCATTTGGCCAGGAAGGGTCATATGGGTTCTAATCCTGCACAGTTTCTTTTTTGTCATTTTCATCAAAGGCCAAATACTTAAACTACCCTGGGAGCAAACCGGTGTCTAACTGCAGGAAGTGATTTCAGGCACTCGGGACATGGAACATGGACTGGTGACCATGAAACAGGTTTTTACATCCAAGCAACACATTTTAGGCACACTGAAGCTGTCTGATAGAGTAGGATCACGCATCTTCATGTTCCACATACTGTCCGCTTTGAATCCCAATCTAGGGACTTAATTTTTCCTCCAGACAATGTAGGAGAAAGTTAGATGTCTGACTCTGCTTTGTGAATTCCTTTTTTTGAATACGCCCTGAGTGCAGAACTTTTAAGCATTGCAGCACTGAGCGTTATTATGTCAAAAACCTTTTGTTGAATTATTACCATAGTGAACATCACTCTAAAATTATGCTTCTAGAATGGCAGAAAAGTATTTTCATTATTTGGCTTAATACGTGGCTCCAAGTCTCTCATTTCCTGCTCATTATTTGCACCTGTAAAAATGTAAAAACATTGCCGGACTCTGTGGTACAGGCAGAGAGACCAGACAGTTTCCCAGGTTGTAGTCTCCACTGTCCAGGTTACTCACACTCACCTTGTGTTCCCTCTTCTATTTTTTTCCAGTTTCCTCGTTTAATTACTTATAGTTTCAGTATCTCTCTGTTCTCCTTTGCCCTGATTCTTCCTTGCTTTTATTTTACCGTTTCCTATTATAAGCCTGTTAACCAGTCTACTCGCTCAGCCAGTCCCAGAGTCCTTTACTGGGCCTGGCACTCTAATTCTGACCCAATATTACTCCCAGTTTCCTACTCTCATAACCTTCTAGCCTCAATTAGCAGTCCACTCTTCATCTTCCAGAACCCATTCTAATCTATTATAGCCACATCTCCTTTTCTCTTTCCCACATCTTTGACTCTTTTACACTGGAAGCGCATGGCTTCTTTCTCTGTGTTGCCATGAGTGGAGAAAAACCTGATTTTGTGCTCAGGAAGAACATACATAATGGAACAGTGAACTGACACGGCCTGCAACTGGCTACAGGCTGTCTGCATTCTCAGTTTCATCCCTCGTGGAAGTGTGTTCAGCGTAGAGGAAGTTTTCAGGGGATTTGTTCTCAAAATCAAAGCAGTGTGAATCTGATACATGCGAAGAGTAAATTTTTCAGTGGATTTCAAGGTTAGAAGTCAAGTCTCCAAAACACCATTCAACGGCATAATGATAAGACCTTGTTTTGTCTGCTCTTTAATCTTCTTCCAGCTTTTGAAACAGTTGGATTATGGACATCCTATACCAAAACCTCCCTGTTGTCTGGTGGTTGGCTATAATTAATGAGAACAATTCATCTCCTTTTATTTGAACATTCCATGACTCTACCACTCTTCTGGATGTACATTCATGTATTACCAAAATGCAAGCATTCCCTCCTGCCGTATGCAATACATGAACAATGTCTAATCATGAGATCTGATGTGTGACCTTCCTCCCTCCTTGTCTCCCTGATGTTACAAAATGTGTTGTGGTCCCACAACAAAAAAATCCTTTCATTTTGTTTGAGTGACATAATGTGGGAGAGAAGGGAGGTGGCAGATGAAGCATCTTGATTGTCTCCGTAAGTCTATCTGCCTCCCCTCTACTTCCAAAAGGCTGGGCATGGCTGCTGTACCTACAGCTGATGATTCCCCTGAGAATGATTCCCTTCACCTTGTAATCAGAAATAGCTGATATCTAGTGTTCCTACTCCTCTAAAAAATAGTAACTTGAACCTGACCTGTGAATTTAAGACCAATGACTGGAATTTGTCCAAGTTATAAATGTCGGAATCCAAAGACTTATACCAAGAAGGTAGCTTTAGTAGTGCATAGATGCTAACTACGATTTTGCTTTTTGGGCTTTCCTTATAAGTGAATTCCTCTAAACCCAACATAAATAGCAAATGGAACCCGTTATTTTCTTGTTATGGATATGACTACTATAAATATGCATACAAAATTTGTGATTTTCTATTGCCAAAGCATAATGCATGGTGTTGTTTAACTGTTTATTGAAAAATTCCACTGGAGTATGTGTGTATATGTTTGAATACTTGAGAAGGTGTCTGTGAATAATGCAAGATTGATACTTCCAGTGAAGTCTCTTTTGATCTTGATTCCATGAGCAATGTGTTGGAGGGGAGCTTCTTACGAGGCAAATGGTTTGCTTCTCTGTTTTCCAGTGTTGTTTGACAACCCCTTGGTAACGTTTTAAGGACTTGGAGAGATGAATCAACCCTCTAGTTTGCTTTGGGTGTCTGGGGTCTGGTCAGGGGTTTTTAGATCACAAATGATGATAGTCTCCCACTTTTCTTTTGCACTGTTTCCTTGATGTGCACTGTTCCAAAGGTGAATATTTTTGCTCCAAAACGAACAATCTGGTCTCCAGGTAGCTAGGATATATCACTCCTATGGTCAATAACTATATTCCAGAATTAAGGTTTCACTTTTGCTCATCAGGAAATGTTTCTTGCAGTATGTATAATATTCTCATCAAAACCTCCTGTTTACTTTTTCTT
Organism: Pluvialis apricaria; assembly: GCA_017639485.1. NCBI lineage: Eukaryota > Metazoa > Chordata > Aves > Charadriiformes > Charadriidae > Pluvialis > Pluvialis apricaria. The sequence continues at coordinate 137,409,724 of CM030008.1, read as the reverse complement.
CTTTATTTTCTTTCTTAAAAAAAAATAATCTTGCTGAGCACATCCTTCTCAATTTTTATTTCAAATGTTCTTATATTTGAAATAAGGCTGATTCAAACTCCTGAGCAAACAGCCTTGAAAAGCCCTCTATAAATAATACGCACATACACAATACAATATACAATTTACAGAAGCCATTTTGTTCTTCCCCATACAGCACAGCTCCAAAAGGCAGTATACTGCCATGCAGGTGACTCGAGCTCTGTTTATAGAACTAGTAAGTGGCCCATCACAGCACCCTAAAACTCCAGCAGTTCCAGCCTTACCATATCCCTTTCAGATTCCTACTGGCTTTTCTTCTTGTGGTACCAACTTAGATGGAAGCAGCAGCCCACAGAGTTATGCATGGACAGGTTGAATTAACCTCTCCATTAAAATCAGTGGAATTATTCCTCAGGAGATACACAGGAAGCAGAATTACAGGCACTAGAGGGCTCTAGAGCTCTGTAGACGATGTGTTTGGTATGAACATTTAGCAGAAAACTTAATTACCTTCTTAAGCGAAACACAGCTAGCTTAGGTAGTAGGCAGAGGTAGGAAACTTTCTCTGGACTTCAGAGGAAACCATCCAATCCCTACAGGAAAACAGGGATTACTTCATGGTAAGCAGCCCCAACTTTTAGCCGTCTTAAAGCTATTCCAGCTCTTAAACAAATAAAAATTCAATTGTGTTGGAAATTCTGGAAAGTGCAAAAAAAAAAATCACTCAAAAAGCTAGAAATAACCTTATACATAAAGTAATGACTCACTTTTTCTTGCCAATCAACTCCTTAAATGAGATTTTATCATTGAAAACAGTTCACCTAAAAATAATAAAATAATAAAAGCCTTATTGAAAAGTTTGCTCCCACACACCCTAACTTACAATTGGCTATTTATTTTCTTCCAGTTGTATTATAAATTCCCATAGGAACATAGATCCCTTTTTGATTTCAGGCAGGAAATATCATTCTGTCAATATGCTTGTCTAACATACACTAAGTCATTTTTTTCCAAATAGGTGACATTTTAACATCACATTTCATTTACACAAAGACTACAGTATTAAGAAAACTTAATGTAATCATTTTTCTTGTATGAGTAAGAATCCAGATACCAGTCTGGAATGAATTTTTCCAGCAGTGTTAAAGGTAATAATGGTTAGCTTCCTAACTGCTGATGCTTAAGTTTTGGCCTTTTCCACTTGTGGTTGTTCAGCTTCTCGAGTAGCTGTGAGTAGCTTTGTTTTTCTACTTGATATTGTAAGTTTAGTGAGGACTCAATCCAACAAAGCTCATAAGTAAAATTTAAAGCAGTAAAAAGATCCAGCAAACCATTTACTTACACATATGCTTTGCCCTTTTTTTGGCAGAGGGCCCGTGTCCTTGTTGTGTATCTTGTTCGTCAGCTTCATTGGTGGGTCCCAGACTGTGAGAACTATGTATTCAAGAAAAAAAGGCAAACACTTAGGGTGTTCCTAAGCAAAAGCTAGACACAGAGAAGACATGCTATGGTAGTTTATTTCAGAATGCAGGGTTGCGCCCTAGTATTTATGGCCAATGCAATTGCTGGGTTGTTCTTATCAGACTATGCTGCAGGCACCATTTCCCAGGCCTTAAAAAGGCATTATTAGAACATAGGGCGATATGAGAACATATGACATCAATATATGGTATATCTGAGAGACAAATGATACAAGAAAAAGAGTTTATATGCATCGTAGCTAGAGTTTGGCATAACCTTTTGGTGAGTAGAGAGAGAAGTTTCTGTGCTGTGCTTTTGGGAGTTGTTGTCCGTGTGGATGCCGCTTATGCCACACATACGTTCATTTGGTCCTTTTTTGTTTGTAGTGCCTTAATGATCAAACTGCAAGCTCAGTGACTGCAAGTTGTGTTTGCATTATGGAATATCTCTAGTGTCAACAGTGTATTTTCTTCAGGAAAAAAGCCACTACTTTTTTTAGTCCTACTTTCTAACTTTCCAGCTAGAGATGGAAGTAAACTCAAAGTTAAGAATCCTACATTTAGGTATCTTCATATAAGTCTCTGTATGTGCACTGGGTGTCTAAGCTGCCACTGTAATCAGTGGAAATTTAGCCAACATCACCAGCAGAGCCTGAAGGTTCTTTCAGCTGACATTAAATCAGGTATCACCATCCTGTCAGCTGAATAGTGCTGTACACTTCATTGGAGAGGAGCTCAGCTCAGCAGCCCTCAGACCCAAAGGAGAGACCCAGCACGCTCCCAGCTCAGGGATCTGGACTCCAGCCTGTAATGAGTGAGCAGTCTGGCTTGCTCCCAAACCACTGCTATACCGTCAACTTCCCTTTCAGAAATCTTTGGGTGTTAAATTAGTTGTTATTTCAAGAGGAATGGAAGGAGGATTTCATAACATTTTTGTAATGTATATTTCAGTACTACCCACAGTGGCTAGGAAGGATTTTCTTCCACCTTTCTGATGTTCAGTATGGTTTGTGGGTTTTGTTTTCCACCTTTTCCTGGAGCACAAGGTGTTGCAACATGGGCAAGAAGTGCTTAAGGCTTTATTGGCATTTGAGAAGCTGTCAGAACTCTGACTGATATGTGTCATTTAAGGCTAAACTGATGTCTAGATTTTGATTTAAGTATGTTTGCAAGGTCAAGTTCACACAGACCTATTCAATTTTGCCTCTCACTTTAACTGTGGGCCGGAGTACGCTCGATGGGATTGCCTGGCGTGTTTCACTTAGCAGATTTTTCTACCACTGCAGTGACTCAGGACATCGGTGATGACTGTGACCAATAAATCTACAACAGCAACGTATTTACAATGTCTTAACTCTTGGAATGGCTTCTGCATGGATCATAGCATGTGTTACCAAAACATGCTGCACTTAAAATACACTGTTTACAGCAAAGAGAGCTCTCAGTACTTTCTGAAATTCAGATCCCTCTAAACTATAGCAATTTGAATCAAGAAAATATTAAGTATTCAAAATTATTGTTTGCATTTGAAAATTGTGGGTCATAAGTAGTTTCCATTTTCTATTTGATTCTCTCTCTTCCCACCCAATGTAGCAAAATCTTGGAAAAATTTACCTTTGGATGCAAATTTTTAAGTACTGGGATAGTGGTTTTGTTACAGAATCATGTTTGTTATGGTGATAGATATTTTTTATTAAACCTCAGCTTCATATGCACAATATTCTTATACCCAGATGCATGGTGAAGAAGAAGCTGTTAGAGACTTTTTTTTTTCACGGAATGGTTTTGTGAACAGAAAAAAAATGCATATTGCAGATTTAGATTTCAAGTATTTATTTATGCTGAAAAGATAGGTATGGAAACCAAAACAAAAGCAAACTGATCTACCTAAAGAAGAAAGCTTTGCTTTTCCTCAGGACTTGTCATTGTAGTCAGACCATGGCCAGTTTATACATCATGCTACCTTCAAGAGCAGTTAGCTTAAAAATATTTCATTTGTCAAGGAAGCTTCACAGCACTACGCTGTACTACAGGATGCACCACATGAGCACTCATTTTGTGAATTGTAACATTATTTAAAAGCATTATAAAAAGATCAACTGCCTCCTTTTGTTCTCTCTTGACTGGTAATTTTGTACTATCTGCTGAAATGGCAGCATTGGTGGCTGATTACAACGCTGATGTCAGTGAAGGAGATGTCAAAGAGATGCTGCATCCTGTTAAAAATGCTACCTTCATTACATATCTGTTTGGTCATGTATATTGCAAATTCTTTTAAAGCATTAAATAAAACTGCATGGCATTGTCCAGAAACTGTGCTTTTTTCATTTAATGAATTTTTCCCCAGTCATTTCTTCTCATACAGAATGATTGAAATATTTCAATGCTAACAATAATAATAATAATAACCATTTGATTCACAAAAACATTGTTATTCCAGTCTCTCAACAATGAGTGAACTATATTGAGCTTGAACTGGAAACAACTGCATTGATGTATTGCTATTATTCTCTTACTTCTCTTCTTAGAAGGCAACCATTGAAATGACCTCAGAATTTCAAGGGTCACATGCTTCATTTAACACATTATCAACCTTGAACATTTTAAAACAATAGAAAGGTTGCAAAATGTTGCTTCCTTATCTAATATGACTCTGTTGCAGCCAGTAATTCTGTAATGGTTATGGAAGTTTAATTAAGCTCACCTGTCCTCCAGTGGTGACTAGCGTGAACAGCACCTGAATAAAATAAAATTGTTGGAACAGATGCAGAGAATATAAAGATGTTTTGGCAGAAAGAAAGAAATATTTCTTCAATATTTTTTTCTGTACTTAATATGTTAGATCATTATTTTGACTATATTTTGACGCAATAATTTTAAAAGCACTAGTTCTAACTATGACCATACATCCTCTGGAGTGACTTCATTCTACATGTTATGGAAGTGCTTGGAGATGCTCAGTCTACACACCCAAGAGTTTAAAATATTTAAGAAGGTGCATGTGGGTGCAGGGGTGAGAATAAACAGACACTTAGAGAGGACAAGGCAGATCATTTGCACATGGTGCTGCAGCACAGATAAAACCTCTGTCCTGACTTGTTTCATCTAATGAACTGTGCTGTGTAACTGGTTGCATAATTAGGTGCTCAAAGAAAACTTACACTTTGCTTAGGTACGCTAAATGCCACATCATAGATAATTAATGTCTGATATTCTCCTTGTGGTGATACTTTCAGTACTTTCCATGCCACATCAGTGCCCACAAAACAAAAATAAAACAGCAAAAAAACCAACAAACAAACAAACAAACAAACAAACAAAACCCCAAAAAACAAAAACAAAAAATAAAAATAAAAACAAAAACCCCAAAAAACCACAAGGCCCACCAACACATCTAATATTATTTTATTTGGCAGTTTCATCAGAAATGGCCAGTTATGGGGTAACAAGGGTAATTTTTTACTGCCTTCACATTCCCAATTATTTTTCTTATTTGGAGGTGAGGTAAAGTTGTGAGGCAACACATGGAAGACAATCATTTCTCCATTCACGGGCACCCATGACTCTATTGCCATAAGTGTAAATGAATGTTATTGATACAAACAATGTGTTGGAGCTAAAAAAAATATAGAGGAGCTAACTACACCCGTGCAAATAAAGAAAAAAATGAGAGGTAAGAAATGCATCCTGTCCAGTATTTCATATGCAGAGGTATTTTAGATAATGAGTAATAATTGCATTGTTTTAAGCTTATTCGGGACAAAAGTAAAAGCAGTTTCTATAGATCTATATTTTTAAAGTGATATTGATCCATCTTGAAATATGCATGATTCTCATATGTGTAAATTTTGTTAACTACCAATTTTGGTAAAAATGGGATTTCTACTTGGCTCCATTGAAACCAATAGTAAAATCCACACTGACTGTATTGAAGCTAGCTTTTCTATCACCGACATTATTTTGACCAAAGTAAATGATGTCATCTTTTGTCATTGAAATGAAAGAGCATATGCAGTTGTGTCAAAAGTGTTCCCATTTATGTTTTGAAATACAGGCTGCTGAAAGCTGTGCTAAGGTCTAAACAGAAACGTTTATCCCCCCTTCCCCCATATGCACACACACAATTTCCTACACCTCCTATTTACCACCCAGAGAGAAGGATCACATTTCCACTCCTCCCCTGCTCAGAGAGTATTTCAGAAGCTTTTTGAAAAACTCTTGACCTCACACATACGTACTATTACCACAGAAATCCCCTTTAGTTTTCCTCCGGTACCTACTTATGGGTAATCTCATACAGAACTATAATTCAGATAAATAAAGAATGCTGCCTTTAGAGAGCTATTATTTGTCTTCTGATATTATTGTGAATGATTATTAACAAAAGGTTTAAATAAAGTCCCCTCCCTCCATGCTATATAGGAGCTCTGACCTTCACTGCTACATCTGAAACATCTTGCTTCTCCCCAGTAGCCAAGCTGGTTTGGACAATGTAAGCACTGTCGGAATGCATTGTATTGGGAGTGTAGTCAGTTTTATAAGTATGTGCGTGTTTTGGGGGTACTCATAAGTACTAGCTATTGCGGGAGGTCATCTGGAGGAAGTAGTTGATGGAAGGACCGTCAGCACTGCAAATACCTGATATTGCTGGAAATTCCCCTTGTATTCAGGGTAAAAGGCATCCATAAGCTGAGGTAGACCACTGATCTTGAGAGACCGATGCATAACAGTTTCTGCAGCAACAGCACACAAAAGAGTAATGTAGCCAGCAACACAATCTAGTTGTGTTCAACTGTCCAGCCCTAGTTGTTTTAGAAACTGTTTAAAATGTTGTACACAAGCACTGAACTGATAGGTTGAGAATTATGTTTTATGAGCTGGATGCCATATTGTACAGCAGTACAACAGAAACACCCAAGCTAGTTTCTTCCAGTTTCTGACCTAATCTCCCTTTATGCATATAAACATTTTCCCTAGTCCCCCGTACGTGCTACAGAAATATCCCAGATTCCTTTTCCTCCCAAGTTTATGCCTTCTGGATTTTTTGGCTATTTTTGGGAAAAATTGTATTCAACTTAATGGTCATTTTCCTTTTTATTCTTCAAAATAAGAAATTTCTTATCCAACAAGGCCTGAAGAATAATTCCTTCCAGAAGGGATGCGGCCAAGCATTTTCCTCCTTCAATATGGCTGTAGCTTCCTTTTCTCAGCAGGTCCAAGGCTTCAGGCTGCCCTCAGAGAAGATGGTGACCTCTGTTTCAACATGGTCACCTTACTTCTTATCCTCAGTGTTCTCTGTGGAGCGAGCCTGACAGGCCTGATCTAGGTGGAATTTCCACTAAGCTTCTCAAAGCCCCTATACCTCCAGGATGCTGAACGACAACACACTCATCTGCCTACACACAGAACTGAGGCATTACAGCATTGGACAACTCTGATTGATTGAATAGACCCCGAGGGCAGGACCCTATTACCAAGCCAATGCTCAGAACTGATTAACCCCTTAGCCAGTGTCAAATACTGTACATTGCTGTAAGAAGACTATAAATCATAGGATAACTGTAGGGTCAGGCCTACTGTGGCCCTCTTACATGTCTTGCCTAAAGCCTACTGTTGATCCTTCTAAACAGAGTATGTTAGCGCTATTCTGGCAGAAGGAAAACAGTCCAGGAGCTTCCCTTCTAGATTTTTATTAATCAGAATGTTTTGTAGCTTGTTCGCTTTTTCTCTTGTTTCTCCTGATCACAGAAAGGAACGCATTACATATAAGACAAGGTTTATTTACATTTTGGCACACTTGTAGGAGAGGTTTTTAATTGTACCAATACTCTTGTACCTTTGAAAAGTTGTTGTCTGCAGCCCAGCAATGATAACCATTTAGCTTAACTTCATTTCAGGGTTATCCTGAGAATTCTTAATCCCCAGGTTTTTTTCTCTGAGTCTGGTCAGTTTTGAAAAGGGCAACTGTGTTACTTGGTGTCTTACAAATGAATACAACAATGGATATAGGTATTTTAAAAGTGAAGTGCAATGCCAGCCATGCTGACACACTGTCTTGTGGAATAGAGCCCAGGGTTCTGTGTTTGGCACTTGTGCACCTTGTGTAGGCTGTTGGTAACACTCTCATTTCCTCAGAATGGGAATCAAAAAAGTCAACTCCTGAAGTTAGCAACAGCTGACAGTAGATAATGAAAAATATCCTGCAAAAAGAGTACATTTTTACCTGTCCTCAAGGGTTAGGAGTCTTGCTCAGATCTCCTACTTAGAATTCATGGACTGTTATTCTCTCCTGAAAACAGGTGTTCAAATTCTGTCTTTCAGAGAAAGACCAGGATCTGCACACATGAAAAAAGGAGCAGAGAAGGTCTCTGTGACTGTGCTGGTGCTAGTATTGGTGATAGTTCTCTTTTATAGAGCAGCCCAATGGCTAAGGCACTACCCTGGTAGGTGGGAGTAGGTAGGACTCCTGCTCCCACATCCACAGCTGTATTTGCCATAATATATCAATAATATAGATGAGGAATGAACTCAAGCAAGGACCAGGATCCATGTTGTCCCTTTCTCTGAATGTATGCCACGTTTCTGCTTGTTTTCTCTATCTGGCCTAGTGAATCTCGAATTCTGTTTTTTTCACGATGGGCCAGCTGTGCAAAAGACAGTGGATAATGCACCCTCTCCTGAATAGTGTAGGCTATAGCTTAGCATAGAGTACTGCTTAGGGTGTCCTCATGGGAGGCAGAAGATGTAATTAGAATATCCTCAGACAGAGGAGAGGGCTGATTCCAAGTCATCCACTTCCTGGATGAATGCTTAAAGACAAGTGCCTGCATTATCACCTCCTTATGAAGGAAAATGAAAATGGCCCCTCATCTAACTGCACCTATCTTTATCAAGAGAGACATAAAGGGCAAAATTTTCAAAAATGGGTTAGGCCCAGGTCCTCAAAGACATTTAGGCGTTTGATTTTCTTTGATTGTAGGGGGAATTAGCTTCCAAAGTGCCTTTGAGGATCTGGACCTTAGAGATTTAAGATACTCAATGTCATTTATCAAATGTGGAATCAGTAGGAGTCGGGCATCTAACGAGAACCCCACAGTCTATATGTTTCTAAATTATGTATGCGCTTTGAAAATGCTAGTCCTTTATCATGCAGGAAATCAGAATAGATGACTGATGATCCTTTCTCATCTTAACATCCCTTGTAAAGCTGGCTAAGATCATGTGAACACTATGATGGACACATCACAGTCATATATATGTCATGCATCCAGAGATATTTTATGTCTATATACAGTTCTGATGGACAATCAGTTTCCTTCCAATATGGCATGTCTGATGATAGGCTGCTTTTTAATTATTTAATTTCTGGATTTTCTGATATTTAGATTTTTCAACTATACAGATTTCATTTTAAAAAGAAAATTCTGTGCATCTTTATATTGATTGCCTATGTTTTCTGAAAGTGCAGTATTTCAATATTGATTTATCTTTGCAGAACTAATTATGTGAATAATGTCTATATAGTTTATTAAAAGAAAGGGGTTTTGCTGCTTACCTTGAGTTTTAATTTCTTAAGGCAGATATGTAACTTCCTGTTTCTGTATTTTGGGGGGTTTTGGGGTTGGTTTTTTTTTTTTGGACCAGTAGTAATAGAAAAAACTCTTCTAGCCTAAGTGTAGGTTTTAAAATAATCTCGAACTTTTAAAGGCTTTATGTTAAACATTTGCCTTATCTCTCATGTATGCAGTTTAGGCAGAAAGCTACTGACTGAAATTACGTGCTGAGTATTTCTGGAGAGGTGAGTTGGTTTTTTCTCTGTTAGATTATATTTTAGCTAAAGTGCTCTTAGGTTTTCATGGTAACTTGGGCATTTTTTGAGATCCTTTGCTCCAAACATTGTCAGTGTAACACTGATAACCTTCACCACCCGCTCAATGTTAGCCTATTTTTCAATGATAATTAAAGAGAATTCAGCATCTTAGAAACTCACATAGACTCTGCATCTGATACGAAAAGCAAGATTATATCTTCGCTATTCTACTCATATTTTATCCTTCTCCTTTTTTTTTTTTTAAGATTGTTTCTTTCTCTTTAGTGATAAGGGGGTTTGCCACCTTGAGGGCAAGACTAGGTAAGTTCCCTATTGTTAACATGTGGTTCACCTTCTTGGTCTTGGGTCCCTTTCAGACATAATAAGCAGTATAAACTGCCTTTATCTTGTTTCTTATCTTCAGCCATTCTGAGATGAATGTTCTTCATGCAATCACTCTGTTCTTTAGTTTCTATAATGCATCCAATGCTTTATAGTAAATCTACCTTACATCTTCATGTATGGCCTGGTAGGTAATTTAAAAATAAAATAGATGATGAAGTGTTTATGAAATAGAAAATTACGAGTAAGAGGAGAATTATTATATTTACATATCATTGGAGTATAAAAGGAGCACAAAAACCAAGAGTTGGGAATAGAGAAATGATAAAATTTATCTATAGGTATTAGTATAGATAATTAGGTGTTGTCTATAGTGCGATCTATTAGTACTAACAGGACTAACTGATGCCTAGAAGGGCTGTTCTTGTACAGGGAATATTATAACATACATTTAATTTTGTAACTAAAAGTCAAAAAGGACACCAGAAATTTGAAGTTGGCATAGGTGTAATGTTAGTAAATTGAAATTGCATAATGGAGAACATTGCTGTGAAATTTATTGGATTTGGGAAAAAATGAAGGAAAGCACAGACATTGGATACAGGTTTCTCAGAATTATGCAGAAAGAAGGAAAAACTCTTTCATGACTATAGCTCACAGAAATTATTTGATTTTAAACATTTGGAGGGAATGAGGATAACAATCACTTTGCTAATAAAAATAGGTAAATAAAGGAGAATTCATCTTAAATCTTTCTTTATGTCTTTATAAAAGTAGAAAAAAACCAATATAAGAATAGTACCAACTCTGAGTAGTTTTCTTCTCAATTCCAATTAGTATTACCCCAATGGATTCCTAAAACATAGAGGGTAGCACAGTTCAGAAATCACTTAATGGATGAAGTTAAGGCCTTTGTGTCCACATGTTTAAACCTTTAATCAGCATTTACTTCCCCCTAATTCCTTCTTTCTCAGTAAGAATTTTCTGTGACAGAAACATGAGTATATGAACTGGCCTGTGGCTGTTTTCCTCTAGTGAAGGAAAAAGGAAAGAATTGTTCAACCACAACCTGCAGGACTATGTACTGGGACTTGATGTCCATTATGATGCCCTGCCATCTTTCAGAGCTGCTCATTTAAAGTGTACTTTAATTAAGGATCAACATAATTTGTATTCAAATTTATGAAAGAAGAATGCAAAGAAAAAGAAATATCCATACTTGTAATTTTCCAAGGGTCTGTAAATGGTGTGAAACATTTTTTTTTTTCCAGAATTCAAAACTGGAAAAGAGGAATGAACACAAATTTATGAGGAATACATAGAAAAAATGAGGTTTGTGGAAGGAAAATAAGGGCAATAAAAATTAAACTATGTTAGTTCTTGTATGTAAAAGTAGCTAAGGAATGAAAAGGGATTAAAATATTTTTTTGAGGAAGAAAAAATGCTGGGAAGAAAATGCATCATATAAAAAATGAGGAAGAAAATAACTTTAGTAATGGTTAAAAATTATTGAAATTCAGTTACCCTTTGAAAGATCTTTGTTAAGCAAGAGGCATACAAAATGAAGCTTATATAACTATCAAATGATGACAATTTCAAATATACATTGATGAACACCAGACAAAAGAATACTCGGAAAAGTGGAACATTTACAAATTATTCAGGCCAACTTGTAGGAAGGCAAATAGGAAATTCATTTAGTCTGCCACAGGCAATTATTTTTGACGAGACATGGAAATCTGGGTAATTACCAAAACACTATAGAGAAAACATAACAAATTCAAAGTGAAAAAAAGAACAGTGATTTTGGCAATTGTTTTCTGAAGATTCTCACTCTATCCCAGACACTGTTGGAAAAATATCGAGAGAAAAAATCTCACTGGGAATTAGGTTACTGAGACACCCCAGAGAACAGGTCCTCTCTTACTTCTCAAGTGAACTCCATTCCAGTTATGTAAGCTGGCAGACACAGGTGAAAAAAAACCCCAAAAATCCTTTTCTGCATCATCTCATTACCTATCACTTAGAAAAGTTGCCTCTGGGAAAGGAACAAAATAATTTCCTTCAGTCACAAGGAAAAGTGAATCAGAAATATTTTGACTTTATGAATAGTTTATTTTTGGTGTGCTACAGAAGCAGTACTTTCCTCACTGGAAACAGAGTAGAAGTGTAACCTGATCCTCAGGAACCTGGAGATCTAGAGCAGCAAGAAGGTTTTGAAGACGACATCTGATGAAACGATGAAGATGATAATATTTTCTGCATGTAAAATGAATGGCTGAAAGAAAAGCTGTTGGAGTCTGAATTCTAGTTAAACCTCTGACGCAAAGTCTCATGAAATGTTGTTCTCCAAATTAATCCACAGCCTCAAATGTGACTGCAGAACCATAAAGCAAGAAAAAGCATAAACTGCCACAGACCGAAAAGGGAGGAGCTTAGTGAAGGACAACAGGAACTGGTTTTAAGTTCCACTTCATTTAACATCCTTCATCTTGAATCTGAAGTGGGATAATAGGCCTATTCATGCAATTCATTGATAGTAGATAGATTTGAAAGGGTTGCAATCACTACTGGAAAAAAAAAAAAGGAATAATGCAAGTGGAGCTAGAGGGGTTAAAATACGGACAAAGAAGAAGTAAATGAAATTCAACGTGGAAAAAAAAAAAGAACATTTATCTGTCTGGGGGAAATATAATTAAAAACTCAAATTTTTGCAGAGATAGTGAAACCTGGAAAGCAATAACACTGCAAAAGGGATCACAAACGATAGTGGAGAGAAAAATAGGCACAAATTTCCAATGCAGTGTGACAGCATTAAGGTTCAATACAACACTAGGCAGAAGTGCCACGTCAGAAACCAAAGAAGATAAAACCCCTTCTGTTTAAAGTGCTGGTACAGTTTCCTCTCAGACACTGAGGACGACTCATTACTGGTGACCAGTTACAGGGAGTTTACAAAAAAGCAGGAGAAGGTGCTGTGGGCATATAGAGAGCAAATGATAGCTAGATAGATACATATAACTATATATTAAAACAATATATATGTCATCAAAATATATAATATATAACTATTATATAAAACATGGTATATAAATTATATTAAAATATATTTAATAAATAATCTACTAAAAATCACCTTATGGTGTCACTCATGTGACTCATTCTCTTATGCCCATTTTTTGCAGGATTGGCATGTAGAACCATGCAGCCTTTGCCATCTGGCACAACAGAAATAGGTGATGAGGATGGTTTCAGGAATGTTTTGAACCTCAAGCATTCCCAATTTCCACCATACTGGTCAGGTTCTCCATCATTCATAGGAGAGGAAGGGAGAACCCACTGCCAAGTATCCCTTGGTGCAAGAGGATATGATGCATAGGTGAGGAAGTGTGTTCTTCATAAACAAACCAGCAGCTATTCTATGAAATCTTGAAAAACATTAATAAGTGCTGAATAGATCATTTATTTTAAGATTCAAAACACTGAAAGTAATTTAAAAACTGTATGAAATAGGAAGGAACTAATTTAAAAATAATTTGGAACACATGTATATGTGTGTGATAAATAATTGGTTTGTGTGAAATATGGAAAATATGTGCAATTGTAAGGAAATAACACTCATAACTCATGAGATTTCAACTGGCCAAAACAGTATTACAAGGCCAACAAAACCACTCACAGGGGGAAAGTGCAAAATTCCAGTAACAGTTAAATGAACTATTTTATTCATTTATGATTCAAAAACCCCCTCTACTAAATATGACAAACTACATCCAGGTAGGAGAATAATTCAGTGTACTATGGAAAAAGAAAATTATCCACCCTGTAGGTTAATTTTTCTAAGCTTTTTCCCCTCCAAAAGAAAGAAAGAGAAAGAGAGAAAGAAGGAAAGAAAAGAAATGGTTTAAAAGGAAAATGGAATATTCCTTATAGTAGACGTTATATGATTTGTAAACAAGTGCCCCAAAGCAACAAAAGCTATAGATTTGTTCGTACTACTACCTATTAGAAGATTTTATAAGTCTTTCAATAGTGAGTGACCCAGAATTTGTGAATATAATATTACTGCTGACATATCAAAATTGCTCTTTATATTTCATTCAGTATGTCTCTGGATTATGCAAATGAATGTCAATGTAGTTTTTCCATTTCTTTAAAAAAAACTAACACACATGGGATAGTCTTTAGACCGTGATTCAGGATGTATTCTTTCCATAACCATCATTACGAAAGTCTATCACTTGTATTTGTAGGCAAAGCTTACGTTTCCGAATGCAAGCTACAATTCTTAGCTCCCTGTCCCTACCCTGCAGAGCTGTGTCCTGCAGAAAAAGACCATGCTCAGAGAAGCTGATTTTATTTATCTGAATATATATGTATGTATATATATGTATTTTATTCACCACTTAATGCTGGTTTATTCACTACTTAAGTGCTCCAGACTGGGTACTCTGGAGACAAGGTTTACCCTCAGTGTTGGCAGACAGCTCCATTTTAACCGTCCACATTGAAATGGACAACTGAGAAAACCCTGCCGGAAAGCATCTTATCACATTGCACACTTTTGCCAGTTACTCTCTTAGCCAAAAATATATCAGTTCAACATCTGCTTCTTTCCAAAATCATTTCAGCAAAACAGAGTTGCAAGCAGTGTTTCCCAGTACTGATCGCATTTCCAGAAATGCTGTACTATAGAGAAATGCTATGACACAAAAAATAATTAAAAACTCAATAGGTAAAATAGTGGCTGAGAAAATAGCTGTCCTTCTAGATGAATGATCAGGTCAATGTTCTCAAGAAAATCCTTTCGTGTTTCACTTTGTGCCAATATCACGTTACTGTAATTCAACTAAAGACAAGTATTATGGATAAATTTGGGCAAATGCATGAAAATCCCTTTTTTTGATAACATCAGGAATATTTTAGAGTAATTTTTTCTTTTTAATCTGGGAAGAAGGATAAACCTCTATTGTGGAGTGAAGTGTAGCAATTTGCAATGCTTTGTATGTTACAGGGTATCTGCACTATAACGATCTTTTATTTTGGACAGAAAATTCACATTCAAGTATAGTGGTTTTGGTCTGGGATAAGCATTCATACATTTTAAAAAGAACTGGAAAAAAGAATGGCTTGCTCTAATTAGGTAGCTTGATCAATGTATGCATTAAAGACACATTTCCTAATGTATTATGAATTCAGATGGGTGAGAGAAAAGCAGGCTTAAACAGCTTTTAAAAATAGCCCAGAATCCTCAGTAATTTCCCCCTACTCACCTCCTCTGCATGCCAGTGTTAGCATAATCTAAAATACTTCTTCAGCTTTCTACTACTAAAATAAAACCATAGAAGAGATGGTTCAATAAAAAAATATTTTCTATCTCCCGTTGCATAGAAAATGCTAGAGAAAAAGCATCTTAAGCAACGTTTATATTTGTGTTGTCTTCTGCAGCCAACTCTTTCACCCAGGTTTTGTGCAAAGATTAATTCCAACAGCGGAGATGTAAAGGAAGGATTATTACTCAATCTCGGGGAAGACTGAAATTATTAAAGTAAAGCAGCCGCTAACCTGCAGGTCCCTGGATCTTCTGGAGTATGATACAATGATTGATAACCTGACCTACGCTTCTTGGATCACTTGGCAGGTAGAAATATAGCACCTGCTCTATTGTTAATGCAATAAATTAAACCACTTTCAGACATTATTTCAATAAATTAAGCCCATAGATGTGTAGTAGTTTGCATAAACTATGTAAATAAGTGCTGTGACTTACATGTTGCTGCTTGGACATAAATTCAGTCTACTTCTTTTAAAAGGCAGAAGTTGGGTATGGATATTTAAGATGGCTTGTGCAATCATATTAATCTTTCTACTTCATATTTCACATTTTTATGAGAACTTTATTACTAAATAATATATCTCCATGTTCCCTTTTGTAGCTGTGCTGTCCATTACTTGCCTAAACTACTTGCTGTCATTAGTTATAGCAGTTTTATGCTTCATATACTACACAGCCTCTGATGGCTGTCTCCCTAATAAATTCTTCATCACCTTCAACATGACCATCTGCATTGCAGCTTCATTAATATCCTTTCATTCCAATTTCCAGGTGGGCAATGTCTTGCTTAGTTAAAGCTTTTTGTAAATTATTAATTATTGCAACCAAGAAACCTCCTCCCTGGGCTCTCACTGGTATCATGAAATAGTGATTTCATGGATATTACAGAAGTGCCGCTCGTTGCTGCCTTTATCTGTTAGGTTAATGAGGATCATTCTGCTTGAACACAATGGATCAAAATCTGGCCTTTGGTGCACACAGATATTTCCCATTGATTTCACTGAGCTCATTGCATCTGGAGCTTCAGGCTTAGCAGCCTATTAAAGTAGCATGGAGAGTGCAAAGCACAGATAGAAAAGTTTACCCTGGTAAAGCAGGTGAAGCAGAAACTGAAGAAGTCTGAGACTTGAAAGAATCTGGACCAGTACAATCAAAAAGTGAAAAAACCCTAGGCCACTGGGCAGGAGATCCTGGGTGATATCAATTTCCTGACTGCATAGCAGGTTAAATGCAGCTCTTCAGCAGATGGGCCCTATGTTATTTGATTCCTTAGGGAGTCTTTCTCTTGACTATAATATTGATCCGATTCAAATATGAGCACCAAACCCCACACCACATATATTTCATAGCAAACAGCGAATGCTTATCATCACACCCTGTAGCTTAAAGCTTTCGAGCATTCCTGTTACCGTATTCTGCAGCTCTTTGAGTGAAACTGCTCTACTGACTGTGTCAAGACAGCACAACTTCTTTTCATCTGTCACTTTGGAGTCAGTTTGGTGGGCTCCACCAGCCAAGGAAATGCATTTAGGCAGACTGTGAAGTTAAGCTGAATGTGACCTAGTCAGTATATACTCAATGGAATGGGTTATATAGTTCTTCACTATATGGTTAGGATGAACCATGCAATTACAAGCCAGGTAGACACAATTTATCCTGCATCATTATATTGTATCACCCTTTCTCATTCATTTAATTTTTATGTCTGTGTGTGCCCTTATGTACCCGTATACATGCATTGATTCTGCATATGCAATTACAGTTATTTTTTTCATACAAAACTATTAGATGTATCAGGCCATATTGTACAGACATTTAGTAAGGTAAAAAGTTAAAGATTAAGGAATGAAGATTTAAAGCTGTCTATAATTTCATCCTCCTTTCTTGTCCATGTGCTTTGTAATACCATGCTTTAAATAAGTATTTATATAAAGTGATTTTTCTTTCTTGGGTGTCCTCCTAATTATTCAGACTGTGACCCAGTGCCTTACTCAATATACTTTATTCAAAACTCACTCCCTTGGCAAAATTTTTCCTCATATACTTTTTTCATATTTTTGTGACTATGATATTTGCAAGATTCATAAAAGTTAATTTATCTTTGCAACGTGCAGTCCAGTATCAAACAGGAGATCAACTTTGTGGAGTAGCAGAATACATACTTTATCTCTAGGAAGTGTAAAAGTCTGAGAATACTTTGTGGGGTTGAATTCTGTAGAAATTTTGGCTAATGTAAAGGAGAAACGAATGTAGGTAAATAGAGATTTTTAAGAAGCTTAGCTACATTCGTCCAGGTGATGCAACAGAAACCATATCTTTGTCAAAATGGTTGATTTTGATCAACTTTGTGGAGTAGCAACTTTGTGGAGTAGCAGAATACATACTTTATCTCTAGGAAGTGTAAAAGTCTGAGAATACTTTGTGGGGTTGAATTCTGTAGAAATTTTGGCTAATGTAAAGGAGAAACGAATGTAGGTAAATAGAGATTTTTAAGAAGCTTAGCTACATTCGTCCAGGTGATGCAACAGAAACCATATCTTTGTCAAAATGGTCAATCATGATGTTGAATTTTATGTCTCTGCTTTGGTGTCTTTGAAAGAAAGAAAAGGTCACCAGATTATTTTTTATATCGGTGAAACAAATTATTATTTTACCTTATGCAAGAAAATAGTTGGTCTGGTCTGGCTCGATTTTTTTCATTTTATCACTCATTTTCATACGCATATGGGAAATTGTTGATGTTTGACAAAGTTAAAAGCAATGCCGAGTTTTTAATACAAAGTGCCAGGGAGTCTTCTCAGGAAATAAGTGGTGCAGTGAAGCCTACATATATTATGTCTACATTCCTACCAGTGCACACTTTTAGAGGCTTTGCAGTACAATTCTGCTGCAAACCCATTTTTTAAAAATTTAGATTCTCTAAAAAATCTCCTTTGTTCTATGGCTTGTACTGTCTCCATTTTCAGTGCATTTAAACTTCCTTTATTTTTTCCTTCAAATGCTCTTCTTTTTGTCCTCTTTCCTTCTGCAGTCACTGATTTTGTCTCTCCAGCCCAAGAACCATTCAGGCACTCCTTTATATTCAAATTTCTGTACTTGGACAGATGTCCAAAACAGGCACTCTTTCCTGATGTGCCATCTCAAAGATCCCAGAGTGATGCTGGCTGGTATGTGAGACCAGAGAGCAAAGCAGAGGTTATCCACCAGCCCCAAAACTCTCTTCTAAAGCCAGGAACATAAGAAATGAAGAAATGTAGCTTGCTGAGCCAATAAGACACCCCCCCCCCCCCCTTTTTTTTTTTTTTCCTTAGAAATGACAAGGAACAGGAAAAACTTGGTTTAATTTGAAGAGAAGATACTCCTGAGGTGATGGGAGAAGCAGTTTTTTTGAGTTAAATATGAACAATTCCCACTGTAAACCAAAAAGATCTTGTCCTTGGAACATGTCACTAAAACATCACGGTAGGACAGAGGGAGCTTTTGAGCCAGACATGCACCTGCCGGGGATTTGATCAGCTTTACTGTCAAAACCTCATATTATTCCTGAATAACAAGTATAGCTTTATTTGACCATTAATTAAAGACCACTTCAACTAGGTGGCTGGATCTTGCCAACCCAGAGAGCAGCAGATTCATATAAGTTTCACCATATTGAATGTATTAATTTCCTTTGCTTAATTTATGTAATGAAGTAACCTAATTCTGTACACATCCAAACCCAAACCTGCCTTTCTTAAGTGTTCTTTGTTTTTTCTCTCTGGTTTTTATTTTTTTCTATAACGCTAATCCATGGTTTAGACAGACTGTGAGGCCCACCTACCGTGGAAACCTTTTCCCCAATATAATTGTTAACGGAGGCTCCAGCAGTTTGAGAGAAATGAAAACAAAACATTATTATCCAATAAAGGATCGTTAAAAATTCAGCAGCTAACAGTTTTTGGCTGACAAAATTGTTGAACACACCAAGAAGCAGAAAGCAAAATTGGCTATTTTCTGATCATGGGCCTAATTAGAAATGAACAGCTTAACTGTACCATTATGTGCCAATGACTGTGACCTGCATGGTATTTTCATTTCTGAATCTCTTTATATAAAGAATTTCCTGTGAGATTTTTTTTTTACTCTCTAAATGCCTCTGTACGGTATTTACAACTGAGGGCCAGGTTTTGTTAAAAGAAAATGCCTGGCTTTAATGGTGTGGAAGCTGAATGTACATATATATTTTTTATTGTGTCAGGTTCTAAGACTGGATATCCCAAAGCACCAGTCTTGTGGGTTTGGGGTTTCTTTTTTTACAAATTCATTTTTACAGCTTATAGCAGCCAGTCGAAAATAAGACAATAAAGGTTACGTGAGAATTGCAAGACTATAGAACTTCCTGCAGTCCACCTCAGGAACTGAAATGCTGCCCTGACAGACTCAATTGCCTCTCTGATACCATACTCAGTGTAAAACGGGGCAGAATTGGATTTTATGGGCTAGACTCCTTCTTATGTTAACTCCTTTGAAACCAACAGAATTTTTTAAAGAATAAATTTGAACAAGCCTGTTTAGTGCTTCTGCTACAAAAGTCTACAATTACTGGAGTCCATGATCAGTTGCCCCATTCCGTTCCCTGTGTGAGCCTGAGACAAAGGTCTTGGTGAATAAAGCTTCATTAGATCACAGAGATATCATAAATAATTTAGCAGAGTTTATCATAATTGAAGGTTTCTTCTCACAAGGGGATTAAGCTGACCTGGGGGCAGAATTAATTCCCACCTCTGGAGACAATCAACTGCCAGATCAAGTTTAAGGTCTTTGGAAAGTCCTTATTCTGGAAGTGGATTCTGCTGGACTCTCCTCTGTTCTGGCCAGGCATCCCAACTTCACTCGGTGTTGAATCGTGCCACGAAGGAGGACTTGTACAAATGGGAACTCAGGGTGTTAGGAAAACTGCCTTTTTCATGCTGTTTGGTTTGGTGTTCTCTGTTTGAAACAAAGCATCGATCTTAAATAGGCCCTCAGGTACACAGAAATTATTGTTAATGGCTTATTTCACCACAGATGCTCCATAATTACTGAAAGTACAGAATTAGAGCAACCATAACAAAAATTGTAGAAGTTGTAAAAAGATAAAAGTGGTCTTTCACCAGCTTTCAAATCTGAGCATTGTTAAGTTTCTTGCCTTGTTCATTTGGCTGTAATCTGTGATTAACCCCCTTAAAGTCTACACACCTGTTATGGATTTCTGTCACAAAAATAAATTGCAGAATTTGATGATTCTGACCCAGTAACACAGCCTCTTCCTGTAATAACACATGTAACTAGAGAGTGCCACCTCTTGCTGCACTGTAGTCCCACCAAATCCTAACATAAGTGGCAAAACCACATATATTTTTCTATATACCTTATATAGTACATAGGAATTTTCCTTTTCACAAATGTCACATATGTAGCAATTGCTTCTTCTTACTTTTTTTTTGTCACAGTGCAGGATTCAGGTTTATTGTGAGACTATTCTCTGCCATCTAACAGCAAAAAAAATAATCATTAAACAGGTTAGGTACCATTGTTCATGCATATTCAAGGTGACATGAAACTACATAACTTTGTGATCTCCTGTTTTGTTAGGAGCCAGCTACTCCAGGTCTTTTACAAAAAATTAAATTATGGTATACTTTGACTTTGGTCAAGCTCTAGCAGAGGTCTGTTGAAAAAGTTATTTGTTTCATTTAAACAACTAAACAGAGTTTTTTCTTTTGACCCTATTCTAAAGAACTATGTTGCTAGAAAATGTGGAGTAAAGAGGGGAAAGAAATCTATTGGTTACGGAGCTTGTATCGCCAGCTCAGGTGGCTTGGATGTCACCCTTATGGTCTTCTGATGTTACTTCAGAAAGATTGTACTGTCAGCAGGAAAATGGGTCTTTTTGAAAAGATTTTCTCCTTTACCAAAGGTGCCTTATGAGATGTTAAGCTCATTAGGAAACCAGAAGAAAATCCAGCTGAACTTTTAAGTCTTTTTTTCTTTTTTTTCTTTTTTTTTTTTAACTTTTCGTCATTAAGAATGTGAAAAGGGGCTTAGCTTTTTTAGCAGCTCCAGGGAAAGACAGGGAGGGGAAAAATGTTGAGATCTTATGACTACAGTTGTTAATATACAGTGGTGATACTATTCAAGCTGCGATAGTTAAAGGCCTGTCAGCACTTCCATTTGAAACCCAGTCTTTTTAACATTTATTTTTCCAGAAAGAAGTCCAGTGTTAGTTGAATTTTAGCATACAGGAATACATCCTGGGAGAAAGTTCCTTTTGTGACATTTCAAATAGATGGTTTGCATTGTACATGTTAGAAATAATTCAAAGTGTCGCAGCCTGAGACATATTTTTGCATTTGTATCCAGCTGTCAGCCATTTATTTGTGTCTGTATTCCTATAGAGAGATCCATGAGAGTATGTTTGCATGTATATGTGTGAGTATATGTTGTCGTACAACCTGCAAGAGGACTACCCTTATGCTTAGATGTTAATACTGGCCTGATCTTTCCACAGGTTAACAGCACCTTGGAGGATGAAGTCTTTACTTCAGTAAAGCTCTTCAGTAAAGAAGTTCAGTCAACAGGATGGAGATCCAGCTGTTCTCTTGCCAGGTTAAGCAAGCAGCCCATGTTTTGCACAGAAGTCCCAGTTTTAAGATTAAATTTTGCCTTTTGTGGTATAAAATGCACTGTGCAGATACAGAGAGCAAGAATATTTTCCTTAAAAACCACATTGACATGGTAAAGGAGCAAGATTCCTTCAAGAAGAAGGGAAGGAATGGATCCATCCTTATATTCTCAGTTGCAGGCAGTGAATGGGGAGAAGAATACTTAGAATTGCTGTTCTTCATGTCTGCAGAATGATTTAATTTACTAATCGTTCGCTTGCTAACATTATGCTTAGATACGTAGAAAGCTATTTTTCCCATTTTACAAATGAGAATACTGAGACAGGGTAAATGACACACTGTGTCGAAGAGCTAGAATCTTGTCACTCATCATCTTATGTTCTTCTATACCTACTAGGTGATTTCTACTGACCCAGAAAAAGTCTATGTTGGTAATGATGTAGATTGGTGAAATATTGGAGAACGTTCCAATTGCATGTTAAGAATGATGCACCTTGCATTGTTAAGAGGTGTACTGTGATGCAGAAGGCATTTCAATAGCTTGTCTGGAGCAAGAGCCTTTGTGAAAGGTCGCATACTACTTTTACTATTTTGATTTCTTGAAAAATTATAGAAAATGCAAATAAGTATATCAGACCTGTTACAGAAATCATGATTTTCTACTTGTTCAGAGTATCTGATCCTTGTCAGGGAGAATTGCTATTGAGAATTCTCTGGGTCTTTGCCACGTCATTTGCTTTCTTAGCAGATAGGTAGTTACTGTCTTTCCTTTTGCTTTGTTGTGGCAGGAGGGAACTGAAGTCCGCTTCGTGAGAGAGGAATAGGATATCATATAAGAACTTGCCTTATCTCTCATTACTGTCATTGGCAGTTTTAAGAGAGTACATGTATCTGTGATCATGTGGCTCCAAATAAGACCCACGGGGAACGGAAGCAAGACTAAGGTCAACGTGTTTCTTCAGGAAATAAGTGGTTAAGAGGTTCTCTAGGGATGGAGAGATCATACACAACAGTAATGGGTGCAGATACTTGCCAGAAAACAGTATGTTTGGAACAGGAAAGGGACAGGACCACTATCCACAACTCTTGTGAGTGGTGAGGCATGCAGGAACCCCAACAGAAGCTTACTGCCACAGGATTTGCAGGTGTGGGACTAAAGGATAGTGGTCCAAGGATGAGGTAAGAAAGACTGTGTCCACCCATTGTGATGGAACTATGGAGACAGGGTCTGCACACGGTAACTCTCTGGGATTTTCTTTTCCTGTGCAAGGCTTGGGTTGTAACGTATATATGAATAACATAAGAACCACAGTCTGGAAAGATAATGTATTGTGTGTTATTTCCATAAGAGTGAAAATGACAAGAATTGAAAGACAGCTGCTTGCCTCATCATAGGAGGTTAATTTTTATTTTGTTTGAGCCTGTTTGCTCATTTTGAACCTTTTAAATATAACCTGTTATTCATTTAGCCATTTGTCCTTTTAAATGAATGACTTGTCAAAAAGGATCTCTTGTATTTTCATGATTTCTTTCCATGGAAATTGCACAAATCCGTGCTCCTCTAGATTGGATATCATTTTATTGTAAAGTCATAGCGTGCAAGGCCAAAAAAAGGCTGTAGGTCATTGAATCTGATCTTATATAAATTCTGAAGTTTGCTCACTTTCACCCACTTATCTCTGTCTGTGGTTTAAACTTAGATTTGGCCAAACATGTTTCAGAACGCCATTGGACCTTGATCTGAGGAACCGGAGAAGTTATCAATGTATTTCCAAGTTTGGTCAACTGTTAATAACTCCCACAGCTCATTGTTTGATTCAGCTTTGCCGAGACCCACTTGCAGAGCTAGGAATTTGAACAAGAGAAGCTTTTTTGTTCAGCATTCATGACACTGGTGTCCATATTTGTTACAAAAAATGCTGTCGTGTGTATGCTGAGGGTACAGAACATTTTAGATAGGCTGTGAAACAAGGGAAAAAAGGAAAGACTCTTGTAAGTTTCTTGTAACATAAAATGTTGCAACAGAAGTAATCTGATGATAGAAAGGGCAGTGACTTTGTTTGTATGACCCTGTGGAGAACCCTGTCTAATGCAGACTGGCTTATTTGCTATGGTAATGCTATATAGCTTTTCTGCTTTTCTTGTCTACCTGGTGGGGAATCTCGGTTTGAGAGGTAAGCAAATTGAAGACAGCATGCTATGCCAATGCAGAAGTAAGACCACAAGAATAAAGCCAAACTTTACAATTAAAACTGGTGTTCAACTGTTGAGAGATTTAAAGACATTCCTAGCCACAAGCATGCACTCATATACTTCTTCTATTAGCAAAGATTTTAAATACATGCTAAAATACTGATATTAGGGCTATATCAACACCTTCAGTGCCAGAGATACAGCATGTAACTGTGTTTCAGGCCTTCAGGTGAGATGAAAGGATGTAGGCCATTCACCCGAGTTATACAATTTCACCTTAAAGGACAATATTTAGGCGACAGATGTTTCCAGCTTACTTATTACTTTTTAGAATTATGTTAGAGTTCATCCAGTATAATAGTGGCTCAGTATAAGGGCAAATTAACTTTAACTCCAGGCTAAGAGCTACAGGTAAGACATAGTTGTCTAATTCTATTTTCCTTTTCTGTACAGTGATGGCCACTCTGCAACCTATCGGTCCTGTTGCTGGTGATCTTATTCTCCTCTTATATCCTCTTTCCTCCATTCCCCCTGTATAAAAGGAAAAAGAAGGTAGAGGGAGATCTTTTACTCTCTGGAGATTGTGCAGTACATCTCGTGGGCAGGGAACATGTGAAAACCCTTGAGCACCGATGTTTTACATAGAGCCCCGGCAGCAATAATTGGGTCCTTTATTTGAGCAGTTGCTGTTGCAGTGGAGGAAGGAATTGTCTGGTATTCCTATAGCAGCTTGAAAACTTGCTCCTCAATCTGCAAGTGACCCATGGTGTGAGGTAATGGGAAGAGAGCCAAACTTTAAACAGTTTTTATTTGGCTTCAGTTGAATGCTAGGTGAAGATTCAGGCTGGCTTTTTTTTTTTTTTTTGGTCCCAAATATTTCTCTCAGCTCAAGATGAGAAGCAAAGTCTCATACTCCATTGTTCCTTTTTCTTCCCACAGCAGCATATTTTAAAGATGGAAATTCAGCTATCTGTATTTCCTTACCTTTGTCAGTTTGGGTCATAGCCTTAATGTTACTTAAACAGTTTCTTTAAAGTAATGGAGCTCTTAATATAGACTTAATAAAGCAATGTAAGGCGGTATGGATTTCCTTCTGTCTAAGGTTCAGAGGCCTTTATCTGAATAATACATTAGATACTTTTATTCACTGCTGAGGCTTCGTAACAGGAAAAACTTTGAAGAGAACTTCTATCCTATCATTAAATTGATAATAGACATGTTCTTTACTTTTTATCCCTTTTGTAGCACGTCTTTTACCTCTGACAGGTTTCTTTAGGAATTAAACAGGGACCATAGGATACTTTTACCAGCATATAACAATGTGGTCTCCTAACTTGTTGCAAGCATAAATAACTGCGGCGAAGAAAACCTTATCAAAAGGTTCTTTGATACTTGCATGTTACTTGTATTGTTATTATAGACAGTGCTGAAATGTAAAGTAGAATACTATTTTAATATTTTTTTTCACTGTAAGAGGGATACATAAACATAGGTTCATCTTAAGGTTTAATTAAAAATTGTTTCTACGAAATGTATGTTGACATCACTATAACAAGTTTGGATTCAGTGATACCTATATAACTATTATTTTTCTATTTTTTTCCCCTGAATTGAATATCTGTGTGCTTTTGTTTGAAAATAGAAGGCTTTTAAACAGATTTTATAGGCAAAAATACAGTAATATTTTCAACATATATACAACAAAGAAAACAAATGCAACTGTTTCACCCAGAGTGCCATGCTCTGTATCTTGTTTTCTTTTCTATGTGTATGTAATCACAGGCTTATAAATCTTGCAAAGATCCACCAAACTGAGTGTTAATTGTTAATAGCTCCTGTTAACCAGTTTATGCTGTTGGAGAAAAGTGAGAGTGGCTTGGCTTTTCTTGTTTTTATTCATAACCCATTTTCCATATTTAATCTACGTTCAGCTTTTCTACTTCTCGGTGAAGCCTCTAGCAAAGGTGTTTCAAATGAAGAGCTGCCAAAAATGCATAAAATTCTGGACAAAGTTGTAAATAGTGTTTTTGCTAAATATTTCAGACCAAATTCTCAGCTGGTGTAGACCAAAACAACTTCAACTTCAGTAAACTGTTTTGTGTTTTTCATAAAATCAGACCTAAAAGGCCTAATGAAAGTGAATATCTGATTCTTCTGGTTGTATCTTAGCACTCTGATATACATCAAAGTAAAAAAGAACTGACTATGAAAAAAGAGTGTAAGAACTGGTCCAAATTCCTTGTCCAATCAATCTCTAGAGGCAAAGAAGACAAGAGAAGGTATCTGAATATTTCCATGTTCCACCTGTAATTGTAACAAGTTCTTGCATGGCTTCAGTGAGGAAAATAAATTTTGCAAGAACCTCTCTCTGTGAAATGTTAGATTCATGTTTTTTATCATTCAAATGGTAAAATCTTTAGGGTTCATTATATTAGTATAAACCCAGCATAGCTTGACAGAAATGTATGGAAATATACTTGATTTGCAATAGGATAGGCAATTTTAAACAACAATTCATATCGTTTATAGATATATATTCTCATCTGAACTGAATTTGAACTATGATAAGAAGTGTTTTGAGCTAAGTCATATATTACTGCAAATCCAAAGTGGAGTGAATAATGTTTTGCAAAAGCTAATGTTACTATTTTTGGAAAAATAACAGTTCTTATTCAGTTTTTAAACAGAACATAATTTGCCATAATTTGTGGTTTAAAATTAGTAAAATTAGTACAGTTCCTTCCACAATGAGCAGTAACTCCAATTATTTGTAAAGTTAAGTTGTAAAAAGCGAAGAACATTAATTGAAGTAAGGTATATCAGTTGCCTTATTCTCTTCTGTTTCAGTTACATCATGAAATGAATGACGTCATTAACTGCAAATGATCAGATTGTGCTGACCCTAGCATGCATCATTTTGGTTTTGTTATTGTTTGTATTTTTATGTAGCTTTGCCTAGTGGACTCAATAGCTTTTATCAATTGCAGCTCCATACTGAAATGCATAAGGCAGTAATTGACTTATTAATGAAACTAATATGCCTTATTGCTTCTGGCTAAATGCTTTGCAAAAATTTGACCCTTTGGTTTGGTATTCCTGTAGATATGATATACTTCTTGTAAAAAATGTTCAATCAGAGGGATGCAGGAGAACCAGCTATGAAAATAACTGCTACGGTCCCTTTTGCAGTTCATCATGTAGCAAGAAGTGAGAATATATCTCCCAAAAGCTAGGAATACACATTAGTCTGTAAACCTCTATCTTTCCATGTGTAATGAATAATTGCTTCCTGCTTTTAAAAATTATCTTTGAACTTTAAATACAATTATTTTATTGGATAAATCATGTTAATGTAATTTAATCACTTCATATTTCAGTTTTGATCAGTTCCCTTCTTTTAACTCAAAAGAACTTTTATAATTCAAACAGAAGTGTTTCTAGAACTGATGTTGACTTAGCAACTAACTTTTTTCCAAGGAAATTATTAGTGAAGGAAACTGGAGGTGAAATGGGCTATTATTGATTTCAAAGGTAATGAACTTGATTATTTACTTTAGTTTTAAGTTTGAGCCAGCTAACTTAATAATGTCACTAATTTTACAGTGGATCACAAACATATATTGGGATGAGAAAGTTCACAGTCTTTTATATACTGCATGAATGGACTTTTCAGGTATCTGGAAAACATTATTAACCTTTAGTGTTTCAGCTGCAAACCTAAAGCTAACAAAAATAATGGACTGATTGCAAGAAAGCAGTTTTGAAATGAGTGGATTAGCTAAGGCAGAAAGGGGACTGGGAATATAGAAAACTGTTCCCTCCTTGTAGATCTCCCTACTTTGTGAATCAGAGGAAGCTGAACTCATCTGAGATATGAAAATGAGATGCAAGAAAAACAACATGGCTGTACTGGAGTATATTGCTGAACTGTTCAGTACTTCCTGATGAATGAGACTATTATTCTGGGAGTTCATGACAAAAAGCCCTTCCTTTGTTGACAAGGGGACTTTTTTTTGAGAATTCATATTCCAATGTATATAAAAACAAAGTTGGCCAGCTGATGCTTGGCTTGTCAGTAGGGAATAACTTTTGATCACGGTGTGGATAAGATCTGACTGACACCCAGTCCCTATGGGAAAGAATATATTTCTTCAAACAGAAGACTGAACTTTCTGGA
The DNA here is from genome assembly GCA_017639485.1 of Pluvialis apricaria. Lineage (NCBI taxonomy): Eukaryota > Metazoa > Chordata > Aves > Charadriiformes > Charadriidae > Pluvialis > Pluvialis apricaria. Next base: position 137,381,742 of record CM030008.1, on the reverse strand, counting down.
AGAATCATTTAGATGAAGCCTTTTAAACATGCCACTCCAAGGGATCCTGCTCTCTGCCCACCTCAGTCTGCAGCACTGAACTCCCGAGTACTAGTGAACATAGCAATGCATTGACGGTGTGTCAGAGGGGTTAATTTTGCAGCCATACAGGGCCAGGAGTTCTCAATACAGTTGAACAGATAAATACTAAAATCGAAATAATGTGGAAACACTGAAATTCGAGAATCTGATTCTTTGTACATTACAACAGTGGAAATGAAGACCATACTATAAAACAGGGGAGCCGGGTTCCCATGTCAAGGAATATATTTGACTTTTCTGGTGTGCTGCTACGTTTTCTGTTACTTGTGTAATCAACAAAAGGATGCGTCAGTTCTCAGCATGGCAGCACCACTAAGTCTGCATGGGACTCTGGGAGAGAAAAAGAAGGGACTTTCCTGAACACAGGAATTTTTCCCTACTACATGACAAAAGATTTGCTTTAAGTAACGACAATGTCTCATGGATCTAGTGGGAAATTTTAGTTTGTTTAAATATAGCAGGAGTTAATGCCCATTTCCCCTATGTTTTTCTGCTTCTAATGCATCATAAATATTACCTTTCACTCAGCAGTGGAAGTTTCTCTACTGTAAAGTCTCTTGTGACTGAAACTTTGCAAATTCAGTCTCAAACTAAACAACTGAGCACAGCTAACTATTTTACAGTTATAGCATGTGGATTCCTTAAATTTTGTGCTCATTTAAATGGCTGAAGATAGAAACTTGGCTTAGCTTTTCATCCTTGAAGGAAAACCAAACACCAATATGGAAAACATTGATTGTTTCAAAACTATGAGCTATCTGCATTTTTGCCTGTTGTTATTAGCTTACTATACTTTTTTTCAGTGTGTTTTAAAGCTTGATTTGGAAATACTTTTACACCAAAAAGTGAATACTTCCTACAGTATTTCTAGTTATACAGGCATTTATTAGAAACTCCTTTAATTGGAGAAGCAGTAGTTAACAATTTATGTTACTGACCCTTATGTTAAAACTGACTGATTTAATGACATCCACCATATTAATAAGTCAAATAAAGAAAGCTCAGTAAAACCTTGTTGTTTAAAGAACAAATCTTTCCATTTGTTTTATTCTCCTGTAGACCACAGGGCTTTACTTTATACGGCTTTCTGTTTCTCAAGGACATTTGAAATAGGGAGGGCACTGCAAAAAAATTCAGTGTCACTTTAGGACGGATAATTTCTCTTTGCAGCAACTTTAGCAGCACTTTTTCCTGTCTTATTTCTTTTTTAGAGAGGGAAAGAAAATTTTTTTGTTGCTTTTCTTCCCATTCTTCAGAGTTATTTAGTGATCACAGGAAGTTTAAATTTTGTGAGGAATGCAAGATTACCTGTTAAATCCATATTTAGGTGGGGTACAAAGCCCTACTTTTTAGAATTTCTTTGCTATTAAATATCTCACTATTTAATTGTAATATATATGGCTTTTAGGCCATACTCACACATTGTTTTTACTTCCAGATTTCTCTCTGTGACCTGGGGCAAATCACTTAACCTCTCTGTGCTCCCACTTACTCATCTGCAAAATGGGCAAAATAGAATTAACCTAATAAAGATTCACATTTGTCTTGTGCATTATCGTTAATGGGGATGTGAATCATAATGGTGGAGTGCTTTGATGTCCCCAGATGATGCTGTAATCATGAAACTATTATTTTGTATTTGGGCAAAATAGCTGAAAATGGATCTGCATAAATTATGCAGGAATAAACTATACATCTAAATAATTGCATGCAGTTGTTAAGCTGCTAGTAGCCCATGGAGAGATTTGTGAAGCTGTTTCTATGTGTAGATCACTCACAGCTTGGTTCTTGCTGAATTTGGCTGTTCCACCTAACAGTCTTATATTTATAGGATCCAAAGCAAGCCCAAAATTATTTTGTTCCTCATCACTGTTTTTCTTCAACATCATTAAAAAGTTTTCAGTTTATCCCGTTTGGGAATAGACCCACGGTAGGGTAAGGGCCAAAGGGAAAGATCAGTGTGATTTGACGAGGGGACAATGGCAAGAAGGATCAAGTGAACATCCTGAGAGATGTTTGGCACCTTTCTGAGGGCTTGGGGAGGACACTGCGACCTCCTGCTGGAAACAAGCTGTTCCATTCCTCCTGCACATGTTGCTACAACTGAAAGCCATCCCCACCTCTGCTTTATTCTCATGCACATTCAGACACAAAGGAGGGAGGGATGGGAGAGAAGGAGGCTTTCAACTTAACCGCTAGAGATGAGAAAGGGGGAGCAGCCAACTGTCATTAAAAGGATGAGGGCTCAAGTATTGCTAACCTACAATCGTACCATGACAATTGAAAGGCATTCTTCTTTCCTTCCCCTACTGGGACAATAATTAATATTCTCACTTATTCCTTAAGCAACTACCATGTTTCCATCTTGCCAAAAAAATCACTCAGTAGTATAGAGCCAGATGGTTAATATCAGCAAAATAATGAGGATTGCCCAGATTATCTTGAAGCCTTCCCATCTCTACAGTTCATCAGTTTTGCTTTTACATGAGATACTTCTTTTCTGAAACTGACCAAGATAAAAACCAAGCTGAGGCTATTGGTAGAAAGTAAACAATATGCAATTAGCGTCTTGGCTTGTGTGATTCTGTTTTTGTGTGAGCTACCTGCAAGCTGCTGGCAGTAGAAAATTTCCAGTGGGTAGTTTTTATGGAACAGGATAGTTGGGGATTAGGTTGACAGGCATGGAAGTGAAAGTTATTATGTCCATCCTTTGGATTCAGGACAGCAGCAGTGAAAATTCCAGTCCTGAAAGATGCCTATCTGTTCCCAAATTTTCCAGTAGTGGAGTCTCTTCAATTTCTCCAGGCAATCTGTTCTCAGTTATTTACTACCCAGTCCTTAGAAACGTTGTCTTAATATTTAATAGGTGGATATTTATTATTTTGGTTTTATCATTCATTGTGTTTAATTACTGTGTGACATAGAAACAAAGTTCAAGAGAAGCCTGAGCTCTGGCCAGGTACTATATAAAAAAAATATGAAGAAAGGTAAATGCATCTAATCACCTCGTTAGGAAGTAGGTACTTATACACCGCTGACTTCAGTAGGAGTTTAGTGTTTCAGCTTCTAAATACCTCTCTGAATTGGACCGTAATTATTAACAGGGTTGATTGCCACTAGTCATGATTTTAAAATCACATTCAGTAGCTAGTCTACAGTATTCGTAGAAAACTGTTCTAACTTAGGAAATGTTGTCAATAGAAAGCTTTTCACTTAGCTGTTGAAAGAGGGAAGGTAACAAGGTGACATCATCCAAAGTAAAATCATCATTGGAGTGAGTCAATAAGCAAAACTTGGGGGCCTTTGGTTAATCCTTTGAATTTAACAATACCAATCCCCTTCACAAGGGCCCTCCTTTCTGGAGTGAATTCTGAAAGGACTGAAGGATGCTCTGCTGGTCTTAGCACTCACTACAGGAAAACACCTTAAAAGTGAAGGGCGAAGAGTGGGAAATGATACAAAAAAGACCCAATTATCATGAGGAAGAAAAATACACTTTCATGTGAGTGTTTCTTCCTTGTTTGAGAGAGACCAGGATAAGGTAGATTGGCCTAGTGTGAGCTCATCTCTCACTTTTAATTCAATAAATCCTCCCCCTCCTCCTTCTCCTCCTCCTCCAATGACCTGAAGGTACCATCTGGACAGAATTCTCCACTTCTCATTGTCAGAATAGTTGCTCCATGCTGATGTTTTCCACTTTTGGACTCTGTAATCTCCTACAGAGAGCTCCAGGGGTAGTAAAAGCTCCTGACAGGAGTAAAATCTGCTGCCCTCCATTTCTAAGTAAGCACCACCTCCAAACTTAGCTGTTGCCCTTTCACTTCCCTGTTTCTTAGTGTCCTGACAGCAATCAGTGAAGGAGTTTCCTGGAATAGCTGAGCATCATGAGCTTATGTTATGTGTTTCTAACCTATAATGTACTTTGAAGAAGAAATCCTTGATGTGCGAGTTTGAGTCAGTCAGCTGTGCTGCCAGACATGTAGCCTGTTTCCAGGCATTGCTTCACTGCTGATGAGTCTTGTTTTTTGCCTCTCAAAGCTGGGACCTTTGCCACATGCTGAATTCTTCATGTTCCCAGCTATACAGAGGACAGTGCTTTTTCATAAATATACCAGTAGAAATGTTGTGAGACTCTGTATTACCATTAGGTTACAGGCTGGAGTCATTCTGGATCTCAGGAGTGTGAATCCACATCAAGTGAGGGAATCCTTCAGATTCTCCTCCAAAATACTGGCTATAGTTGTGGATTAAAATGTTATGAACATAAGCAAGGTCTTATTCTTGTGTTCACTATTAGACAAAAAACCTATGTGTATTTCAATTGCAACGCTTCTTTTTTTCACTTAAAAAGACCCTGGACAATAGCTCTGCTGAAAAGATTAGACTGACCGCTGCTTTACCTTTCTCAAAGCTGGACATATACCAATGTTCATTGTGTCATCTACAAGAACATCTTATGCATTTTTCCATATTAACACCTTGTGTTACTTGCTGACCCAACAGAAATGTTTTGCTCTGAGCATTTGTGAAGTCCTATGACACTGAAAAACAAAATTTCTGTTCAGCCACACAGTAAGACAAAATCTGTTTCTGAAGTAGAATATTAGAATCATAGAATCGTTTGGGTTGGAAAAGACCTTTAAGATCATCAAGTCCAACCGTTAACCTAGCACTGCCAAGTCAACCACTAAATCATGTCCCTCAGCACCACATCTACACATCTTTTAAGTAACTCCAGAGATGGCAACTCAACCACTTCCCTGGGCAGCCAGTTCCAATGCTTGACAACCCTTTCAGTGAAAAAATATTTCCTACTATTCAATCTAAACCTCCTCTGGAGTAACTTGAGGCCATTTCCTCTTGTCTTATTGCCTGTTCCTTGGGAGAAGAGATTGACCCCCACCTCACTACAGCCTTCTTTTAGGTAGTTGTAGAGACTGATAAGTCTCCCCTAAGCCTCCTTTTCTCCAGGCTAAACAACCCCAGTTCCCTCAGCCTCATAAGACTTGTTCTCTAGACCCCTCACCAGCTTTGTTGCCCTTCTCTGGACACACTCCAGCACCTCAATGTCTTTATTGTAGTGAGGGGCCCAAAACTGAACACAGTATACCAGGTGGGGCCTCAACAGTGCTGAGTACAGGGGGATGATCACTTCCCTAGTCCTGCTGGTCACACTGTTTCTGATACAAGCCAGGATGCTATTGGCCTTCTTGGCCACCTGGGCACATTACTAGGACATATTCAGCTGGCTGTCGACTAGCACCCACAGGTCCTTTTTCACCAGGCAGCTTTCCAGCCACTCTTCCCCAAGCCTGTAGAATTGCATGGAGTCTTTGTGACCCAAGTGCAGGATGCAGCACCTAGCCTTGTTGAACCGCATACCATTGGCCTCGGCCCATCAATCCAGCCTGTCCAGATCCGTCTGTAGACTCTACCTACCCGCAAGCAGATCAACACTGCCGCCCAACTTGGTGTTGTCTGCAAACCTACTGTGGGCGCACTTGACTCCCTCTTCCAGATCATTGATAAAGACATTAAGAGAACCGGCCCCAGTACTGAGCCCTGGGGAATACCACTTGTGACCGGCCGTCAACTGGATTTAACTCCATTCACCTCCACTCTCTGGGCACGGCCATCCAGCCAGGTTTTTACCCAGTCAGGAGTGTGCCTGTCCAAGCCATGAGCAGCCAGTTTCTGCAGGAGAATGCTGTGGGAAACAGTATCAAAGGTTATACTGAAGTCTAGGTAGACAACATCCACAGCCTTTCCCTCATTCACTAAGCAGGTCACCTTGTCACAGAAGGAGATCAGGTTAGTCAAGCAGGACCTACCTTTCATAAACTCATAAAACCATATAGAGACGTCCAGGCCTCAGGTACCTTCAACAAAAGTGCATCCATTTACTTAGCATGTTCTTCCTTAGTCTGTAATAAAAGCACAAGTGCTTCTGCCACACATTTAATTGATGAATCTTTTGGGCTTATAAAAAATCTTTGCATGTCCTATTTGAAGTACAAACTACCTGACCCAAATCCATAACACTCAGTAAGGAAAACGTAATTGTTAATTGATATTGCCTTATGGCTTGTCAATCTTAAATTTATTGTTTGGCTTTTTTTAACCAACTCTTTTAAAATGTTGGAAGACAGTGTGAGAGAGAGTGTGAGAAAGAAGGTATCAGGTTAACAACAGCCATTCGACAATGAAAAATAATTCCTGCTAAAAAGAGTAGCTGGTTTCCTAATCCCTCTGAATATATTTGTCAACGTACTTTTAAAAGTACCTAGAATCTCAAGGTATCTAAACTTCTATCATTTGTCCCAGAAGGCACACTATTAACAATAAATTTTCCAATTGCCAGTTTCAAATCACATGAATTGCTGATGCCTACCAGTTTACCTGTTACTTAAGGAAATATATTCAGTGAAGATGGAAAGACAAATTTGGAGAAGGGAGAAAATTAAAACTTGTTATTTTCTTGCCATCCTTTTGCATTTCTCCCTACTCTGTTTCCCATTCAAAACTGCTTCTTTGTTTCCCACTCCAAAAGGGCATCTCTTTCTCAAATCTACCTCACTGTCTGTTGAACATAAAGTGTATTTTCACACATAAGCAATGGATCCTAGAATATGTCTGTGAGAATTGGTACATTATAATAACATCATAAAGGTCTTTAACTGCAGTTCTGCCTTGACTGAGTCCTGGACCATCCACACTAGATTGTCCTGTAGCTATTTGCAGTAATGTACATTTTAAGGAAAAAATACAAAAAATTGTCTTTAGTGGAGAGTTGAAAGAGGAACCTAAGGTAGTACCAGCCAGACCTTTCTCTTTTCTAAGCTGTGGCAGTTAGCCAAAGAGAAGTAGACAGGTCACTGACACTCCTTCCATGTGCAATAGCTAAAATCTCTCCTTGGATGCAAATTCCACTTATCCACAATAATCTTGAGTGCTGGTTGGAAGTGAGTTGAACCAGAAATAGAAAGTAAAAATAGGAATGAGGTAGTCCATCTGCTGAAAATTATATCCATTCTCGAGTGATGTAACTCAGATGGAAGAATTTGTTTCTTCTTTTTCTCTCACACATTTAACCTTTGACTCTGCTGTTCTGTTTGGTTGCATTCAGTTCTGCTCAAGGAATGCAAATATCTTCTTTCTAGAAATGTGGGATTCACAGGGCTGCCCCATAACGATGATTATCATCTCTTTTTTCAAGTTATTACAGCCTTTGTGCAATGCTTTTATGTTTGATGTGTTCTGACCAGCACAGGCTAAAGCTTAAGCTGTATCCCGGCAGTACTCCACCTGTAAGAGCAATATTTTTCGTCGAAGTATTATAGCTAAGCATTTTAAAAAACAATGTGACCTATCTTGTCCCCAGCACAAATATACAATACACATACCACTCCTGAAAAAGAAGCCTTTTTTTTCCAATGCAGTAACATAAGTGGTCTCTGTGTTCTGATGAACAACTCGTCTTTGTCTCCTCCATGTGTGTACGAACAGCCCACTCATCCAAGGCTCTGCTTTTTTTTACATAGTGCAGTGAAAAGCAGGGCTTTTTAGCTGGGGAGTCCTGAAATAGTGGTAGGATTTCTGCTGTTCAAATTATTGAAATGGTCTTCTGGGAGATACAGGCCTTTCAGCTTATTCAGAAGAGGAGCAAGGGCTAGACATCCAGTGTTATGGCTAATGATCTTTCCAGAGGCAATATGTTCAAACAGGATTGCAATATAGTTTGCCTAGAAAAGTCTGGGTCTGTTGAGATCCAAAGGTCTGAAGCTCTAGTTTCTTCCCATGGTGAGCATAAGAACTGTGTAGGTGATTGTGTGTTGAGGTGTGTGATTTGTGTTCAAACAGCTTAAGTCAACTGTGGAAGGAGGTGTAAATCTTTACAGATATTTTCCTTTAATATATTTGAATATATATGTAAATGTGCAAACCTCAGAAATTTGAGAGAAACATTTTCATTAAAGGAAGTCCTATTAAGTATACCCCCCTTTTTTCCCTTCGTTTCTTTTCACGGTTCTTTTCTATCCCAAGGAGGATAGCAAAGGAAAAACTAGACATCACTGAAGAAGGCAGATGAGGTAATTAGGTCTGGAATAAAAAATGAATGTTTTGGGTATTATGCTCATGCTTTCACCAACTACTCTCTCCTCCCTCCTGAACTCAGGCAAGCCAGTGACGTCTGTGCTTGCTTAATTATAAAGCTTCATTATTTCCTATACCACAAAGTCTGCTTTTTATTTTTCTAAGGTCTTGGCATAATCCTTTTTTGTAAATGCCAAGAACAATGCCAATTAGCCTGTGGGTAATGGTGATCAATTGTAGCAGAAAGAAGTCAAGTCTGAACTCACACAGCTGTTTGTGCACCTCCTGCTTTCCCTTGTGCAGATCTGTGCCGAGTTGTCCAATGCCTCCATCCTGACGAGCAATAATCTACTAAACTCTCTATAACTGACCAAAAGGAGAACATCCAATTATCCTGCAGAATCAGAGGTATGATATATGTGTGTGTATAAATAGCCCACATTTTGCAGCCTGGAGACACTCAGAGTATATATCATCAAGCTGTTTTTTACCCTTTTCAGTACTGGTTGGCATTTTCTGAATGGAAAGTTTAAAATGCACACTCTTCCAAGCAGGATAACCACAAACCAGTTTATTTCTGTGGCAAGTATTTTTGGAAATAGAGCCCTTCCCTTTCACATTCCTTATACTAATGCTCTTTAAACATCAGTTTAAACATGTATTGCCACTGGCTCCTTCTCTTAATTAAACTTTCAGCATTTCTAGAAAATATCCTGCCCTTCCCTTACTGTGTGCCACACATTCTTGTATCAGACGTTTGTACCCTTACTGGAACAGTCTGCTTGCTCCAGAATTATCTGGCAGTCCTGCATGAGTCTATTTATTCCATCACATGATTGTTTTAGTGTTGTTTGAAGCACTATTTTGGAGCCAGACATAATCATATTATACAGTTCCTCACCTTATTAACTGACAGAGAACTGTTCCCCATTAGACAATTGATCCTGGGCAGATGAAGCCATTAAAAACAGTACTAATTAGCTGAAGAGTGGAGACAGTAATACAGGCTGCATCACTTCCTTTCATGCTTAGGGAAGTTCATGTTCCAGACAAATAATAATTGATATGTAGTCTTCCTTAATTGTGGTTGTTAACAGCCAGTATTATAATGACAGGCTGACAATCTCTGTCTAGCCTATTGTATGTTTATTTCTGAATCCAAGAACCACTGAATAACATTTTTGGTTTAACTTGAACTTCATAGAATATACTTTAAATGTCAATGTAATGAGAGTTGGGCAGCTAAACCTGAACTTATGAGTTATTCCTTACATGTGTCCAGGTGTCAGCTGTTTGTCTTGGAAGACTAGGTGCCCATAATTACATGGAATTATGGCACGATATATTAGAATAAAATAAACAGATGGTTTGAATGGGTATCCAAAAAATACTGCATTAGATCCATAAGCAGGAATGCTAAGCATCTAACTAAATTTCAATGTACTAACTGTAGCCTATAGGGTAAGAAAATCATATAGTCTTTAAACAAAAGAATGCTTTGATTTCTGCCTCCAAAAATGTGCTCTATTTTTAAAAATATACACGCGTTTATCTATATGCACATGTATATGTGGGCTTGTGTATGCATATGCAACACATTCATTACAGGAAGTTGGTAGCACTCTCTATAATTTAGTTTGTAAAAAATTTGTCCAATGTTGTCCCCTGTCTTCACTCATACTAGTCCAAAATATTTCAATCATCTGAGCTAAAAATCCTAGATTGAGGTACTCAGCTATCCTAGAATTCAACAAGCTAGAAAGAAGTCACAGTAAAACCAGAAAACTTAGTTTCAGCAGAAAGAATTAACATTTGAAACAGTAAGCATTAAACGCCTTTAGTTGATTTGATAAAATTGCTTTTGATATTAAACAGAGTTATAGTCATTTTAAAACTGGGGTGAACTTCAAATCTTTTTTCTCCTTTTCCATCCTTTTTCTTTAAAAGAAAATGGACCAAAAACGTAGAAACCCTACTCCAAGAAAATTAAATGCAATCAAAGTAATATCTGAGAGAGATTAAAAGATGACAGATATTGACATTCTCCATATTACAGCTCTGACAAAAACTAACTAAATATATTGGGTTTCTCACCATTTCCTTTGTTGTCCCTCTACTTACTGCTCCTCTGTTATCAAAACACCCTGTATTTTGGGGTTTGGGGCAGGAAGTTTGTGGTTTCAGGATAGTATTCTGAGTTAGTCGATTTGGATTTTATTGCTGACTGCGAGATCTTGCATAGGTCACTGACAGCCAAATCCCCTTTGCTTCATTTATTTTGATAGTCAGTCCTATTAAAGCCCATCAATGAAATTCTGGCCACACTGAAGTCAGTGGGAAGACTCCAACTAACTTTATGGGAATGAGGATTTGCTGTTAAGATTCTAGTCTTCTATATACATCTAAATAAGCAGGTAAGCGTATTCCCATCTTCTTCCTCAAGACAAAGTTTACCATTCACACTGCCAGTATCCCGACACAAGGAGAGTGGCAACTTCATCACAGTCTACAGGTTTCAAGGAGGGGAAGAGCTTGACCCTTGTTAGCATCTTGGCATGTTCCAGGCTCTCATTCATATGGTCTTGATGGTTGAGGCACTTGCAGGGAGGGTGCAAACTTTCTTTTACACAGACTTTTGCCTCAAGTGTATATGAACGCCACTGAAGTCACTCGTGTGACTTTGACTTTAGCGGATTTTGGATTAGGCCCATATGAACCTAAAATGATATGGGCAGAAATAGCTCAGCAGCGAACAGGAAGAGAGAATATGTGGGGACAAGAACAATAATTTATGGTACTCTTCTACAATACAGATGGTTTTGATTCATAGCATGGAATGCATCCATGGTCCTTCTACCTTTTAGTACTGCAGTAGTACTCACTAAAATGGGTGAGCCACAGAGAGACGTACTAATTTCTTTTTCCTTTTAGTTTGAAGGATGCCACATAGAAATATCTTGGAGAGAAAATGAAAAAGGTGACTGTACATGCATATAGTCACACCCATGTGGCTATAAGAAAAAATTCTCTACTGATTTGGGCTCTGATGGGGTCAAAAATCTCCACTGAAAATTGATAGTATTTCAGAGATGTCCTCTATCCTTCAAATGGGGAAATGGCTCTAGAAGGAGTGAGTTTGTGCACCATGGTTATTCACATGTAACACGCTTTTCTGTTTTTGCATGCTAAATCAAACTTTCTCAATGTCCATTTTTTCTGTTTTGTTTACACCATTTAAGTTATTCAAATCAACCCAAATATTACATGGAAAAATGTTTGCTGGAATCAAATTAAGGGTTGCAGCAATCTAGTGAAAGCTCCTCACAGGCCAAAGCCCAGAGACCTTGTGATTCAAGGAAATGGAAGATAATTGAAATCTTTCCTGATGTATGTTCAAATTAGTGAACAGTTCTGACTATTAACTAAACAGGAAATATGGTGTCAAATCTAATAATTCAAAAACCCTACATAACTAATGAGTTAAGATGTATAAGACATGAAAGTCCCTTTTTACAAAAAGGACTGGAGAAGGATGCAGAAGCAAGAGACGCAGACAACCATATCCTGTCAGAAGGCCAACCGTATCCTGTGCTGCATCAAAAGAAGCGTGGCAAGCAGGTCAAGGGATGTGATTCTCCCACTCTGCTCCGCTCTCGCAAGACCCCACCTGGAGTATTGCGTCCAGCTCTGGAGCCCTCAGCACAGGAAAACATGGACCTGTTGGAACAGATCCAGAAGAGGGCCACAAAAATGATCAGAGGGATGGAACATCTCTCCTGTGAGGAGAGGCTGAGAGAGCTGGGGTTGTTCAGCCTGGAGAAGAGAAGGCTCCGGGGAGACCTTATTGTGGCCTTTCAGTGCTTAAAGGAGGCCCACAGGAAAGATGAGGAAAAACTGTTTAGCAGGGCTTGTTGTGATAAGACAAGGGGTGACAGTTTTAAACTAAAAGAGGGTAGATTTAGACTAGATATAGAGAAGAAATGTTTTACACTGAGGGTGGTGAAACACTGGAATGGGTTGCCCAGAGAGGTGGTAGATGCCCCATCCCTGGAAACATTCAAGGTCAGGTTGGACGGGGCTCTGAGCAACCTGATCTAGTTGAAGATGTCCCTGCTCATTGCAGGGGGGTTGGACTAGATACCTTTAAAGGTCCCTTCGAACCCAAACCATTCTGTGATTCTGTGATTCTAAGATGGTTACTGAAGCACAGGTGGAAGAACAGTGTGCCTGACATGTTAAACAGTTACCTGTATTCATGTTTTTTTATAAGGAACTCATGCTACTCTACTGTAATGGTCAAATTTTAAAAGGCTCTTTTAGAAATTAATAAAACAGAGGAAAAATATTTGACTGGAGTAAGGTTGGTGATGTATATATCTTTTTGTCTATATCTATATCTATGTCCATAAATATGAGAGCAAAACTAGATGTACAATTTACTGTGAAATATTAATAGGATTAGTTGCAATAATATTAAATAATGTACAAAGACTTTAGTAAGCTTTCTGGATCAGATGCTGTAAGTCGTGGTAGCATCATTAAGGTCACAGAAACAACACTGGTTTATATCTCTAAAACCTGAGCTATTGACAGAACTTGACCATTAGAAGAAGTCTTTGCTATGTTTTAATGTGTATTCATTGTCTTTCCACCATCCTTACAATTACACTTTCTCTGATGGAAAGATGAGGGAGGAAAATGCAGAGATGTCTGAGTTTTTACAACTTGAAAAAATAGAGGGGAAATGACTCAGTGTAATTAAAATGTTTTCCCAATGACAAGGGTCACAAAAACCTCAGAGTTCTGTCTGATATATAGTCTCACTGTCTGGGTCGAACTTGGAGGGTTAGTTATTTCTTTGGAGGAAGCTCATTGATTTGACTTTCCCTCAAGATTTTCTCACATGTGGTTCTATGTCGTCTTTTTTTCCTCTTTCACAGTCTTAACTTTGTATTGTATAATAGTCTCCTTTCTGACCCAAATCAACTGAAATGAATGAAGAAGGACATTTCTGGGGGAAAAAAAATAAAATAGGACATTTGTCAAAAAAGGTGGTCACTGAATCTAGACCTTTCACTCTGCCTGTGCTGATGGCGTTGATGTTATTGATAGTGTTTTCAAGCTGTCTATCAAACTGGTCTAAGTCTTTTAACATGCTGTCCTGGCTTGGGGTAAAACAGGAAAAATTTTGTTCAGCAACTTTGCTTCTTAACTAGGCCTCTTCTACCTACTGAAATTAACAGCATATTGTGCAGACACTGTTCGCTCTCAGAGTGATAAGACCTATGTTTATAGTTGATGCCAAGGGATGGTATGCAGAGAAGCTTTTGCTTATACTTATTGCTATAACACCCAAGGGCAGCTCACTGTTATTTGCCCCATTGGAGAGTCAAAAGTGGAAAAGCGTAGAGGGGTCCCACCTGCGGGGAGGAGCAGACAGGACAGGTGACCCAAAACTGACCAACAGGGTATTCCATCCCATCTGCCTCATGCTCAGTATAAAAGCTGAGGGATCAAAGGGTCAGTTCACTCTCTTTCTTCAATGGCCAATGTTTGAGGAGGTCTCTGTCTTTTCATCTGCCTTTGATCCCGATCCTGAATGCAGATCTGGAATCCAGTTCCCGTCCGTCACTGAGTCCAGCCTGAGACTTCCCCAGTGCCAGCCGGTGTTGTTATTGTCATCCTGGGAGCTTGATATGGTTTTGTATATATTTCATTATTCCCTTTTATTTTATTGTTAGTATTTCATTAAAGTAATTTAGTTCCTTCTAAACTCATAAGTCTCTTTTTCCCTCCTCTGCCTCTCTCTTTGAAGAGGGGTAGAGGGGACCATCTGTCAGTCCCATCTAGGGTCCCCCTGGAAAAACTTCTTTACAGTTAGGGTGACAGAGCACTGGCACAGGCTGCCCAGGGAGGTTGTGGAGTCCCCTTCTCTGAAGATTTTCAAGACCCGCCTGGATGCAGTCCTGAGTAATGTGCTCTAGGCAATCCTGTTTTAGCAGGGGAGTTGGACCAGATGATCTCTAGAGGTCCCTTCCAACTCTGAAAATTCCGTGATTCCATAGTATCCCCAGTAGCCAATTTGGCCTAAACCACGACACATGCCATTTCTCACTCTCTGTCCCCCATTATTTCTCCTAGTTGTCATTCAAATTGTTCCACTAAGAGAACAAATAAATGCATGCCATGAACGTTAGCAAGATGATATAATGAATGAGTTACAATAAATGCCCCCAGCATAAAACAATTATGTACCTGCTATTGTCAAAAACATTCAACATTCCCTTTGTTGAAAAGGAAACAGCTATAAATTATTCACTGGGGCACTGAAACTCTTTTCTTTTTTTCTTTCTTTTTTTTTGGTTGCTTCCAATTAATTCTTCCCTGAACATCCCTAGGTATTTAGCTGAGGGTAGAAATTTACATGCAGAGATTTTTAGCTGTTTCTTGGGATTGTCAGACTGAACATCCAAATTAAAAATAATAATAATAATAATAAAAAAGCTTACCATCTTTTCCTGTGTATAATCACAGCTTAGTTATAAAAAATGTCATTCAAGATCAGTACAGGTTATATGTGTCCAGGGGTAAATATAAGTGGTCTTTTAACCCAGAGCCTCTCTCATTCCCAATAACTCTCCACACTCCACTGCCCTCAACTTTCATTCTCATTTCAGAATTTGCTTCTTCCTCAAGTACGTACCCCAACCTCACGCTATCCTTATTTCCTTAATGACATGTTTTGTGGTTTATCAAAGGGTATGGATTTCCTGAAGATTTTTAAGAAGCAGTGCTTTTAAAGAGGCTTACTGAAGGTGAAGATTGTACAGTTGTGAAAACAAAAAAGAGGGTTTCTTATATACACCACATAAAGCAAGATGCTTCCTGTGAAACTTTCTTCATGCACTGAGTCCCAAAATAATGTCAAAATGTAAAGTTGGTGTTCGGTCCTCACTCAAAAAACTGTGGGATGAAGTCTAAACAGGGTCCTTGGTCTTTTCATTTTCAAAAACCTCAGCAGGGCATCTGCGATAATTTAAAACATCTTCTATTAGTCAGGAATGACAGAGTACTCATTTTATTGTTAGCACTATATCATTTTATTCTAAAGGTGGGCAAAATAAATGCATGTAATTCTGGATGGTACTAAAATGTGCCAGCAAAAAGGTCTCTGGATTTCTGCATCTGTTAAAAGTCTAGTCCTTTGGCTTTGTGCTTGTGCCTGGAGAATAACTTGTCCATACAGAAACAGTGATGTCCACCTGAATTTGAAGATTTGTAGCTTTCCAGGTGTGAAGGGAATGTGTTCAAGGTGGGCCATGCAAGATGACACAAAATCTGTGGGTCCCCTGGCTACCTCTCCAAGACAAAGGACAATGTTTGTCTGCCGTGTTTGGTGTATGGTTGCAACAATGGATTTTACAGTCCTACTGTTAGACTGGGCTATCTGTGGTAACCTAAGGCTTAAATGAGGAATAGCCTAGGTTAAGTGCATCTGGAATGCATGAACCACACCATTAAGCTGAGCCCTGTGGTGGCAGAGAAAACCTACAATTACTTCCCAGAAGAGACCAGACTGTTCAAAGTCATGCCCTCCTGGTTCACAAGCAGCATCTGAAGAAGGTGTTAGAGACACTGATGGTCATGGAAGAGAACAGCCAAACACTCTGATTCAGTGTGAGAGACCCTGCAGTCATTGTGAGGCAATAGTCTAAAATTGCAAGAAAGGGAAGTATCGAAAATGGGGATAGTTTTGTTTTCCTTTGGTTTTATGAGATGCACACCTTTTTTATTCTATTAAAAATATATTGCTTATTTGATATATGCCATTTAGATATATGCAGGCTTGTAGGGAATCAGCATCACTAATGACTCACTAAAAAGAAATCCTATTCTTTAAACTACCAAAAGTCACCAGACATTATTCAGAGATATATGATATAAACCTGGCTCAACAGACACTTCTGTTTTGAGTCCCTTTATAATCCAGTGCTTTTGTGTGTGAAACATATGAAGTAAGAAGAGTACAATCGGTTTATGAAGGGTATTATGTGAGGTGGTTGCTTCTGATGCCAGGAGACTATCCGCAATGACCCAAGAGGTCCCTCCCAGTTTTGAGCCCCCGTAATTAAAGCAGCTCTAAGAGCAGTGAAATTTAGGGAGAAGATTAGCACAGCTGCTGTACTTCATTAGGCACTGCTCCCTGCCTGCACCAGAACTGTCCTTCACAAGTTCAGTCAGAGTCGCTGCTGGGAACAAAATTTTAGCAGAGCTTCTGGATTAAAAGAAAGTAGCTCCTATATCAATACCCCCATCTGATCCATGAGGACCCCAATCATAAAAGTAAATGGCAATAAGTGAGCAAAGAACAAAGTAAGCTGCTGTGTCTGTTTGGTTGCTGTTTACTTAAAGATATTAAAAAAAGGAAGAAATACTCATTACATTTACTGTGGGCTGTTTTTTTCTGATTTCCCAAAGGAGCAATCCTAAATAATTTGAAGACTTTTGTCTGTAAAAATAGTGTAGCTTAACAAAGAATATTTTGTTTAATGAGAGTTACAAGCAAAACAGAAGAAATGAAAAGTTACATTGACAATAAGCCCCCTCCTTCAGTTGAAAACAATGTCTATGTCTCCGGGTGAAAATGTCCGAAAAAATCAGAATGTTTGGAAATGGGAAAATAAATTGTTGATGTTTCCATTTTTTTTTTTTTCCCCGGTTCAAGCATATTTGACTTTACTTGACAGATAGGGTTTGAGTGCCTAACCTCACATATTTCAGGAAATAAATTATTACCTGAAAATTATTGGTTTAGTCCTACTCACTTATACTGCTAACCATCACAATACAGAGTAATTACAGTTATTAAAAATGTGGAATAAATAATTTGAATACTATTATGTGAATGCACATTTTTCCATGAATATAAAAAGAAATTATTTTCAGGAGGACCACAGGTATTTGGAAGCTCAAATGGGTGATTGCTGGTGCTAAAAACAAAAGACATTTTAGGACCTTCATTTTTAAACACTTATTTATTAATTTATCTGAGAATGAACATGAAACAAACAGATGTGCTACTTACCAACCTATACTAAAACGTGGCATTAAAAAAGTCAGTATTTCCAGAAATGAAATAGTGTTAAAATTTGACTTGCTTAAGCCAATATTCAGTGCTCTAAAAAGTATATACTGTAAGTGGTAAGAGGATTAATCAAATCTACTTTCTAAGACTCTTCTCAGATGTGCACAGCCTCAATAAGAAAAGAAAAATCAGAACAGGAGAAGCTTTCCTCAGATTTTGGGTGGGGTTGAACTGAACTTTTTGTGTATGCAAGACAGCTCTGGCAGCTTTACACGTATTAATTCAAAAACTGGTGCCCTGTTTAGTCATGTGTTGGCTCCTTGGCCCTTGGCTTCTTTATTTCTTCATAAGGATGCCTACATGTGAGTTTTGTAACCATTAAATGTAATTAATAGCAGAACATTGCTAGAAAGTCAGACATAATTGATTTCTTATTTTTTCTGTGTTAAAGATCAAGGGGCTATATCCTTCTTCTGCCATTATGCATGCAGAGCTATAGGAGAATGGACCCTCTGGGACAAGTCTAATATCCGGTACACTGCCGTCTACCAGATCCTTATTATAAAAAGCTTTCTACTCTAGCCAAGCTGTGAAAAATCTCAGGCTGTAGTGGCTGCAAAATGAGCAACTTTGATTACGTAGTCCCCATCAAGAGTAAGGTTATAAGTTAGCAAATTGAATTCCTGAACAAGACCTATTCATCAAATAAATCTGAATAGCAAGTGTTTTCAAGGAGATTAAAACCCGTTTTGGGGCAGTAAGAAAAGATGATGTGTTTGATGGAGAGTTTGCTCTTGACTGTATCTGTTACTTGTAAAAATTAGAGCTAAGTGAATTTTTCCATGAATATTAAATCAAATGAATTTCAGAAGGACCACAAGTATTTAGGAACTCAAATGGGTGAACAGTTTGTGCCAGAAACAGAAGATGTTTTATTTTAATGCTTTCAAACAGGCAAAGATTAAATGATTCATTTTGAAAACATCAGAACAAAACCTATTTGCTTATTCCATCAAAATGAACTTCTCTACTTTAGCATTGAGATGAAAGTAAATAAAAAGTCATGTGCCTTATTTTAGGGGACTCCAAGGTACAGAAAAATCCTGCTGCAGTCAATAAGTTTATTAGATCCTTTTTCAAAATGTTGATTAAGATGAAGTTAGGATATTTTAAAATTATTTTTAAAGAACACATTGTTATGACATTGATACATAATCTTCATAATGCCTAATACCATTTTTTCAATCTTCCCGTAATTAAGAAGCTACTCTTCCTTTTTTACTAACACATTTAAAAGAACCTGTTAGTCCATAATTTTTCTTCTGTGGCAAAATTTACAAATTTTGCATTTTCTGATAGCAAAGCAAAACATATTATGTTGGTCAGCAGCAGGAGGAAGAAACAGCGATAGACCATCCTGTGAACATCATTAGCAGGAACAGAATGGTATTGCTTATAGCAAAGGAACTGTATGGAACAGTTATACCCCAGTACCAGATCTGTGATCTATGGGGAAAAGAAGTTCACAGTATTTTCATGTTGGCCCTATGCTGCCATGGAGAATAGATATAATGCTAGTGAACTTGAACTCGCTCCTCGGCAACAGGTACCAGAAAGGAAGATGAATTCAGGTACTAGGTAAATGATGACACTTGAGATGATGCTTTGAATACAATAGAGAATCAATGAAGAGTTAAGATATACTTTCCAAATGACGGAAGAGGTGAAACCCTTTCTTTCTCAGGGAGAAGAGCTTTACGTAAGTTGACATAAACCTCCTGTTTTCAGGGTTTTTTATTTTTATAAAGACAAATGTGAAATCGTGTCTGTACTGAAACACATGTGAGTTTGCCATTGTCTGAAAGAAGTGCAACATTGCCTTATTGTGACCACCATACACTATAAGAAGAGTTCACTGGTAGGACTTGAATTGTAAAATTAATGGTTAGATTCCAAAAGGATGTAGATCATAGAATCATAGAATGGTTAGAGTTGGAAGCGACCTTAAAGATCATCTAGTTCCAACCCCCCTGCCATGGGCAGGGACACATCCCACCAGACCAGGTTGCTCAAAGCCCCATCCAGCCTGGCCTTGAACACAACTTCTCTGGGCAGCCTGTTCCAGTGTCTCACCACCCTCACAGTAAAGAAGTTTTTCCTAGACCCTGTAGCGAGTCTCTCCCTGTCTTTCCTGTAGGCCCCCTTTAGGTACTGGAAAGCTGCCCAGAGCCTTCTCTTCTCCAGGCTGAACAACTCCAATCTCTCAGCCTGTCTTCAGAGGAGAGGTGCTCCAGCTCTCTGATGCTACAGCATAGAGAATTACAACACATCAGTGTTGGCATTGCTCTGTTACCTGTCATCTTTTACAAAGTGTGCGGAGGATAAAGTGATGTAGCAGGCAATGCACTGAACAATGACCAAAATGCAAGGAAACCAAATGAGGAGCCACCTGAAGTTAGTTTGCAGGAGAACGCTAAGGGCTCTGTTTTCTGTATATCTTCCTTTACTCCTGAGCACTGGCATCCAGCACTCCCTGGGATAAGCACCCATCAGTCCTCAGCATTTCCTAAAGACTAGACTGTACCTGTCTCTATTCAGTGCATGTGTTCCTATGAATTCAGCTCAGCGACAGAGCTGAGGTACTCAATGACTTTTTTGCCTCAGTCTTCACAGACAAGGACAGCAGCCGCACTGCCCAAGACACAGATTGCAAAGGAGAGGATTGGGAAAATGGAGCACTGCCCACTGTAGATGAAGATAAAGTGAGAGACCACCTGAGGAACCTAAAGGTGCACAAGTCCATGGGACCTGATGAGATACATCCGCGGGTCCTGAGGGAACTGGCAGATCAAGTCGCGAAGCCACTAGCCATCATATTTGAGAAGTCGTGGCAGTCTGGCGAGGTTCCTGCCGACTGGAAAAGGGGAAACATAACCCCTATTTTCAAAAAGGGAAACAAGGAAGACCCGGGGAACTACAGGCCAGTCAGTCTCACCTCTGTGCCTGGCAAGATCATGGAGCAGATCCTCCTGGAAACTCTGCTGAGGCACACAGAAAACAAGGAGGTGATTGGCGAGAGCCAACATGGCTTCACCAAGGGCAAGTCATGCCTGACAAATTTGGTGGCCTTCTACGAAGGGGTTACAGCAGCAGTGGACAAAGGGAGATCTGCTGATGTCATCTACCTGGACTTGTGCAAAGCGTTTGACACTGTCCCACACGATATCCTGGTCTCTAAATTGAAGAGACATGGATTCGATAAATCGACCATTTATCGAATGGTGGATAAAGAACTGGCTGGATGGTCGCACTCAAAGGGTTGCGGTCAACGGCTCGGTGTCCAAGTGGAGAGCAGTGACGAGTGGCGTTCCTCAGGGGTCGGTACTGGGACCCGTACTATTCAACAACTTTGTTAGCGACATGGACAGTGGGGTAGCGTGCACCCTCACAAGTTTGCTGATGATACCAAGCTGTTTGGCGAAGCAGACACGCTAGAGGGGAGGGATGCCATCCAGAGGGACCTGGACAGGTTGGAGAGGTGGGCCCAGGCCAATCTCATGTGGTTCAACAAGGCCAAGTGCAAGGTCCTACATCTGGGTTGGGCCAATCCCAAGCACAAATACAGGCTCGGCGGGGAATGGCTGGAGAACAGCCCTGTGGAGAAGGACCTGGGGGTGATGATTGATGAGAAGCTCGACATGAGCCAGCAACGTGCGATCGCAGCCCAGAAGGCCGACCGTATCCTGGGCTGCATCAAAAGAAGTGTGGCCAGCAGGTCAAGGGAGGTGATTCTGCCCCTCTACTCCGCTCTCGTGAGATCCCACCTGGAGTACTGCATCCAGCTCTGGAGTCCCCAACATAAGAAGGACATGGACCTGCTGGAGCACGTCCAGAGGAGAGCCACGAGGATGATCAGAGGGATGGAGCACCTCTCCTATGAGGAGAGGCTGAAAGAGTTGGGGCTGTTCAGCCTGGAGAAGAGAAGGCTCCGGGGAGATCTTATTGCGTCCTTCCAGTACCTAAAGGGGGCCTACAGGAGAGCTGGGGAAGGACTTTTTACACGGGCATGTAGTGATAGGACGAGGGGGAATGGCTTTAAGCCGGAAGAGGGCAGGTTTAGATTAAAGATTAGGAAGAAGTTTTTCACTTTAAGGGTGGTAAGGCACTGGAACAGGTTGCCCAGAGAGGTTGTTGAAGCTCCGTCCCTGGAGGTGTTCAAGGCCAGGCTGGACGTGGCCTTGGGCAACGTGGTCTAGTGAGAGGTGTCCCTGCCTATGGCAGTGGGGTTGGAACTCGATGATCTTCAAGGTCCCTTCCAACCTAAACCATTCTATGATTCTATGAATTCCACACTGAGGGACAAAAGACAAAGAAAAGCCTCCTCAGTGTGGTCACCTGCTATTATGGGCAGTAGGCCTTATCATCCTTCAGAAACTTACAAAATTCTGTTTTCAAAGACATGTATTATACCACTGTTCCAATGAGAAGGCTGAGTGCCCTAGTGTTTTGGAGACTTCTCATTTCTAACCTGTATTTATTTATGGTCAGTTTGTATACATTTCTTTTCTTGTCAACAGTGGTCTTCAACTTAAACAGTAATTTCTTTATTTGATGTTTACTGCCATTGCATATTCATAGACAGAAATCATATTGCCCGGCACTCCTAATTCTGGTGGGCCAAACAAGTCAAATTCCTTTCATTTTCCCCATATAAGATAGAGTTGTACTGACCATTGTAATGCATTTTCAGCATTCCTTTTTCCGCTGTAATTAACCTTTTTAGACACTGATGTCTCAAATTGTAATCAGGATTCTGGGTGAAAAAATAAGCTATACAATGAGAAATACAAAACTTAAGATGGGGGGTTGTCCACCTCATCTTTGGAATTTCATTAACTAAAATGATTCAAACTCATATAGCTTTCCTACAATTTTATGATTGTCTTCTCTGGACAGTGCTTTAATCTTACACATTTGCAAGACATATTTGTCTGACACTGAGGAAGGCTTTTTGCAACCACTTTAGGCACTCTCTAAAAGCTCATTAAACTGTTAATTGAATCCAATTCATAATATAAAAATCCTTTGTTTGCACTTCTGTTTCAGACAAATAGAACTTTAGCTTTTCCTGCTTTCAGATTAAAAATTGTCTAGTCACTGAAGCATCAGAGAGGCAACAGGGAGGGTACAGTTTTTCATTTTGTCCCATGGACTGTGCTGGAAGGAACAATAGCTTCAGATCCTAAAATCTTTTGACTACCTGTGAAGAGGTAAGTGCAGAAAGAACACCAAGCCAAGCTATTCCTGAGGCAATTTAGCTATTTGTTTGTTGAAGGGCTGAAATAATTTAATAGAGTACGTGATGCAGAAGGGCCTTAATTGATATACAGTGGCAATATATCTCAGTGCCACGATTCAGTCTCACCCTCTAATACAGGCTGATATGGTTTGCTTTTTATTTATATGTGAGCTTTCTGCCTTATCAGCTGGGGAGCATGGTATTGAAATACGACTTTGAGAACAAAAAGTTTGAGAATAACTTTGGGAGTGAATTACAAGGGACAAATCAAAATCTCTTGAAGTTTTATTCAGCAGTGAATTGCTTGTGAACTATTTTAATGGTCCTGCCTGGCATCTCTTCATATTTTTTAATAAATATTTATGACTTTTTTTATGGAACTCCTTCCTAATGTTTTAATAGTGAATTTCTGTTTTGTTATTTACTTGCACAGAGGAAATCTCTTTGCATGGAAGATTTTGTTGTCTGATTTGGGAAGGCAACCCATGATCCCAGGATAATTCTTCATGCTTTTCTTTTACCTCATCCTTTCATTACAGAAAAGGAAAAAATACGATCTTACTACCTCTTGGATGACCTTTCTTTCTTCATATATTACATGTAAGGATTATTTTCCCTTTTCTGCAGTGTCCATGCCTGGATATTCAGCAAAGGTTATTCACAAAAACATAAAAAATGAATAGTTAGATATTAGTACAGCATTATTCATTATTCGAGTGGTTTACTGGGAGAGCAAATGCTGACCATAACAAAGTATTTTTCCTTTGCTTTGAAAGCAAATACTTGTTTCAGTTCCAACTAAAGCAGGGATGAGAGAGAAGAACAGTTTACAAGCATGAGAGAGAGTTGTTTACAGATTTAGTGTCTCTTCAACACTGCAGTCCTACTCATAGTATATAACTCCTCTAATTTTCAGAATTAGAGTGCAACATCAGGAGAGGTTGAGAACTAAGATCATTCTGTAATGGTGTTTCTCTTCAAAACAAATACATCTCAACAAGGAAAGTGATGATAGCAGGTCCAAAACAATGCATACAGTTTCAGATTTCAGTACATTTCATACAGAAACAGATAGCAAATGCAGAGTTTTTGTATGAAACTGCATATTTCAACAAATATGATGTGACAACTGATGAATCCTAGCCATCAGAGGTGATTTGGTAGAAATGATCCAGCTGGCAATGCTGGTGTCAAGAAACTGAGAAAATAAGGTCTAACTTGTAATCTCTTTCCCTTATGTGACTGCAGAGGTATGTATGGAGTAACAGTTTTGTCAGATTAAAATGCATCTAGGTTGCAAATATTTTGATTGAGGCAAATCTCAAGGATTTCATATGATCTCTCAAAATCTTCCCAGACATCATTTGCAGGATGAGAATAATAAACATTATGTGCATTGGCTAATAACATTTACTGGCAGGGATACACTCTGGGGGAGCGAAAAGCATGCCTTCCAGATTGTCACTGTACAATCTGTAAGTATACTGACAGGTGAGAAACACTAAAAACCAAAAAAATGATGCTTTTCATTTTACTTACTCAGACATTTCTACACTAAAATTATCTGCACTCTGAAAATAAACACATACACCATCGATTCAAGCTCTGATTTACATCCAGGTAGCTCTGCTGATGTTGAAAATAGTTTCCTGTTTTTACAAGGGAAAACATTTCTATACGAAAGCAAATATGTTTGTAATAGAGAAAATAAAAGACATTGTATTCCATTACGAATGATTAACAAAACGTTTATTTTTAAAAATTGACAGTAATCTCCAGATCTATTCACATTTTAAGTGCTTTATAATAGAAAAAGATACACTAAATCATTTTATACGTGTCCATGAAGCTGTTGCGATCTGTTACAGAGCAAGACTTATTCTGCTGTAGTTTGCTGGGCAGTAAATGAAGATAACAGAGTTAGACCAGAATAAAGAGTGCAGTTAAAACAAAGAAAAGTAATTGTAGGAAGTAATATTGCTGCATTGAAGTAGCAACACAGGAAATCTCAGTGAGAAACCTTATAGACCCATCAGATGATTTTATTGTAAAATGAAAGGGAAATACAAATATTTGTGCTCATCCCGGCTCACACCACACTCATACTCACATGTTCACAAACACGAAGATGTTGGTATGCAGGTCATCTGTTCAGGAGAACACGGAAGACAAGAGACAGCATTTTTTGGGTTCTCTTCTTGATGTGTCTGGGTTCTTCTTAGGTTGATAACCATATTCTTTCTTAGAATGGGGCTTTTTGTCCATTTAGGAACTGAATGTGATAACTCTTTCCACTCTGTGCAACCTCTGTCATCATCAGGATTTACGCACTGTCCTTTGTGTCCCCATCTGGGTGCCCTGTGAAGCCCATCCTAAATGTGTGCTAGGTACTTGATGACCTGCTAATGCTAAGGCATCTGTGCATGCTCATCATATAGCCCTTTTCCTGTTATTATCTTTCTGGTGTTTCTACAGCTGTATGTTCTCAGTCACTGTCCATTCATACTAATTTTAACATTTCTATGATAATTCTCTACATAATTAAACTGTAACTGTACAGCATTAACTATGTCTCTTCTTTCTGATGGCTGAACTCCGTAAATTCAAGTTCATGCAAGTTGATTACTAATTTAATTACTTTTAGGCCTTTTGTGATTCTTACTACATCAATATTTAGAATCTAGATGTAATAATTTACAGGGAATTTTTCTTGCTCAGTGGCTAACCTTGAGGCTGTATGAGTAACAAGATGGGTGCTTACAGTCTAACTGCAGTGAAACTGTTCTACAAACTGTAACTGTATCCGGGGAGACAAAGCTAATTTTATACAAACAAATAACAAAAGAAACTCGACATTTTGTCAGGAGCTTCTTTATATGTATGCTTCAGAGCAAAACCCCTTCTAGAGTATTTTTGGATGTTTTGGGCTGTTTCTGTAACCGGGACTTACATTTATAGCATGACCAGTGTGCTGTAAAGGAGCCTTGTTGTGCGTGAGAAATGGAACTCTATTTCTATTTGAGAAAGTCCATTCAGAAAAAGTCCCATACTCAGTTCATGTCCATGTTTAGCCTGTCCTAACATGATGTATAGGACAAAGATGAAAAGAGGAAACACTAAGAGTTCAGAGAATCTTCCATCTGTCCTTAAATTCTTTGTCAAAGTCAGAAATCCCAATAATTGCTCAGACTGTACAATCCTGTACCAGAAGTCCATCACTATCCTAGCATTCCCAGGACATAAACTGTCTTTGAGACTTATGCTTTTTTTTAATTTTTTTTTAAGTTGAAAAGATAGAAAACATGGCTGGCAACTTCTCTTTGCATATATTGATGTATTTGGAATCAACAGTAATGCTTGAATTGAGGTCCTTTTCTTTTGAAAGGGTAGGCAAAGAAGTGGTGCAAAAGGAGATCTCTGGATGGCTTCTTACCTCTCCAATTTACCGTTCCTTTCTCGATACGCCACTACCAAATGTGCTGCTTTGCTGGACATACTGCAAAGCCTATTTCATCCCTTCCCTTCCTCCAGATACATGAGAAACCGTTTTGCTAGTGCATGATGTGTCCTACTGCATTTTGGGACTTTATTTCATCCTCAGAACTTTGGAGGAATGAAGGGATGAGAATTGTATTACTGTTATGTTAACATTTAAAGAACTGTAAGGGCACAGGCTGGACATCTATTGATCCATGCACATTTTCTGTAAACCTAAATAAGTAAAATTAAGAAAAAAAAAAGTCCAACTGTGTCACTACAGTTTCAGAAAATTCTTCAGGTATGTTCTAGGTCTAAAGATGCAAGGCAAAATAGCTTTTTTTTTGAGCTGTATATGCTAAAAGGAACCATCAAGCACATGACTAAGGCTGTCACGGTATAGATATATTACACACATTCATACATACATTGTTTTGAAGTAGTGCACTACTAATACAAACTTGTTACTGTGCCTGCTTGGTGTATATACACGCATATATGTAATCTGCATATATTCACATTCATGGTATTCAGTACACCTCTGAGCTGTAAATTACAGATCTAAATAAATAATTATGAAATTGGAAGCAAATTAGTCTTTGAAAAGAGGTAAACAGATCTGATGTTTTTATGTTATTATGTCATTTAAGTGGTTGTGTATGTTAATTAAATACCAATTTTTTTTTATTTATTGCTAAATTGATTGTCGTTACTTTATAGCTTGTCATGTAGCATCTCTTGGAGATGTTTGAAAAACAGTCAAGGGTAATTTAGAATCAATTAGCTGAATAGAGAATAATTATCCTTTTTCCTGTCTAGAAAATAAAGTTTTGGAACCATGGAAATGCATCATGTTTTGGAACTAAAATCCGTTCTCAGAAAAGTGATGCTGGTCACACAGGCAGAGAAAAAGCTTCTGATCAAGGTTAATTTTATCATATTAATTTATTGGATAACTCCTCTTAGATCTGTTGTGAAAAGCCAGATGGTGAATCGTAAACACTGTCCAAACTGATGCCTGGCATCTGATCTGTAAAGATGTGTTTTCCTTTAAGAGGTCACTCTTCTGTTACCATGCTCCCAAAGGCTGATGTTGTTTCCACATGCGATGTAACCTAATACAACTAGGTGATCATAAATTGCAAGTGGAAACCTTTCTTTTTCATATCACCTGCCCTATAAGGCAGTGACGTCTGAAAGTCTGCATTTTGGAGGGGCAGATATGTATGAGAAAAAAGTAACTTTTGTTTAAATACCTCTGCATGCAGTTTATTATTACAAATGTTTTTATCTAATGCACTTCTCTATAAAAACTGTCCAGAATAGACTGAGAAATAGACATGTAATTCAAAGGGTAGAAATAAAATCAGATTTAAACATGAAGTGAGACTTCCTTGCTACATCCTTCTTTAAAAAAATATAAAAGAAATAAATGTTGTAGCAAGTACAATTGCACAAGTAATCTAAAATACAGTATGTGTGGCGTGGACTGATCTTATAGTAAGAAACCTTGATGAACTATTACTCCAGATTTCCAGGACTGTACATGAGGTCCAGCTCTAGACTTGAGGTTCAGACTGCTAAAGTAATATTTACTTTAGTTAAGGTATCTCTGAAATGTAAAAACATAGTGATATTTATCCATTGGTCCACAGCAGATATGTTGGAAAAACAGAATCCATATTTAATGGAATCTGCATATACAAATCTTTCAAATCTAAATAGAAAAAAAAAAAAACCAACAACCTCTTGTTCGTATTCCTAGATTAAATCTACATTAAAATGGAATCAGAGTTGAGAGGATGTATCAGTAAGCTAAAGTGAAATGTATTACAGGAATGCTACAATTTCTCTAGAAAGAGAAAGGATAAATTCTGGAAATTTAGATTCAAGGCAAATCTTAATAGAGATCTAAGTCTCAGAAGGACACGGCTAATGCACTCAGAAAATCTTAACTCTGCCCATTAGCGATCCTTTTAAACAATCAGGCAATTATTTTCCTGTAATTGTTTTTGCACAGTCCAATTAGATGAAACCATTCCTGTTAGATTGTTTTCATTTTTATTTTCTCTCATAGTGTCACTACAGTGTGAAATTAATGTTTCCCAGATCTCTCTGCGTCTTAAGTCCTGTTTACACATGGGAAAGTTTTGAAAAAAAATCTCTCTATTGATGACACCAATTCAACCGAACAAATGATGGCAGCGCTGACAAAAATCTTAGCTTGTTGACTGCCAACATCATTTCAGTACTGCCTTAGTTAGGCTTGCTTGCAGCTGGGAGAGTTGGCATGGTGTTGAAAAGGGTGTTTATTGTCTAGATCAGAGCTCCCTATTCTGCTACATTTAATTGCTGCAAGATGTCCTTTTTAGATAGGTGTCTTCAAAGTTATTGTCAGACTAGTGATAGACAGTGATGGGTCCGAGACAATTTGAATAGTATGGGCAACATAAGAAAGAAAAACCTTTGCTTGTGTGAGTCTTTGGAGGTCTCGGGGCTAGTTATACACCCTGGAAAGGAACGTGATCATTTTCCACTCTTTCCTGACATTACATTAACCTTTTAAGGAGTCCATTAAGATTTCATGTTGAATGTGATGGCATGTTTCCCATTGTCCTGGTTTCGGCTGGGATAGAGTTGACTTTCTTACTAGCAGCTGGTATAGTGCTGTGTTTTAGATTTAGGATGAGAATACTGTTGATAAAACACTAATGTTTTTAGTTGTTACTAAGCTGTAGGTGAACCTGCTCAGGTAGGGAGACTGGACTAGATGATCTCCAGAGGTCCCTTCCAACCCTGACCGTTCTGTGATTCTGTGATTCTGTAAGCAGTCAAGGACTTTTTCAGCTTCCCATGGAAGCTAAGAGGGAGCATGGACAGGACAACTGACCCAGCTGGCCAAAGGAATATTCCATACCAAAGACATAGTGCTCAGTACATAAATGGGGTTTGGCCAGGGGGGCAGGGATCAGCAATCACTGCTCAGGAACAGGCTGGTCCTCAGCTGGGTGGTGATCAATTACGTTGTGCATCATTTACTTTGTATATTCTTTTATCATTATTTTTGTTATTATTAACTCTTCCTTGAAATAATGTTATTATTTCAACCCATGACTTTTACTTTATTTCCCTGATGGTATCCCCCATCCCACTGGGGTGAGGGTGGGGAGTGAGCAAGTGGCTGCGTGGTGTTTGGCTGCCTGCTGGGTTAAACCACGACAACCATTCAGACTATTATGTACACTGATAATGCAAGGTATTAGGTTTATATTTAGGCAGGATGCAAAATCATTTTGATATTTAGTAGTAATCACCTCAGAAATAACTACCCCATCTCCTGGAAGCAATTTGGATAAAATGTTTCCTGAAGTTCCTGTTGTAACCTGTTTCCTACCCACACTGTTTCCCTCAGCTCATCACGCAGGAGAGGAGCCTCCTAAGCTTGGTTTGGCAGTGGGCTCCTTACTCCTTATTCTTCTTAATTCCTCCATCCATTCAAGTTCGCACCAGAAGTCCCTCTCCCTCTGTGTTAAACCCCAACCCGTACTTGCTACTCGCCCTTTGCTCTGCCCCAAACCAGATGATATGGAAAGAATAGCATTCTTTTAGACAGCCATCTACATGTCAACCTTTCCTAAATGAACTATGAATGATTCGGTAAATAAAGGAAAACAGATGAACCAAAGCTTTGTTGACTTTTTTTAGGATTCAACTAAAAATGTGTATTATTGCTTTCTGTATTTTCATTTGTGTATTTTTTCTCCCTGGGTTGGTGTGGCATGGGAACACGTTTCATGGCTATCAGACAAATGCCAGAACTGGAAGTGCTCACAGGAAAGTTTTCATTCTGATGTTCCCAGTGCTTATCCAAGCTTTCCAGTTATTTGCAGTTTCCTAATTACTGTCCTTTTTATGGTGTGGATCAGGTCTTGACACCATTAACTGTACCAAGAAACCTGTTATTCCACTATTTGTTCTATAGACTTTAATTTGGCTGCTCATGGAATGATGTAAGTAGGTATGTCATAATAAAGCTAGCTATA
This sequence comes from Pluvialis apricaria, assembly GCA_017639485.1. Taxonomy (NCBI): domain Eukaryota; kingdom Metazoa; phylum Chordata; class Aves; order Charadriiformes; family Charadriidae; genus Pluvialis; species Pluvialis apricaria. The sequence goes on along the minus strand of CM030008.1, from coordinate 137,351,663 downwards.
AAAATTCTTTCAACTGTTTTAAAGTTCACTTTCCTAAACAAAAGACTGAATACATTTATTTCCAGCGTTTAGAATTAATGAGTATAATTTAACAAAATTTTCCATGAATAATAGATGTAATTAAGTGGATTTGTGTTCTGTGTACACATACTTTGACCATACTTGTCTCAGTTTCTCCTCATGTCCTGTATGACCTCAGTTCTCTTTCCTGATAAGAACCTCCAGTTTTCCTCCAGGTCCCCAATAGTCCATTACAGTATCCTCATCCCCCTGGCATGTTGCTGCCTATACAAGAGGAAGAACAATGCCAGGCTGATTTTGATCATTTTATGTTGCTTGCCCAGTTGTGCTGATTGGTCAAAGATAATAGATAACCCTTAAGTTCTTACTGCTTTTTAAAAATTATTTTCTCATGCTGAGCCTTTCAAGTCTTCCCCCAACACAGACACTGTTTTTCACAAATCTTGTATAAGCTTCACAACTTGGAAATTTCTAGTCCTCTGTTAAGTCTAGCCAATTGGAATCAGCCAATGATTTGAAAAAATAATGAGGGAACTGACAGCCAGCCAGCCAGCAGAATAGCTGGAGTCCTGGGAATGTAATGAGATTCTCCTTTCCCACCTCTGAACACAGCTTCACTCTGTGCATGAGATGGGGGGCATGCAGGGTATGGTTCCACACCAGCAACTAAGACCAAAAGGACACCAAACACGGTGATTCCATTGCTAATCGTTTGTTCTTGCTATGGCTTTTTGCCAGAACTTATGGTCAGGTGGCAGACAAGACCTGATCCATCTGGAATGTAACCTTCAGTAATATCCCCCCCCCGCCCCCAAAAAAGAATTAGTACACCTGTGATTTGCTAATTTCATGGCCTTATATATTAGATCACACTTTGGTGTGCCTCTGAAAGTCAGGATGGGAGACATGGATGATAAGAAGGGAGCCACCAAGAGCTTTCCTTGCTATTGCAAGGGCTGTACCTCCACTCCCAGACCTTTCTGGAGCTCCCACAGAGTCAGATGTCACCAAGCATCAGGAGACATGTATACACACACACCTTCTATTCTATTCTATTCTATTCTATTCTATTCTATTCTATTCTATTCTATTCTATTCTATTCTATTCTATTCGTATGTATATACATATATATACACACACATACACATATACGCACACGGATCCCATTGGTAGGAATTGATATCCAGTCCTTAAAAGGGTGAAACGTTTCTTATGAGGGGGCAAAAAAAAATCCCAGTCTTTTCTGAACTGACTCATCACTTTTGCAGTTGACAGAAAGAAAAGTAAAGCTGCTGGCTTTGCCAAAGCATGCTTGACTGGCAGAAGAGAAAGTGAAACTGAGAGAAGTGCAGAGTGAAGGTGGCGGGGGGGAAGAGGGAGAACGAAGGAAGGCACTCCAGTTAAGAGACTTATCTGGATGAAGGCAGCCCTGAATTTTATCCCTTACACCAGAAACATTTTTTGGTTTTACATGTAGCAGACTTTGGGTGACAACAGCTACTGTGTGGTCCTTGAATTGCTGTAACTTCTTTTTGGATCTTTATATATCTTTATATATTTGACAAAATGCACACTACCTTAAAATGTATTATTTTTACTATTAATCAGGTGAACTGATTGCTTAAAAATAGAGATACATAAATAAATCCCGTCTCTTGGTTTGATAAATTTATCTTGATAGGTTATAACAGAAAAGCAACTGTCAGCGTTGTATAGAGAACAGTGCTTATTTGCACTATTTGGGGTAAAATATACAAAAGAAAGAAAATCTCTCATCTGGTCGGCTATTTTGAAGCTTCTTTTTCTGTAGGCCAGTGATACAATGTGTCATGCCCTAGCTATGTCCTTCTGCAGTGTGTGGTGACTGCACAGGATAGAGAGTGCCCCAATGTGATATACACTACCTCTCATATTGGGTAGGGGTTATTCATGACTGTGCTGAGTTTTGTGAAATCTGACTGTAAAGGCAGTTTGGTTTAGTAAAGGAGTTCGATATCTGTCTCTTTTCCTCTTTTTTTTTTTTAAATAGTGTTTTAAATACTTCATGCCTCCTCTTCCCTATGGAAAGATCTGTGTTTATTTTATAACTCAGGTTTTCTTTAGTAGTGACAATCAAAAGGAAGAAAGAAAGAAAGGAGAGGGTAATAGTGGTCTCCCCTTAGCTGTCCCTCTTTCATATTTTAATGTGTTAAGAAATATTTAAAGCTATTCTTGCCATCTTTTTAAAAACTGGAAACAAAGTTTCCTTGTATAATGAGAACAAGCACTAATTGATTATGTCATAAGTTAATGGACTATCTCCAGATTCTTGCTATTAAACACCCCCTGACTCCTCCCCCAAATCTAACAAGTTGCATAAATTCTCCGGGGAATTTAATTGATCTTTTGAGGTATTTATACATAATTTGAAAACACCTGCATCTTAAAAAGGTGTTCAGAAGTTCTTGAAAGCATTTGGAATAATGTTTTCAGAATGTGTAGTGCTTAGCAGGTGCCAGCTGAGGCAAGTTCTACAGGTATTAGTCTGAACAGTGTTCACCTTGTTTGTTCATTAAAGTAACTCATTATAAGCCAAGGTACATGGACTCCATGCTGCTTAAATTGGAGTTAAGGCCTAATGAATTGTACATATGCATAATATCCTAGAACTTTTTGCTTCTAATCTGTGCCCCAACCAATGACTTGCAGATGTTTTATATGATCCTACCATATTTGGAAGCCTAAAGTAACTGCTTTGTGTTGACATAATTCCAAAGTCAGATGTTTTCCTTGCTTGCAATGTTATTAAATCTAAGGAGGGAGAGCATGCTAAGAGGATTGCTAAAAGTTATTTTATTGCAATTACTAAATATATAAAAAATACACTATATATATGTATGCATGTATATATATGCAACTTAGAGAGTAGAAATATTGAGATTAGTACTCAAGTTTACCAGTTTAAATCTGGACAAAGACACTACTTTTCAAAAATAAAAGGAGTTATTAATGTTCACAGAAGCACAGAATGGTCGAGGTTAGAAGGCACCTCTGGAGGTTATTTGGTCCACTCCACACTGCTCAAGTAGGGACACCTATAGCTGGTTGCCCAGGACTCTGTCCAGATGGCTTTTGAATATCTCCAAAGATGGTAACTCCACCACTTCAAACAATATTAGCCATATTATTTTTTTTTCTCACACAGATGCAGAATTAGTGAAATATAATTAACTGAAATTAAGAAAAACTAAGATCCAAGAGCCTTGGGTGTTAACCTTAGCTCAGCCTGTTGTTTGCTGCGTACCCTCTGCATGTTCATTCATCATTCAGTGGTCCTTCTCTTACTTTTTGAGGACAGTGTTTAATTAGATTGCAAACTCTTTGGGAAAGAGCTTTCTTCCATGTATTTGCATAGTGTTCAGCACAGTGTGCCATATGATCTATGTTCTTTAGCATAAAAGTGCAATACTAATGGCCAGATCCGCCCTCGTAAGCAACGCCTTAATGGGAGTATTAAGCTGAAGGGCCAAGTCCTAAGATGTTGAATTTGCCTGAAAGTGGGTAAGTTCTTATTGCTCCAGCTCTTCTGAAGCTGTAGCCACTGAATCTGTTGTACAAGTATAGTAGGATGAAAAAAACCCCAAAGTGGTCCAAAGATCAATGCCTATTGCCAGTTTGCCTTGTGGAGGATGGATTTGAAGACAGCCTGATACATATCCTCTCTTTTATTCCCTGTGTTTCCTGGCTACTTACATACTGCTAAATGAAGAAGGCTGAGGAGCAATTCCTGGCCCCAAAATCAAGTAGTGCAGACTGGACTGTGGCTGTACTTCTCAGAATTATCTCCCACTAGAGTAAATTGACCACATTTGTACTGCCAAACACTTAGGCTTTTGTTATGCCTGGGTCCATTTTGATATTTCTCTCACCCAGATAAATAATTATGATTTTTGTGGGGTGGTTATTTTTGTTCAGAGTATCTGAAATAATGTGAGGTTGTATGAGCAGCCAAGATCAGGGTCGGTTGAAACTAAAAGTACATGCTGTGCAACATGGAAAGTGGGGCTGTCTCAGGGTACAAATCCTGGAGCACATAACGTGTGGTGGGAAAGAAATCTCACGCAATCTCACACATGATGACTTTTAGGAGCAGTTCTTGGTCTGAATTATTCTTGCAAAGAAGGCAAGCGTTTATCAGTTCTGATCGGGTAGGTACGCTGAAAGAATGATTAAATGCCTCATTGTACCGTGTACACTTGCACTAAGGATTTGTACAGTGCAAAGCACAGCAGCCCCCGTTACTTCGATCTGTTAGCGTGGGTGCCAGTTTCACAGTCTTTTATCCCTTTACTAGAGTTCCCAAACTATTTGGTTACACACCAGCCACCATGTCACCATTCACCTTTTTGGTGCAAGAAGGTGGTACTTTTTGCTGCATCATGAACCAGCTTTAGGTATTGCGTGTGTGCATGTCCATGAGTGCAAGCTGGAGGTCCCTCTCTGTTCCTTCTATCCTCTTTCTCCCAAGACTATCCCAGATTTTGGGAGCTGGGACAGCATCTTGGGAGACAGGAGAGCAGGGATTGTTCTCCTCTGGGTGAGGTGAATGTGTAGCCCTGGCCTTATACACTTCATTTGGTGTTCTTTATGTTCTGAGAACCAAAATAATAGAAGTCTATGTCCTCTGAAACAGAGATATAGGTATTTTCTTATGGCTACACACATATTTTCAGTTTGTTACATATTTTCATTTATTTGTTTCAGTTTTGATGACTGTGCAAAATCTTCAATGTGATATGCAGTTATATGCATTTAATAATTTAAAGTTTTATTTTAAGCAAAAGACTGAAATCTCACTCATCTCATACCCAAAAAAGAATAGACATGAAAATAGGGACCAAACCTTAAACACAGCATTCACTGTCATTCTTGGGACTTTATCCCAGGTTGTCAAGATACTCCGGAGATGAGTGTCTGTCCTAGAAATACTTACATTTTGAAGGCAATATGCTAGTGTTGGAAACCCAGAACACTTCTTACAATGATGATGGTTTTTGAAGATGAAGGATAAGTATCTTAGTTGGTTATACATTGTCAAGTGACTTGGAGGAAACCCTCATATAACTCTGCAGCAATTTCCATTATAGATGAAAGGACATCTAGACATTAAAAATAAGGGGTATTTTGTGAAAATTATTTTTAAGGTCACAAAGTAGTTATTTGAAAGAGAAATGTGTGCTTTAATATAAATATTCACTTATGTTGCTTACTGCTAAATACTTTGCATTTCTCTGCATATTTTTCATTGTGGAACATTTTTTCTTTAATACATGATTTCGTTGTGAAACACCAAAGAAATGTAATGTTTACTCTGAGCAAAAATCCAGCTCTGATATTGTCAGCATTCATGAAACTCTTCACATTCACTTGTTCTCTTGTGTCCAAATATTGTTCATCATGGCAATGTTCATTCCACTGGGATTGCTTTTCATAACACAAAACAAATTCAACTTGGTACAGTACTAATCTTGCACAAGCTTTTAGTTATTACTAAAAGTGCATATCTAAGTGATAGAATGACACACTACTGTGTGCCAGTTGCTCAAAAGATGTTTTTGAAACGTCGGCACATTATTACTATAAGGAAATATACGAAAGTTAGTATGTCATATATGCTTTTCTTTAAAAAAATATACCTCTTGTTAACAAGAAAGCAGGGTACCTGTTTTGCTGACACAAAGCTGCCAACATGTGAATGCCCTGACCATCTGAATTTGAAGCTTAAACTTGTAGGATATCAAGAAATGCATTACAAAGGTTTATGTACATGAATTTCCTTAGGCCACATAACATCTTGCCATGATCGGAGGCTTAAGTTATTAAGAGAAATTTATAAAGAAATATTACAACATGCCTCTATGCCTCAGCTTCCCTTCCTGGAAAATGAAAAATGTGACATTTCCTTTCTTTTAAAGTAATTTGAGATCTACAGATTAGAAATGATAGCTAAGGAACTACTGTTCCTGGCAATTTCAAAGGGGTCCAACCTCTATCACAAAATATTACAATAAAGGAACTTACTCAGCATACTAGTCTGTTTGCAGTTCTGATTGGTCCTTGTTTGTTTAGTGTCTGTTATGCTTTTCAGGGTGCTCACCAGCATCGTGTGACATCTGTGGCAAGCAGTGGTAAGATGTTTGGGGGCTACTCTGTGTAAGGGCTGTTTTATGTTCTGAGCTAGGTTTTCACCAGTGTAATAAAGCTTTCAGTGGACTTTTATTGTCATTCGTAGCTTTATTAGTCTTTTATCTGACTGTTGCTTTGGCCTTTCCCTTGATTGACTGTGCCTATAGCAGGAATGCTATGTCAGCTGAAATACTCTTCACTCTTTAATTGTAATGCTGCCTTTCAGGGAATAGAGTTTCCAGAGAACAAGTCAGCTGCTGTTATAGCTAAATTTAATGCTTTACTATAAACAGCTCCATGCCAAAATTATCTCAGATTATGTGGGATATTCTTGTGTGAAAATGCTGCTCTTCTATTTGTTAATGTAGATATTTATTATAACTGTCTTGCAATGTCTTTGCTTTCCAGAAGCACTGAGTTATAATGGTCCATGGCTTAGATGAGACATGTTTATGCATTTAGATAAGTAACAAGGAGTTTGCGGGTAACTTGAGTCAGAAATGCGAGTCTGATTTTTCTAGATCCTTCCTATGGCCTGCCACACTGTACACATTTTTCCTCACCATGTGATCCTAAACTCTGGCATGACAGTCCCATCACCCAGGCAGAACGGCTGCTACCTTTTATGTATTTGGGACAGAGAGCTATTTGAGATGTGCCACGGTTAATCGGTTAGCAGTTAATCGCATAATGTATTTGGCGTAGGTTTGCTAATCTTAAAACTCTATAAGATTTACATTAGAACTTGTTGTGCAAATCTGTATTAACCTTTACTCTGAGGGCCACGTGGGAGGTGCTTCATTCCACTTGGTAAAACCAGCTGTTAAAACTGTTAAAGTTGGTTGGTATTTATTTCTCCAGCACCTCTTCTCACAGGTACCGAGTTCTCTGCCAGGACTCCCTTCTCCCTCCATCAGCAGTTCCTGCTCTTCCTCTCCTCTCCCACTGGTCTAAGGCTCCAAGTCCCATGTCCATTTGGGAGAGCACAGCTCCTACTGCTCGCCTAGTCATGGTACCAAACTAGGTGAAGATGTTGCTCTGCCTCCCCACATCCTTTCCTCCAGACCGTCAAGTTCCCGGTTCAACAACGAGGAAGCCAACTGGCTCCCAAATTGGGCTGCCTTGTAGGTGCCTCTTCCAGGCTTCCCCACCAAGACTCACAATTAGCTGACATGGACCTCATTGTTTTGGAAGAAATTGGTTTTGGCACTGGTAGTGTCATGTGTTGAAATGCCAGAAAAATGCCGGATAATTGCAATTCCATAGGTACAGGTTGTATGATTTGGATGGAGGTACTAGGTAGTAGATCCAGTTAATGAGACACATTATTTTAGCTGTTCTTTGTAGAAATCCAGAGGAAAAGCATTTTTGTATTGGACATTTTAGGAACAGTTCTTGTCTTACATGACCTAATACTGCCTGGTTTACATTGCAGTGTGAGTGATGAAAGACCCTGAAGCAGGATGTCCATTTAGCAACATGGTGGAAATTATCATTGTCCCATGATGACAGCCCCAAAAGAGACATGTAGTCCATAATGCTGCGCTCTATTGCCTGTGTTCCGTCTGTGTTGTCAGTGTGAGGGCTAAATGATGAGGCAGGGCAGCCAAATCAGCCAGTGGGAAATACCAAAGTCAAGGAAGGATTTGAAACACTTTCTTGTGCCTCTAATTCCATGCCATATTGAGGTTATTTGTTTTTGCCAAATGTGCATTCACGTACATGCAATATATCTGAGTGTAAATGGTTGTATGTTCATATAGCTTAAATCTGCATTTGCAGTCTTTTTGTAACAGTATTTGATAGAATTTTCTGCAAGAATTTGTCCAGTCACCTTTTGAATTAACATAAACTTTGAGTGCTCTTTACTTGCCACCAATATCTAGGGCCAGCTGGATGGCTTTCAGTTCTGTAAACTGACTCATGGATTGTGCCAAGTGTTTTTGTGCGAAAAACTACTTCCTTTGTATTTATTTTTATATTTATGTATTTTTCTAATCTTTTATTTTGAACCCATCACTTGGCACTGTCATTTCATCTCCCTCAGCTCTTTCATTGAAATGACACATTAAATAAAATGCATTTGCATGGCAACAGCAGGCACAAAGCAGCCCTCAAGAGACTGTCAAGACAAGTATATACCATGACCGTATTACACGCCGGCTGAAGCTAGGGTTGGTGTTCTTGGAGGGTGTCACCTACTGAGAGATCGTGGGCAGCCTCAGCTCATGCTCAGCTCAGCTGGATATAATGAGCAATACATGCATCACATAGCTGGGCATCCTGTGCCGCAGAGCGCTCCTTGTCCTACTAAGTGGAGCAGGGATGCAGCCTGTGAGCGTGCGAGGAATGGGGTTTTACCTGGGGGTTGGGAAGCTGCAGAGGGAATTGTCTCACAGCTGAGCTGTTTTTCAGACCTTGTTTCCTTTTCCTCCGACAAGCTTGTGCAATCCTTGCTTTAAAGCCCTTAAAGCAAAGGATTACTTTGGAAATGCCAAAACAGGATGACATATAGTGGCATTTGCAGACAGCGTGAGAGAAGACAATAAAATCTGTATATCCTTTGTTCCTGATAGTTTGATTTTTTTTTTTTACTCAAATTACAGTCACTGAGGATAATTCAGACCCAAGCTGCTAACTTTGGTGCTAATTTTACCACATCTGGATTTGGCCCAGCCAGTCCACATGCACGTCAGTGCAATGAGATTATATGGGCAGAAACCTCAAGCAAGGTACAGCATTCACAGTTCATCAGTTTTCTGCCAGTTGCGTTAGACAATATCAATTGTTAGGTTCTGCTCAACCCTAAGCTCATTTCTGTAATATTTACATTGTCAATTTGTCCACAACGCCGGTGCACTAGAGCAGAACTCCCAGAACTAGCAGTTACTGGATACCAAAATTGCGTATTTTTTTTCATTCTGGCACTTAACAGGCAATGCTTTTACACAGAAAAGCAAGAGCATTTTAGTAAACAAGTGCCCTAAAATAAATGCTGTACTAAAACAGGGGGGGAGAGAGAGAGAGAAAGAGAGAGAGAGATGCCAACCAGATTTTTCTTTCAAAGGCGATTCTTTCTTTCCTTGGGAAACAAGGCAGCTCTAACAGGTGGAAGGTTGTTAAAATCATAAGAAAGATGAACAGGACACAAATTTGTCGTGGAATATTGCGCAGGATAATAAGAAAAATAGTATAGGTCAAATTCTTACATTGTTTGACCTCGGGAATTAAGGCAGGTCCAAATAGAAGTAGTGATAAGATTCCAATATTTAGCTCTGTTTGGTATAGGTCACTTTTTCATTTAGCACAAACTATACTTTACTCAAAATTTGTGTGATTAATGCATTGATTTAGCTTCCCAATGTGCACTGCTGCTAGGCAGATTCAGATATTATTTATTTTTATTAGTTTATAATATGTCAATTTTTCTTGCTTATCTGTCAGCTCCCACAAAAATACATAAATCAAAAATATAGCAATGTGGACACTAACAAGGCATAATTATTGTAGGGTCTGTCCCCTTTTAAAGAAAAATACAATTACCTACCAATATGTTGCTGGGATTAGGTCAGAATTTGCATAATACTGACTCATATTTTCTTAACAATTTTAACATCAGACAATAGGTTTTGCAAATCTATATTCCTTTCCTGTTTTTCAGTTTTATTTTTCAGGCTAAAATAATAAGAAGCTCAGTCAAAACAAGATAATTATTGCAGTCTATCCCCACAGAAAACTTTAATTACTCCATGGCATGTTTCTAGGATTAGGTCAGATTTTTATAAGGCTGATTTTTTTTAAATAACAATAGGCAATTAAGTCTGCCAAACTATAATTTATTACAGTTAAATTTATTCATTTTTCCATGGATAAATATTTAATAGAAAGTAACTCAATCACTGCAGGAGATTAAAGAAGATTTTTACCTCAATATAATCTTAGAAAAACAGCACACAGTTTTCTGTTCTTGTCTGTAATACCAAATAGCGTCAAGTTAAATGACAAGATGAAAATAGTTGAAAATTTTAAACTTCAGTGAAATAATAGCTGCTAATGTATAGGATTATAAAACCCCCAGTAGCAGACTATGTAACAAATAGATCCCTCCTGAAATACTGAAAACTATGGTTGGGATCTAGGGTTAAATAACCGTGATATATTTATAGAGGGCAAGGGATCACCATAAAATAAAGCAGCAAATAGTAAAGAAGTCAATGTAAAAGAGAGGCCAGGGATTTAGGGTATAGAGATCATAAATTTTCATCGATATAAACAGTCCATGTACCTCAGGAGCTGAGTTTTAGCTATAATTTCAGGTCTGACCTATAGGCTTTTGGTGTTCACAGTGCATGCACGATCAAGATGCCATCTGAGGAGGTGAAAAAAATGTTTCAGATCTGTGTGATTTACTCATTTAATCATCCCCAAATCCACCCGAAACACAACAATACTGTGTCGAATATCAGTACTTCAGAAGATTTTATTGTCCCACTAAATTACATTTAATTCTTACTATAACATCTCATATAAACAAGAATAGTGAATGATTTCCTCCCCAGTGTGTTCTTCGGGAGGCAGGAAAAGATTGTTATATGGAATGCATAGATCTGGAAAAGGTCACCTTTTCTCTATCCCTCAGATCTCCAGAATGCGCACAGATACTTTCAGTTGCAACGGATGGTTCTCTTTTTCTGCTTTAAGGTGATATTTTCTGGTTTAAAATAATAATTATGGAACCGCCACAAAGAACCATTTGAGGCTTTTAGCTTTTTACTAATTGCTCTGAAAGAGAATTCTAAATGATTTCCAAATGACTTAAATGATTTGGCTAAAGAGCATCTTATTACAAATGGGCCGAGTTGAAAACATTGTGTCAGCACTAAATGAGGCTTTTTTTCCCCCCTGCTTTTCTCTAATGGGCAGATCAGAACATGTAAAGCACCCTCCCTGCAATGACTTTTAAATGGGCTTTGGATCAAGCCTTTATTTAGACAACGTTCTCTTTTTAATGGAGTTTACCACACTGCAATATTTGCCATTACTGCACTCCTTGCAGTATTCCCTATCCTTCGAATCTGAAATCGGCCAAACAATGTGGGCAAACTTAACACCGGTTTGCAATAAACACCCAGCCGTCTTAGAGCAGATGACTTCAAGCCTGTCAGTGGCATGCTTTGGTACTGATGACAGCTTGCTGAAGAATTTCTGACTTGGGGACCGGTCCAGTAACCCTTAAGCAAGAGAGAAATCCTTACACGCATGAAAAATCACATTAGTTTCATCAAAACCAGTTGCATAAATTACACAACCTGAGTAATATAGCCTGCAAGGCGCAACACGGTGCCGACATACCATTTACCCTCCCAAAGTTCACCACCTGTGTTATGCCAACTTTTTAGAAATTCTGTGATGGTAGTGAAAAGACGTGTCTCCTGTGCCCGTCCTAACGAGGTAACTGAAAAACTTGTTAAGCAAAAGTGTTTGAGGTAAGTACTGGTTTTCAAGCGCTAAAATATCTGCAAAAGATGTCAAACAGCTTTGTGGATGAGCGGTAGAGCTTTTATTTGATGCCACTAGGTTGCACTGTTGTATAGAGAACAGACTCTCCTTTGCCATGCTTCATACAAACAGCCTCATGCTGTGCAGAACCTTGTAAATACTGTTTTACAGTTTTCACTAACAGAAGTATATGAGATCAAGAGAGGAAGACTGGCATTTGGAAATCTTTGCTTTCTCCTCAAAGGCAGGTCCAGGTCCTGGTTTCAGTTAGGTGGTTTTGTTCATGAAGATAACCATATTTTGGAATCAGATTTTATTTATTTATTTATTTATTTATTTATTTATTTATTTATTTATTTATTTTTGTGCTGGGGGCAGGAGAAGCTGCTGGGGGACAGGTTTGGAAGGGGGAACCAAGCTGTTATTCTTGCAGAATTCTTGACTTGACACACGTGTTCCTGGAGACCCGTCTAAAGCTGCCATGGGCCTTCCTATATACATAAACTCTGAACACGTGCTTCCCCTTTCCTCCCTGATTTGGCACTGTTTGGTGGCCCAGACAATACAAAAGCACACATCAATTACTTCCCTATGTACATTGCACACTCTGGGCAATCACAAACATTATATACTGTTCACGTGTGAACAATTAATTACAGTTATATTATTTAGTCATTCTTTCCACTACCATTGTCCAAAGTAAATTTTTCCTTTAAGTGTAATATGGTTTTAATTTAGGAAGCAGGGTTTCTTTAACCTATTTGACATTATGCAAACCATCTTAAAGGAGGTTTCATGCTATTTCCACTCTGTCTGCTAACATAGCTCCCCGCCCAAATGTGAGCTGTGTTTTATCAAGCAAATTACTTACAGAGGATTTTGTTCAAAAAGACGTTGGGTTCATTCCTTTACCCATATTTACTCAGCTCTGGTGTAAATCTTTTTGTATTTTGCTCTGTGGATTAGCACCTCTCTCATCCTCCCACTACCCCTCTCTTTAGGGCAGTAAGCTGAGACAATAATAATGAGGAGCAGAGCTGGTGACTCTCTCCATGCTGAAGCTCTGGGAGGGAATAGGTCATCCCAAAGGACCTGAGTCTGCGCTGGGTTAGTTTAGTTGGCCTGCTACGAGTCTTACATTTGGGAACTATCTGCTTCGGGTTTTTTTTTTCACTCTTTCAGTAACAACATTTCTAGCTGCTAATTAAATTTCTTACTGCTCCAACACCAGAGAAGACAAGCAAGTTCCCCTTAAAAGGGCACTCAGATGAAAACAAACTTCACTGATTACAAGAACATGTGTTGCATGCAATTAACCCATTACTAGGCCCTGGAAAGAAGAAAGCTGATCTGAGGGAAAAAGGGCAAAAAAGGAGGAGAGATACCTAATAGGCTGAAACAGAATTTTATCCACTGGTCTTTTGAATTTGGGGCTGAGAGACTTTTTGCTACTGATCAGATACAGTTGCCTCTTCTACTCTTGCTCAAATGAAGCTGATGATTCTACTTCATTTCACCTAATATTAATGTAGAATTAATATTTTTTCATAGGATCACAGGCACACACAGACCTTTACTGCAGAAAATAATAGAGGTGAACAGACATTGCGAATGTTCTGCGTTGGGTTTCTCTTCATGTTTAATTGCACTTCTTTTCAGATCCACACGTACAATTTCATCAGTATTTTACAGTCAAGCTGGTTTGCCTGCATATTTGCAGAAAGTGAATCTGCAGTTATGTTGGCAAGTATTCTCACGTGAAAATTCAAATGTGCAAGTGTTTATCTTTAAACTGTATGCTCATCCAACCAGGGAACCAAAAGACTGCTATAATCTCTCTGACCAAATGTAACCGAGCACTGTGGACAGAGTGGTGGGTACTTGTAGAAAGTGATTTGTGTTCAGCCCTGAAACTTGCTCATTTCCCCTGGAAAAAAGTGCTTGATTTGGCATAGCACATAGACTAATATGTCCAGGGTGAATCATGGAATGTGTTGTAGTAAAACTGCATATAAGGGAGGGTATCTGCTTGCCCTGAACTTTTTCCCTATTAACATGGTATGGGCAACGTGTAAGACGAGATAGCAGAATTGTGGCTGTGCAGTTTCCAAATGGAGGGAGTGCTTAGTCCCTGGGATAAAAGAAATCTCCTTCAAGTCGTGTTTATTTCAGCAGGAACTGCACGTGAGTGCACCTATCTGTCTTTACAGCTTTATTCACAGGAACAGGGCCTTTGTTAGAAATAGCTAAAGGAATACACCAGTTTTACTGCCACATCCACGTTGGTCTTTGTAGATCCAGGGGTTTTATACTTTGTTTGAAAAATTATTGTCCATAAAATAAACAGTAGCATTTTCTTTTCTTTTTTTTTGGGAAAACACTACTCACTCTTTCTGTTTTCTGAATGTCCAATAAATACATTATTCTTTTTCTTCCTACTACTAAATTTCTTCCTTAAACAGAAAGGGACATCTTAAAGCAGGCTGTATTTTAATGGTAGCATGACTTTCATAGTTGAATACATTGCCCTAATACAAATACAGAAGCAGAAATAGCACATGTGTTCACAGCCATGTTTATTCAGGGATCAGGCAGATGTCATGGCAAAGTCTTTGTCTGTATATACTGTACTGCAGGAGCCAGCTGTGAAGGACAAATCTGAGGTGAGGAGTATTCCTTGCCTTACTCAAATGAAACTTCTGTAAATAAGTTTGTTTGCTTAGTTAATACATATATGCATATAATGAAAGGTTGTATTCATAACGTGTATGTCTGTACTGTCCTGCTAGCTTGGACACTGACTAGAAACACTAGATAGGCTGTAGTCTCTGCAAATTACATCTTGCACCGTTTGGAGTGGGTCCAGCTGTTGTTGTGAGTTAAAAACTGCATATACCTGGTGGGAATGGCTGAGATTGGAGCCAAAAGGCAGTATGGATGCAACTAGTTCAAGGCCCTGGGTACTGACAGACGGAACATACAGCTTTCAAATGAATGTAAGCTTATTCAGTGATTGTATGTGTAAACAACCCACAGAAGACAGGGCAAACACACACCCAAACACACACACATCTGTTCCTTTTCTGTCTTTTGAAAAAATGTGAAGTGAAATAGTCCAGCCCACACTGATGTAGAATTTGTGCTAATTAGTCTTTAAAAGCTAATGGATACCAGCAATGTATGGGAAACACATCTCAGAATATAATGGATATGAGTTTGGACAACAGCTCCTGCATTTAATGCTGAGCATTTTTTATACAAAAAGTGGAACACATTTATGAGAAGTGAATGCAGGATGTATATAAATAATTATAGTTCAACTAATGCAACTGATCACATCCTTTTTCTCTTACTTCCCTGGTCATTTTGATATAGTTTCTCCTGGCTGAAGGTAGTTTATATTTATTATAATAATTCTCTATCTCTTTTGCTTTCATTCTCTTTTAGTAGAAATAATCAGCTGATTGATGGTTAGAAAATTAGCCCAGGGAACTCTCTTTAGTTTGCACTCTCTTTGTCTCTCTCGTCTTGCTAAACTGGTGAGCAAATTTAACCTGTGACTCTCTCACACACTCATCATTAGGCAACCGTGTTTCCATCTCATTTTTAGAGCAAGTTTGTGTAGGATGTGACTGCATTTTCATATTAGAATTCAAGAGGGCACATGTATGTGTATAGAGTACTGTGTATATTATGCATACAAAGTTATTGTTCAAAAGATTTCTATCATCTATTCCCTTGTAACACCTCTATACTTGAAACACGGTGCTGTAATGTGCCTGTACCAATCAGAAAACTGAGCGATCATAACCTCTTGCTTACATCTAAGCAAAAAATATTTCAACTGTCGCATCAACAGAGTAAATCCCATTTTATTGAGTATACTTGGAATATAAAAATGATAAATGCTAACAATTAGATGTGAGTCATGTGTGTTTTGCAGGGCTTTAGAGTCTGAGCATACAGGATTCTGTAAGCCTGACCTTCCAGAGCCATCCATGGTATATAGGGAAGAGCTATGTAAGCAGGTTATGGAAATGTGTGATTAACCCTTGTCAAGGTGGCCAGCCAAATGAATGCTTGCTGGATTTCTCATTAATAACTGGTAGGTCTGACTCACTTCAACATTTATTCTCTCTCCACACAATAAGGACCTAGAAAAGCATTGTTGTCTCAGTAATTCTATACACACTTTTTTCCTTCAAGATTGCGGCAATACAACGGCAGGCAAATATTATCCTTGAAAAGCGTGCATTCCTCCAAAAACCAGAACTGTATTTCCAGGTCTAAAAAGGCTTGACACAAAACTTTACCTGATGAAGGTACTCCTCAGGCAAGCTACATACCTACGACCAGTTATCTGTCTTTGTTATAAAGCAGACAGACACCAAGCCCTTCAGATGTAGGTAGGAATACAGAGGACTTTCTGCCTTTTTTCCTGGGGATCTTGCATGGCATCAGTATGTTCTGCCCGTGACCATCACCAAAGCTGAGAAAATATCTAGATCCTAGGCTTAAAAAAACCCTAGACACCAGGTAACAGTTAGCTATTAACAAGAAGTACATTTGATGAAAGTTGAAGAAAAAAAAGTTGAGAAATAAGCCTGCCGCACAGGAGGGAACTTTGGATGCTGCCCCTGGATCTCGTTAAGCTTTCTTTAGTTTTGTATTACCCACAGACTCATTCTGTGGAAATTTAATAACGCAGATCTTTATGTTTCAGTAATTACTTGCTGGAAAACAGAAGGATCCTTCTGTCGTACTCCTCTTCTGACTGCAAAGATGTTTCAGCACACCGTGTCACATTAACAGCAGAACCGGGGAGCTGGCTATTAAAATAGGGGCGTAGGAAAACTTTATTTTCTTGCCTGGTAAGATTTTGCTAATTAAGCAAAACCAATACCTTGGTTCCTTGTATTTGGCCAAAGAGGGGAAAGCCATACACCTTCCTTCCTTTCCCCTAAGCTCTGCTTTTGGACCTTCTGTGAATAATGTGACTCCCTGTACATAATTTGCCAAGCAGCAGCGACACTGCTATGATATGACTTCTCAGTTTTGCTACTGTCTACAAATGCTTTTGGTTTATGTGTCATTATCCATGCTTGATCCATAGAAGAAGCAAACGTCAGAGTCTGTTCTGATCTGAAAAGCCTGGCTCAAGTCGTAAAGACGCATGACTTCAACTCACTCTGTGCCACAGCCCAGATGGCAGATGTTCTGTGAAAATGCAGGACTTTAAGTCCTGCATGCAAAAAAAGTGCAACTTTAAAGAGTGTCTTTAATTTCACCCTCTGGGGCCTGCCAGGCGAGCAGCTGCCGAGGCACTCGTGTCGCTGCCTGCAGTCTGCGATGGGGAAGCCCCATGCACAGGCACCAGCACATGAGTCTTCAGCTTGCTCGTTGGCCTCTGAGCACACGTAAGCAGAAACCTTGGATTATCATTGCAACAAACCACAGATACTTCCAGCTAGAACAAGGACAGTAAAGTTCCTAGACTTGAAATCACGGTTCCCTCTCAACTGTGCTGCACTCTGAACTGAGACAGGGTTTTGCTGTGTCTGGAGTGGCAGATCCTCTCTCTGCAGCAGCTCACAAAAATGCATAGTGTCTAGATTAAGCAACTGTTTATGTCCCGAAACAGGGATTTTTCATGCCATTTAGGCATTTTGTGAAGAAATGTCAAAAAAACCTTTACGCAAGCAGGAGTCCAACTCTGTTTTGGAATGCATCCAATCTCAATTAGCAAAATCTTCCCAGACCAGAGAAAAAAAGATTTTTTTTTATGCCCATCTATTTTTATAGACAGCTCCCCAAAATCTGAAGATGTTTTCTGTCCTGTGGGAGCTAAGATGTGTAGCTAGTGGGAGTCAGGTCAGGGAGGTGATGAATGCAAAGAGGTGAGATTTCTTGTTAAAGAGTGGGTAGGGCAGAATGAAGCTTGATGCAGACTCAAATTTGACTTCCCAGTGATCAGACACATCTTTTTCATTAATAGTTACACATGAGCTAACTGTATTCCCTTTTCTAGATGTCCCTTCATGCTAACGTTCTCCACCAATGAATATAAATGGCTAATCTAATCAGTTTCCCTTAAGCACCTCAACATATCTTATCTTGAAATTGAAACGCCTACAGCCAAATTTATTTCAATGCTGACCCCTACCCCTTCCAACATACCTTATTTTGAAGCCTAATATGCCTTTTCTCATAGCTTTTATTTATAGGCTTTGTTTTCTATTGTATGCTTTTCTGCACCTCAAAAAATACTGGATGCCCTTTTGCATCTGCAATTCTTCTTCTCACTTCACAGGTGCATCTTGAGGCACACAAAGTACAGGATTTGACCAAGCTTGTACAGGATTTTGGGAACAAAATCAAGCTTTCAGACATCCAAAACTAGTCTCTGGCGTTCCTTTGCTTGGAAACTGGCCTGGTATGATGCTTTATGTAAAGAGTTATAGAGTTTGCTGTTGAGAGGGAAGCTCAAAAGCCCCTGAAGTCTATGCTCATATGTATGACGTTGGGCTGTAGTAAGTGTGTGTGTGTGTATACCCCTAGGGAATGGTGCGGAAGTTATTAGTTAGGCAAGATGGTATAATAAAAGATTCAGGCAGGAAGAGCCACCTTTTCAGAAGGAGTAGCATAGGGAAGAGCTGATGAAGGCTTTGGATGAAAGGACTTTGTACAAATGTAAATGCAACTTCAAGGGACAGGATGACTGGAAAGGATGAAAATACCCTGTGGGGTCTTACAGACGCTGTTGTTAGAATGCGTAGTGTTAATTGAGATGTCGTGATCAACACTAAGGTAGTGTTGGGGTGAAAGGTAATTTTTTCCTTTTAAAAAGGAAACACATTTGAAATGATGTTAAAAAAATCAGATTTCTTTGACAAGATCTGTTTTCCATCAAACTGTGTTGACTTTGTGCTATGATCCCTTAATTCTTTAACAGTTTCATTTTCTATCAGGATTTCCATGACTTTGAAGATGACTAATATTACAGTAACCTGTTCACATCTGCTGCCTAAAAAACTTTCTTTTTCTTTTCTTTGTAAATGCCTCTAAGCTATAAAAAAGTGCTTGTTTGGCTTTTTTTTCCCCCAAAGAAAAAAATATATTGGGAAGCTTGGGAATATTTTCTTGTCTTTATTCAGCTTGCGGGGGCAGGCTTCCAGGGCCCTGCTAGTTATCCAAAACCTGTGCTCTAGCAAGGTGAGACTTCCAGCCTGAAGAGATTTGAGACTGTACATTCAGTCCCTGAGGGAATAGGTGTATATGCTTGATAAAAACCCCTATGTGAGAACTGCAGCCTTGGACAAATGTCCCCTGAGGGAAATGTTTCCTCCAGTTCATGTACCCCTACTTAGTGTTAGAAGTTTTCGAGTGAGGATCAATAACCTGGAACTAAACCTGAGGAGTTCAGCTTTGTATGAGGTTTTGTTCTCTCTACTGAAACTCAAGAATCAGACTGTAGAGCACTGGATACATCAGATAAATATGGATTTTGTCATAGCTCACTGTTATTTGAAAGAACCCATATCAAAATCCTGCCCTTCTCAGTTTGTCCAGTCTAATTTGGATCAGTAATCAGAGTTTGAATTACTGTTAGTGCTGCTGTTTGGGTTTCTTTGTCTTCATTCACTCCTAACACTTCCAGTGTGTAGCGAAATAGAGCCTTCATATGCTGAAAGCATTTGGAAAAGCTCATACATCATTCATCCAGAGAGGAGAAATGAAGTAAGAAGGAAAGGAGTGTCTTTGTTTCTACATGAGGACTGAACACAGTACTGAGAGACTGATAATAAGGTTGCCATTTAGACAGAGATGTTATTAGAAATGCAAATTCAGACTATGAAATACTGAATATCTCTCATTTTGGAAAGTCGTTTTTACCAGATCTGCTTACGAGTTCGTTAGAAGTGTAATGCCATTAATGACACTACTGCTTCTTATGGATGGCAATGATAAAACACAAAAGAAGAGTTCCATCCCTTCTTTTTAAGGAATGCAGCCATCTTTTCACCCATGTATTCAGAGCTCTCATTCAGAAAAGATGCATTTATATCATCATATGGCAAAGCCTTGGCAATAATAACATCTCAATTGCCAGAATACGCTTACAATGGGTGGCTCTGGCTCTGAACACTCAATTAAGTGCATTTTTTTCTTATGTGGTCCCTGTGGTACATTAAGTTTTACTGATATCTAATAGCTTCAGCATCTCTAAGGGAACTGGCCTTGATTTTATTAACGTAAAAGATTGAAGAACAAAAGGCATATATTGCTGACAGGTTAAAAATTCCTTAACAAAGGTATCTTAATTGCTTTCTTATTTCCCTTAGTATATGCTGTGGTAACCTCCACTGCTCATTCAAAAAGATATTATTTTAGGGCTCAGTAATTTTCCATGAAGGATGTCTTGTTAGGTTTTGTAGTTGTTGGTTGGTTGGGGTTTTTTTTTGGTCAAGAAAGATTTGAACAAAGTTGTCGATTGTGTTAGAGGTTAGAACCTTTCCCTCCTCTTTGAAAATCATCTGTCTGTCTGCCTCACTCCCTCTCTCTGTCAGAGCAACTATTAAAGCTAAAGTAGTGTGTAGTGATACATATGTGATAACCAACAACTTCGGCCTAAGAGCTTATCTGTTAACGGTGTCAAGTGCTATCTGATAATCAATATAGCTGCTCTTGTGTTATGTGCCCATGTTTCTGGAGGCGTGACTGTTTGTTTGCAGACGCACGTTCTGCTTTCTATCCTTTTGCCTCTTGGTGGTTGTCAGCCTCCATATCTTTCAGCGGGTTTCATTAAAACCTGTCTATAACAGTCAGGAGAAACCTGCGGCTTTGGAGGATCCCCAAGCCTTAGTGAGCCGTATAAACTGTGTAAATCTATTTAAGGCTAAGGGTCCCACAAAAGAACCTCCAAACTTCTGCTCTGTATACTAGGGAATTGTGGAGGAAAGAGATTTCCTGAAATGAATATGCTGCTGTTCTCAATTCCAGTGACTACCGTACAGTGATCCTGCTTTTTTATCCTTATCACACACCTCTGTTTTGCAGCATAAAGACTAGGAGTCTTTTGTCCCCACAGATGGAAATAACACCGATAAATTATCCCAGGATGAAGGGATGACTTGTAATCTTGCTGATTTTTTAAGATGAAAATGAACCAGCATGATAGTAAAAGCATTTCTCTTTTTTCCCTTTTGCAGTTTTAAGGCACATCAGAATAACTGTTTATATTTACGAAGGTGAAAATGTTCTATAGGGTTTTGCAGCGATAAATACCTTACAACGACACAGCCAACTTAGAGCAGGCAGTTTGAGTGTCAGGGGAAACATTAGGTATTTCTGATATCACACCTCTGTGTGGGTAATTTGCAGGTTTGTATATATTTCAAGTTTCATTGCTCCACTTGACTTAAATATTTCTCCCCTCACCTCTTTCTTTCTCCCTGTGTGAAAGTTTCAAATGCCAAAGGGATATGACTGAGGGGCTGTTTAGTAGATACTGTGAAACACGAGGAATTCTCAAATTTGGAAAACATTCTAAAAAACTGTAGAATAAATTTCCATCCTCTGAGCTGAGGAGATCTGAGGCTCAGGAGATTGATTTAGCCGTGAATAATGCTGTGCCTTCCAAACTTTTTGGACTCAGGAGCATTACCCACGCAAGCTTTGCCCCTTGCACGCAGCTTTAATTGGGGAACCGCTGACCAGTGCACAGACTGTGTGTTACAGCTGGCTGAATCCTGCGGAAGCAGCAATGTGCCTGTGTGCTGTGGACAATTCAAGATTGCTGCCTTGAGCAAGTAACAGAAAATTAAGAATTCCCATAGGAAAGTGTATTGTGTCCCTTACAAATGAAGCTTTAAGGGCTGTGACATGGCAGTATCCCTTTAAAGCAAAAGTGGAATTATTTTGCGTTGGAACAGAGCTGTCTGTCTTCAGGGTTAGGGAACCCTCCTCTTCCTTATTTCAGAGGGTGTTGCTCATTTGGGCCTTACTGTCTTTTATCCTGCACTCAGTAAGTGCTCCTCAGTACTAGACTGGCCAACAGGCCAGTAGCATCCTGGCCTCTATCAGAAATAGTGTGACCAGCAGGACTAGGGAAGTGATCATCCCCCTATACTTGGCACTGGTGAGGCCACGCCTTGAATATTGTGTTCAGTTTTGGGCTCCTCACTACAAGAAAGACATGGAGGTGCTGGAGCGTGTCCAGAGAAGGGCAACAAAGCTGGTGAGGGGTCTTGAGCACAAGTCTTATGAGGAGCAGCTGAGGGAACTGGGATTGTTTAGCCTGGAGAAAAGGAGGCTGAGGGGAGACCTCATGTATCTCTACAACTACCTGAAAGGAGGTTGTAGCTACGTGGGGGTCAATCTCTTCTCCCAAGGAACAGGCAATAGGACAAGAGGAAACAGCCTCAAGTTGCACCAGGGGAGGTTTAGATTGGATATTAGGAAAAATTGCTTCACCGAAAGGGTTGTCAAGCATTGGAACAGGCTGCCCAGGGAAGTGGTTGAGTTGCCATCCTTAAAGGTATTTAAAAGACGTGGAGATGTGGTGCTGAGGGACACGGTTCATTGGTGGTGTTGGCAGTGCTAGGTTAACAGTTGGACTTGGTGATCTTAAAGGTCCTTTCCAACATAAACGATTCTGTGATTCTAGGATTCTAACAGAACCAATCAGATTAAAAGTCTTTAAAATGCATTGTGCCAAGGGCTGAAAAATTGTATGATTATTCTTGCCTAAATAAAATGCTGAGGGTTAGAGCTGCAGAAAAGCCACTGTCTCCTTTTTTTGACACTATCGTCCTCTGTTTCCTAAAGATGCATGGATATTGCATCTTATTTTTAAACGGAGAACAGGAACCTCACCTGTCATGAGGATGGTGGCAGAACCTTGGTACTGGTGAAATCTGGGATGCTTTTGCTGGGAGGAAGGCAGCCTACGGGAAGGCTGCAGTGGGGAGGGAAAGCCTGGGAGGAGAAGGGCCAGCGGTGCAGCTGCAGGGCTCAGGAGCCGCCCCGGGCCGACAGCTGGGGAGAAACTGCTCTCCGCTTTCCTCCAGAAACATTTGCTGCAACACATCAATGTCTGCGCCAACACATTCCCGTGATTAGTGTGGTGGTCTTTTAGCACTGACCTCTACTTAGTGTTCAGCTTGACACATTAATCTTTGCTGAAGTAAAAGTTAATTCTAAAATAAACTTGTTAACCCCTCTATTTTCGATTGCTCCATTTCCTGCAAATTATTCTGGGATGGATTCTGCTGTTGTGAAGCTGAGTGCAAGCCTTGTCACGGGCTTGCGTGGGAGCACAATTAGGCCTTTCCTGGATCTTAATTGGCTTCATGCTTGCTCTCTTTGGGAAGTATATTCCAGCATCCCTAACAAAACCAGCTGTACCAGATATATAAAGATGGAATATTTGCAGGTGTGCAAATATTTTTTTTTGCAAATATTTTTCACACAAATGTTTTTCAGTGGCAGAATGAGTAGCGTGAGCCTTACCTTTTCTCTGGATGGGACACTACCCTTTTTTGTGATTACTTCAAGACCACTCCTATAGAGGGAGTAGAATATAATATTTCAATAGGTTTTGCACTAGCTTAGAAAGCATAGTAGAAAAATATCCATGTGGCTTCTATACAATTAAATGGAATGGATTCAAATGTATCAAAATAATGATCAAAATCATTTTCCCTTACATTTTATCTTTACAAGTAGAAAAGGCTTTCTCAGCAACTTCTGTGGAATTGTACCATTTTCACTCCTACAGATTTTAATAGACATTATTCCACCAGGCTATTTTAATAGAATTGTTTGGGGGATCTTGTTGTCACTGTTAGTATTGGAAAAAAATCACATTTACCTTTCCTGTTACTTGTCCCTGTCTTTATGAAAAACATGGCCTTTAGAAGAGGGCCTAGCTGCTTCCCTGGAAAATCTGTCACTACCCATCTTTGTGCTTTCCAGATTGCACTTCTTGGCTTCTTTTTCACTAATGCACATGGTGATGGTGAAGCCATAGTTGGCTCTGTTTTCAAAACAGCGAAGCACATGAGCATGTTTGCACTCAGCCGTGTCAGAAGCAGAGGTATGCAAGCCTGACTATGTCTGTAGTTGACAAGATAGTCTCCAATTTCCTCCCTGCCCAGCTGAAAGGAGAAAGCATTTACAATCAAATTACTAATTTTTAAATTACTCTTTCTCCAAATGAAGTCAAGTAAATATGCAAAGGTTTTCGCTTTGCTTTCCAGAAAAAAGATGGTTCTACCAAAGACAGAAAAACACAAATGCAATCTATTTTAGCTCATCTTCTTGAAACTAACCTTTTTATGATCTGGATGTATTTGAATTTAAAAAAGCTCTTGTGCTGTCTGATTCCCTGCTCCAAATGCCAACTCCAAAGAAATCTCTTTATATGCTCTAACCTCCACTCTCTTCCCCATATCCCACTCTGTAATCTGTATCCATGGTAATACATTACGGTTTCCAGCAGCCAAGGGGTTTGGGGGAAATTATGGGAAGAAATATCTTTCACTGTTAAAGTTGTGGTAAAATGTCATCAGTTTGACAGAGCGATACAATGCTTTCAGTATGAAGCCCCAAACAAATTGGAATTTGGTTTGTTTCAGGTTTCATTATAGACTTTGAAATATTGAACCTAGGTTCATCAAAACATTTTCTTGAGTTTACTTTTACACAGACCTTAGGCCCAGTTTCAAAAGAATCCGGCCCGGTTTTGAGGAGTTTATGGGCTGACTTTAACATAAACCAGATCACGGTTAGTGGACTTGGCTGAATTTCACTCTGAACTTTTAAGTGAGGTTGAACCTGAAAGTGAAATTTTGTGAGTGAGAACCTAAGCAAACTGGAACCAAAAAAGGGTTAGCAAAATATTGCACATTGATCCTGCAGAACTTCAAACAACAGGATCTGTCATCCTAAGAAGAATTCAATAAAAGCTTAAAAAACAGTTAAACTTTTTATTTCATTTGGGAATTCTGCTTTTATTTTTAAATAAACAGAGTAAGCACTACATCAAACAAATTATTGAATGCAACCTGAGATTCTACTGATGTCTGGTATAATTTAGGTGGCAGGAGAATGTCATAATAAAACCTTTAGGAGAGGATTTTCAAAAGCTCTTAGCATTGATTTCGCTTGTCTGTCCTTAAAATTAATGGGAGATCTCTTATTGATGTCTCTAGAAGCAGTATCAGTCCAATCCTGGATATTTGTGGTAATCCCATGACTAGTATACAAAGGTAGTAGGGTCCTAGATGAAATAGTCGATAGATAACTTCTACTTGAAGCAGTTACGATTGCTCTGTAGGTGAGGATTGATCTTAGGTTTCTACCCTAAATATGACTGTGATGCTAAGTTTTTTATTTACTTTCCAAAAGTCACCATTCCTCTTAAATCTGGGAGTGCTAAATTCTATTCTGAGGAAGACTTTTGTGAGAAGTTGGATAAAACTAGAGAAAATTTTTTGAAAATAATGTTATCAATCCCTGAGCTGTACTTTATTTCTACAGTATTAGCCAAAAGGTAGGCAAGATCTTAAATCTCAGACCAAGAATTCTTACATTAGGCACTCTCATCAAAGTCCGTATAAGCAGGCTTTCCAGTGTTATTTCTTTGATAAGGCTGGTCAGTGAGTGATTTTATCGTATTTTGCCTCTCTGCTTCTCTAGATGGGATTCTGACAGCCCAACTTGGCAGTTATTATTATTATTATTATTTTACTTCAGGACACCAAACTGTTTCTAATTGTTTTCTTTTCCTGCCACACTCTTTTCCTGCTATTGCTCATTTCTGATATTGATACCTTGCTTCCCCTCTTCTGTCTAATGATGTACATGTCAAAGCAGACCACCTTTCAAAGCTCCCTATGAATGAATGGGGGAGGGTGCAAGCCAGCAGCAGTCAATCTTTGAAACATTGAAATACGGAATTTCTGAGTATGAGCACAATGGCAATTGTCCAATTAAGACAGAAGCCAGCAGCAATTGGTATAAAGTAGGTTCTGTGTTTTGTGACAAAGAGAGCTGAAGCTTTATGATTTACCACTTTAATCACTTTAAATTTTTTTTTTTATTATCACTATTATGGCTTTTCAGGCATTGCTTTGTAGTCTAACAGGCAAGTTTTTTGCATCTTGTCTTCATGGTTGACTTAGTTTCCCTAAAAATATTTTTATTAGGCAATTTGTTAATAGGCTGGCCTTTTGGTTTAGGAACATCCAACTTTTGGAACAAACACAAGGTTATATCCCATACTTTCCATGATTAAATTAAAACACATGTAAAAGAGGGAACTTGTGTTTAAAACATAGTTTTAGCATCATGAAACAGAGAGCCTAAGGGTCCTATAAAATCTATATGCTGTTAACATACAAGATCACTAGCATAATGCTTTCTTCAGAAAATAATAATTTTACAGTATTATGCTGTTTGAATAGCAATTAGACAAATTAATTTAGACAAACGCACACAAATACGACTGTCTATAATGTTACCTATTATTTTAATTAATTTAATTAATCTGGATTGAGGACTCATTTCCCTAAGGTAAAACACAGGGCCCACACCTGGAATGTTTACAGTGCTGCAAGGCAGTTCATATGGACAAAACAGGACTAATGCAGGGCATCACTGAAGCCGAGTGGGACTGTACCAGCCTAGATGGAGACCTAACCTGAGGCATCAGATAGGCAAAGAGAAGGAAGATGTGAAAGCTGATTATAAGACGAGCTGATCATTGGCTTCTGAAGTAGCTTTCTGCACAGCTTGGACGTCACAAATCCTTCAGAATTAGAATAAAAGAATAAATGAGACACAGAATTAAATCACTTGCCTCTGAGAGATAACTTTTGTGAATAGTTTTTTTCTAGGGAGTGCTTTTTACCTGGAAGTGTAAACTTGCATAGTAATTTGGAGGCTGCAGCAAAGGTCTTTACAGGTAAGGAAAAGAGTGCGTTTCTTACTACTAAGGAAGCAAGTTGGCGGAAAAATGAAAAAAAAATCATTTCACAGAATCACACAGTCACAAAATGGTCGAAGTAGGAAGGGACCTTTAGACGTCATCTGATCCAACCCCATTGCTGAAACAGGCCCACCTGCAGCCAGTTGCCCAACCATGTTCAGGTGGCTTTTGAATATCTCCAAGGCTGGAGACTCCACAACCTCCCTGGACCACCTGCGCCAGTGCTCAGTCACCCTCACAGTGAAAAACTGCTTCCTGATATTCAGAGGGAACCTCCTGTGTTTCAGTGTGTGCCCACGGCCTCTGGTCCTGTCACTGGGCACCACTGAAAAGAGCCTGGCTCTGTCCTCTTTGCACTCTCCCTTCAGGTATTTATATACATTGATAAGATTGCCCGAGTCTTCTCTTCTCCAGGCTGAACAGTCGCAGCTCTCTCAGCCTTTACTCTAAGAAGAGATGTTCCAGTCCTTTTGCTGGAAAGGCCAGCATGTCTGGTATGTCCATGTCTCTCTTGCACTGGGGAGTCCAGAACAGGGCCACATCCAGGTGTGGCCTTACCAAGGTTGGATAGGGGGCTAGAGAGGGGAAGAATTACCTTCCTCGACCTTCTGGCAATGCTTTGCCTAATGCAGTCCAGGGTAGCATTCACCTTCTTTGCCCCAAGGGCACACTGCTGGCTCATGTTTAACTTGGTGTCCACCCAGGACCCCCAGCATCTTTTTTGCCAAGCTGCTTTCCAGATGTGTGGTCCAAGCATGTTCTGGTGCCTGGGGTTGGTCTTCCCCAGGTGCAGGACTTTGCATTTTCCTGTCTTGAACTTCATGAGGTTCCTGTCAGCCCATTTCTCACACATTGATGTCCCTCTGGATGGCAGCACCCCCCTCTGGTGTATCAACCACTCCTCACAGTTTTGTGTCATCAGCAAACTTGCTGAGGGTACACTCTGCCCCATCATCCAGATCATTAATGAAGATGTTAAAGAGAATTGGACCCAGTATTGACCTCAGGGTACACTGCTATTTACTGGCCTCCAATTGGACTTCATGCCACTGATCACTGGGCCTGGCTATTCAGCCAGTTTTCAGTCCACCTCACTGTCTGCTAATCCAGCCCATGCTTCATCAGCTTCATAGAATCATAGAATCCTAGAATGGTTTAGGTTGGAAGGGACCTTGAAGATCATCGAGTTCCAACCCCCCTGCCATAGGCAGGGACACCTCTCACTAGACCAGGTTGCCCAAGGCCACGTCCAGCCTGGCCTTGAACACCTCCAGGGACGGAGCTTCAACAACCTCTCTGGGCAACCTGTTCCAGTGCCTCACCACCCTTAAAGTGAAAAACTTCTTCCTAATCTTTAATCTAAACCTGCCCTCTTCCGGCTTAAAGCCATTCCCCCTCGTCCTATCACTACATGCCCGTGTAAAAAGTCCTTCCCCAGCTCTCCTGTAGGCCCCCTTTAGGTACTGGAAGGACGCAATAAGATCTCCCCGGAGCCTTCCCTTCTCCAGGCTGAACAGCCCCAACTCTCTCAGCCTCTCCTCATAGGAGAGGTGCTCCATCCCTCTGATCATCCTCGTGGCTCTCCTCTGGACACGCTCAAGCAGGTCCATGTCCTTCTTATGTTGGGGACTCCAGAGCTGGATGCAGTACTCCAGGTGGGGTCTCATGAGAGCGGAGTAGAGGGGCAGAATCACCTCCCTTGACCTGCTGGCCACGCTTCTTTTGATGCAGCTCAGGATGCGGTTGGCCTTCTGGGCTGCGATCGCACATTGCTTGCTCATGTCGAGCTTCTCATCAATCATCACCCCCAGGTCCTTCTCCACAGGGCTGTTCTCCAGCCATTCCCCACCGAGCCTGTATTTGTGCTTGGGATTGCCCCGACCCAGATGTAGGACCCTGCACTTGGCCTTGTTGAACTGCATGAGGTTGGCTTGGGCCCACCTCTCCAGCCTGTCCAGGTCCCTCTGGATGGCATCCCTCCCCTCTAGCGTGTCTGCTTCACCAAACAGCTTGGTATCATCAGCAAACTTGCTGAGGGTGCACTCTACCCCACTGTCCATGACAGCTTGTCTATGAGGAACTTATGGGAGATAGTGTCGAAAGCCTCACTGAAGTCCAGGTAGACAATATCCACTGCCCTCCCTTCATCTACCAAGCCTGTCATTTCATCATAGAAGTTAATCAAGTTGCTCAAGCAACTCATCTATATGAGTTCTTCTCAGAGTCTGGCTTTACTGGCAAAGCAGAGGTGTTGGAGAAAAAAGTAGGCAATGTACACAAACATTAAAGCAAGAAGAGGGAAGAGAAGCACATGCTTATTCTCTGCTAAAATGAAGGTATAACTTTCTCAGGGCCTTGTGAGAAAACCCATGCCTCTTCCAGCTTTGCCTTTGGTTTAGCAAGATTTGCTCCCCTAGTATCACTACTGCTGACCTGGCTTGTGTCTTGCTTACCTGCCTTTCTGGGACAGTGCTGTCCAAGCTCTCCTGATAGGATTGTGAATGTGAGAGCTTTCCAAATCAGTCAGGGAAGCCTGGCTTTTGCTGGTGTGAAAGAAAAGCAAGTAAATGAAAATAGTAAGAATAGTACATGCTCCGTCAGGAACCCAAGAATTGCTATTATGAGTTAAATCAATGCTCCACCAAAACATATAGTGGTTGATATGTACTACTTTGAAGGAAAGTTATGAACTCTTATGACAGCAGTAGTAAGATAAAGAGCTTACACAGTTCTTACTTGGGCAACGTATTATATACTTTATCTTACAGTCTGGTCCAAACCAAAGGAATTGACTCACATTTTAGTTTTCTTCCAAAAAAGGTTTAACCTTTGATGTTTATCCCTACATCATTGTGCAATAGGCTGTTTTCCCTTCTCTGAGGGAAATTAAAAGAAGAAAAAAATATTATTTATCACTGTTGTGATTCTAGTCTTCATGGTTTTGTCCCAACTGTCCCCTGTCGCCCTCTTCCCTGCTTTTTTTTTTCAGACTTTTTTGTTCCTTTTTTTTTTTTCTTCAGGCAATCCCCAGACCTCTACCTTACCAATATTTTTACTTCTTGCTTCTGTGTCCTTTGCTTCACTTTGAGCTCTTCTGGGGTTTTTTTGTGGTTTTTTTTTTTTTCTAATTTTCTGGTTTTATTTATTTCAGCTTTCTTATCTCACCTTTTTTTTTTCTTTTTTTTTTTTTTTTCTCTAAACATCTCTGTCATTCCTCTTTGGTCATCTTCTTTTTTTTTTCTTTCTTTTGGCCTCCTTTGTTTCAGGTATAGTAAAGTGAGAAGTACCCTCAGTTCTCAGTTAAAGTCTATACAAGTTGAGGAAGCAAAGCATTGTCCCCTTGCAGAAAATATGCTCTCTAAACCTTAGCAAGATAATGTATGGAATTATCTTTTTGGATATTTGAAGGTTCTTCTGAAGCCAACAGATGAATGAATATTTGAGAGTACATGGACCAAAAATCTGAACCATATCACAACATCTTTGCACTGGTATTTAACTGAAAAGAATGCAAAGAGAACTTTGTTTCACATTATTTTAATACATGTGGACACTCCATTAAATTCTAATTTTATTGGCTTTTATGCAAAGATATCCATGTGTTTTGGAAAAAAAAAAGGATTAATTTAACCTCTCAGTCTTTTGGTATGAGTATTATTATCATCCCTGTTTCACTGATGTGTACATAGCTGGAGCCTGTGTTCTGTGTACTATGCCTATAAATCAAGGACATCTGCCTTCTTGCATATTGTTGAGGTGTTAATAGTTTGGGAGGCACAGATGGAGGAAGTCACCAGATGGAGGTATTATTGTTAGTTTAACTGAATACATAGGAAGATCACGGAGAAATATTTGTTATTACTTGTGGTGCCGATTTTTTTACATATATGTATTAAGGAGATTAAAAAAGTGATACTCTTCTGCCTGACTCCTCAGTTGTTGCCAACTTCAGTGATTTTATCAGAAGTCTCATGATACTGGTATTTTACTTAAAGTCTAGTCCTTGGAATCAATTATCATCTGATAATCTTAGCTTTCATTTCAAAATAAAATTGAGTTTCTGGTCTTCATGAATATAGAAGAAAACTTGAACACATGGACTGAATGCACACAAAAGGCTCAGAGACAGTAAGTAAAATAATCCAAGCATATTTTTTTTAATTATGATTTAAAATAGCTGTATCATTTGTAGGAGGCTGACTTGCAATTTTATTTACTTTGTAGTACTTTAAAGTTTAGAGAAGGTAGGCAGCCATATAGGTAACTAAAAACATTATACGACAATACAGAGAAAAAAAGAGAGCTATGAAAAGAATCAAGATGGATACTCTTGTAATGAAAGAGATGTTCACATTTCTCTATCTTGTACATTGATTTTCAGCAGAATATTTTCGTATCTCAGGTTATGTGGAATGTTCACATTATGATTATTTTGTTTAGGAAAAAAAAATACAAATACACTTAGCAAATTATAATATACTTTAATGGGAGCTAATGTGCAAGTCTAAAGATCTTTCCCAAGTTCAATAAGACTAAGTTAATAATAAAACTGAATTACAAAATGATGGAATGAGCCACAAGAAAAGGAGTCAAGAGTTTATAGGTTGTCCTAAAATGTGTTCCCTGCACTTTCATCTCTGCTAAATTCACCCCTGAAAAACTCTACTGTCCGTATAGGATTAATTTTCAGCAAACATTGTACCATCTCAAGTACACGATAGCCATCTGGTCTATACTCCCATATTGTCTGTTTAGGCTATCTGGAGTAGCATCCAGTGATTACTGCCAAACTGAAAGAGAACGAAAACCAGAGACTGGCACATGATTTCCAACTTCTCTTTGAGGAGTCAGTTTACCACCTCATTTCTCTCCTGGGCCTCAAACTAACCCATAACTGGAAGTAAATTTGCATGATGCTCAGGTTTTGTAATAAATTTCTTGCATGAGGCTTGCTGAACAGAAGAAGTGGGGGCTGGGGGAACCTTTTCATGTCATTCTTCCCAAACCTCGTACAGAAAGTGTTCCATTCGAAATGAAAGCATTTCTATTGCTTTACAAGGTGCCGTATAAAGAAGGCAAAATGCATTTCCTGTGTTACCTCTTATCACAGTAGCATATCAAGGCAGATTTGGGATCTATGGACCTCCACAGCATGCTACTGCACCACAGATACTAGAGCTGGAGATGCTGTAGCAGAGCATTTAAATATAGAGGGTCTGCATGATCAAATCTTACCACTGTTTTGAAAGCTGTCCCTGCGTAAGGCCATGAGGGAAACACCAGCCCTTTTTCATATATTTCTTTCTTGTGAACTTAATTTTAGTAATGAGGAATCTGAAGGTTGCCAGCACAGATGGGTTGTATTCATGGTGGGAAAAATACTCAGCTATTCTCCTCAACATCCATTTTCAACCGAAAGGTTTAATATTCAGAGTAATAAACCCAGTGGCTTTTCTCTAATTAACATAAATGTCCATTTTATTTTTTTCATTAAAAAGACAAATATCAAAGCAAAACTGAAGCCAAAAGACAGTGCATGGAAACCGGGAGATTCCCAGTAAAATAAAGCTATCTAAAATAGGTAGAAAAGTATAGCCATGTACTTGTTAGGTTGTTCCCTATGGATTTTCTTTTCTGAATTCTTTGTTATTCCAAGTTAAAATCAACTACTTGAACATTTTATCTAAGAATTTAAAATACACATCTAGATATCTTTAAGTAGGTTACCTGTGAACTAAAATCAAAAAAATATATTATCTATAGAACCATGACATTAAAAATATGGACTAGAGTTCAGATCTTGCAGGTCTGAGCTGCAGTCTTGTTATGAGTGTAGGGAAAAAAGGAACATGGATAAAAGAAATTGAGCAATGATTAAGAGAATACATGGGTCCTGAGATCCTAGTATTTTGAAAAGTAAAAAAGGTACTCATTTGATCATAGAGGTTAGGCTAGGCAAATGAAACTATCTCAAAGATTACAGTTTTACATTAAAACTCTGTAACCTCTGGAAATAAGAAATAATGAGGCCTTGCGGTTCTGGTATCAAAAGTGGAATCTGCAAACATTTATTTAAAAAGTGAGAGAGTGAGGGGGATATTATTACATGACATGCAGACAGATTAAAATATTATACAATTTTGAAGCTGTGAAAATATATATAAATATATAAGCTTACACTCTGAAAGAATATGTGTATGTAAGAGGGAGAAGAAGGGAGAAAAAGCACTCATGACTTTCCAGTGTGATGTCTGAATGCAATTAAAATTTCCAGTTGTGATGCTGTAACAGATCTTTGACAGTCAGCCATCCGAATACCATTTTGACAGCTCAGACACCTTTTTATGGTCACGCCATAGGAAAGATCATTGAAGAATAATTATTTTGTACCCATGGCTGGAAAAAAAAATAATCAGATTCCCTTCTCCTCCTGCCGATCTGAATGTTTTGTTTGCTCTGCCATAATAATTTACCCCTTGATGTGTGTACTAGGGAACCCCTACCAAATTGCCTGCTAAATGTTATAGTTTCCAGGATCAGCAGAAATGGTGAGATAAGCGTAAAAATTATTTGAGACGGAGAAAAAAAATAGAGCTGGATTGTCTAAACTGTTACTCATGCAAGCCACTTCAGAGACTTTTGGCTTGACAAAAAGACTGGTTAGGAGATTTTGGACTGAGGTCCTGATCCTGATCCCATTAAAATCAAAGGTAATTTTTGCCACTGAAATCAGCAAAGCAGAAGAGCATCCTAAATGTCGCATTGTTGCACATTTAGAATGATTTGTGATGCTCTTCCCTGGCCTGATTACCTCTGCTATTAGTTTCAACTATCCCATTGGCTGGTACCTGCATCTGAAAATAATTGATCTTTTATTATACACTGGTGTAATACGAGCTCCAGCTCATCAGAGTTTTAACAGAACACATACACGCTAAGTGGCAAAAAATGACTAGCGAATATTCCTTGGTTTTCACCTTTCCTAACTATCAGCAATTTGCACTGATATGGTGTCTTTAATGCAGAAACCATTAAAATACAAACATCCCAGAGGTTTGATTTCATCAGTTCATTCTTACTCTAAATACAGACTTCTTACATATGAAGGAAACTGTGCTGTAGCGTCTAGGAAAGAAAAGACCATAAAATTAGAATTTAAAAATGATCAAGAGACTGGATTAAATTTCTTCCATTCCCTTTTCTTGCTGAAGCTTTTGTCACTGAAATACAAATGTCACGAATGTAAGAATAAAACATCTCAGGCATTAGGATTCTGTGATAGCTCATTCACATGACAATGACTGCACTGAGAACAGAACATTTTGCAGAATGTAGCCATTCTTGTGGCAAAGATTATAATGACAGGGAGAAACGGTGCAAAATTAACCAATTCTTGCATCTTCCAACAGTAATCTAACAAGCCTCCTTGTGTTCTGTATAATGTGTTATATTAGACCCAAAGAGAGGTTGAGAGAGTGAGAGAGAGAGAGAAATGAAATACTGCACACCTTGGGTCATAATTAAACTTATCTGCTTAGTCCAACAGTAAGAAATCTGCTTTTGCCCGTGCCGTTGCCAGCAGGTGCCACTGTAACAAGTAAGAAAGTACGCCGAAGATTTTGGAAGAATCAGGGTGTTGCTGGGGCCGTATGATAAGAAAGCTGAGCCAGTCTTAGGGAGCACTAGCCAGCGTTGGCCCGCCAAGCGGCCGTGGCAGAGGGTCACCTCGGCTCCCTGTGCCCCGTGTCCTGATGCGGTGTGATGGCCTGGGGCTGGTGTTAGCATGCGTGTTGTTGAGTGGATCTCGTGGACGATAAGATACTCCCCCAGACCATCCTGCAAGCTTGCATAATTTCTACAGTATGAGCTGAGATATTCCACCCCGTGTCCGGTTCAGACTTTCAGTTAATTAGGTTACGACAGCGGTACCCCTCAGACACAATCCACAATCAGAAAATCAGTTGTGGATTTTCTTTTAAAATATGGTCAGTTCTGCGTATTTGACCAGAGAGTAACAGGGTCACGAAATGAATATTGCTTCTCTTTTGGCTCGGTGGGTCGTGTTCTAGCTGTGGGGAGCATGTTTAACCCTTGCCTTGCCAGCTCCATTCCCGCAGTGCTGTTGTAGGCGTGGGTCCGCCCTGGGGTGTGCTTGCAGCTGGCTCTGCTATCCTGTCTCCACCGCGGCTCTTTCAGAGGGCCCTGGGGATGGCTGTTTTTCGTGCATGTGTGTTTCTTTACAGGCATTTCCTGGTTTGGCGAAACATCAGTTGGGGCCTTTTCTGTACAGGAGTTTGGCTTCATTTAGGTATTTTTTTGTGAACCATCGATATTAAATCCTGTCTCGTGAGACTATTTCATCCTGGCTGTATCTGAAAATGATTCACCACAAAAATGTGAGGCTTTAGTAGTCTGACAACCTCAAGCAGGTTTACTGGTGTGACTGTACGCCCACCTCCGGTCTCGGGGCCCCAGAGTGCCATTTTTTATAGATTTCAAAAGGGAATCTGCCCTTATGTAGTAGAGTTTGAGGAGAGGAAAGCTCCATGTTTACATTCTCTTCTGCACTCCTGGAGCTATGAGAATAGCAGGGGAGTGAAACCTTTGTGGGTTTTGAGATAGTGCCGCATCAGTTCATGCAAGAAATTATATGGTGATAGACTCTATGAGCAAAAAGGATCATTCCTGGGCTACGTTCCTGTGAACAAACTGAAATGTGACCACTGACATTCATTTGTTTCTGGCGTGCATGTCACTTCTGCAAACAAAAGCCCATCCGTGTAACAACCGTAGGCTACTATACAGGCCACAGATCTTCTTGGCTTTCTGGCATCACAAGTCTGATAAAGATTTATTCCTCTTTGCCTTCAGAACTTACTTTAAAAGGATGAGTTTCACTACACAGAAGTTGCTGTACAATTTCCAATTTCCTATTGCATTAACTTTTAATAGACCTATTGCTCCTCGTGAATAATAGGAAAAAATATTCCTGACGCGTAGCCTCTAACCTGAATCCTTTTTGGCCCCCTCTGCAAGTGCTGATGAAGAGTCTCCTTCCCTGAGTCTTTATCTCATGTATTGGTTAATGTGAACCTTATCAGAGACGCAGTATGCACAATGTGCTTTCTCCCCTGATTTTCCTATACCTGCTCTGATATCTGAGTGGTTTGTGCTGTTAATTATCATCTAGAAATACTCTGGTGGTGGGATTTCTATGTTGTGTTAGTTCCAGGTTTCTAACATTGCTGTGTTAGTGCACATCAATTCCTACCTTACAGGGGTGCTTGCGAGTCAGAAAGGTGATATGTTTAGCTTAGCTGAAGCTTGTCCTAAGAATATACAATTTTTTCATTGTCCCTTGAAGTGCTGGGAAAGGTGACAGGATGACAGTTCCCCTTTGTTCCAGTCTAGAAGTTGGTCATTTCCATTAGGTCTTATTGTTCTTTTCTGAGGAACTGACTCATTTTTCACTCACAAAAAAACTGTCAAAGAGTTTAGTCCCAAAAATGAACTAAAGTAAAAAGATCATATAGTTTGATGGGAATATCTGCTGTATTGTTTAATCCGCTCTTAAATCTCCTCTTTCAGCTGCTATGCCTACAAATCACAACTGCTTGGCAATGGTAGGCTTAGACGAGAGTCAGCTTTTCTGCTCAACCCATTTTATTTTTATTTCTCTCCTTTTCCCAGCCAACATCAACTTCATTGTTTGCCTTGTGCACCTGCAGCATCCCATTTGACAGAAAGACTGTGAATCCTCAGGGGCAGGGAGTTTTTGCTACTTGTCTGTGTTGTACCTATCACAAACCAACACAATTCCTTGTTTGCTACACCATAAATAATGGTGACATTACTAAAGTAATGTGCAGAAAATGAAGAAAACTGGAAAGTCATACCTTGGCAAGCCCTACATTTTTGACTCCAGTCTTCCAGAATCCGTAACAACAAGGTTCCCAAGAGAGCAATTGAAAACTCACAGCTATCTATGGGCAGCGTTTTGTTTTCATTTGAATTTAGGCTTAACTTAACCTCTTTTGGTTCTCTAGCAGAGAACTGTCAGAAAGTCACTGACCTTAGAACATTTCTTTCAGGGTCAGTTCTGCAGTTACTGGAGGGTCCATGAAAAAGTGCATGTGGTCCAAGGCAATGTTCAGGTTTTCCAGAAATCAACCAACCAACCAGACAAACGCCCCAAAAACCTTTGTGGATTTCTGAATCTATACCTTTGGCATTCTTCAACAGGAAGGAAGATTTTGAAACAAGGGACGCCTTGCCCTCTCTTATGTATGCACTCAGAAGATAGAGCTTAATGCGCAGTGAGAAAAGGAAACAAAGCTGACACGTGGTATGTATTCCTTAGGAAGAAGAAGAGGAAAAAATAATGTTAAATAAGTAAAGACTGCTTGAAATACATTTTATTCATTGAGATAAAAGAGCTGGATATAAGCAGTGGAAAATATACAGCTATGTCTTTCAGCTTTAATTCTTTTGCAACTTTACTCATTTATATGCTTCAGAGTTCCAGGAACTTGTGTATGGAATGTCTTCCATTAGTTTTGGATCTGTCACTATAAAGTCCTAGAAAATTGCTTATTTTGAGAGATTTCACTGTTCACTTTGACATTTTAGATTTTCTCAGTCTGAGGTTCTTAGCAACTTTGAATTTATTCATGTATACTTCAGTCCAGGTGCATATATATATACACATGCATGTATGTATATGTATACATGTGAGTATGTATATACATGTATGTATATACATGTATGTATGTGCATGTGTATACATTTATATACATGCATATATACATATTTGCATATCTGGTAGCCAATAGCCTTCTATTTTTTGTTTGCTTTTTGTTGCAAATTAAGTGATATTTATCCCAGAATCTCAACCATCTATTTTTTGGTTACTAATCCTTGGTTTTCTTCACTTGAGAGCGGCTATGCTCTATTTCTTAGTTCAGTTTAGCCCTTCATAGTTACGTTCCTTGATTAGTGATAGATTGCCATAATTAAAACTTGCAATTGCAACTCTTTTTACAACGAAGAGACAATGTTATTAATTTATACCAGTTTATTTTTAGTTAAGCATTGTTCAGCTTCATAAATATATTTGTATAGTTAAAATAAGAATGAATGTCAGACAAGAATTTTGGATTTACAGATCACTAGTGAATGGACTGGTGCTCCCGTGTTCAGACAGTGTCTTTTATGTTGTAGGCACTTCAGGAAATAAGCAGTGAGTAAATACTACACCTGAATGGTTCTCCAGAAACTAGAAATTGATTTGAGTGTGTCAAATGATACTCTAACTATTTTTATGTTACTTGTGAACTAATCAGTTGCTGCTGATCCTTTCCTTCTCCAAATTCTTTCAATGAAATTATGCTCCAACAAAGGTCTTTCTGACATCACTTCAGACTGATTTCATTCCATGTTTAATTTCAGCATTCATAAATCAATTATGTCTTGCTGTGTAATCAGGTACCTTAGGGGCTAGGCCCAATAACTGTTTAGATTTATAAATTTTACAGAGTTTGTATCACACACAGATTTGGAGCTGGATTCCACTCTCCATTACAAATGTGTATTTGAAGTAACTCTAGTGAGATTAGCAGAGTTACAGTGATATAAACGAAGGGAGGGGAGAATCAAGCCCGTGATCTGTCGAACCATATATATTTAGATGGCATGCAGACCTTTTTCTGCAGTTAAAAAACTATTTTATGGTATCTTTCCAATGTGTCTGTTTGGCTGATTTACACTATTGGAAAGCCAGAGAATTTCTAAAACCGAATCCATATAAGACAAAATTCCTTTGATTGGACCTTATCCCCAGTCCATCAACACTCTTCCATCACTTTCAAAGTTGGCAGTTCTCAGATAGCATCAGTCCCAGGGGTGGAAACCTTGGGTTTGTGTTTGTCTTGATTCTGTCTCTTCTGAGCCATGTAAATATAAATATTAAACTGTCATGTTTAACTCAGAGATATATGAAACCTTAAACCAGCAGTAGTAGTTGAGGAAAGTCAAATATTAGTGCAGATCTGAAAAGTGCAAGAAAGGATGTTTGTACACATGTGTGTGCTTATATACGCCTGGACATCTAATAATTGTCTTCTAATAAGATTAATTCTTTACCAGCTTCAGAACGTACTGAATTATGTCATGCATCTTCTCGACATAGCAAAACTTGATCTGTTCATTTCCCTGAACTCATATTATCTATCCATAAAATGTCATATTGATTTTTAAATACCACTTGTAAACTTCATGCTGTCCACATCCTGAACTCGAGTGGCTTTGGGAACTACTAATAGCTTTTGTTCTGCTTCACTTGTTTATGTACAGGTGGTAATCCTTTTTTCAACATTATTAGGATTAATTTTAGATCTCGGAGGATTTCAATGAATTTACTTCTTCTGTACTCTGGTTTATTTTTCTGAAAATTCAAGCAGTTATGTTTTACTGACAAATATCTTAGTGGAAAATGGCTTCTGTGTCAAAAGATTGTTTTCATAGAAATAACATTTTAAGTTCATGTAGGGTTTCAGGCTAGCATTCTCCTGGAAGGATGAAACAAAACAGCTTATAACTTAGCTAATCAGTCACACCCAAGCAAGAAAACCCAAATTTTAAATATTTGTGACCAGCCCATAGATTCTTAAGAAAGCCCCAGTTCTGGGCTCCCCGGTTCAAGAAGGACAGGGAACTGCTGGAGAGAGTCCAGCAAAGAACTACTAAGATGATTAGGGGACTGGGGCATCTTTCTTATGAGGAAAGGCTCAGGGACTTGGGGCTTTTTAGTCTAGAAAAAAGAAGACTGAGGGGGGATCTTATCAATACTTATAAATACTTAAGGGGAGGGTGCCAGGTAGATGGGAACAGTCTTTTTTCAGTGGTGCCCAGTGATAGGACTAGAGGTAATGGGCACAAACTGGAGCACAGGAAGTTCCATCTTAACATGAGGAGGAACTTCTTTACTCTGAGGGTGGCAGAGCACTGGCACAGGCTGCCCAGAGAGGTTGTGGAGTCTCCCACACTGGAGACATTCAAAACCCGCCTGGACGCCGTCCTGTGCAATGTGCTGTAGGTGTCCCTGCTGTGGCAGGGGGGTTGGACTTAGATGATCTCCAGAGGTCCCTTCCAACCCTGACGATACTGTGATACTGTGCTGTGATACTGTGATACTGTGATATTTGTCCAGTATATTTGATAAATCTGTAAGTTCAAAGGAACTATGGTTGCCCCACTGATCGTCTGCAAACAGAAAAGAAGATTAAATTTAGTAGGTATTTAATTCACAGATTTTTCCATTCAGATCTAGTAGAGACTGTTTTTTTATCTGATGGGTATTCTTTTGAAAGAATTTAATGGCATAGAGGTCTCTAATATCAAATGTAAAGTTTATTGAGAAAGAACTCAGTTCTTCAGCCTTCTCAGTTCTCCCAGTGACGTTAAGGGATGTTTTACCCACTAAATTCTTCACGACTCTGGCCTTATACAATTTAGGTCATCCATTTTGTGTTAAACTTTGGGAAACCACGATTCTTGGCATACTACCCTTCCCCTGTCACTCCCTTACAGTAAATAAAAACACTGGAGAGGCTTGATGACAGCGGTACCAAGTTGAAAATGTAACCTCGGCATCATTTGAAATGAAAACAGATGCAGCAAGTAAATGTTCTGGCATTGAAACATTAAAATTAAATCCCACTTCAAATACAATTCTTTAATTGGGAAGCATCCCAAGCACAAAGACTTCACTTCCCAACAAACACAACTATTATGCTAATTGGTATGGCCCCCCATACAAGCCTTGGGTGGATCTGAAGTTAGCTGTTGTTATTCTGGCCTGACTTTCCAACCACATTCATTTTGCTAAATTGCATTTCTATGAGAGAGTGGGTTGATATGCTGCAAGTGTTACTAATTCTATTGAATCACTTTTTTCCTTTTAAACAGAAGATCAAAAACCCAAACCACTTTCTATTTTTAAATGCTGTGTTTCCATAAACAAAAGTAGACATTTGAATAACCACGTTATTAAGATTAGGTGTTCCTGAAAGGGAACCCTGTTTCTCCATGTTTATTACTGACCACAGTGCTAAATTATGCAAATCTTAAAAGTATGTTTGAACAAAAGACCTATATAATTTAGCTGGTTGAGATTTTTATTTTTAATCAGTGGGTGTGATTTTAGTGCTGACAGAGGTAGAGATTAAAAATCCATTAGAGCTTCCACAGGGCAGTCAAAAGGGTTTGCAGAAGGGTCCAAAGCAGACTTGCCAGATCTCTTTGGACTCATAACCAGATGCTGAGCTGTGTTCTCTCCAGAATATCCCGAAGCAGATTTAAAATCCTGCAGTCAGGAAGGGGCTAATACTTCTTGAGCAGTACTTCTTGCTTTCACAGGGCTTCGCAGAGCCATAACCCTGACAGTGCTGCTTGGAATTGTTTCAATGGGCAGCATCTTTCTAGTGGGAATGGGGAACGCGGTATTATGTAGAAAGATGGATGCATGGAACGTGGCATCTTAGGTAAAAAAGGATAACGCTCCTCCTCTCAAGCATAAATATCCAGTTCACTCATACCAGGACTTTAGAGAGACCAGAGTTCACTTTTAGCAAGGCGCTTGACAAAAACCCGGCCCACCCAGGTCCAAACTAGCCTTCTAGAGAGCCAAGCTGAAAGGAAGTGAGGGAGCCTGTGGCCTCAACTTCTGTGTTTTGAAGAGAGAAGTGATGCTGCTGGTGTCACTAAGTATGCCGAAGAAAATATTGTTCCTTGGTTTGATGCCCTAAAACTAAGTGATTTAACAGCTCTGCTATGTATTGAATCAGAATCTTGGCCGCTGTTGCTGTAAATACAGAGTATATCATTCATACATTCCTGAATTTATACAGCTTTACCCTTTTTATGTAGAATAAATGATGAAACAAATCCTCACTAACATTTTCTGTACTTTCCTTGCATGTTTATTTACTTTCCATCTCCATATTGTAACTTTCTATTTTTATTCCACTTTTGGGTTTTTGGTTTTTTTTGCTTTGCTTTTGCCAATCTTTTTGCCCTTTTTGCTTTTCATCCGTTCCACATTAGATTCTGTTTTTACTTCTCTCTTGCTTTGGAAAGGCTTTTCAGATTAATTTTTGCACTTCATCTTATCACCTTTTTGCTTCTGTATCCCCTTCTAATGTCTTTTTCTCACACCTTCTTTGCTTTTACTTCCATTTCTCTCCATTTTCTCACTCCTTTCCCATTTCTGAATTTTCTTTCTATTCTACAGTATTACACTAAAACACTGTGCAAATAAATGTCTTTGTAGGGACTTTTATCTTTGGAAGTGTTTTATAGCCATGAGATGCTGCTCCCCAGCACCCTTGCAGAGATTTATATACAGGCCTTGTGCTTAGATCCCTAAATGCACATTCAGCTGCTTAGCATTCATGTCTGAACTTTAATAGCTTGAACTTCATTCTCGAGTTAAGTGGAAGAAACGACCAAAAGCTCTCCTGTACTCAGATCTGCAAACTTGTCATAGAGGAGAAAGTCACTGGTAATGAGCTTCCCTTAGGAAAAGAATTAGACACTGATGGAGTTCTCTTGCCTGTGCTGTAGTGATCGAGAGCCCACTCTTCTGAGTGTTTTCTATCTGATCTTGAATGCTAAGCCAGCCTGGAAATGGAGAAAGCACTCCTGTACAGTTACACCGCACGCCCTCAAGTGTAGAGCTCCCGTGAGCTGGCTTCAATCCCCAGGAACCGTGGTCACCTGTGAGGTGGTGGGTTTTTACCAGAATGCAGCTAAACATAAAGAGATCATTTACAGCAAGGAGTTTGTAGTGTCTTTGTTCCTTTAACCTGACACCAGAAGAAGGACAATCCAGAAAAGTCAGAATGGTACCTTTTTGATTTAGTGAGAAAACAAATCCTTCTTCAAGATCTGTCTTAGAAAGGCTCTCATCACACTAATGAAGTCTGTCCCAGGCAATCTCCTCCTTCAGAAAATAAATACTATGTTGTAGTAAGGATTTTTCATCATAATCTGTCTGCATTTGGTATATTTCCTTTCAGGCACCTTTCTGTGGTACTACT
The DNA here is from genome assembly GCA_017639485.1 of Pluvialis apricaria. NCBI lineage: Eukaryota > Metazoa > Chordata > Aves > Charadriiformes > Charadriidae > Pluvialis > Pluvialis apricaria. The sequence goes on along the minus strand of CM030008.1, from coordinate 137,308,888 downwards.
TTTCTTATGGTGTCCTCTCTGTCTCTTCCCTCATCGATAACCAAAATGAATGCTGCTGCTGCTTCTTTTCTTCTTTTTAATTCTACTTCTCCAAGGGCACTGCTGCTCACCAATTCCATTATGGAGAAAAAAAAATACTTTCTGACAGCTGGAATGTGTGGTTTTCCTTCATTATCTTCAACCTATGGCTGAGTCCAGAAAAAGAGAATTTCAGTACCTCCTAGAAAGCACAGATCTTTCACCAATTTAACACTAGCAAATGTCTTAATACGTTTCCTTAGTAAGTGGCAAATTTCATAAGAAACTTTGCAGACAGGCAGTGGCTCCTTCATTTGTGGCTAAAACATTTGTTGCTTTTGCAATTTGCAGTGATTGCTTAAAAAAGAAATGGTTTGTTTTTGGAAAGCTGCTTTGAGTTCAGTGGGCTCTGTGCATAGTTAACGACAATGCTTTAATTTTGTGGTGGGGGTGGTGATGCAGCTTGTGCTTCTTGGAGTCTTTGCTGCATTCTTACAAATTACATGTCACAGGAAGCCTGTTTTTGGTTTACTTCAAATTTAAAGTAATCCCCTCCCCCTGCTTTTATTAGACCAGGGGTCAATTCCAGGAGCTCTGGTGGCAAAAAGCAGCTGAGCAACAAACACGTCTGATCCCTGAAGATTATCTGATAAATCTCCAGTGACTAAGGGCAGATGTTCTGGCTTGTATGCCATCTCCTTCCAGTGCCTGGGAACTGGGAGTGCAACCAGAATCTGACTGTGCTCAGAAGATTTACACTTACCAGAAAAATCCCTTACTCTTCCTCATCAGCACTGGAGTTCTCCCTGGGGTAAGGCTGGCACAATGGCAGGAGGGTGACAAGGTGCCTAAAATTCTTCTTTGTCCTCTGCTTCTCAGTCAAATGTGAAGAATAAGAAAGAATCTGATCCTTTCACCTTTTTTTTTGTCCTTTTATTTTTTTTGGTTACACCAACATTTACTTAAAAAATCCAAAGAGCAATAAACGGAGTAACAGATAAACAAGTTACTGCACGGAAGCAGAAAGGTCTGGGATATTATGACAGGTTAAAAGTCAATAAGCGAAGCGCAGATGACACAAACACACCACTTTTGTACCCCATGCTTATTTTGGATAGCACTGCCTCCGTTCAGAGTAGTTTTAACTCTGGGATGCCTGCACCAGGCACTGCTGTTGTTCTGGCTAGCCTAGAGCTCACACAACGCTGCACATGGACATATAATGTAGGCTGAGGGCTTTGAATACACACATGGCAAATGTGCTCCGTATGGTAGTATGTGTGTTTCTGAGAGAGAGAGAGAGAGAAAACAACAGTATCTGTAGCTATGTCCTAAATGAAAAACAGTCAGCAATTTAAAGTGAATCAGGGTCACAGTTTGTAATAATGTAGTGTCAAAAATTAAAAGCTAAATTAGGGATTTATTTTGTTTGTCTGTGTAATCACTGAGATTACCTGGGCAAAACAAGGCTGCTGTTTGAAAATAAAATATCTAAACTGTTTAGATGATTAAAATACATAGTTTAAAAAAAGTGAAGCTTGTCATATAAGATGCTATAAGTCAGTAAAGCTGTACTGTACCATTATGGAAATGAAAATAATGCAAATGTCTATTTTTAATTTTTTTTTTTTTAAATTACAAGCTGTTGCTGTAAGCTTGTGTGTAAGATGGTGGAAAAAATGGTATAATACCTTTACATGGGCTACATTAAATGTTCACATAATTACATACTCCATTGTAACTCAGATCACAGGTGTCAGGTCAAAATTCTGTTCTCTAAATCAAAAGAAACATTTTTAAATAAGAAAGGTAAAAAAAAGCTTCTGAATATTCTCCACTGTCTCATAAAGCAATCCTCAAGTATTATGCTGAATTTCTCAGAAATCAAGATGTCTCTATATGTTATTTTTACATTCCTATGCTTCTTTGTACTTTGAGACAAATTACTCTGTATGAAAAGCCTCCTCCCAGCTGTACTGTCCTTCCTTTCTCAGCCAGGGCAGTCATGTGGAGTAGGACAGTTTCAGGGCCCATTACGTGACGTAAGGATACTTGGGGCTGAGCAAGCTTCTCCATATTGCCAGATTCTCCCCTAACCCAAGGTATCACTTGACAGCAGACAGTGGATCTGGTCTATAATAGAACTTTACAGCTGAAAAATCTCTTGGGAAGTCATCCAATCTATTCCCCTACACACGACAGGATTATCTACAGCCATGTCATTTCTGACAGATGTTTTTTTTCCAGCCTACTCTTAAAAGCTTTTAATGATGGAGATGTCACATTCTGCCTTCTTTTCTGAGCAAAATAACTCCAACTTATGTATTCTTTCCTTTTCCAGCATGTTTCCTAGGCTTATGACCTTTCTTTCAGATTTGTTCCAATCTTAACAATGCAGTGCCCCAAAATCAGCACAGTATTGCAGATGACCCCATTCTAGACGAGGCAAACAAGTGAGATTCAATGTCCTGGCAGAATCTGACTTTTTGTTGGAGCTACTTAGAATTAGTTTCAATTCATGCCATCTGTCTTGATGGTGTGTCTCAGAAGGAAACACCTCACCAGTGAAAACAACAAATCGTTTCTTCATTGAACATTAAGAACAATCACGCAATACCTGCTTTTGCTCACTCCCAACAGTTAGTAAGATCTGTTGGTCCTGTTACTGAAACTTCAAGGTACCCAGTCTCTTACACAGTTTGTGAAGTTTATATTGTTCTACGGTATTTAAAACTATTATTCTTGAAATCTTGAAAATCTTGAAAATTTTTGGTTTCCTTAATGAATACTATTGAAGCATTCACGCTGTTCTCTCTATTCAGCATACCTGGCCGTAACAGGCACACGATTTCAAATTCTGAGTCCATCTATTGGGTTATAGGTAAAGATACAGAGCAATTATTAAGTATTGGCTAACAGGTCGTGGTGGAGAGGACCAATCTGAAAACAAAGGCCAGAGCTACAGCTATGATAAGATCATGTTTGGCAGAGGGTGGAGGTGTGTTTCCCTCTTCTGGAGCAAACACAAGCTAAAATGTCCACGAAGTGCTGTAGTTATGAGGATACAGCTATACCAGCACAGGGGGCTGGAGCCCCTCCCTGGCCTTGTTGGCAAGAGCCATGGATACCTTTCCCTTCACCCCACTGAACAAAACCCTCCCATGCTTTCACCCTGAATAGCTTTTTCTAGGAAAGTACTAGTCAGCAGGGTCCAAAACCATGCCAGGAGTGTTGCCAACACCTAAGCAGCAGAGGTGGCTGTAAAACAGTGACGAAATGTTGTCCCTGCTCACTCTGGTAGGGGTGGTCAGGGCGAGGTACCCCGAGCAAGTCTTCTTCCACCAGCATGCTATTCTACTTTCTACCCCTGTCCAGGAGGAGGAACTGGTAGGCGTAAGGCTATCTGCATCCAGTTTACTACATCTTGGGGTTTCTTTTTTCTTTACGAAATCTCAGCTGCAGGTTTGAGCAAGCTCTTTGCCCTTTCTACCACTGCAGGAGTAGAAAGGAACTGCAAAGCCAAAGTTCTTTTCATATTTTTCAGCTTAACAAATGGTATAAAATTAAATTGTGGTCTTTTTAGGCCGGGTTTCTAGTAAAATAGTCTTTCTGAATTTCCTGGGGCAGACTTGCTTACATCATGCCCAGTGACATGCTGTTGGCATATGGCAGTAGACTGTAAAACGGGGAGAAGTGAATCAAAGGCATGTTAATATTAATACATCTATGTTGCTTGCTGCTTGAGGAATGCAGTAGAAAGGGAGTCATGTGTAGTTTATAGAAGAAATGAATACATTCCAGATGTTAACCATGCGACCAAGCCTTGTATATACAAAAAAGGGTTTTCCCAGTGCCTATATTTAATCTCCACATAAAAAGACTGGTTTTCTAAAAGCCTTCCCCCTGTATGTCATCATAAATCAAGGACATTTTTCATCTTGAATCACAAATTTAGTAAATAATACCCATCTACTTTAGTATTTGTTTATTCATAAATGTTTATTTATTAATAAGAAACTAAGACAAAATGCTAGTGGAAATCTAGTGCATGTGAAAGTTTTGAACAGAGGTTCCTGCTCCACCCCCAGTTTGAGCCACTATGGTCAGGTAATGCCAACATAGCAGAATATCACAAGGTTTACTTGATGATAGATCCTTACCCAAAAGACATCACAATTCAGGGACTTTGCCAGATTAATATTTATGTAGATCATGTGATCTCTGCATACAATCTAAAATATCTATGGTAGCTCAAAATTAACATTTTCCCTATACTTGTAATAAACAGTTCACGCACGATCTGTGGACTTGAAATTAAGTCACTAAAATAACTGGTAGAATAACTTTGAATGATCAGCAGATCCACGAACATTGTTAGCTGCTTCCAGACGAATTGTGAATGAGAGAAGACATGAAATTCTTCAAGTTATTCACTGCAAATTATTTGCTCGGCTCTTATTATTGTCGTGGTGTTAAAATATACAATATGCATAGCACCCAAAATGTAGTAGGCATCTTAATAAAATGAAGGCACTGACTTGGAATCGAATTTGGTTAAATTAAAAGGCTGTAGTACTCCTGTTCTTTTCTGCTTGAAAGTCTGTGGGAAGAGGGTTTGGAAAGTCAAAGGAAGAAGAAACCTCTGATATTTTCCTTGCTGTGCCAAACTCTCTCTAGTGGTTTTGGGATGGATCGCCTGTGGGATAGGTCCCAGACCAGCCCCCACACTAGTCCAGGAGAATCAGTCTGAAGCCAGGGCTCCATAACATGAGGCATATCATAGACAGGGTGACTTAAGCAGCCCCTGTCCTTTCTGCCTCAACACGGCCTTTCCAAGCGCTGCTATGCAGTACGACATCTCTCCATTCTACTGACACAGAAGTTTGTGGCTCCTTGCTAACGACAAGCTCAGAGAAAAATAAACAATAAAAGCCAAAAAACAAAACCAACCAAAAAAAAAAAAGGAAAAAGGTTCAGAATACACCCGAAAGTCTGTACATTGGCACAGTTAAGGCTGGTGTACATGATAAACACAAAAGTGTAAGAACAGATGGCATATCAGCACTCAGGCAAAGTCCCTTATTGTGCAGAATTACAGCTCAAATCCATGCGTGTGGAGAATGCGTGTTATCCCCCTCCTCTTAGACCCTAGGACAAGTGATGTACAAAGTGGCTGTGTTGTCATCATTTTAATTTTCAGGCAGAAATCACTTTGTGCTAAATTTCTTAGAGGGCATGATGTACGTCCCGCATGATGGACGTTTCCCCATTAGCTTTGCCTGCTCCTCCGGTGGGTGGCCAGCCTCTGGAGGAGTGAGCAAATGCTGCCACGAAGAATGTGGCAGGCTTTGGTGTTATTTCTATGATCATGAGCTCCATGTGCCTCTTTCTACCTGTGTGCTGCCTTTCTGCACTTAAAGCGTTAAATCTGAGCTGCAGCTTGCCCATATGCAGGAGGTGCAGACAGTGATCTCAGATAAAACCACTTACCATATTCAGGACATATATGGGAGTTCTTTGAAGTCAGTCCTTCAATCACAGTCTGGTGGGAAACACTGGGGATGAGGAGGACCCCTGGGGAGAGATGCAAACTACTCCTACCCAGAGTGAGGGAAGACAAAGAGACTTAGAGAGGCATGGGAGCAGTTTCAAGGAAACTTCTCAACTGCTTAAAAGCTGATCTTGGTCACAAGAGGAAAGTCTCTACCAAATACTGACCTGGGACATTTGCTTGTGAAATGGCCATAAGAGATTAAGGAATTACCACCTCACTGGTGTTGGTTTTTTTCTGTTTGCTGCTCAGATAGAGTAACTGGATAGCAGAAGGCTGATATTTAGTTTGGTGCAAAAGAAAACAGGGCTGCTTAAAACCCTTTGGTTTGGATACAGGCTCCATCTGTTATTTTAAAGTATTTCTCCGACTGTTGTGGACTGAGAAATAACAGCTTTTTAAACGTGTCTCCCTTTTGACCCATAGTATCACATGCCTTCCTGATAACGATGCTCTCCAGCCTGCCTAATTGGCTCCGTGAGACGAGAGCTACAGCACGGTGCCTGCTGGAGTCACGCCTGGCACTCAGTGACAGCTCAGGCCCATCTCACAGCCCAGGAGGCTGGTGAGAGATCGCAGGGGCTGCCAGCTGATGTGGGACAGCTGCCCAGGGGCCGGGGAGGTCTCAGGGAGCCTTGGTGTGTCCTTGCTGACTTGCCCATTCCTGTGGCTCCAACAAGTAGTCCAGAAGTGGCTGCTTTTGGGTGTAGCTAGGAATGACACGCATTATTCATCAGGCTCTCCGACTGCTTAGCACCTCCAAACTCCTCCTGGCTGTTTACATTTAAAAATAAATCCTAACTATTGCTGTTCAAAGTAAGGACTGACAGCCCACAGCATTTTTATTAAAGCACACTGAGTAGAAACTGAAGAGAACAGATAAGACTTAACGGGTGTTTGCTAAACAGGCGGGAAAAAGCCTTCTGATTCATGAATCTTCACCAGCAACAACTTCCATGTCGGAGGAGCAGAGATGCTGAAAAGGCGAGAGCCAAAGGCTCTTGCTTTATATGTAGAATTTGACAGGAGACCAGCAGGGTAGGACCTCGGGGAATGACTAAGCAAATACTTAGATAGGAGGTCTGTGAGGTAAGCAGGACTAAATTGGTGCATCGCTTTGAAGGTCAGCGATGCAATTTTATAGGTAATGCTAAGATTTAACGGGCATCCATGGCAGAGCTCAAACTACGGGAGTGATGTGCTGAGAAAACTCAGTACTGATGCTCAGGCTGCAGCACCCTCTGGGAGGAGCTGAGTCTCCCAGAGACTGTCCAGTGGGGTCTCAGCAAAACTGCACTCCCGTGGGTCCCTGCGCTTTAGGTGAATGCAGAAACATCACATGGCATCAGTCCTCAGCATCCACTGCCATTTAAAAACATGAGGAATTTATATCCTGCTTTATAATGTACTGAACACTGAATTCTTTCTAGTAGCATTTACCACAGTGGATATCTTTGTTCTCTCTGGTTTTAATTGCTGAGAACAGAGGATGTGTTTATGTTCCCTTAAAGTACACTGGGACTTTGCAACTTGCAAGCATTTGAACCACAATAATAATTAAATTATTTCAGGAGATTTTATCTGGGATACTGAAAGGTTTTTAGAAACTGTTGATCTAGTTTTTGAGGGGTTCCTTCCATGCCCAGATTTTATGTAAAAGAATGTTAAACCTCATGGGAGAAAACCCTGTTTTTGTCAAATCTGAATAACTGCACTAGTCATAACAAAAATAATATCTCTGCCTGTATCCCAATGGGTTTCTCTCCTGTGTCAATTCTTTCTCTGATGAGATGATTTTTTTGTCTATATATAAATAAATACATCTGCTTAAGGCCCCATCTTTCCTTTCACTGACATAACTGATAATATTGTATTTGTCCTTCAAAGTCATGCAAATGGAATCCTCAGGCTCTAGGTATTAAATGCTGGCTAACCTGATTATTTTCTTTAAAACATAAATGAAATTATTACTATCCCCCTCCATTTTCACACCCTTTATAAACTCCTGGCAGAAAAAGGAGAGATAGATAATAAGATACTCGAATCACTTTCTTACCCTGTAATTAACAGATGAAAAAAGAACTTATTGAAAACAATAATTCCTCAGTCATTTGTCTTTATTTTAATTTTGCTTTGAAGCCAACATATTTTCTCTGAGATTTCATTAGCAGCCATTTTGTAAATGAGATTCTCACTAGTAAGAACCAAGTTTGAGTGCTCTATCGCATTAAAATTTAACATTTTTCTGTGGCTTAATATAACTTCTTCTTAATGCAGAGAGACTTTTCTGTGATGTTCATAGTTTAAAGGGCTGGATCTAATTAAGAACATAAGTGCCTAAAAGTAAAGTGCTTCAGTACCTAACTCTGAGGCATCTGGCTCCTCGAATGCAGTCCAAAATCTTAAGTTACCAAGTACAGCAAGCATCCGTGCTTAAAGGAAGATTTAAGCATCTCACAAAAAGATCCAAAACAGCCAACAAGCTGAAAGAGCAACTCCTAGGACAGTTTTAAAGCCTCCCACCTGGGCTTGTTAGGCCAAAGGGAAATACCTTAAGTGAATTTTTAAATCTCTTCTGACGATAGCTCAATTTCTTTAAAATAACTAAGTAGAGTGTTACTCTTTCCTCTTTAAAATGATCAGTCAATGAGAAAAAAATATTAGAAACTGTCTTTGGAATAAAGACTGGAAAATAGGATGGTATTTACCGCTGTCTGTCGCTGCCACGGTGAAGCACCATGAGCCTTCTGCATGTCTGCTGGTGAGCCTGAGTTTTTCTGCCCGTCTGTGATACCATACTGGGAAGAATGGCGAGCATTTCCACCACCTCGTGGGAAGTTAGGCTAGTTCCCTGGAAGGTAAGTAAGAAATGTGTTTCAGGTTACTGGGAAGTGGTTTAGCCATTTGGCTTCTATAGAAAACATAGGCAGGACCTGACCTTAGGGCATTTGAAAGAGGCAACTGTGACTTCTGCAGTTTCACATAAACTTACCTTGTCTGCCTGCGCTAGGAAAGTGAAGCTCTTTACTTGCAAAAGTTTTAGCTGACTACCTAAATTCCCTGATTTGCTTTAGACCTGAATCCTTATTCTTTACCTAAACTGTCCTTGTTGCACTCAGTTAAAACCAGGGGCCAAAATGGTCTCTGCACTGTTCCACTTTCACACCACAGCTCCAGCAGCAGAAGAGCCCCTGGGGATTTTTGCTGCTCTTGCAACGTGAGGAGTGCAAAAAGGAGCAGGAGCCAAGATTTCCAAGACCAGAGCAAAGTAGTGACTTGCTGTTGCTCAAAAACATGCAAGGATACAGTTACCTGTGAGTCTCGGAAAAAAAATAAAATATGTCCACACAAGGCTGTTTTAGCTATCTGAGACCATCTCCGACCAGGTGGCACCAAGTATCGCTGAGGCTGTATTGTCCTCAGCTTTGCCCAGGAGGATTAGTGTTGCCTTCTTGCACCAGGACAGGCTGCAAGATAAATATATATATATATATATAATTGCTTCAGAATCCTTGCCAGGAGAGCTCACGGGGGAGAAAGGCCTAACCAAAAACCCCTGCGGGGTGGAGTAAGCTTCCGGACATTTAATCAGGGTGACAGTGCTACCATGCCAACTTAGTCTTGCACTGACTCTGTAACCTCTTTCTCATTCCTCTCTTCCTTTTATTGTCTCTGTTGATACAAAGGCTTAGTGATACACAAAGGCATAAGCAGTGTATATCCATGTGCACTGTGAGGAGTACCACAGGATTCATGTTGGTTCATCCAGGGTTGGACTCTGTCCATAAATTGTAACTACAGATATTTCTGCTTGTTGCTTTGCTAAGTTTAAAAATGCAGTCACATGAGCAAAAGGCATTCAAATCATATCGTTATGTGCTCACAGCTGATTAGCTGACTTGGGGTGTAAACGTGATCATCAATAAAACGCATAATGAAAACTTGTTATTTTTAAACATAATTAAGTCAAAGGAAAAACAGTTCAGCATGACTGTAGAAATAGTAATTGGTTCATTACCTGTAATCATGTTAGCCTGCTCACATTATCAGAGGCTAATTGGAGAAAGGAGAGAAAAAGAGAACATATCACTCCATACACAGGTGTGATTTGTATATCTACGTGTGTTTTACTGTATTATATGTATTTCATTAATAACTTTTTAGATAAAACACTTTAGGAGGAGTATAGCAATGCAGAAACAGAGGTACTGAGAAAATTTTAAAGGCATACATTGGTAGGGCAAGAGAATGATTTATTCATCAGGTAAACTTGATACAAGTACCTTATATTGTTATCTGCAACACCAGGAGTGACACCCTGTTCTCGTGGAAAGAAATCCTCGCACCATTTCTGTTCTAGTACAAATTGTTTTTGAGAGAGGCAAGGTATGTTATTAGCACCTGTCTTTTCCTTGCAAAGAAATGAAGCAGAGATGTAATGGGAAGACCTTTGCAGTATGTTGCCTGGTCTCATACTGCATTTTTCAAAGTCTCATTCTTAAAGTTTCCATTCTGTTTCTTTAGAAGGCTGATGAAAGGGATTATTTGCCTTAAAATATCCTGTTAGTTCTGATAACAAACTTGGCCTCTGTTGAAGGTTACAAAATTTTGTATAAATATTTCATAAACTGTTTCATGGGAGCAACTCCTGTCATTTGTCCATTTTGTTTACTATTTGTTTTCGGTTTATAGGAAAATATTGTACTACAGTGCCTTTTAAACATCATCAAAAAGGTATCATATGAATTCAACAACCAAGTAATAGTATCAAGGCCAAAAGTCTTTGAGTTATCAGGGATCACAGCCCTGCCTCCTCTTTCCTCTGACATGCTAATGTCACACAGAGTGTAGCCTTCTGGACAGTGTGATGTCACAGATTTAGGTGCCACCTTCTTTGTTCATTGCTATCAACATACTGCTTCAGGGAAGGCAGAGGTATTTGCATTCCTCTAGGAGGTATATGCATCAGCATGGTAATGCCTGAGTTTGGAAAGGGCAGGAGTACGAATTGATTGCTGCTTCTTGGTTTCTTCTTTCACTTTTACTTATTGCTTCTAAAGCTATTAATCTCAACTAATTGAGACAGTTTTATATAATGATGAGGAAGTAACGTGGCCAGCAGGGAAGGAACGGGGATGGTAAGAATAGAGTCCTTTGTTATACTCCGCTTTTGTCTAGGATCTGACAGCAAGAAACTGGTCAGGTATACTCCTTAGACAATACTTTTTATGTATCTGTCAGGGGAACAGTATGGCCGAATGACCACCAACTGATAAAAGACTGAGCCATGGAAGACAGACAGTTAGGTTAGATGCACCCAGACTTTGGTCTGACCCAGTAGAGCATTTCTTATATTCTGTTCTTATAGAAAAGGAGAGATTCTAGCTAGAGTAAATTACCAAGACAATGACAGGGAGGGGAAGATTCACTGAAATATTGTGTATTTGGTCAAATTCCTCTTCCCTTTGCTTTCTTCAGTAGAATTGGGGGACCTGGAAACTAAGTGTGGTCCCTTCAAAGCTTGTAACATCTGAGGTACATGGAAATTTTCATGATTATTAGTAGGCTGCAATATTTGAAAGGCCATAAGGACCAAATAATGTTTGAATAAGGTAAGACTCCTTTTGGACTTGGAGTATTCATGTTTATTTTCACTGAGGGTTTATAGGAATTATTACTTCTGTGACCTGCTTGGGAGCTTAGATCAAAGGACCAAAGTCTCCTAGCTCTAACATTGACCCTTAGGGAAAGAACAGAAAAAATAAGGCAGCTATAGAGTGATCCTTCCCATGGTATAATTTCCCAGCTCCCAGCAATCAGCATTTTAGTGATATTTTTTCTGAGCCAGAGGTTGCATCTGGGCTTTCATGTTTAATAACCAATGATGTACATCTCCTCTATGAATTTGCCTAATGCTTTTTTAAATCCAGATAAAGTTTTGTCCTCTGCCTGATCCTGTAGGCAGTAGGTTTCACAATTTAATTATGTATTATATAAAAAAGTACTTCCATTTTTTTGTTTTAAACCTGCTTTGTTTTTCAGCAGAGCAAATACTGACAGTAATAACACAGTTTTGTTAGTGTAAATGCACACATCCTAGGAATTTCTGCTGGCAGAGCTATGTTGATTAGGGGTCACTTCGCAGCTATGCCAAAAGCTATGCTGGCAAAAAAGGGAGATATGCCCTAATTTAGGTAGGCTTCCAGGAAGAATAAAGGGGCAGGTTGCATTCTCCCCATAAAGTGGGGGATTTTGGCACCTCATCTGCACTTGACTTGCACTCTAAGGTTGTTGAGAAAGCCCTTTTCTTGTGGTGGAATTCAGCTACTTGATCACTTGTGTTTCAGACCTATAAGTAGATCTTCGCCTTTTTTTGAGCCTCTTCCAAGAGCTTAACTGGGAAAAAAACATGCTTATGCAGCGGATGTTCAACTGTTTGACCATTATATTGTACTATGGTTAAATAAGTTTAACTGTGCGCATTTTCTCCCTTTGCCAATGCACTGAAATGTGATTTCTTTCTCTCTGGTGGCCCTCCTCAGAAATCTTTTTCATAAATAAATTTCAGGTGATAGGCTGATCTTGGTTCACAAGCACCCAGAGAAAACAGCAATTATGAAATCATGTGTTTGCTCCTTCACTTACAATACCTCTGTTTATAACAGGGTGCAATATTGATCCACAGCTGAAAGTACAGAAACTTTTTGTGTGGATGAACTGCTTATTGTCCTTTTTCATGTCTGTGAAAATGGTCTCTAGAGAACTCTTCTCCTTCTTGTGGGCTTTGGCATCCCAGTTTTGTCTTTCACAGGCCAAACTCAGGGCCACCTAATGCACAGGCCAGTTGGTTTTCATTAGATTTTCTGTTGAAACTTAGTCTGATTAGATGACCTTGTTGTTTTCTCTAGATGTTTTTAGCTTTCACTGTTTTACCTCCAAGCCTCATTTTATTTTCTTACTCTGCACATAACCCTTTAAAGTTGCCTTGGTTTAGCTCATTTTCATTAAGCAAAAAATGAAGAATTTGCCTTTATGTACACCTGCATGCAGAATATTCTGTGTTTATGTGTGGTGATGGCCTGTTCCCCCTTGAGTGCCTTGTTCAGTTCTGGCTACCCACTTTAAAAGAAAAAAAAACGAAGAAATTGGAGCAGTCCAAAAACAAGTCACAAGAATGATCAGTCCTGGAAAGATTTGAATGTGAAAGAGCAAAATGATGAGTGCAGTTACATTTAGGGAGAGAAAAAAAATATGAGGGAACATGACAGTTACATATCAAATAATTGATGGTGCATGGGAAAAAAAAATCAGGTCCCCATATTTACTTTTTCAATTAAAAAAAAAAAGCAACATGTTCAGTAAAAGTATTTACTTTAGTTAGTTTTAAATTTATTACCTTTCGGCAGAACATGAAGTAATATGCACAGGTTATTATACAGGGTATTGAATTGTATAGAGAATGCTCAGATGTATTGCATGAATAACAAGTAACGAGGTACATGAGACCACCCCACTGTCCGGTGTTAAAACCAGTCAGGGTTTAAACATTTGTGGCTCCTTCCCAGGTAAATTTGTGTGGCTCCAGGAGTGACAGTACCTTTCTGGTTCACCTCCAGGGCTTCATAAAGAAGCTTTCTCCTTTTGGGAGGTTTGTTATTGCTTGCACTAGAGTTTGGTAACATTTCTTCCAAATGGTAGAGGCATTGGGTAGCCTTGTCGATGAAAGGATGCTGAACTGTGTCTGCTCTGCTGTGGTCTGATAATGTCTTGGTTAAAAAAGAAATATAAGAAGGATTTTGATGACTGTGAATGATAAGTAGTAAGTTAAAGAAACAAAAAGCTTCTTGAATGATGAAGGTGTATGTCTGTAAGATGGACTGCGGCACGTGCCTTGGCATACCCTAGTGTTTATTTGTTACGCTGTCAGCTAGCGAGCATGTGAAAGAGTTACTCTTCAGCAGAACCTGCGCATGTGAGTGAACACACTCAGTCAGCTTTCCAGAAAAGAACCTCTGTGACTGTTACCAAAGGCAGTACTTTCTGGTTCGTCAGATCAACTTTGTGGGGCTCCTGAAGTTAGTAGTGGTCTAACAACCAATGCTCCTGTGATTTCTAGCAGGACTGCATCTGCAGGCAGAATTTACAGTGTTCCTCTACAGAAAGAGAAAAATGAAGAGACTGCCAGCAGAGGCTTTGCACTAAGGTTGAACATAACAGTACCTGATATTGCAGTATTTCTGCCAGATAACTTGAGGTATAACTTCTAAATTCTGAGGAAAAACAGGAAACAGACATCTTCATATGGGCTGAGCTTTCTGTACAGAGCTGCAATGTACTCTTCTCCACTTATTCTTTACTGTGCGCTTGGTTTTTTTTTTCTTTTTACTTATAGAATAGGCATCTGGTACCTTTATTTATACTTTCAGACTGGTTGACACAGACACACTCTGCAAGCAGATTTAGAGGCTATAGTATGACTTTGTCAGAGATCTTCTGCACTTCAGGTCTGAGAACAGGATGTTAAAAAAGACATGAATCCTGCATGAAATGTCTGTCATTAGCAAAGCTGTCTGCTTCCATTACTTGCATTTGTGTCATTCTTTGAAGTCTTTCCTGAAGAAACACATGATGTCTAGCTGACAAAACCACTGCTGAAACTTAACACAATGTTAAACACTAGTACTCTCCCTTTATTTTGCTCAGCAAATGTATGTTTCTGAAAGCCGAGAAAAAATAAGGGTATAGTGAAGAAGCAGAAATATGCTGAGCTGACATTAGTTTTGAAAGGAAAGGGAAAAAATATGAACCCATCCTTAGAGTAGGGTTGTTCTTCCAGTTTTCACAGGAAAACTTGTCTATTAGTTCTGAGGAAAAGCAAAGTATAAAAATTCAAAGTAAAATTATTCACCCTGTAGACATGTATCTAAGGAGGTCCAATGACTCATTGGAATCTAAATTAGTGCAAGCTTTAAATTACTAAACATACCTTCTTTCTCCCACTGCGCTGAATGACTGCTTCTGAAGAATACTTTCAGCTGTGTAAGTGGGCAGATATCATTCTGGCTGACTTGACGAGAACGAACAACTGAAATGGAAGATCGCATTTTGTAGTCAGTCTCTCAAGGTGTCATCATGTGCTTAAAGTGGTTTTAACTGTGGATACTCCAGATGCCACAATCTACACTTGATGGTCACTACCAAGTAATCCATGTGATTAAGACAATGGGCAAAGCAGCACTCTTTTATTTATAATATAGAGCTATTATTAGTGTCTGCCTCTAAGGAACCACATGTGAGGCCCCGTGATGTGATTAATCAGGCATTCCAGCTGCTTTTGAGTGATCCCAGCACTGACAACTGAAAGCAGGAGGAATTCTTCTCCAGTATAGCACAGTTTATGACATCCTGTTATGCAGTCTGAAATGAGCTCCGATGTTCCAGTGAAAGAAAGCTAAACACTTTGTGAGGGAACGTACATAATCACTAAGAATTTGGCAAGGACAAAAGCCAAATCCAGGGCCATTGATTTGACAGTCTCATGTCTCATCCAATGTCTGCTGTTCTGATGTTACTTCTTTCTTAAATTATGAATATGTTCTTGGCCTGGTAGAAGGTACACAGTACAGATCTTCTGAAGCACGGCTGAATTTGGGGAAAAGCAGAACTGTGCTGCAGTTTTTGATTTTATGGGTCAAATCTATACTTTCTTCTCTGCCTACCCAGCAGTTTAGATAATTGGATTTTTTAAATTATTATTTTATTAAAACAAAACAAACCAACACCTCAGGTGTATGCATTCCCAGAGCAAAACCTATGATGATTATGATAAAATAATCAAAGACTTTAATCTAAAATTACATTCAAACAAGCCTACTTACAAGGGAAGGAATAGATAACACAGATTACATGTTAAGCAGGACCCAACAAAAGCAATACACTTTACTGGCGTTGTGTTTTTCAGGCTTATGTGTATATTTGCGCTACGTTGATTTATGGTATGTATGCACGTGTGGTTGTAAAGCTGGCCAAAAACATTCATTGCAGATAAATGTGGAGTTTGAGAATTGATCTCAAATCTACTTTTTCATTATTTGACCAAAAGAAATGGATGATTGAGTGACATACAATAAACATTGTATTTATAGGACTGAAAGACGCTGTTGGGCCAGGGATTCTGCTCCCCTGCTACTAAAATCAAAAGGGTCATATATTATTATTCAGTGGAAGTTGAAGCTGTTCATGATTAACTGTCTATGTTATTGGATCACTTTTCCCTATATCCAGGTTTTTTAGGTCTGCACTGCTACAGGGTAATTTTGCTCCAGGCAAATCAGGTTAATGTTAATGGTATTTCTGTTCCTGCCATTCCGAACTCAAACTGAACAGTCCCTCTTAGTCCAGAACATCCTCAGCTTGTCCAATTTCTTTGAGATGAGGCAGTGCCAACTTATGCTCTCTAGCAATCCAGTTTTACACCCAGGCTGATTAAATAAACATAACAGTTTCTGTAGGTGGTTGTATTCAAGAAAGCACATTAAAGCGGAAAGATGCAGGAGATAACATGAAAGTGAGAACGCCTGTCTGCTAGAGTAAAGATGTGAAATCTTGTTCAACAGCCAGCTACCTGAAAAGCCCAGCATTACCTCCAAAGGAAGAAATGAGATCATCACAAATTCTTTTGTGCCCAGCACGTATCTTCTTGGTAGTTATAGGAGAGTAAAACAAGTAGGAGAGCTCTCATCATACCAACTAATAAAGGAAGGTATTCAGAAGGTATATTGTGATGCCAATCAGCGTATTTGATGTTGTTAACAACAGCACATTTCGCCTGATGGCTACCATTTTGCATGCTTTTATTACAAAAGTGGCTGAACAAAGTACCAACTCAATTTTTTTTAATGGAACCACTTTGTTCATGAAAGTTGTGCTGGTTTTGGTGACATACAGTCCTTGAAGGGAAACCCACTTTTCCCAGTTCTTTCAGACCCCACATGAAGATGCATTAATTTCATTATTCATGGTATTACTTTATTTATTCCTCGTGTACCATTTAATTATTTTTTTCTTGTTTTTATTGCACACATAATATATATAGCATATGTCTCTATATTTTACAAAACAAGTACCTGCAGACATTTTGGGTGCAGGACAAGTAGGTAGTGAAAGGAAATGGAGGGAAGGAGTCAGCTAGTAACAAAACTACTGGAAGTAATTTCACTGTCTTTTGCATGTTTTGGTCCACAGCATGGTCATTTGCAATGCAGCCAGAACTGCAACCGACAGCCCTGATGCCTGCCCTTTAAAAAAAAAGACCATCAGTTTCACATATCTTTATGCTATTTATGTATTTATTTTGGAAAAAAAAAAGAGCAGTTTGTCAAACATTTAAGGTTGACAGGCAAGTCATGTTGTTGCAATGCAGGTAAATGCTGTCATGAGTGACACTGGCTGTGTCACTATGTGCAGCATTAGCCAGGGAATTTGAGAAGACAGGTTCATGAAAAAAAAATGAGTGTTGTCAGACAACCCTGCATTTTTTATTATTAAAATCTTGAGTGAATTTAGTGCTCATGAAAGTGAGGGACTAAGCCTCTCCACACATCCCTTTCAATACATCTCAGTTCTGACCTGCAGCACCCTTGCTATTCTAGTTATGGGCCTTGAGCAGAGATTGCTCACCATGTCAGATTGTGGTAGTTTTGTGAAAGGGGTAGCTGAAAACTTAGATGAGGCCATTGAACATATTCTTATTTGTGACACAACCATGACTTAAGCCCAGGCCCTCAAAGATGACAAGCGCTCACAAATTAAGTATATATCCCACTATACTCTCTCACAGTTAAAATGAAAATTGCTCAATTGTGTGTTGTGGGTGCTTTACTTCTACTCATGGAAATTGATAACTCCCATTCTGGTAGAAGGTTACTTCTGTGAGTTGGTATTTATTAATTGGAGCAATTGTCCTGAAAGAAACTTCCAGAGAGCCATGTCTCTGCGTGGTATGGAAAGTGTTTTTTGCAAAATGTCATATTCAAAATGCGAGTTCTACGAGCACTTTATTATCCAAGTGGACTCAGTTTCTACTACTACGCAAACAAGTGTTATTCAAGAGGAATGAGGAGCAAAAGGGGCTGGTGGCTGTGTAACGTGGGCGTGGGAGGCTCCAGTCCCTGCAAACACCCCTGGGAAATGGTCATAGGTGCTCCTGGCAAGTCTCGGTTTTACAAATTCTATATGCGGTGTAACTGTGAGGAAAATGGGCTGTAGTTAAGCAAGGATTAGCAGCATTGCCTTTCTTATTCAAGCAAACATCAAATCCAGGTCCCTTATAAGGGAAAGCGTTGAGCAGATGCGTGGGTGGCATTGCAGGGAGCAGCTGTGTGATTGTCCCCAAAGAAGTCATGGCTGGGAAATCGCTGCTGCTGCTTTAACCCTGGAAGAGCAAGCTCTAAGACCCTGCAATGCAGAGGCCCTGGCTCATATGTTATTTGTCTGAATGCGGAGCCTAATCCACTTAGGCAAGCACGGAGTGAAAATATCATTGCCTTTACAGTGAGAGCCGAAGGCTACAACAAATCTAAATGCCATAGCTCCATCAAAATAAACACTCAAAGCCATCTTGACATCGAGGGTATGGAGTTGAGAATGACATTGAGAATGAGATTTTAGGAAGAGTTTATTTCACTCTTCATGCAGATATAACTGCGCTTTAAAAGGATTCTAGTGTCTTTATAACATATTTGTAATCTTTGGAAGGTTCAGAAACTTTACCTCTGCTCCCTGTTTTCTGAGAAGTTGTGAATTCTTAGGACATGACTACTTTTTCTGCAGTGGCGAGCACATAGCCTAATTACAACGTCCACCAAATTGGCAAAAGACAAAGTAATCTACCTGACATACCTCTGACAACCTGCCTGTTAAAGAAATAGATACATGTTTGCCTACATTACTCAGGGAAATATCCGCAGGAAAATACTTCCACGTCTTCTTTAGTTATGTCAATAATAAGAGCAAAAGCATAGAAGGACTAAATGAATGGTGGGACATGTTACATAGTGTATATATGTGCAAATTATTTCATTGTAATCCTACTCTGTACTGCAAGTAAAGCTACAGTACTTCAAATTACATTTCTCTCCTGGTTTTTAATACACTTATGATTTCAAATGTGCTCCAATTAAAATCCTGCCATAAACTGTAAAGGGATGTTGTAACCTGTTAATTTTTGAGCACTTTGAGAAGACAGTGCTAAGTTTTCAAACGAAAGAAACCAATTGTCCTTGTAGGTCTGCCATTACTTGGCTGGACTCCACTACTTGCACGAGGTGCTGCTCTTAGCACCTGATTTATTAGTAGTTTCAGTGGAGTTACACTGTTTTGCAATTCTGATAGCTCCATTAGAAAATTGTGATGTAGCATTAAAATTTTAACAGGCAATGCTCTGTTTGCATTTTGTCCCACTTAGCATCAGATTGCCAGAGACGAGTAAGGAAAGAATATTAAGCATTCATAAAACACTTTCACAAAAGCTAAAATCCCAAGGACTAAAGATCAGACAAGAAGAATGATAAAAAAGATTAAATTTTTAAAAATCAAACCCCGTTCATCTTTTATATTTATTGTTATTTTTATTATACTGAAATATTCAACATTTACCAAATTAAGGCTGCATGTTTCTGCTCCATGGTTGTTAAGTCTGACCTCTGTCAGCACAGAACACTAAAACTGTCCTAAATCTGATGAGATTTTGTGAGTGTAAATATAATCAAATTCTCAGAAACCATAAATTGTGTTTATACATCACTATTGAACATTCTTATACTTTCACTACATTGTTTTCCAGTCTATCAAAATGTCTGGGGACAGTCCGCTTTCTTTATTTGATTATTTTGACTTTCAGAACACTTTTTATTTTACACAGCATAACAATTTTTTTTATTATTATTACTGGTTCTAGGTAGGTATATTTAATACCTGCATAATTTTTAAAATGCTTCCTTGCAAAGTGACCATAAAAGGATCTTTTAGTCTGCAGAACCCCTGATAAAAACATCTCACACTACCACCAATACAGATAGAGGGGGTGGAGTGGGTAGATTTTTAAATTTGCTTTTACAAGTGCAAATCCTCAGGCAAAATAAACAATATTATTTCAGATTAAAAAAAAATACACACAGAGATGATAAGAAAAAATCTAATGTCTGTAGAAGGCTGTGCTTCAGCAAACTCTGTATATGTTGATATGTTTGCTTATTTTTTAAGTTTTCCAGTACCAAAATGCATGTTTAAATGATTGCATTTGACAAAGGAAAGACAAGGAAAAATGGTGCAGCATCTTTAATTTATCAGTTTACATGAGATGCAGGCAATAGCCTGTGGGTACCAGATTGTGATTTTTCTACTCAAGTACATTCTCATGTTTTACTGATGAGCTATATGCCAGACCCTTGTGTTCTGTATAGTAAGAGTTTCATGGAACATCTGCTTCAATTGCTCTATCTCTTGTTTTGTTTTGTCACTAAACTCACTTATGCTACAGAAGTACTGACTATAAAAGAAGCTACTTTAATTCAATAGCATATCAAGAAGGTAGATTCTCTAATGCTTGTAATACAGCTATTTGTGTCTAATGCTTTCCATTGCACAAAAGTGGTGTGACAATTGACACAATATGCTGTCATACTTCATAGGATACATACTTTTCTGACCTACTGATATGTTTTTGAACTAGAAAAGCTGCATATGCATATGTGTATGTGTATCTGTGTGAAGCTGTAGACAGAATGTTATGTAGGGAGGTGTATCTGCAACCTGTACCTGCAACTGTATGTACAAGACACTGATGAAAAAACACATACAATTGGCAGAGAAGTAATATTTTCCCCATTCCCAAAGTCACGCATCACAAAAGAAGCCAACAGAAAAATTAAGTCAATAAGGCGAGAATAGCTTTGACTTGTTACTGTGTGCTTTAGCATTTACATAGTAAATGTCATTGGATGTCTTGCATGTATTTAAACCGGAAGGATAAAGTGGTTTACAAGGACAGAGAACATTATATGGGAAGTTAAAACAACATGCATCACCTTTTGTCAGTTTACTAAATATTTTTTCTTGTCCCATTTGATAGTCTTGGCTATTCAGTGTCTGTGAAAGGAGTATCAGTATTTAAGGGTTGCAGTTTCACTTATAATTGCTGTATAGTGGTAAAACTTAGTTAAAAAAAAAAAGAGTTGACTAACTATATGAAAATGCAATGATAAATAGTTTTTTAAACCTGAAACTGTGTCTACAGGACATGACCTTTGCAATATTCTCTAAATTTCACAGAATAAATGCATGAAGGAAAAAAGGGAAGAGCTTCATAAAAAAGGACAAACAGGATAAACCTCCTTCCCACAAACCTTTCTTACATCCTTTCTCATATTTTTGGTCTGAAGATTATGGTGTTGTGACTGATACTTTTTAAGGCTCTAATCGTTTTGTTGTTTGAGTTTTTTCTCCTTAATTTTAATCTCACCTGTGCTGACATCCACCCTGAAATTGCTGTTGGGAACAAAGAAATTATGAGCAAAGGCTGAAACCGTCTTTACTTTCAGTGTCGTTATTACTAAAAGGATGTGTTGCTTAATTTTACATATTTTTTTTTTTTTAGAAATATGGTTTATCATTGTATGTGAATTGCCACTGACAAGGCTGGTAATTAGCCTCATATTATTTTCAGCATAGTTCACATCCACACATCACAGGATAGAAAATGGGAGCCTTAGACAAACAGAATCCTTGTAGAAGATCATTAGGAATCCCACTGTGACATGCCACGTGCAACCTCGTTGATTCAAATTAGTCATCTGCATTGTTCTATATTTTAGACTGCAGGAGGTTTCAACTTATTTTACAAAACCACAATTGTTACACGTTTATGGTCAGAGTAACAAGTAATGTTCTGCACCCTCAGAAGACACCAAAGACATTTTAATATATACTCATTATACAGCTCTGCCTGCAATGCTATTTAGAGTTTCATCAGTGTCTAGGTAACAAAGCTCTATTTTCTCACCTTTTTACAACTGAGCTGTAAACATGAACTCTCAGTTAAACACAGCGCACTGTATAGAAAGTATTATCTAGGACTCAGGGTTTTGATTTTCCTTTTTTTTTTTAACTAAAAAGAGATCTTTGATGATACGCACCTTTGAAATGAATGTATCCTATTCCTGATTTTTGTGTGTGTAGATGTAATACAGGCTCAAACACTGCTAAACCCACTGTGGTTTAGCTGATAAATTATAAGAGCAAAAATGCTGTTTGTCACAGTTTCAATTTACTGTGAGGTCAAATATGTACCTTTAAAACAGAGTTTAGAGCAGAGTTATAAAATAGTTCTTTATGATGGCTGTTTGATCCCATTCATGTCTTTATGCAAAATCTTTGCTGGTATTACTGAT
Source organism: Pluvialis apricaria (assembly GCA_017639485.1). Taxonomy (NCBI): domain Eukaryota; kingdom Metazoa; phylum Chordata; class Aves; order Charadriiformes; family Charadriidae; genus Pluvialis; species Pluvialis apricaria. The sequence continues at coordinate 137,286,871 of CM030008.1, read as the reverse complement.
GGTAATATGTATATTTTTAACAAATATACCTCCCTCAACTAATATGTCTCAACAATTTATGTTCTTTATTCCTTGCTGATATTTACTGGTGCAAATCCATCTATTTCAGTAGACGATTTACTCTAACAGAGTAGTTAGTCCCACTCAGTATCCTGTCATGAAACTCAGTAACCTTGCAAACACTTGGGTCTGCACTATGTATGCTGTAGATGCAAATAATCCAAACCTAACCTTGTCCTTGGTAGGGGCAGGGGCTTTTCAAAAGATCCTAGCCTGAGAAAGTTATATTTGATTTTTATTTTCTAGGAAGTTGTCAGAATTTTAATGTTCTTAAAATAGATGGGTTTTATGTTATATGTTTTCGGATACAAATCCACATACACTGAAGAATTATTCATACGAACTCTCATTCCTTTGTGCTCAGAATCAGGAATCTGATATATTACTTGAAGAGTACATAACACAACCTCAGAGAAAGAATTCAAGGGTAGTGAACAGCTCAGGGGACCAGTAATAGAATATGAAGCCTAGGTTGTTGGTTCAAATCTAATCCAGGTTGGAAGTAACAGCAATTATTGCCATCTAATGTCTTTTCGGTGATCTGTATGAAACGAGTTTGTGGTCTCAGTGTAGTTTCTAATAGACAGGTGTCTAGATCACAGCTGACACCATTGTTGGCAGACTCAATGTAGGGACCAAAGTCCGAAAGGGTCTGTAGATTGAACTGCTCTTTGCTGTCAGGGCAAAACTCAAGCATTTCAGCAGAAGAATGTGTCAGCCACTGTGTTTTTAGAACCTGTTCTATCGATGAAAATTATTCAGTCTTCAAGGTCTTCCCCAGGAATCCTCTCAAGATCCAACAACTTTTTTCAGTTAAATAATGAAGATGAAATCACTCTCATAACACCCAGATTAAAAATTAGCACCCAGAAGCACAAGAAGACAGACAAAAAAGGAGCAGTCACAATAGTTTCAAATCACTTGCTGAAACTCATGTGCTTAAATTTATTCAAGTGCTTCACAATAGAATAATTCCTTTAATGGCTCGCAAATCTCTCCTGCATACTGTGCCATGACACACATATACAACACGGCATGTTTCGCAAATCACTGATGGTAGTAGCATTGTGGATATCATTTGTTCCCTTCTACTTGCAAGAGCGCTCGGAGAATTTACCAGCTAGGGATACCACTCAGATGTCCCCCTTCATGTGAACATTTATGCCACTTGTATTACAAAGCTCTCTCCTCTCTCATCCTATTTGGGTATGTTAGATCAGAGAGTATGTGCAGAACAGCTCAGTGGTGACTGTTTGCTAGATATGGATAACACCAGCTTTTGGTGGTTTGTATCTAGCAAACACCAGTTTGCTAGATAACACCAGCTTTGCTGGTGTTAGGTAACCCCAAGGATCTGTGGAATCCCCCGTACAAGTCTTTCCACTACAGTGATCTGCTAAATAATGTGTAGGTTGCAGAGCTGCACCCTGGGTCAAATCTTCTCCAGTTTAAATTCACGTGCAAAATCCTATGGATAAACACTATGGTCTAAGCAGAAAAAGATGACTCAAAGACCTATAGAAAACATCCATTTTAACATATCATCGAGGTAGAAAAATGAGAGTTCTGAAAAATCATGTTATTTGTGGACCTTCCCAAGGGTAACCATGCTATAAAGGGACTGGGACTTTAATATAATAAACACAAATCAGTGTGCTTAAGGCAACTAACTGGCAATTATGTACAGTTTCGATTATGGGAATTTACATTTCCACAAAGCAATATAATTACAAGGAAAGTAAGTTTTTTTTTTAATGCTAGCCTTGTACTTTTTGACCTGGGTTTCAATTTAGCAGAGATCCAGGAAATTTTGATCAACATAGATACATATATAAATGTTTGTATAGTAAGTATCTGGCAGGCAACAACACTTCTACTGAGGATTATCTGGATCTGGATTCCACATGATACTAATTACTAGGTAGTAAAGCCAGTAGAGAAGAAAGATGTCCAAAGAGAAAAGCTACCATATTTTTCCTACTACAGGTGATAGATATTATTTGCTCTATTATTCTTATATTATTTATAGATCACTCTAAGAGTGGCATATGTGAGTTTAATATATTCATGTAAGATATTATATACATGGGGAGAAAGGCAGAAAACATTTGAGTCTAATTCTTACATGTTCTTATCATGAAAATTGAATCTCAAGAGACTTGAAAAGTAAAAGGAAAATAAAGGAAAGAAGGAAAGGAAAGAACCCAAAAGCAATAATAGAAAAGAGAGAGTGATATTGTTAATAAATGAAGGATTAGGAGACTCAAACAAAAGGAGACTTTAATATATGATAGAGAAGAAAGAAATGGAAGGACTTTTAAATTTAATAGACAGTTCATAAATTAGAAAATCTGTCATGCGGTATTAAAAATCACACTTAGCATTTCACTGAGTAATATATTATTAATTTATGTTATGATATATGATTCACTGTAGTGCTAATAATTTATATTTTGTGTAGAATTCTAAATCTAGATTTCCAGCTTTAGTAAGCCTCAGAGTTTTGTCTGGCTTTCCTGCCTCTAGGTTTCACGTAGTGATCAGACATTTCTAAAAGAAGCGTGAACCCTGTGTGGGAGAATTATAGTAAATGGGCAGGAGAGTTCCTTGTTTAACACAGCATTTTGAGGTCACAACTATATTGCTGGGTTCACCAAATTAATACCGAGTAGTTATTTGTAGGGATAGGAGAGCCCTATAAGTTCTCAGCGCTTACACACTCTGAAGCATTTTATCTTTAAATTTCTAAAGCTCCGAGCAGGGTTTTAGCCACAAGACTGGCTGGCATAATATGACTCAACTAAATTCCCACACAACACTTTGAAAAGGTAGCGACTAATGTGTCGGGGTTTTTTGTGTTTTGTTTTGTTTTGTTTTTTTAAAAAAAAAGAGCCTGAAAGTGTCCTGTGCTGCAAGGACAGCTTAATCTTTTTCACTTCGTAAGTCACTCTCCCTTTTTCCCCTGAGGTGTGCACCTGGCTTTGACTTTTCTTCCAAACTCCTCTTTCCTTTTCTACTTGCTTGCTCAACACCTCTCTCCATTTCAGGCATGTCTGTCACAGATACTGGGCTGGGGATGAGAACCTACTCTTATCTTCAATCTGAATCGCTGCTGCACTGTATACTGTTCCCCTTTCCCTGTCTAGTAGTGCAAGTCGTTTACGACCCCCTCTTATTCCATGTCCTCTCCTATGGGTCATTGCTGCGCAATAACCCAGGGATCAGTAACCATCACCTTTAAGATAAAACTATGCCCAATTCCCAGCTCTTGCATGGTTACTCAGGTGTAATGGTCACCTGTGTCAGAGAGCACAGATCTTTAGTTTGGTGTAGTGTATGCTTGTGTTTCTAAAAAGAAATTGCATTTACACATAGAAACTAGCAGAAAAAAAAAACACACTAAAATAGTCTGTTTGGGGAGTTGAAGTTTCTTTTGTAAGTAGAAGCAACATGGTGCATAAGCGGGCAGTGTGTTTGAAGGGCAGAGAACAGACCTTTCCAGAAAAACAGGCAATTAAATGGAATTTTTTTTTTTTTTTTGAGTCAGTGTAATGTGACTGAGGAGAGAGACTGATTAGAGGTACGCAGTGGGGAATCACATAATCACAGCAGGACGAGGGAACCCTGTTATCCCCACCAGAGCCCAACCTCAGGATAGCAATAGAGACAGTTCCACAGCTGCTAGGGAGAAACCCAGCCAAGAGAGAAACCCTTGAGCTGTCAATAAATCCAGACGTCGCTGCTGCTGCTATTGGAAAGAGATACACCAGAGGTTGTCATCTGGGTACTGCAACTGCCAAACTTGACTGCCTTTGGCCACAGCTGTTGACTTTGTTGCTGCAAGACTATTGAGTAGGAAGAAGAGTAAAAACAGTGCCAGCACAGTGGGGAGGCAGCTACCAAGTTAATGCTCAAGTGGTATCCTGGCAGTTCTCAATTTGCTTTGTAATTGTTTTGCTCGGTGGGAAAATATATGCACCAATAAAAGTCTAATTTATAGCTGTAACTTTAAGTGCATGCATGCAGTATGGTAGTTGTGCATTTGTAGATTTATGAGTGACAACTGCATGTCTGTATTACGGAGTACTCAACACATGGAAAAGCAAATATTATCCCAATAAAGATCTTTTGTCTGCTTTAAGTGGTTAATCAAACTCCATAACCACAGCTCATACTTTTCCTGGATATCATTAAAAGGATAAATAAGAGAATGACAAAGAAAAAGAAAGAATGACATCTTGGCTGGGCAAAGTGCTAGCAAATGTCTGGTTTTCTTTTCTTTTCTTTTCTTTTCTTTTCTTTTCTTTTCTTTTCTTTTCTTTTCTTTTCTTTTCTTTTCTTTTCTTTTCTTTTCTTTTCTTTTCTTTTCTTTTCTTTTCTTTTCTTTTCTTTTCTTTTCTTTTCTTTTCTTTTCTTTTCTTTTCTTTTCTTTTCTTTTCTTTTCTTTTCTTTTCTTTTCTTTTCTTTTCTTTTTTTTCTAGAATAAGGCATTATTTGAAAGCCAAAATGAGAACATTTTGAAATGTTGCCACATCTTTTTTGGTGTGATGTAAAACACAGGATGTAAGATTGCAAGGGTTCCCATTGCTCAGTGAGATCAGTGCTTTGTTAGACTGGTCATTTTGATGGTTTACTTTCATTTGGAGGCAATTTATATGTGTGTCTTCTAGCACCAACATTTTCCTTTATCTTAAATAGTTTATTTCACTCCTTGACATTTATCCTCTTGGTCTGTTTATAGAAGGCAGTCATACCCCTTCCCTCTTCTCCCTTGTAGCTGTCCGATTTCTCCCTTCCACTAGTAGATTTCATTCCAGTTCATTCTAATAAGCTACACTCCTCAAAACCCAATCTTCTGTACAGAATTTTTGCCGGTATATAAATTTCTGTTAATACTGTGGAAAAAACATTGTATCCCTAAGTGAGCATAGCTTATAAAATAGGATCCCTATTCCCCTAATCAGTCCAGCTCCTGCTATGTGTAGCTGTTACAATTTAAATTAATTTTGTCTTAACATGGATTATTAGAACCATGCACAGCATTCCACATGAGGAGACACAATTACTTAAACAATAGTAAGAATGTTTCCTTGTTTTGATTAGAAATACATCCTAGCATCTTAAGCATCTACTTCTGCTCACTTTTACAGACAGAATCTGGCTTTTCCTGGATTTCTAAGTGTCTTTCTTCATGGCTGCACCACTCCATGGCTTATGGAGTGATGGACCGTCTGTTAAAATAATGTTGTGAGACTTAGTCTAGATAGGGCACACTGATGCAAATCTCAAGAAAAAAAACTAGAAGAAAAATACTTTTCTAAGACCTTTGAATGTCTTTTCTATCCTGAATTCCACTGCTGGGATGCAGCAGAATCTTCTCCCAAAGCTTCTTCTTAAAAGGCAGATACCTGAGGTACTGCCAGCAAGAAATGAGTCATTTATATTCCACACTTCCTGGCCATCCTACCAGTATCACTTTCCCGTTTTGGGTTGTCTCAGCCAGCTATTTTGGATTTTAGCCTTTAAATATCTCCCAGATGTCCTCAGAAGGTACAAAGCAGCTCAGTAAGGAGAATACTGACCTTCAATAATAGATGTAGTAATACTGAAGGATTGTCCAGAATCTGCTTTTATTTTTTTCAATACCAGCTATGGAACAATTACAGTAGTATTCACTTTCCAAACATTGAAAAATGAATAATAATGAAAAATCACTATAGAGCATGACAGTGGTTTTGCAAAATGTGCTTCATTTCTACATTCATTAGAGCACATCACTTATGATTCTAGTTGCAAAATGACATCAAAAAGAACAATATCAACAGCTTAAACAACAGACTGATCAGATCTGTTCTAGGTCACCATGAACAGTCAGTTTAATTTTTATGGGGATATAGAGTTTGCAATTTTATGCAGACATAGAATTGTCTCTATATATAGCTACAAAAGCTCTTTTATGCATATATAAAGATCTTTTACATATCCTAAGTGAAAATTACTGTGAGGAGAGCTTTTCAGTGGAAATAAACTGTAACTTCAGGAAGCATACCACTTTGAAAGCTCCTGGTGAAAGAGAAGGTTGTTGGAAGTTGAAGACTATTAACAGAAGAGGCAAGGCAGAAAGAGGGAAAAGAAATTCCAAGGGACTGTAAGAAAATTTGAAACGTGCATTTTTTCTGCAGTATTCCCTTGATGCTGAAATTACTTAACTCAGGCTAGATGTACTCATCCATTTTTGGGATATAAACATCTTTCTTGAGGGACCAACTGACGGACCAACTTCACCTCCGCTGTTTATTAAGCAAATGTAAGGAAAGAGGATAGAACATATAGAACAATAAGTTAATAGATCTGTAGTGAGAAATCTGGAACAAACATGAGAGAAGCAATCTTCAAGACCCTAAAGCTAAAGATGTCAAGGTACAACAGGAGACAGTATGATGAGCAGGAATTTTGGTTGTTTGGGCTGAGATAAAAGTCCAGGATCTGCAGGAGAATGGCAAGAAGGGACATGGTCAAAGCACCTGCACCGATTAAAGTTATATGAGGAGAAAAGGAGTATTGCCAAAACAGACAAACAGGCTTTGATGAAAACTAAAGAGGTTAAATTTGTCTTTGCTTAACTTTAACAGTTATTTTAACTTGTGGATGAGCATCCACAGGAAGAGGAAGAAAAGGGGAAAAAACCCAAAGAACAACTTATTTGAGCTAACATAATGTTAGGTTTTGTATTGAAATACAATGCAAACATATCTAAATGTGTACTTTACAACAGGTGTACTGGCCCCTAGTAAAATGATATAATATATGGTCAAGCAGAAAAGTAAGTAAAAATTTAGATTAATTTAAAATAGACTGATGGTCTCTTAAAGATTGCTTTAAAGTGCCAATTCATACCTACAATGTGTAGGGAAGTGTGCATAATATGTACAGACCAATTTTAAATTTCTGCAGAATTGTTGCCTTTTACTTTGGGTGGGAAAGAGGAAAGATACATGACTGAGATTTCTTACTTTCAGAAATCCTTACGACTATGTGTTGGAATTTTGAGTATCCTCAGTGCTGTATCAGTTGTGAGCTTGAATGCTTTGAAATATTAGAGTGGAGTGTACCTTTTTGTGCTTACGTTGGAAATCTGAGACCCTCATTATTTCTGCATTTGTTAAAATACAACTCTCTGTTCTACATACAGACAAAGCAAAAGGCTTTGATAAAACCTGATCTACATTCAGAGATCTGCTATGATCTCAGCTTTTCTAAAGTGGCACATTGCAAAAGGCACAGTACTAGTAGGAAGTACTAAAAGAGGCTACTTTTAACAGCTTCTCTTTACTTTTCCTTGCCAGCAGTGTTTTCATTTACATACCTGAATCATGTCATTATTGTTGCCTTTGCTCTGTCTCTTTCTGGCACTTCAGTGGCTTATCACCTTTTCTTTTTTTCTTTTTTTTTTTTAATTTTTTAATAAACAGTGTGCTCTGTACATCTCTTGTGTTGATTTCCTGAATTAATATTCATGATTCTTCTTTTCAAGCCACAAGATCCTCTGTTGGTGTTTGCTTTACAATACTTCTATCAAACATTTACAAAATAAAAGGTCTTTTTCCTTTCAGAGGCTCAGGTTGGAAAGTAGACGGTTATCTTCCACATGGCACATAATATGATCCTGGTTTTATTATCTAGATAGATATAGTTTTCTTGCTCTCCTAAGTTTTGTTATCTGTATTTTTAAAGAAACACTGCATCATCCCTATCTAAAGTGATCCACAAAGTAAGCTCACTGGTCAAAAACACATACATGTGCTGGCTTTTTAAAACGTTTTTCTACATTGCAGTTTATTATTTTTGCTGATTTTTTCTGTTTAGAATGAAAAATGCCACAAATGGAGTGCTAAATTTTAAGTACACTGAGCAGTGGGCTTTTCTTTTTTTAAAGGGTTCTCATCTATACATTTCGAATAGAAATGAAACACAAAATTGAAGGTTTTTTTAAACATATAACCAGAAGAGATTAATGTTTCCTTCTTCTCCATTCCCATCTCAAAAAGAATAAAAAAATTGTACAGTACATATTTTGCTCTCAGAATGCTCCATTTCACCTCTGTTTTTCTGTATTATGTCTCTCCTTGTCTTGTGTTACTTCCTGCACAGGACTTTGTTGCCCTTCTCTAACATGGTAATAGCAATAATTAAACAACAATCACTGTACATCTGCATCTCACAAATACTCTTTCACCTCAGTCACGAGAGTCTTTTGACTCACTGATAATTAGCCACTGCATCCATCATGGTTCCTTTTTTCTTTCTTTTCTTTTTTTTCTGTCAGCTGGTCCATCTGTCAACCAGAGCACTAATATGACTGTTTACAGCAGTAGCTTCCCTTTTTATGCATAAGGCTACCACCTTCAGCTCCTTTGAAAGGCTTCTACTTGTTTCAAGTTAAGCCTAAAATTCAATTTCTACCTACAGTTACTCAATATATATTAAAAAAAAAAATTAAAAAAGCAATTTTTTTTTTCCATTTCCCTTAGTCTGCACTTACTTGCCTACTTACATGTAGACTGTGAACTTTTGGTGCCATGAGTTTTCCCTTGACTGTATGAACATGGTGAACAGCAACACTTACAGAGAAGACGGAGCTTCCTGCGGTATGAATGTGAAAGAAAGGAGGCCTTTATGGACTGGTTATGTTACAGAGATAAAAACAAAATGGGCTTCCTCTTTTTATATTCCCTGCCCTGATCCCCGGCTCCATCACCTCCCCTATGTATACCTCCCCATGCCATTAGGCCCTGTCTCCTAGCAACATATGGCCCCTTACCAGAGCTTTATCTGACTGCTGCCTGTATGCAATCAGGCTGTCAGTCATTTAAGAGAGAAAGTGATTGAGGTCTGTCCTGGATGCATATATTTGCAGCATTTAGACTCTCTGCATAGGTATGATGAGAGGATATGTAGCAATGTGGGTTTGCAATATACTCAGAGTAAAGCCTCACTAAATGAACACTGTTCTAAGTAAAACAGAAGACGTGCTTTTGAATTTGTGTCCATCAGGAATAATCCCTTCAACCTCTTCTTTATCTGTGATACTGACTTTACAACTGTCTTACTTACAGAAAGGGTAAAATCTGTTTTCCTTTTAAAACTAAAGTTTCCTGTGAAGCTGCTTAAGCTGAGTTGTTAATTGGTTCCCTGGCATGCTAGCATCCCCATTCACTCTGATCAGGAGGGCGCACTGACAAAATTTGCATCCCACCTTCATTATACATAGTGGTAAAGCATAAACACATACCCTGCACTGAAGTAATACTTGTTGGATGCTTGCATTTGCAATAAGAGACAGTCATCGTCACAAGTAAGAGCAACACGACTTTAACTCCTAGGCCACAATTTCCAAAGGGACAGTGACTGACAGTGTTTCTGGAGTGATGCAGTTGATGAAAAATACTCCGTAGAGGATATTTCTAACACCTAATGTTAGACATTTGGGTTGTTCATACTTTAGCTATCCCTTGCGGTCAATGAAGAGAGTTAGGATTTAAGACCTGTAGCCTTCAGCAGTGACTATACAGGCAGCATAGACTCCTACCTATATCAAAGTATGTAACATTAGGTGACTTTTCACTCTCACATTGTGTTTCCTTCCATGGGAGACAAGCGAGACTTGACAAAGCAGCTATCTTATGGAACACTGCAAAGACAAATCTTGATGCTGAGATCCCGTTGTGAGCCCTGCCCATTTCATACACCTTAAAATAGGCAAGTGATAGGTGCGTAATCCAAACAAGCAAAAGGATCAAGCATGAAAAAGGGCACTGCAGGAAGTCCTAGCTTTGGGCTACCTGCACCTGATCTGGTTTTGCCTGAAGATCCCCAGTGAAAGACTCACATTTCAAGGCTGCTGCTTGAAATGCTGACCACAACCTGTCCTTGGCTCTCTCAGCCCTAGGCCTTCAGCAGGATTCCTTCAGTTACCTCCAAGGGAGATTTGGGCATGTGTTCAAGAGGGCAGTGAGAAATTTACTCTGTATAATCCATACCTCATATAACCTGCACCTTAATTGTTTGAAATTAAACCATGAGATAACCTATGCTTTTCTGGAACCTGTACAAAATGAGGGGCGGTGGCACCAGGGGAGCACAGATTTTGCAATAAACTATTCCTTCTGTTATCCACACTTGTGCATTAGCCTGCACTTCTGCTTAATCACATGATTATTTTTTAGTAGATCATTCATAGATTAACACATATGAAAATTGTCGCCTCTCAGGCACCTGGATGTAGACCTGACTCTCTCCATCGATTCTGCGGTGAGAGTTGGGCAGTGCTGGATAATGAGCACTTGGAATTACTCATCCCTTTGGTATCGTAATACAGCAATTAGTGCCTAAACCAGTGCCCATTGAAGTCAACGGAAAGACTCTTACTGACTTCAGCGGGTACTGGATCAGGCCATTTATGGAATAGTTCCATTTTGATATCCAGCCAAGTGGATAAAGCCATTCATTCTTTGTTAATACAGTGTTTAGTCCTTAGTAATCTGGGCACAAAGATTAAAAAAAAATAATACAGTTCTCCAGAGACTGTACTTCTGCAAATTATACGTTTATATGTAGTTCCAAGCAATTGAATGAATACATCAGAATCGGGCATCTGAATTTGCCAGTCGGTCAAGATTCTTGACTTTTCTTCCATGTCCAAAACTGAAATCTCTAGTTGTTCATGGGAATACTCAAGTTAGCTAATAAACTAACTGAACACATTTCACTTAACAGCAAGCGAAAGAACCATTTCTGATCTGCTGCATTCCAGCATTCGGTTCCTCAGTCATTTCATGCAGACTTCTGGTAACAATTAATACTACCATAAAAAGAAAATAACAGGGAGAAACATGCACACAAATTGAAAGCAGATATCTGAATGTTGTTGTCCCACAAATTTAGATCAACCGCATGTCTGCCTGGAAACTTGTAACTAGCATTCATGAGTGATGTTATAATATAAAGTGTGGTGGAGAAATGACAGTGGAGCCTGTTTGTACTTTCTGGAATTAATATATATGTGCAGATAATTAAAAGAACAATAAAAATACACAAGACGAACATACACAAGGAGAAGGTTTAAACATCATCCAAACATGTCATATGGTATGGGCCTTAGGGAAATAAAGGCTTACAGGATACTGGCAGACAGTCCTGCTGCTGGTACCAGAATTTAGCAGTTTCACTGCTTGAAAATAAATCCTTTTAGTTAATCCGGCTCTGTGGGTGGAATTACACACACCACTCCCGTTATTGTTAGACAGGAGTGCAGGCTGAATTCCCATGAACTTTGCTGAAAATGTAACTTGCAGTCTTCCCTACGCAAAGCTTTATTTATTAGAAATGCTTTTTAACGTGTCATGGTGAAATCTTATCATGGTAACATCAGATGTGGCTTATATTCGGGGGAGCACATTTCACCCTTGATGTGTACCTGCAACTCTTATTAGCATGACAGGGCATTTACTATGCATATCAAGAAGGGAATACGTGAGATTGTGAATTCTTTCACCCAGTGTGTTCCAGAGAGTAAAATTTTAGCAGCCAAATGTTGACACCTGGCACAGTGAAGAGTTTGCCGCAGACAGCCAAGGTTATTGAATGGGAATGTGACTGCACTGTAAAGCCTTCCCTTCACCATCTGGTTCATTCTGGAATATGGAATATATATCACAATTACATGAATAAATGAAAAGATATGCAAGTTAACTGAAATGTATGTGTTTCTCTGCTTTTCTGCACAATGAAACAGCCATCTGGGAATCAGTATGTCTCACATTTCAAGCACAAATCAAAGCAAGCAGCAATTCACTCCGTGATGTGTGCTTCATAGAAAACTGGACTTCATTATCACAGAGTTAATCACTTTGGAGTCTTTTTTTCAGTTGTTTTTTTTTTTTTTTTATTTTATTTTTTATTTCCCCCTCTTCTCTATGGATACAAAACAAACTTATTTGGAAATATACAGAGAGTACTCTTACTAAAATTGCATTTGGAACACAGTGTGGTTAAAAACTAAGAAAAAAGAAAATAGAAGCACATTTGTTTGCACTCTTGCCTCTCAGATCCAAGCTCAGAGGTGGGTCTGTAGAGAAGGGAGAAAGAATGGCAAGATGGATATGTTCTTTTTTTCCCTTCCCTTCTTCACCCCAGTTTGTTTTATATGCATATTTTCCTTTTCCATGTCTATGCAGCACTATTGACTAATGGAATGGGTGACATGGATCCAAAGCATATGCTGTTGCCCAGCAAAACTTAATGGAAAGTGGATGGAGTGGGGGGGCATGGTGAGAGCCAGAGTGTCTGCCAAGAAAACAGCCTCTGACCTTCCACCATCTTGTGCCATATGTGACATTTGAAGGCAGAACCTTCCCCCCCTGTCACCCCATCCCCCCTCCGCCTCAAGTTTTCCTTGCTGTTCTATGGAAGGTGGGTGAAAATCCTTGACGGAAAGCAGTGGAGATTTGCTGTGGGAAAACCCTCCTTGGGCTAATCTGGAGGGAGGGGATGCTAGGACTCACTGAAATCAAAAGGCACGGTTTCTGCAGCTATGCTGGGTGTGAATCTGGATACGTATATTCACTGCTATTGCATCGAAACACAGAGACTGTGTCTGATAGACAAGTCTTGATAGTGCTTTGGGAAAAGCAGCTTTAGAACAATGGATTACTGTAGTTTCATTTCATATATGTCATTTTGTAGCCTTTCTGGAAAGAAAAGTTGTCTCTATTAAACAAAAACCAAAAAATATAATTGCTGGAAGACATTCAGTCACATTTACCCCTTGTCCAAACTTCATTAATCTCCTTGAACACAAGAGTTGACTAATTCTATGGGCTTTTAGCCAAGCTCTTAAAAAATAAAAGTTAAGACTAAATATTGATGCTTGTTGCAAGGATCCTTCCTATGCTTGTTTCCCTAATAAACTTGTTACAAAAAAAAAAAAACAAAAACAAAAACAATTTTAATACTATGTGGTCTTAAAGAATGCACCTTTTTTATGCCTGGCAAAAATGACTAAATATGTAAATTCCTTCTTTAGAAGGAAAAGATTGATTTTGTAGTGGCTGCATATTGGGAAGTGCTTATGTACATTTGCAGCATAATGCAGGAATGAAGGAACAAGCTCCTTTCTAGAAAAGAACTTGCAAATCTGTATGCGTTACATTGTTTAACCTGCAAGTGGTCCTGCAGAGTCATAGCAGGTTGCCATTGATCTGGGACCAAAAAAATCTTCAGCTTTCAGTCGTCCAATCTTTAATGTGTTGAGCACCCTCAAGATCCACAGAAAACAATGACAATGTGGCTTTTGATGGCGTGGGACCAGAGCCTTGAGGGGAGTTGAGAATCATCAGCCCCTTGTGATTCTAAACTTTTAGCAGACAACAGAGATGGAAAAATAGCTAAAACTAGTGCTTGCTTGAACCCCTGTTGTCTGAAGTCTCTTCATGAATGTTGGAAGAAAATCTGCTTTGAATATGTTCTCCCTACTTCAGTTGTCTAAAAAAAAAAAAGTCAGGGTCAAAGAAAGGGCACAGTAAATTCTGAATATCTGAAGATGTGGAGCTGATGTATATCCACTAAATGCTAACATAATTAAGACATGACATCATCCTTCAAGCGTTATGGGTGCTGTATCTTGTATTGTAAATCCTTATCTAGCTTATAATGGTCTGCTGAGGGCTTAGTTATTTTTTCTCTCTGCACCTCAGATATATGTATTAAAAATTATAAAAATCAAATTGACTTCATAATTGATTTTTTATGGACGTTATTTGTTTTGCCATGAATATTTCATAAACATTTTTTTCCTAAAGTATAGCATTATCAGACGTACAACTGAGAGAGACAGATAGCAGTGGGTGCGTGTGAGTCTATACGAAATCAATGTTATCCTTAAATTTAAATTCTTTGTTAATATGTTGTTTTTTTCCATTAAATGTTTTATCTTTCTTGTTTTAAAATCAAAGGGGAATTTGCCATTATCTTCAGTTACAACAGGAACAGATACATTATCCCCGCAGCATTTTTCTGTTACCTTTTTGATTCATTAAAAAAGTGGCAACGAAAGAAATGGTCCAGAATCTGTAACACTTTCTCCCATGTAAAAACCTTTATTCTCATGAATCATTCCTCTGGGGTCATTGCATAAAGAGGAGTTTCAAGACAGAGCCTACTTTTCTCAGCTACGTGAATTCTGACTTTATCAAGCTCACATGTGGTGCAGCCGAGGCGATGAAAAAGTGGCTGAGAAGATGAGGAGGGTGGAGACCTTTCAGTTTCCCACAGCACAAGATTTCTAGCGACATGAGTATGAAAAGCCATACGTTACTCTGCAGAGGGCTCTCCTCGGGGCCTGATTGCTCCGAGCCTCATGGCGAGGCCCTCCCTACTGCAAGCACCGGGTGTATCAGAAACTCCTTTTGAAGATGTTGTGAGTAGATACTGTGCAAAGGGGACACTTGCCCACCGCTGAGGTCTCCTCTTTGGAACAAAGCCTGGGTCTCTTTGTGCTTCTGTGGAGATAGGTGGTATCGGCTATGGGGCTCCCCATGCACAGCATACATCCAATGGCTTTTGCCATCTTACTTTGGTCATCTAGATGTTAAGCTTTTGCTCTCAGTTAGTTCTTTGGCCCCCTTATATAGTCAACAAGGCACCTCCAGAAGAAGTTCATTGCATCCTATAGTAAGGGGAGTTTGAAAAGGCCTCTCTCTTCGTTGACAGCAGGGTCTAGACAGCTGGCTTAGGACTAACACTTTCAAGACTGAATTTAGGTGAGATGAGTGGCACCCAGAGCCAAATCCTCAGCATTAGCATCACCATGAGCTAAACACAATCTGTGAGCAACTTGTAACACCACAGACTCCCTCCAGTGAGATTTTTCTCCTGCCTTGTGCCCTGAGTTACGGCCTCACATGCTCAGATAAAGCAGGGCAAGCCCACTGGGTGAGAACGGCATTACCACCCGAGGATTAGCTGTGTAACAGCAGACGGCAGAGAGCTGTTAACCTTTCGCTTTGGTAGGTATTAAGAAAGAGGGTAACAAGAATTTTCCATCACTAAGGACGTATCAGGCAGCATTAGCAATGGATAATTTGAGGGGTTAAGAAGTCTGCCCTGCGGGAATTTTTAAAAAAACTTAATCTTTTATAAAGATTGAAAGTTTCACAGGCACAAAGTTTGCCTGAGAGAGATTTAGTTCTTTTAGCCTATGATCTTGATACTTGCCAAAGGACAAACTAAATGTGAATTTGCATCATGCCTCCACATGTGTTTCACATATTTTACATGTGGCGTCTAAATGGCTCCTGTGACCTTAGTGTGTGGATCACACGTTTTTCACATCTGCTTTGTGCGGTTCACATCTGTTTGAAACATTGTTTCTGACAGTAGAAATCATTATTGTTTTACAGCAGGCTCTAATAATTTAATTCAAGCAGCAGAACTTGAGAAGATGCAGAGTGTTTTCAGTTTTGGTTTAGATTTTGTGTTGAGTGCTACCCATTATAATTGCATACCAGAGGAGAGATTCACAGTCCAGGCCAGAGTTTCCAATTAGGGCGATCAAGAATTTTTTGTCAACATGCTTTTTTTCCTAGCAAATATGCTGACTTGTCAAAGTTGTCGCTTTTGCAGAAAGGTGCCTGATCCGACTGTCATTGTGCTCTGAAGGGTTTTCTGGGTCTCTAGTTGAATTTGTGCTCAAAGCTAGAAAACCAGTGGTCCACAGGTGGGTACTCACACAGGGTTTGGGGAATCTGGGCTTAATTTTTTATTCTGTAAGATTTAGAGCACATCTTGAACACAGCTCTTCCATTAACCCTTGTAAATGCCCTAATGTCTTGGTCTGTGCACCTAGTTTCTCTCTGCCTCAGTAAATTATTTCTGCAAACTGAAAAATGTCCTGCAGAAGGAACTTGAAAATGGCAGAGGCTCTGACCAAGTCTGTAGCTTGATTTTTAGGACAAAGATGTAGGAGACTTTTGCCAAAGTCTTTGATACACTGCATGATTAATTATTAATACAAGCAGAATTTCTCCAGTGGAAGAGATTGAAAGCAACTCGTTCTGCTACTGAATGGACAGGGTTGTTACTAGATCTATCAGATATGTGTGTACAAGTGCTTAATCTAAATGAGACTGAACAAAAATTTGAAACTTGTTTTCTCATGAGCTGTTTCTGAATAGCTGCAAAGCGGACAGATATGTCCTGTGGTGACAATCCCAAAATCATCTGCAAAATGGGACCCATCTTTCTGGGTGACTACTTACTGCAAGTCTGCTAACATCATCAGAGGCATGGCCAGGGTGTTGCCTCGGAGCGCGAAGGACTACCTATTAACTTGACAAGCTAATGCACTGCTCAGTTTGCTTCACCAGCTAGTCACATGCAGTACATCAGGCATCCACATTTGGGCTAGCCCATGGCCAGTTCTTTCATAGCAACTGCACATGTCACCAGTCTTTCAGTTTTACCAAAACTGGTCTGTGGTAAAAAGTACACTGAGAATAGAAAACTTTTCTAAGATCTAACATACATGTGGGATAGAATATAATATTTTTTTTTTCAGTGAAAAAATCTGTCCTGAAGCATTCATAAATCCAACCTTCCTCCATTTCATTGCTAGAGCTTTCAGGTACCCAGAGGAAAAAACTATGCTAGAAGTGGGCATGTTGAGGGCACCCAGACACTATGGAGATGTGTGAGTTTGTCTATGATTCTGTCCTCCATCAGCTGGGCAATGCCTGTCAGCTACTGATTTTTTCCCCCTGCTCTGTCCCATCTATTTCTGCATACGGTTCCTCAAAGAGTTCAGTCAAACACCAGCCTCCTTGCTTGTTATAAGTAGCTTGCTTTAAATTGCAAGATATTTTCAACCTCATGTATTTCTCATTATGGCTGATAATTTTTTTTATTATTATTTCTTGTTTTATTAGTAAAAGACAATTCTTGTACCACAAGTTCACAGGAAAAAAGGCACTCCAGCTTGTATTGCTGTGCTACAGTTGCAGACCTACAGGAGGAGGAAGTTCTTCCACCGTGTCTGCAAAGAAATAGGAGCAGTTGAGATTATTGCCCTTGCAAAAAGGGAGCTTGATATGGATACAGAAATGGTAACACTGTACTTGCATGTTGCATGAAAAAATACGTTGTTTTGAGTCTGAGCAGGGTCTGAATGACTCTTTGGACAGGAACTAGTCAGTATTTGGAAGTCAGAAGTTGAGCTTTCTATTTATTAGAACTTCCAGTGCTCTGATACCCTCTGCTAATGATACAAGAAAGCGTTTTTATTCTGATTTTCAGTGAGGACAAAAAGAACATATAAAGATAAAGTTGTGTGGTCAAGATGGCGGAAGGTGAGTTTATCCTCAGCAGGACAGAATTCAGTATGTGGGCTCTATTTCTAACTGTGTATTCTTTGCAAGTCATGCTATGAAAAAAATCTCAGTTACTTTAGGTATCGCACCCTGGTGTTACACATTTTCACCTAACTGTTTATTAGATAGCCTTCTGAGTGAATTCCCTCTTATTTATGCATTGGTTTTTGCTTTTTCCTTCCAAAACAATCATACCCCTTCCCTGTGAGGGCAAAGGGTCCTAAATACAATGGTTCAGCTAGTTGGGGAGGGAGGTGTTATGTAAAGAAAAGGTCATAAAGGGGGATCCCTGCTGCTCATTCACCCTACTTGTTGGCATATGTCTTCACAGCAGATTTATAGGGGTTGCAAGAAAGGGCTGAGTTTGACAAAGGGACGGGGTCAAGGAAGCCCCTCTGTTGTATCACATAAGTCGCAGTGACAAATTTGAGTCTGGGGGTGGGGGAGTATTTTCCATCTCTCAGTCCATCACATATCCCCTGCACATGGCCTGTTTACTCAAGTTTTTCACAGGCATGCAGGATTTGGCTCAGAAAGAATGAATTTAAGCCAGAGAGGACCCATGAAAACATAACATTAAGCACAAGAAGCTATGATTCTCCTTTCCTCTCCTTGATGTATACATGCAAAGCTCGTTAATGCTAATGATAGTCTAGGAACAAATGAGCCATGTTGTACCACGGCTACTTTATCCCATAGACAGAGCAGGAATGTGGCACCACTCACCCAACAAGTTACCTAACACAGAGTTGGCCTCATGTTGAAAGAGATTTGAAGCTGTAGGCAGTTAAATACATAGCCTGCCCCTTAGGACTGCCACCGTAAATAAGCATTTTAAAAGAATCTCAGTCTTTAATGAGGAACAGAAGGGATTTTCAATCAGTAATCAGAAACAGCCTTCAAAATCAGGGACAGTGGAGTGGTATGCATATTTTTATTTGGTGCACAGAAAATGCATTGTTTCTGAGCTATTCCTATAAGTAGACTCACTGTACTGTAAAAACCTTAGTGGATCCTGCAGTGTTTGTGATTCTCTGAGTATTAAAGGAATTAGAGAAAGCCTTCTAAAGTAGTTAGAGGCACCACAGTGAGAAATGATTACCCACTTTAAAACCAGTCATGTACAATTAAAAAGAAAAAAAAAAACTTAAACGAAAGGGAGAATAGATGCACATAAAAAAGACTGAGTCCAAAGAAAGGAAAAATGATTTAAAATATCTATCTGCTATAATCATTCCAGGCATACTGTGAGACTACATGTGCTGTAAAGGAAGACGGAGAACTAAAAAGACACTTATCTAATCGTCTGCAAATTATAGTAAGAACTACATTAATGAGACCTAAGGATATATCCTTGTTAATGAGTCATCAGGATTCTCAGGAGTAAATGAAGTTCCATGATTGTGTAGTAAAATGTACTTAGGTCAGACCGGAAAGACATTATTAGTCAGAGAAGATATAAATAAAAAAAAAATTGTTAACAATCCAAACTACAACCAGTGAGGCTCATGTGCTGAAATGTTAAAACAACTGTAAAAATTTTAAATAAAATATCTATGGTACTACACAATATGATATAGATACAAATATATATAAACCAAAAGAAGCTGAGGCCCAAAGTTCCAAAAGCAAGGAAGTGAGAAATGTTTTTTTGTCTTTAAAGAAATAAATATGAGGTAACATAGAGAACTGTGACACATAAATACATGTGCTTTGAGATCATATGTAATCAATTTTCTTAGTCTCTCCTCACCTTGTACATTTCTGCTGCCTACCCTTTCGTCCTATATAGCAGTTATTTCTTATTCTAGGATTGAAGGTTTTGGCAAATTCAGTTACTGTGTACTGGCACAATGCTCAACCTGTTGCAAAGAAGTCTGTAAAGGAAGTATTGTCTCTGTCTTGTCACCATTTTATAACTTTGGTGAAACTTTTGGTAAGACTTGAGATTTTGATTTGGTGGCCAGACTGGAATGAGAGAATCTGAAATACATTTTCCTAACAGATACACAAAAACAGAAATGAACCTCATATTTCTGGGCAGTATTGAAAAAAAAGACAAGGAAAAACATGGCTCAAATCACAGAAGTATTGCCCAATATTCTTGCCCAAGATATGTAAGTCTGAAATTTAAATTCTAGCTGTGGTTTTCGGTACATTTCCTGGCTTACATGCATTTGCTGCAGGGTCAGTCACTATTCAGGTAGATCATTCAAGATGGAATAGTATCAACAAATAATATGGAGAATAACCTTCCTTAAAAATGCATATGCCCTGTTGGAGAAGGCTTCGTTGTGAGAAAGCAGCAGACATTGTATTTTCAGATCCCCAGAGGCAGATGAGACATTTGATTCTGGTTATGGTTTAGGTCACGAGAGTACTGGAGTCATAAAAGAAGGGGAGACAAAGCAGGGAAGAGAATCAATGACTGCAAAGCCAAATCTTTCCTTTAGCCATTAAACCTGTTCAGAAATTAAATGTCTTAGAAAATTCACAGCATTTGATTTTTAGCATGTTGTAAGCAACTGTTTCAACATTTCTGAAAAGTTTTGTCAGGGCTGCCTCATCTAAAACTAGTCCTTCAGTCCAGGTAGAACTCATAAACAATTTTGGCTGTTCTGAAGATTAATTTTTAAGCAAACAAATAATTTGCCAAAAAATATCTCCCCCCCCCCCCCCATTTTAGTTCAATTATCCTAAGCAATGCCAATATCACAGGGTATGGTTTAACACATAAGACAACCTGTGGGGTCTTTCATTAGATTTTTTATTAGTTATAGGGAGGGAATTTATTCTATTGCTAAAGAATTTTCCATCAGTCTTTAATTTCTTCTTCTTTCATGATATCTGGCAAAATTGAAGACATGGAAGGCAATGGAAATGTGCCTGCTCCTAAGAAATCTTAACGTGGCCAGGAATGTGCAGTGATGAAGTGTCTTAGAACTCTTCAGTTTCTTCAGCCAAGGATAATCTCACTAAAAATTACACATACATGAAAAGAAAGACATGTCATCAAATCACTTCCTTACAGTGATCAACAATGTTGTGAAGTGGGGCCTGTTCCAAAGCATCCGCATATCTTTCTTTGCTCCAGCTCAGATGACTTTCTTCTCACTAGCCTCCTTAGACTGTTATCTTATTTCCAATTGTTTCTGTAGCAGTTTGTTCTGTTTCCCATCATCTCATATATTCATCAGTGTCCTTTGGCCCCAATCCCAAAGCCAAGCCTTTTAACCTTCATCATTTTCAGAACAGTTAATTTTAAGTCAAAGGAAAGCAGGGCATAACTGTTACAAAATACATTTTAAAAACCCTGAGAAAATGGGTCAGTTTATATACCAAATGTTCTTGGGCATATTGCTAATTTGAGTTACTTTTAGAAGGATCTTTTGACAACATAAATCCCATGTGATGTGGCAGCTGTTATGTTAACTAGTATGTTTCCATAAAAGCATATGACGTGGGTGTGTCATCCCAAAAGTAATTTCGTTTGTTCAAGTTAAACGTGCCAAGACACCTAATTTTTTCAGCTTTTTAATTGCTCAGTAAGTTTGTGCTTTTTGTGCTTGAAAGGATAACACAGCTTTTTTTCTAATCCATTGATTTTGCCCTTATGTTGAAGTAGATACCTACCAGCTATAGTTTCACTCTGGTGTGCATCCTATGGGACATTGCAGATGCAGAGGTATGCGCCTGAGATCTGCCTTTACCAGACTTTCATATCTCAAATTATTTAATTTGGGCATTATTAAGTAGTTCTGTTTGGTACCTAACCAACTAACAGCATAAACAAAAGGCAACGATCAGTAAATGAGAAAAACTAACCCTCAATTTTTTCAAATCATTGCTTAATGAAAATAAAGACTAAAAGACTCAATAGGTCTGTGGTTTTTAATATTTTTCTCCTAACAATGATAATAATATTTTCACTGCCATGAATAATGTTAATTTTTTTGGCTGATTGATTGTTACCTCCAGACTTCCCTTGACAGGACAGCAGAAAGCCCTTTCAGAAGTGTAGTGCGCTAAGTTGTCACTCAGTGACCTACCTTGGCACAAAAATAGCAAACGCTTTCAGAAGAGGAGAGCATTGAGTAGTTACTCAGTTTTAGAGATACAACTGTAGGGGCTGTGTCAGCACTAATATTATCTGCTAAAGAGTGTGCAAGGCAATTCATCCTGTGAAAGGTTTGAATGGAAAACATTTGAAAAAGGGAATAATTTTCCTGGGTTTTATTCACCTATGTACAAAATTTATTATGAGATTAAACAAAAAAAAGTCATGCCAAATCCTGGACTTTGTCAGTCTAAAAAAAAACGGACAGAACAAGTAGGTCACAAAGTTTATGAGATCATAAGACCCAGTCGTCTTCTGTGACGAGAGAAGTCAGTGCCACAGTGCTTAGAGAATGTATCGCTCAATGTGAGTCTTTCGCCTCTTCTGGACCATCAAAGATATCTGAGCTGGTTTCTGTCCCCAACCTAGAATAAACAGCGTAAGAGACTGTTACACAGGCTACAGAAGTTCTAGGCTTGGTTTGGTCAGAAAATTTTTAATCCTGATATCCTTCAACAGCTTGGACTACATGAACCCATCTTTTCACTTGACCTCCTAGAATGAATGATGGAAATTTGTGCTTTTAGAGTGAGTACTGTGAAGTCTTCCTTGTCAGTGAGCAAGAGTGGGATGTGAGATGTTGTTCCATAAAACAAAGCATATAAGTAAGAGTGTTTCATATTCAGCACTTAAGAGCAGTAATGGAATAAAATCTTTTTGTATGTTCATCTATGTTCACAACAAGAAGCTGTATGGTATCTTACATTGAGTTTTCAATTTGTAGCTACAAATAAGATAATTGCTGTTGAACAGATTATTAAGGAAATTGTTGCTGTTGAACAGATTATTAAGGAAATTGTTTTACTGTTTTGTAAAACATTTGCAAGAATGTTTTGAGTAAGACTTGTAATTCATCTAGTGTAACTTTTTGCCTGACAGCAGTCTTACATGCCTCTGAGTAAAGTTGAAAGAATTTGCCTTAGGTGCAATGTCTAAAATATAGAGCTTTTTTGAAATCATTATGTTCAATTCCAGACTTTTTTTTTAAAAAAACATATTAACTGTTATAACTATGGATAGTTTGATCATCCATATAAAATCCAGTCTGACGTTAAATTTTGTGGTAGTCTTGGGCTCAGCAGCATCTTGCATGCATAGTTTAGAAAAATATTTCCCTGTCTCAGTTTTGAATTTGCTGCCTTTCAATATCCCTGAATGTCCCCTTTTTCTTGCGCTATGAGACAGAGGCAATAAACATACTCAGTATATCCTTTATATCATTCATCCACTGCTTTATAGACCTTTGGTTTTTTCATTCACATTTGTTTTCTTGCTGAAGTTCATCTTTTCAATTTTTCTTCAGATTAGCGTTTGCAAGAAGCACCAAAATTTGAAAATCAAAATGGAAAGAAGAAATCAGTGTAGAAAATAAAAACACAGAATACTTTATGTTTGTATGACATCTATTTGATTAGGAAACAGGTTGATCAAAATAAATGCCTTACATATTATTTATAAATTGGTGATTGAAAATAAGCTCATTTTTAAAAAAGGAAAAAGCTTTTGAATGGTTTGATGAGTAGTAAATGCAAGAGCTGTATTTCACAAAACTCTAAAATTGATTTTGTTTCTTCCTAATTGCTTCATGTTTGTGTGGCTATAGATAGTAGATGGTTCTGCAGCAAACAGAAAGCTTTAACAGCTGATGAGTTTTATAGATGTCATAGGAAAGTAGAACACATTTTTTCCTTCACTGAATTACTCTTATCCCCTATCATTTTAATTGCTGTTAATAAAGAACATAAATAACATAAAAAGGAAAGTATTTATGTTTTCCTAATTTAACTCTTATCTGTTTTAGCTGTTCTTGGAAAACAGAATTTTTTATTCACTGTTGTCAATGTAATTTTATCGCAAGGAAATTTCATGCCTTAGCCAGCCCTGAAGTGAACTGCATTCACTGACGTCAATGAAAGGGGAATTCTGGTTTATTCTCTATGGCCCTCTACAAAGAAATAAACCACCATTTACGTATTATAAACAGCTTAACAGCATCTTTCATTTAATCTAAAACTTTTCAGTCACAATGCCAGCTTTTAGCTTTGGTTTGAATATTCTGCAGTACCCAATGGTACAATGGGCAAAATGCCAGGAAAATGAAGACTAGGATGAAATTCCTTTGAGAAAACTTTCTAAGCATTTCAATCAGAACATCACGGGCAAGCCATCTAGATACAGCTATTCCATTTCACTCAGTTCGCATTGCTGATAGATATTGATACACTGTGAAAGAATAGGAAATATGAATGAACCATTCAGTATAATATCATTTGCCACTGGTTAACAGAGATGTTAGACACTGGGGTGTCCCAGAGAAAAAGACTTTTAAAACACCTATCACATTTCTTTAGTGGGTGATTTCAGTCAGTTTTCATGAAAAGACTTAGCTCAAATTTACCAAAATTATTCACATGCATAAATACTGCCTATCATTTACAGCTGAGCAGATGGGAATGCTTGAGATGTTCTCCAGCTTGTTGTTTTGACTCTGTGTATAAGTGTCAAACAAAGGACAGAATACCTCTGGACAGCGTATTGGGTTTGTACTCTTTTCTGTCAAATGGGCTTGCATGGAAGTAAATATGGGCAACGCGGGAGATATAACAGTTTGCTATTTTATGTGAGAGCTTTGTTAAATTTCTGGCTTATTAGAGAGAGGTGGGCAATGCACGGCCAGACTGGAAATCCCTTGTCAGGTGGTTAGTGGGACTGGGGACATGGGGGGGATCCAAAACCAGCAGTCATTACAGTCGTGTACTTGGTGTCATCACCAGCTAAACTCTGGATAGTAGCCATATACGCTACAAAAAATCACGACTTGCCCTATGCCATATTTACAAAGCTGTTTTGTAATAATTCAGGCTCTACAATAAGATGCATGCATTTAAGAATAAAACCTATAAAGTAGGTAACCAAAACCCACTGCCCCACAGGCCCCCTTGACCTGTTGGATGTGGATAGAGCTCAAAGATGCACCATAAGGCAAGAAGGAAGAAGACAAGCAAAGATGTGTACAGCTACTATCAGCACTGTTACTCCTCTGCCAGATTCACCTACAACATAATTTGTGAAAAGGGGGAAGAAAAATATACAATAGGCTGTATTAGGCAAATTGGTAAAAAACATACTCAATATTGGCATTCATTTTTTTGTTATGTAGCACAGGTGAGGCAGGTTGGTGATTAATGCTCATATAGATATTTCTTGATTTGTATAGTAACTGCTTATAAGCAATTACTAACGTGTAACTGCGTCTGTCTTGATTTTTAAAAGGCCAGTCTTTTCAGTACAGTAATGTTTTATTCTTAAAAAAATGAACATAGAGCAAAACTTCAAAAAAGACACACTGAATTCTACATGAGTATCACTGGATAAATACTACCAAAATAAAACCAGCATAGACTTTTTTTCTAATTAAATGAAAAAAAGCCCAGCCAAATCCTTAGTTTTATTCACTTTCAAGGAACTCTCATGTAAGAGGAAGGCTTTTAACAGCAGTAACAATAGCATAAGTATTCATACAGCTACCTGGAAAAAAAGGGCAGCTACAAGAAACCTTTACTTCAGATTTATTTCTCACGTTTCATCAATGCAGGGCAGAAAAAAACTTTTGTGGCCTGCACAAAAAGTAGCTGAGCATTAGACGCAATTGCATATATATACACACAGTTACATTAACTAAACATTTATTGCATAATATTCCTCCCATCTCCATGAATTCTTATTTGCACAGAGTATGCTCTGCAATTTAGTGGTGTTAATTAGCCACTAACCATAAGTTATCATTGTCAATCCATATTCTTGTTTGTGGACTTGTTTTTCTGTTATTTGCCTGCAAGATCCAATAGCTTAACCCTAATATATTTATTGTTATATATTTATATTTAGTATTCTCTTTGTCCACCATGTAACTTAGGGTGGGTCCAGTTACATATGCTCGTCTGGAAATCATCTGCACAAGACTTATAGCTAAGGAGGGATTTAGGGAAATTATGTTAGGTGTTGTTCTCACTGTCTTGCCGACATTTGATTATTCCAAGATGATCTTTAGGAATGTTGCCACTATAACTACCAACATCATTGTAAGGTTGTCTAGGAAACCTTTTGTGTCTGGAGATCTGTTGATTAAAGGATTTCTGCATTATTTTTGCTGTTGATTCATAGAGTGGATAATTGGGTTTTGGTTTCTTTAGTGGAACCTTTTGGCAATTGTTATTGGACAGTACAACGCTAAGGGCCTTGCATTAAAGGCAGTCAAAGTAAGAGGCCACCTCTCCAAATAAGAAATGTGTAGTGAGGAAAAAGCACATTTGCATATCTGAAGTTATTGTCTTGTAATCACTGATTTTTGTTTTAAGTCGGGGGGAGGGGGGAAGAGGAAGAAAAAAATAACCTGATTCTCTTAGCATTTTATTATGGAATTAGGAAGTAAAAGACGACCAGCAAAAAAACACTATTCTAGATTATGTTCTAACTGGCACGGAAGATAGTGGTGGTCGTTACTTGAGGTTTCTGTGCATGTTGGTGCAAAGGAGTAGCTTGGAGCGATTATTTGAAGTATAATCAATTCAGATTTATCAAAAGCAAATAATGTAGAATAACCTGTTCACCTTCTACAACAAAATAACATCTTCTGTTGACATGGGAAGAGCAGTGGATGTTGTTTACCTGGACTTCAGCAAAGAGTTCAACACTGTTTCCCGCTGCGTTCTTCCAGACAAAGTGTCAAGATGGGTAGAAAATTATCTAACAGGTTACACTCAGAGTGTGGTAATCAATGTTTTTCAGTCAGGCCAGCAGCCTGTCACAAGTGGGGTGCCCCAGGGATTGATACTGGGCCCCAGGCTGTTCAACATCTTCATAGATTACTTGGATGATGGGATTGAAAGCACCCTCATCAAGTTTGCTGATGACCCCAAACTGGCTGATGAGGTGAACACATCAAAAGGGAGAGCCATCTTACAGAGAGACCTGGACAGGCTGGAAGTGTGGGCAAGCAAGATCGGTATGAAGTTTAACAATAACAAGTGCAAAGTCCCGCATGTGGGATGGAATAACCAAAGAGCTCAATACAGGCTAGGATCTGTGTCACTGGGGAGCAGCCTTACTGAAAGGGACCTGAGGGTCCTAGTGGACAACAACAAGCTGAATATGAATCAGCAGTGCACTGCTGCAGCAAGAAGGGCAAATCAGATTCTTGGCTGCATCCACAGGGGCATTGCTAGCAGAAATAGAGACGAGATCATCCCACTCTACTCACTGCTTATGAGGCCACACCTGGAGTCCTGTGACCAGTTCTGGTGCCCACAATTCAATAAAGATGTATACAAGAAAAGGGTCCAAAGGAGGGCCACAAAGGTGATCAAAGGTCTGGGAAACCTACCGTATGAGGAAAGACTGAAGGAGTTAGGTCTTTGCACACTGGAAGAGTGAACACTCAGGGGGGAACTCATCACAGTGTTCCCGTACTTAAAGGGCAGCTACAAAGAGAACAGAGGCTCTCTCTTCACAAGGAGCCACATGGAGAAGACAAGGGGCAACGAGTAAAAGATACCAGGAGATGTTTTATCTCGACATAAGAAAGAAATTTTAGAGTGAGAAAAATTGTTGATTGGAAAACCTCCCCAGGGATGTGGTAGAGTCCCCATTGCTGGAGGTTTTCAAGACACGACTAGACATAGTGCTAGAAAATCTCATCTAGGCTCCCCTTCCCAGGAAAGGTTGGACCAGATGATCTTTCAAGGTCCCTTCCAACCTGGGTTGATCTATGATTCTGTGGTTCTATGAATCACTTCTGCTTTACTAATGCAAACTCAGGTGGGACCTTGCACTGTTGGGAGCAAGAAATCGCTTGCTTGTTCGTGGCTCAAGCTCTGAACAGCAAGAATCTGAAGTCACAAAAAGAGGACTTTTCTGGAGAGCTCGTCTATATGCAAGACATGGTTTTGGATGCTGTTCTTTCTGTGTTCATATTGCAGAGGTGGGCACGTGGTACTGACGAGCATTTTTTTTGACTGAGAGAGATCAACGTGCCTCATTTTCAGGAAGCAGCAAGTTTATTCAACCAGCTGTGCTGTCTGTCTGGTGAGGGAGAAAGTGGTAACAGAAGAAGGCGGCTGTTTTTATTTAGAATGAATGCCATGATAATGGATTTATGTCTTCTCTTCGGAACAACTGCACCTCCTTATTTCTGATAGCACTCATTATAGAAGAAAATGGCACTATTGGGGAATGCTGGCCTTTTACAGTCCATCTTCCCATGTCACTAGCCTGGCATTTAGCTTGATAAAGGCATGCAATGACACAATTTTATGTAATCAAATTTCACCGATGCTTAGGCGAGAAAAATTAACCAAGCTGACCAAATAATTTTGTGCTTCAACTGACACAAACCACATGGAAAGAAAGCACAACTGCCTCTCTCATCTTGAATTACAAGATTCCAGTGTTGTTGTAAGACTCATCAGTCAAAGAGTATTCAGCCTCCAGGAGTTTTGTATTTTTCCAGCATGAATGAATTTCCCAGCTGGTGTCTTTGTTAATTTTTTAAGAAAAAAAAAATGGTATGAAATTCTTGCCCCATGGCTCAGTAAGAGATGTATTATCTTTGCCAGTAATGGGCCACAGACCTTGTACTAACTCTACCTTGTACTAACTGTGGAAGATCCTACTCCTGGCCTATAAGATTTGTTATCAACTTGTTATGAGAACATGCTGTGTGAACTGGAGCTCGGCACCAGGTGTCTCCGGATGTTAACGGGTGGGATAACAGTGAAGCCCTTGAAAAGAGATGCACAGGTTGAACAAAGGCCCCGAGCTATAAACATCTCAGTGGTGGTCAGCCACTGGCCATTGGAGAAGTGTAGCCTTGAGAGCTAGGAGAAGACTGCTTTGAGCATGGCAGAGAAAAAAAGAAACTACTGAGCTGGAAAATAGCAGCTAGGTAACTGAACTGGGCATGTGCCGCAGGAAAGTAACACTTGCCATCACGGTGCGGTACCTGGTTCAGGGCTGGCAGCCAAGGGGTAAGGACAGTTTGCAAATTCTAATACCAGAGAAGGATCTCAGATCTGAAAGGGAGCATTGTGCTGGGGATTGCTCTCTCAGGGTCATGGTGGGGTGGGTGGATCTGCAAGCACAGCCCACTCCCCCTGTCTGCCCCAGGGTCCCCAGCCCCTGCTCCCCACCTCGGCGAGCTCTCCCCTGCACCTCCAAGAGCCCGCCAGCTCCCAGCCTGCTCCCCTCCTCCCTGCCAGCCTGTTCCTCAGCCCCAGATATTCAGAGGTCTTTCCTGCTGACCGCTCACCCACCTCCACAGGCAATATGATGAGACGGTGCATATGCATTTGTGTGTGTGAGCATAGGCTTTTTCTTCTCCAGGTTCTGCTCTTTTCTCCTCTTCAATGCCCTAACTCCTCAGTGAAGACCTCCTGCACATAAACTCAATTTGGCTAGTCATTATTTTTGGCAAAAGAATATATGAGAAGGAAATAAAAATGAAGTGGTTTATTTGCAATTCCTATAGTGGGAAATTTTTTGCTGAAACTTTAGGAACTGATCCTGTCAGCTATTCAAAGCTTTTTCTGATTTTCTGAGATGCTTCTCACCTGTATTATATTCACTGGATATTGAATCAGGCCCTTTGTTATCAGAGAGTCATATGGAATAGAAATCATGAGATTCAAAACTTTCCTTAGCAGCTGCTGGGGAGATTATTACTGTAATAAAGAAAAAAGGAGGCCCTGGTCAGCTAAAAACCAAATCCTCGCTTTCCATTCAGAATGGATGTAGTTTGGGACATATTTATTATTGAGGCTTCAAGCACCACATCCAGACCTGGATTCTTCTCTCTTCAGGACGCAACTTCTGAAGCAATTAATGTAACTCTTGAGTTTCATTTGCTTATAATGCAAAAATAATTTGCAAGAGCCCCATTGATGGGTAGACCATGCAGAAAACACACCTCAGTTTACGTGGGTAGGCCATGCAGAAAACACACTTCAGTTTACAGAGGAACTCGTAGCAGACTTAATAAAAATTAGAGTCTGTTTTATGGTCATCACCACAGATGACTAACTTAGAACAAAGAAATGCAGACCTCCAGTTTTACTCGTAGCTATTCCACTTTAGTACAATAGCTTGTAAAGATTTTATTTCGGCTGTTCTCTGAATAGTATCATTGTCACTGGTATGATATAGTCTCTACTATAATTAATGTATACTCACAGTGTAGAATTGTCAATAAAATATGCTGTAATTGCTCAAATATCTGTCAGTGATTGTCCATCATGCCTGTATGATAATATGCAGTGATAATATCAAAACACTGGAATATATTGTCAGATCTAGAGTCAGTCTTATAAACAACCATTACAGTCATGTCAATTACATCAGATAAGATACAGATATTAGGGCGCATATTTTTTTGGGGGGGGGGTGTGGTGAAAATGAAATTATTCCACCTAATGTCATCTATGAAAAGACAGCAATATCTCTCATAACAGCTGAAGAATCAGAAGTCCCTGATTGCTAGATGCTGAAATATTCCCCAGTGACAATTCTTTTTGCAATAATAAGAGACAGAAGTGCCACTTCCAATTCTGTGCTGTCAGCCTGTAAGGCCGAAAATCCTGTGGGTACCATAACACTTCCATTTTTCCAAGAATTTCCCTAACTTGCGAGATAAGGCACCCTTCACAAGGTGATGGGGTTTTGTCTTTAGCTCCAGAGGGACTGGGATTTCCTCTTTGGTGCACTGCTTTTCAGATCTGCATTTCAAGTAAAAAAATAATAAAACAAACAAACAAACATTAAAACAAATTACGAAGCTACTATCATGTCATATTTGGGATTTCAGTTCTTTTTGTGTTCTGCAATATGAAAAGACAACATGATATTCTCAGGTGCCACAATATAGTAATGACTTTCAAAATGTGATATATTGCTGAAGATAACATAATACAAACATTTTGTGAACAAAACACACACACAGAGACACAAAACTTTTGTATTACATGCTATAATGCATATACACACACATATATATAAATAATAATCTGTGTTGCCTCTATACTGTTAGAAATTACAGAATTAATTTGATTCCAGTTTCTTGCCTCCTGTCACTTAGATGCCTCTAATTCCGGGGATCATTTTCTCTCAGAGGGACTTTATGGGAAGTTGCTTTCCCAGGGATCCCAGCAAATAGGTAACTACACTGTACAGAAAATATATCTCAGCGTTTTTGTGGAAACTGTATAAGTGGAATTGATTTAGATAAAAACATGCCTGTAAATTGATAAGGGGATCCAGGAAAGCAGAAAAAAACCCAAAGCTTTGAAAAGCTTTTTTGACACTGCTTTTCTACACAACCAAATTTAAAGTGGCAAAACTTCTGCACCTATTTTTCTGAGGCCAAATGAAAAAAAAACGGGCTGTATTTATTAAAGACCCCATAAAAATGATACTGAATTATAAAATGCCTAATAATATAGAATTTATAGTGATAGTGTGACTTACATTTGCGATAAAGCATGGAATCCATCTTCAAAGGACTGAATGCTTGGTTTTACTATAAGAAATTATACAAGTAATAAAAAAAATCATTGTTGAGGGATTTGTTAAAACCAGATCATGGGTCTCAGCTCTAAGGGAATTTATTTTGAACCTTCTGAAGCAGACATTGCAAATTTTTACATTCTAATGAGTGAACTAAAAACATATATTTCAAAGAAAACAGCACTCATAAATTACATTTATGACACATGAGGTTGCTGACTGCTGTGCAGGGAGCACAGAGTAATGGTGCTAATATGCACTCTAGCTTGATTTTCTCAGTTCCCAACATGCTCTAATTCTACACTACAAATCTTTAAATGGCAGTTATATTTTAATTAATATGATTATGTGCTGCCATTAGCAAACCCTCCCCCAGCACATTTCTCCTGCCAAACCCATGAATGCCAGTAAACCATTAACATAAAAGGGCTGTTTGCTTATTAAATTCATCTACACAAATAGGCAAGGGTTGCAATTGTTGATTTGCCATTGAAAGAACAGAACATGAGTGAGTTGCACAGTAGCTGGCAGTTGCAATTATCTAGTGTAATTAAGTCTAATTTATAAGCCCCCCTCAAATGAGAAAGTAACAATTTTTGTTAATTAACAAGAGCATTTGTAAAGCTCGTTAACTCCATCATTCACCATCTGCCTGGATAGATGGGAGCATGCAGTTATTATTGTGGGACATGTTGCATATGTGTATTTGTGTAGTAATCTGTTTGGAAAGTCTAATGATTGAAATGGGAGATAGGAATGGATGTTATATTACAGTGAAAAGAAGATCTACTGTTTTCATTTATCTTTACAGCAATGCAAGTGCTTTGTCATTATCTTGTGCATACGGTTTCATTATTCTGATACAGCACTCTGTTACATTGCCTCATACCATCATCCCTACAAGCCTGCAGGGTACAAGAGCACTTATCTTTCCTGATGACTGTTGAATCATTTAAAACAAGTTATTAGTGAAACAATTAAAATGATATTGGTTCACAATTGTATTGATAGCTGCCAGGCATAATGAAACATTCTGAATAGCAGTTGGGGGTTCTCAGAATGGATAGAAAATGCTGTTAATCAGAGACAAGAGAAACCTCTAAAGAAAAACTAAATTGCAAGAACACATTAATTGTATTGGAACATTTCATTTAATTGAGAACAAAGGGAAGGTAAAAATCATATTATCAATGTTTTATGAACATGAAGGAATAAGAAAATTACTATGTCATTTGTCACATATCTTCTGTCGGAAATGAAAATTGAAAAGGCTGTATTTAACAGGAGCAGGCCAAATACATCATGTTGTTACACATTTTGTTTTTCACTGGGATTGCAAAAACTGAAAGGAATAAGGATTT
Source organism: Pluvialis apricaria (assembly GCA_017639485.1). Lineage (NCBI taxonomy): Eukaryota > Metazoa > Chordata > Aves > Charadriiformes > Charadriidae > Pluvialis > Pluvialis apricaria. The sequence goes on along the minus strand of CM030008.1, from coordinate 137,254,355 downwards.
TTTCCCGGTTAGAAAGTGACTGTGAGTGAGTAAGCAATAAGCAAGTTACAGTCTGCTAGTCAGCCATGTAAGGGAATGGGATATCTGTGCTGTCCTGCTCATTCATGGAAGTCTTGAAAAATTGCCACTATAAAATAGATATGAACAATGTGCAAATGACACAGCACACGCACTTCTTTTTCTTTTTCGTATTTTCTTAGGAAGAAGATCATGATTAATGTTGTGGAATTGTAATGCTCATAAGAAGAGGATGTTTAATACTTCTGGTTAATAATAGGCATATTTGCCTGATCCAATGCTCCATTGTAGCTACTGGAGAGGCTCAGATCAGATGATTCTCATTTATACAAAAGGCCTTAATGTGGCTGCAAATGTATGTAATTTAAAGCCTCTTACCCTGCACAATGTTATAAAGGGTCTCTGTGTAAATGGGAATTGGGCCCACTGAGTTGATTGAACACTGGATAAATTTATCTTAATCCCACCCTCCATCACCACTGACCTCCTAATACTGGGCAAAATGGAGAAAGGTTTGCCACTTATGCCAGGTTACTGGGTGGCTCTGTGATTTTCCCCTAGGTGATAAGAAGGATGAACAGATGGTATAGGAGCTGGATATCATTCTTTTTTTGAAATGGTAATTGGTATGAAATTATATGAAAAACGTTGACAATGAAGAAAAGTCTTCCAACTTTAATACCATTAAGTTAAAGTTTTATTCTTTTCATTATTTTTTTTTTTCCTTTTGAGGATTCCTGGTATGCTGCAGACAGTAGGGAATACTGCCTTTTCTTCCAGGCTGAATTCAGAAAGATAGTAGACTAACCAAATTCTGTGTATGACGTTTTTCTTACTGGGGCTTGAAAGGTTTGAAATTAGGCATACTTAAAACATGGATCAAACTGTTTTAAATCAGAGCTGGTATTTCCATCAGTTCACAAATTATTGCGTTACACGCATCTTTTTCTTATCTGCTGCCGTTGAACAGATAGTGTTTACAAATGTATCTGAGCTGGGAGCATTTAATGAACTATTTAGCCCAGAAAATATTTTAGAAATTTGCTACACAGAACTTTTTTTTTTCACTTTCTTTCTGTGCAATATAGGCATTTAACTTGCATAGTACCTTTCTTGTTTTCTCAGTGGATTGCCTAATCTTTACAAGTTAATATCTTGCCTCATCTTGGAACTTACTGCATCAGTTCTGTAGCTCCCCGGTTTCCTATTGTGTAGCATCCCTCCTTTCTTCTGCTGTTCTCAAGCTGCTTTGCAAGACACCGAAACAATCAGAAATAGCAATGGAAATGGGAGTAGTAAATCTGTAAGTGTTATTCATTGCATGTGTCATCTATTTTTAAATTCTTACCTAGTCTTCAGCTACTGACCAGGTTCAAAGGTGGGACACTGGACCAGTTAGCACTGTAAACTGTTACCATGGCTATCATATATTTTTAAACCCAAAGGAATAAAAAGCACTACACATATTATGCTGAGTTATAATTCAAATTTATGAGCTTGGAAATAATGCACATTACTATAAATTAACAAAAGCAGGAGCTTATTAAAACCCATTTCTACCAGGGAAAGCTTTAAACTCAACTTTTTACCTTAATGATGATAATCAAACTAGACTTACACAATGATTATTACTTAATAAAGAGGTCATAAATGTAAAATTCATCACAAAGTTATTTTGACAGTATTTATGAAAATGAAACATTTGTTCTCTTGGTCTCTCAAGAGGAGAAAGAAGAAAGACAGACTCATATTAGGAGAGACTTAAGGCCGAACCCTGACGAACAGAACAGGAGATGTAGCATTTGTAGGGTGCATTGGTATGGTGACAACGACAGGTAGGCGAGGTTAGCTTTGTGAACACTAGGAGAAAGGCATGCAAATTTTTGTGAGCAATTCTTCAAAAGATCAGCCTCTAAAGAGTGCTGAGCACCTGCAGTTTTTAATGACTTTAACTGGAGTTTTGAGCACTTTCAGAATTCATTCCTGTGGTAGAGAGATGGGGAAAAAAGAATCTCACTGTGTATGTGGTCTCCTGATGTTTTATTTTAAAGAAAAAAGGAAAGCTGGAGTTATGCCTGTCCAGAAAGGAAAGAAGTATATAGGCCAGATTTATTGGCTGCCTAGCAGATTTTACATTCAATTTTATTTTTACATTCAATTTTCTGCTATGTGCATATATAGATCAGCTGGGCAAGCACTTTCATGATAAAAAAAACTTGTTTGTATATAAATATGTTGATTCACATGCAAATAGGCTCATTCATACATGAATACGTATGTTTGCCTGGATAAAATATTCCAGACATTCATGACGAAGAAGTAAAAAGCCCAGCAATAACAGTACAGATGATCACAGCAAAGTGAAGAAAAAAAACCTAATCAAAATCCTGTCATGGACTGAGCAAAAGTATTCATAAAAATATGGTTCCATTAAATTTCTAACGTCTGCTTTTTCTTATTTACTTGTTATGCAAGGAAGGTTATTCTCATAAAAACAGATTTTAAATATGAAGATTGCATACTTGTGTGACAAAGAGGTTGTGCAGATGGAGAAAACTTCCTAGGTGAGCTGCAGTGATGAAGAGCTACACTTTCACTAATTTTGAAATAAATATTTATAAAAATATTTATAGAAAAAAGGGTGCATTTTCCAGAAAAAGCCAAACCCTGCTTTACAGCCAATAGTTTATTCATTTTCGGATGATAACTAGGCTTTTCAGCCCATGGTCTTATGGTAAAGAAGGTTTCTATGGCACTAGTTCATCATTTAGACAGTGCTACAGCACTGGTACGGAGACCAAGAGAAAAAGAAACCACATTAATTTTGCTTCTATTTTTAGCTCAAAAGTCTATCTCCGCTTTTCACAGAACTACAGAATCTCCTAGATTGGAAAAGACCTGTAAGATCATCTAGCCCAATCATTAACCTAACACTGCCTAGCTCACCACTGAAAAATGTCCCTAAGCACTGTATCTACACGACCCTTAAATACCTCCAGGGATGGGGACTCCACCACTGCCCTGGGTAACGCGTTCCAATGCCTGATAACCCTTTCAGTAAAGAAATTCTTCCTAATATCCAATCTAAACTTCCCTTGGGGCAACTTGAAGCCATTTCCTCTTGTTTTATCACCTGTTACTTGACAGAACAGGTCGACTCCCACCTCTCTGCAACCTCCTTTCAGATAGTTGTAGAGAGTGATAAGGTCTCCCCTGAGTCCGCTTTTCTCCAGGCTAAACAACCCCAGTTCCCTCAGCTGCTCCTCATAAGACATGTGCTCCAGAACCCTCACCAGTTTCGTTGCCCTTCTTTGTACATGCTCCAGCGCTTCAATGTCCTTGTGGTGAGGGGCCCAAAACTGAACACAGTACTCAAGATGTGGCCTCACCAGCGCCGAGTACAGGGGTAAAATCACCTCCCTGGTCCTACTGGCTACACTATTCCTGATACAGGCCAGGATGCTGTTGGCCATCTTGGCTACCTGGGCACACTGCTGTCTCGTGTTCAGCCGGCTATCAATCAACACCCCCAGGTCCCTCTCTGCTGAACAGCTTTCCAGCCACTCCTCCCCAGGCCTGTAGCGTTGGCGGGGGTTGTTGTGGCCAAAGTGTAAGACCTGGCATTTGGCCTTATTGAAACTCACACAGTTTGCCTTGGCCCATCGATCTAGGCTGTCTAAATCCCTTTGCAGGTCCTTCCTACCGTCAGACAGATCAACACTTCCACCCAGCTTGGTGTCGCCTGCAAACTTACAAACTAGCCATACTTTTTACTCTAGAACATAAGTCCTTTTTTCTTTCCTGGTCTTTGGAGATATCAATAAAATAAAAATTCTGTATCGTTACTCTCTGGCATAGTTACATGTACATGTTTCTCATTTTTTTCTGCATTGCGACGGAGACCGGCTCCAGGGCAGGTAAGACTGCACTGGGAGAAGGGGTCTGTAGCTAAAAAGGCTGACGGAAAGCTCATTTTGGGGCTTTTTTGACGCCAGGCAAAGCCTCCTGCTGGGGGCTGACAGCCAGTGGGCGGGCTGCTGACTAAGCCTGGGCGGAGCGAGCTCCTCCCGCGGCTCATCACACCGCCAATTTATAAAGGGCCCCAGGGAGGGCAGGGGCTAACCTCTGCCACTGAGCAGTACCCAGTGCTTGGGTGTGTGTCCTGGTTGGTGCCTCATGTGGCTGTAACTTGTACAGCAGGGTCCTGAGCCTCTGCTATTGTACAAGGTAAGTTCAATTCCTTTTAGTAGTCAGATGACTAGCACGTTCATCCCAACTGACCCTTCCACTGTTGCTTGCTTGCAGACATCCAACCATGGCTAGAACTAGGTCAAAGGCTATTGTTAAGAAAGCTGTGGGCGCCCAGGCAGAGGCCCCACGCAAACACGTGGGTGTCCAGGCCTCTGGCTGCAGGGAGTGCCGGGGCCTGGCCCTTGCTGTGGGGGGTAGTGGGGGCAACACCTGTGTCAGATGTGAACAGGTGAATGATCTCCTCAGCCTGGTGGTTGAGCTGAAGGAGGAAGCGGAGAGGTTGAGGACTATCAGGGAGTGTGAGAGGGAGATTGACTGGTGGGCCCGCTCCCTGAGAGTAAGGGAACATGTTGAGGCCTCATACACCAGAGGACCCTCTCCTCACTTTTCACCCGACAGTAGAAGGGGATCTCAAAGAAGAGGGGGAATGGAAACAGGTCCTGGCTAGGCGCAGCAGGCAAATCCCCTCCCTGCCCCTCCCACCTCCCCAATTACCCATGCAGAACCGGTACAGAATCTTGCAGCAGGAACTGTCTGTTGGAGAGGAGGATGGTACATCTAAGCAGGAAGTGCCACAAAGACTAAGTCACTGTAGACCTGGCATTACAACTAGTTCCAAAAGGAAAAGCAGAAGGGTCATCATTGTGGGTGACTCTCTATTGAAGGGGGCAGATGGACCAATATGCCGTCCTGACCTGCTTCACAGGGAAGTCTGCTGCCTCCCTGGGGCACGGGTCAGGGATGTGTTGGACAAAGTTCCTACTCTAGTCAACCCTTGTGATTATTACCCCCTTTTAGTATTTTAGGTGGGCAATGATGATGTGGGAAGAAGGAGCCCAAAATCAATTAAAAGAGATTTTAAAGCCTTGGGAAGATCAGGAACACAAGTAGTGTTCTCTATCTCATCAGTGGCTATCATGAGTGAGGAAATGAATAGGAAGAGACAGCAGGTCAATTCATGGCTTTAGGACTGGTGTTACCGACAGGGCTTTGGGTTTTTTAATCATAGGTTGCCATATGAGACATCTGGCCTGCTGGTGGCAGGTGGGATGCGCCTGTCCCAGAGGGGGAAAAGAATTTTGGGACAGGAATTAGCAGGGCTCGTTGACAGGGCTTTAAACTAGATATGAGGGGGGAAGGGGGGATAACTGGGCCTGTTAGGACTAAACTCAAGGGAAACACGCTAGGGCTTGAGGGATGGTGGACTAGCAAGGACTCTTACTCTACCAATTCATGTCAGAGAAGTGGTAGACACCTAGAAATTATGGAAACACCTGAGAGGGGCCTAGTAGGAAATGGGGCCCACACTCACAAAAAGACGTTGAAACCATTAGCTTGTCTGAAGTGCATCTATACCAATGCACGCAGTATGGACAACAAACAGGGAGAGCTTGAAGCCATGATGCACCAAGAAAACTATGACATAGTGGCTATCACAGAAACCTGGTGGGATGCCTCACATGACTGGAGTGCCGCAATTGAAGGCTACAAATTCTTCAGGAGGGATAAACAGGAAGGGAGAGGTGGCGGAGTGGCCGTGTATGTTAGAGAATGCTATGAGAGCTCAGAAATTAAGTATAGTGATAACAGGGTGTTTGGATTAGGATAAGGGCAAATAAAGGCGATATCGCTGTGGGAGTCTGCTATAGACCTCCCAACCAAAGCAGTGAGGTGGATGAAGCCTTCTATAAGCAACTGGGAGAAATATTGCAGTCATTTGCCATTGTTCTTGTGGGGGACTTTAACCTCCCCGATATCTGCTGGGAATACAACACGGCAGGCAGGGAACAATCCAGGAGGTTCCTGGAATGTGTGGAGGATAACTTCCTCATGCAGCTGATAAGTGAGCTGACCAGGGAAAGTGCCCTCCTAGACTTGCTTCTTGTGAACAGGGAAGAACTTGTGGGAGAAGTAAAGACTGGAGGCCGTCTAGGGCACAGTGATCATGAGATGATTGAGTTCTCGATCCTTGGAGAAACAAGGAGAAGGGTTACCAAAACTGCCACCTTAGACGTCTGGAGGGCAAATTTTAATCTGTTCAGAAGACTGCTAGACAAAATCCCTTGGGAGGATGCCCTTAAGGATACAGGAGTCCAGGAAGGATGGACATACTTCAAGAAAGAAGTCTTAAAGGCACAGGAGCAGGCTGTTCCCATGTGCCAATAAACAAGTAGGCGGGGAAGGAGGCCAGCCTGGCTAAATAGGGATCTCTTGCTGGATCTCAAAAACAAAAAGAGAGTCTATGACCCTTGGAAGAAGGGGCAAGTCTCTCATGAAGACTATAAAGATGTAGTGAAGCTATGCAGGGAGAAAATAAGGAGAGCCAAAGCGCAGCTAGAGCTCAACCTAGCTGCAGCTGTTAAGGATAATAAAAAATGTTTCTATAAATTCATTAGCAGCAAAAGGAGGATTAGGGAAAATGTCCCTCCTTTATTGGATGCAGAGGGAAACATAGTCGCAAAGGATGAGGAAAAGGCTGAGGTGCTCAATGCCTACTTCGCGTCAGTCTTTAGCAGTGGAACTAGCTGTTCCCTGACACCCAGCCTCATGAGATAGGAGACAGGGAGGGGAAGCAGAATGAGAGCATCACGATTAAAGAGGAAGAGATCAGTGACCTGCTATGCCGCTTGGATGCACACAAGTCTATGGGACCGGATGGGCTACACCCAAGAGTGCTGAAGGAGTTGGCAGATGTGCTCGCCAAACCACTTTCCATCATTTACAGGAAGTCATGGCTAACTGGGGAGGTCCCAATGGGCTGGAGGGTGGCAAATGTAACACCCATCTACAAGAAAGGCAAAAAGGAGGATCCAGGAAACTATAGACCTGTCAGTCTAACCTCGATACCAGGGAAGGTCATGGAGCAGGTCATCTTGAGTGCCATCAAAACCCACACAGTGGGCAACCAGGGGATCAGGCCTAGTCAGCATGGGTTTATGGAAGGCAGGTCCTGCCAGACGAACCTGATCTCCTTCTATGACAAGATAGCCAGATTATTGGACGAGGGAAAGGCTGTTGATATTGTATACCTGGACTTTCAAAACACATTCGATACTGTCCCCCATACAATTCTCGTGGAGAAACTGGCTTCACACGGCCTGGATGAGCATACGATCTGCTGGATCAAGCAATGGCTGACAGGAAGGTCCCAAAGAGTGGTCCTCAATGGATTTAAATCCAGCTGGCAGCCGGTCACAAGTGGTGTGCCTCAGGGCTCAGTGTTAGGACCATTTCTGTTTAACGTCTTTATTGATGATCTCGATAAGGACATAGGGTGTATCATCAGCAAGTTTGCAGATGACAGCAAGTTAAGCAGGAGTGTTGATTCCCAGGAGGATAGGGAAGCTCTACAGAGAGACTTAGATAGATTGGATCATTGGGCCAACATCAATGGTATGAGTTTCAACAAGGGCAAGTGCCAGGTCCTGCACTTGGGCCACAATAACCCCATGCAGCGCTACAAGCTTGGGGAAGTGTGGCTGGAAAGCTGCCTGGCAGAAAGAGACCTGGGGGTTCTAATTGACAAGCGGCTGAATATGAGCCGGCAGTGTGCCCAGGCGGCCAAGAAAGCCAACGGCATCCTGGCTTGTATTAGAAATAGCGTGGCCAGCAGAAGTAGGGAGGTGATTGTGCCCCTGTACTCAGCACTGGTGAGGCCACACCTCGAGTATTGTGTCCAGTTTTGGGCACCTCAATACAAGAGAGATATCGAGGTGCTGGAGTGAGTGCAGAGGAGGGCAACAAAGCTGGTGAAGGGCCTAGAAAACAAATCATATGAAGAGCGGTTGAAGGAGCTGGGACTGTTTAGTTTGAGGAAGAGGAGGCTGAGGGGAGACCTCATCACTCTCTGCAACTACTTGAAAGGACACTGTAGAGAGGTTGGTGCTGGTCTCTTCTCACAGGTAATTAATGACAGAACAAGAGGGAATGGCTTCAAGCTCCAACAGGGTAGATTTAGACTGAACATTAGGAAAGAATTTTTCACAGAAAGAGTGGTCGGGCATTGGAATAGGCTGCCCAGGGAGCTGGTTGAGTCACCATCCCTGGCTGTGTTTAAGAGCCATTTAGATGTGGTGTTGGGGGATATGGTGTTGGGGAGAACTTTGTAGAGTAGGGTAGATGGTTGGACTCGATGATCCCAAGGGTCTCTTCCAACCTAGACAATTCTATGATTTTATGATTTAGGATGACATAGAATTAGTCCTCCTCAGCAGAGAGACTTTCTGAATCACAATGCAGCTGCCATGGTGGAAATATTTTCCCATGCAACACCAGAGTCTTTTAGCTTGAAGAGATCTTCCCTTTCTGCGGTAGTTATTCTTCTTACTGGATCGAGCGCATCACTTCCTGGGTTTCTTGCATTTAGGTTAGACAACTGCTCACTGTGAATGCTTCTCCTCTCTCCTGGCCATTCAGGTAGTTCTTGCTGTTTTCACCCCATCCTCTGTAAAACGTTCTTGATGATGGGTGACAAACAGGTACAAGTTGTTCCCAGAGGAGTCTCATTAGTATTCAGGGGTACAAGTGCATCCTTGCCTTTAGACCCCTGGAAAATGCTTCCTGTTGTCATGGCTTTGACACACTGGCAGTTTAACCAGTGTTTAGCTGTGATTGTGTGATCAGGTGAGAATGCATTGTTCCTTATGCTCCCATGTCACTTCAGCTGATTTGTCTTTGTTCCTTTCTTAGTTCCCCAGTATTACTAAATATTAACCCATTTCCAGCATTGTATCTTTCAAAGACAGATATTTTGGCATGATATCCCAATCCTTCTTTACTGTTGATACTTCCCAATACTAGCATCAGCAGATATCATTAGTACACTGCTATTTTTTTGTAAAAAAGCTGTTAATGAAGATAACATGCAGTGTGGAACCTAAGACTGATCGTTGAGGAGCTCTAAATACATTTCCCTCCAACACTGTCTACACCCTTTCATGTTAACTAACCTCGGTCAGTTTCTCTGAGTGGCCAATCTGGCCCAAACCACGACAGAGAATTTATTTCCCTTCTTATTTTGAATATAATTCTGAAGAAAATGACTACTATATTTCCTCACTTCCTTTGTCTAGTTATTGCTTATGTATACATCTATGTTGCATTGATGTATTAATCTTCTTTTACTAAACTCAGAAAAAATATTTAGCAATCCATTTATCTCAATTTTTTTTATAAATTGAAATTTTAAATCTTTTTTTTTTTTTAAAAAACCTAGCCCCCTTTTTTTTTCTCCCTCCCCCTCCCCATCCTGCCCCAAGTCCTGGATATAAGGTCACATTAAAGAGTTTGTGTTTGTCTGGATTTTTTTCCCTTGCCTTGCCTTTCCTTGCCTTCACATCAACTCATTACTGAAAAATGAGATGAAGTATTTATTTATTTTTTCCCTTTCATTTTACTGTGGACTTTTGGAAATACTTCCTCTTTAATGTACCCCATGGATATCACACTTTCTTTTTTCTGATTCAAATTTGTATTGAGAAAGAACAATTTGTTCTTTGTTTTAATATTTTTTATCTGCATGAGTTTAGCTTGGCTCTTAGCAACTTTTTCATAACTCTAGATAAAAACATGAAGACTTTTTACCATTCCCTGTAGGCTTTCTGTTTTTCTGTATACTTTTTCCCGGTGTGGTTATTCCTTCAAATGTGTCAGAAGCTCCTTCCTAGAATGGTTTTTTCCTTGTTTTGGATACAGAGTTTGACATATTAGATTTGAAGATTTTCCAGACTTCCTAAATATTTGTCTCACTGCTCCTAGGTGTAGCTGATCGCTCTAATTACTTCCCTTAATTTATTAAAGCTTGCCCTGTGGAATCAAGACTCTTAGCAGCTTACTATTTTTTCTTTTCTTTCTTCTCCCAGTCCTTCTACTGAAATGAAACCAGGTCTGTCCTTGAGCACTCACCATCATGACAAAATTGTGAACCAGGTATCTTATCATTTGACAATGCACAGTTTTCACTCTGCATCTTTCTCTGCAACATAGCTGAACATTAGCTGGCAATAATTTCTAGTCCCACTGGTTTATACAATAAACAATTCAGATTTGTTCCTGAGTTCTTTTCTTTTAAAAGCTGGATGTTGAGTCATCAGGCCAGACAAACGTTGGGTACAAACGTTTGCTGTTCTGCTGGGATAGACTTAACTTTCTTCATAGCAGCCTGTATGGTACCATATTTTGGATTTGTGACCAAATTAATGTTGATAACACAACAGCATTTTGGCTGTCACTGATTAATACTTACGCAGCGTCATGGCCTTCTCTGTTTCTCACCCTGTGTCCCCAGCAAGTAGGCTGGGGATGGTCAAGAGGCTGGGAGGGGACATATCCAAGACAGCTAAGCTGAGCTGGCTAAAGGGATAACCCATAGCATATGCTGTTATGCTCAGCAACATAGACTGGGAATTTGGTCTTTGCTCAGAGACTGCCTGGGCATCAGTCTCCTTGGGAATGGTGGCAAGTCATTGATTTTGCATCACTTGTAGTGGGTTTTTTGTTGTTGTCCCCCCCCCCCGCCCCCCTTTCCTCCTCTTTCCTTTCGCTTACTAAACTGTTTTTATCATGACCCACAAGTTTCCTCGCTTTTGCTCTTCCTATTCCTTCCCCCATCCCACTGGGGGTGGTGAGTGAGGGGCTGTGTGGATGCTTAGCTGCCAGCCAGGGTCAACCTGCTACAGCTGTTTACTTAGAAGCGAAAGCCTAACACTTACAAGAAACTTTCTGTCTCATGAGTTCAGAAATAAGTCAGTACTGTGAACAACATACTGCTACAATAGTTTCAATAGTTTTACTTTAAACAGGTATATTAAAAGCACCACTGATGGGATTATACAGTGATTGTCCTTTACCACAGTATTCTATTACTGTAGCACCTCTTTGGAATATTTCTGGGACAGATATATAAAATGAAACTGCCTCTATATCCTTACATTGTAACAGAATAGCTTGAGTTGTTTTTAAATGTATCGGATGTTGAAATTTGACTGGGAGGAAGAAGCCTCCTGTGTTCCAAAACCTCTGTGGATGTCTTATATTACCCCCTGTTAGAACAGTGTACCACAATAATTCATTGCAACTGGAAAGAAGTCTTGAACTTAACCACTTTTTGGCAATGTTAAGAAGGTGTAGTCAAGCTGAATTACCTCCCAGGCCCAAGCAGTGTGAGGTGCTCCCTAAATCGCCCCTGGGCTAGTCTAACATTTCTACTGAAGTGGCTGGGTTGATGGGAACCTGAATCCCAGCATGCTGTGGCTGGACTTTGTGCAGCTGGAGAAAGCCAGCAAGTAACAACTGCTGGGAACATTTTTTGCTTACATGGGAAGTACTCCCAGCCACTGCTTTGACTCCAGTGACCTATTCTCCCACACTGAAAACTAGCAAAGAACTTGGCAAGTCAGGAAAAAAAAACAGGTTTCTGAATTTTGGTTGGCAAGCGTGGGAGCTCAGTAGCTACTGAGAGTATAAGAACCTCAGGGCAGGAGACCAGTTGTGACTGCTGAAGCACATTGTGCTTTCCTGCAAATATCATAATGTCTATGACAAGTGTTCTCTGCAGAGAAATTTGTCCTGATGATACCTACACCTGCTCACAAACACTTCCTTTTGTTTCTCTGTCTGACATAGGACCACCAGGCGATGAGTATTTAGTGGTGCTTGTGCTTCAATTAGAAGTGCTGGTCTCAGAACTTAACAAAGCCGTTTGTAACATCCTCGCTGAATCAAACCTTTTCTCTTGCAACTCCCATCCACTGTCAGGTAAGTTCAGCAGATGAGAAAAGCGTGCCTGTTTTCAGCCGAGAGAGCATTTCTTCAAAGCACTTCTTTCTGCATGTTGATCTATTACATGTATGCCCAGCTAACCCTGTTTTAAAAGAACATTCTTAACCTTTGACTGGGATTTTGAGGACAACAGCAGCCTCTGCTGTTTTGACAGACTGCCTTTGTTCAAGTGGCTTTTTGGAACTTGCGTTTGGTATATTAACCATAGACGTGCTCGCTCTCATTTGTTTAATTCATACTGTGCTTAAGTCAGCCTGGCTAGCACATTATGCATCCCTTTGTACACTACAGGGCATGATGGTTAGTAGCTCAGCCACGACTTATCAAATAATAATTTGAAGTTGCAACATCTGTGTTTGGGAGCAACGTGCTCTCTACCCAACTACTGATGTAACTCACACACAATGTGTGTGAATGAAGCAGAAGAATAACATATTTTCATTTTCTGGGACTGTCAAACTGCAGTAGTTTCCCCCTTTCCAGCCAGTATTAACCATATGAGGCTTTCACACACAACCACCCTCTTTATGTTATAATTTCTACTCACATCGGGCAGAAATAGGATTCCTAAACCACAATATAGCAATAAACACTGGTTAAAAAATGTAAAAAATGTCTGACCAGGCATGCAATATGCTTCTTGCCTCTGTATAAATCCTATGTGGATGTGGATGATTTGATTTACTTTCCATATCAAAAGCAATATCTTTCCTAAGGCAATATTAGAATAGTTTTTAATGATAACAGACTGTGTAGTGATGACTTTTTTATATAAATTTAATGATTTTTACCGTAGGCCCTCCTGTTTGAAAACCTATATGAAATCAAATGGATGCTAGCTAAATAGAACCCTCCCCATCCCAACTATAGGTGAGTGTGATTTTTGAAAAGATACTGTCTTAATTGGACTGATTGCATCTGCTGAATGTAGTGGTGACAAGTTTAAGAAAGAATAACATTTAAGGATTATTGCCTTAAATTAACAATCCACAACTTTGTAGGCTCAATTGCAGTTTATCTTGTTAAAGATAGTCAAAGTTAGTATTCAGATATCCTTCTTACATTTTCCAGGGTCTCTTGGCCTTATTAATTCAAATCTTACTTTCAATGTATGCATGTAGCCAAGATAATTATTAGAAGGAGAGATCAAAGCAAGCATATTATAGTCCTATTCCATTTTCTGCTGATGTGAGTGATCTGCCTCTTCTTTGATGTTGTATGCTTCTACAGTGAAAGTACAGAGGATAAAAATACTACACCATGTAATCTGGCATTTATCCCATGAGAGCAGAATTCCAAATTGTGACACATGTCAAGAAGTTAAAAAAAAAATAACTTAAAAGAGCCCTACGCTTTATACAGTGACATACTCTGCATTTAAACACCATCAAACATCATTTTCCATTACAAATTTAGTCCCCTATATAAAATTCAAAGAACTTCTGTAACTTTAGTCAAAGAAAATGACAGCAGTGCTTATAAAATAGCTACTATATTTACTAGTAGTTACACTAAGACTGCAACTTAGCTTTATTCAAACCAAATCCTTTTTTTTCTTTTTTTTTTTTTTGTCCTTAAAAAGGTGAAGGGAGACAAAATTAACATCTTTGTGCAAGCACAGATGCATCTTCTGTACAATTTGGTTTCATCTCCAGCAGCCTGTTTATTCAAACTGGGTTTTGTCACGCTTTGGAAAAAAACTGTGATTCCAGGTGCGGAACCCAGTACTGACGCAGGTTCATAGGGTTCTTCCTCAGAGTGAGGAAGCAGGATTTGTCCTTTATTATTGTATATTTAAGAGGTAATTGCCCCACATTTCTTGTCAGAGTTCTGTCATATTGACACATATATTGGAAGCAGAACCCATCATATTTCTGCTTTTGTAGCATAGCACTTGATTATTTCAGATTGTAAAGAGCAGAAAGAATGTCAGTTACAACAGTGTAACATTTGGCCTTCTTGGATTTACTGAAAAATGTCAGAAGTCTTTGGGCAGTTTGAGAATTTTTCTCTCACTATTGAAATCAGTGAGAATTTTGTTATTACCTCCAGTGACTATAGACTTAAGACAGAAATGCCTATTTCATTATATCTAGAGGATGAAGCAGGCCAAGTAAGACCTTCCCATCTTCCCTTTTCTTCATGATCAACATTGTAATTACTTCCAAACAGATTCCTTATGAAGTCTGAAGAATGTCCTTAATTTTCCTTTCACTCTTTACCCACATTTTCTCACGCCTGAGTTCTACGGGGAGCAGAAACACAACTGTCAAAACACAAGAAAAAAGAAAAAGCTGTTCAAAAAAGACAACTGGAATCAGGGACATCTAGAAATATCCCCAAATTCCCTATTTCCTATTTAACCTTTGCAGTTATGAGATGTTTGTGTACTTTAGACAAACTAGATACACTAGTATATGGAAACCCAACCCCAGATTACTCCTCTTGCAGTTGTTGCTGAGTGTCCTAACCCTTCATTTTATCATTCAGGAAAGGTCCATTTCATTTCTGTTGCTTTCTAGCAGTAATTCTAGGTTTTGGTGGACTTCTTCCTCTAGAAAGTGAGGAAATAGTCTTACATGTTACTTTTTGCAATGTAGAGCTTTTGCTATAAAGTGAGGGCCAAAATTGCAGCTCTGTAAAGCTGACCTATCTTGGCAGTTCAGGATTTCCCTAAACAAGACATTCAAAGGCAAATATTACTAGATTTATGGTCTGGGATCCTCTTAAACTCAAAGTCACACCTAGGTAGACATGAGTGCAAGAAACATTCCCTTTCATCTATGTCTGCCTTGAAGATTACCCCAGATTCTATCAGACTGTCATCTGGCACAGGGATACATGCAACTGCCACATCCAGGCTTGATTACTGCAAATCATAGGACTCAGGAATGAACCTTGCCGAAATTAAAAAAAAAAAAAAAGCTCAAGGTGGTTTAGAGTGCATCTGCGTATCTGTTCAGCAATATGGATCATATTGTTCTCTCTGCACAGTGCTCCCACTGAATTCAGAATCCAGATGTGCTTCTGAAGAGTTTGTTGTGATTTGCTATTAGAATGATTGTCAGGTGGAAAGTAGGCTTTCTCCAAAATCAAATCTCGACTTCAGTTCTCCAGCTAATTTCAGTTTTCTCTCAGAAATTAATTTCCAGATCCTCCATGTGTTAGTAAGGTGCCAGTCTGGCTGTTCCAGCTGTGGCTCATAGGTTCTGTGTTCCTTAAAGTCTGATGCATAGAAAGCTGCTGAGACATAGATCGTTGTTCCATGCAGCACTCAGTAATTTGCCTGGAGGGTAGAGGGCAGAGTGCTGTAGACATCATGAGAGTATTCAGAAACAGTTAGAAATATTTTGGAAAATCTAATAGTGAAAACTTCTTGGAAATACATTCCAGAATTTTCCCTCCAGAAAAGTTTTAAAACCCTAAGTTATAATCAGATGCATAAGTGGGGTGGTTTTTCCTGAAAATTTAGAAGTTCCCATGCAACAGGTATTCTAACTTGTCACTGGTTGTGTCTATGATTTTACAAACTTTTTGTGGATTCAGACATGACTGTCCCAGGAATTTGCAGAGTGAAGGTTCCCAGGGCAGTGAGCAAGGAGCACAGACAGCACTCGTGTTTAGCTGCTCTGAAAGGCTCAGCGGGGCTTGTCGCTCCCTCCCTGTCTTGAGTGTGAAGAAACCAGCCAAGCAAAAGTCAGAAGTTCTTGGCTGTAATTCCCAGACTATTTTCAAAAGGGTGATGTTATACAGTATTTTTCCTTTCATCTACAAAGAATGTCTTGCATTCATGCGTGCGGCTGATCCAGCAATCCACCTCGTACAAAATCCTGCACTGCTGCATGAGGAAAGGTCTTCTGTAAAGAGAGAACACCGTCAAAGAGAAGTGATGAAAATGCATTTATTTGTCCCTCTTCAAATTTCCCCTTGGACAGAGAGGTGAATTTGTGTTATCACTGTCGTAAGAAGTGCCTTTTTCCTTTTATTTAAGCACTGACTTTACACTCAGAGCCAAAGCACAACAGTCCTCTCACAATGGGGCATTGCAGCAGCAAGTCAAAGGTACTTGTGAATGTTGGAGACCTCCATGCAAGTAGCTTGCTTTCCTATGAGAAGAACAGGATTAACGAAAAATGAACATGTTAAAGGTGGTAGTTATTTAGGAAACACTTTGTCTCAAGAAACCTGAGAGGAAGGAAGGAAGTGTAATGAAGGTGATGGATTGAGTGGCATTTAAACAATTAGTTGCCTAGTTAAGTTGTTCAGTTAAGGAGAAACATCTCCAAAGTCCCTGTTTTATTGGAGAGTACCTGTACAAATTGTAACCTCACCTTGAGTGACTCCTGCCCTCTGACAAACACCCAGACCCCATGGTCGTGTCAAGGCACGTAGCTCATGATGAGTTGGTGGTGTTATATACCTGCCTCTGAATGGCCAAAATGAAGCCACAGTACTCATGTGCAGGCTGTTGCACTTCCAGGGTATAACTGGATAATCACTACTAATTATTGCATCTAAAATTCTGAACTGCCCAGATGTTTAGAGGAACCTTAATGTTCTTCCCACTTCTGTTACTGAGAGCTATGGCCAGGTGGCAGGAGGTGGGTTGTGCTGAGGAATAAACTTTGCTAAAAAAAGGTGTGTTCCTTACTTTTTCTGAGGAAATGCCACAGATACCTACATAAATGGTGCATAAAGCTTTCATGAATCAGGCCTCAGGCTAGACATTTAAGTGGTCCCTACTGTATTCACATACAAACAGTTGCACAATATATTAAGAATTGCAATAATAGAAAAATAGCTATAAAATATTAGCATGATTTTACTTTCATTTTTATAGCTCCTTGTCTTGCTTGACTTAATTTTTTGGAAATAACAAGAAAGTCAGTAAAATATTACAAGTGTGGATAGACTGGAGGGGTACTGGGCCAAAATTGGGAGGCATTCTAGACTTCCCAAATTCATTAGTTATACTGGAAGAAAGCTTAAGAAAGAAAAGGTCTGGGTTATACTGTATATGTTTCACATACAGTCCTCCTAGTTATCAATTAATTCAACTTACTTCCTCATCAATTTTTTCCCCCTTAGTCCTGATGGTTTTATGACCTAGACCCAGGCGATACCCTTAGGCAGTCCATCTGATAATTGACATATTTTCTAACACAGCATAGTGATGCCCAAGTCAGTGCTTTCAGGCCGTGACTTCAGCTTATTGGAGACTGCAGCAGGGACTCCTTTTATCCCTCATACATCAGAATACACTGACAGCTCTCCCAAGCAGGGACGAGGCAGATCTCTCCCTCAGGAAAATGTATGCAAACACCTCCGGAACATTGTACCGGTTGCTAGGCATCACACTGGTGACATCTTTATGATAAACATGGTATGCAGAAGAAGGCCTAATAAAAGAATAACAAATTATTACATCCAGAGGGCAATTTTACAAGATTAACTGGTGTAATAAATTACTGCTGTAGTCAGAATACTGTGTTACCTTTTAAGGTATTTCACAGCAGAGTCTAAATGAACCAACCTATAAAAACAGAGAATGTCTCACAGAAAATAATATACCCATTCTTATATTTTTTTAATACTCAACATGATACCTACGCGTGGTATTTGGCTTGCTGCATGGTAGCTTCAGCACGTCCTTTCTGTAAAATAAGGCTATACATGCAATTCATACCAAGATGTCTCTGTTCATCATTATTTTTTCCCTGCTGCTGGACATTCGGTACCGCTGCAATCTACATAATATCAATTTGAACAAAAGCCTGTAGCATTTTATTTATAAAACTATTTTCATACATAAAACATTACAAAGAAAATGCCAGTAGCCAAATACCTTTCAAGCTAATTATCAAATATTTTGATTTTTTCTTTCTGCATGCTTTTTTAATACAAAAAAAATCACCTCTCACATTGTCCCTCTCTCCCTCCCTTTCTCCCATTATGATTTGCTTTCTCTCTTTTCTTCTTCAATTGTATGAATAGTTCAAATTTGACCATTACTAATTTTGTCTTTTCAATTCTAAGGGTTCATATTTTACAGTTAGAATAGTATAGCTCTTTTGCTTTAAAAACAGCTTTGTGGGAAAAAAAGGATCCCTCATTTGAACCCTAATTGACAGAAGATCTTGTGTATTTTCATCTACTACTTTTACATCAATACAGAAGTGAATTTGCATTTGCATTTCTTTTGTAAATGAATGAGCCATGTTTTCCTGTGGTTATTTCAGTCAAAATCCCAAGATTTCCCACAACCCATAAAAGGCAGAGCTTACATCTGGAGTTCAAAGGCCATGGGTGTATTACAATTTATCATAAACTCTCCTAGGTTACTCTAACATAATACATTAACAGGATAACAAAGCTTCATATTTGTAAGCTACAGCCCATTTGCAGCTGGTTATGAGGTCATATTCTTGCAGTTCCATCAATTTGATATAAAATGTTTTCATAACTGAAGCCACCAATCTCTTCAATTGCAAAAGGCACGCTCTAGATGGAGTATTCACCCTGATTTTAGTCAGAGGTGCTTCTGAGTGTTGGTCTGCTCCAGTCCTCTTCCAGACTTGGATGTGTGCATTACCCTTCCCTCTCCTGTGCTAAGGGTATGGTGTATGGGACTGCTGTCTGACATAAACCAGCACCTCCCAAAAGCCCTTTCGCACAGCTGGTCAAAATTACTTTTTAACTCCCTGTAGGGAAGGAAAATTTCCAGTAGGAACTCCGTGCCCTGAGCTTCCTTGGTAGCTTAATCTAAAAGATGGCTTTGCACGTATAGAGTAGTGTTTTACTGGGAGAGTCAAAAAGGTTGCAGCATTGTAAATGGCAAACATAGAAGATGCAGAAATATTTGTAAAAGGGCCATAAGGGTAGATCTACTCAGGCAGTCATGTGGATCCTCAGTTTGCATGCTAATTAACAACTCACTTTCAAGATTCCCTCTTACCCATCTGCATAAGTGAAACAGAGTTAGATATGTTTTTATTGATGGATTACCTGAGTTCACGCAAAAAAAATAATCTCTGGCGGTCCTGCATGCTGAACACAGATCTCCTGAATCTCCAGCAAAAACTGTGAAGCAATGTCACAGTGGTAGGAATAGTGGGTGGTACAATAAGAAAAAAAAAAAAAAAAAAAACACAAACCGAAAACAACAGAGAGAGGGGATGAGCATGGTACACATCTTTCAAGGCACTGCTAAGAGGTGACACTCAGACATCATCATCGACGGGGGTCAAGTGGAAGGTTCAAAGCAAGCTCTTTTCCTTCAGCAAACAAAATGATGCTCGCAATGGGTGGAGGCCATGGAGGAAGGCCAGGAGACAGCGTGCTGGAGACAACGAGATGACACATAAGGGCTGAAATGAGAGACTGAGCTGTGGGAAGAGACCAGTCAGGGCAGTGCTGGGGGAGGGAGAGAGGGGAGAGCATGAGGAACAGAAGACACGTGATCCAGAAAAGACCTTGAAGTGTAGGGATTAATTTGAACCCATGAACTTCGTCAGACAATATTCTTTAGTTTACAGATGGCTGAATGTATATATCTATTCAATATGGTGAGAAGGTTATCAGTCGAATATGTGCTATTTGTAGAAAAATGCCAAGAAAATGCAGACAACTGGTAGGTAAATGTTAGACTCAACACAGTTTAAAAGACAGAAAACAAAAATGTTTCTGAAGGTAGCAGCTTCTGTTTTAACAAAACATAAGCAGTGATGTGGTCCTCCTGCATATTTCATTAAAATAATTAAACATAATTACAGGGCAAATGAATTACAGAAATCCAAATAGAAATAAATTTTTTTTTTTCAGAATTGTCTAGACCTGCCTCATATTTCTTTGCAGATTTATAGTATTCAAGATTTTGATTTCATGTTCAGTTCAGGACTAGACAATTTTTGAAAACTAAAGAGCTCTTCAAAAATGAGAAGCACCATCAGTACTTTTTTTTATTATTTGAGTGCAAGACTCAATGTCTTTCCGTATTAAAAATAAGTGGTACTTACAGCAAACAAATTTCACAAGATATTTTCACAGAGTGTTCTAATAAGACATGGGTGTCAGAAAAAGTTTACTCCCACTCAGTTAGATGTAATAACAGCTTATATACCTAGAGGAGTGTTTAGTGTCCAAATGCAGCAATACGTGCACTCAGAATTTGATAATGCTGAGTTCATTTGTTAAAGTAGCCAAATAAGTAAAACTCTAACAAATTTCTCTATAAGGAACATTCAATAATCTATCATTCTTTAAATGTTGCCCTCACTCTCCAAATCCAAACTACAATTTAAGAAGTAATAGTTTTTGGCTACAATTATTTCAGGGTATTCAGCATGAATACCTAATACTTAATTGAGCA
This sequence comes from Pluvialis apricaria, assembly GCA_017639485.1. NCBI lineage: Eukaryota > Metazoa > Chordata > Aves > Charadriiformes > Charadriidae > Pluvialis > Pluvialis apricaria. The sequence continues at coordinate 137,233,939 of CM030008.1, read as the reverse complement.
ACAGTGATAGATGCTTTTTCATGGGTTTTATTGGATTTACTTATTTAAAAAGGGAGCACTGAATAAGCCACTGTCAGGAAGAGAAAAGCAACTAGATGGAGCAGCAAAATGTGTTGTGCATGGGGATGTGGTAAATGCAACTTTTTTGCTAAATACACACTACTTGGAACCTAGTTCTAAAGAGTTATTTGCACAAGACCTTTATCTGAATGACATGAGGGGGAGGATATTCTTCATAATCAACAACCATTCAAGGGAAAATTGCACTTAGGAAGAAAAGGTAGCTCATCAGCAGCTCGCTTATCAACTCCACAGGCAGATCCTTGCATGCAGAAGCTTCTGTGTCAATGAAACCAGACAAGATGTTTGGGAAGAATCCAGTCCCTAACCCAGAGTAGTTGCTTGTGGTGGAAAAAAATAACCTATTTAATCAAATGCACTCTGTAATTAAACACCATGCAAATAAGAAAGATGGTTGAAAACAACATCTAATGAGATAAGTGGAAGCATTGGATCAACGTTGTTTCAGGGGTTTAATTTTCTATTGTTTATACATTTATTATTGTACCTTTAAGAAAAAGAAATAGCCAGTAACTTCTGACTGCAATGTTCAATTGGAATGAAGTAATATCTGCTATTTAGAATTTTCTTGCTGAGCGTTATAAAAAGCAGAAGAGATCCAGCAAAGAGTCACTACAGCAGAAACCTCAAAGTAAAGTAATAATGGTTTGTCACCAATGATATAAAAAGATACATACAGATATGTTATAAATTGATCAAGCTAGACCATCACAATGGTTCTTGGCGTCCTTAAAATATATGAGTTTTAGACATCTTACCTTGATTTTGTGTTTGGAGAAGTCATCTGAGTGTTAGTAACCGTACATTATCAGGTCCGTATCTATAACAGAAAACAGAGAAGTAAAGGTTCTCAGAGCATGAATAGATAACATCAAAATCTTCATACCATATGTAATCATGGAGCAGGTGGAGTTATATATAACCAGTTATTAATATAAGATACTGGCTTTCTGAAAACACATTTAATTACAAATTACTTGAGCCTGCTTTCCTGAGGGGGAGGTTAGCACTACTCAATATTGTACAAACAAACAGATGTATTTTGCAGATGCTACATCAAAGTATCTGAAGTTCCCAAAAATTTATACAGAAACTGTTTAAAAAAAAAGAAAGGAGTAAATAAATCTGACACTTGGAAAATCTTCCTACTCCTATTAAGCCTACTCACATCTGATCACTCTCATCTGAGATACAAGTCAGTGTTTTGAAATGAAAAATTGTATGACGCCATAGATTGAGAAGATCCAAGTTAATAGGACTATTTGTAACTTTTGACTACTGGTATAATTTTGAGATTTTTAAAATGTTGAAATCAGAAAGAATAATTTTCTGCTACCTACACTCCAGCTATCTCACCTATCACTTTATTTCTTGCAGCGTCTTGTGTATCTGCTGTGGGAGGAAAAGAGCCTGAGTATAGATGTCATTTTGTCACTGGCAGAAAAAAAAATCCAGTTACAATGTACTCCTGGAGCACTGTTGGGAAAAATAATTGCTGTCCCACTTCTCCAGGGTAGTCTAGAACCTCACTACCTGTATTCAGCCCTCCAGGGAAGACCAAAATCACTTTCCCACAAATCTGACAACAGTAGGGAAAGTCAGTGAGCTCAGCACAAATAAAGGAGATTTAAACAACTGCTATTTCTTGCCTGAAATACAAAAGCGTGGGTTGGTTTTTTTTCCCAGAACTGAATCAGAAATCAGATTGGAGTGCCTGGACTGGGAAGTTTGTACAAGACTAATGCCAGTCCAAAACAAATTCAAGCAGTCAGGGTAGCCTTTCCAAGGTTACTTAGTTTTATTTGAAAACAACTGTTACAACCCCCCTCTCCCAGGTGCAAGAAAGCTGCTCACCTTGCCTCTAGAAGGAGAGTTTGTCCTGGCCAACAGAGGTAATGAGGAGACATTTCTTCCTCAGAGGCCTCTGTGGTACCAACCTGTCCATGGAGGTTAGCGGAGATGCGCCTTGTTACCTTCTGCCTCTCCTGGACACCCTCAGGTCAATCCAGGGTTTTGGTTTTATAAGGTTGCAGATTTTGCAGGACGAGTGGTTAGAAATGAAAGGAAAAAAATCTCAGCAGATCTAGCACTTAGGTTAACTTTGTTTCACTTTCTACAGTTCAGTGGGCATGCAGACAGATACTTCAAAACAAGGTCTTGCTATTAACACCCTGTTTTTACAGACATTGTTCCAGGAGGAATGTGCAAACCCAAGGGGTCACTACAAATCCATCTTTGAAGGTCACTCAGATTCAAACATTCACCCTCAATTAATATTCACTAACCTGAAGAAAAAACAATTAGTCCCACTTAGCTGTTATTTGCCATTTACCACTTTGGAGACGATAATGTACACAGGGCATGTCTGGAGATATTTGTGGTCAGAGTCAGACCTAAACTGTAGAAACCTAGATGTGGTGTCTACCTGTGAGTTATGCATCTGAGTTCTCCACAGAAGCAATGGAGATTTAGTCAATACAGTTAAAGAAATCTGAAGAATCATTCAGTTGTATAATTGCAAATGCCTATTTTATTTTGGAATAGTTCTCCAAATCCTATTGGCTAGATAGACCTCTTTTGACTTTAATGAGAGCTTATAAATCTAGGTCATATATAGGGAACAAGCTTTAGGCACTTGTGAGTTCAATTCTTTCGCTTAAGTATAGGCATACAGTGCAATCCCCGCTGTGTTAGGACATTGTAGGTGGCTTCTAGGAGCTGTTCCAGAATGGCACAAACCTCCTGTAGGAAATCTAAAAGTGGGATTCACCATCTGATTGTAGATATCTCAATTTACGGTCTCCAGCTACTTGCCTAAACACAGGTCTCTGGTGCTATTTAATATATTCAGGAATATTTGAGATATTTGCATGAGACTTATGCAACACAATGTTGGATATTCAAGTTTCCATTTTTTGCTGAGTCTTTAAAATAAGCCACTCTTCCTTTGTGGGCCACAACACTCATTCCCGTGTTCTCTAACACGTGTATTATATTCCATGCACACAGCTTAATGATAATGTTTTACACAATAACATACCTGGGATTAATAAGTGTCCATTAGAACTGGCTTTCAGCTGCAATGGGCTATGACCGTGACCAGTCGCTCTCTTTTAGGGACCTGAAGACAACCAACAGCCCTGCCCGTCCCTGCCCGGGCTCCCTGGGGCCTCCTCCATCCTTGTCTGTGGCCCAGGGCCACATTTCAGCCCAGCCTAGGGCCCTCAGTGCCGTCCCCGGCTCATCCTGAACACCTTTCTGGACTTCTCTGATTGACCCCAGACCTGGCTCATGCCTCTGGCCAGCTGGCCAGCGGCTCCACGATGTTCGGCACTGACGATGAATCTGAACAGACTGATTTTGTCACCCAGCTCTGCCAGTCGAGATACAGCGAGACAGTCACTTCGCAGCTGTCTCATGCAAATAAGAACCCACTCTGAAACTGAGATCAGCATCAGACCAGCTGAATCACTCAGCCTGGTGTAAGGGACAAGTAAAGGGTGGGACGCTCAGTTTAGATGAGGGCTGTGCTTCACTAGCTCCTTACCATCAAAAAGTAAAGAATTTAAGAATCTAATAAGTATCAAAGACCTCTTCCACTGTAACCCTTATTTTCAAAATTACCATTTTTTCTGTTTCTTTGATTCTGTTTTAACAATCAAGGAAGACAAGCCCCGTACAAAATATTCAAATAATTCTGTGGTGCTATTTTTTTTTTTGTCATTCTCACGTGTATTTTTGTCCTGGATGTTTTATATCTTTTTATCATAGTCGGGCTTTGCACACCATTAGTGTGCAGTGTTATCTGTATGTTACTGCTATATTTTGGGAGACATCGGAGCACGTAATTTTACCTGGTAGTTGTGTGAGATAGCTGAGGCAAAAGATTTCTAGGCTTTGTTTTTTTTCCTTTTGGGTTAGACATTTGCAAACAGTTTTTCAAAGCCTGATTAAAACATTCCATTTTCCAGTTGGCCTGAGGGTAATGCGTGGATGAGTGTGTCTATGCTTAATGCTTCTTCCTCTAGAAATTCTGCAGATTCCCACAGATGTGAAATGAAGTCTATCGTCAGAGTCTAGTTTTCAGATTTCCATTGTGAGTAAAAATTTGTAGCAAGAACTAGATTACAGTTGTGGAAGCAACACAACAATAAAGTTTGCTTCAGGCTATTTGCTAATTAGTTACTGTGAGAATGGAGGGGTGGTTTACTATAGCCATTTTGAAAGGGTCAAGGATGTCTGTAGTCATCTATTAGGAAAGAAGGATCAGATACCAAAACTTAATGCAAATAAATTACACAGTTACCCACAGTTATACTTATTTTGAGAAATGGTTAGAAAGTACTACAGAATTTTATAGACTTCTCAGTGTGTGTAGACTTCTCAGGCTGTGTTAAGGTGGTAGCATTAGAACTCAAAACATTCTGTGATTTTGACAGCATCACAATCAGTTTGTTCTGGTTCATCAAAATAGGGAACTAGTAAAATGGGTTGAAGGGGATTCAGAATATTTTTCCTTTACTGGTTCACTTAAAACATTCTGCAAGGAGTATGTTGATTTGAAAGTTAGGTGGCTTCTTTTCCCTCTGTACAGTTGGCTGGCTGCTCGGTGTATCTTCCCTCCAGAAGCTGAGCTCTCCAGAGGCCCTGCTGGTGGCAGACACTCTGAGAGGTGCCTGTTTCCTCAGTGTCAGCACAGGGTCACTTCCCAGGCACCCATCTCCTTTACCAGCTGCTGGAGTGTTTTAAAGAACTAAAAGCCTTATACTGTGGGACCAGCGCCTGCCATGGTCCCACCTTCATTACTCCTCATGTTCCCACGGTTTCCAGGCCCACATGTGATCACCAGGCATGCAGCAGACTCTGTGCTTCCAAAGTGAAATAGTGAAGAAAAAGATTGCCCTGAACTAGAAGAAAAGATCTCTGAGAATTTAGAATTTTTCCATGGACTTGCAATTCAATATCCTCACAACTTTGATAGAAAGTACTGATGATTCCTATTGATCAGTAAAATGATTATGTACATCCTCAGTTAACTTATTTTATAAAGAAATTAAAACATTGGATTTATGGATTATTTTATGCATTGTAGAACCAGAGATATCTTCAGTTATGTAAGACAAAGTTCATGGAAGAAATTGTCTCACATAGTTCTTACCACAGTTTCAATATTTATCATCAAATGCATACATAAATTTTAGCTATTGGGAACTAGTTACCTTGCAACAAGAACATGTATTATCAGTCTGAAACGAATAGGTCACAAGTAAAAATGTCACACAGCGCTTCCATAATTGCTGAAAGTTTGGAATAAACTTAAGAGGAAAAGATTTGATTGCAAAAGATCACAGGTGGGACCACAGAAGCCACAGCTGCTTATTTGGATACTAGGATGTGGCCTAGGAGTGGAGTTTATACTTCTGTTTGAGATCAGGCATCTTAAAATCATTTCATCATGTTAAATTGCCATATGGAAAAAAAGGAAACAGTTTCCAACCAACTTCATATGTACAATACAGTGCAGAAATTCTCTTCAGAGTCTGCTAGTGTATTCTTAAGCACAATAAAACTATGCAGTAACAACAGACCCAAAAATAGCTTTGCAAAATCAGCAGCATCCTTCTCTAGGCAGCATTAAATAAAAGCATAAATTCAGAGTGTTGGTGTGAAAGTGCCTCTGTCTTCCTTTTAGTGAATTTTATAAAGTATGTAATTGAAACAACGTGCCCAGAACATTCTGTAAAATTTGTCCCATTCAAATGACATTATTAAAGGTCTTAGCAAGTAACTTGACACAGAATAAGCTAAATTCTGACAAAAAGAAAAGCTGAAAAAGTGTTTTCTCTGTAAGCCATTCTTCCCAGCTGTTTTAGGTGTTCTTGTAGAATACCCCTCGGAGGCATCTACGACTGGCCATATTGGGGGAGTCAGGAATAGGATGAACGGACCACTGGTCTAATTCAGGATGATAACACCTGTGTTACATGGAAACCTTTTGATAAAAAAAGAATTTACATATCACTGGTATTTTATGTCCTCCTGTCTGTGGGAGTGTGTGATTGTCCTTCAAAATCCTTCTATTCAGCTTGCATAAGTTCAGATGCGTAAAACTGTCTCTTTTTTTCCTTGTTGGCAAGAATTTGAAACTCCTACTCTGGGAGCTAGTGTATTCTATGAAGCCATTCTTTTCCTGCTTTTGTAGCTCCTAGGACAGCTTTTTTCCCCAGACAAAGTCAAACATCTAAGTTTCCGTTGTATGGGAATCACTTCTTTTCTGATGCACCAGTGCCAGAGCACAGCCCAGTGTCGGACTCAGCACAGCCTGTCGCAACAGAGACAGAGGTTAAACAAGGAGGTTTATTCAGTTCTGTTGGGGAAGAAACACATCCATTAACAACTTAGATGTTTAAAGCAGTCAAAAGGCCCATTTCAAGAATAAGAGTGTCAGTTTTCACAATATTGAACTCGGCAGGTACACAAAGGGTGTCATGTGTCACCAGCGCAATACGATAGCCAAGTGCAGGGGTTGCTTCCTTCAAGTCTCCTAAAGTAGTTCAGGCTTCAGACCCTTTGAAAATATTGCAGATGCAGGCAGAATCGACACAAGTGAACCAGTGCCTGGTGAACTGAGAGCAGTTCAGTAAAGTGAGGCTGTCCTCCAGGGAACAAGTGTCCCAGGGTGCAAGTGCCATTGTAGAAACTTGTTTCAGGAACAAAACAAGCTGAACTGCATTTATCTACACTCAATTCTAAGGCTGGGAGTGGAGGACTAGGAGTCAATCACAACCTTCCCAGTGAATCAAAAGCTGTATTTCCATCTGCCAGGCTCCTAAAAACATTTCTGGTAAATGAATCGTAGGCCAATGGCCAGCATTTGCTTCAAGTTTAAATGAAATTCCTTTCAGAGCAGATGCGAAAGCAAAATAGTAACCACCTTAGCAAGCCTCATCTGCGAGACCTGAATGGTGGGAGAAACAGAGCAGATGAAAGGAAAATTAGGAGGAGACTGGAGAAAAAGGGAAAGGAGAAACAGAGAGTTAAAACAAAGGTTACAGGGAGGGAAGAGGGTGGAAGAAAAGAAGGGAGGGTAGAAAAGGGCAATTTAGGACTAGGAGGATCCTCAGTAGTTCTCTATATGTTTCACATGAATGTTACCCATTTTGACAGGCCATGGGGATAATCATAGTAACCGATGAATATTCTCTTCAGTGATCAAGAGATAATATTAGGCAGAATGTTAGTCATATTTGTAGCCAGTAAACTTTTTTCATATTAAAAAAAAAAATAATCTGTGCTTTGAGCCACATTTCACATTAGCACTGGTCAATCTGGAATTTACTGCAAAGAATCTCAGTTTAAGCAGTAATCAGCACCTTTTCAAAATTCTGAATGTCAAGAAATTTTTCAGGAAGTTATATAACTATTCGAATTTGATTGGGCAGCACCATCATTTCTTTTTTTTTTTTTTTTGGCCAGAGTTTCCCTACCCAGTTCTCATTTCCCCTCCCCCTGTAGCCTCTTTGATCTGTATTTTAAAATATTGTCAAAGCACATAAAGCCTACTTCAAAGTCTTCACTTGTTCTCTTATTCTGACTTACCTCCACACGTTACTGTCTCCCTTCCACTTCCTAATCCTCTCACATCATGTAAGAAATATTTCCTGTTTTCTTGATAAATCTACCACCTGCATGGGTTCACACTCCATGTGATCTCATTAGGGGTGCACACATATGAGTGACAGAGACACCCCATCAGCCTTAACTGATATGATTGCTGTGTGGTCCGAGCTCACTTCCTCGATGAATCAGGGCCAAGATAACCATGCTCCCATGAATTAGAGGGCTGTTGTTTCTTAATACCAGAAAAAATATCTGCGGCTGGTTTATTTATATGTTTATTTTACGAGAGCTTTTTAAATGTAATATGTAAATTATCTCAGGTTAGACTTTGAAAACTGATTCCCACAACTAGGGTCAAAGTTTCAGAAGAACTCTCTTCCCTTTAAAATATTTGAATAAAATTGTTAGTGATGCTGGTATCTTCTGAAAATGCAGCCATTGTCATTAGGTGGTTAACTGGAACTCTTTGGTGCTAAGCTCTTTTGGAATTCTATTCCAAAAACACGTCTGTATTTTCACTGTTGCCCTTCCTTGTTTTATTTTTTCTCATGCTGCCACTGAACAGCATCGTTATCACTCTACTTGTACCAGAGCATTTTCATATTTTCTTCATTCTGATTAGAATACATTTGGCCTAATTAGAAATGTGAAATCAGGATGGATGATCGCAACCCTAGAACCACACTTCAAACACCGTTACAGGCATGGCAGGAAGGGGTCAGAGAAATAAACTACAGCTCATTAGCCTGAGGCTATGAGTGATCTACCAACCATACAGAAAATTGGCAGCCCTTCTGTCTTTTGTCCTCAAGGACCCTGTGTATTAAACTAATTGTTAAATATAGCAAACAGACTGGCAGTCCAGTCAGACTATTTTTTGCACATGTAAAATAATGGGGTTATTTGGATTTCATTGAAATGCTATCCATATATGTTTTACAAATGTGCAAGCACTTACATGCTTCATAGAAAATCATCAATATTGGCCTGAGATTTTAAAGGAGCTACTCTAGTGTAAACTGCCTGGTTAGTGAAATATATATATCCTGTTTACATGGGAGAAACAAGTTAAAATGCATATCGAAAGACTTTTTGATGGCTAATTCTTGGTAAGTTTGGAGTTGTTTTGTTATATGACAATGTTCTTAAGAAGCATACTTAAACGTTTGGAAGAGGAGTGAAAAATCTTATTGTGTTCATTATTCTATGCTACACTTTTCTAATTCATGCACATATATGTATAAAGACTGTGACATGCTTCTCACTTCCAAAATTGTAGTTTTTGAAGTTAAAAGCTTTTGTCATGGTCAAAAATTGCTGAGTGAGATTTGTTCATATTAACTGATATTATTCTTTACTATTCTCATTAAAAACTGGTGATGCAGCACAATGACTTTGTTGGTGACAATGAAAATGATTTCATTCTATTTCCTGATTGGAATTTTTAGATTATACCAATCCTCTCTCCACATCCTTTTTGAGATATAATATAAAATTACCATAACAAAGGAGAAAGCTATATGCACAGAGAACATTGCTATAAGAAGAAATTGAAAACAGCATATAAAACAATCTGTGACTAGAGAAGAATGGGAGGTGGGGGAATGAGGAAATAGGGGAATTAATTTTATCTAACTTTACTTATAGAAAAGATAGGCCTATAGTCTAATTTACTTGTCTATTATCCTCCATCTCCTAACCAAAAGAGTTGCTTCAGTTTAAAATTTTTCCCTACTATGGTTTACATGAAGAGCCAGTGGATTTTCTTTTAATTATTGAATTTAGTTGTTCGTACCATGTTAGCACCAAAAAAATCCATGTGAAATAAGAACTGCTCATAGCTTCTGTGCATAAATTTAAGAAGAGCTATTCTCTGCAGAAGACCTTTATAAGCCCCCAGTCAGACTTAGTCCCAAAATTCTAGAATCAGTAGCTTCTTAGGGATATTTTTTTATGTCAAAGATTATTTTCAATATTGTATAAGTTAGGATAGGTAACTTGAATTATTTACTATTCTTTCAGACACTTACAACGTTTCTAAAAATCAGATCATGAATTTGAGCACAAACTCTTACATTTTTTTCCCTACTCTAAGTTAGACTTTTATTAGATTATATGTAAAAAAAAAAATGGTTGGCTTTGAGTTATGATAAATGGAAGAATCGCTAATGTTTTAAAAAAAGTTTTAGAAACACAGATTGAAAAAGACCCCATAGCTTATACATTTGCAGCACAGATAAAGAAGGTTACAGGATTTAACAAGTATGCATTTATTTACACCATATTGCTGAGGAAAAGAGTTGGTATTAGTAGGATTACTCATGTGCCTAAAGCTAAGTGCATGCTTTCGTGGATGAAGCATGCAATGATAAGAACTAGTAGAACTGAGCTTTTGTTACTTTTTCATCCTTCCCCTCCCACCAATCAAATCAAACTTTAAGCCCTCTGTGGTTGTTTCCAGTGTTTGTCAAAGACTTCCATTCCAGAGGAATCCTTGCTGCTTCAGTATATGCCATATCCAATGATCACACACAAATGGGTGGTGCCATACATCTGATTGTATTCCAAATAGCTAAATGATGGCTGCAACCAAATCAAAGGCAAACTTTCACTGCCCTCAATAACTGAAGAATTTGGATTTAAATAAAATCAGTTGGCAAATAGCAGCAAGGGAGGTAACTGTCACATTCTCTTCTATCCTTACTTGTGTTAGAAGTTTATCTTTAATGTATTTTCCTTTTTATTTTTAATGGAAAAAACACATCCATATGATAGAGATGATGAGATACAGTTGTGGTTTGAGTTGTGAATAATCTAATTCAAGTTATGAATTATCTTAATTTAAATCTTTCCAAGTTTATGATACAAAGAAAACTGGATTATTGCTTTAAGGTCAGAATTCTTTTTAATTGCTATTAGAAAAATTCCATTGTAGTTACAACAAAAAGTTCATTACGTTTTGGTTTTTTTTTGCAATATCATGTATTCTCAAACTGAAGCTAACACTAACAAATAGCCAAACTAAGTAATCATACAACTATGAACTGGTATCCCAAATATTTATCTAGACTTCTTGGCTTCTTCTAATTTAGTATATGACAAGGTGTTCTGAGAAAACACGTAAAGCAGCTGGTGAAAGGAAAGCTATCAAATATAGTATCTATTATTTTCAAATTCACAATCTTTCTACACAACATTGACAAAGCTAAAGCATGGCTTAATATCAGGTGGGTTTGAAAAAGTCTATTACACATTATCTAACTATTACTGGCACTTAAATAGACAGACAGTGCACACAACAATAAATGAAATAGAAAACGGCATTTTTAAAGAGTAGAAATGGCCTTCCAAGATCAATGTAATTTTTCCCATGAGCTACGATCATATAGGCAAATTGTGCGTTCCTTTCCTTAATGCAGACAAGGCTGCTTAGATCCACAATCACCAAAGCATTTAAAATCCCTTGATCAGCTAGGACCATCAAAAGGAAAAGATAACATAGCCAGATTTCTCTAACATGAAGTTTTAATCCAAGTCAAGACTTATGGGTGCTTGTAAAGTAATATTAAGCAACCTAAACTGTATTTGGTAAACCCAAACCCCAAGAAACGACCCAGAAATCCTACATTCAAGAGTGCAAAGATCTAAAATTTCCACAGACCATTCAAGTTGTAGACTGCATTGCCTTCAATCGATTCTATACCAGAATTAAGACAGAAACACAGTAAAAAGTCATTGGATGTCTTCATTATATATACAGATATTTTTCCTTAAATGAAAGTCCTCCGAATATTTAAAGAAACTGTATTTTTATTTTTCTTTCCTTTTCCAGTATCATGAAGAAGAACACCTAAAGAACAACTTGTGCCCTGTAAAAGCTTTTTGTCTTCTGTGAAGTGGTGCTGGACCTTCTGTGAACACTATAATGCATTGAACAAGAAATGTTAATACAAGCTTTCTCTGTAAGGTTAACTCTGCAAATTCAAGGCAAAACAATATTTTTATTTTTAAACTGAGAGAGGTATACAAGGACTCTGTATATGCAGAAACAAGTCAGAGTAAAAGCATGCTATTTTCATAATAATGTAAGTGGAATTAATGTTACAAAAGGTCTTAGCCCGTTACAATGGACCATTTAAATCACAAGACAGTTGTATAAAACGCACGCATTACGGTTATGTTTTCATTTCTACCAATTTAAAAACATGATAACAGCACTGTAGTTTGTTGAATAAATATTGAAACTAAGAGAAGTTTCAAGTGCATCTTCCATATAAAATCTCATAACTAAACCTGTTGCAAATACAGAATTCTTTGCCTCGTATCAGTTTAGACAGATTAAGAAAAGGTTGAGTAAACCCTCATGCTACGTAGTAGTTTGCTTCTCATTATATCTATTTCCCTCCCTGAGTGCAATAGAAACAATTAACCAGGTTTTGATTAACTGCTTGAAAAATCACCGGCTGTTTTTTCTCAGTCACTTAAACCTTTCATTCTTGACCTAGATTTAGCAAACAACACAGACAATAGCCAAGTTTTTTCCCCAGGAAAATTTAACCTGTAATGTATTTATGACAATGGTAAAAGAGTGTCTATGGAAATGCGGATTTAAAGTGATTGCCCATTTCCCCATACCTTTTTTTTTTTTTTTTACTACATTAAGACCAACTTAATTATCAAGAAAATAGGAAGCTATCAGTGTGGTTTGAATCAGCTGTGAAACATAGAGGATTCACCACAAACCTGTAAATTCATCTCAACTTTAGCCTCAAGCAAGCCTGTTTTTCCCAACCTGATCATCCTGTCAACAGAACTGGGCAGGAGTTTTCATTTCTGTGGTGCTTAGTTGATGTATGTGAGTTGATGTATATGTATATGATGAAAAACTTTGACATTTTCCACATTACAGATCGTAATACTATATACTGGTGGACAGCAGAATCATACAACGTGTGGGTGGTTGACCGGCAATGGTGGCTGAGATTGGATCACCAACCTAATTTTCACATTATTATTAAGATTTGCAAAGAGGGCCAATACACAGCCCTCTTCACCCCTTCTCCCTTCTTTCCCATGTCCTTGCAATAGATTATTTAAATCACATAAATATTTAATGCAAGTGTCTCATCATTTATTGTTTATTATGCTTGAAGACAGGTCTGTAGTTGAGATGCAATCAAAGTTTGAAGCCACTGATAGATGTCTTATGTGAGCCTTTGCCAAAACATCTTAGCAAGTTTTGGTCTGAAATAGACTGGTCTTGTAGGACCAGGCAGATTTTACTACACTGAGTCAATGCACAAATTGCTGTCCTTGCACAAAACAGAAGGCACAAAACCCTACAGAGTTCAGAAAAGAAGATAAACCAATACTGTCTTACACCTGTAACTCCAAAAGACAGTCTCTATGCTGAAAAGCTCTTGGACGACATTCAGGGGCGGCTAAAGTTTTTTATTTAGAAGGGAGCATTTCCCATTGACAGAAGACAGAGAGAACAGAAAGTTTCTGTGACTGATGGAGCTGATCATTTGGAAAGTGCGTGTTTGGACAGATGCAATAGGTAATTTGGAGGTGAAGCCAAATAAATGTACTCATGATGTTTTCTGAAGAAATCAAGCCACTTGGAATAACACCAGGAGGAATATGAGGTGGATGAAACCGATCTTTAAATTCATTCCACCATTTTTTTTGCATCAGATAAATCCACAATTTGGAGTTCTGCCCAAAGGAGAAAAAGATTGACATTCTTTCAGTAGACAGTATTAAAAAAAAAAGTGGAAAGCCTCTTTTTAGGTATACGCTCAAAATGATATGAGAAGTTCAGTTTAGGTCACGGTAATTGAAGGGAAATTTTCAGAGCTGGCAATTCACCTCTTCACAGCTCAGTTTTCTCATCTTTAAAATGGGAGTTGTGAGTGGTATTTAGCTTGTGACAAACATAAAAATAGAGTTTTACATCTCTTCAATGAGAGCAGACAGGTAAGTATGAATGATTGCCTCAGTTTCACAGATGCAGTATCTGAAGCTGAGAAATGTTTCAATAAGTTGAAAATAGTGAAAAGAAAAGTAGTTTTGTCTGTTTGTGGTGAATTCTTCTTGTAGTGGTTATGGTAGTAAAATCTGATTGCTCCCTCTAACATTTCGAATTATTTACCTTCCTTAAACAAATGACAAGCTGTTTTGTTCCTTCTCTGGCTCTTGCTTCATTATTTAAGGCATCCTGCATGCTCATTGTAGTGGTGTCTAAATTTGTTTTCTCAGGCCATTTATGATGCCTTTTGTGTGTTTATGCGCAAAGAAAAGGAAAATGTCCATTGATTTCTTTGTAAGTTACACTGAATTTGAAATAGTGAGGACAGCAAAAGCATGTTTTTAGTAGTAAACTGTGCAAACATGACATGGAAATCATAGAGGGAACGTGAGGAGTGCATGTAATACCAACATATCTTTTTCTTACAAAGTGTATTATATCACCAGAGGGACACTAAAATGAAACCTTTCAAAGTTTTCAGATAGTTCAGTGGCGTGCACATTTATAGCTAGCAATTAAACACAGAAATTATGGATAGAATGCAATTGGAAGTGAAAATCTAAAAAGTCTGCACTGATCTAAGAAGACAGCCCGATGCAAAGCATCATCTCCCAAAGGCCCTTCTGTCTACGTAGTTTTGAAACATACACTAAACCAGCTGCCAAACCTGGCTTTTAAATGGAGGCAACAAAAAAGGTGTTCTGCATTTTCAGTGCATGCCACTTTACAAAGGAAAGAAGCACTGTCTGGCTGCCATATAGTCAGGCAAAAGGGAGCCAGCTTGCAAGTGATTAGAATAATGAAACTGGAAAGGATTAGCCACATTATCCAAACATGAAGCAATAGGCTAGTCAAACTAATCCCTGAGGAATAGTTAAAGGAAACAAATGACATGATAGACACAGGGTTACTTCTCAGTAAGATAGCATTAGAGCATGTGGTACTTGCACTCATGTTCTGCTCGCATATTTTCTGAAAGCGTATGCAAGCAGGGAGAAGGTAAGCCGACGTGTCTGTGTGACAATATTGAGCTAGTTTTATTTCAGATTCTGCATGTCTTATCTGACTTTTAAAAATAATTAAAGTGTTATTAGACTGACTGATATCAATGGAACATCCACATCCTGTGGAGCCCTTAATTGCAGGAAAAGAAGGGTAATGATCCAGGTTTTAATATGACTGTGTCTATTGTGCCCTGTTGGATGGATTCATTATGCAGTGAGTGAACATTTTTTTCATCATTATTTAATTATTTTGGAACTGTAAGAAGTCATTCCAGTGCTAATCGCAACATTTATATTTTAGAAGGATAAATTAGCCCCAAATATTTTTTCTTTTATTAAAATTCATCATGTATGGAAATGATGCCTGGGCTCTATATTCATGTATCACTAGATTTCTATCCATACAGAAATTTGAGTAATAAATTATTGCTAGACTTATTAACATTAAAAACAGGTGAAAACAAGACATGTAGTGGGGATTTCTAGAAGAACTAATTCAAAGTCCACTGGAGTAAAAGAGAGTCCTTCCAAATTCGTACATACACTGTAATTGGGAATGCAAAATAAAGGTAAGGCCTGCATTCTCATTGAAAGTACCATGCATACATGGTAGAGGAAGGGAAAAACAGAAACTAAGCTGCTAGTAATTATCCTTTTGATGACTTCAGGCTGCACCACAGGTATGGGCTTTTAGCTGGGAGGGGGAAAGGCTGTAGTAGAGCTGTAGACCTGTACTCAACCTGAACCAACTCACATACATTCACTCACCTCATACAAGCAAGCCCAAATGGCCATCTTTCCCTCCCTTCAAGCCAAACGCAATGAATACTCCATTATATGGTTCTTGACCGCACAGGGAAGTTTTAGGGTATGTGGAATATCAAGTACTACACTGTACTAGAGACAGCTCAGTCCTTTACAGTGTTTCTGACTAATAGGTTAAACATGATTCAGAGGGATATCGAAGTCCTTCAGTGGATGATTATGATTTAATCTGCGTATGAAATTTCTTAACCATACTCAATTAGTTACTGGCTTCTGTACTGAAACTTGAGGAACAATCCTACTATATTTTTCTCTCATTTTAATGAGGTGCTGTGTATTCTCATTGTTCATATTCAAATCTCACCTTGTCAAAGATCCAATAATCAATTGGCTTCAATAACATCCTTTGACAATGATTTCCCCAGGTTAATTGCATGTGCTATCTAAAAAGTATTTCCTTTCACTTTTTATCAGCTGCTTGATAAAAGTATTTTTGTAACCTTTCTAGAAGAGCTGAATTTGGGAAGAGCTTATCAGGTTCTGAAGGAGTGTAATCATCCATTTCTAACCAAGTGATATATTAGATCATTTATTTGTTGCAAGACAGACATTTCAATAGTGCTTATTGTTTCCTATAATGAGAGGTTTAAATCTTCCTTTAGGTTCCTCTGAAATTTAATTTTTGTTGATGGAGACAAGCCAGTTTGTGCAAGATTTTTTTTGATGTCAGGGCTTCAGAAATCCCAAACTATTAATTATATTTTTCCACTCTATAACTCTATGTTGTGAAAAAAGGAGGTGGAGGAAATCAAGTACAATAGAAGCTTTCACACATCTCACCTTTAAAAACAATAAATTCCTTCCCTTTAGCAGGATTATTTATTGAGCTGCTATTTAGTCACTGAAAAGGGATTTTGTCATACACTGTACACCACTCATGAAAACTGCATCCTATTGTATTTCTGTATTTGCATTTGGCAGAAGTGCACAATGCAAGTGACAAATTTATCTCCTTGGCCAAGTTAACCCCAGAAATGCCCTTTTCAGCAGAGAGCTAAGGTTCCATGAATACTGTGTTCCAAGCCTTAGTGACTTGTGTGTGAATCCTGTTCTACCTACGTTTAAGCAGGGGTTTTTTTTAGAGTATAACTTAGCTTAATTCAGAAGACCACTGTGTTAGAAAAATACTTTTGTTGCCAGTACAACATACTTATATTTCATCCCATTCACTAATATCACTGGTACATAGTAATAAAAGACTTTATCTTGCACTCTTTGCTTAGATAACATTCACACTGTCAAACAGCACAGGTTCCGTGGTTGTAACACCATACTTGCTTCCTTCTGTTCAGTTTTCAGTCCAAAAAAATCTGTGTTTTCTCTTCTCATCTGCAATGCATTCTGAGGTCATGGACAAAGGCCTGAACAAAATTTTCTCTGAGAAAATCAATAATGGTTTATGATATCTGACTTTAAAAAGCATTGTTTCCTAAAAGTGATAGACAATGAAGCACTAATCCACTAAGACTATGAGTTCCAGTCCACTTTTTTATTTTCCAACAGCTAAAGCACCGTATGGCAAAATGGCTCTTGGTTCTCTGGAGAAGTTGCCTCATTTTTCAAATACACTGAATTCATCAGCAAGCCGGCAATTTCGCAAAGTGTACGATGGGTAGGAAATTATTCAAAAAATACTATTGGAATATTCAGAAACTGCTACTCATTCAGCTGCACTAATGGCTCAGATGCTGGAAGGCAAAGTAGCTTGACTCCAAAACTTTAAAAAGAAATATAATGATACATAAACTAATCTCATGATTTGGAGGCATAAACCACGATTTTTACTCTGTTCAGTCTGGCAGTGCTGCCATTAGTGGTGTATAATGGGCAAGGAGCAGGTGTTTAAGAAGATTGTGAACAGCAATATTTTTTTTCTTCCACCTGAAAGGAGAATGGTTTATTCAGAGATGACTTCCTGAGTAGCTCCTCATATAATTTCATAAGAGTTTTTATTCCCTAAAGAACTGTGGGTTTCTTTCACAATTCAGTACTGGCGTTTGAGCATTGCTGCCCACAAACTTCAGAGAACCAGGAAATTTGTGCATCAGTTACCTCCTCTAAAAAACTTGTGAGGAGTACCTTGAGGAGACAGTTATTTGCATGTACATGACCCAGCTTGAGTCTTTATAGCTGATTTTCCCAGGACTGCATTCCAACCTCTCCATGTTATCTCCAATTTACTATTTTCCTCAGTTCTACAATATGATGTATGCAGGGATGAACACGCTAACTCTGCACAAATAAATGCAAGAGGCTTGAAATACAGGACTAATTAACCTCAGCATAGTAGTATTTTGACAGAATTACATCACTTGCTGGATTCACATTTACTTCTTCCCAGTGCTATTTTGTGTTACACAGATGTACTCTTGGTACCTTGGTGAGACAACATACAACACTGTTCTTGCCATCCTCTCCCACATCTGTGCTAGATATTTCTTAAAAGGAAAGATGCTCACAGGTTGGAGTAGTTGTTTGTCAAGTTCTGGCACCGTGCCTGACTCCTCTCTCCCCCTGTAAGAAAAGAGGGAAGTTGCATGCTGGTCTCCTGTCAGAAGGAAACGGCATGATTCATTTTCCTGGGTAGCTGACTATAGTGTAGGTGCTTTCCACCAGCTGTGGTGGACCTGCTCAGCTGTCCAGCTGGCATAGTGGTAACACTGAGCATGTTTCGGTCACTTGCTCTTCTTGCTTTTAGCTGTAGACTCCAACTGAACTGCCAGGTTCTGCTACGGCAAACAGGCTGTCCCTGTGTCCTCTCAAGGCCTGTGCCCTGAAGTGTGGAAGTGTTTCAGTGCTGGCCACAGCTCACTTTGTCAGTTATTAAAGCAAATATTTTCCTGTTTCATGTCAGCTTTTCATGCTAACCAGCACAATGAATTTGAAACAGTGAGCTTCCTCCGATGTTGACATCAGGCACATAAAACAGGACACCTACTCATAACAAGTCAGCACTGATCTGCCTTGAGTCCCTAATTCTTGCATTCACATACTCTGCTTAGCTGCCAGATAAAAGCAGGTATAATTCCATGAAACGTAGATATGTTGTCAGAGCGTTGTAACTCCACATTCAGCCACATTCAGAAGTCTCCATAAAATTTTCTATGACTGTACCAGATGATCTTAGCAAAATTCTTTGCAAGAAGAGTAAGCAGTGTTCATAGATGTGTGTATAATAAAACAAATTGGCATCATTGCTATTTCCTGTGTCTCACAACTTTTGTTTTAATTTTATACCCTAATTCTTTCCTGAGAACTAGGAAGAAATAACCCCTTGCCTTTCACATCAAATCTGAAGGTCACGTGAGAGTCATGATCTACCTTTAAATAGTCTGTTCATTCACCTCACTGGCTGCAATGGGCATCTTACATGTATTTTGTGTATCACGCCTATATATGATATCAAAACATCCATGAAGGCATGCTGGTTCTATGCAGGGAGTAGAGCAGGCTTCCTAAAAGGTAAATGCTGGGTGAATTTCTGGGGATATTGATAATATTCCCTGATGTAATGGCATTCAGCTATTTATGTCATAAGCTACGTTTCTACAAATCAGTAGAGAAATTCTCCTGAAAGAGGTCTAAGTTTGTATTCTGATGCTGTCATTTACAAGATATTTTAGACTAAATTTATATATAAGAGACTGCTTTGCAGTTCTTGGAACAGGTGATGTTTTAACATATGCAATCTTTATCTTCATCAGCCTTTAATAAATTGATACAAGTATTGCCTGTTATTATAGGTAACACATAAAATGATGCCTATACTTAAGACTGACTAACAATCTCCACAATGAAACTCTTGCTTATTATATTGTTAGACTTAAACTATTCAGGATGAAGTTTTTCATGCCAGACAGCAGCCTTAGGTTACACATTTTGGGAAAATTTCAAATACAAAAGGTATAATCATTCCCAAGAAAGAAGTTAAGAAAAAAATCTGCAGTTTTGCACACCAAAAATTTTCACTGGAACAAGGTATCTTATGAATACAGCAATGGGAAATCAGGAAAAAGTACAGGTTGTGCACCAAGTACAGTCATACTGGGTAATGTAGACACCTTTGGTGATGCAATGGTATGTGCCTCGGAGATCCGGTCTTTCAGTTGCCTGTCTATGGGATTTCTTTGGAGTGAAATGTGGCTCCTGTTTGACTCACATGTTTGGTTTCATTTTCAGTAAGAGCAAAAAGTGTGAGACCAAAGTTGCAGGTACATGCCCACTGGGAAGGAGGCAGAGGGGGCTGCTCTGTGAGGGGAGTCAAGCTGAGGGCTGTGGGTGACAGCTAGACTGGCAGATCAATGCCACACCAATGGAGTGACAACATACTGTGCCCAACTGGGAGAGCAGGACAGGGCTGGCAGTGGGGACCAAGGTCAGCTTCAGCCCAGAGATCACAGCCAGCAGCCTAGCGATGGGCCAGGTCCAGGGTCAAGCCAGAAAGCAAGTTCACAAGGTCGGGATCAGGAGGTACAAGGCCGGGCACAGGCATGGCTGTGGCGCACCTTAGGCAAGGCCCCATCCTGAAGGCTGGAGCTCAAAAGCATCTCCAAGCAGAGGGGGGAGCTCCTGAACCAGTCCCTCACAGCTCTTCCTCTCCCAGTTCTGACCCAAACATGAGATCCGGCCCCAAACATGGGCAGTCAAAGTCCTCGGAGGGGGAAGGAGGCCACAGAACTGGCAGGTTGTGCTCAGGGCTCTGACAGTGTCCTGCTTAACTCCAAAGTGGAGATGAATATGACCACCAGGCTCCCAGACACATCTAGGAACTTGGAAACCTTCTAGTCTCACCCACAGTGGTCCCCTTGAGTTGCTGTGCTGTATCGAGGCCACTCTCAGGCTTCATTTGTATTCAGGTGTTGCGTGGGGCTTTCCCCATACCTCTCCTTTCACTCTTCCATGAGCACAAACACAAGCTCCTCCAGCACAAGTCATTCCATCCCCCAGTGAGTTTAGCTACCTACAGCTATCTGTTCTGCCTGCCCCAGTATGCCAGGAACATGGAGTATCATAGTTTCACACTCTATTCATAGTAAATACCATGAATTCTACTCACAAAAAATGCTTCTTTTTTCACATAGAGGTGAGGCAAAAAAATAAACTTGCTGAAGAATCTGGAGGGTATGTAAAATGAGGCTAGAATTTGAAGAAAGGAAAAGATTGGTTTATGGGTACCGCACTTAAATGTCCCATTGGAAAATTGCTTCCTACCAGGATGCCCGTATGGGGCTAGGGAAGTCACTTCAACTTTTTACAATTGACTGCTGAATGTGCTCTTCATTTTCCTTGTAATCTACTTGATAGCTTTCACATTTGCAGAAGTGTTTGGTCTCACAAACATGACTGTGCCTGATTGGAACGCTGTAAATAACATGCTGTAAAAGCATGTAAAAAGTGCTGTAAAATACTAAATGTCCTAGGAAATTGGGATCTAAGCATCTCATTCTGGGACCCAAAATTCAGGGAGACTTGGTTCATTGACCTAAAGCTTCTGTGTTTTAATTGCCTTTCTGTAAAAAAAAAAAAAAGATAAAAAGTAGTACCACTCCAGACAAGTATTTGTGAAGCTTAATTAGTTTAGATTTCTGGAACACTATGATGAATGTTTTAAGGATGTACATAGCAAAATTCATAATTCTCTACTTGATGCTGGTATAACTGACAGGCTACAGATAAGGTTGGGTACCAGACACTGCTTGGAGGTACAAAGACATCCTGAATGAACAAACAACTAAGCTGATGAAGTGACTTGGCTGAAGTGAGCTACAAAACTTTGCACACAATAGTCTAGACCTATCAGGTTCTCCCCTCTCAGTCTGTGAAATCCCTGCATTTGATCAGAGGGGAAGAAGACATTTTGTGAGAGGGAAAGGACTATGGCACTAATTTGTGACCAAATAGCATATTTGTTTTCAAGGCTGAGAGAGTTGGGGCTACTTAGCCTGGAGAAGAGAAGACTCCGGGGACACCATTTGCAGCTGTTTGTTATATAAAAGTGGCTTAAAACAAAGACAGAAAAAGATATTTTGCCAGGGTATGTAGTGACAGGACAAGGAGTAACGGTTTTAAAATGAGGGAGAGTAGATGTAGATTGGGCATAAGGAAGGAAATGGTGAGAAACTGGAACAGGTTGCCCAGAGAAGCTGTGGATGCCCCATTATTGGATGTGTTCAAGGTCAGGTTAGATGGAGCTTTAAGCAACCTGGTCTAGTGAAAGACATCCCTGCCCATGGCAGGGGGGTTGGAACTAGATGACCTTTGAAGGTCCCTTCCAACCCAAACCATTCTGTGATTCTGTGATATTTTACTGGGATTTATTTTGTTTAGCCCACTAGTAGGTAATATCCAAATCTACATTACATCCAGCACCCTCAGAGTACAGACAGACCAGAAGTCATAGATCAAGGTGGAGGCCACACTATGGTCCAGTGAGACATAGACTTAGGAAAAGTGAAAGACACGAGCCAACTGGGTAAGCTTCACCCTTGCTGTGAGAATCTAAATTTAGACAGGTCTAAATAGTCTGGTCAGAAATGCCTCCTATTTAGGTACCAGTGTTGATCACATTGCTCTCATTTTCATCCATTCTGGATTTCCTTTGATCACACTGTTGACTACAGCTTTAGCTGAGTGTTGGCAATGGCCATAGTAGTGCTCCTTGCATTTAATTTTTAGCATGTTTCTGTTACTCAAAGCTGGTTAACAAAGGCTAAGCAAGCTCTTAATGTTAGATCTATCTTTATATGCCTTGCTGAATCGGATCAACAGCGATACCGAATGACTATCTTAGGTTATCTAGGGATGTTATAAGTGTCTCTTTTATTGTTGCTTGCTAATCTTTTTAATGTTTTGTTTGCTTCTTTCTTTTCCCTTGCTAAGCTCCATACCCTGGAGCTTACACTGTTTTTCTATATCATGACTGGTTCATTGTTTATTTAGGTAGGCTATTGTCTAAGCTATATTAAAATTGTCCTCTGAGACAGGGTGACACCCATAATGCATGTATCCTTATTACAGCTAGAGGCACAGCACAAAACCACTACTAATTTATTACAACAGACAGTGTAACCATTGAGCCCAGTTCAACCTTGACCAGAGGACCCAGGTGGCTTAGCCATGCAAAATATGGCTCATTTGTATCTACCTATTTTGTATTCACAGCTGATATATAGCTATTGAGAATATATGGCTATAAGGATATAATAGTTATAGGTAGAAATGGATGAGGTGTCTTTAAATAGGAGATTAGCTTTGATAGTCGCTTTCCCTTTTTCCTTTAAGATCAGGCTTTTACAAGACTATTGTAGTCATTGGGCTGATATTGAAGAAAGCACAAAGGGGAGCATGAGATGAGGAGAATGAGGGAATAGCCCTAAAGCAGTAAAATGAGGAAAGGTGCAAATATTCTGAAATGACTGGGACAATTATTTGCATCTTGTTTATCATCAGTGATAGCTATAAGCAAAATCCAGACTGCAGAAATTTGAGAAAACAGAATTTTGTCTCTGATTTATTTGGACCAGAATTTCATTTGACCAGACCAATATCTGCAAGAGGAGCCTTGAATCTTACCAATGCACAAGAGCTAGTTATTTGCCCCATTGACAGTTTCAAATTCAGTTACTGCTTTTTCTCATACCACCTATATTTATATATCTGCTTGTAATTAATCTTGCCCAGGGAGAGAAAATAAGGATTCTGTCATGATGGGGATATGGCCTGGAACCAAGAGGTATCAACCCCAAGGAAAATGGAATGAAGATGCAACAAGCATAGAAACTTGTTGGTACCAGAAGCAGGGAGAAACTGGAAGGGTGAGGGAGCTGCCAAATTCCAAATTACATGTTCTCAGTCACAGACTGGGTTTTTTTTCTTTCAGAAGTCCTCCCTCCTAGCTGTGGACAGAAACTTCAAAGCCAGGAAAGCTGGCAGATAAGAGGGCTAGAATCTTCAGGTGTAGTGAGTGCATCTCCAGATATTAACATAGGGAAAGCGAAAAAAGGGAAAAAAAGCGAAAAAAGGGGGAAAAGGGGGAAAAAGGGGGAAAAAGGAAAAAAGGGAAAAAGGAAAAAAGTAAAAAAGAAAAAAAGGAAAAAAGGAAAAAGGAAAATGAAAAAATAAATAAAAAAGGAAAACAGAAAAAAAGATAAAAGAAAAAAGAAAAAGAAAAAAGAGAAAAAAAGAGTAAAAAGAGTAAAAAGTGTTTCACCTTACTGCAAAACTATTTTAGCCTCCTATTAAAAAGAAAAAAGAAATATCCTAAAAGAATTAGACTTCCAGAGTGGGGAGTAGTGGCAGCTTTCATGTTAAAGAGTCCATGACATATGAAGAGAGGTAACCAAAGTTTTATGCACTAAGCGTGAAATAGGAAACGCAGTGCTCACAGTCACTGGTTAAGATCCTCTTATCTCACTGGAAAGAAACTGAACTTTATATGTTTCTGTTGCTGGCAAGGCAGCCTGCTATGGTTATCAGAAATACAGAGGAAAGTCTAGTTAGAGATTTCCTTTCTCCTCTTTGGCTTCTATGCAACAACTGTAGCTGATTAATCCAAGTCTACAGAAAAGTCAGCCAGTAGCGTAGATTAAATGAGAGGATTTTGTTGTTGTTTACCCCTCTGCCTTCTCCCTTTTTATGGGGTTCTGGTATTGCAGAAATGAGGGATACCGATTCATTTTCTTGTTACTATACATTACAGATCTATGCAGCTGTGGTCACTGCAAAGTTAAGCATGCTATTTTGCAAAGATAGAAATATATTAAATCAATCTAGCTACAGGTTACTTTTGTTTTGACAAGAGAAGAACCGATAGCACTTTTAAGAAGAGATCAAACTTCACCCTTTCTAAATGCTTTAACCACAGACGACTCACTTAAAATTGGGGCAGGTTAAAGGAGCAAATGGATCACAATTTCAAGATGGCCTTTGTCTTAGCCTTCTTGGAAACCCCTGGTAAACCTGTTCTCTTCCCTGTGGCAAGGTCATGACAAGCTTGTTTCTCTTTCTTCCAGTAAGCTTGTTTCAAACTTATTTTTATCTTTGCTTTAAGCTTGTAATCCTCCTTTCCCTTCTCATCTTGAATCAGACCTAAGTCCTCAGATACAGTGGAACCAAACTTTCAATGTTTGAATGCCCCTCTGCAATCCTTTACAAAGGGTTTGTCTTTACAATTAAAGTCAGACAAGTTAGAAAGCCGCAGAGCAGGCTTACCTTCAGATTTCGGTCTTTTAACAAGAGATTGAATCACACGAACCTTTTCAAATAATCCTTTGAATACAATTCCTAAAACAACCAGGCAAACTGCAAACTTCAGGTAAATCCAAACAACAAACAAGCTGATATCTAGACCAGCAGTGACCACTGCTAATTCAGGAAGCTCTTTGACCTTTTGGTTCAAAGTGCTACTGCTGTGCACATCTTTTACAGCTGAAAGAGCACATGTTAGAACAAAGAGCAGAAGGAAAGCTTTTAATATGATCTAATACACCTGGGATGCAGGGTCCAGATGTAAGAATCTAACTGAGAGTAATAAAAGGGGAATGAAACAGCTAAATTAGTAGCAAATTTGTGTACAAAAACGTTACAGGGGAAAAATAAAAAAGGAAGTCAGGCCAACAGGCAGACCAAGAAGATTTAAAGATAACATTGAAGTACAGAAATTCTGGCATCACTCCTCCAGTTTAGGTCTTTCTTCATTCCATAAGTAATCAATTAGACAGCCTCTGAGAACAACATCAACACCACAAAAAATGAGTCTGAGTATGATGAAGGAGTCTGCTGATGGAATTTATAGACCAGACCTGATCTGTGCCACAATTCTCACAGAAGACCAGTTTAAAAAAAAAAAAAAAAAAGAAAAAAAAATTGCTCAGATTTCAGGAAG
The DNA here is from genome assembly GCA_017639485.1 of Pluvialis apricaria. NCBI lineage: Eukaryota > Metazoa > Chordata > Aves > Charadriiformes > Charadriidae > Pluvialis > Pluvialis apricaria. The sequence continues at coordinate 137,208,495 of CM030008.1, read as the reverse complement.
AGAAGAGAAGAGGTTTTTTTCGTGTCTGTCTTGCTTTTTAATCTGGAGCTAGGTTATCATACATGGATGAAAGGGAGGAATGAGGCACCCTTCTCCTCTTGTATACGTAAGGACTCATGATCCCATTGCCCAGTATTGCATGACAGAATGGAAGGGAACCAGCTGAAGATTAGCCTTTCCCCCTTGCACAGTGAGAGTTGAGGAGAGGTGTGCTCAAACACATTGGGATACGAGATGATGAGTACCATGCTGGCTAAAAGTTTTGGAATGGGTTATTTCCTCACCTTCTCCTCATCCCCATGTCTTTGTCCACCTGCCAATAAGATTGGGAAATTTTCTTTAATTGCAGTTCCAATTAACAAGTAAAATTGCCTTATAATGCATTCAAGCAGAGCAGACTATGTTTTCACTACTTATAGATAAGAAGTTTTGTCAAAACACTTCAGTATCCTATGGAATAGCACAAGACTATGTACTGTTCACAGTGAAGAGAAATTCACATTTCTTATTTGTAGGAATATGACTGGAAAGGACCCAAGACTGAGAGAGAATTTTGTTCAGCTTACCAGGGATGTTGACAGTTTCTTGAAGCTGAGCAATATCTACATATCAAAAGAACACTCTTCTCACATGGAAACACAGCTTTGCTTTAAAAAAAAAAAAAAAAAAAAAAACAACCACCCAAACCCACACAAGAAAATACCCCCAAAATATGTTTGCATAATGGAAGCCTGAAGACCATACTCCAAAAGAAGTAATTGCAGAACTGCATGAGATTAATTTAACCTGACCAAATGATTCCTGTATATTTATTGAACTTGCACACAAAATCAAGAATATTTCTGTTCGCATATGGCTGATGTGGGGATGCAGTTTATCTCTGTTCATGGCACAACTACTACTAAGTCTTCTGTTTATACTACTTGATGTAAGAACTATTAGACTATGTTATTTTAATGTAAAAATGTGCTGGAAAATTATGGACAGTTTTCATCATTTTAAATTACATTTTCAATCAGCTTCAGTGGTTTTATGCTTCATAGCATCCTGAAGAACTTTATTAGTGCTTAGCAAGTGCATACTGTTATCTCTTAGTGTTCTATTTCTATAAGAAATACAAGAGATCTAGAAATCTCAGCATGTGGTTGTTGAGGCCAGAAAGTTCTCCTTTCATGGACAGACAAGAGACGTTGCTTGCTTGATGTTTATACTGACTGTGGAGCTTTGTGAATTATATTTATTTAATTAATTTCTTTTTTTGTTTGATTTCTGAGACACTTTAGCATCCAGCATTGCTGCTCTTTTACACCACTGAGAGCTTTTTATTGTCTACATCCCACATCACCTCTTCTTTTTAGAGGTTTTTTTAGCTTTGTTTTGCTTTAAAGTTGGGAATTCTAACTATAAAGAATTAATAAAGAAACACATGTAGCCATTATCTTTTCATAACTTTTTGATATTGAGAAAGCATCAAGGTTACCTTTATTCTGAAGCATATTTACCCATTTATATTTTAAAGAAAAAGAAAACAGCATTTAAGAAGTTCTTGTTCTTGGACCACTTTGGTTTAATGGGTCAATAGGTTTTTAATGGCCTATAGTACATTTATGCCTTTCATGCCACCTTCTGACGTAACTGTCTAAGAAATGTCAGTCGTGATCCTGTCCTGACAAAATACTAGATTTTTATTCTGGTTTTGATTTGTTGTGTTGTTTTGTTTCAACAGTAACCTTATGTATAAATTGACGGATCTCTGGTAACTTCTACTCACTGTGGACAGGACCTAAGCTCCTAAAGTCTATAAATCTTGCACCCTGCAAAGCCGAGGGAAGACTTTCTAATTACAACCTCTGGGTAGAAGATGACTGAAAAGTAATAGAAATAGTGGTGCTATTGCTGCTGATGCTGACTAGGAGAGTTCCCAAGGTTCAGAGGGAGAAGGAGAAGGAAGGTAGTACTGCATGGAGAATTCTCCATAAAGCTGTGACTATAGCTGTGGCTGAGGCAACTTCTCCTGCAGTTCCCACTTTGAGACTCTGACTGGGACAAGAAGTTACAGATGCAGTTTGGAGGGACTAAAGTTTTATTCCACGCTTCACTGAGTTTTGTGATTGCACCTTAATGTCTGCCAATTGCATTGAGTCCCCATCTTGCCACTTGTCACAGTGTGTAGAGACAAGGCCATTTTTACTGAGTATGAGCAAGTGTTACAGGCTACTGGCACATGTGGCATTATCGTGGTGGAAATTATAATTTTCATCAATGCTGTTCAGTGTTTGTGAAACTTTCTGAAATGTCGTTAGGATAAATATTATGCTGTCCTTATTTTGATGCTGGTTGGTTCCTTTGATTATATTTCTTCCCACAGGCAGGGTCACAGTACTCCTTTCTGTACTTTCTGATATCAAGTGACACCAGATTCCCACATCCTCCATTATTGTAGCAATAAAGCAAAGATTCCTATTGACTGTGATCATTTTATAAGGCAAGGCTAACTATATAGTTTTGCTAGCTACTGAGGTGCTTCCCACTAGAATACCTTGCTTTCAATTGCTTATAACTTTTTCAAAATCCTAATCATTTTATTGAGAAAAATCACAAAAATGAGTGGGGTACGAAATAAAGCTACAGCCCCACCAAGCTGCATCTGTGACTGCTCGTCACAGAAGGAGGACTTGCTATCCCAGGCTGGCATCTCCATTGTTGCCATTTCAGCAACATCTCTCCTTATCTGTTTACTGTTAACAGTCAAAGGTAAATAGCTGATGCCATTTGTGAACTGACTAAATCAGGGTCCTTAAACACACTAATGTGGAGATAGAGGCAATCATCTCAGTGGCCATTAAATTGCATGATAGAATATTATTCTATTCAGCAGAACAAACATAGTAATACTTTTTGGTTTTCAACTTGTTGTTGTTTTTATGTTTGGGTTTTTTTTTTAATATATGGGAAACAGAACATAAAAAACTGTTAAAAGTAGATGATTTCTTTTGCGTGTGCATATGCAAAGATGAAGTCTTTAATTATATGTCACACATTTTTATTTTTCCAACAGACTTAGTATAGGGAACGTAAGATGCTCTTGAGAGAAATCAGAGTTGTGTAGAAAGTTCATGTGCTGGGCATGCCAGGGATCGTGAAGTGGATGAGGGAAGGGATTGGGAGAAGACAAGGGAGACCCTCATAGCTGAAACGGTCGAGTGCTGACCTGGGAAACTGGGGTTTGTGTCTGTTTCTGCCACAACATTCCTACACGTTGCTAGGGAAGCTGCCTAAGCTACACTACTAACAATAATTGTATGTCCTGCATATATTTGAGACGTTGATTTGCAGATGTGCTGGATACTTAAAGTTGCAACTGAATACTGGAGCTATGCAAAAAAGATTAAGTTCTCTAAAATCTCTAAAATTCTTTCAAAACTCAGGGTCCGGTTTTCTTCACTCAAAATTAGTAGACATTTCTGAAGTTAATTTTTTTTCATCTTTAACTTCTCATCTGTAAAAAGGGAATATTGTCGTCACATGATTTCCGTGGAAAGAAACCAGTGTTTCAGATATTTTGAGAGTGCATACCATCAGAAAGTACATAAGGAAATCAATACACCTGGCTTTACAGAAGGATTTGAAAAGTGCCAGTTTGTAAAAATTGTTAAGTCATGAGACCACAAAGTAAATGAGGCACGCTTCGTACAAAAGCCAAATAATTTGAACGTGTAATTAAACCTCACATTGTCATGCATATACTTCAATGAGTGACTTAATGTTGCACAAGCAACCTTAATTCTGGCACCTTCTAACTTACCAGCTTTGAACTTTGCTTTCCAATAACAGCTTATGTGTGAGCAAGTGTATGTGTAATATAGCGTAGGCTGATCCTAATACAGATGCGATGTTGAGATCATCACACTATATACTCACCCCTGAAAGAGCATTGATAATTACAAACTAATCCTGTTTACTAAGTCTTAACACTTTCATAGTCTATATCACAAGAAGAATATGTTTAATTATTTGGTGTAGTAGTTTACATATCTGGAAGTAATAACCCTTGTTTGAATCTCTAGAGGCTGTAGACTATGTTTTGGCACTGATGTTTTCCCTAATGTAAAGTTACTTCTGTAACTGTCTCTGGATTTGCAAAGCTCATAGTATTTTTCTCAGGCCTTGAATATAGTACTAGATCTCTCTTGCAGGAATACAGTGCTATTCAGTGTATTCACCCCAAGGAAAGGGGAGGATTTTAAAGCGTCTGCTGATAACACTGTGCATTGAAAAATACCTTTTTCACGTACATGCTAGCAGATATTAATTTACATTTGGTGTCATGATAAAGTTAGCTTTGCGAATCAGAAAGAAGGTATCCTGACAGAGATTTTTGGCATCACTTGTTCCACATGAATGCAGCCGTAGTGGGGGAGTATTTGCATAATTCTTCTTCTCTAATACTGAGGCCTCTAGCTCCCTCGTGGTTTCCAGCAGAAGCCATTGCTTTCTGAAGAGCCACTGCTGCTTGAGAGAAAAGCTCTCTTTGCTTCCAGACCTCTCTGTTGCCATGGGCTTTTACCCAAAGGGGGTTAATACCACAGCCCCAGCTCCAATAATGGGAAGTTAGACTTCCTTGAGCGTCCAGACCAGCAGCGGTTTCCTTTGCAGCACTACTACTATCATTAAGGGACCTAGAAGTCCTCAAATGGCTTCTGTATACCGTCAGTTACATCATATTATTGCTAGAAAATCAAAAGCATATGAGAGAGACACAATTGTAAGATTTGACCTCTTCCCAAAGTAGAGAAAACAAACAAAACCAAACAAAAGAGAAAGCAGTGAATATGACTCTTTGGGGAAATGAGCATGTAAACTTGCCTTTTAACTTCAACCATATTTTTTAAGGAGAAAGGGACATTTTGTCTTCAGAGCAAATCCTGTAACCTTCATTTAACCAGTAAAAAATGACTGAGGTGGGCAAGATTATGAAGGTGAAGTTCTGACAGATATTCTTCCATCCCTGCTAGGACAAAGGTTATGCTCTCGTCTTTTGTGTTTCCTGCCATTTTCTTCCAGGCAGCTGAACCATTCCTTCTGAAAGGTCTCTTTGGTCTGGGGCCCCTAAAAGCTCATATAATATCTTCAGCAGGTTTGTGTTTCTTGTCTCTCTCTCTCTCTTTTTTTTTTTTCCCTTTCGTTTCTCCCACTGAAACCCATTTTGAGCTTCTTTAAGGGCTTGAGGTGTGTAAGCTTATAAAATTGTGGCAGCACAACAGCCTTGAAGAGGATACAATAACCGCTGTACATCTGCTACGATGTTCTTAAGTATTTGCGGCATGCTGGCTTAAGCCTGTCAGTTTTTGTAAGGGCTACCTGTTACAATGCACCTAATTAGCTTACTGGCTATTTGGAGACAGCTCTACTGGTTTTTCTATCATCCAGTCTTTATTAAGTGAGCTGTTGCTGAGACGAATAGGTTCTTTATAATGATGAGGTCCTTTTTACGCTTATTAGTCCTTAAAGCAAGCCTCTTCTTATGGAACAAAGTTCTCTCTCTCTCCCCCCCTCTCTCTGCCTCTCTCTCTCTCATTTTTTTTCTTAAGACTTACAGTGGAAGAAGTAAAGCAGCTTTTTTCTGCTGAAGTATTTTATTAAAAGTTTTAGTGGCTGCACTAAGAGCAAGGTGCCTGTGCCTTTAATCATTTTCATCTTTAAAACAGAACCTTATATTTTCACATCTTCAGCTGTCCCAGAGGGCAGCTAGGCCATCTTTAACAACATTAATTTCTCTTTATGACAGGACTAGTGCTGCCCCAGGTCTTCAGAACTGCCTAAAATGTCTGGAAAAGTAGATAATGAAGAGGATATTAGAATTGTAAACAAGAACAATTTGGTAATAAAAACCATATATTTTCTCCATAGGACTTTGGGCTTAATATTGCAGCAGCAAAAGTGTCACGAGTCGTAATTTGTTGATGGCCACTGTACATTAGTTACTGTAGGAGCATGTGCATAAAGGGCAAGAACTATTGGCTTTGCATTAAAGAACATCTAAGATGGGTAATACTAATTTACTTGTTTTGATTAATCTCTTTTGTTTGCTTTTATCGCAGTATAATCCTACAAAAAAAAAAAAACTCACATGTTCTGCATTGTAAATCCTGCGTCTGGTTAGGAAGGTCTGCCTTCTGTATCTGGAAATGTTGGGCAAACACCTCAGCCACGCTGTCCGCCTGAGCTGGAGCACCCCCCTGCCCCAGGAATCTGCCTCGACTCCACGAGGTGCAGATTCCTGAATAGAGAGCCAATTGAAAGACCGAAATGCTAGTATCTTTTCTGGTATGATTATGCAGTTTACTGGCTGCACATCCCTGCCTCTGCCTACCCATACATCCTTTATTGCTGACAAGGTTTATGAGTGTAATATGATGGAGTAAGAAACAGTAGATTTTTCCCAAGAAGCCAAGCACAGCTCTTTGTCCGCAGAGAATGTGGGAGGGAAGTATAAAATGGTAAGCATTGTAGTCTGCAGATGTCATAAACAGGGCTATCTTTTCATCTTAAGGTGCACAGCCACTGAGAAAGTTCATGCTATACTTAACCTTTGGCCCTCTGCTGATCTTTTGTTGCTCTGCATTAGTGTGTTGAAATCTGAAAACATAATCCTTACGGTACCTACCACCTTTCTTTCAGTAGTACAGTTTTCCTTCCTAATTTGCATCTGCTGTTGTGAGCAGCCCGAGCAGCCCAGCTTCTTCCCCCCAGTCACCAGATTTCAGACTTACCGGATAAAGCAAACCCCCCCAAAAAAGGACAAACAAAAAGAAAACCAAAATCCTAGACCACACTGACATATTTCATGTTAGTTGACAGCAACATCGTATGTTTCCCGTTAGAAAGTTATAGGTTTAATCAGTCGTCTTGTTTACTCAGAGTATGCAGTATTTCAGCACTAAATGTTTTAAGCTAATTGGTCCAATACTAAAGTATCACATTATGCACTTTAGTGAGGGAAATAAATTGGCTGCATTTTCTGAGATTCTTTTTAGAGTATATGCATGTCCACCCCCCGCCTTCCTCCAGCTCCCCACCCCCACCCAGTCAGGACAACAGCTTTTTCTGTCATTAATTCAACATCAAATTATTTCCTTGGTGAATCGGTCCCGAGGCTAATGAGCTGCCTGTGCTCACAGTTTGCTTCATTGTTTTTAGTGGAGTTTCAGATGAGGGCATATCACTTTAAGGCTCGGTGGTGATAGTGGGATCATTCCCCAGACAGGGCTCACTCAGCCTTGATACGAACTGAAAGGCTAAAATGAGCACTCTTCTATTATTTAGGCACCTGTCCAGAGGTTGGAAGAAATCCTACTTGTGCGGATTTAGCTAAAGAAAGCAGAGATAACCACCTTGCCTTCTGCGTCTAATAAGATGTGAAAGGGGAGAAATAATGAGTATTACACTGTATTTCTCATGTAAAAGGCTGAGAAACAATACTCTCTGAACACTGGCAGCGATTCCAGTCATTTTCAAATGAAAAGGACTATTTGTTTCCAAATTACACCAGCCACTGGTATGCATACATATATGGCTCCAAAATCCTCATTTTGCGAAGTAAAATTACCTTTCAGTAATTTAGTCACTGCAGGCTTTCCCCTGCTGACTGGTCAGGAGCTATCAGATAGCTTGCAGCTGCAGGCTGAAACGGGACCATTTTTTTTTCAGGACAGGCAGTTAGTTAGTAGAGCCATCAGTGTGGCATCTGTCATCCCGCTAGGCCCAAATTGTTTTCTATGATGGATGTCACAGTCTGTATGATCAAAATAGGAGCCCTGCTGCTTTTAATTGCAAAATCGGAGTACTTGCACATTTGTTATTATGCTGAGGTTATTACCTCACACAAAATGAATTAACAGGTGAAAATAATTGATGAGAGGAGTCTTGGGATTTTTAGCCTCTTCAAAGAGACTTTGTAATTATGGCATAATGAATGTTCTGAGACATATCTGTGGGGGGCAGCATGAGACCACCAAAGATCTCTTTAGATTGATGATAAATTCACTGAAATCTACTGTAATACTGCTTAAATTTACTTAGCAATTAGTTTAATAGGCCTACATGATTCATGATAACGTAGTGAGAATTTTTAAATAAGTTTGTTCCATCCATTTATAAATTAAGCCGCTTACCTCAGCTTTCTTCCCAAGGTGATGGAATATGTTAACTAATCAGACTTTCTGAAACAAAGATGATGTTGGGCAGGGATTTTGGTTACTGGAATACATTTCTATTTAAATACTTCGCTGCTTTCATCTTACACAATGCGAATTTCCCACCCCCATGCCACCACCCCCCGCTTCAACTCCTCTCATCAAATTTTGTCCAAATATAGTATTGATAGTCCTTTAGCACAAGGAGACTGTGCAGTTGTCTTGTGAAGTAAATCGTTCGAGCATTTTGTAATCTGAAGTAATTGTTCCTGGCTTTCTGACCACTATTCCATTCAGACTTGGTCATGTTTCAAATCCATTCAGCCCCTGCGTACAGCCAGACTGATGCACTCCAGTCCATCTCTCCTCTGCCTCTGACACTCTTTGGTTGCACAAGGTGTCTGCAGCACAGCGCGCTGTCTCACCCGGCTGTCCTGCTGATGCTGAGGGGGAAATGCGCTTTTATTTTATTTTTGAGTTCCTGTATTAAACAAGCAGGGTTGGCTCACTGAGGAGCAGGAATGTGTATGTCCATTCAATTAAGCATATAAGCAGATTTTAAATATCAGATTTTAAAAGTGCCAAAAAGTAAAAATTGTCTGATTAATTCAATAACTAGTAAATAATTCACTGCATAAAATTCACAGGGGAAAGCCTCCACATGGTGCATGAGCAAAGTTCATCCTTTTTCTGTTGCGCATTACGTTATTGACATACCAGATACATTCAAACACCTCAAGGTTACTCATTAATTTGCGAGAGTTGAAATCTAATTTAATTCCAGCTACTACTGACATCCTGAAGATTCTACAATAGAGTTTGTAACAGATCTGCCTTCAGTTCAGACCGTGGGCTAAGGGAAATATGCGACAGAGGAAGGGAGAAGTTGTTACTAATTAGAAAATAACGAAAAGAAACCTATCTTGGGAACTTGGCTGATAGGTCACATGGGGCTTTTCACTAATTTACCATACTTCCATAACCTCTCTCCACACCCGCAATAAATTATTTATTATCATCCCAGGTATAAGGCACACAAAGATTTGGTAAGATTAGATGTAGACAGATATGCACACAATTTACTTTCCTCACAAGACAATGACACTTTGTTTGTGAGAATTCTATTTATTCTTGGGAGAATTTCTAACAGCAGCTTTGAACGGTTTTCTAAATAATACGCACATCACCCAGTGAGCTAAAATGACACGTATCATTGGGACACGCAGTTGATGTTCAGTTAATTCTTTTTAAATTCTGATTCCCTTCCCTCATGCACACACCATTTAAAAAAAAAAAAAATCTTTGTAGTTTCTTCTTTATTTTATTGTAGCTACATTTTACATCAGTAGTTTTGTCTCTTTTTCTACATCGTGCATTCTTTTCAGATTTGCTGTCAATGTTTGGTATTTAAAAGTATATAGTATCAAAGGGTCTCAGGAAAATGAAAAGAAAATGCCTAGCAAGAAAATATAATAAATGCAAGACAAGTAGTGGATTGCCCCACATGTGAAGCGGACTGTGGTAACTCATATCAGGCTTCCTGTCACTTGCTGAGACATTTTTCATAAACCCTCACACGCTTGCATTTATCTTCAGTATAAACCCCAAGATGAATTCTCCAAAGACATTAACAATAGATAAATGCTTATTAAACAAAACAGTCTATTCAAGAATAAGTATAGCATCTGTATTAGACGCAGTAAGATGTTTATAAAATTGAATATACGTTATGTCTTTTGGCTTAATGCTATATGCTGTTCTATGAATATTTTTTCAGCGTTTGGTTATAATCTTAATAAACATGAAATAAAAGACCACCAGAAGCTCTAGTTTAAATGGTAACACCTCTGGTGCCAGTTTGATTCATAATATATAGGTGGATTCTCTGGACAACTTATAATATAGTAGCATTAAAATTAGGGAGAAACAGGGCCAAGGGAAGATGACTGGATATATTTCATGTCGGTGGACACTGCAATATTGTTATGGAAGTCCTTTTGTTAAAAGCATTTCAGAATCCAACTCATAACTGAACTTAAAGAACAGTAGAATGCACCACTTCAGTCCTTGGGGAATTCTGAAAAAACATGTCTCCTACAAAAAAGAACAGTAAAACCTGCACAAAAACACAAAGAAAAAAACAAACCAAAACAAAAAAAACCCACAGCAGAACTGTACATGCTTTATGATAGCTTTAAGACAAATGATACACGAAAATGTGCTGCATAATTGACTGCAAAAGCAAATACCAGTTGTTTCTTTCTTTTGAATGCAGTGCGCGAGTGCAAATGTTTATATGGTGCCCAGTGAATACAAACAGTTTCAAATGGAGTGTTCTTTTTCTAAATCTGGTTTTATAGCTACACATTTGATGTGTTGTTTAACTATCGTGGAATGTAAGATGGACAGAATAAAAATAGCCGCATTATTCATGGATCACTATAAAATATTGGGGAGGTTATGGTTTGTGAATTACTCGCATCAGCAGGCAAATCCAAATCCTACAATTACTATCTAAAATTGCAAGGTTAATATGTAATGAGGTTGCAAATTAATCTCATGGATGATGTAAGAATGTTAGCATTACATGTAACCTTGGTCCTGATAGCCCTTTCATTCAGTAATTAAACTGAATTTGACTCTGGGTCTGTTTTCTTTAGATGGCCCCTGTTCCTGAGTAATACCCCATAGGAGCCCCACACTACTGATGTATTACATTAATATATCATCAGAAGCAGTTGTCATTCCAATGATATATTAGTGTAATACACGAGAATGAGGCTCACTGATGATGTATTTAGTCCTTACAATATGGCATTGTCCAGGGAAGCAAGGGTCCAATAAGAGATTCATTACAATTACAGTATGAAGTCAGCTAATGCACTGCAGGTTGGGAGATGCGTTTCTGGTAAACCAGGTAGGTAATTTGGATGCTAAATCCCATGTCTTGTCATTGTTTCTGGTGCTGCAGACTACAAAATTTGTGACTGCAGTTGAAAATAATTCCAAAAAATGGACAAGCCTTCTCCTATCTCTATTTACATCTCTCTTTTTCTGCTGTGCTGCTTTTTGTGAGCTATGTATAAATTGTAAGCTATTGTTTTTCTCTTCCTCTTGGTGTATTTCTCTGTTCTGAAAATGTAAGCATCTTAGACCTGGGACCTACATTTCGTGAATGACTGGAAAACATTTCTCACTTCCTGGAATCTCCCACAAGCAAACATTAATTAAGAATAATGATAAGATCTGCATCCTGTTTTGGGTGCTGGCTTGATAACTTGTCATCAGAGCTTTCATAGCTGCTGAAGCTGTCCTTCCCCAGTGAAAGATACCACTGTGAGTCAGTGATACTGCTGAAATAACAAGTTACCTTTCTCACTTTTTACCTTAGTGAAGGCTGCAGGTGGATGCTTATTTCCTCTCCTATGAGAAGTGGTCATTGTTGCCAGAGCTACCAAACAAGGAAGATTTGAAGAAAACCATTTTGTTTAAGGGTTACTAATACATTTTCTGCTAATAGACCTTGCAAAACATACTCTAAATGTAGACAAATTAGACTTGTATTCAGCGCACTCTATCTACCCCCTGCTGCTCTTTCTGAGAGGACAAGAAAAAGGAAGAGGAAAAAACAGAGATTTTCAAATGTTTATAATATAGGGCTAAAAGAAAGAGGATTTTTTTATGCATTGGGAAAGCGGTTACTGCTTATTCTCCTACAGCCTTTGATTGCATCGTAAATAAAACGGTAGTGCAAGTCATCCTGACATCCGATGTATTAAGATACTGGCTGGAAGGCCAGTTGAGAAGTTAAAATTATGGTGGCAGACCCTGAGGTTGGTGGTGGCTGGACACTGAATGAAGTGATATGCTCATTTATTGAAGAGGAAAGGAAAACGTGCAGTAGTTTTATAGCATCTTCTGGCCAAAGCATCCTGCTGAAACCATTCGTGTTTTGAAGAAGTTTCTTGTCCTAGGATGATTAGCTTGGGCAGAATAAAGAGAAAAAAAACCAAAACAAAACAAAACAAAGAAGAGATAGGAAGATACTGAAATGTAAGGTAGCCTGATGAACTTCAACTGGTAACAGCCTCTGGGCCAGGAAACCTGATTTCACCTCTGCAAAAGGAAAGGCAAAAGAAGATGACTGTGGTGGGTAATGGAAATGATACGTGACAACAGGGTGAAGAGGGGTGCCAATATCATCAGCAGGTCTGCAGTGATTCATGTATGTGGGGATAACCCCTCTGCATATCTTTTGGACATATGTCTGGAATTTTAAACTAGTTTACATGATTGCTAACAATTTGTAGAGCAATGGTAACGATAGCTTCAACATGGACTACCAACCTGTGTCCCCTGAATGCCAGTCCCCCCACTGCTGTTTCTGCTGTTGTTGGTCAGATGAAATGCAATAAAGCTATACCCCCAGGGGCTTCATTGTTATGGCCCTGATCAGCTGAGTAGCGGGTTGTGTGCTGCCAGATGTTGCCCACCAAGGTGTTCATGTTGTGTTTCTGGGTATGGAGGTCAGGATTTCCTCCAAATCAATTTCTCTTTACTTAGGAATTATATCCGCACCTGGATTTGGCCTCAGACATGAGAAGTTCCCTGGCTACCCTACAGTTTTAACACCTCTCAGACAAAGGTTTTAAAGCCCTTGAAAAGCTTAAAGGCCAGGCAGTCTGTTGCCTTGCAAGGCAAGAAAGCTAGAAGAGGAACCTTTGGCCTCTTAGGTCTCTCTTCACCTGCTCTCTTGCTAGTGGCTGGCACAGCTGCAGTCTTTTTCCTGAGACTTCTTGTGCTCACTCTCTGTTGCCACTTCCACGGGGCAAACAGGAGCTGGTGGAAAGCAGCTAATCTAAACCAGCTAATCTGAACCAAGTAATCTAAATGTGGTAACCTCAGAACAGATTACACTTGCCCAGGCGCAGCCTGCGTGGACTCTGTGCAGCGCTGTGTCTGTCTGCGAGGCATGCTAACTGCAACTGCTGCTGGCCCTTCCAAATGGAAGAATACGTCTTCAATACCCAACACGTTACTTCATAACACATATCTCTAGCTTTTCTTCAATCTGTTTGACCAGGGAAACTGAGGCATGGAGCTACAAAGTGATTCGCCTGAGTTGCCACTTCTTCTAACTTTCTGCCCCAGAAATACATATACCTTTATTTAACACTTTAGTTTACCTTAGATAGTTTTTCATTAATATCCCTTTTTATTTCGCACTCTGCATCTTTTTTAAGGTCTGCCTTTTCTAGATCATTCACATGAGTATCTTCCTGAGAATGCTTTAGCATTAACTCTTTTTATTTATAAGGACCTATTCTACAACCTAATAGAATGCATTAAATCTGTTTTAAGTTGTCTTAGAGTTTCTTTTTAAAAAATCTGAGGATTCTTGTATGTCTTACATTTATTAAGATTGATCATGATTGCATATAAATGTTCAATTTAGCAAGACATTATACCCAATGTCCTTGAATTTTCCAAAATACTATCCTCATTTCAAGCAGCATTTTTCCTAGACTTGCTATTAAGTAGTCTAATTCTTATCTACATATGCTACCAACAGAAACATGAAGTATTAGACTCAAGTTCCCTGTATTTTGGCTGAATAAAGCTATTGTCTAGATGCGTGTGTGCCTAAAACAATCTAGTAAAAAAAGGAAAAGGAGGAAAAGAAAAAAACATATTTCAATGTCATCGTAAAAGCAGAGGAAAGGCAAATCATAATTAGCATTTAATGCTCCAATGTAGTGGACCAATTAGACTTTGAGCATTATATTAAACATGTCTTTCAAACTAGATAAAAATGTGTTTTTTTCATGTATAGCTATTGCATAAACCTCTTGCTTTTCCCTCAAATGTGTTTTCATATAAACAGACTTAATTAATTGTCTAGAGAATTAAATAGTCTTTATATAGCAAATGTACTGTTCCAATTAAATACAATGTTGATTATATATTTTTCAATTATTACAGTGTTTATACTAAATTAATCAACAATATCTACACCACCTAAGGTAAAGTTTCCTAAGAAGGATTCTTCTGTCTTTGTTTGCCAGTTACTTTGCACAGGTAGAGCCTAGTGCTGACCAAATCTAAATGGTTCTTTTGTCAACAAAGAATAAGAAAAGAAGAAAAGGTTAAACGAGCACTAGGGGGTGGGGAAGAAGAGTAAGAAGGTACAATGTCACCTCCATGCTGTGACAGCCATGAATCAATTATTCACGTAGCAATTGGTAATATTTCTGAAATGCTGCAGACAAGCAAGAAAATGTAAAAAGCATTTTCCTGGAGACTTCATGATTTTACCAGGTAAAAACTCCAAACAAAAACTGAATGGGGCAAAGTATTTGTGTGGGGAAATATGCTGAAGAGATCAACAATGGTAGAGGGATATATTATTATGGAAAATACATTCAGAAAGCTGGCTATGGAAAAAGAAAGAGTATACAGGATGAAAGGGGGAAAGTGCTGGGCTCAGCTAGTTATAGTGAGATTAATGTGATTTTTCAAAAAAACACAACTCATTACAATATCTAACAATACCAACATGTATTGATTTCAAATTTATTTCCTGTACCAACACTGGTAGCATAACACACAGGGAAAAAGAAGGGAGAGAGGGATCTGCAGAAATGCTTAACATCATGGTAAATGGAAGGAGAGCGACTGTCACAAAAGGAAAATGAATTCTGACCATCACTCGAGTTTTGTGCTCTCTACATTAGACCTTGCTGTAGGTACGATTTCAGAGTAGCATAGGCCTTACACAAAATCATATTTTCTTAAGACAAACAAGAACATGAAATTTAGTTCCCCTGATAACAATGTATAGAATGCACTTTGGAGCAAAATGTATTCAATCCTGACCTTAAAATAGTATTTCTGCTTCCAAAGGTAGGTTTTCTTTAGGCACAGAGATGTGTAAGGATTCCAAGCAATGCACATTTTCTCTAAGGCAGTGCAAAATCCCAGTACAACCATATGATATTTTTTTCAATTAGAAAATAACAAACTAAGGGCTGGGGTGAATCAGAGGAAAAAAATGCCATATGGTTTGTTTTTCTCCTCTTAATTTGCAGACAAGTGACTGTAAGATGAAAGCAAAAATCACAGAAACACAGGCAAAATTTCAGCCAGAGCAGTCAGTGTCTACACTAAAATAGAAGGGGTCCAATCTTTCTTTCACGGGATTATAAATGGTTTGTATGGGCTGTAATGAGAGACCCTTCGAAGGAAGAGCAGGGCCCCAAACTTTTTATTTTTAACTACTTAACCATCTGACTTTTTACTCTCTAATTTTCCGTGCTCCCTCAGATCTTTGTGTGACTCCCCGGTTTGTCATGCATTCCAAGCCACAGGATGTGTCAGCTTAGTGATATTCATTAGCTGGTCTGTGCGCCTCCCCGCTCCTACAGCCTCCCTCTTCCCAGCTCTGATTTCCCTCTTTCTCACAGAGGAAATGTCCCCTTTTCACCACTGCTTTTTTTCTCCCTCTCTTTTCCGGTTGTCCGATCTCTTCCCTGAGAATGACTGTTTCTTTTACTTTTGCATGCTCGGGCTTGTTTCCTCCTACCCTTTACTCCCCGTTAGAAGCCTTCACCTTCACACGCAGAAAACCCAAATTGCACACTGTGGTACAAATGAAATCCCCAAATTATCAAGTGCAAAATTAGCATTAAAAATCATAAGACAACAAACAATAGGGCTTTTTATGTGGTTTTTGTAATTGCATGAAACTAGTTACTTTGGCAATTATTGTTTGTGCCTCATTAGCATGCAAAATGGTTTTTTAGACTAACCCGCACACAAAAGAAACCATTTGTGATGAGAACTGTGCTTTGTTTAATGTTAGACACCATTGTATTTGCTTTCCTAATATAACAGTTCTAATTAGTACCTAGCACTCATCCTGAGTTTTTCAGCTTGAAAACGCCGAAGGTGACAATTGAGTCACAATTCCATGGCACTCTTTGTCTGTACCTGTCAAAATATAGCTAAGTCTTTAGGAGTTGTGATCTAAATACTAAAAAAAGTTATTAGTCCAGAAAGAATCTCTCTCTGGGTAATTTAAAAAAAATAAAATTGCAGATTAACCTCTGGTTAAAAACATAACATTATTAATACCTCATGGTTAAGTGTGTCCTTGTCAAGACTGTCATCTGTCTGATACTGACCTTGCATTGTTTTTGTCATCTGACCTTTATCTGTTCACCTGATTCTTTAAGTTTTAGTGATTCTTTGGAACAGCATGAGTGGATTAGTGACAAAACTTGAAATCAGTTCATCAGTATGTGCAAACTTTTCAAAGGTGATTGTTCACTTCTCTTTGAAGAGTAATATTTTTTTAAAAAAATCAATCTCATTCCAGAATTGGAATGATCATGACTTCATTTCACTTATGTTTTCTGACCTTAGCTTAAATCCTTCACAGAGCAGCTAGATGTAGCGGTACGGGAAACGTGAAGACTCCTGCTGAGGGGTTGTCTCCAGCTTCATGTTTGTGTATGAATAAGTCAAGAAAGAGCCAGTCCAGTGACACTTTGTCAGTGTTGCTTTGTAATTATCACAGTATGAAGTGATAATGTTGTGTGTTTTCTTTTCAATAATAGATATTTATAAAGAACTTTGCCATTCACAGGCTTGGACTGTGTTTTGGCTCATAAACACCAGACTTTCATATATTCTAGTTTGCTTAGACCCACTGAGAAGCTGACTATCAAAAGCAAAATTACCCACTTGGTCCCCATAATTCAAAACTTCCCTCTCAACTGGCCTCTTTCTAGCTCATTAACTTCCAAGGAACTACATTTTTTGTGTGTTTTATTCTAACCTGGTTTCAAAGGGTTGAATGCAAGGAGTTCTGAACTCTCTTTCTTTGCTAGCACCTAGTCTCGGCGATGCTGCACTGAAATAAGCTGGTATGTCAGCTGACTTCAGTAAATACAAAACAGAACCAGCAGTTATTCTGTGCCTCAGCCTTCATTCTAAACATGGAGAAGACAACTTCACTGGCTGAACTTGTGCAGCAATGGCCGTGGTTTCAGAGGTAATGTGGCCAGTACACGCACAAAATGTATTAATTCAGCCTGTCCTTATCTCTCACTGTGGATCTTCGATTACAAACTAAAGTTGTTCACGCCATCAGGATTTGCCCAGTGGAAGCTGTATTTTCACAAAAATAAGCCAGCTGAAGAGAAAGCAGATGGATCAGCGATGGATGTGGAGGGAAAGGTGGATATGGTCACTGGTCATAGGTTCTGTAGCTTCCCCCTCCACTGTCTCCTCTTGTCACTGCTCCAGGAAAAGGATTATCCCGTCCTTTCTCATGGTGCGATGTGTTGAAGCATCTGCCTGATACACTGCCTGCATGCCAAGGTTTGCAGCTCTGCTTATCCTTCTTAGATGAGTGGATGTACACACAAAACATGAGAATTTGGAAGTCGGTTCTCATTCTCTGCCTATGAAATTGTATTGCCACATGATGAGCACTATCATATTCAATGCTCTACATCTATTATTACCTTGTTTTTTACTTGGATAAACCAGGTACTTGTATGGCAATTTTGTAAAAATAAATAAAATTTCATCAGCAAGTGGTAGCGTAAATAAGAATTGAGGAGAAACAGGGAAAATTATAAAGACACAGAAACTGAACTAAGCCATTGGCCTCCAAAGCAGGCTTGATTTTTATTCTGCATGGTCAGGTTATATGACTGGCTGTCTACTTACAGGTGTTCCAAAGTTTCCACTAGCTGGCTTGAAACCTAGTTTAAGATAAAATCCAGGAGACTCCAAACCCAAATATTTCATTTGAGAACATCTTTTGCAACTAAGGCCTAATTCTGCACATGCCTATGCATAACACAACCTGCACAAAAAGCCATGGAGATATATGCATAAGGCTCACAGCTAAGGCAGAGAAAACTGGCTCCATATTTTTCATGTTCTAGCAGGTGCAGGGATTTCATTGCAAATAAATGTCTCAGTTACACATTCTGAGAGATTTTTCAGTCTCTTCTAAAAAGTTGCTCTACTTCATGTAATTCAATAAACCATAAGATTATAGTTAAATATTTTATCCATAAAATAATCCATAAAATAATTAATCCATAAAATAATAGAATTAATAAAATAATGACATGAATGAAGATTAGGCAAGTTTAGATGACACAATGAAGCATGCATAGGGCCAGGAGCATGATTCTTCCTCCACTTGTTGCTCTGCAGAGAGACTATGTTGAGCCCCAGGAGTAATATAGCTACATTAGTGTTGCATTGTGGCTTGAACTGAGTCCAGCTACTCAACTAATTAACTTAGGCCCCAGGGAGCAACGGTCAGTTGCCAAAGACATCTGGTTGCTTGAGAAAAAGATCCAACTACTAGACCACACCTCTGGAAAGTCAGGATTTTGTTTTACTGCTGCTGTACTGTTTCTTCCAGAGGAGGAAAAGGACGTGGCGTGAATGGAGCAACAACTGTTGCAGAGAGAGGCCGAAATGGTGCTGCAGTAAACCTCCTCAAATCTTCCCAGCAGCAGCCATCATCACCTGTCCTTTCCTTATTTTCCATATTTTCACCTCTCTCCCAAGAGTGTCAAGTTCTTAATAAGCTGTTATTAAACAGCTTCCTATTTCAGTTCCTGTCTTCCCTCTTCCATTTTCTGTGATAAGATCATTTCCTGTTGGAAAGATAAAATACAGTGTTTCCTAAGGCACTGAGAAATTGACTGTGCTGGGCATCTCACCACTCTGGCCACCCCGATTTAAAGCTAGTGAATTCTAGGCTCTAGAGCCCCTCAGCACCAGTCTAAGTGTCTGGTTTCCTACCTCTGCGCATAGGACTGCCCAAGTAACTCCTCTAATTAGTCAACCATTCTCTCCCATCTGTTAATATATGTCTTTCTGTCCCATCCTGTTCTGTTTGCAAAAGCAGATGCCTTCTATCTGCCTTACCATGGAAATCTCAGTGGAGTGACGTGAGAACACAACTCCGAGCAAGTGGAAGCAGATTAAGATCCTTAGCTCTTTCCTCCACCAGGACCAGTGCGTGCTGCTTTGAGCTGTGCTGCTTGCAGAATCCAGATTAGATCAGGAATCCATGAATGACATTGTGCTGTACGCTAGAAACATTGTGGCTACTTTGGTGCTAGTAAATGGACTTGGCCAGAGATTGTTCTCAGGCAGCAAGATTTAGAGCTTAAATCCATACAGTCAAGCTCTCTTGTCCCCAGAAAAGTGTGACTATGTCCAAATGACCTATTTGAAATGGTCCTTTGCCCTGGCACTATCTGGAGGGGAGATGGTTAGCTGAGGCCAAAAATGATTCCACGCACTGCGCTAGCAATTTAATTGTATGGATGATCATGTCTCAGTGATTGAGCCCACAGAATAGATGTAGGCTAGGGATCTCCATTTATCCCTGTAGAGAATGGGCTTAGTGACACAGTATTGCATGCATTGCAGCCTGGTTGTGAAGTTTAACTGATATTTATAAAATATGCCAAATCCTTGCATACAAAATGCTACATAAGTAATAAGTATTAATAAACGTGATTATATTAAACCAGGTCTGTTTTCAGTCATGTTTTAAAAGACCACAGTTGTAGCAGTAGCTGAGCTTTCATATGAAAGATCAAACATTTTGCCTTCCATTGTAAGCCAGTCTTTGTAAGCTTTTCCAATAAAAACAGCAGAATATCTCATACATATTGAAATTCAGCGACATTCTTAAAGACTAAGGGTTCATTTGCAAATGGCAAGCAATACTGAATTTCTCTTTACCAGACAAGTTTTAGCATGTATTTCAAGCTTAACATTATCAATAAGTAACAAAATAGTAAGCTTAAAATTTACATTAAAAATAATGTAATTTGTATTTTGTACAACCACACATCAGGTGCATTTTAGCTTTAATCTAAACCTAAGTGAGCAAGGTTTCCTGCTTTGTTCAATTCTTTTTAAAGTTGAAGTCTGTCACATCCTCAAGCCTAACTAGTTCTTAGCACTTAAAAAATGTTTTTCACAAATTACATTCAGTGAGAAGAGAGATATCGCAGTTTAAGTGAAAGATGGTTCTAAACCTCTGCAGCAGACTTTTTAGTTTCTAGTCCTTTATTAAGGGAAAAAACAGGGGCTTTCAGGGGTAGGGTACTAGCGCTGACAATTCTCAAACCCTGACATAGGGCTTTGCCTCTTTTGGTGCCAATCTAAACTTAAAAGTGCTACTGACACAACTCTGACAGAGTGTGAAAAAAAATATAATTTCCTTAACTGACACAGCTATGATGTTTTCCTTGCAATATTACCTCTTATTCTTTTTGGGAGCTGGTATAGAAGTAACTGTTAAAAAGGGATCTTTTGATTATATAAAGTACCTCTCCATTCAAAGAATTTTCTAGTATAATTCACATAACAACCTCTTTTTAGTGTAGACCAGGCCTGGGGCTTTGGCTTTGTGTTATGGATAAATCTTCACAGGTAATATACAGGAATTTAACTCCAATACGGGGGTTGGAGCTTACAGTGTGTAAAGTGGGATTTCTAACTCATCCCCAGTTCACTTCAAAACTCGCTCCCTAAATGACCAATATTTCAGTGCTGTGTCCTCTTTCTCTCAAAACACAGCAACAAGCCTCATGACCCTGCACTGAATATGAGAGTCTGCATGAGGCACTCTTTGAAGAACTGGTCATAGCTGCAATGGCAAAGGAAACCAAATCTATTTGCTAAGGAGAGGGCAGCAGTTTTGTTTTACAGTTATGGTTCTGTATTTGAGCAGAAGGACTCTGGCAGAGAAAGACAGCAGAGCTCATGGCTAAGAACCTTGTGACTACGCATTACATGTTGTAACTCATATAGGAACAAATCCTCAACACCCTGGGTATGCTGATGGGTCCTTTTCAGGGATAAACTCACGCCTCACTGAAAACCCCTGACTTTTTTCATTTCCCGTATATGTTTGAACCTTCAGAACTCTAGAGGGTTCCCAGACCAGCTGCATGGCCTCCTTGGTTGCTTACTTTCTTCTTCCTCATGAAACTGTAGGCTGTTGAACTTGGCTGTAGGGCTTTTTGCCCTTCCTGGACGCCTTCTTACACATCCCAAACACAGCTTTTTAATGTCTTTCTTCCCTCCCAACCCTGTTCCTTCCCACTTTGCCCCAAAATATCTTTCTGTGAGTCAAATAAAGGGGAGAAGAGTTGTTTTTGACAATTTCATGGTTTTGTTGATCTTTTCCCTCTCAAAAAGTCTTTAGGAACGACTGTATTAATTTTGCCTCAGCCATTCAAAGAAAAGTAAGTAAAGACAGTTGCATCATTTCTACAAGTTCCAGTAAAGAAACCCTGAATCACACACAGAATATGCATGCACCTAAAGACCCAGAGCTTATGTCTTTGAGCAACTTCGAAACTAAAATGAACTCAGCCTTTACAGAAGACATCTCCAAGAAATACCACAGAGTACAAAACCATGTATCACCCCTCTTTGGCTACTGTTATATTCTCTTAGCGAAGGAGGAAATATTCCTGATATCCATGGGTACGTACTTACATGACAGGTATCGGAGACAAGTGGGAATTGAGCAATGACCTACCACAGGGCTTACTGATGCTTTTTTAAGTTGTACTTCGAGGTATGAGGCCAGGGGCTGAGTGTCTTCAATCACCCAAGGAGTGCATCAGTAGCCAAACACACACATCCCGTGTGGCTTATTGCTGCTGGAGTACTTTTCAGTCATTGAAAGTTTAATTATCTGAGCTTGCTGAGGTCCTATACTCAACTCAGAATCCTTTCTGCATTTCTCTGTACCTGTGTAACATGGTATTAATTTTGGAATGCCACATCTAAAGTGTCAGAGGGACTTTATTGAACATAATAGTTTCGCGCACCTTCGCAGGTGTGTGTAGAATGGGTAAGTGACAACCGTTATCCTTGCATGCTTTGCCAATCCTCTCTGCATCCTCCAAACAGACTAAGAGGTTGGCACATGGACAGCCTGAATGGTGTGACTCCCAGGCCAATAAGAGTAGCTGGTAAAGAAGGGTTGTTGCATAGCTGTTCTGAGAGAAGAAAGGAGAGTGACCACAGAGAGGCCTTTTTCAGGGGAAATGTGTGTATATTAAGATTGTCACAGAGCTTTAGGCATGGCAATGGATAGTAGAATGACGAGAAACCCCAATACAGAGGGTAGATGGGAAGGAAGTCAAGAACATGTAGAAGAGGTGTATGATGTGGACTTGACAAAGAGGTGGGAGGAAAGGAAGAAAGTAATTCCCTTGTCATGGGAGGACAACATGGAGCACTGTTGTGGGGGCAGTGGAGATGCATAAAACTCTATATGTGAAGGGTGAGTGTGGGGCTGATAGAGATAAACTACTTTTGAGTTGCACAGGAGTGTGGAACTCCCTCTGAAACCTGGGAAAAACAGGAGGAAACATGGAACTTCTTCACTGGAAGAGAACAAATTACAAGTGGACTTGTATTACATTTGCAATAATTGTGCATCCATAGAGTTACAAAGAGTTTAATGTAATCACTTCAGAATGTTTTTATTTATCATCTTCTCACACTGGGACAGCTTATGTGTAGGTTTTATAAAGGTTATGCATCTTCGTTCTGTGCTCCCTACAGTATGCATAATGAGCTTAAACTCTAAGTAATTTTCTAAATGCTCTCTTTCTGAGGATGATTTAGGAGACATGGCCTTACTGACCATGAAATGGTGAAGTTCAAGATCCTTAGGGCAGCAAGGAGGGCACACAGTAAGCTCACTACCCTGAACTTCAGGAGAGAAAAATTTGGCCTCTTCAGGGATCTGCTTGGCAGAATACTATGGGGTAAAGCTCTGGACGAGAGAGGGGCCCAAGAAAGCATGTTAATATTAAAATATCACCTCCTCCAAGCTCAGGAGAGATGCACCCCAACAAAAAGGAAGTCAGGCAAAAACACCTGGAGGCCTGCATGAATGAACAAGGAGTTCCTGGTCAAACTCAGACAGAAAAAGGAAGCTA
Organism: Pluvialis apricaria; assembly: GCA_017639485.1. Taxonomy (NCBI): domain Eukaryota; kingdom Metazoa; phylum Chordata; class Aves; order Charadriiformes; family Charadriidae; genus Pluvialis; species Pluvialis apricaria. Next base: position 137,185,280 of record CM030008.1, on the reverse strand, counting down.
CAGGGGTTGGAAGCAAGGACAAGTAACCTGGGAGGAATACAGAGAAATTGTCCGAGCAGCCCAAGTTAGGAAAGCTAGAGCCCAGATAGAGATAAATCTGGCCAGGGACATCAAGGACAACAAGAAAATCTTCTACAGATATGTCAGTGATAAAAGGAAGACTAGGGAAAATATGGGACGTCTCTGGAAGGAAATGGGAGACCTGGTTTCCCAGGATATAGAGAAGGGTGAGGTACTCAATGACTTTTTTACTTCAGTCTTCACCAGCAAGTGCTCTAGCTACATCACTAAGTCATAGAAGGCAAAGGCAGGGACTGGGAGAATGAAGAACAACCAACTGTAGGAGCAGATCAGGTTGGAAACCATCTGAGGAATCTGAAGGTGCACAAATCCATGGGACCTGATGAGATGCATTCACAGGTCCTGAGGGAACTGGCGGACAAAGTTGCTAAACCACTATCTATCATATTTGAGAAGTCGTGGCAGTCCAGTCAAGTTCCCACTAACTGGAAAAGGGGAAATATAACCCCCAATTTCAAAAAGAGAAAAAAAGAAGACCCAGGGAACTACAGGCCAGTCAGTCTCACATCTGTGCCTGGCAAGATCGTGGAGCAGATCCTCCTGTAAACTATACTAAGGCACATAGAAAAGAAGGAGGTGATGGGTGACAGCCAAAATGGCTTCACTACAGGCAAATGGTGTCAGAAAAATTTGGTGGCCTTCTATGATGAGGTTACAGCATTGGTGACATCATCTACCTGGACTTGTGCAAAGCATTTGACGCAGTCCCACTCAACATCCTTGTCTCTAAATTGGAGAGACACGGATTTGATCTATGGACCACTCAGTAGATAAGGAATTAGCTGCATGGTCACACTCAGATTTGCAGTCAACGACTTGATGTCCAAGTTGTGACCAGTGACAAGTTGTGTTCCTCAGGGGTCGGTATTAGGACCAGTGCTGTTTAACATCTTTGTTGGTGACACGGACACTGGGATTGAGTGCAACCTAAGTGAGTTTGCTGAAGACATGAAGCTGTGTGGAGAGGTCAACACGCTGGAGGGAAGCGATACCATCCAGAGGGACCTGGACAGGCTTGAGAAGTGGGCCTATGCCAGCCTCATGAAGTTCCACAAGGCCAAATGCAAGGTCCTGCACAGGGGTCAGGACAATCCCATGCACAAATACAGGCTAGGCGGAGAATGGATCGAGAGCAGCCCTGATGAGAAGGACTTGGGCGTGTTGGTTGATGAGAAGCTCAACATGAGCCAGCAATGTATTCTCACAGCCCAGGAAGCCAACCATACCCTGGGCTGCATCAGAAGAAACATGGCTAGCAGGTGGAGGGAGGTGATTCTGCCCCTCTACTCTGCTCTCATGAGACCCCACCTGCAGTACTGCATCCAGCTCTGGAGTCCTCAGCACAAGAAGGACATGGCCCTGTTGGAGTGAGTCGAGAGGAGGGCCACAAAGATGATCGGAGGGCTGGAGCACCTCTCCTATGAGGACAGGCTGAGAGAGTTGGAGTTGTTCAGCCTGGAGAAGGGAAGGCTCCAGGGACACCTTATAGCAGCCTTCCAGTAACTAAAAGGGGCCTACAGGAGAGCTGGTGAAGGACTCTGTATTAGGGAGTGTGGTGATAGGACGAGGGATAATGTTTCTAAACCCAAAGAGGGTAGATTTAGATTAGATATTAGGAAGAAATTCTTTACTGTGAGGGTGGTGAGACACTGGAACAGGTTGCCCAGGGAAGTTGTGGAAGCTCCATCCCTAGAAGTGTTCAAGGCCGGGCTGGATGGGGCTTTGAGCAACCTGGTCTAGAGGGAGTTGACCCTGCCCATGGCAGTGGGGTTGGAGCTAGATGATCTTTCGGGTCCCATCCAACCTAAACTGTTCTATGATTCTATAATGATTCTGTGGTTCCTCACGCTCCAGAAGCACTGGTGTTCAGCTGCCCTATCAACCCATGTTTGGATGCTAGTGCTATTTGTAAACAGTGCACATAGAAGAGATTTCCAAGCTCATGCCTGGATGAGCCTGTGGCATACAGACTCCCCCCCCCCCGAGGCCTGGATTTCCTGTGGAGGAAATCTGTGCACCCACACCAGATGTAAGTCACAATCTTCAACATAAGTCCTTGTCCTGGACAACCAGGAGAGGAGGTATGTCAGATGTGATCCAGTTCTGTCAGAAGTACAGTTCAGATATTATCTGAGGCCTTTTTTTGTCAATATAAGGCAAAAGTGGGAAGAATGTTTTATATAAGAAACCACCATATTTTATAGGAGGAGAACTGGAGGAGTAATAGTATTATTTTCACCTTTTAGCTCCTACCGCATCTTAAGACAACGCAGACCTGATGCCCCTTTCATGTCTCTTTCCCCAGTTCACAGTGTGCCCAAGGACTCCCCTTCACTTCCATTCCCCTCCTCATTGATGGACTGTCTGGGCTGATGAAAAGCCTTGAACGGATTTTGCAGCTGACCATGCCTTCTTGTTGACTCATTCCTAGTTTCTGAGGAGAAACCTGTTTGTTTGTTGTTCTTTCTTTTTTTTCTTTGCCGCTCATTTCTATGTAGCTAGCTGCATGTCCTTACCATGCTAGACATGCCATCTGTCTCAGTGCTAAAGGTCACAATGATAGGGAGCAAAACGTCAACGTTAGTATGCAGAGCTGACATCCCCAGAAAGGTGGTGAAGGAACCCAGGAGGATGAAAAAAGGTTCATCCATCGTGGAAAGAAAACACCCAATAGAAAACTCACCCCACAATAATTGCATCCATGCAACACACTTTGTGGTTTCCTCCATTTTTCTGTGTGTAGATTGTACAGACTTTTTACATTTCCATGCACTCACACAGTGGCCAAACCATGATCCCAGGGAATCAAACACACCGTAGGCATACAGCAACTCTGAATTTTCTGTAGGGATTGGAAGTTTGTAAGATAGGCTCTAAAGAACATAGAGTTTGTTCACTGCATGTCAAGTAGGAAATCTCTAACTGAAGTGAGGACCCCTTAGGGTCTAATGTTTCTTTAAACTCCTAAGCACTTTTGCCCAAGGGATATTTTTAGGGAAATACACTAAGAAAACATCATTACATATGTATCACAGGAAAAAAAAACAACAAACCAAACCAAATCCAAAACACTCCCATACACCTTTTCTTGGAATTTTACTTTTGTTAATCAGCTGAAGGTATGTGATTTTGCTTTATTTTAAGGTGGCTATAAAGTCCTGTGTTAACTGATAGTCTTTAGAAATACATATATATGGGTTGTCTGACTGATGTAAAACCGTGTGTTAATTTCCCAAGAAGTCTTGTGCTGCACTGGCCAAGAACACAAAATGAGTACTTACTGTGGCATTCAGAAGTCATTTTCATCCTCCAGTGGCATTGCAGTTTAGTGAGACCATCTTCAGAAGATGCCCATTAATGATGACACACGAAGTGCTGATAAAAATACAATTACATTCTTTTAGATTAAGCACATTTGCTCAAATTCATGTTTGGGTACTTCTGATCCAGCCATGTAATGGTGTTTACCATGCATAATGTCTTTCCTCTTACCAGCTAAAAAAAAAATAAAAAAAATCAAATAAAGTAATTTATGTCAAAAAGTAAGAAACGCTCACCAAATACATCATTATGCTTCTAAGTGTGCGCTGTTGAAGGTATTAAAGCAATTTAGTAGTGTCAAGTTTAAAATTTAATGGGCTTGATGGATTTTTGTTTTAAGCTTTGGCCTAGAAATTATTATTATTATATTTTTATAATCTTTTTTTGTATACTTTAGACATTTAATACTCAAAAGACACAAACGCTGTGTGCCAGATCGTCAGTTATCTTTTGTTAAGTGTTGTAACACTTGCTGAAATTTATTTTGATCAATATTTAACAAATTATGATCTTCACCTCAGCCCAGACCATAAATATTCTTTTGGCACTTCCCTTCTCCTAAAATCCCCTAGGAATCGGTCAGAAAGGAGTACTCCCTAATTATAGTTAGTATTTAACTAATGAAGTAAGAAATAGTTATTGCTTCCCTAATCTAACTCAAATATTGTTATTAAATTAGGAAATCTGATTTATTTTTTAAACAAGATAAATGTTAGATGCAGATATTTTTTCCTGTGTGCAGTATGTACACTTCTGTGCAGCTTTGCCATTCCCTTGCTGGAGTCCCAGGGCTGTACAAGCAGACAGTGCCCTCCTGCTGAGGCTACTTAGCTGCTGCTGTCTGGTGTGCACGTGTAGTGAGCGATACAAGGGCTCTGGTTCAAGTCCCTGCTGGAGTAATGTACCACTGAGAACCCATATCTCGTGAAAGTAGCTATCTCAGTAACAGTTTCAAAGTTACATACGTATGTGTATCACCTTCATTTGTGAGGGGAATAAAAGTGAGTGCACTGGGTGAACAGCGTTAAAAAGTGAACGCAGACTTCACTGGTTCATCATTATACGCATCTTTCCTCTAGTTTTTCATTTTTAATTTGCAAAATAATGGGGTATTCATACTGGTCTGAAATGCTTACTCTGTCATTTATGTTCTCTGCTTGTTAATTTTCATGTCTCTAATGTCTTTCTGTTCACCATCACTACCTTGGATTGAAGATAGTCTTTGAAACATATTTTTGCTTTTTTAACTAGTTGCTTGACAAGTAGTGATTGGAAAAATAGTTTCTAACCAAGAAAGCAATTTTAAATTAGGTATTGCTTTTCTCCCAGCTGAACCAAGGCCCTACATACATTTTGGCAGGTTGGATTTTGAGCATTTTTGACAAGAAAAGAACAAGTTCTTCAATGATTACACAGTGGACTATGGAGTTATTCCAGTCTGGGATTGCAGTTCATACCCAGGCTATGCTGGCTGCCTGGAGACTCAGCGACATGATCCAAATGCCAAACATCAGCTGAACTTCAACACTTGCTTATCTGTACACTCCTAGCTGGTTCAAAGGTAAAATGATGTAACTCAACTTAAAGCCTGTAGCCTATATTGTAGGCCAGGCTGAACTGGCAGCATGCTATGAATGAACACATACACGTGTGAGATAATGTACTGTAACTTGCTAAGCATCAGAGACTTGGTCTGGGCCATAAATCACACATGTTGTGTGTAATCTCAGTGTCAGTCCCAGGTGACAGGCACCCATGCCCTGGCACTAACCCTTAATTTCCTGGTAGTCTTTGAAGGAGTTTTGACATGATGATCCACTTTGGTCTGGTTCATTATTTTTGTCCTCCTACTGTGGTAAAAAGGGAGAAGGAAATAGTATTATCTCCCTACTAACACTCTATCAGCATGAGAGACTCTAGTGGGTGCATGTCTGGCTTTATGGTGTCCTGTGTCATCCTCCTTTCAAACCCTAAAAAAATAAGACATTAAAAATGAAACAGATGAGATGCTGGGCCAGTACTGTTTATTATTTCAAAGTTTCTATACAGTTTTTTTTTAAATATTTGCTACAGAAACCCCCACAAAAAAATTCTTAAACTGAAGAAGGTAGGGGTTTGTTCTCTTTTTTTCTGAAAGTAGACAGTTCTACGAATTCCAGAATTTGCTCCATATATAGATTGAGCAATTAAACCACAAGGAACAGATGCATTTTTTAAGTGAGGTTTCTTTCCAGAACTCCACAAAGAGCCATTGCTGAAAACAGTGAAAATTATTTTGTGGTTATGCAAAATATATGACTCATATGTGGGAAGAAAGAGAAACGTGATAAAAAAAAAATCACAAAATAATCTTATTTGTCTCATTTTCTTTGGTTTCACTCAGTGTTTATACTGCAAATGTGGTGAATGCAGTTTCTTCTGCTACGTTTGTGTAAATTATATTTGTTTGAACAATGTAGTTTGGAGGCTGAGAAGTTGCATAAAATTAAAAATTCTATATAGGATTGCAACAGGATCATCCTGGGTACATCTCTGTTTTCCAAGGAGCTGTAATCTCTGTCTCTGGCCGCCTGATCTCTGGTACTGGTTTGCAGCAGATCCACCCCTGGTGATACAAGTCAATACTGTAATCTGCTTCTTCGGATCGCTCTTAGCTCATCTTTCAATGCAGTAATATTATTTGCCACATTATTTTGGCAAATCTGAAGGAAGAACAGAGAATACATTTATTTTCTGCTGCTATGTTCAGATGAATTTCATTTATGCTCAGCAGTTACTGCATTGTGATATCCATCCCAGAATATCCAATTCTTAAACCAAAATTGTCTCATGAACATACAGTGTCAGAATAAGGTTTATGGGACTAATGCTTAAAACCAGAAACCTCCTCCTCTTTTTCTTACTAGTATAGTTTCTGTATTTCTCTTATTCAAGTGAGGAATTTAGGGCTTGCTAAAAAAAGGTGTAGCAGCAAAGGATCCTTCTTATCTCTCTGTCCTCTGCAAAGTTAATAAAACAGCTATGTGCCCATTTGTTTTTAAGGGGGCACTTATGGAGACCAGAAATTCACTCTGAAGCAGAATTCTAAAAGTATTATTGTACCTTGCAGTGCACTTCATGTTGTTTATTGTTGCCAAGGCCTTCTAGTCTCCACTCTCCAGTAAATTCAAGCACGTAAAACTCGTCCTTCATACACCTCCCAGGACACAAACTCAAGTGTTTTTATTTCTAAATATAATGATATACTTAATGCTGCTGCTGTGATTGAAAAGAACACAGGACCACTACCAACATGAACACAAACAAGGTCAGGTTAAACTGCTTTACCTTGTGTTTGCCATGGGTAAGGGCACACTGTTCTGCCGACATGGTAACTTCTCAGGCCACTGTAATTCAACAGAAGGTCTAAATCTAACATTTCAGGCAAGGCTAATAGTAATACAGTTCAGTCCTTCCAAGCATCTATCTGGGCTGTTAAAATACCATAATCAGTAAAAGTATAGCTCTTTAAGTAACGTTACCTTTCCATCTCGATTTTCCTTGCTTTACAAAGAGAACAATAGCGTTCTCACTGTAATGCTGTAAGGCTTCCTTCATTAATGCATGTGTGGCACCTTGAAATTTATGAATAATAGATTTTGGACTTTAATGAGAAATAATAATGATTTCTTTTAAAATCCTTGGTCCCATACTAAAGAGAATTCTCTATCAATACCAACAAATTAGAGACCTCTTACTTTTTTAAAAGGAAAAGTTGATCTGTTGCTTGTTTGTTTCATCAACTGAATTTAAAGTTTTATCATAGTATTTCCATACTAAGTGGTCTTTATCATGCAATAATAGTTTGATAAAACTCTCAAAAAATGGAGCAAAACTTGGAGGGAGGATAACTACTTTCATATTATAAATTATATGTAAAATGGATGGTTTTCATAATGATACATAATGCACTGCTTTAACTGTCTACATTGTATTGTACAATGCTTTGTCTGTGTGGAATTGCACCAGCTGTACCTGCTGTGCCTTTGTAGAGTCCTATTCAGCACTCCTTATTCACTCCCTCCTTTGGCAAAGCCCCCTCTGAAGTCAGTGTGTGATATGCTACAGTAAGAAGTGCTGAATAGGACCCTTAAATGATAACTCCTTGGAGGAGGAAACTGCCACTTTTCTCACACTTCTCTTACTGTATAATGCAATTTGGACTGAAGATGCTATGAAAATACTACTAATAATAGATTGAGCTACTACATCAGGCAAATCATGGCAGTTCTCAAGAAATGCCATCCTTTTTCCAGCGTAAAGGAATCGAAGAATGTTTCTGTATACCAGCATTGCTGTTACTTTTAGATATTGTGAGCACTAGATTTTTGCATTTCACACATAAAGTCCAGAATCATGTGAAATGTTAAAATGCCAAAAATTAATATTTTTCAGAAAAACATTATTAACTTGCAAGATTTATTAACAATTGGCACAATTTCAGCCTCTGGGCCATAACTATGCCTTAGACCTAAATCTTGTACTAGTAGATAAGGTACAGTTATTTCTCTTTTGAGGTTAATCTAAGTGCTGCATTAATCCACTTTTAGGCTTTTTCAAAAAGTGAAGCTCCACAGAATTTTTGTCTGTTCAAACATTCAAGTTTTGTTGGGCTTTCACAATTTTACTCATTGGCTTTGATAAACTATCTGCGCCAACAAAACCCAGCCAATTTTACATGTTAAAATAGGACACTTTATACAATTTGACTAAACGCCTTTACAGCTTTGGTTTTAATTAGATGTTTTGCTTCTTCAGCTTACTGGAAAGAGCTAGATAGCTTCTAACCACGTCAGTCTATAAAACAGCAGGTGTCAGCTTTAACTGCCTCTGAAAATTTTAAATGTATTCAATTAACAGAATCCCTTAGAGAATGATACTTTTTATGTTCATTTGTCTTATGCAAGGTTTGCAACATGTTTTCTTTCTATATGCTATGTTCCTGTTGATTCTGTGACCCAATTATGCCTAAAATTTTTTAATGTCAGGGTACATTCAGTTAGTGCTCTCATCTTAATGTAATCCATCAGAGAAATGGATTGTGCCACAGGTGTCATTTTGGGAAGCAAGTCTCTCTCTCTCTCTTTTCAGGAAACCAGAGCAATCTTGACACCAGAACAGTAAGTGGTTATCTGAGCAATGATAGGTGAGAAAATTGATAGCTTTGAGATCTGAAATGGGTGGCTCCTTGTATTCTGATCCCAATATACAAACCTACATGTGTAGCTAGATATCTTTGAAGGCTCTCCTGGGACAGGAGTGAAAGAACTGCAGAACTGGGCAGACACTGTGGAACAGGACTTACGTGTATATAAGCTATGCATGCAAATGTATACACACACACATGCGTAAGCGGAATTAAAAGTAAGCATGCTCATCCTTCCGCTACCAGCAGGCAGTTAGATTTTTCCATTTATGCTAACTCTGTGTGTTATTCTGCTATCTGCATTTCCGTATTAGAAACCCTCCCCTATATCATGCTACACCTCCATTTTTCTCATGGCAAAAATGAATCAGGTTATGAAGCTATAATATCATGAAAAAAAAAAGATAAGACACTTTGGAAAAAAGTTTTAATGGTGTCACGACTGACCCATTTTCCTTGAATATAGGCTGCATGTCAGGATTAAAGTTACATAAGACACTGTCTTAACCCACTACTAGTTACTCTAAATTTTATTACATCATGCATGATATGATATCCAAACTCTTCTTTGTCTTCCTAGGACCTGGTCAAAGGAAGAGTTTGTAGTGAGTCACTGTCTAACTCAAACAAATTAGAAAGGTGTCTTCACAACATTATGGGACCAGTCAAACACTAGGGAATGGCAAACTGTGAGTAAACCAGATGCATACCATACATGGACCCATCATGTTTTCCTGTGTGCCAGGTCTTAAGAACTGGGAATAAATCCTGAAACCCTTGCAGATAAATTAGTGATTATATCTTCAAGCTATATTTAGTTAATGTGACATTTTAAAAGACATTCTAAACTACATATGAAATATATTCTGAACACACTGCTCCTCCAGACAACAAACTTCAAACTCAATCTAGGTGAAAAAAAAAATCATCTCTGAGGTACAATGGTGACGGATAAGCCAGAATAAAAGAATCCCAAGTTAGGCAGATCATGGCTGCAGGAAATGATGTTTCAAAGTCAGAGGAAGCTGATCACATCATCTGCTTGAATTGAAAGACATCTTTCAAACTTTCAAAAGTGTTTTCCTCTAAAGCAGATCAGGAAGAGATAGGTGAGTCTCTCAAAATGTACCAGCAGCACTGTATGCATGAAAGAAGAAAGAAAAATAGGGATGCGGTGGAGAAGAAATTAAAAAACAAAGTGAAGAAGCTGGAAGAGGCTGCAACAAAGCAGAAACATTTTTAAGCTGTTGCTGATTGAAAAAGGTTTGCTTGAAAAAAGAACTCAAGGAAGCACCAGGGGAAAAAAAAAAAAAAAGCAAAACTGATGGATCTACAAAAGAGAAGAATAAAAGAAGATGTTAAAATACGTAGACACTTCGACTGTAAGGGATGATATAGCAGCAAATACATAAAGAAAAAAATAAAATAGCTGTTGGAAGAACTCTGGATGTGCATTGGCATTACTACAGAGAAAAGGCAGAGCTGGGAAGACAAATCGATCTTTCTCCCATTTCTAGGTCATAAGGAGACACCTGTGAAGGCAACAAGCAAGTTCTTTATAGAAGAAAAAGTTTCCAGAGACTACTAAAAATAAAGGAAGACTGTTATCATGTGACAGTGGTAAGGAATCACAAAAAATGTTGCTTCTCGGGATACTGAGAAGGAACCTTTGTATTCAAATAAGGGAAATAATGTTATTCTTGCAGCTTTCTCAACTGTCTCTGACTGATCTCTGTAGAACTCTCTTGCTCCCTGCTACCGATTTAAAGGAAACAGTATCAAAACTACCACATCTATTTCTTATAACAAGAAAATTTGAAAATTATTACTAATGTTTAACAAGTCCAGATGAGTCTATAGCTTTAACCCTTGTGGAGAGGTGATCAGTCTGTGATCACAAGGATTCACATGAATACCAAATTGCTGAATTCAATGAACTTGACTTTGTTTCATATGAACATCTTATGCTATTGACAAAAGCCTGAATGTAAAAGAGAAATGAGTCCAATACAAAACATTAAGGTTGTGGTGGATGAATAACATTTCTACTAGAGTTACACAATAATTTAAAAGTAACAATAATTTAAATCTTAATTACTTTATTTGCACTTATTCTTTTCGTCCTCTTGGGGAAGCATTTTCTTCCACTTTTTTGAATTTTAGAACCCCAGGAAATTTCTTCTTTAGTCTCATAGGTCTCATTTTAAAATTACTTTTAGACTTACAGTGCCTGTGACAAAGTCATTTTGATAAAGTCATACCTCTCTTTAAAATTTATTAACGAGGTCCTTGGGTGCTTTCAGCAATGGTTTCTATGTTTAAAGCCCTTACTTATCCGACTAACAGTAGCCACATTAGTCTGAACTGATAATCTGGGAGACAGTACTGTTTAATAGGGTGTGGGTGACTGCAGATCTTTGGAAATCATGGATTATTGACTCAAAGCCCTAGTTGAAAAGAAGGAGATGATAAACTTATGACAAGAGTAAAGTATCCCAAATTTAATGTGGATAAAATTTCTTCTATTTGATATATATTTTCTATAGACAGACTATTTACTTCTAAATTCTGAGTCATTACCTATTTTCAAGATAACAGTATTTTGCTTGCTACCTGAATTGCCTTCTAATGTTCAAAGCGTTTGACAACTTTGCTATTTATTTGGTTTTATGTTTTTGCAGAGGGAGTGGCAAGAAACATAAAATAAAGAAGAAAAAACTTATAAAAGATTGCATAAATACCCAGTATTAATCACAGAAGTCAGATTGTTACTTGTTTGCCGTACACAAATAAGCTGTTCATAATAATGTAAATATCACAAGCCAAATTATGAAGGGAACTCCACGCTTCACATAAAGAAAGGGAAAGCATATTTGTACGTAAAATAGGATTTCAACTATATATGTGCTCTTACATACTTTTACAATTTTTACTCCTTGCCTATTTATATGTGCATAGTGTCTGTATACTTCAGGTGTATTTGCAGTCATTAGTCGTGAAGAGTTTAGTGATTTTTGAGTGTGTAAAACTGTCCATAAAAATAAATCACATTATTCTGAAGTGCTGCAGTCTAGTTTAACCCACAAGCAACATGAATAAGTTCTCATTTCAGCATTTTAAACTTACCAAGATAATTGAATAAAATAAGTCTGTAGCAGGAAATTTTCAAAGTACCTCAAATGGAATTTGTATTTCACAACACAAAACATTGTACAAAACATTATCAAGTGTAACACAGTTGTGACTGTTGAAAGCTTTTTTTTTCCTATAAGTGCTTTGAAAACGCTCGGCAGAGAAACAATGAAGATTTCTAGTAGAATCTCAAAATGCCTTTTTCTCTGCTCTCTCTCCAGAGACTTGGCTGTTCAATACACTAACCATCGTACCTTGTACTTTTTCCTGTTATCTCACTTGCACTGGGTGCTAGTTATTGGTCTGGGGAATAAAAATCAGATCATATTCTAGCAGCTAGCCATCAGACTCATCTTTCCATGAGGCAGAATGAGTGTTATCCAAAGTTCAAATGCTTGCACAGAATTTAGGTTTTGTTCCTTACACTGACATTTCTGAAGTTATTGCCTGCTGTGCTTGTAGGAAGCAGAGCTTGGTCTGGGGGACACAACCGGCTCCCTATAACAGAGCTGATCCTGGTTGGGTGGTCTCTGGTTTAGTGGCCCAGAAGGAGCACGCGTGTGGTTGGAAGGAGAGGGGAAAGAAGCCAATGAGACTGTTCTGCTTGGACTTGATTCTTCCAGCACAGAGATTTTATATCACACCCTCTCTCTCTTGGGAAGAGATCATTAATTATGATTATTATTATAGTCTTGTAGTAACATATGAATACTAATTTTCTTTTTTCTTTGAGGTAGGTTAACTTCTCTCTTCATTTCTTTTCTTAAATTATAACTCTCCAGTAGGTCGTGGTACTAATTAGCTGAATTGGAAGTTGCATACAAAAATTTTCTAGACATTATGATGTGGATATACCATTTAATGAGGACTATGAAACCAAAAATGACATTTTTTCCCTATAATTAAAAGAAGACTTAGAAGTATTTTTTATTCAGTCACATTTCTTACTTTTGAAAGACCTTCTAAGAGTCTGAGCTACCGAATATGCTTGAAATATTTGGTTTTCATAGTCAGAAATCATCCATAACTAAAAGTATTGGTCTGCAATGGTCAACTCAAAAATTTTCAGTAGCCCATTGTACTTAGTACTAGAGTGAAAGTAGTTCATGTGTAACATAGGATGTTATAGGTATGCATGTAAATTGGCTAAATCCCTGAAAAAAATTCAAGCTTTTCTAGACAGCAGTAGGAAGAAATGGGCTACTTTGCCCTGCTGCTGCTGAATCCTCAGTTATTTTAACCTTGCTGATACAAAATGTATGAAAGATATCGTCAAAGCTCTCTGTGTATTACTAAGAAGAAAATATAAGTCTGTATGAAATTAAAAAATTGTCCAAGGAAAGAAATGGAAGTCACTGTGAACTCTTTATGTATAGTTCCTAGTGCATTTCATATTTGTCTTTGTCAGAAGTCTTTGCCTGTTGAAGTGCATCAGGTTCATACATGAAATATCATGACCTTTGTTTCTATTTCTGACTCAATAGTTGAGGTCTTTGGTGTATGGGTTTGTTTGTGGGGTTTTTTTGGTTTGGTTTTCTTCCCCCCCCCCCCCGCCCCATGTTTGTTGTGTCTCTGCAAGTTGTCAATGACCTTACAACTCACAAGTGATACAATCCACAGCAAAAAAAGAAAGGCTCTGAATTAGAAATAAAACTAACATTATTTTCAGATCTAGTTCCTTATGTGTTAGTTCAGACTAACTGTAAACATGGAAATGGTCTATTTGTCTCAAAATGAAGCAAATAAACAACCAAATAAATAATTAGTAATCAAATAATTATAAAATAAAAAAAACTCTGAGGATATAATTCTGTTTCCTAGAAGTGCTTACTGCAGTAGTTCTGTTTGGTTTTAGAAGATGAGCAACAACAACAGTTTCATTTTTTATTATGACCCTTTTAGCTTCCACTTCTGTTGTTAAAGGCTAAATAAAGTATTTGGTTGCTCAGAGTCAGCTTCCTTGTTAAGAATCTCTTAAGGCTGACCTTTCTTCTAAGACAGCAGTGGTGAGTGCCCAGTTCCCAGTGCCATAGTGTTGCAGGGTGTGATGCAGCTGTAGAGGGAGTGGGGCTAGCTCTGGTGGGCTGCACTGGAAAAAGAGCAGGCATGGATGCACTTAGCACCCCTGACCTAGCTGGGAAATGCTGTGAGCTGCTGGGTGCAGGCAGGAGGTCCACCTGTGGGACATGCTCCTTACCCCATTGGGGGACTGCCACAGCATCACCTTCCCTGCCTGTGCCCCACTTTGCCTGGGACATGAACTCATGCTCTGCTCCCCAGAAGGGCTGGGAACAGCTGCATGGAGTGGTCACAGGAACACACCACTGGTGTGTGAAGTTGCCCACCTCCTGCTCATCTTTGGAAGCACCATCAGTGCAACCCCACCCAATCGGAATGTGGAATAGACACTGCTGTGCTGTTTCCCTGTCTATGGAGTTATTTGAAGCCTTCTAGTCAAAATGTGCATTTGTTGTGTATTCTATTTAAGTATGAACCACTGTTATAAAGGTTACAGAATATGTTACTGAGTTGAATATGTTAAAAAGTACTTGAAACCTAAGGAAACTGCATGTTTTAATTCAAGTGTCTTTGTATCTCAGTGACTTGGCCCTCACTTCCTATCAGCTTTATTTGCATTTAACTCCTCATCGTTTCATAAAGAAATAGACAAGCACAGACTCATAGAATCATAGAATCATCTAGATTGGAAGGGACCTTTGAGATCATCAAGTCCAGCCATCAGCCTCCAAAACCACCACTAAAACATGTCCACATCTGCACACCTGTTAAATACCCCCGGGGTGGTGACTCAACCACTTCCCTGGGCAGCCTGTTCCAATGTTTGATAACCCTTTTGGTGAAGAAATTTTTCCTGATATCCAATCTAAACCTCCCGCGGCATAACTCGAGGCCATTTCCCCTTGACCTATCCTTTGTTACTTGGGAGAAAAGACTGACCCCCACCTCTCTACAACTTCCTTTCAGGTAGTTATAGAGAGCGATAAGGTCTCCCCTCAGCCTCCTTTTCTCCAGGCTAAACAACCCCAGTTCCCTCAGATGCTCCTCATAAGTCTTGTTCTCTAGACCTTTCACCAGCTTTGTTGTCCTTCTCTGGACACACTCCAGAATCTCTATGTCTTTCTTGTAGTGAGGGGCCCAAAACTGAACGCAGTACTGGAGGTGGGGCCTCACCAGTGCTGAGTACAGGGGAACGATCACTTCCTTAGTCCTGCTGGCCGCACTGTTTCTGATATAAGCCAGGATGCTATTTGCTTCTTGGCCACCTGGGCACACTGCTGGCTCATATTCAGCTGGCTGTCGACTAACACCCACAGGTCCTTTTCCACTGGGCAGCTTTGCAGCTCTTCCCCATGCCTGTAGTGCTGCATGGGGTTGTTGTGACCCAAGTGCACCCGGCACTTGGCCTTGTTGAACCTCATGCCATTGGCCTCAGCCCATCAGTCCAGTCTGTCTAGATCCCTCTGTAGGGCCTTCCTACCCTCAAGCAGATCAACACTCCCGCCCAACTCGGTGTTGTCTGCAAACTTACCAAGGGTGCAATCGATCCCCTCATCCAATTCATTGATAAAGATATTAAAGAGAACCAGCTCCAATACGGAGCCTTGGGGAACACTTGTGACTGGCCACGAACTGGATTTAGCTCCATTCACAACCACTCTTTGGGCCCGACCTTCCAGACAGTTTTTTACCCAGCAAAGAGTACACCCATCCAAACTATGCGCAGCCAGTTTCTCCAGGAGAATGACCTCAACACGTTTTCTTCCCAGGGGAGAGAGTAGTGCCTGGGGAGGAGAATAAGAGGAGTGGATGGACTTTTTACTTTGAGGAGTTACCATCACATCTTGTGGTGAGAGAGCTACCAAAAATAAACACATAATCATATGTTTGGGTTTGGGTTTGAAGGGACCTTAAAGATCATCTAGTTCCAACCCCCTGTGATGGGCAGGGACACCCCCCACTAGACCAGGTTGCTTAAAGCCCCATCCAGCCTGGCCTTGAACACTTCCAGGGATGGAGCATCCACAGCTTCCCTGGGCAAACTGTTCCAGTGTCTCACCACCCTCACAGTAAAGAATTTCTTCCTAATATCTAATCTAAATCTACCCTTTTGCAGTTTAAAAACATTACCCCTCATCCTATCACCACACTTCCTAATAAAGACTCCCTCCCCGTCTTTCCTGTAGGCCCCCTTTAAGTACTGGAAAGCTTCTAGAAGTTCTTTCCAGAGTCTTCCCTTCTCCAGGCTGAACAACCCCAACTCTCTCAGCCTGTCCTCGTAGGAGAGGTGCTCCAGCCCTCCGATCATCTTTGTGTCCCTCCTCTCGACTCACTCCAACAGGTCCATGTCCTTCTTGTGCTGAGGACTCCAGAGCTGGATGCAGTACTGCAGGTGGGGTCTCATAAGAGCAGAGTAGAGGGGCAGAATCACCTCCCTCCACCTGCTAGCCATGTTTCTTCTGATGCAGCCCAGGGTATGGTTGGCTTCCTGGGCTGTGAGAATACATTGCTGGCTCATGTTGAGCTTCTCATCAACCAACACGCCCAAGTCCTTCTCATCAGGGCTGCTCTTGATCCATTCTCCGCCCAGCCTGTATTTGTGCATGGGATTGCCCTGACCCCTGTGCAGGACTTTGCATTTGGCCTTGTGGAACTTCATGAGGTTGGCATAGGCCCACTTCTCAAGCCTATCCAGGTCCCTCTGGATCGCATCCCTTCCCAAAATCCATGTCACCAACAAAGATGTTAAACAGCACTGGTCTTAATTCTGAACCCTGAGGAATGCCACTCGTCAGTGGTCGCTACTTGGACAACAAGCTGTTGTCTGCAACACTTTGAGTGCAACCATGCAGACAATTCCTTATCCACTGAGTGGTCGATCCATCAAATCCATGTCTCCAACTTAGAGACAGGGATGTAGTGTGGGACAGTATCAAATGCTTTTCACAAGCCCAGGTAGATGACATCAGTTGCTCTTCCCTTATCCACCAACACTGTAACACTGTTGTAGAAGGCCACCAAATTTGTTAGACACCATTTACCTTTAGTGAAGGCACCAATCACCTCCTTCTTTTATATGTGACTTAATATAGTTTCCAGGAGGATCTGCTGGTAAGATCTTGCTGGGCACAGAGGTGAGACTGACTGTCCTGTAGTTCCCTGGGTCTTCTTTTTTTTCCCTTTTTAAAAGTGAGGGTTATGTTTCCCCTTTTCCAGTCTGCAGGAACTTCACCGGCCTGCCACAACTCCTCAAATAGTTTGAGGGAGTTTAATTTCTTTAACTAACACATGCATTTCTACATATGCCTGTGTCATGGTTTAGACCAAATCAGCTACTGGGGATGTGGGGCGCCCCAGATAGAACCAACAGATGCTCCTCCCTACCCCTCTTCAGAGAGAGAGGCAGAGGAGGTAAAAAGAGACTTATGAGTTTAGAAGCAACTAAACTAATTTAATAAAATATTAATAATAAAATAAATTAAAATAATGAGATATATACACAACTGTATCAAGCTCCCAGGATGACAATCACGACACCGGCTAGCACTGGGGAAGTCCCAGGCTGGACTCAGTGATGGATGGGAACTGGCTTCTGGATCTGCATTCAGGATCGGGATCAAAGTTGGACGAACAGACAGAGTCCTCTTTAGATGTCTGACCCTTTGATCCCTCAGCTTTTATACTGAGCATGAGGCAGATGTCATGGAATACCCTGTTGGTCAGGTTTGGGTCATCTGTTCTGTCCACTCCTCCCCGCAGGTGGGACCCCTCTATGCTTTTCCACTTCTGACCCTCCAATGGGGCAAACAACAAAGTTGACTGCCCTTGGGTGTTATAGCAATAAGTATAAGCAAGAGCTTCTCTGCATCCCATGCCTGGGCATCAGCTATAAACATAAATTTTATCAGACTGAGAGCAAACAGTGTCTGCACAATATGCTGTTAATTTCAGTAGTTAGAAGAGGCCCAGCTAAGAAGCAAAGTTGCTGAACAAAATTGGTCCTGTTTTACCTCAAACTGGGACATCCCGCTTCTTTCCATTGACTATAGATAATACAGCTGTTGTCCTCTGATATGCATACAAGTTACGTGCCAAAATCGGGGACTTTTTGGCCCTGATTTCACAAACTGCTCTGTTCAAGTATCCTTTTCTGCTAACATCAGTCTTGAAAAAAAGAACCACCTTCTTGGTTCCAGCTGAAGGAAAAGGGCCCAAGTTGTTAAATTGTGTGATTTAAATATGTATATACTCTTGGAGAGTTTTCTAGGCACCTTTAAAATTAAACAGAGCATTTTAAAGAGATTCTCTGCTCATTTGACCTTTGAATCATAAGAAACAGTGTAGTTTTAGCAGCATCTGTGAGATATGTTAAAAATAAAAATATGTGGCTCAATCTTTAAAAAGTAAATTTCAGTAAAACTATATGTTGGAACTGGGTTCCTTTTAAAAATAAATAAATAAATAAATAAACACCTCTGTTTGGGACTACCATAGGAGGAAATTGTCATTAATGTCCCCGTCAAATACAACATACACAGTCAAACCTCTGAAGTTTCCCTGAGTTCAGGCTGGTTATCTCACAAATCTGTGCAAAGCTCTGGTGAATAATTTATACCAGGCTTGAGGTGACAAGTTAAACACGCCCATTTTGTCTAAAATGCTATGAAGGCATCAAGATGGAGCCAAGCTGCAGGGTGAGTAGAGCTCGGCTGATGGGAATCTGAGCATGTCGAGAAGGGGGATGCTGCTGTAAAGAAAATGAAATGTAATGAGATACTTTTTCATGCATAATTCATGGGTGAAAACATGACTGCATAAAAAGCCATGGATTTTAACAAGGCAGGGCTGCAATCATACACATTATCTTCCCAGAGGAACTTTATATAATATTGGTCAAAAAGAGAGGATTCTGAATACCAGTACAAAATAGAGCTGACATGTTTTCAAATGCAGTAGAATTTACTTTAATGTACAATGGCTGTAAAGGAAACAATTTATATTTACACCTCAAAATGCTTCCTAGAAAAAAATTACTTTAAAACATATGCCTATATTTCCTATCTTAGAGAAAAAAGTAAGATGAGGAATGAGAAAAATACCTCATATGGATAAAAAAAAATCTTAAATGCATAAGCAGTATTTTTTTGAGTGTGTTGTTAGGATTGTGCTTTGAAATCTCTTGCAAGCATTTTCACTTTTTAGAAGCAAAACTTTTGATAGAAATGACTGCTGTGAACAGGCTTTTAAAAAGATAAAATGTTAGCTATTGTCACCATAAAATTTAATTTGGTTGCATTTGCAAAAGCAAATACTGTAATTCAGCTTTCAAGAACAGTTTAGTGGCTAGCACATGACTGTTTGAAATGGTGTTTAACGCTTGGGGTATTTAGTTGAAGGGATTAAAAATGGAATGTTGATTAAAGCTTGGGATGTCTTAAATTTATCAACACAAAATCCTAATGACAGACTTAGCTGGAAGGAACAGGGGTGCCTCCTTTAGTTGTTCACTTAGTAGGAGCAGATCACATACAGAAAAGGCACCAGAACAAGTCACAGGGAGCTTCACAATCACACAAGCTGAAGGAATCTGTGAAGTTATTTGTTTAGTTTACACTGCACAATCTCAATATTTGAAAGGAAAGTAAAATAGCCATTTTGCATCCAGTTACAGTTTTATAGTCCTGACAGTTGGGTGAAGAATGCATTAAGGGTTCAAAATGATTGATGTTTCAAAGTGTTCTCCATCCATGGGATTTTTTTCCCTCTCAGTTGTATGGTATAAGAGGTAGAGAAACACTACAAAGAGGAGCAGGTTGAGTTGGCATAGTCACTAAACAATATCTAAGCCATTTAAATCAAATTATGTCATTAACCCCTATTCACAGGGACTCCAAATTCCTTCAGGTTTTGACAGTATAAAAATAAATACAGTCTCTTTTTGAGCTAGGCAATAATTTAATATCTGATTATAGAATTTTATCAGTTCACAGCTTTTATAGCAATTCAGGCTAAAAGAAACACATAGCTTCCCTTTGCTCTCTCAGACTAGCAGTATGATAGTGTTTTCATCTATGATCTCTAACTGTGCTACTTCACAAAAGGCTTTCCTTCTTGTCTATTGTCTGCATTTTTAATTTTTCTTAATGTCATCTCAATAGAAAACACTGCTTTTCTGCAGCTTTTGCAGACATTGCTTAGCCTTTAAAGAGCATGACAATGATTTGTCTTGCAGTCTGCCTTGGTGAAATCTGATTATCTGTTGGTTTAATCCAGGACTGACTTGTCATACTTGCTCATCCCCCATATAGAAGACTTTAGAACTTGAGCTCATCCTGTTCTTTAAATAGCTAATTTTCTATAATGGTTTCCCTGCTTTTAATAATTCTGTGTTGTTAAGGGAGACAAGGCAGGAAGAAAGAGGACATGAGCATTCCTAAGTTCAAGTTGAGACTATCTCCCAGCTCCTGCTGTAACATTTGCAAAGGAGTTATTTCCATCTGCTCCCCTCTACTTCTTAGAGGACATGCTGTCATTCGCACGCTCCCACTGGCTCCGGATTTTGCTGATTGTTTAGCCTCACTGACAGAGCCATGTCCAAGCATGGAAAGGGTTTGTTAGCTTAGATACCTGTGCTCCAAGGGAAATTCTCCTGTCTCCCACCAGGCTGAAAGGCTAGCTGGATACCTGGAAATGCAAAGCATCTGAAATGGGAATCAAATGATAACATTATTAAAATCCCCTTGTAGGGATCATGTGATACAGGCTATGCAGTTAGGAGGATGCAGCTAAGCTGAGCTTACATAATTGAGGTTTGCTTTCTATTTATTTTCTTCTTAACTTCGAAGAGAGCCCCTTGAAGGTTACGCGATGGGATTGCGTGAGATATGTGCAGGGTCAGGGACTCCGTGGTGCTGTATCAGTGAACTCTGCTTTCAGCCTTATTGACTTACGCGTAAGTCTGTGTCTTGACCTACAGGGAAATATTACTTGTTTGATCTCCCAGGGCACTGGAATACATGATAAAAGCACCCCCATTTCCAACCAGCAATCTTCAGAACAAAAAGCCAAAAAAAATCCTGGAATAAAACAGCAAGACAAATATTATTATGGACCACAATGGTATAGCGGGGTTATGTGAAAAAGCATATCAAACACCTGTCAGTAAGCATATCATTTTATATCAGGGTCATTAACTTATGACTTCTGAAGTTTAAATATTCCAGTGAGTTGAACAAGGTGTGGAAAAAGCTGTAACCCAGGAGACAAAAATCCTTAATTCTGATAGTATTTCTAAAGCTGAATACTCTGTGGGTTTTGGCAAAGTACTTAATCTCTTCACTTCTGTCTCTAAAATAGTAATGACAATAATAGTAGGAATGGTAATAATATTCTAAATGAGGTTGAATATTAATTTGTTGCTAAACTATTTTATATATGGTATAAATTTCAAGGTGTATGGTATGTCTGGTCCTTGCTGTTAGGCCTTGCTATGAGTTTATGCTCAGCATTGTCTCTTCTGAAATAAATGTTGGTCAATTTTAGTCATTGTCATTATACTACCATAAAAATTGTACATTCAACAGCAACATGGTAGGCCTGTCAGAAGGCTGGAGGCAGTCAGAAGATAAGAGGGTTTCTTTTAACACAAATCATCACCAAGGTTACTAAGAATATTCACATCATGCATATTCTACACTCTTTTGCTTTTTAAGATGTGAAAATGAGACATATGCAGTGGTGTTTTAATTTAGATAATAATTTTCTATCTATCTTTGGCAGGAAAATATAATAGAACCAAAGAAAAAGACTTCTATCAATGCATTTTCCTGCAAAATGGCACTAATAAAATGAAGTGATAAAGAAAGATAAACCATGTTATATTTACCCATACCTACAGCATTGTAAGGACATAGGTGAAGGGCTATCAATACTAGGGATGAAAAGAAAATAGGAACAAAAGTGTAAGTAAGGAATTTCATACTTTATGTGCTAGTCAGAGTTGAAAGCAACTGATATGTGAGAGTGGTCTGTCCTTCCATTCTTGCCCTTTGGACTCCAAAAACCTGACTTGGAGACTGCCTCATTACTGGGCACAACACTCACCGACATGCAACAGTATTCTTCCTTCCTGTCCTTCCTTCAGTCTCAGAAACACTTTTTCAGATATGTCTGTTTGATCTTAGTGGTTATTTTAATATCCTAGTGAAGTATTTTTGGAAAGGCAATAACTTTGTATCTCCTCCTTCTAAACCTGTACACTGTAAGTAAGGCTTCCCTTCTGCAGGAGAGGCTGCCAGGTGCCTACTTCTCCAGTATTTGGCTGAATAGCATTCTATTTCTTTTTCTGACGTGGTGGCAGAAACAAAAGCAATAAAATGTAGAATTAACCAATTTCTTTGGTATGGGACTGCTTGATTACTTGATGTTAGCAAGGGCTGTTATTTTAGCTGTCAAATCAGGAGGTGCAATGCTGCTGCAGCCAAAGTGACACCAGTGTCATGATCCCATGTTGCACATAGTAGCAGGGGCCAAGTGATCTTTGGATGTTGCTTCCAGCCCTATGTGCTGAGATTCTGTGTGATGTAAGCATATGAAATACACCTTAGCCACCTTTAAACTGTCTAATTCATGTACCAGCAAACATGGCTGTGAAAGCAGGAAGCTGTGTGTTTATGCAGGGTAACAGAGCAGTTTTGCTGAGCCTAGTGCTCTGACTATGATTGCACTATTAGCTGTGGTAGCAGATATGAAGTTAGATTAGACAGATCTATTCAATGGGCAACTGTGTTCATGGTTTATGGTACAGACATGATTCAGCATGGCTAGAACATTTTATGAATGTCTCCAGTGGGACCCAGCCACTCTCATTTAGCAGCAATCCCCAAAGGAATCAGTCCAAGCCATGTGACACAACTGTATAAAATCCCTACATTAAATATAGGCAATGGTGAGAGGCAAGATGTTCTGAAGACCCTAAAATGGCAATTGAGTCTGTCTAATTTCAATACTCCCATTCTTCACTGGCCTTTAAGACAATAAGATACTTGCCTCTGAGAGAGAGACAGTTTACTAAGAAATGCTTTTTCTTTGGGAAAAGAAATAATCAATATGTAATTGATAGCATATGTTATACCCACTCAGGATCTAATCTGCCTAGCGTCTTTACGGGATGGATATGAAATGGTCCACTTACAGGATGTGTCTGCTGCAGCAAAAAAGAGGGAAGGACCACAGTTTGATTTGCTGTGATCTGCCATGGTTCCAGAACTGCACATCTTATCTTCACCCCTAACGAAGCCTACACCAGTTGCTGGTCCTAGGGAATACTTCATCTTTTTTTTTTTTAATCAACTTTGCTCATTGTATATTCATGAAACTATTCAACCTCAAGACACGACAAAACAGAGCTTATTTACAAAATGCGCTTTTTTTCCTAATTTTTCCTCCATGTAGTAGTCCATAAGCAGACTTTGTGAGAAAGCGTTGACTGCACAACAAGATAAATGGATCCCAGGGTTCAAATCTCCTTGAGCTCATCTAAATGAACTGAAACACATCAAACTGTAGTAGGCAACCATATAGTTGCAGACGAGCAGGCTGTGTGATTTCATCTTCACGGCATCTCTTGGACATGAGGATCTTGTTGCATAAGCATATCCAGGAATATCAGATGCATAATGACCCACAGTATAGGCTGTATATGTTGGTATGCAGTGGGGACTTTAGAATGTCAGGTCTTATTACTTTGACAGTTCACCTCTGTGAGATAGGTGCTTGAACTATAATCTTTTACGTTTGGACCACATTTCACCTACCAGATTGGGATTTCAAATTTGAACACACAAATGAGTATTAAAATTGTGAGTTAAAGCTAAGCTGTGTTTTGCTATCTGATGACTACATTAAAAACCACATGTAAATAAATTAAAGAAGAATACAGCACCTTAAACCTGTGCCAATGCATGCCACTTCTATCGAAGGTATAACTCATTCTGGAGTATAATCTTTCTTTTCTGCTTGCAGAAAACTATCACATTTTATATGATAAGAATGCATTGTAAGCAGATGAAGACCAACACACACTACCATTACTGCAATGTATAGTGTCGCCTTTGGCATATACAATGTGACCTTGATCAAATATGATCCTAATCATTACACTGATTTTTACAAAAAATAAAACAAGTCCTATTTTAAACTGTAATGTTACCCATCTGAGGCCTGATAGTGCCCTCAAGCTACGAGCAGAATTCCAGGTGATGTCTCCAAAAATTTTCATGCATATCAAGGGCACAACAAAGTCTTAAGCTTTAGAAAAAGGACTAGTTTACTCACTGGACATCTTCCAATATATGATAATCAATATAGACTACAGATAGTTTATAATTTGGGGTAAGACATGATGATCATCAAAGTGAAAGACAAAGCAAAGATAAAGACTGTAATTCGACACTCTTTAGATGTTAAATACTCTGAGTTTGGAGGGGAAGAAAATATAATATAGTTTATATAAAAAAATATAACAGAAAAATACAATATAGTTTACTATTGTGGTGGTCATACAATAGGCTTAGAGAGTGCTGCACATACGGCCTTCATGGGATGTCTTCTTGCTATATCTGTGTCTTACAGATAGTGGCCCTAACCAGCACAGAATTTTGAGTGGCAAAATAGTTTAGGCCGATCAACATGATTCTGCGAAGAACATGTCTAATCAAACGAATTTAGTATTTTTTTCTAAAATAACAAACTTGTCTGATGTAGCAAACTACATTAATATAAATTTCTAAAAGGTCTTCAAAAGCATTCTACATTACAGAAAAATCAGATTGCATTGATACTGGCTATATTGAATGGAAAAAATGGGATCTGATGGATTACAAAAGCAAGAAAAATTGTTTAAAAAGAGGTTAAATAGTGACTTTAAGTATTTGTTGTGGTTTAATCCCAGCTGGAACCACGCAGTTGCTTACTCACTACCCTCATCCCCACCCCCGGTTTGGATGGGGGAGAAAATTGGAAGAGTAAAAGTGAGGAAAAACTCATGGGTTGAGATCAAGACAGTTTAATAAGTATAGCAAAAGACAAGCATGCAAGCAAAGCAAAATAAGGGATTCATTCACTGCTTCCCATCAGCAGGCAGATGTTCAGCCATCCCCAGGAAAGCAGGGCTCCATCAGGCGTAATGGTTACTTGGGAAGACAAGCACCACAGCTCTGAATGTCCACTCCTTTCTTCTTCTTCCCCCAGCTTTATATACTGAGCATGACATGGTATGGAATATCCCTCTGGTCGGTTGGGGTCAGCTGTCCCAGCTGTGTCTCCTCCCAACTGCTTGTGCCCCTCCCAGACTACTTGCTGGTGGGGTGGTCTGAGGAGCAGAAAAGGCCTTGAGTGCTTAGCAACAACCCAAAACATCAGTGTTTTACCAACACTATTTTCATCCCAACTCCAAAGCATAGCACTATACCAGCTGCTAGTAAGAAAGTCAACTTCATCCCAACTGAAACCACAACAGTATTCTTAGCAATATCCTATATAAGCACACTTCTAGACCAATCTGTGAAATACAGTTACTAAAGGGGGAATATAAAATTATTAATGACAAAATATGCAGATGATTAAAAAAATAATTAAGTGAAAGCTAATGACAGAGTCAAATCCATGAGAAGTGTTGATTTGTAAAGTGGGATTCTTTGCAAAATATATTTTAGCAGCATGACATCCAGGAACAAGGCATGTAGGTCACACTTACAAGATGACATTCTGGAAGGCATTGGCTATTAGGCTGTCTTAATCTTCTACCTATGATGAGGAATGTGATCCTTGAATACATAAATCAAAGGACATGGTAAGAATAAAAAGGTAGCATTACATTTTCACATGGCATTAACAACATCATATTTAGATTATTGGTCTATGATAATTTTAGAAAAGTTGAGTAAAAATTATTAGACTGATTCAAGTTGAACAAAGAACTTAGTCAATTTACTTTTCCAGAAGAAGGTCAAGAGCAGTCTTGATGACAGTGTCCTAGGAAAGTAGATTATTTTTTATAGTACCCAATTTAATTTAGAAGGAAAAAAAACTTTTTTTTTCTCTCAGTGGCAGTAGTCTGAAGTTAGGCAAATTCAGCTGAGAAGTAAATTGCACATTTTTAGCAATGAGAGTAACGAAGAATTAGAACAATTTACCTGTGAAAGTAATGGATTTTCTATCACCCAAAATCTGTAAATTAAGACTACATGTCTTTCTGGAAGATATACTATAGCTCAAACCAAAATCATGCGTTTGATTTGGAAATTACTGAGTGACGTGCTTTGCCCTTTGCTATAGCGAGCGGTCAGGCTAGATCATAGTAATGGCCTCTTATGGCCTTGACATCTATGAATCTGAGTTGTGACTTAGCTTAATGAACAACACAGCAGAAAACAGTGCCTTCATTGCCTAAAAGCACAGATAACCAAAATGATATAAAATGTTACAACTTTAAAAAATCTAACACAAATTTTCCTGCTTTGTGGTAAATGCAAGAACTCAGTGGTTTTAAGAGAACTGCTGCCATGCTACAACTTGGTGAAAATAAGGCTGAGCAGCTCAAAAGCTGTTATTTTGTAGATTTTGAGTAAAACTCTTTGATCATTAAGTCTGTCTCTCTTTCTCTCTATCACACTCCCTCTGATATGTCTCAAACCCAAGTAAACAATGATTAAAGTTCTTGCGGTGCAATAGGTTCTGGGTTTTATAGTATTAATGAAAATATTTTTAATAGTATTAGCAACTTTTTTTTAAATAGTATTAAGGTAAATATGTGATAAATAAAAATGACACTCCCAGCGAAACTGTTTTTTAATAGGCCTCTCTGTTAGGTTATTTTAGTCATCTTGTTGACTGTTTCATATGTTATGATACTGTGCTTTCCACTTACATGCTTATTTGAACCAAACACCTTTTAGGGTATTTTCATAGAAACGTACCTATGCAATATTTGTAGTAACAAACCTTTCTTTCTTAGATTATAGTAAAGTCCAACACAAAAAACGGGAAGTACCTAGGAAAGTTTCAGTGCCATTGCCTGAAAACTGTAGCTGAGTTTCCATTCATTTATTTTATCATCCTACTTATAATGTATGTTTCAAATGATGTACTTCTTTTGTATTTCTTGTTATTACTTGTAAAATATAAGTTGGTTTTTTGTATTACTTCTATACCTAAATGGTATGAATACAGATCTTAATTTAAAGCAAGTTAATTGTGATCTTTCTATTGTGTGTATTTGATGAAAGCTGTGCGTATTTAATTTCTAAATAAGTGTCCCTTTCTTTGGAAGTTCAACAAGAAACAAGTCAGGTAGGATTCCTTTGCTGACATTGTAGTGATCACCATGGTCATGGCCTGTGGTCTGTGCTTCAGATACGTGGACATATTGTTATCTCCTTTCAAAAAAATCACATGTTCAGATATAGACATGTCAATTTGCTCCAGACATGAAATAATGATAAGGTTTCACTAAAAATTCAGCTATGATGTCACAAGCTTGTGGGGAAACGAAGCTCCTCTACATATTCTTTTTATAGCCTTCTCCAGTCTTTTTATAGCTTCTTTAGTCTTTGCCACTTGACCGATCTATTGGTATCTACAAATGGAAGGATTACATCCTAAAGCAAAAGAATTTTTTTTTTCTTAATCATTTCTTGGGCTTAGGGTCTACTATACTAACCACACAGGGAAATTAGAATAAGCTATTAGGAAATGAAGGCTTTAATTCATACATAAAGACCGAACACATCATTTCCAGGGTATTCTTGCATATTTCATTTTAATCTGCAGAGTGCACTTTTTTTTTTTCCTTTGTACAGTATTGGATACTGGATGAGATTCATTATCCGTCTTCTCCCCTGGGTGCATGCGATCCTTCCTCTGTGACCTAGATAACAAAAAATCCAAATCCAAAACATGGGGTGACAATCAGAAGGGGCATAGACATTTGTAACTTTCTCAGTATCTATGTATTCATTGAGTACAACAGATATGAGAAAAAATATTCCCTTGAACAGAAAGAGGATATGTATCTTGGAGTTTTAAAGAGCTATTTTTACATGGCCATTCAATTAAAGAACAGCTTCACTGTAAAAAGAAATAAGTATATTCATTTAGCTCTCTTGAAAAATGTTGCTGTGAGCACCCTAGAGAAAGGAAAAAAAAAATCCACTGGTCAGGATCAGTTGGTCTCAACAATTGTCTTCTGACGTTTCACTATAGTGGTAGAACAGACGTATTCTGGAGAGACTGGGAACTCAATTTTATGGTGTAAATTTTAAGAACCAGAGCAGTTCAGAGCAGTACTCAGACTTTTGTTCACCAGTCTGTTCATACTGGACATAAACTGAGTATTGATGAATTTCAGCATTCATTAACAAACACCATATATTGGTTTTTTTAGTCAGAGTGGACATATGTGAACAGTAAATCTAGGAACAAGATGATAAAGGGTTTATTATGATTACTTAACCTATTATTTATTCTTTTTTTATAAGAAAGAATTGAAGGAAATTTTTTTTTCCTCTGGAAGACAAATTCAAATAATTTGAAACATAAATGGATATAATTCTTATACAATATTCAGCTAAGGACCAGTCACCATTCTTATCACCAGTTTATAAAACAAGGCAGGCAAGATATAGAAGGTAAGAGAAAGTAGCACAAATGCAGCCGATGACTGGCAAATCAAGATAAAAACGAGATATCCTGAAAATCAGAGTTTTCCCATCTCATTCATTCCTCCCCTCATTAAAAAAAAAAAAAAAAAGACAGGGGAAAGTTTAACACTAGGCCAAGTATTGACAGTATATACACAGAAACTGTTTACTTTAGATTTCAGAAACCGGGAGGTTTTTTATAAATTAATTTGTCTTTCTTCTAATGACCTTTGAGGTATTTCTATAAGTGTCTAAAAGTTGCCCGGTTCTTGAAATTAACTCCTTTGCAAATGTGTGAAGGAGTTCAGGTCATTGTTCTCATAGACGGTTGATGCTTCATGTTGTTATATAATATTTTGTTACAGTACAACCAGAAATAAAATACAGAAAGAAGACCTAATTTGTAGATACCTGTAGCATTAAAGTAACACTAACATAGCGATAATTATGAATAGCCAGAACTGATGAAATAACAAAACATCTGGGAAAAAACTAAGCAGAACCATTTCTAATGCTTGAAGAAACATCAGTTCTTTTGCTTCTGCTGCCAGTACTTTACTTCTTGGTGCCATGCGCAGAGGTAGAAGTAAAGTAATAAATCAAAATATGACATTATTTTCCAATTCTGGAAACAATAATCTCCACTTAGAAAGTGTTTAACAACACTTTCCTCTCTATTTAAGAATAGTAAAATTCTGAAAAATGAAGGGATTCCTTATCATTAAACTTTAAGTTATTTATGGTAGCCTTATGGAAAAGGGAAGAGGGGAAGAGAATTATATGGATGCTACTGAACTCAAAGAAAATGTAGAAGTTTGGCAAGGAACTGAACAAAAAATTCCTTCTCTGAACTGTGACTCTTGTCATTTAAAGAATTTTCCAATGAACCTGGAAATGCACAAAATTCTGGAGTTGAGACTTTTAAAGGTTTACCATGTAGTACGTAGATCTACATGGTCTCCATATGGTTCAAATCAAACTCTGAAATTTCAGTTGAACCTAAGAACATTTTTCAGTCCACTCATCATAGGTTTTATAACGCTTCATCACCAGCTTGACAGAGCATTGTTTTACTGTTTTGAGAGTTTTTAGGTAGGCAAGAGATAACAGCAGCACTGGGGAGCCGCCAGATGTTTCCAAAATTTTGTATGGTAGTGGTAACTTGTTCCTGGCAAAACCTGAGTTACTGTAATATCTAGCTGTGAAGCGATGCCAGGCATTTGTGTAGATCAAAGTCAGTCCAGTATTTTGCTGTCTAATAATTTCTTTTCAGCCTTATATTTAGTGCCAATTACAGTAGATGCTTAAGCATGCTATTGCTATTTCATAGGAGTACCTACTAGAGCGAGTCTTCAGTGTTTCTAAATGATTTACGCGTTAAGTCCCAGACCACCTTAGTGAAAAGTTGAGGAGTATTTAGATCTTGACTTGTAAGGTCTTATTTGTATGGCACTCATGGCTCTCTGTTGAGTAGAAACTGTTTCAGGTTTTCTTGCTAACTTTATTGGGAAATACCTGAGTAGCTTTCAACCATGTTGCTGCTGGTGTTGACGTGCCTCGGTGTCTGCATCTGGAGTATTAATTTTTGTTAGGACTTTGGACAACTTCTTTTTTAGTTCACTCTCTGCTATGTACTCATGCAAAGGAAAGCAAAGGTAAACATTTTCCATAATTCCTTGCACTTTGTGGCAGAATATGGCAGGATCTGTAATGATCTTTTTGTCCCGTGGTGATTGTTTCCGCAGCCTGGGTCTGACTCCTGTGAAAGACCTTTTTTTAACCCCAAGAATGTTGTTTTGGGCACTCTCAGCCATCCTGAGATTTAAAAAGTGTTTACTATGTCATATGCCAAGGTAATAAGAGTGAGACCTTATCCTTGGATCAGGAATCTGGGACATCAATGTAGAGAGTAGAGATCAGATTCAGAGGTGTCGGCAAGATGTACTGCAACATTTTGCGCTGGTTAAAGCTCCTAAGGGCATGTGGCTTCATGCCAAGCAGTATTGAATTGCTATAAGCCAAACGAAGGCCTGAGATCATGTTATCCTCTTCTGCAATGGCATGAAACCTCTAAGGCCTTCTATCAGAAAGAGTAGAAATGCTTAATAATAGATGCTGCTATTGAGATTTAAATATTAATGTGTGTATACATACATATTCTCAGACTCTTTTGTATAAGAACATTGTCCTTTATTAATTCACTGAGCTTTCGGAGTGGAAGTGAGTACTCTTATGGTGAAGTAATGTGTTTGTGAAGCTCTGTTACTGTTTATCTTTTTTTATGCAAATAGTTTTATCCATCCCTGCTCAGGTTTATTCGTCTGTCACTAGGAATCCATTTTTCCTTTAGAATTAAAAAAGAAAAAAATGCAATGAAATGGGTTTTTTTGAGTGAGTAGATGTAAGAAATTTTTAAAATATGTTTAACTTGTTAGATGATCTGATTTTCCCCAAATTAATTTTGTTTAGAACAAAACAATGTTGTTATGTTTGGTACTTACACTCAGAATAGCTTCAGAGCTGGAATCTCAGGTTCTCCACAAAACTAAATGTTGTAAAGTGCTTTGACTAATGTAATTGTTAGATGTTCCCTGACTAGCTAATGACTACATACTTGTATTGATATTATGGGATGGTCCCTTCGGGGAAAGCCTCATATTGTTTCCTGTCAGCGTGAGTCAGTTTGCCTGCTGAAGTGAAGTGCTATAGGCAATTCAGAGTGTTCAAGATTAAAGTCTGATTAGTTGACGCTGAGGTGTACGTGGCAAATAAAACACCAAGTGTGAGCTAATAATCAAAATGGTTCCCTAAAAAGAAGCATTAAGACACCACAAAGTTGTTTTTCATAAATAAAAGTTAAGTGGGTGGATGTATTTCAGATTGTGATGTGGAGTCTTAAAATACACATAGATAAAATTCTCTTTGCCTTCTATTGCAGAGGTCTAGTCATAAGAAATGAGGAAAACACAGTGGAGAATGAAGAAGAAATTTCCTGGTTTACTCTAGTTTGAAGTTTTGTAGAAATCAAATCTCTCCTCACGTATTTATTATATTCTTTGCATTACTGGGCAAAACAAGTTTGGTTTGGTTTTTTTTTTCTGATTAAATTATCTATTTGAGGAACAGTTTCTAACAGGGTTTTTGGGATGCAGATTGAGAAAGTGGTGGTATTTCTAAAGCTGAAGGCCTTAGTAAACCTCAACAGATGTGGAATTTTTAAATTTTTAATTCCAAAGGTTAAGAATGAGAAAAAGGGAAAAATGAAAAGGACAAGCAGGAGAAATGGCTTTCAGTGTGATAATTCCTGTAATATCGTTGTTGACTTCCGTGCTCTAATTTGAGTTGTCCATTATGAGGCAGGTTAAATTATATTAAATTGCTTAACTGCTGGTGCAGTTGTCACAAGGCTATTTTTCAGTTAGAGTGCTTTCCAAGAGAAGACGTGAACACACTCCAACAGAAGAGCATGCCCACTGGGCCACAGCTGAGAGGAAGAACAGCCAAAACCATCAAGAGGAGGAGAGGAAATGACATGCAATGCAAACACCTTGTTGAGGTGCAGGCCAATCTGCGCTTTCTGAAAAAAGCATTTTTCTAGTATGGGCACAGGAAAAGAGGTCTGACACTTAGAGCATGGTTGGAGTACTTGGAAAACATAGCGCAGGATCTGTCAAGCTGATAGTAAAGGAAAAAGCTGCCATTAAAGGGTGCTATTTTCAGTTAGATAGAACTTTGCCAAACTTTAAGTCTGCAGGATGATTTTTTAATGCCAAATATCTGGTTTTCATTTAATATGTATTAAACATTCAGTATAATCTATCTTATTATTGCTGAAAATAAAACTGGGGAAAACCTGTTAGATTCACATGTTAAAAGCTGTATTTTTTCCACTAAAGATATCCACAATATCTGTGCAATATCTATATTTTTGAGGAAGGGATTGAAATTTTGCACATAAGGATTTTTCTGTCAAGAGTATGTCTTTTGTGAAGCCATGAAAAACTCACTTTACACATGGTCAGCTAGGTTTGTTAGAATCTAGCTGCAAAATTCCCCCTAAATACGGTCAGACTCCGCCTTGCAACTGCAGGACTGAATAGAAATGTCCAAGCAACTTGTTCCTGATTGCAGCAAGCTACTATTTCACTGGGACTCAAAAGTAAGGGCAGAAAGACCACCTCTTCATATATCTACTGTGCTTTCTGAGCTTTCCAGAAACTTGAAAAAGAAAAGAACCTCACTAAGAGGCAGAAAGAAAAACAATAAGAAGTTGTGGTTTATTGAAGGATGAGGAAAAGGAGGGAATGAGGTAATGGGGCTTGAGGATGATAATTAATATAACACAAGATTAGAAGAAAAGGTTGGAAGAGCCAAGAAAGGACAACAATCCTGGAAATGGAAAACCATGAAGCACTGGGACCAGGGTTTGGTGTAAGAAGTTGATGTCCTTGCTGAAGCCAGGAAACCTACAATGGTAACTGAGCCTGAAATGGACAATGGCTAGCAGGAAGACAGTCAAGACCAGCAAGTGGACAGGGTTGAAGAAATGGGGAGCTACTGAGTCAGCTCCGAGTTGAAAAACGGAAGAAAGAAATTGCTCACTGAACGACAAAGTGCAATCCGCAAGACTGTGAATTCTGGCAAAGTAAGTATCAGTTCTCTGCATGTAAGGCCTTACAAAGGAGAGGCTGATAATATACTGCTGCTGGTGGTTGCATAGGTTAGGTTGAATGGCAGATAACAGTGTTGATGGCATCTGAAAGCTCTCATTGTGCTGGTGAACTGTGTGCAGGCTAACACAGTATAGATTTCTGGTTGGAAATGTGACAGGAAATTGTATTTCTTTACCAAAAATTATGAAGGGGTTTTTACAGTCACAGCATGAACAGGAATGCCAGATTTAAATTAGCCTATGAAATGGCATTTCCAACATTTCCAGTCTTTCATGTGTTTCCATTTACAACCTTAAAGTTAATTAACAGAAGGATGTGTGTATGTGAATTTGTAGGTGTATGCAGATACTGCAGGCTGCAGAAGGGAAAGGTTTCATACTTGTGTTTCCTTCCCACAGCAGTCATTGCTGAAGACAGAAACAGAAGCGACATTCAGTTGCCTTTACCAAAGACTATTAACTTCCTTCCATAGATCTGTCCTGTTCCTAAACACACACTTACAATATACTCTTGATTCACCCCTAAAGCCTGGTGAATCCTGATCTCTGAATGAGGCAAAGGGTGTTTGTGAAAAGAAAATTATGTGACTGCGAGGCTAATTAAAAATTTTAACATCGATATTGGATAACTGTTGATTCTGCGATTTTATTTTTTTCTTAATGCAGATTTTTTGTTAATATTACTTTAAAGGGTTCTTTTAGGAAGAAAAACATGTAAGGGTATTGCTTCGTGATATAAATTTTTATAACAAACTGCCAAACTTTGGGTTAAGTGTGCTTTTTTGAAAATTAAAATGAAGACTAATTTTATGAAGACAGAAACACTGATCTTTGGAATTCCTTGCTGTATCATTTCTGGCCTATGAAAGGAAAGAAAAAAACTTATTTCATGTTTTTTATTTTTCCAAGGACTCACAATCTTTTCACAGTTAGACTGAGTGTCAATCCATATGCATCTCTCTGAGGAGTTACCTATAAATTATTTTCTTGCATTATTAATCGTATCTGGTTTATTATACAATGACTGCTACAACTGGTTCCACCTACATCTGTAGAAATGCATGAAAGACTTTAGTAATGCAGATTTTTGCTGTCTGCTTTAGCAACCTATATTTAACGCTTTAAGGATTAGTAGCATGATATGACAAGTGCTTTCCACTGTTTCTTTGTTATAGTATGCCTGCCTCTAGGTCCATAACTTTCAGATACAACTCCCCTTTCCACCCTCTTGTCAAACCAAAGACAGATAGTCACTGGGCAGCATTATTTGCTCTCTTTTACAGTTTGCTCTATATGTATTTTTTCTTGAGCTATGTCCAGGTATAATTAGGTTCAGTAAGCAATAAATGATTAGAAAAAGTAAACATTAGGGAAAAATAATTTTATCAGTAATTTTTTAAATCAGTAATTTTATCCCATAAAATGCTCTATTGTGGATGGTTTGACTCTGAAATGAAAATGATTTCCACCAGGAAAATTATTCTTTGGGGCGTGGCTACAGCCTAACTTTGTTCAAAATTGTGCATAAGAATAGGGGAACAAGAAAGCACAAAATTCTCTTATTTTCTTCATATGCTTAACATACAGAGTTGTTTAACTCCTGCCAGAACTTGATATAAAGCCACAAGAAATCAAAGGGGGCCCTTCGACTAATTGACTTCTGCAGAATTCGGACCAAACCATCTATGCACAGCTAGCAAAGTAGATCTACTGATTGTTCACATAAACAACTATGAAGAAATGGTCACTACACTTAATTTTTTTGTGCCTGCACCCCACCAAAAAGTTGTACTGGCTTTCAAATGCAGGATTGTTGTCATCGATTTCAGTTGGTTTTGCATTATCCATGATGTTAACTTATTAAAACAGTGAGAGAAATTCATACTTTTTTAAGTGTAGAAAAATACTCTCTCAAACTGACTTTGTTTTCAGAGAATGCTATGATGGGAAGAGGAGAGAGATGTTCAAATTAACTTGAATAAATGCAGAATCATTACGTAGGCTTTTGAGAAGTGCTGTATGAGCACCTTTTGGTTGGTTGGTTCCCTACTGAGTGGACTGAAGCGTATGGGAAGCACTGAAGGTATTTTGCGTGGTTCTGCTCATTACACTGAGAATATCCTGGTTCTCCATCATGGTATTTATTAAGCAAAGATCAAAGTATAGTTCAGTTCCACAGCATGGAAGTCTCCAGAGCAGGGGTCTCACTATCTCCAAATTTATATGTGGTTCAAGACTAGGGCAGAGTAGCATACACTAAAAGCATTAAATGGCATTGTTTTGTTCAGTATGACTTTTTTGTGGTGTAAAAGTTAGAATAATCCTTCACCACCTTCTACACTGAGGACAGGTGAATTCAGCAAGTGGTTAACTAATGATTCAGCACAGCATAAATCCTTTTTTTTTTTTTTTTTTTTTTTTTTTCATGTCTGGGTCTTGTTTTGGTATCTTGCAGGGAAGAAATGAAAGAATGCATTGTGCTGATCTTTTTATAGACGTGTGTCCCAAATATATTTCCTTAAAGAGCAACTACTGATACATAATTATAGAAATCCCACTGAGCACAGCTATAATCACCTCTCCACCCAAATATCTGTTCTTAATTTTATTATATGTAATATGAAGCTCTGTGGAAGTACTAATAAAACTTAATTAAAGATACATTGTACAACAGCTTTTCCAGTTGAGCAGATTGAAGCTACAGCTTAACTCCTGTGCACCCTGTAAATACACACTTAGTTCTTTGACTTAGATATGAAATGTCCAGCCACTGTTTCCCCTGGGGAAATATTCTCAACAGAAAAGCTGAGAATGCTACAGTCAATAAAAACAAGAAGAGAAGAGAAGAGAAGAGAAGAGAAGAGAAGAGAAGAGAAGAGAAGAGAAGAGAAAAGAAAAGAAAAGAAAAGAAAAGAAAAGAAAAGAAAAGAAAAGAAAAGAAAAGAAAAGAAAAGAAAAGAAAAGAAAAGAAAAGAAAAGAAAAGAAAAGAAAAGAAAAGAAAAGAAAAGAAAAGAAAAGAAGAAAAGAAGAAAAGAACGAAATCAGGAAAAATATTTACTGAAAAAATACAGAGCTTAAAAAAGAGCAATAGACTTAGAAGCACTTTTTATACTATCTGTTACATTTGTTAAGGACTAGATTTATCAGAGAACTGTTCAACAGTGTGGGACTGGTTTGCTGCTATGTCATTCAAAAGGGATACAAGATTCTTTTAGCAAGGCTGTGAATGATATGAAATCTCTCTTTTAAAATCTGCAGCTCATACTGTTATATCAACTGTACAGTTGTAGCAGAAGTTAAAGTAACTATAAACAGTAATGTTTTCAACTAATAATATCTTGAATAGTTTTTCTTTTTTTTTTTTTATCTTGTAATAGGTAAGTTCAGATCACCCCATAACCAGAGTGTAATGAAATTGTCAACATTTTCTTCATTTCTTCTTTTCCTGACAAATGGTGTGAACATATCACCTTTTTCTCTTAATGGAAAACCTAACTGGAATACATCAAAATGCTATTAGGTTTTTCATTTTCTACCACAATTTAATGCTGGGGAATGCATGCAACCTTCATCTGTGCACGACTGTAAAATATTCCCTGTCCCTGATAAAATGACTGCAATGGAAAATCAAGCAGAATTGTTCTCTGTTTTGTATTGCTATTCCTTTGTTACAGTCTCTCTCTGACTGTGTGTAGGAGGATTATCAGGGCTACACAAATACACATGGGTTATATTACCTAAAATGTGCTAAAAATGACTTAGGTAAAATGTTAATGTGTAAATATGTTTAATTAGAAAGTCTCCATCTTCAACACTACTCTGCTACATACTGCATTTCTTCAAAAATAAAAATAGTGAAACAAACAATGCTTTTATCATAAGTTTCAGATGTTGATTTCAATATTATGTAGAAAATAGAGAAAAAGATCAAATACCCTCATCCCGAGGGAAATATCTGTAACCTATTCATTGTTTAATTCATTTTGTCATGAGCTAAACCAATAGTGAGATATAAAATAAATCTAGGCTTGCATACATAATGTAAGTCAACACAGATCCTAAAAATGGAATCCTTCATCTATAATATTACACCTTACAGGATCAAATCGTGTTCCTTTTTGAGGCAATTTCTTTAAATGGGAGCAGAATTGGGCCCTTGCATCATATCCCTCAAAGGGAGAATCTGTGCCAAAGTGTATCAAAAATTGTTATTGTAACCTAAGTACTAAATGCATAATTATGATAGCAAGTTTCTTTAATAACATGGTGTACTAAATAAAATTAAAGATACTTTTAAATTCCTAGCACCTCTTATCTATTTGAAAACTAAAAAAAAAAAATAATATTTGTCTATGTAGCAATTGTTTTTGTCTCTAAAGCAGTTGTAATAAGTAAAATGGAACTTCACCAAGTTTTATAAATAAATAAGCATGTCACCGAAAGAACATCAACATTATAAACTTGCCTTTGTCTAAATATATTCACTGTTTTCTGATACTTAACTATGGTAATTTTAGAAATTGTATATATGTCTATATATATGTGGTTAAATATACATTTCAGATTAAGTCTTTCTATTAGTACAAGTGGAGGAATCAAACAGGAAATAACTTAAAACTTCTTATATGATTTCATCTGGACAATCCTGTCTAGAGGATTTTACAAAGAATGCAGAGAGAAAATAAGTAATATTTTCTCTTTTCCTTTTTTAAACAATACGAAATGCACAGGAGAAAACAAAGTTCTGGAATATTTGTTTCAATGTAAAACAAGATCAAATAATTTGGATTAATTGGGGGTTAAAAACAAAATTTCTGGAATTAAAAAATGTAAAGTAGCAAAATTGAATTTTTTTTTCTCCAAGCATCCTTGGATATAAGTACATATTAATTCTGAAAAATGTTTCTAGGAAGAAAATATAGATTTTTGTATATTTTTAATCAAATTGTAATAATAATAATTTATTATAAAGCCATTTTGGTTAAGGTAGTGCTGATTTAAGGATGACTTTGTAGCAACGCTTCCACCTGTCAGTTAGCAGCACCTAGATCTGGTCCATTGAGGCTGCAAGAGCAGCTGTAGACAGGTGTCCTACCCTTCTCCATGCTCATCAGCGGGCTGCGGCTATTGTCTCAGCCAGAAACATTGTCAGCCCCTAGGAAAACCAGAGATCAAATGTAGAGGTCATTAGCTAGCACCTTTTGGTCTTGCTATAATAACATCCCGATTGCATACATGGCAATTTACATAGCATTACCCATTATGCTTTGTGCTGCAATTTTGCTTTTGGAGGTCACTGTAACTTGATTAACTCTCTCTTAAGAGTGTCTTTTCTAAGCATCAAAGCCCCACATTTACACATTTTACTCTATTCCTTGTTGGCAGCTTCTTTGAAACTAAGGTGCTGTGTCGAATTGTACTGGGAGTCCTGAAAATATAACCATAAAAAAAATAAATCCGTAAGGTAAGACCCAAAACCTTCAATAACAAAATGTCCAATTAAAACTGGCTAGGTGGCCTTGGTAGGCTTACAACCTTTCTGAATTTGCAAACCTCAGTAGATATTTTTAATTGCTTTTTCTGTATTATTTATTTGTTTTATCTGTAATTAAATACACAGACTATCTGCCTCTCGTGTTCATTTTCTTCAGCATTAGCTGTTCACAGTGGATGTTCCTTCCACTAGGTATCTGTCAGAATTTGGGATTCTATACCCATTATTGAGATTGATAGCAGTTATCAAACCTCAAAATACGCATGTGTTTTTTAAATATTAGCTGTCACGGTGTGATAAGTTATGTTGGATTGTATGTTGTGGAGTGTAGCACAGAGACCAGTGGGGCTGAGTTTTAAAGACAAACACACTGAACTCGATGGCAGAGCACAGAAGCAGCACAAACAGACACAGATATGGAGACACACAGGCACACACACACAACTGGGGTTCAATATTTAATGGAAATCTATAAAAATTGTTCAACATCTTTTCTTTTCTAATGTAATTTACTTACATAACTAAAATGGAAATTTTGGTTTTACATTTGATAGACTGGTTAAAATTTGCTGTAAATTTTGAGTAATTAGTTGAACAGAACATGCATAAAGGTTAAAATACTGCAGAGAAATGCAAAATACAGGAAAGAACAAGTGCAAATTGACCTGTATTGTATAGGAGGGAGGAGGTAATCATGCTCTGTTATGCATTTTACAGTGGTCTACCAAAGCATTAGGAGATGTCTGGAAAATGTTATCTATAACACATCTACCGAACCTCTGTGAAATCCTTCTTATTTTGGAATATTAGCTGATTAATTTTCATTCAGGGTAACTTCTTATCCTTTAAAAAATGCAATCAGAAGATTTTGATTACACTTTCATTTAACAGCAAAAATGAGTGTTGTTAGCGCTTTAGAGGCAACATACATACATGCATCCACATGTGCATAACAGCA
This sequence comes from Pluvialis apricaria, assembly GCA_017639485.1. Taxonomy (NCBI): domain Eukaryota; kingdom Metazoa; phylum Chordata; class Aves; order Charadriiformes; family Charadriidae; genus Pluvialis; species Pluvialis apricaria. The sequence goes on along the minus strand of CM030008.1, from coordinate 137,145,718 downwards.
TCATTTTAGCCCACGAGTCCAGTCTTTCTTTTACACTCCTAAATAATCTCAAAACATTTTACACATTCTTTTCTGCAGAAATTTGCATATTAATGCAGTCTAATTGGCTACTCTAGTAGCCTTTAATGCTATCTGCAGTATTCAGATATCTCTAATAAAGAAGCTGTAGAACAGTTTTTGGCTCTTTAATGGGGACTTTAAAAGTATATAATTATCCCTTTGTGCATACAAACTAAGAGAAACACTTTTATACTGACAGAGGATTGCTGCTATTATTTATTTTTTTATTTCTCTAAAAGGTAGTGGAGAAGAATTCACTTCTAGCGAGCTAAAATGTGGTATTTTAATTAAGTGGAAAACTTGAAAAGGGAAGCTTTTTGCAGAGGGGGCTCAATTGCTTCTTACAACCTTTCTGAAAAGGGCAGAGTGTTAAAACAAACCTCCCACTTTTATTTTCAAAAGGAAAAAAATCAGAAGCTAAAGATAATCTCTCCATTAGTATTATTAAAAGTGTTCAGCTTTCTTCACATGCTTTAGAAGCAGACAGACTTGTCATGAGCATCACATTTGCAAGCACTGTCACAGCTACTGAAGGCTCTGGTAAAAGCACAGAAGTGCGTTAACAGTAACTGCAAGCAGCCTTTGGGGAACAATAGGCTTACCTATACTGTGCCCAGCTATTCAAAAAAACAAGTTGCTTTATTATACTCCATACTCGCTTTAGTGCTCATATAGTGCTTGACCCAGCCTCATTTTTTGAAGTACTGTCACTAGTTCTAAACACCTTTTTCATTCCCTTTGGGTTAGCTAATTTGACTGTTATAGCATTCACCAAAATAACACTGACTCCAGCGTGTAACGTCCAATATGTTCTACTGCTAGGGAGAGAAACCTTCCTTCAAAGGTTCTTCCATTTTTTTTCTGTGCACACACAAATTTGATCATTTGTCTTCTTCTACTAGAAAGAAAGAAAGAAAGAACGATCTAAAAATTATTTAATTATCTTGACAGATACATGTTGACAATAATTATATATAAAAACCCGTTGGTATTAAGACAATGGCAAAAAGTAACTCAGGATTTGCAGAACAATTGTAATTGTGTCATTAGTGCCATAAAACTTCTCAAGCATGTCAGAATCACTCAGCAAGAACAATATGGGACACTATTACAAAAGCCTTGTCTAACTAGGAAGTAATTTCTGTTTGGATTTCACTGTGTTGTTTTGGCAATTAATCTGCTCTAGGTCGGTTGCATTGTTGAATAAAAATACATTTTAACATGCTGTGCGGGTACCTTACATGGGGTGATGGAAAGTGGGCTAAATTTGCATGACCATACTTTGTCTGCTGTAATAAAGCCGTGGCTAAAATATAATCAAGCTGAATAAGCAATCAGCTAGGATAGTGTTTTCAGATCTTTTTTTTCCTTAGGTCAAGTAAGTCCCTAACTGACATACTTTTATAGGATTAGGCAAGATCTAACTAGGTTTGGCATCTAATCTGTTTTAGACAGTGGTTCATTTTTTCCATCATTTCTATCCATAGGGAGGCAAGGTCACCCAATATGTAGACAGAACAGACTGTACTTCTGCATGACAAATAAAACAAGGGGAACACAGGCAGTTTTGAAAGAGAGTCTGAGAGACTCTTCCATTTCAGGCATTGTGAAAAAAAGGACTATCTGTTGCCAAATGGTGAAATACACTAAGAGCAACAAGTTATGTGCAGGCCTTGGTAGGTGGCATAGCAAGCCAGAAACACTGTAGTACTTAAAACATTTTTTACATGCTGAAGCACAGAAATGACAGCCATTGCTTCTGTTCCCTTTCTTAACATTCATTTCCTGGTCTTTAAAAAGGAAGAAGCTAAAACCACCTCAGCTTACTTGTGTTTCAGGTGACCAAATAGCCATAGAAAAGGTGAAAACGTCACAAATTAATAAAAATGTGTCTCTGAACAGGCTGCCTAATTCTTCCTTCTCAGCTATAAAAGTAGATGCTTAAGTATCTAGTCCAATAATAAAAGTAAAAGTACAGTTCAATAATTTTATTTTTCTAAAGGTACTCTGCTGAATGCATTCTTATCTTCAGAAACTGAAAAAATAGATGGACATCTTCAGAATCCACATCAACTCTCCAATTACTGTCCAAGGCAGTTTTTATACACCACAGAAGAATTAAGAAGTTTTCATCACTAGTCATCCACATCCTTCCACAAAGAAATCTGAATGTGTGTCTCCAGCAAACCACCATAAAACAGGGCCAAAATGACCCTCAAGATCAGTTCAATAAAATGATTAAACTGAGAGCAGATGTTTGGGGAGAATAGTTAATACCACAGACCTAAGCACTAGGCCATTTGTTTGAAAAACAGTCAGGAAGATTTGACTGCACAAAGTATCTAAAAACCATCAGGGAAGGGTTAGATTCCCCTTGTTGATCAAGTTCTCTATATTTTTATGAAATAGAGCTCAAAAGCATTTTAAAAAAAGGTTCACCTTTTGTCTGCTTCTGGCATTAAATGTAAGAAGAAGACAAGGTAGACAGAGGAAAAAGCAAATGGTTTATCAGCACTTCACAGATTCCTTAAAGAGACCTTTTCTAATTATATGTGTATTAGAAGTGGACTGTTGTGCACACGTACCATCTTAGTGAAATCGTTCTTGGAAGGTTTAGGAATGTTCCCTGGCAGGAATATTGAAAAAATCACAAAATTTTTCTGTTCATTACAGTATATAAAAATGCACTCACAAAAAACCCAGGCAAACACCTAAGCATCCAGGTGCACAGATCGGTAACAGCTTTTTACCCAAAGATGATACTGTTTTAGATATGCAGCAGGACAAAAGAGAAACAAAATGTCAACCCAATCTCTGCCTCCCCTGGAAAACAATCCATATAAATTATATGGAATAAAAATTGCTGATATATTCTGATCAAGCACCTTTGTATGAAAAGAAGTCTGAGATTTAATATGCTGGAATTCTGTATTTCCTTTTGCAATGGCCACTGGAGAGGATGGCTCCCTCCAGCTCACTGCTGTGAGTTACTTATGGAAAATAAAGTGCAAAGAATGCAATTCTCTCTCTCACATGCTACACCTGGCTTGTGGATAAAGATAACGGCTATAGTCCCTGTTGCTTCCCGTTCTTCTTTTCTTCAGATGACTTAATTCATCACAAGCAGGGAAAGCAATAAAATATATGGGAGAAGCAAGTGCTGCAGCATGAACATAAAATGTGCCTTTTATATATTCAAATTCATATCCAGTTGTAGGAAATATTCATGACTAATATTAAACTAAGCCCAGAATTAGGCAAAATGCAACAGACATATATTGAAGTGAGCATTTTATTATGTGCTATGTCAGTCAGATTAAAGAAAAGAGTGCATGACACCGACAGGATATTGCATGTATATCAAGCAATCTATTTATATATGACAGGGAGGGTTTGATTTCTGGAAGGAGTGACAACCCAATGAAATAACTGCTCGCCTTCAAAATTACTATAGTCTAAATGTATACCCTTTAGAATACAATTTTAAATTACAATTAACAAAATGTAGATAAATATGTTTGGGAATCAATTCTGACATACAGAATCGAGGAAGAAGAAATAATCTGTAAAAATAGCAAGAGGTTTCTGAGTGTCATCAGCACCCTGGCTCTGAAAAACTGAATGAAGGAAGCAAAGGATATTTCTCTGAGAATCCTAGAGAAGGTAATTTAATAAAAGGGCTGATTCATTTGATGCCAAAAAGGCCTTGAAGTAGAGGTGGGGGTAGGAAGTTATATTGCGCTGTTTTTCCCCAAGACCAACATGTAAACTAGAGAAGTGAATCTGCTGTCGTTAATAATATCTGATCAGGATACGAGCCTGTTTGTAATAATAAATTGCAACATCTCACGTGCTTCGCTACTGTTCTAGGCAAGTTAAAGCTTTTGTTTTATTGCATGTGTTTCTTGTCATTTGCTTCCTGCTCTTGAGTACATTGAGTAAATATCTGCAGAGACAGAAACTTCAATGCTAGAAAAGAGATAATTGCTGCACAATTTTTATATTGCCATTGCTGGGAGAAAAAAAAAAACCCAAAACACAACACCCAAAACAACACAGAAAGCCTAAAGAACTAAAGCTGATCCCACTAACTTCATTACCTGCAAAGATAAAGTGCATTGAAACAGAAATTCTTTGAGTTCACAATCATTACACTTGGATGCTTATACGAGAGAGTAGGGTAAAGGAAAAGAACAATCAATGGTCAATTGACTTTATTTCTTTTTCTAGAATTATAATTTGCATGACTGTTACATGTTTCCAAGGTTATCTGAGCAGAACACATACCGCCCATCTGACACGCAGTCCATAAAGTAGGCTGAATGAGAAAAACAGATATTCCACGTGAGACACATCAACCTGCATTCTAAGCAGTAATGAGAATCACTGTAGTCAAATCTCCTCTTGCTCTTATTTCCATGAGGTTTCAGCAATATCCATTTGGTGCATTTGGGGGAGCTATAGGACAGATGCAATCACGTATGGCTTTATACATCAATAATTTCAAACTGTATTTTCTCATAACCTTTCCTTCTTTGTTCAAAAGAGGACTTCCATTTTAAATTGTAATCTATGACTTTTGAAACGGATGTTAAAGTGTCTTGCCGACAAATTCTTCTGGTTGATTTTCTTCTCTCTTCTTTCTTCTTCTCCTCCTTGCTGTTTTGAAAAGCCATCATGGTAGCATTATGCGTAGGTGAAAGGTACTAGACTGTAAGGCGACAATTAAGCTCCCATTTTTTAGTGGGATTGCTATGGGGATTATGTATTTAGGAGATGCTAATCGAAGTTGCACACTGATGTTAAAATTCAGCATATATTAGCTACTTATAACCAGAGATTAAACCATTTCCATAACACACTGCTAACATCTTAGTCTGAATACTTTCTACTTCCAAATCTCACTCTACATTAAGCTTGATTACTTGTGGCTTCATAATGCATTTGCTAATATCATCTTAATCCTTCAGTGGCATTATACTGTATAACAATGAATAACGACCCAGATACAGGAGCTGCTGTATCTCAAGATCCAAGGAAGATTTAGTGTAAGGAAGCAAAATTATCTGAGGTTGTCACGCTTAAATAATAATTATTAACGTGGGCTAGAAAATCCTTGCCTCTGATTGGATAAAAGCTGCTAAAACCCAGGATGATCTTTACCTTCTTATCTCCGGCATGAACTTCTGCTGAAAGCAGGTGCTTCCTGTACCAGACCTCACCCTCGTAGCAGCATCGCTGCAGATTTATATGCTCTTGCACCCTACCCTGAAATGAAAGCAGGTACTTCTCAGAAACATTTAAAAGATGAAAGTGCTCCAACAGCAGAGTACATGATTAAGCAACCTTTTTGTGATATAAGCTGTGTGTTTTGAAAATGTCAATGCTTTCTTGTTTTTGTTGAAAAAAATAAAGTGCATTTCTGATTGAAACTAGAGTGCCTTTGTGATTAAAACTGAAGGCAGATTTTCACTATCATGTACCAGCTGCTTGGATAGGGAAACGAAGGCCACATAAATGGAACAAAACTAAACTATATTCATGAATCAGAGAACACTTTTTCATCTGGGCGTAATATCCTTCCTTACTGGCTGTCCTCAACTATTGTGTAGAGTTACACATTTGCTGCGCTCCATTGCAGAAGTGGCTGTATTTTGTTTCATTTAACTAATTCCTGTCTCTCTCCCTCTAGAAAAATGGTTCTTTTGGAATGAATGGCGTGATATGGATATAAATGTTCACTATTTCATTTTCATCCTTATCAGAGCTTTGTAAGGTGCTGAATGCAGTAAAAGAATTTTGGATTTAGGGGATCCAAGCTTTTTTCTTGATTCTGTTAGGAAATCAAGATTGAGAGCCTTGCACATGTACCTAAGAGATGTAAGAGCTAGGTCTGCACTGCCTTTTATGGGACATCTATGGCTGTCTTCAGGATCTTACCAATTGCCCTGCTGAGCATCAAGATCGCGGTGGAGTTCAGAGCTGCAGCTGGTGCTATGTGAAGAAAGCAGAACACCGCAGGCTACAGCAAGCACAAGCAGGGCATCCAGAAGTTTAATATGACCCCAAATAATATGGGAAAACATATCTACAGACTGTGTCTTCAGCCAGAGCTAATGATGTCTTTGAAGCAATGGATGAACTCTGAGGTGGGCAACAGAGCTGCTGTCCTTTCCACAACAGCTTTGCCCTCCCATCAGGGGCAAGATACATGAAACCTGACGAGCTTTCTCTCTCCTCTAAAAAGGATGATGCAGAGGTATTATGCATGTGATGCTGAGTCCCTAACACAAAAGGAAGCACTGTTGCAGCTCAGTTTCTCATGACGTAGCTTATGGCTAAAAAACAAACTATAGTCTTAGTCATTCCCTGCCTCAACTTACCCATTCATGTAATTTGTTAAAAAAGAAGTGGGCTGTGACCATTCCACAGACCTAGCAGTTATTTTCTTTGACGGTACCTTGACTGAGAAGAGTGGCAGCAACTGCAGAGGACACAGGGGAATTTTAGCTATTTCACCATTTTAAAATTCTGGTTGAGGAAGTTATTTCAGGTTTCTTCCTGGGATGATGGACAATTGTGTCCCTGAGTGCCAAACGGACTGTGCCCAGGGAGAGCAATTAGCCTGATCTACTTTGTTTCTACCAAGGGACTGTGAGTACTTACAAATGACTCCAACTTCTCTCAGCTTCCTAGCAGAGGACCTTCTTTCCTTTTGTGCCTCCCTTTCCTCGCCTTCTCCCAGATGATTTTTCCATTATTATTGGATTCTTTGATTTTTCTGTCTGTGGAAAATGAGCTTGTGCAAAGAGTGCACTGTATGGGTTTGATAGTACTTCTAAGTCAGCGATAGCATTTTAATGTCTTGTTTTTACTGGCTATTGAGTTTGGCAGCCTTAGCCAGCAAAGAGGGAGGGAAGGGGGCTGCAGACAGTCTGCCACTCTTCTGAATTCCTACCATGTGCAGCTCTGTCTGATGGTCTGTTTATTCCCAGTTTCTCTAGAAGTAACATTTTACTTGGACAGAGGAGAAGGAGATACACTTAAGGCTTCCCATTTGAATTCTTCAGATGAGAAATTAATGTCCCAACTTTGATTCCACTGAAGTCTGGGGCAGAAAATGCATAAATGAATGAATGAATGAATAAATACAGACAGTAGCGGGTGCAAGACTGATCCTTAAAGTATGAAACAGCATCATCTCACAGGAGGAGATGATCTGGCAAGTCTCATGCCACAGACATCTGACAATGGAGGCATTCCCAGGGCTGCGATGTGGCCCGGTGCCAGGGGCAGCTGATGGCCTCACCAGCCGGTTACATCTGGCATGCAGAGCTCTGTGAGTGCCGCAGCATGAGGCTGCAGCATCGTGTTGCCACTGGGAGCTCTCTGAATTTGAGCTCTTCCCAGGTGCAGCTTGCAACCATACCCTTGCCTTTGTCCCCAAACCTGCATCCCATCATACAGCCCCTCTCCCACACCTTCTTCCCTGCTCAAGTCATATGTCCAAAATATGGACACTTACAGACTGCATTAAGAAAGGGAGAGGCCTGGGAGTGGGACAAAAGAGTCTCACAGCTTTCCTATTATAGCATTTTTAGGGGATTTCGTGGGAGGAACTGTAAGCAACATTAGCTCCGTCTCTCTCTATGGGCCAATTTTAAAGATTTGATCACATTCTAGAAAAATGCTTTCTCTGTATGTCCAAGCTTCTCAGGCAATATATATTCTTTTATATGTTAGGAGCACATTTATAGAATCTATTTCATGTTTTCATTATTGAATACTTATAATACTGTGTAGGCCAGTGAAAAAGAGTCCTTTAGTGTCATTTATATAAAAAGTATACAGTGAGCTGTTTCTATTCAGTGTTTTACTGGTTAACTAGAGTGGGGTAATGGTAAACATTTACTGGACTATATAGGCTGCCTACAGTAGAAGGTAAATAATATTCACAATAAATTACCTTATTCTCCACATTGCATGTAAGGAAACCTAGACTGTGACAGCAGTGAAATTTGGTTTACAATTTTATCTGTTTAGTTGTGAGCAAAGCTCAAGCAGATTAGATTATATACAGGCATTGATTAATACCTGGAAACCACAAATTTCTTGTTGCAGAAAAATCTCTTAGTTCACACAGAGTAGAAAGTGACTGGGATTGCAAGACTGTGGAAAAATGAACCTCTCTATGGATCAGGCTCTCTCTGTTATAGTGACAATAAAAATGACAAAGTAGTAAGAGTACAAAATTTGGGGGGGGGGGGGAAACTCACTCTAAGATTTGGATCCAGAATTAGTAGGAAAAACTTTTTTTTTTTTGAGAAAGAGGATGCGTCCGAAGAGTTCATATATAATACTGTAAAGCCCTGGATTCTGAGTCTTTAATAGTGATTTTTTGGTATTTTGGTGGAAAAAAATATAAAAATCTTTAGCACTTTGTGCTAAGGTCATTTTCTTGAGACAATGCTCCCCAGGCCTCTTATAAAACTTCAACCAGAGGAAATTTTGCTTACACCTACTGTGCCAAAGAAAAAACCTCTTTTTACAAAACTCGAATCACATGCTTTTTATGTTAGACAGTGTACAACCTTCATGCAAGAGGTCCATCTTATTCAACTAATACACCTAAGATGCAGATAAAGGGTTCACAGGAAAGAAGCTGAAGTAAATGATACCACAGCTTTCACCATCAAAATTAATTATGTTCCTGATATCAGTATAGGTTCAACCAAACCAACTTCTATAGTATCTTCTCTTTTAACCTCACCTCTCTCCTCATTTTATTGTACATCAAATTTGGTATCTCCAACAGTTGTAAGACTCCAGGTTTACCCTATACTCATGACCAGCTCTGAGATATGCCCAATTCTACCATATCACCCTCCTAGTCCTCAGTCAATTGACTGCTTTAACATTGCACTGTGTAAGACTGCTCCCCCAAGTCTTTCTCAGCATAGTTGATGTTCACAGTTCCTAGTCATCAGGAGCATCAGAAGAATGTATTAAACATAAAAGGCAAACTAACCCTGATTTTTCTGGTTTAATAATTGACATACTTTAAATTAAAATAAGACTAAGAATGTCCTTAATTGTACTAATTTTTCCTCCAGGAAGGAATTACCTTAAACAAAATATCCAAATTCAACTTGTAAACTGGGCAGTATGAAGGCCTCTTTAAACTAGGTACAATGCAGTTAGTATAAGAGTCTCTTTTCAAATTTATATCAAGAATATTCCAGCAATGTGCGGTTATAACTTCATTTACAGAAGAACAGTTATACTCACCTGAGTGGTAAAAAAAAAGATAGGTTTATTTTCATATAAACTTTCCCTTCATTAGCAACTAATTATTATTTAAAATTTGCTGTAATAATTAATTGTTTAAAATATTATCTCAAGCAGACTCTAGCTTATATAAAGGTTTTGATTGTAGCGTCCTAACCCAGTTTTTGTGCATGTACATTTGGATTTTTATAGCATGCAGCTGGTTTAGATGCCTTATTTTCCTCCCAACAGAAGAATCATTACGAAGATCAGAATCATAGAATCATAGAATGGTTTAGGTTGGAAGGGACCTTGAAGATCATCGAGTTCCAACCTCCCTGCCACAGGCAGGGACACCTCCCACTAGACCAGGTTGCCCAAGGCCACGTCCAGCCTGGCCTTGAACACCTCCAGGGACGGGGCTTCAACAACCTCTCTGGGCAACCTGTTCCAGTGCCTCACCACCCTTAAAGTGAAAAACTTCTTCCTAATGTTTAATCTAAACCTGCCCTCTTCCAGCTTAAAGACGTTCCCCCTCGTCCTATCACTACATGCCCTAGTAAAAAGTCCTTCCCCAGCTCTTCTGTAGGCCCCCTTTAGGTACTGGAAAGCTGCAATAAGATCTCCCCGGAGCCTTCTCTTCTCCAGGCTGAACAACCCCAACTCTTTCAGCCTCTCCTCATAGGAGAGGTGCTCCAGCCCTCTGATCATCCTCGTGGCTCTCCTCTGGACACGCTCAAGCAGGACCATGTCCTTCTTATGTTGGGGACTCCAGAGCTGGATGCAGTACTCCAGATGGGGTCTCACGAGAGCGGAGTAGAGGAGCAGAATCACCTCCCTTGACCTGCTGGCCACACATCTTTTGATGCAGCCCAGGATACGGTTGGCCTTCTGGGCTGTGATCGCACATTGCTGGCTCATGTCGAGCTTCTCATCAATCAGCACCCCCAGGTCCTTCTCCACAGGGCTGCTCTCCAGCCATTCCCCGCCGAGCCTGTATTTGTGCTTGGGATTGCCCAATGTTGTGAATCGTTGTGTTCAAGCTTCCCATCCCCTTTCTCTTCCTCCAGAGCTGGTTAGTTTGGTTCTACAGCAAAACAGAGTAAATCAGCCAGCGTTCTGCATCCTTATCTCTCTTAGAGGAAGTTTACTGTAGCTTAGTTTAGGCTTCTGTCTCATTCTAGAGAACACAACACCCCATGCAGCGCTACAGGCTTGAAGAAGAGTGGCTGCAAAGCTGGCTGGCAGGAAAGGACCTGGGAGTGTTGGTTGACAGCTGGCTGAGGATGAGCCAGCAGTGTGCCCAGGTGGCCAAGAAGGCCAATAGCATCCTAGTTTATATTAGAAATAAAGTGGCCAGCAGGATTAGGGAAGTGATCATCCCCCTGTACTTGGCATTGGTGAGGCCCCACCTTGAATACTGCATTCAGTTTTGGGCCCCTCACTATGAGAAAGACATTAAGGTACTGGAGCATGTCCAGAGAAGGGCATTGAAGCTGGTGAGGGGTCTTGAGCACAAGTCTTATGAGGAACGGCTGAGGAAGCTGGCATTGTTTAGCCTGGAGAAAAGGAGGCTGAGGGGAGACCTTATGGCTCTCTACAACTACCTGAAAGGAGGTTGTAGTGAGGTAGGATCAGTCTCTTCTCCTAAGTAACATGGTACAGGTCAAGGGGAAATGGCCTCAAGTTGCACCAGGGGAGGTTTAGATTGGATATTAGGAAAAATTTTTTCACCAAAATGGTTGTCAAGCATTGGAACAGGCTGCCCAGGGAAGTGGTTGAGTCCCTGTCCTTGGACAGGGTATTATTGGACAAGTATTTAAAAGACAGGTAGATGTGGTGCTGAGGGACACAGTTTAGCGTTAGACTTGGCAGTGCTAGATTAACTGTTGGACTTGATGATCTTTAAGGTCTTTTCCAACATAAGTGATTCTATGACTGTCAAACTTTCATTTACTCATTTGTTTTGCCTTTATCTAACTGAAGAACCTGAGCTGGTTTTAGAAGAGCTTTTAATAATAAATTTAATTAGACAATTTTGAGACATTTGAAAGGGCACAGCCCTATTCCATATGGACAGAGGACTGATCTTATATAAGGATAGAGGAGTTTGTTTTTCTCTGAACAAGTACACAGCATTTTAAAACCTGACATTATGAAACACAATCTACATGCTGATTTTTTAGCTATCCATAATGATTCTTGTTAATAATCTATCTACATTTTCACTGTCTCTGTGTTAGGATTAATTTCAGGCTCAAATATTGGCTTTGACTGAGGAGTGTATGATGGACTGAAGTAATCCTTCCAATCTCTGTTTTTAGTATCATGACTACTGATAAGGGAACCTTTAGCATTAGGCACATAAAAAGGCATATTTTTGTACTGGAAACCCTGGATTGCCCTTTAATTTCCTGTGTTAATATTACAGTTTCAGTTAGGTAAGGTACAGCACCTTTTTAATGAGCATTTTGCAACCTGCAGGAAGGAGTCTTTAGCTTATCTGGTCTCAGATTTCCACCCAGTTGCCCTTGTAGTAAGTATGCTAATTTGTGTTTAAGTAAAGCTTGTCTAAAAAAAAAAAAAGGCAGTTGGTATTGATTGGTAAAGATGAACAGATGGAGAACTTCCTGCTTTCCTCAGTAGTTTGTTTCCTTAGTTAATTATTCTTACTGTTTAAAACCTGTGCCTTATTTCTAATTTGGAGGTGGGTGGCTTCAGTTTCCAATTATTGGTTCCTGTTTGGTTAGAACCTTTCTCTCCCAGATTAAAAAGTGCACTATCACCTGGCATTTTCTCCCCAGGACTGCACTTATTTAGCTAATAATGTCATACCCCCCTATTCTTTTTGATAAGAGTTCTTTCTGCATCTGCTTCTTCAAGCCAGAAACTCAATGCCATCCTGATTGGCAAGAAAAGACATTCAATGTTCTTTTTGCCAGACAACTCAAACAACAAAGCTGCATTTTATTCAGATGCCAAAATTTTCCATATTGCCACATATATGTAACAAAATTCTGTAACATGCCAGAACTTGAAAATCTGAGAGGAAAATGGAATAAAGTGAGTATTCATGTAAAATTGTAAGGGATACTCTACTGTCTGCAATGGAAGGAAATTAAAAAAGCAGAATGGAAAGGCTTTGAAAGAGTATGAGGCATTACTCCCTTGTTTTCACTCTTCTACAGAGAGATACGTGTATGTCAGTTTGTCAAAAAATGAGTACTGATTCCTTACTCCATTTAGTTTCGAAAAGAGGAGTAAATGTATGTAGGTGACATTAAATATCGGAAATGTTGCTCTGTTAAGTGTGATCATTTAGTCATTAATATAGCACATGTGAAGAGAGAAAGCTCAGGAAGTTAGTCTGGAGACATGTCTTTAGAGTATAGTAAAAAGAACTTTTTTTTTCAGAGTAAAGAGATTAGAATTCAATAAATCCATCATTCTTTGGGGGAATGGCTCATGAAAAAAAATATTAATATTTCTTTTGAGGAGTCTGGAAGAGTTGGGAAGTGGATGGACTAGATATCAACAAATGGCAAAGAAGTACACATTAAAGTAGGGATCCTGCCTTTGTTTGTGTTCATACAGTGCATAGTACAGAAAAAATTCTTGGGCCAAAGAAAATACAAATATCTGTCAGTGCCAGGGGCCTGTGTTATCCCTCTTGGCATTTTCTGGGCAGGGTGTGCGAATGTTTCAGATTGTTTGGCCTTTTACAACTACTTTTCCCTTAGATTCTGGAAATTTAGTATGATTAGTTTGGGTGAGAGAAAGCTGGAAGAAATGTGGGTCCCATTCTTGTGTCAGTCACAGACTAAGTGAACTTTTGGGCAAGCCTTTTAGTCAACTGCATGTTTTGGTTCCTCATCTGAAAAATGGGATCGATGCCTCTCCGTCTTACTGGTTGCAAGGATAAAATCTATGGAGGTGTTCACCATATAAGATGCTCAGACACAGTGGTGGTTAGGACCGGCATAGTTTTGGTTACTAGCTAAGAGGAGATGAAGCTCAGCCTTTTTGCAAGGATTACGCTGTCCCTTTATGATTATTATACAGAAAGACAAAATGGGCTGGTAGTGAAGACAGAATATTTTTTAAAAGTGAGTGTTTTCTCCAAAGTTCTTGGATGTTCCAGTGTGAAGTATTAAGTTCAAGCCAGTGCTGTGGGACATACACAGATGGAAGTAAAATGTTAAATGTTTCAGCCAGCAGGCTTGAGAGCTTCTGACCAAAACATTGTACTTCTTTACTTCCAGCTGTGCGTGTCTAATAACATATTTCATGATGTTTAAATACCAACTGCATCACTCTGCTTCTTGATATTGAGTGCAAGAAAAATGACTTAATTTGTTGATGAGCGGCGTATTACAGGCTGGCAGTAATGGCAGTGGTGATTTTACTGGCTCAGTGCTTCTACCCCTGTTGAACCCTCCTCCCCCCCTCTCGGAACCTGGGTGCTTATAGCACATAGCACGCCACTCTCTGTGTTCCTTGGTTCAGGATTTCATTTCACTACATCATAAGCTACTAACACAACCTTGTCATTGCAATTTGTCACACTTTTTTGTGTGCTCTATATCTGACTGAATTCTCATCTCCCCAGCCCATAGGCTACTAGTCTGGAACAAATCTCTGGAACATAATGGAAAAAGATAAAAAAAAAAACCAAACCCAAAAAAAAAAAAAAAAAAAAAAAGACACCCGGTCGCCACCTCTCCTCCCAGCAGAAGCAGACACATAATCATGGGCAATAGTTGCTTTTCCTGGCTCTGTGTGTTGTACCCAATCAGCCAAGACTGGCTGCCAGGAACACACACTGGTATTTGCTGCCACCTTGCTGGGTGTCGGGGCTGCCACTCAGGGTGCCCCGGGGCCAGCATGGAGGCACCTTCTGAAGAACAGCTTGGCTTCTCCAGGATTTAAAATCCTTTTGCTCCCTTTATCTTTTGGTCTTTCCTCTCGAGCAAATATGCAAAATTTTGTGGAGGAAATTCTTAGGGATCAACTGTGCTGCTTTTCAAGTTGAGCAGCATTTGGAAAGGGAGAAGGCACATGTCTCCAGGCTTTGAAGAAAACAGGGGGAAAGAGCACCAGCTGCCATAGCCAGTAAATAAGTGACCATAGGAGCAAAGCATTGTGGCCCTACTTTGACCCAAGTAGATACCTCAAGTTTTAGACTTTTTGATTTGGTTTGAATTTGCTTTAAATAACATTACTTAAGCTTGCCACTGTGACCTCAAGCAGGTAATTTGGTCCCACGTCCCACTTGCTCCGTGAAATTAACACATTTTCATGTGTTTCTGTGAGAATAAAATCCACTGGTAACCCCCAGATACAAATGTGTTTTAAAGAATTTCTACGAGCATGTATCAGCACTCACTGTATTTCATGACATCAGAATAAGTGTTTTTCTCTGACCAGCCTGACAGAAATAGAGACTGCGGTAAAATCAACTCCATAGTAATGACACAGATTAAGATTTCAAATTTTAATTCATTCCTCTTGTACACCTTATGCTCTCCATGCCCTTCAACCAATATATGCAATAGGGAAAGCAAGACAAAAAAAGCTACACGTGCATGCCATCTGACTCTGACAAAGTTACTAGAAGAACCCTGACATCAAGTGGTTTTAGCTGCATTAAATATGGCATTATTTTTTTTTCCACATGTAATATATATTTTTGACACTGCTGATCTAGCAGAGTGACACAGTCCAGTCTGCTCTTTATGTCAAAGGGAAGCCATAGGAGAAAAACAGTAGTGCTCTTAAGCAAATTTCCCCCCACTGTTCTACTTGCCTCTACTTGTCTTTACATTTACTGTTTTAATTTCTTTTCTTCTTTCTTTTAAGTGCCTTCAGCCTTTTTGGCAGGATTAGGCTTCCTATCAATGCGACATGCTATTTTGTCAAATGCCAGCTAGTCATATTCAGGTAATTAATTTACTTGGCTGTACACCTGACCTAATTTTCTTTGTTAATTGGCAGGTCAGACAACTCTTTTACCCACAAGTAATTTATTTTTTCTGTCACCTGGTAAGCATTTCTAAATAGACAATTTCAAGCTAAGAAAGAAAATTTGTGCATAGTTGCTAACTGTTGTACTTGTTCCTAAGATGGTAGACCACATTTGCAAATATGATGTATGCAATAAAAGAGATATCAGCTCCTCCTGTTTACAAGTGAATCAAGACAATCAGAAGCTGTAAGGATCAAGGAGATCCTTGCTGTCCAAAACTCTCTTTGTGTTCTGCTGTGTTATATTTTTACTGTAAAGTAACTTCTTTCAGTGAAAAGTCACATTGTAATCCTGTATACTGTATACTCGCACTGTATACCGTACGTGAATAGTTGATAATGTTTGTCTAGCAAAGGTTATGTCCCTGCTGAGCCATTTGCTGCCTTTCTCAAACTGGGTAAGAGAGAGTCAACACAACTAGAACAAGTGTGTCTACATCACTGAGCTGCTTCACCCAAGCACATTGTTCCTCAAGGACTAGGACACACCGGGATTAGGTAGCTGTAAGGACTCCAGGAACAGTGCCAACATCCCTCAGCACATCCTGTGCAGTGAAATAGAGACCTTCACTGACCTCTAATGCGGCCCTGTTTGCACAGTAAATATATACCCAAAGAAACCCATTTTATGTCAAAATGACTTCTCACATAGGTAGTGCTCACTCATCAGTTTGGGCTTCCAAGGCTGCGCTGCATATATTCACTGGGGCAGACCTGAGCTACATAATTCACATGTATATTGTTAGCATATGCAGTTCAAATATGTTTTTATGCAAGAAATGCAGGTCCACTAGAGCGAAGACCTTTGCAAATTTAGTTTTGGACATAGATCTTCCAGTTCAAGGGAAATATGGTGGTTTATTTCTATATGATCTGTAACAAAAATTAAATTTAATAAATTACTTTTAAATATAATGGACCATAGTGGCTTCTGCCTCACAGAGTGACATGTAAAAGGTGAATTTAAACTAAAAAATGTGTCAATAAATATTACTGTACATCTTTGAGAAGATATTTCCAGCTAGGATGAAATTTTGACTGGTTTTCATAGGTTTCATGACAGATTTACATTATCTGCTGAGAGGAAAAGTCCTGAAATGAGAATCTGAACCTGCTCTGTCACGAAAGTTTTTGGACGGGGCGCTGGTAGTTAACATAACTAGTTTCTGTATTATCTTTAAACTGTGTGACATTTTAATGATTAATTTATAATTCCTTTCTTGCTGATCTTTTGATATGTAGAAGAGCAGTATATGAGAGGTAAAAACACATTAATCTTCATAATCTTGCTATTATAACTCATTGATGTTCAGCAGACGTGATTTCTGATTTGTAAGAAGTGTAGAACCTAAGAAAACTCTGCAACCCCATGTAGTAAGAATACTAAACTAACATGCTTGGTTTTGCTTTATTTATGTAAATTAAGTAAAGGTTAACAAAACCTAAGCTCAGTCTGGAAAGTTTTTAGTGAAATTGCAATAAGATCAAGTATTTGTTGTGTGATTAAGCTAAACTAAACATTGGGGTTTTTCTTTTTTTCACTAACCCATGTAAACCACCCTTAAAACAGAAGTGCCACAAAATGGTATAAGGCCTGCTTCCTAGCTTTTTTACCAGTTAAAATTGCCTGAGATAGATTCAGTATTCAAGGAATTTCCTGTGACATGAACATGACTGCAGAAATAATTTTCAACATTAAATTTGGTGAACTGTTGAACTTTGTTAATATTTTTTGCGCTGTTCAATTCATTTTAATAAATTGTACAGCACTAGCAGTGGAATGAAGTCCAAAGTCTGAAGATTGAAAGCCCGAACAGGTCAAAGAAAAAAGTTGGCTTGCAATCTTGAGCCTGTTAAAACACTAACTAGAAAATTAGGCAGGAAAAACAGTTACAAAAATATTGAGAGTATCTTTGATCAGCTGGTTGAAGAGAAGTAATATGACAAACAGGAAATTACAAAGAATAACTATTTTGACTGTAGTGGAAATAGCGACTTAGGTAGCTGTAGTTCAAACTAGATACAGAATATTTTCCTGGAATTTAAAGGAAAGGTATCCAGATGTCTAAACATTCTGCTCAATGTGTCTTTTATTTCAAGTTTGGCAAGCCTTCAGAAAACTGGTAGACAAGTTTAGCTGGAAGACGTTTTCCAGTGTATTTACATAATTTCATACATATTTTATGCTTCTGCATTACATCTTTTAGCAGTGGTCATATTTAATTTTAGGATTCTTTTAAAATATTACATATAGTTTCATGAATTATTTCATTGCCCCACATCAAAATGCTTTGCATATTAAACAAACCTTTAAACCTGTGAACGTCTATAGTAAACAAAAGTGAAGATAAACTATGGAGAAAGACATTAAGGAGAATCCAGTGAAGTGTCTCCATGTAATTGTAACGTACTGTTCTCAAATGAGGAAAGAATGAACTGCGGTGAAAGAAAATTGTTGTTTCTCCTTTGCACACAACCACATTTTTGGTACTGTGTATTTTAAAAGTAAAATCCCATATAAACATTCTTTGCAGATCAAATAAAAAATGGATGCAAAGCATTCTGTTTGGAGTCTGGGAGAGAGGGATCATAAACTACAGCAAAGATACGGCATGCCTAGACAATAAAGTACACGTAGATGTGAAATGTAACAGGTGGGGTCAGCTGTATGCTCTTGAAGGCTACATCTCTTAGCAGCTGCTGTTTGATGAACAAAAAGCACAGTACAATACACTATAACTAATCCTGCAGGAAGCTGGCTGTCCTCTAATCACACCAGTATCAGGTGGTATAGCCGTCAGCATCTCCCTGCTTGTGGCTACCATCTCACCCCGGGGGGCCAGAGAGAACCTGCTAGAGATGCCTCCACTTCGGGCTGTGAATATTTATCTTTCCAGTTTTATCTAGCCTGCTATGCAACAGGAGTGGGATGTCTGCTTTTGTTTTCCCTTTTGTTTTAGGAATATTTCTGTGGTTGAAGCCAAATGGTATTATTCTGAAAAACTAAAGTTTTTTAGATCCAGAGCCCGTGTCCCATTCTGCCCATGAAAGAAAAGACTTCTGGCTTTTGGGGAAATGTTTATCCATATTTTGCATACCATATTTTTAATTAAATGAAGAGTGTAGACAGAATTGTTTATACACTGTGTGTATATGCAATTAAGGGCAAAAAAAGATTCCTTTCTAACATAATCAGCTGGGAGATAGCAATATTATTATTCTGGATCCTGTTCAGAATTACAAATAACTCAGATGAGTAAAACAGCAGATACAAATGAAAAAAACCCTCTCTTTTCTTTGTTTCTGAGAAAGGGAAAAACAGATATGTGTATATAGAAATCATGATAATTTTTTAATAATACTTCATTGTGAAGGTACAATACACACACAGTGCTATCCATTTGATTATTTCAGCATAACATTAATTAACTTATTTCATTAAGATATGTATTGTTTGCTCTGCTCATATATGAAATCTGATAGGATGGAGCACTGCAGACCCGACTTTTCCGTTTCATTTTGCAATCCTTGGGTGTTGGATGATCAGGATTCTGGAAGTCAGGCTCAAATTGCCTCAAGGTATTCCAAAACCTGTGAGGTTTCAAAATTCAGTGACTGTGATTCAGGGCACATTTCTGTGATTAGATGCAGAAAACAACTCCATTGACACACTATTGTGGCTAAACAATACAAACTAGCTCTGTTGTGGAAGGCACATTGTGTTAGCATGACACCAAGAGAAGGGCATGTTAGTTCAGGTTGAATGCAAATACAGCTGCATGGCTTCCAGACCGTAGCTGACTCAGATCCAGAAAGATTCGAGGGTTGACAGAAAAGGCATGTGTGGACCTGCCCATAGGGGAATGATATGGAGGAGTATAGCACCCAGATGCTTTCTATGCCTTTCCTTGTGCCTTAACAATTGCTAGACCATCTTTCTTCTCTAAAAAGAGGTGCATAGAAAATTACAATAAAACCTGATATCCTAATAAATATATGAGAAGCAACAGCAAAAAGCTACAGTACAGAAAAGAAATGGGAGTGTTATGGATATGTTTATTTGTCCGAAAGCATATATGCCTCAGTTTTAGATGATAGAGCAATTTTGTGATACCATTCATACATCACTGTCTTTCTTCTTCATTACTGCTTAATGATGTAGAAAGAGTTGCCAAGATGTACAAAAGGGTTAAATCTGATATATTGAAAACCATCACTGAAATGTTGAGATGGAGGTGACCTTTACAAGACAGGTAGTACATTTCTCTGCTTTGGGGAAGACCAAGAGTGACCAGACTTACATTTTTGTATAATCTGTTATAGAAACCCTTTATGTATTTAATTCCAACAATTATCTATTCTTGTACTTGGAAAAATCTTCTTAATATCAAGCCTAGATTTTTTTCTTTTTGTGAGAAAATGAGGCAAAGATGATCATTCCCCTTCCTCGTTGGATGTGGAAAATATTCGCTGATGTTAGAAGAAACAACCAGAATGTAGGTTTTAGCCTACAATAGGCTCAGAGTACTAGAGAAAGGAGGAATGCTAACAGTAGAATCAAGTCAACCATTTGAGTTATGAAAGTTTATCTCAAACCAGAGGGTTGAGTTAAATCATAGTCAGAAACCAGGTTGTAGTCAGAAAACAAATAATTAGGTAAGGTCAGGATAAACAGTGAGAGAAAAGTGCAGCAGTGTAGGACAAACAATCTGGTGCTGGGAAAGGACAGGAGCAGGAATCAGAGACAGGCAGGAATCATGAGGAGAGATTGCTGGAGAGATACAGTCAAGACACCCAGCAGCTGGGAGGAGCACATGAGGCTGCACCACAAAGCTCACAGACCAGCCAGGTTCACTGGCCAGTCCTTACCTTCTCTCCACATTGGCCATGTCTACTGAATGTCTACCTGCTATTCAAGGAGACTGGCAGCCAACAAGTTGGGGAGTAAATTGTTGGAAGGGGTTTACACATATTATGTAACACCCTATTCAACCCAGTTCCAGGGATGAGTCAAAACTGCAGATGAATTGCTTTAGGGATTCCAGTGATGTGGCCTTTCAAGTTTCCTGAATTAGCTGAGGATCCAGCCCTGGCAAGCAGTCCACAGCAGGCTGCCATTCAGAGCAGCTGAGGCTCACAGCTTTGTGCAGTAGCTGCAGTGAATTCTTGGAAGGCAGAGAACCCCTCAACTCAAGTTTAAAGCATGGCACTGATTCTATGCAACATCGACGTGATGCGTTCTGCAAAATAGCAGGTGTGCTGTAATTCAGCACATAAACTGGAGTAGAGGTCAAAAGGAGATGGTGGTCACTGACTCTTGGTGCTGTTCGGAAAGCCAAGTGCATCTCCAAGCCATTAATTCTTTCGCCCTTATCTCATGTGATCAAACTAATATTCTTTGTGTACATTGTAGGATAGCTCAGCATCTTCAAGGCTATCCCTGTTTTCCAGAATCCCTTTCAGAAAGCAAAAAATCAACTCATTAGGATCATTCTTTGCATTTAAAACAGGCCTGCTGTCAGCAAGAAAAAGAAAAGTGTCTGCAGCTCTGAAACAAATACCTCTGAAACAAATGCCTCCAGAGGAAGAAGTCCACTTTTTTCCAATGAGATTTTGACTTAGAATTGTGATTGATGTTCACAAAACACCCTGAATATGATAACCAGTATGTTAAAAGTGAGTAATTAACTAAGTGAATAATCAAAATTATTACCATTATTACATTTCTGGCTTGGTCTGAATGGTTAGTTTTTCACCTAATTTAAAAACTGAACTATTGTATTTGTGTTTTAGTTAGAAATGAGACCATGTTGTATGAGCATGCAAACAAAACTCGGAAGTTTGTCCAAGAAACAGTAGGACCCAATTATTCTCGCTTATCAACTGGGATCTTATCCACTTTTCCCAGGCCACATAACACTTGGAACTGTCTGAAGGCACAGGCATTCTCATTTCCCATTAATTTCACCATAAGATGAGGACACTGCACACCTCACAGGAGCTCCTTAATGAGTGACATAATCTCTTCTCTGTAGTTTAGGCAACTAAAAGAGCTGAATGGGCTAAACAAAAGGAAATTTTACACAGGCACAGACAGACATGCAATCACGTGGAGCATGCAGCACATTTGTGTCTGTTCAAGGTATATCATTCTCAGGTATGTCCTCTAGGCAGGAATTCAGCGCATGTTTTTCAAGACACAAACCTTCTACCATCCACTCGATAAAACTTCATGCCTACACTAGGAGACCTACACCAGTGTCCTGTGTCTTTCTGCAAGGGGAGAAACCTGATGCACATCTTCACACAAGCTCAAATTGTCTTGGTAAAATGATAAGAACATCTCAAACACGCATGGAGCCAAATGCATCACATTCAATTCTCCAAGAAATATTTGGAACATAACTGCACCTTATTAGACTGTGGGTGCATTGACTCTTATTCAAGCTGCATGTGAGAGGGAAAACAGAAAATACTCAAACTGTAGGTCTCAGTGTGCATATATCTCCCTTGAGCCCACTCTGAGAATAATGACATAATCTGCAAGATTATGCGGTCTGGACTTTAGAACAAGAACTCTGGGTTCCAGCTCCAGTTCCACTACTGTTTTTTGCTACTGTTGAACAATTAATCTGTGTATTGTTTTTGCCACTTGAAAACAGAGGGAAGAATGCTTAGTCATATTTGCAACTGTGAAATGTTGTTGAGGGTCTGACATGAACAGCATCATAAAAATATTACCATATTTCATTCTTCCTAAGTGGAGAAATCTTTTAAAATTGACAGTTGCATGAGACACATTTCTTGGCTTTGCTGTTGTTTTATTCTTCTCATTTGCTCTCTATATGTACACATTTATCTTTTTTTCCTGACAGAAGGGTCTGAAGGTGCTTCTTAAATACAATGGGCTATGAATAGATTTAGATAACTTGGGTTTTAATTTTGCGTGTAACTTCTACCTTTCCAAAAGATTTAATTTTAACCATCCTCAAATTCACAGAAGAAATCAGTCTGTATCATTATAAGTCTTAACCTCACAGGGTCATATGGCCAAATCAGGGAACCATTGATTGTTGGGGTTTTTTTGTTTGTTTTTAAGTTTTTGCAACTCTTTTCAATACAAGCAAACATCTGGAAGTAAGATTCAAGGGTCGCTCATTATTACATCCAAGAACAGTCATCATGATGCAGTAGCCAGAATGGTGTGAACTTCTCCATTAACCTTAATTACAAAAGCCTCTACTACCACAAGAAAAGAGAGTGACAGAGCAACTTGCTTGAGCAGCAGCAGGAGTAGGGACCACCTGTGCCCCATTTAGGGGACTTTCATGAAAAGCTTTGGATAGTTTTCATTGAACCATGCATACTGAATTAAGAAGGCCTCAACCTTGTGTTTCAAGACAACTGAATGGAACTGAAACCAGTTTCTGGGTTGAGAGTGTAGTTCTTATCTGCCATAACAATTTATTTGAAGTAAGTTTTCCATTCCAAATTATGTGCATTTTATTGTCAGAGAGGGCTATAGAAGATTCATGAACTATTAATGGCGAGAAAATAGTTATCTTGTAGGCTGTGTTCTTCTAAGTGAATTTTCCACATCCCAATATTGAGATCAATACTGGATCAATGAATGAGAACTTTGTTGTGAGTTAAGTAGCTTCGCTATAAGGATTGTACTGAATTGATGCAGACATAATATATGTGAATCAACAATTTGGAAAAAACCAGACAATCATGCGTGACTGTATTGGGTTTGCATGGCAAGGTTTTGGTAGTGAGGGGGCTACATAGGTGGCTTCTCTGAGAAGCTGCTAGAGGTCTATGCCAGCTGGCTCCAAGACAGGCTTGCTGCTGGCCAAGGCCAAGCCAATCAGTGACAGTGGTAGCGCCTCTGTGATAACATATTTCAGAAGGGGGAAAAAAACCTGAGCCACTACGACCAAAGAGAAGACTGTGAATATGGGAGAGAAACAACTCTGCAGATATAAAGGTCAGTGAAGAAGGACAGTGAGGAAATGCTCCAGGCGACAGAGCAGAGATTCCCCTGTAGCCTGTGGTGAAGACCATGGTGAAGCAAGTTGTCCCCCTGCAGTCCGTGGAGGCTTACGGTGGAGCAGATATCCACCTGCAGCCCATGGAGGACCCAACACTGGAGCAGGTGGATGCACCTGAAGGAGGCTGTGACCCCATGGGAAGCCTGTGCTGGAGCAGGCTCCTTGGAGGACCTGTGAACCCATGGAGAGAGGAGCCCTGGCTGGAGCAGGTTTGCTGGCAGGACTTGTGACCCTGTGGGGGACCTGCGCTGGAGCAGTCTGTTCCTGAAGGACTGCACCTTGTGGGAACAACCCACGCTGGAGCAATTTGTGAAGAACTGCAGGAAGGACTCACATTGTAGAAGTTTGTGGAGGATAGTCTCCTATGGGAAGGACCCTACTCTAGAGCAAGGCAAGAGTAGGTCTCCCTCGAGGAGGAAAAAGCAGCAGAGACAATGTGTGATGAACTGACCGCAACCCCCATTCCCCATCCCCCTGTGTTGTTGGGAGGGAGGAGGTAGAGAATTTGGGAGTAAAGTTAAGCCTGGGAAGAAGGGAGGGGTAGGGGGAAGGTGTTTTAAGATTTCATTTTTATTTCTTATTACCCTACTGTGATGATAACCAAGTTGAGTCTGTTTTGCCTGTGTCAGTAATTGCTGAGGGATCTCTCCCTGTCCTTGTCTTGACGCACAAGCCTTTGGTTATATGTTGTCTCTCCTGTCCAGCTGAGGAGGAAAGTGATAGAGTGGCTTTGGTGGGCACCTGGCATCTGGCCAGCATCAACCGACCACAATGACATCCCACCACAATGACATAGGCTGTACATGCTCCAAGCATGTAGGAAAACTACTATCATACTTCAACTCCTTATGTTAGTGACTAAAAATGTCCAGTTAGCTCTACTTTATCTTCTCCAAAGCTGAAGAAGGAAATAATAACATTTTCATGCATCATGAAAGAGCCTCAGAATTGGAAACTCAAAGATATATTTAAAAATAGTAAGCGTTATTTTATCTAAGAGTTGCTTCTGTAACACAGTGATGTCGATAAAAATTGAAGTTTCTCTGCATTTTACAGGATCAGTCCTTGAAATTCTTTCCACAATCCAAATTGACAGCATTTTAGAACAATTGTTTTTCATTATGGGTACTTTAATTCCCCTGCTTCTAAACCAAATCATTTTTGTTTATATACGAAGTGTCAACAGATACTGTACATATTGAACTCATAAAAGTCTTGTGTAACACACAGCTAAGTAAAGAGAATAAAAGAACTGAGGCATATACCAAAATGCTAGTCAAAACTATTAAATTGTACTTTTAAGGGTCCCACTGCAGAGAAAAGCTTTCTGTTTACTCACTTGAAGCAGTGGCAGTTAACATGAATGCATTAAAAAAAGATAAGTGATAACACTTCTAAATTCTGCTAATCCTCATTTTTGCTCTTTTTCTGTGACCAGAAGCTATTTTCTCATGAAAGCTCCAAGATTTCAGCAGTTTACATTTAAAGAAACTCTTTTTTCCTTCTGAGCTCTTAGAATATGCATCAGCTACCATAACTATCTGGAGTTTGTGCTATAGAAGTACATTTTTTTCTTTTTTTCTTCTTTTTTTTTTTTTAATCATTAAGATCAGGAAAAATATAGGGTTTGTTTTGCATAAATTCTTTGAAAAGAAATCTCTTTGATTTTAATATTTTTGGAGTACTATTGATGTAAGATCAAACCTTCTTTAAATGGTTAGGGATAAAATATTGAAGTAATACAATACAGCAGTTTTGGGACAAGAATTGCATAAATCAGCTAAAGGCCCTTTAAAGCACATAACCGGCTGGCAAAAGCAGACCCATTTCAAAACTGTCATAACACCAGCTTGTTTTTCAATTCTATAACTCAGAATGTCTGGATTTCAATAACTTTTTTTTTTTCCTTCAGGGTACAACGCAAATATTGTAACGAAAACCACTATACATTCTGTGTGTGTCTGAGTACAGTTATTATATACAGACCAGATCATCCTTGTCTCTTTTCTATAGGCAGTATGTACGTACAGCCATTTAATATTTATTTCCCCTAGTAGCCAAAGTGTACAAAGTAGCCACAAAACATAAAAGACACAGACTCTATCTCAGGTTGTTAAAATCTATGGCCTGATCCTGCCATGAGTTTAAGAGAAAGGGGCTCCTGTGGAGCCTCATTGATTCCCACCTGCCTGTCCAGAGCTCATTGCAGGGTTACAGATTAAATTACTACTGTAAGCATTGGTATTAAATGCCCACTCACAAACACCTTAAGATGCATAAAAAAGTGTACTTTTTAAACATGTAGTGGGCCTCATGAACGTGTGTAACAATTTGCAAGCACTGTAGTTGCATTCTGCTGTCTATGCTGTTGCATTTCCTCTCTACTAGCAGACCTAGTCCCCATGGCTGGGACATGCGTTTTAAATTAAGCAGAATGTTAAATAAACTCATGCAGATGATATAATTTGTGAAAGTGTATTTTACTGATTACAGAGGGTTTTTTCCAAATGATGGTTGCTTTCGGATCTATCATGACAACCAGCCGAAACAAGACCAATCTTTTCCATAGGGTAATCAGGAAGAATTAGAGTTGGAATAGACATAAACACTAATATTATGTGCTCGTGGAAATAAAATTTATTAGTTAGAATTCCTCAATAATAAGATGATTCATACAGTCTCAAACGTATCTGGATAATGTTTATATATATTCTATGACACCCCAGTCTCCCAAGGTACTGTAGTGGGTAATCAAGAGGTGGAACCCTTAAGACCACATATTAACAAATATTATAAAATCAGAAACACTGCATAATAAAACACTTACTTTTTCTTATAAATTAATTAATGTAATTTTAAAAATATATTTTAGTTTTGAGTAGTTAACAAATTATGATGGGCAGTATATAAAAACATTCTGTCAATATTACTTTGTGTAAAAAAAATAAAACTCAGACAAAACTCTCAAAACCCTGTGCCAATTTCAAGTCTCTTTTGTGAGAATTTCAGTGAATGAAATTATTGGCAAGAAGTGACAGACAAATAGGAAATGTTAAATCCACATCAAAGAGTATTAATGTTGGATACCTGACTTTATGTGTGTTAACCTATGCAGGGGAAAAAACATCAAGAACGAACTATTTACAAAATCAATTTTATGAAAAATTATATTTTTCAGGAATCTAGAATAGACTCATTTGCAGAAACTACTTAGCATAAATTTTTGAATAATATATAAATATCAAGATAATTGTGAATAGGTCACAGAAAATTCAGAAAAGAAAAGCAGAGAGGATATTTGTCAGCTAAATTATTCATTGTAAACTATTTGCTCAAGTCCATTTACTATTTAATTAGTCATTTGATCAGCAAGTTTAGCACCTGTAGGATCCCCTGCATTGCACTATGGGACCGACTGCTTGAGTTTGCATCCGACTTCAGCGCCCTGCTAGAGAGCCCCTTCCAGCCCAGCCAGCTCTGCAGCGGTACCTTATCTCCCTAAAGATACAAATTCACTAGATGGGCTACTGGCCACATGGTCACTGCACACTGCTGGCCAGAGATACTGACAGGGCTTATTGAGACCAGGAAACGATTAATGGAAGATATAACGAGAACAAACTGGCTCATTCCCAGGTGGAAAAAAAAAAAATACCCCTGAAGTCTGAAGAACTGAGAAGTTCTTTTAATTAGCATGCTCCTAAAATGTCAAAACGTGCATGCTTCCCTCTCCTGCTGACAACATCACTCACTGACTACATTTTTTTTTTTTGAGTTCTGATATGGTAAACACCTTTACCTTACAAAAATCTATTTATCAATGTTCCATATATGTCAAATATTCTTCTGCTACATTGATGCAACTTCCATTGCAGTTATTGCAATGGGAATTGTACTGCTATTACAGGAGAGTTGGCTCAAGGTGATTACTTATTATATTTTCAGTGAAGAGAAATCTCGTCTGCAAGTTCTAATTATTCTGGTAAAAATTGTCCCTGACACAGTGCCCAGGAATCCAGTTAAGTTACACCAGAGATTAATTTTTCTCATTATAATTTTTTAATTGTAAAAAGAAGAACAATAAAGTTTATTTAAATTTTTCAGTAGTTCCTCTTTAAAAGGTCAGTTTGATATTTAATTTGAAATCAAGTAAAATGGTGTGTGTGGGTGTGTGTGCATGTGACAAAGTAATATTTAAACAATCAGACCTGACAGATGCTGACAGATACTATCTAATATTCCTGCATGCAGATTGCACTGTGACTCACAAGGCTCAAGATCATGCATCTATAACCACGCAGAAGGCTTTCTTCTCCACTTGATGCACAAATTTAAGTTCCATTAAACCTAATGTAAGATACAGATGCTTTCTGGAAAGAGAATAGACCAATCTTCTAAAATGCTGTATAATCAGTAGTGATGTGATTCATAGCCATCGTTCCTAACCTTGGTAAATTATTTTGCAGTGATTATATAAAACACTCATGCAACAATAAACCTGTTACCTTGTCATATATCTCTTGGGCATGTGATACTAGAACCAGTCCAAAAAATGAGCAAAGGTTTGTCCCTCTAGCTCTTCCCCTCCAAATGTCAACACAGGTAATACATTTTGAATTTTTTAAGGAATCTGTGAAAACAATGACTTTCCAGCAAAGTATTTTGGCTGAAAAAAAATTCAATATTTTGATTAAAATTGTCATTGTAATTTCTCATGGGAGATTCAGTTCAGGTAAAGAGTTTTCTGTCACTGAGGTGCATCAAGGCCACCCCAGCTGATGGGACACTCCATGCTGCTTTCTCTTTTTTCCCCAGGGATATCTATTTGCATGGATAGCAACTGCTGGATACCTGATTTCTACTCTGTGAAAAATTTAACAACGATTTCCTTCCTTCCCTCCTTCTTGCCTCTCTGCCTCCCTTCTCTCCCTTCCTCCCTTCTCACCCTTCCTCCCACCCTCATGGTAGCTACAGGACCTGCCACATTAATACCCAGTTTGGTCTTTTCTAAGAAGCAGAACACACAAAGCATTGGTTTCCTTTATGCATGTGGAAAGGTTCATCTCAGTACACGACCTCTCTGCCTAGCCCCAACACATGTCATTTGGATGGCTCTTCAGATCCCTCCTTGGGGTACACTATAAAGTCCTGAGAACTGCTGGCTGGGAACAGGCACATGCAGAAGCAGTCACAGGGAGGCTTGGTGAAATTTCCACTGATTTGTCAGTTGAGAAGGACCAGGAAAAGCACATTACTTAATCTAACCACAGGTCTGAAAGAAAGCCTATGTGTGTTTCCAGGACACTAAAATATTTTGATTAATTTTTAGTTTTCCTCTGTGTGTTCGCTGAACTTTGTATTAGAGACAATTGAGTCTTGAAATCACTTCTTGATTCTTGCTGGGGGAAAATAGGGTTGGGTGGGATGTATGGTAGATGTATAAAATTCACAGTCACTTGTTCGCAAAAGTATTAATCTGATTTTGGTTTGCCTGCAATGGAGTTTTTTGCTGACTCTCTCCATGCCTGTAACTGATCCTAGCTTACAGTTATCACAAATCTTGAAAGATATTAGGCAGGGGCAGCAACATGATTTTTTGAGAATCCCAGGGTCATTTTATGATAAAAAAAAAAAAAGGTATGCAACACTTGGGAGGAGAGGTCTCTGGACCTCCCCATCTTCTTCTTGCTGCCAAGGTGGAGTTTGGCTGCCTGTCCCTTTTGACCCCGCTTGTCAGCTTATATCAATACAAAAGCCTATCTCAGAGAAGGGGAAAAAAGCTAGAGACCTACTTTTTTTTCTCTCCATGAAAGCAGAGTTTCTCTTTACATTTCAGGAGGGCCCCCTCAACTTAGGCTTCAAGGCGTTCAAAGATCAACTCTTCCTCTAATCACAGAAAACACATCAGAGTAATCAGCATGCTGGGAAAGGAAGGGCAGAAAAATTATGGGACAATTTAATGGTGAATTATTGAAAATTGGTAACTGGCAGCAGCACTTTATGGAGGAATCTCTGGATCAGCTCTACATTTTACGCCTACTGTGGTTATGAAAGAGGAAAATAAATGGAACCTGATCCCTAACTGAAATTAAAACCTCTTGTTACACACTGCCTTTGGGACATTGGCATTTCCCACAGCGTAACCTGCTATTTTCCTAAAACATACCCCCAATTTTTAGGGGGTGCATTATATTTACAGAAAATCAGGACAAAGTACAGGATTTATGGTAAGCACTGTTTTGTATCTTCAACTTGTGTGCTCGTTTAGTGTTTGTGAATGAGATGCCCTGGTCTGGGACAAATGCTCCGGAAGACATTGTGTCAGCATCTCTTGCATAGTTCAGACAGTGCACCTTAATCTTGACCTCCCACAGCTCCACTATTTCAGTCCCAAAGCTCTTTTGAGCAGAAACTGCCAATCAGGTAAAATGGTGCCATTGTTTCGTGATGTACTCGAACGGGGACTAGAATGAAACCATCAAACTCATTTTCACTTGTGACCCAACCTAGTGAACTCTAGTCATGAGACGCAGAATACCTACAGCTCCTAATAAAAATATAGTCAGGATAAGAAAGTCTTACAGTTAAAGAACACCTGGGCATTAGTGCTATTAATTCCCATTTAAAATGGCCTATTCAATGTAAAATACATATTAGTAACACTACTGAAGACCTGAGCATATTGATAATGATGAGTAGGTCCAGGAGCAATGAGAAAAGGAAGTATAATGAAGAGATTACAATCAGAAAGGGAATTAAGGGAAATCTTGCTTAATGAGGCTATTGGTATCAAACTACATTATTCATAGGGACTTCTGATTAGAGACAAATGTCAAATGTAACATACATTTCTGGGTGGCAAGTCTCCATTTGCATTTCAAATAAACGCTGTTGGTTCCAGCCTTTAGTGTATCAAACTGTACTTTTAGTTTTGAGAAGTTTTGCCACTTTCACAAAACACCTTTAATTCAATAATACAAAAGACAAAGTAGGTCTCTCCAACAGAAAAAATCATTTAGACTTAGAAGTCACCCAAAATCCCATGCATTTAGTGTTCACCAATATTTCTAAGAACAGGATGGATAAGGGCTATGCAAGACAGTACAGATTTCCCCATTCTCCATTTTTCTTCCTACCTTTCCTCCCTGTGTCTGTCTGTATTACAACCAGAAGTGCTTTCAAGCCTTAGTGGCTCTACCACTTGAGGGCAGTGGATGGCTTTCTGTGCTGAATTTGAATAGGCATTTTTCTTTTATTTCACACATATGTACTTATTTTTCTATTCTGGGCACCAGTTCTCTGTTTTCCTCTGGTCCTTCCCAAATCCTCCACCCTTCTGTGCTTTTCACTTCTTCAGTAATTCAGTTTACCCACTTCACACAATGAGACATTTCCCTTCATTTAAGATATGCCTTTCAAGGTGCACTTCTCAATCTCAATGTACCAACAAAGAAAGAACCAACAGAGAGTTAAGTCAGATTGGGCTTCAGAGACTTGTTTAATAAAGTGAGTTGTTTAAAGCTACATTTTAGCACCTTGTGATATAACTTCATAGAGATAGCTTTGATGTTCTCCATAAGTATGTTGCCAGAAATCTGTTCAATTTGTAGAAAATTATTCTTAGAACACCTCAGAGTATACGGTAAACAGAATCAGCATACACTTGTCTTGCACTGAATTCTGAAAGCATGTCATCAGCACTATCATAATTTGATTTGAATAAGAGTTATATTATGTGAATAAGAGTTATATTAATTAGTGCTGTAGTTTTAATTGAGCAGTGTGTGATGGCATTTATTCAATTTCTGATGAACCGCGTGTCCTAATTGTTTGGTAACACTTTGTCAAAAGTGACATAATCACTGTTATTGTCTTTAGGATTCATTGTTGGAGCATGAATCATACTGAATTGTTTTGGTATTCGTGTGGGTCTAAAATGTAATACTACAGAAATCCTACTGTAATTTCCCAAAGCATTAATTACTGCTACTATACAAATATGAACAGATAAGTTACATAAGGAAACAGAAAGAGCCATGAATTCAAAATTCTTAATTTTGACACCAAAAAGTGGCTGCACGTATATGAAGAAAATATAAAAACTCTGTATTATCAGTAAGCCAAATGGAAGAGACTCTGTTTGGCTCCATTTACAGTTGGCACTGTAAGCACAAACTGTGTTACATGACCCTTTGACACAAGTTGCCCCGAAAGTCAGCTTGCAGAACCCCAGGTCCCATGGTACATTATGGCATTGGCTCTCTCCGGGCAGCCTCTTTTCAGTCCTGTGCGTCCAACCTTGTTTCCTGTCTTTTAATGAATATCTACTCAGAAGGCTGCAGAAGGGCTCAGACTTATTCTAAGCACAGCTAGCAGCAGAAGAGCGAATCAGATTTAAGTTTGGCTCTTGCCAAACTGACTTGACTAGTTGGTAAGCATCGCGCCTGGATGGAGGATGGAGGCTCATGCCCTGTCTGGGTTCTCCTTCCCTTACAGCACAGAGACTTTGATGAACGAAGAAATGGCTCTGAAAGGAGGGATTCAACATTTCCCCTTCACACAAAGGAGCTGCACCCACATCCTTGTGGTTTATGCCTAAAATGAAGATTGTAAAAATTATCAAATGACTTCAACGTCTTTGGCTTTTTGAGACCCTCATTGAAATGTGTTAGTGATATTTAATTTTCTGAGATGGGAGTTTGGTTTGACAGGCATTTCTCTTAACATTTTTCAACATGGACCTTAAATGAGGCATGCAAAATAACTGGCTTCTTTTGAAACCTTGGTGCACATAGGAATTTGCTTGGGAATTTAAGAACTTTGAAGTTTCGTTAAAAGAGTCTTTGCACTGTGTTTTAAAGAAGGAAAAAAAGCACAGATATTTTCAAAAAAAAGGTCAAATGAAGAATCATCCTTAAATGACATTTCTACGCTTATAGCAATTTTTAATATCCACAAATGAAGTATTATCCCTTATTTGATATTTTTAAGACCATGATTAAGAGTAAAATTGTCAAAGGTAGGGATATCTTAAAATGATGTTTTTACAATCACAATGTTCTGAGAAAAATGTCAAATGAACTACCTTGTGCATAGCTGTTTTTAAGTGTATAACTATAAATTTAAGTGTTAGATCACATCAGTATTGGTGTTTTTCAGATCCCTGTGCTTGTAAAGACATCATTTTAGTATAATCCTTCCTTTAATGCCTTCATGATCACTCCAACATTTAATAAGTGCAAGTGAGGAATTTTTCTTCATCTGATGTCTGCAATCATCTAGTTATACGCGAAAATATTTTCGGCACCATATTGTGTTGAAATGTATGTATCAATAAATATGTAACTATACATACATAAGTTAAATCAGCCAAACAGCTGTCTAGCTGGCAGGCATTTTTATCTGGGCAGACTTCAAGCTTTCTGCAAAGCAATTCTTTTTCCCCGGTTCAGACCTTGTTACATCATTTGTGGAATTGTCATCTCATGGCTAGTAAGCCTTTACTGCTGATGCCTGTGCTCAGCTTAATGTCAAGCCTATACATGTTTTATAGCACTGCAGTGTGCTTCCCTCCTTACCAGCTCACCTTGTCTGGTTGCCTGTTCAACCTGCACTTGGCCAGCTAGGGCACATGCATGGTAGGGTCCTTCATTACCTGGTGAAAGAGCTGTAATGCAGGACCCCTCATACAGAGCATTGCTGG
The DNA here is from genome assembly GCA_017639485.1 of Pluvialis apricaria. Classification (NCBI taxonomy): domain Eukaryota; kingdom Metazoa; phylum Chordata; class Aves; order Charadriiformes; family Charadriidae; genus Pluvialis; species Pluvialis apricaria. Next base: position 137,112,610 of record CM030008.1, on the reverse strand, counting down.
ACCGACTGTGGATACGAAACAGGGTGTAGAGGCAGGGGGAATAGAGAAAGGAAACATTCTCCGGAACCTCTAATTAAAGATTAAGTCATCATGGATAAGTACAAAGCTTCAGACTGGAAAGGGCACAGTTTGCCTTCGAGTGTCAGCATTGTTGAGTGCCTGACATGATTGGGTCCTTTCGCATAATTTATCTCAGTATATGTGTCTGTGTGCTAGTAAGCCCGTTAGTATAAAGGTACTTGTTTGGGGATGTTTCATATTTTGATGCTTTTCTTTGTGGTATTTGAACAATTGGCTTTCTTCCTTAAAAAGAGTGGAAATGAGCCAGCTAGTTTTGGTTGTTTGGGTTGGGGTTTTTTTGACCCAAAGATCTTCTACTGAAGTTTCTGTGCATTTCAGACAAATCTTTTTATTTGGAGAATGACCACAACACCCTCTGGATACTTTAAAGATGTAGTGTGAATCACTGAACAATATTCAGTTTTGCTTTCCCAATGTTTCTAAAAAATCTCCTTGTTTAGAAGTTAATCTGTACACATTATTTTTTGGTTTTTTTCAGTGGTCTCTTTAGGCATTGACCTCACTTTGGTTCTTTTTTTTTCATTCAGCCTCACAGATTCTGTCATGAGATGGACCCTTTATAAATTAATAAAGTAATAAAATGAATAAAGCTTGATGTAACATTTCTTAGTGACTGCTCTAATGTTAAAAACATCAAATGAAGCATTAACTTCATTTGATGTTTTTATAGCTAGATACACTGAAAAAACATCAAATAAGGATACCCTGAATTTCACTTTTTTCACTTGGGACAAGAATGTTTTATGTATACTGTCTGTCAAAAGACTGCAATGGAAACTTTATAGTACATATGTGTTATCCATCTGTATAATTTTCTGTTCTCTTTGGCCTTCTATCACTTTTTACTTTGTTTTATTTTCACATACTTTTTCTTTAGTTTGTGACCCAGACTATCTTCATTCCTTCATTATTAACAATTAAAAGCATTTTGGTAAGCCTGTGTGTTCTTCATAGTCCCCTAACATTCTTGGAGCTCTAACAAGACTGGATCTTTCCAGGAGGACTAGCACCTGGTATTTTAGCCCATCTCTTTTCCCACACGCTTATACTAGTAAACAAAATCACAGAGGCCCACTTCCCAGCCTGTGATCCCCCACAGTATTAAACTACCAGTATATTTCCTGCATGGTTTTGGCCTGGGCCACTGAGAGCTCTCTGACAGTGCTTCAGCATGGTTCAGTTGGTTTCATGGATTAGAAATTATTCGCAATAGGGAGATTTTAAATCTGGGGGGAAAAGGAGAATTTAACTCTATGGAGAGGTTTTGTATAGCAGTTCTCCTCGGAGACAGTGAACAATCTTTGCCACTTTCGTTATTAATACGGAAATAGTCAATGGATTTTCTATAGACAGAAAAACAACTTTTTGTCATCACAGAACCATCGGTTAAACTTCTTTAACACAAAATGCTGACACGTGGGAAGGGTTTGTCACAGTTTCCAGTAGCTTTGGGGATAAATAAATCCACATCTACTAAAGTAAGTCAAACCACCTTTGAAGCATCTCAAACAATAACAACAACAAATTATTCAAGTATTTTAAAATAGCTGCAATATTAAAAATATTTAATATTTATGGTGTGTCAGGGGGTTATAAACAGGGATAAATGCTAGAGGTAAAGTTATTTTTTAAGATAAAGAACAAAGCTTTTGCTACCTTTTCTCATAAATTCTCTAATGCTTCCAATAAAAAGCTAGGAGAATCAGATTAATGACTTTTACCAATTTCCAAATTTTTGATGGGAAACAATTCTTGCCAGTGAATAATTTTCCTTTGTCATCTCAGACTCCACAGGGGGTAGATGACTGCCTTACTTATCTTTAAAGGTAAGATTATGGCATTAAGATTATAATGCAGTCACTAAGGGTTCTGACTTGCATCCCTATCATATTTAGCAGCAAAATCTTATAGGGTGTTCAAATAGCTCTCCATCTTATCAGATGTTCAAATTACATGCCTGTTTTCAGTTCAGCTTAAAATGCTGGTGAACAACAGTTTTTGACAAGTGGTCATACTGAGTACAGTAGTGTGTTAAATGTGAGAGTGAGGGAGAGAGCTTGAGTGCTAGACCAGTGGTTGCCCATACTGCTCAATTCTTAATATTGCTCTCTGGCAGAGTTTTGGCCCATGTCAACTTGCAGTCACTGAATTAATGCCAGGGCATGCTATGTGTGGGTAATGTGTACCAAAGACCATTCCCAATAAACAGTGTGCACAAGACTGTACCAGGTTATTCTTCCTTCACCCCATGTGTTTCTCCAACACTATCCAGCAGGCTCTGAACTTTTCAAAACTCCTTATGCTTCCATACCACTCTCCCAGTAACAAAGCATGTATGACTGATTTCTCCACGTCCAAACCACCACTCCAATAGCTTGGAATGCAGTCCTGATGGTTTCTGAAATGTTTGGAACATACACATATATACACACACATAAACGCACACAGTTCCCACAACAAAGGAAAACAAAGGAAAAGTTAGTTTGATTATAGGACTACAAGGACATAACAGGAAGCTCAGAAAAAGACCTACAATCAAATACTTTCATGCAAACTCATCCAGATTATGGCACTAATCTCTTGGCCAGAGACTAATATCTGTCCCTCTCTTATTTTGGTGCATAAACATAACCATGTTGCTTTCATCACTTTTGCTAAAAAGTAGTAACCTCCAGTGGAATAGGAGAGGGAATGACTAGCTGACATGTTTTCAATCCCTACAATTTATTTAACATTTTACATGTGTTGGACCTTTAGGTAAATGTTATTTTCATGCTCATGTAAAGGAGCATACCTTTGACAAACACAGCCACCAGCTCCTTGGAAGTTATTGTGTTATTTTCTGTCTTGGTGGATATTTGAATTAAAAAAATCGTAGACATCTACCCATGATCTTAATAAATAACTTGACAAAGTCCAGAGAAAAGGAAATTATTAGAAACATTTTGGTTAATGTATCTAGTTTTACACATCTCATAAATAAAACTAGATAAGTCCCTTTCATATGATCTACAGAAGTCAAAAAGAAGGGACAAGTTCTGTATTTTGATAGCAGTCATCTCTTCCTAGTCACTCAGGTCCTTCTGTCAGTGCAGCACGGCTGGCAAGAAAGTTCTTGCTCAGATGTCACATTCCTTGGATCTTAATGGTTGAGTCTTACTTATTCAGACCATTCATTTAAACCCATTTTTAATTAGTTTTCCCTCTCTGCAATTTCTCCTCTTCTAAGCAAGTATTATGAGCAAATATCCATCCTCTACCACCAGAACAGTTTTCAAAAGTTTTTGGAAGTCAGTCTCTCATTTAGGAAAATAAAATCAGCCAGATTCTATCTTCAGGTCTCCTTTATAGACCTTTTCATTCTGCATCTAGTCTAGCCTTGCAAGAAGACATGACACTGTTGTGTTCAGGTTTTTTGCAAACTATGCCAGATATTACTGCTTTGGTTCCACCAAATTAATGTTTGGAAGATTTGCCTTGCAATCATCACAGCTAGAGACTTAATTATTTAAGGGAAAACAGAGACTGAAGAACAATTTACAAGTCTGCCTGTTCCCTGACTATGCTTCATGTGTTGTCCCAAGGGTTATGCCCCCATGTACTGGGAAGCATGAAAATAATATTTACATTCTCTGTTATTTTTAATGAATCATTTAATTAGAGTGGAATTTATATGCAACACAGGAATAACAGTACTGTGTACATTAGTTGAGGCAAAATGAAGCCAAAGTTATATATTTATGCTTTTTTTTTAATTGGATAGATGCCAGAATAACAACCATCAATATTTAACAATGAGCAAGGAAGCTATGTTCCTTCCTTCAAACTTTAAGATTCTTGACTTTGGTGGAAATTACTTTCTGGAAAGGTATACACAAAGAAGATAAGGAATTAACCAAAGAGTAATGTGAGGTTAAGTCTTTATGTATTATCATAATTTTGGAGCTCTTTGGGAAATCAGATGTGGATGAAACATCCAAGGAAATATGAACAAGACAAATAAAATAATGTGTTTCAGGGAAGCCAGAGGCTTCACTACCTGTAAAAATAAATGCCTGTATTTTTACAAAAACTTATTTGACTGTGAGTAAAAATGGATTCAGATTGGTCTTATGGACATTCAGTAACAATAACTGCACACAACTGATGGCACACGTCTGGATTTTCATCTATAGAACAAAAAGCACCACAGAGTGTAACACAATTCGAAGGCTCAAAAGAATCTGAAAACTGAAGAGTTTAAGGTCAGGGGCAGTTTGTTATAACTGCAGTCATTACTCTCTTTTCTCTCTTCTCACTTCTAATGCTTTTGCAGGTCTTCCTTCTCTTTACTGTGTGCTTTCTAGAAGTACTCATTACTGCTGTTTAATGTGTTAACAAATATTAATAGGTATCTCAATGGTAAACTACAAGGCAGGATATAGCACAGACAAGTTAGATTTACGCACCTCATTTTAAGAAAAAAATAATGGAAAAGTGTAATAAAATTAATGAGTAGTGGTTGATTTTTCTACCAGTGTGTAGCTGAGTATCATGCCGCCCATGGGATTGAAAAGGTATCTTGATTGTGAAATAGTGCCTTCAGCCTTTGACTTTCTATTGCAATATATAATAATGTGTCCTTAGAGCACAGTACGCAGTGTCTGTTTCCTCAGAGCATGTAGTACCCATTTTGTGCTAATCAGGACACAGCAAAGATCTTTCTCGTCTACAGGGAGTATGATGAGCTGGGGAGTATCTGCATCAGGTATAGTGGGGGAGGAGGGAAGATAAGTTTTCTCCTAGAGGACATGATGTGATGAACAGAGTAGGGAATTGCTAAAGAGAAGAGAGATGCATGTTTGCACAACCATTATAGCTTAGATGGAGTGGAACTCCACCTAAAATAGTGTTTGTCTGTGAAACTTGGAGGAAAACTGGGAAGGTTAGTACTGTCTATGCTGGTGGTAATCTGATGTGGATCAAATGAGTTTTCAGGTGTCCTGGTTTGATGTAAAACAGAACCAATTTTCTGTTCAGTAATTTTACTTTTCAGTAACCATGACGCCAGGTTACAGGGGGCAGCAGTGGGGAATGGTGCAAGGAGTAAGAGTCAAGGGAAGGTGCCTTCTAGTACGGGCGTCGATTGCATATAGGTTGTATATTGTGTCTTCATTGCATGTTTTTTCCCATGGGACCTCTTTTGTGTTGACAGTTTAGTTTCATAAGCATCCATACTGGTTGCGGATCATCTGGGAATGTCTGGAACAATGGGACATAGCAAATTACTAAGAATTTTTTTCTCAAATATGAAATGCTGCCTGGCTTCCCAGAACTTGGTTTCACTCAGTTTCAAAGCATGGTGGTTAAATACTGAGAAATGCTTATAGCTTCCTGGAATGCTACTAGACATACAAGAAATACCACTTGTGGCTGCCCCAATTCTTGCTTGCTGTGAGTGGGGGTGTTCTCATCAATTCACTGAGTCTGCATGTTGATCCTCATCCTACCTGTTTGCTTTGGTAGGTAACGCACTTAGCCTTTCATGATCAAAGGAGTCCTGGGGCACTCAGAAGGCAAGGCTCCTATATCTCCTAGGAAAGGATGCCTTCTGCATACAGTCTGTAGGAGGAGTGTAATTTTTCATTTGTCACAGCTTTCAGAAAATCATGGGGAATCTCAGAGCACAAGGAGACTAGGTAGATATGATAGGAACCTCTACTCTCATAAAATGAAGTACTGATCTGTTTATTCCCAAAAGAAAATAAGTGGGAGAACAGGACTATGCAGATTACCATGTGTCCTAAAACTGCAGTCCTCACAGCTGTAGGATGATCTCCTTCTCTTCATGTTTATGGGCTTCTAAAGACAGTACCTTGCTTTTTTCCAGAAAAAGTAGGAAGACCTGTATATTACATAAATACTGTGGCCACTGTTGCTCATTTCTCTGTTATCTACGTGGTTTCTTAATATCTTTTCTCATTGCACGCAATTTGAAGCTTCTTTTGCACAATAGGGATGTCCAAAATAACTTCCATAGTACCTTATTCAGATGTAAAGTTGCAGGTCCTTCTTTAAGTATGCTTTTTCCTTTAAAAAGAATTTTGTAAGAGAGGAAAAAGGCAGCACATCTTTTATGTCAATTACATTTACCTTGAAGATCAGAACTTGTTGCTGTTGCACTTACTGTCATTCTCCTTTACCCCCAGTGTTTTTAATAACTTTTACTTCCTGTACCTTCTCCTCCCTCTTTGCTGTAAAAATGGATGCTCTACCTATTTTACTGGAAGCTCCCTGGACTTTACAGTAGTTGCCTATCAATGGATCTCCTCAGAAACTGATTATGGATTATGTCACTCTTTCCAGTTACATTAAGTCCCTTAAAGAAGGCTGAATCTTGGACCAATTTGAGAATTTGAGGCATGTTTTTTTTTTTTCTTTTTTTTTTTTTTGTTGTGAGAATAATGTTTTAAAGAAAATCTAAAGTTGCACCCCTCATTACGAATAAAAGTACATTAAACATAAACTCTAACATTTAAAACAGCAAGATTGCACTTACATTGTATAATCGCTACACAAAGGGCCAATAATCACTTTGTTCAAAAGAGATAATGCAGCATAATATAAGTAGTAGTTTAAGCAATTATCTGGTAGAACAGTTAATCATCACCCTCAGTTCACAGCCTTTTGTTTCTCAGGAATACACATGTCAGACTGTAATTAAATGCATTCACACTATTCAGTGCTGTGCAGGCTGCCTGGGTGAACAGTGGAACCAAGCTGGAAAACACAATACAGACAAGTTTAGACACAGCTTTTATGGCTGTGTCTGCCTGGCATGGGGTCCTTGCTGACAAATTTGTTATGTAAGGGTGAAACCACATGGCAGTAAATTATTTATTAGAAAACATAATTCATGGTAAAAATGATGGCTATAGAAAATTTATTTTCACAGTCCTTTCATACTTTCAGAGCATTTTGTTACAGCATGGATTATCTGTCTGGATTAAATATTCTTACTCTGAAATTAAAAGTGAACTTTGGTTTTGGAAATGGAGCAATTAATTCAGAATTGGCCTTTAAAAAGAATTGCAACATGAAAGGACACACACCCACACACAGAAAAGAAAACAAAACAACAACCCAACAACAACAAATACAAAAAAAACCTAAAGATGGACATTTTTCCAAAGTACATCTGCAGGTGCAGTTGCATTTTTCAGAGTAGTCTGTGGCTGATTAAGAGAAGGGCAACTAGTCTATGGAACAGTTTGTGTTGTACACAGTGATCTGTGAGAGACAAGGCAAGGAAAGGCAACTTTCTTGTTTTGCAATGTGGTTATTCCGTGGCTTTCCAAAGACACAATTCCAACCTCTAATGAAGACAGCTGAGACATCTGTAACACAGCATAGTCCTCACTATTGGATGATTGTAATTATGGTTTTGAGAAATGGTGACAACTGATCTCCCACAGCCAGACAGAAGTGTTCTAGCCTTGCTGTGAGACAGCTGTGTTGTAGCTGTGCACTCTGTGCTAACATACAGACCTTCACGATTTTCCAGGCTGCATATACGATGCTGTCTTAGAGACGAGTCCTGAGCTTGAGCTTTTGCCTATTCCATACTTGACACTTGAGTGCCAAACTATATTGTCTGATAATTGTAAAAGATCTGTGTAGAGTAAAGACCTCTTGCTCACAATAAAGACACCAACTTAGTTTCTCATCCATTTCAAGTGGGGGAAAACCAAAACAAAACCCTACTTGTACAGCTTTAGTTGAGAGTTTTGTATATTTTAATGTAATGCATAAATTGAATTTACTGGCCTAGGACTGATCCTATTAAGCCTATATTTCCTGCTATGTTTCACACAATGTTGGTCATAACTTTTTAATCCAGCTATTCATGTAGTTATATCTAATTTAGTAGTATCTTCTAATGAAATAAAACATAAATGCAAAAGTAGAGGTGGAAAAAATAAAAGACCTAAACTATTCCTAGCTCCCTATATTAAATCAAAATATTTAAACCTCTGATTCTTTTCTATTTTTGCAGAGAGTTCAGGCATATACAAAGGTCTGAAGCAGTTTTATCTGTTTCATAGAGCTCTTCCTCTAATACATTTTTGCCCATATCTTCCATAATAGAGATCTGTCACATCCCTTTTTTCCTGCTTGCTCATCCAGGTTATATGGGCTTTGTTCTCAAAGTTCTTGTTATAGTGCTGTAAAGATTGTATATTCCAAATAAATCAGTCAAAGTGATATGAAAGACCATGCAGCTGATCTTCATGGAAAAGGACAAGTTCATCTGAAAATACAACAAGTTCTTCAGAATTCCTGTAAATAAGGTGGCATTTTGTTTATAATTCCCAGGACAGTGCTGTCTTGCTGTGATTGCATTGAGTTTGCTAATATGAGTATCCAGATAGTGGAGCTTACCATAGTATGAGCCAACCACAGCAGGATGCAGCAAATTCTGATATGGTAAATAAAAGTGAGACTATTTTATGGTCTTCTTAAGACTGTCCTGTAGTGATTATCAAATGTTGATGGATAGTCTTTAAAGAAACCTGGTTGAGAGAGTCAAAGGTGTTTGATATTTGAAAATGTCTGTATTCGCAGCACATTTCTGAATATTAATTCAAAATTATCTGTTCAAAAGTCAATATTCCAGCTCAAAGACAGAATCATAGAATCATAGAATCATAGAATAAGTGAGGTTGGAAGGGACCATTAAGATCATCAAGTCCAACCGTTAACCTACCCTGATTTAAAAACACCCACTTCTAAACCATGTCCCTAAGCACCTCATCTACCCTTTTCTTAAACACCTCCAGGGATGGTGAATCCACCACCTCTCTGGGCAGCCCATTCCAATGTTTAATAACCCTTTGAGTGAAAAAATGCTTCCTAATATCCAATCTAAACCTGCCCTGACATAACTTGAACCCGTTTCCTCTTGTCCTATCACTTGCCACGTAGGAGAAGAGGTCAGCCCCCATCTCTCTAAAACCTCCCTTCAGGTAGTTGTAGAGGGTGATAAGGTCACCCCTCAGCCTCCTCTTCTCCAGGCTAAACAACCCCAGCTCCCTCAGTCGTTCCTCATAAGGCTTGTCCTCCAGACCCCTCACCAGCCTGGTAGCCCTTCTCTGGACACGCTCCAGCACCTCAATGTCCTTCTTGTAGTGAGGGGCCCAAAACTGAACACAGTACTCGAGGTGAGGCCTCACCAGTGTCGAGTACAGGGGGATGATTACTTCCCTACTCCGGCTCACTACACTATTCCTGATGCAGGCCAGGATGTTGTTGGCCCTCTTGGCTGCCTGGGCACACTGCTGGCTCATACTCAGCCGGCTGTCCACCAACACCCCCAGATCCTTCTCTGCCAGGCAGCTTTCGAGCCACTCCGCCCCCAAGTTTCAAGAGTACAGAGTACATTGCCTAACTGTGTCCCATCCTCAACATGAATCTGCATGAATGGCCACAGGTGTACCTGCTCAGTATCTTACACTTTCCATAATCCGTGGCAGTCTCACGATCAGGTAGACAAGCCAACCAACCTAGAAAGACCTTACAGGTACGCAGCAAGGTATTATGTTCTTGTAGGTATCCAACTCAACTATTTTATCTGTATTGTAGATGTCATAGTGCAAAGTCAGGGAGAACAGATATTTGCTTACATTTATAGAAGCTGCAAATCTCATGACAACCTCACCATTCCCTGGCACAAAGTAGTGTTTAAAGAAAATATTACTTAACAGTATTTAATTTACTTTTTTTTTTTTTTAACTTGAGAACAAGACAGTCTGTGAATCAAATTACTTTTAATTTAACAATTGATTATTTCAGCAAATAGCCAAATTTGATTTTAGCAATTTGGAAAAAAAGTCAAATAAAATGCAAATGAATAATTGACGATGAAATAAGGATGACAAGCTACTTGGCAGACAAATGTGATGAAACTGCAGAGAAGCAGAGCCTGCAATCTGCCTTCTTATACAACATATATTATGTTATACACATTGAACTTCTGTAGTCTATTTAAATATTAACCCTTCATATGTTTGCTAGTTCCCCAAGGGCCTGATCATCCTGTAGAGTCATATGTTTTGCTGGCTCACTAAGCAACTTCTGTTTAACATCTTAGTCATTGCCTCAGCTTATCTCACTTATTGTTGACTCCTGCTTACCTTGGAGTAAAGGGAGAGAGCATGAGTAAGAAGGAATAGGGTGGAATCCCAAAACAGAGACCGTAACAAAAACTAGTAGGAAAACTTAGACTCCCATTTCCTGGAAAACGTGGCCCTGTTTAGAAGGGAAACTACCAAAGGATTAAGGGATCTTGCTTTAACAGTTTAAGGGGCGAATGCAGTGTTTTTTACTGTATCAGTCACTGCTTAGATATAGGGAGACTGCCACCTTTATGTGTTCATATCCTATAAAAGGGAATCTTACTCTGCCATCCTAATAGCCAATCTCATGGCCACTAAAATCAGTAGAGTCTTCCCACCGAAATGAAGTTGTATCAAAACATCATAACTGTGTTTTTATTGCATCCTCAATATAAAATGTTAGATGGCCTGAAAATGAATGTGTTTTGTAAATATTTTCAAAAGAAATGTTTGCAAAATATGTTTTCCAGGAAAGAAAAAACCCAAAATGAGAGAGCAGAGGGGCTACCTGCTTCCCAGAAATAGAGTCAACTCAGTATAAACTCTTCCTCAGAGCTCAAGGGATTAATTATAAAGGAATATAAATATTCCTTTACACAGATATCGAACAACTTTCTTCCTGAAAATAATGCCAATCTTAGAAAATGCTGAATGACTTTCTCTCTTCAAAGAATTGCATGCCCAAATCTGGGGACTGCACGATTATTCAAAAGCAGCAATAGTACAGCATTACTGGGATGCCCTTGTTCTTAAAAACATTAGACTTGGCAAAGGCATGCCAGAAGTTATTTAAAATTTGTCACTGTCTGAACTTTTCCTTTAATTACTGATGCTATTATTATTTGACTTATTTAAAGGAATAGTTTCCCATGGCCAGGTATACTTCTACAGCACTCAGACTTTTGAAACATTCATGCTTGATTCCTTGAAAAGATTGCTTCACAGCCCATATTTTAAATAAGCTTGAATTTAAAAAGTCATCCTGCCAGATGATAGCTTGAAACATTCTTCAGTACTCCTTATCAGCACTATCATCTCAGATATTGCCAGTGACAAAAAAGGCTGCACATTTTAGAGTTGTGGGGGAGCACCCTTGTAAATCCACCGATCTTGTAACCCAGGCGTCATCAGAGAGCTCACACATACAGGCAGACTCATTAAGTAAAACCAGGTTTTGCAGCTACTGCACATAGTATGTAATAGAACCATAATAACCTGACAAAGGATTTTACTTCTTTCTTGATCTAACATGTGTCTTATTAAATATCTGTTGCTTTTATAAATAACTCACGGTCGTCCATTCTCCCCTAACACATGCATGCAACTGCCCCATTAGCGTTAGTGGCACTCATATGTACACGAGAGAGACCGTTGAACTGTGCGATATATATATTCTATTTATAAAACTTGAAGATCAAAAGTTAGTATTAATGAGGCAAACAAGCTATGCTCACTTTTCTATTCTTATTAAAGGTAGCACTTGTATAAATTGTTTTCTTCAATCATTTTAGAGAAGCTGTTTAAAGTAAGTACCATGCTAATAATGTAGCCCTAGGTGATTGGGACATCTGAACATTTTAAAATGTTGATTAAATTAGGAAGGGGGAGAAGGTATTTTTAAGAGTATGAGCTCATATTCATTACAGTAAAGATTATTAAGACATCGGGAACTCACTAAGGTAGAAATCATTATCTTTGTACAGCAAATTTAATTTGTAATAAACAAGCTCTTGATCATTAATTCTCACCACTGTACTTCATTTTCTGCATTGTTCAAATTGGATAGCTTCTGTAATAAAGCCCACTGGAAAAAGATTATTTTTTTTTTTTTTATACATTTCACCTTGTATTCAATAGATAACTGGAGAGTTACAGCAGGGATTAAAAAAAAAAAAACCAGAAATACTGAGCAAACAACATCTTAGTAAAATCTTTTCTTCTAAGAAATAGCAGAAGACACAGATGACATTGATGAGGGGAGGGTGTTATTGTTATTCTCACTGTTTTGATGTCATTACCATGTTATTTCCATTGTTCTGACATAATCACTTGTTTGTTCTAATTGCGCCAATCTCAACAGGATATTTGTGTCATTCATCAGCACGAATAAATAACTTATATTCTACTGTGTAATTCATACATGTCAAACATGCGTACAGTTAAAGCTTTTACATGTTATAGCATTCAATGTATACGTTATCCTACTGCAGAAAATCTTTGTTATTTAAAAATGCGTTTATCAGACAGAGAGACTTAGATGTAGACAATTAGGTACACATGAAAATTGTGGCTATTGCCAGTCACAGGATGAACCTTTTCTTATACGTGGACTAGGTTATTCTACTTTTATCAAGGTTTTAACACACTATTTTCAGATGGAAGCATTATTCCTACTCCTTTTCTATGGATCCTCAAGAGCAGCAGATCAGTGGGAAGTGGCAAGGGGGGGTGGGCATATGTGTAAAATTGTTTTTTTGTACAAGGTCTTCATGCAAGACCTTTCTTGCTATTGTTATTCAAGCTATGCATTTTGGGATGCTGTGCTGTCTATTGAGCGCTGTGCCTGTTGGTCTGCTTAGATATATGCATGAGCAAATGGTGCCCTGAATTAAAAGGTTTGCATTGCACTTCAGAATTTCTGGCATAAGGTATAAAACCAAAACCTAAAATAGAGAGAAGCATTTTTCATACAAACTCCTCTGTAAATTTTCTACCTCTGCCTGCCAGACACATTAACTAGTGGAAATAAAGCATAAGGCACTATATCAAAGCTGTGTATCTTTCTGAGCATTCGTGTGTGTGTATACATGCATTTTTTTAATTCTCCCTGTCTACGTACTCTTTGCATAGTTCATATACCTGAGTGACTGTCTCTCTCTGTATGTATGTATCTATCAAAAAATAGATATTCACATGCTTTAGTCCTGTCATAAAATTTTATATTTTAACGATACTATTTCACTGATGGCACCTCAACTAAAAATTTTGCTATAAAAGATGTGAAAACAGAAAAGGCAGTGTAAGCTACAGTGTGTTTCAAGTACAGAAATCTCCAGCAACGAGGCAGGAAATGCCGTTCGGGTTTGCAGTGGTCTTTTTAGTAGATGTATACTAGCAATTAATTTGACTGTAGTCTAAGAGGCATTTTATAATTAATTTCTCAGCATTTACCACATACAAGCCATCACTTTAGAGTGCTCTGTCATTAACAAAATCCCATTTTTTCATAGAGAATAGGCATACTGATCTACATTTTCCCATGCCGCCTAGCCAGAATGGACTCGAGGGATATTATCTTATTCAGAAAGAACCTTTCAAGGTTGAATAAAAGAAATGGTGCAGGGTCCCTGGGAGAGGGAAGTGATCATCATTTTCACCTTCAACTCTTCTTTGATGTGGCAGAGTCAATTTTTAATCAGCAGCCATCAGACTGGGCTTCATTTCGCCTTACAAAGTCCTATTACTCTGCCACTTTCTGGAAGGAGGTGATAAGGACAATGCTCTTCTTTTTCTCTTCATAGAGCCCCGCATATGATGAGTCCCTTTGGAGAGGTTTGATAAAAAAAAAAAAAAATGAGTGAGTATGTAGGGATAAAGGTCACCTCTCTGCCAGAATTAACTCTTCAAGACAACAAACTTTTGATTCCAGTGTATTTGTTTTTAGCAATTCTTCTGTATTCTTCTATATGTAGCTTTTGTGGTCAGCAGTAACACAACAAGGGTTAAGCCCCATGAAGCTTTTGATCTAAATGTTAGTTCAGACTATTGGTCTGCAATAGAGGAAAACAATAAAATGGAAAAAAAAAACCACAAATAAACACACACACCCCAAACACATACCACTGACACTCAATTGCTCCAGTACTAAGTGGACATTTCGAAATGAACAACACAAAGGAAATTACATAAAATTAAAATACATCTATTTTATCAAAGTATCTCAAAGTTATGCTTTATTGCAAGAATACACCACGGATCTTTACAGATAAATGACGGAAGAGATATTCCCTACAATCACTGAAATTGAAAAAAAAAATCCCCCCTCTGGAGGTGTTTTTTATGTTAAATAAACCTAAATTATTTTTTAAACTATGCATTCATGCAGAAAAAAACCCTCTATAATCTCTTAGTATCATTTATTGTAGTCAGCAGTCTTAATTGCCTCCCTGAAATGGATCAGAGTTCTGGGAATTACACACTAAAATGATGTTACCACTCTCCAGTCTTCACATTCCTTGATATAATCTCATTAAAAATATCAAGCCTCTAGGTGAGGGAATACATATGGATGCTAAATGCATTTTAAGCAGGAGCACCTAAACTGATGACCTAGTTATTACAGAACAAAGCAGCTGAAGATGAATTTTAATGCTGAAGTAAAGCAGTTTTCTTTTTTTGGTTATCACTATAATTATTAACATGTTTTTGGGCTGAATTTCCTTATTACCTCTGGAAAAAAAATTATAATTCTGAACCAATCAAAACAGTACAATGACATTTTTGGAGTAACATAAACTCTTATTTTCCAGTAGACCACACAAGTTAAAAAAAAAAAAAAAGGGAACTCAGTATAACCCAACAGTTTCATTAGCTATAATTACCATAAAGAGATGGGAAAAGAGATATGCCAAGTTGCAACTTTTGTTTCAAAAATTCTAACTGTGTTAAAAAATAATCTCTAGAGAAAATAGATGCATCTCCCAGCCAAATAAATGACAAGGGGGAAGTTATGCGGAATTCCATATATGAAATACTTAGATTTTAGAGAATTGGATTTCCTTTTATAAATTGCAAATAATACTTCTGCAAGAATTAAGAGTATATAGCCTGAAATATCTTAAGTATTCTGCGATCTGATGTGTTGAAATAAGAATCATTTTGTCTCTGGTGCAGATTAACAGAGGTAGTATGGACTGGCCTTCAAAAGAAGTAGTTAACAAAATCTGAAATATTTCAATATTTTCATTATCAGTGTTATCAGGCTGGCTGGGTGTAAATTAGTCCCGTGGATTATGCCCATGATGCAGGGCAATATAAACTGATTTGATGAAAAGAATGACTGCTATATGACACTAGTCTTTCAAAGCAAATGTTCATAAACACTTTCCCAAAGACTGCAAAAGATTGAAAAAAAAAGTGGTAACCTAACTGGAAGTGAGGTAGTTGTGTTTTTTGCATATGATAAACTCAGATGTCAGAGGTTTATAATCTAAGTGCTGAAATTTGTTTTTCAGAAAAAAACGTGAAAATAATACATAAAACTTTTTTTCTTTTTCCTTTTCTGGCCTGCTTGGGGGATTGGTGACACAAGATAGTGCATTTCATGTCATGGCTGCCAGTTCAGATCTGTCATGTGTACATGAGAATAATTACCCTCTGATGGCTGTTTAGTGACTTGTGTTATAAGTAGCAGCATCAGGAGGGGTGATAGTGGGCACTGCAGTGGAAGTGTCCACAGGGAAAGCTAAGGATTACATGAGAAAAACCACTGAATTTCCTTTTTGCTTTCGGGAACTATTCCTCCAAGTTAGGCTGTTAGTTTGCAGAAGCCTCCAGTCTTACAGCTTGGAGAGGATTTTGGTTTTCTTTTGCTTTCTTTGGTTATAGTACCATAACTAACTCACCGGAGAACTTTTAATAGTCTTTCACTTCATATAAAAAAAGAAGGGTCAAACTTGACCTGTACATTTTGGTTTAATGGATCAGTCCTCATTACTCTGCCTAGCCCTAAGTTGTGTGAATATTTTGCTGCCCTTTCACATGGTCAGATCTCTTCCTGTGCTTGGATAGGGCAAATGGAAGGCAAGGAAGGACCTTAGACAGAACCACCTGAGAAGGATTAGCTGTGGAAATCATACGAATTCAGATGATAACCTCTCCCTAGCACTTGGCTGTATGGGGATTTTTTCAACTTTTAAGGTTTATTTTTGGTCCTATTATTGGTCCTATTATTTTTGGTCCCAAGCTTTAGTTCATAATTCCAGGTCTGCAAATATGGAGTATTGATAAAAAGTCTTGATGAAGATAAAGGTCACCAGACCTGTTTAAAGATAGGCTTTTGATATAACATTCCTCATATATAGTCTCACGATTTTGAGTTTCTGTCATGACATCTTGTTCCCTCTCAGAAGTAGATCTCAGTGGGATCTGATGATCAGGGCAAGACTCATAAACTGAGTGGCTGACATGGTGGGGTTCAGATCAAACAAAAGCTAATCTAAGCAGCTGCTTAAGATTTGTAGCCTCCAGACTTGCAATGCCTCCAGTCATTGAGATAACTTCTGCTCGTGAGTCTCAGAGCATTGTATGGTGCAGACTGACTGTAATACATTCCTTGCTCTAAAGCCCTGAAGAGATTTGCTGCCTACTGCTGTGTCTGCAGAGAGAGGATCTGCCCATGTCAAATCTTCAGACCCAACCATCTAAAGAGCTTCTTATGTTCTTGAAAGACATTGGCCATATGTAGGAGACAAAGGTGAATGTGAGGGTCACTCCCAGCTACTCTTCAGATTCCAGTTTTCTCACTGCATGTAAATTATTTTAATCTACACAGCCACAGCCTAAGGAGGTGGAAATCTAATTTAACTTTTAGTCTCAGTCTGTAGGCACAACACAGTCTTTCCATTGCTGCTGTGCCATCAGGCCTACATCCCTTAACATCCCTCCCGCTCCCCCAGACAAAATTGCCCACAGAGCTACTCACGCATTTCCTCCATTCATTTCAGTCAAAATTCAGCTGGTTAAATCATCTATATTATTTGGTTAATCTAGAACACTTTGATTTAAATGCATTAGTAAACTATTATAAGAACAGTGGAGCTGGCAGAACAATGAGTGTTAAGCTATAGTGGAGTCATAAATAGTCAATAAGGTTATAACCTTTCTCAGCTGGCACAGTACATTTATCCACAACTGGAAAGACTTGAAGATCTAACAGGAGAAAAGGAAGAAGAATGACTGAGGTACCCATTAACCTAAGGAGGGAGACAGACTTCTAAATTGTGTATAGGGGTGTCAACTAATGCTCATTTAATGTAAAGTGGTAACCTCTGAGCATTAACAAAAGCATGAATGCTGCTTACAGGAGTAGGCAATGAAATGCCCATCATAAAACTTTGAAACTAAAAACCTTTACAAACAAAATTTATATGGCATACAAGATTTATATTAAAAGAATGTTGCTCAGATTGAAAAATAAAGTACTCAAAAATTAGGAAATGTAAAAGTTAGGTACCTTGTCCATATGTATGATAACATACAAGCCTGAATGATAGGATCACATACTTAACCACCCTCCGTGGCCTCATTTTATCTGCAAGGTGTTCCTTGGCAATGAACCTCTTCATCATTTGTATTCTCATTGTTATTGTTTTACCATAGACCTTACTGAATGTACACTGCCCAAATTCTGTTCTGAGGACACAAAGGTTAAATTCCATATCGACTTTTCCATGACCACTCATTAACGTTGTATATATGTAATTAAAAATGTTAGCTAATGTCTTTCCTGTGATCAGAAGTGATAAGCTGTTTTACTGTTAGGGGCTTTTGGTATAGGATGGCTTCATTTATATTCGTTGAAGATGGACATGTCAAAATACTTGAAAATTTTAGCAAAAGAGATTAAAGTCAGAAATTCATACTAATTTTAGAAGGCCTCATAACTTGATTTTTGAGGCCCTTCACCATTATGTTGGTCTTTATATATATGGTACACAGGTTCACCAGTTAATCAGTCTTGTAGATCACATACTAAGGGTTTTCATCCCTAAAATGAAGAACACATAACTTTGGATTACCTTTTGAAAACTTGGTTTAGTTAGCTTGCATTAACATTGCACAGCAACTCTGTGAGAGAGACAGGGCCAACACCAAACTCATCAAAGCAGCATTCAGTTACTACTGCCAAGAGGTAAACATTTCCTTCCTTTCTCACTGGAGTTACTGGGGTTTATTTAAGAACCAAAGACATTAGAGTGGCTACACCATTTGGTAGTCTTTCACACTTGCTTGCACACTCTTCCTCTTTACATTCCCAAGGTCTTGCCTTACCGTCCTCACAGGTAAGTAGCTGCTGGTTGTGTCAGTTCCAGCTCTGAAGCTGCTTATCATACCAACCTTGGATGTCACCAGTCAAGGTCTTTGGGCATCCTCTGGTGTTCGTCTCCATGCATCTGTCTGATCTCCAGGATCTTACTCAACTTCCAGGAACTTTCCTCCTGCCAGGGTCTTCCTTTTGTTCTTTCCAGGCCCCCTTCTTCTTTCTGCAACCAGTTCTTCCTTTTGGGTACCCATCTTTTTGACCCCTAGGCCACAGGTTTTCTGGGCTAAACAGTCTATGTGCAGAGGTGTGATGCATGATCAGCCTCCTGATGGACAGTTCTGTCTCATGCCTCTTTATTAACTGGAGGATTCAGGATGTGCTTCTTTTGCTTAGCAAGGTGAGCTGTTTTCCAAGTTTACAATCACCCCTTACAGCTAGTAAGTAGCAAGTTTCTGCAAAGTGCAAAAGTTTAGTTTGGGGCATTTTTTGTCTCCTCCTGCCCCCATATATCCAACTGTCTGCCACCTGTTAGCATCCAGTTTTAACTATTTTTTTCACCTGTAATACAGTGCATGCTAATTTTTGAGAGGTTTGGAAATTTTTGAAGTTTGGGAAGATTTTTCTAAAGACGGTAATATTTAAATCTGTGATATGATGGTGCCTTCCTACCAAATGCAATGTCTTTGTGCTAAAGCAAGGAAAGTGTCAAAATAGAAACTTCCCTATAATTTTTTAACATAGGTGAAATCACATATTCTTCGGAAACATCAGAACTGTTAGACTGATATCCAAGCAGTTCAACATTGTCAGGGTGGTGCCGATGGAAAATGGAAGTATCAAATAGCCCTAGTAGTAGATGTTTATGATGGTAAATTCTTTATTCCCCAGACAGAAAACAGGATAAAAAAATGTCCTTTTCAATGGATATAAGACAAATAGGGGAGAACTTCCTAAATAATAGCAATAACAGAGTTCCTAACAGTATACCTCATGATTATCACTTTCAGAGTTCCCTTACTTTTCTGTGATTCCAAACATTTTTCCAAAATATGTTGTAATTTCTAGCACTACAAAATGTGAGTTAAAACTATTTTCTAATCTAGGATCCCAAGCATTTCCAGAATATGTTTTACAAATAAATAACTTGGTGTTGAAAGTAATCTGTGAAGTGGTCAAAGACCTCAGATAATCAACGCCACACAAAATGTTTTTGGGACAAACGGATGAGTTCTGTGGTTTTAAAATATTAGTGGATATTTATCTCTCATCCTGACAGTCACCTCCAGGTTTATAACTGGCCAAGCCCAATGAGAGAAAGGATTCAATTGTAGAGGAGAACACTCAGAGGCAGATCTTTGATTTTATCTGATTGTTAATTCCAGCTTTCCCAGACATAAAAGGAATATAAATTTGGTAGGTTTTTTCCTTTTATTTTTTTTTCTTTTTTTTTTCCCTGAAAGGAAAAAGGAAAAGAAATTATGAAAATACTGTTTATCACCAGTGGAGATTAAATGGATGCCATATTTAGACAATTTGCCTTTAGTACTTTTGCTACTTTTGTACTTTTGATAATACTCTGAACTGGATTTGAGATATGCCAGATCTTAATGATAGCAGTTTCACTGCATGGGGCTATTTGCAGTTCACTATTCTGAACACCTTAGACTAACCTCACACTTACAGTATCTTCAGTTCCCTGTGAAAACCTCTTCCAATATTGCAACCGAATGTATCTTGCTAAAACTGTTATTTCTAATCATACATAGTTTTTCCTCATACATTACAATTTTTTTCTCCACTGTTTTTCATGTCTTCTCAAAGATTCCTCAGAAAAGAATATTATTTGACATATTAAAGGTCTCTTTCTTCACATTACTTTATTAATTACAACCTGGTGAGTGTCTGTTTATGTGCAGGTCACCTTATCAGAATATTTTCTAACAGTCTTCTCTGCACTGCCAAATATAAATTGATTTCAGTGCATTCATTAGTTACTAATTTAATTAGAATGATGTTACACCTACCATTTTCACACTTAAAAGTTATTACTATATCACAATTATCTTAAAACCAAAAACTCACTATAAAATATTTGCAAATACTGAATTGTTTCCTTATTGGCATCAATGCCCAATATTGTGTACTGATTGATTACTGAACACCGGTCACTTTATAATGACAGAACTCATATGTCTTGAAGATTAGTCTTGAAGATGCTCTAGGAATTCAGTCTGAATGACACAAAAACGTTGTCAGTACTTTAACCACTGTGTAATTTTTAGAACTCTGTTTGCTACTTGAGTATTCAAGCTTGAAGGAATATTTTATACCTACCCATTCATCTTCCCCCCAGGAAGAAGTGTGGGTTTAGGTCAAGAGTTAAGTGGTTTTCTGTACAGTAAAAAAAAAAGAAATTGGTATCTGATTTTCTTCAAACTCCTGAATATGTATAAAAAACACTAAAAGAAACTGAACCATACCTTTCTGAAAATTTAGACTGTTCTTAAGTGCCTGGAAAGAAGGCAGAGCCAGCCAGTAAAGAGTATTCAGACAAGATGCTACCCTCAGTAGGTTGGAAAGCTAGTAATCGGGCTGCCTTTTTGTTATGTGTGAACTGTGAAATATGTCAGTCATTATTTACATAAGGAGCTAATAATTATTTGAGAAGTGCTCTATAGAGTGAAAAATAATGGTTTTAGTTTATTGTTATGTTAAATATTTTAGGTTAAGATATCTCATTACAATGCAAATGTATGTAATTTTTTTCTTCCTGTACCATAACTTTTGCCAAGGCAAGCGATAGAGCCAAATAAGCCTCTGCAATTTGGCTTTGATGAAGACAGCCAGTTAGTCAACTTCTGCCTCTAGAAAACAGTCAGAGCAAGTACAGATGTCAGGTGGGGAGTTCCTTAGGCTCTCTGGTGACCTCCACACTACTGAGTAAAAGTCAACAGCTGCTTCAAGTACCACTTGTAAGGATGATGGACATTGATTAAACCCTATTGGGAATCTAAGAACTAAAAGGACTGGTGTAGGAACAGATAACCTTTGCCTCAGAAAACATTTAAAAAATTCCTAACTGTGTCTAACTATATAAGTAGATGCTCATTTCTGTAAAAATGGTCATTTATGTAAAAAATATGTACCTTTATGGTAGACTTTGCAGTAATTGTAACCATTTTTAATGAAAGATTATCCTATCATCTGTTAAAGTGTTAAGAATAAACAGATGCATGGTGTAGTTTGGAAAGGAAGCGTATGATAAATACAATGGTGTGAGTAAATGCATTGCCATATAAGCTCCAAATCACTGTGTCCTCCCAAAATAGTTCTATATCAATGCATATCTATGTTGCTTGAGAGGTGACTGACAAAAACTCAAGGCAGGATGTAATCAAGAATATTGCAGAGCTCTGCGTGAAACAGAATGGCTTAATCATTTATGAGTCCTGGCAATGTTGGAGCAGCTCTATAGTTATAAAAGCTAAAACTTCACTTAGATTTAAATAAGATCTGTAGTTAAATTACACTGTGAAAGATAGACAGTGAAACAAAAAGGTCAGTACCGAGGACTGTGTGTGGTTTTTCTTTTCTTTTTTTTTAATCCAGCTAATATAGTGTTCCTTGTGTTATGGTAAGAATGTTTGATCAGTGAAAGCATGTTTTAATGCCTTGAGGTGTAAGAGATGTTTTTTAGACAGACACAAGAGAACAAGGATGATAATTTGGACAAGATGTTTCTAAAGGACCAACTACCAGCAAAGTAATCAGCTGCTGGGCAGAGAAAACACTGGGGGAGGAATGACACAAAGTAAAGTGACAATATCAGCAGAAGACAGCAGAGCTGGAGGAAATTCTGTATTACATTGTGCCATCCCGCTAGTGATGTGTAGACAAAGATATAATCGCGTTACAATTTGATACAAAGCAAAATAATCATATGGCACTTAGTTGAATGCTTAAGCCAATTATGTCTGATTACAGTAACTTATTAATATGTCTGTACTAGCAAGCACTTAAATGACATTTGATTATCAGTCTGAGGCCAAAACTCAGACTGTAACAAATAAACCTAAAGTAAATAAATGTAATAGAAAGTTTATTAAAATCAGCTTCTATCAGTTTATAAATTACTTACTCCATACTATGAACACAGAACACTAAAATATTTACAGAAATATAGAAAATATATGAAAAAGTAATTAACTGAATATTCAATTTAAGATTCATATACAACTGCATATTTCAATAATAAAATCCAAACTTGATTAGGAAAAAAACAAAAGGAGTTTGTTCTTTGCTTTAAAACCATATTAATTCAAACATCTCCATCAACAATTGTACTGTATAAGCATGATGTCTAATTTTTAATGAAAATGACATGATCTGCATGCATGGTCAACATAAAAGACAATTTAGTCCTTTATGTTTATAAGAACACAGAATCACTGGCTGTGGGTGACAGCTAATTTCCTCTAGTCTCTTTATGCCCTGCAGCTATTAATGCATGCTGATCTTCAAGTATTATTGGAAAAAATTAAGCACAAACATAAAAAGAACAAAAAGAAAGCCATCCATTTTAGGCTAATTTCAACAAAATAATTTGAAATGCACTACTACGGTTAAAGAATATATAATATTGGACTAACGATTTTGTATGAAAAACAGCCTGATATCACACACACAAAAAACCATTATAAAGTACAGATGTTCTCTTAGATTAGAAAAAAAAGTTCTCTTTTAGTATATTTAAACAAACCATATGGGATTCATTTTAGTCATTTCAAAGCTTTTTTAGATATTTCTTGAACAAATACTTAAGGCGTATGATATGCGATGTAAAAAAACTCTAACATACTTTTATTCTTTGGTATTAAAAAGGTACAAGGCAATAATTTAGGAACTTAATACCAAATGGATTAACTAGAAACCAAAGACTAGTAAAATAGGAAAAAAACAAAGTAAAACAAAACTTTCTTCTTGGTTTTACAGCCTTTGCCAAATCATTCCCTACTTTTCGTTGAAGTTAAATGTGTGGTATATTTCACATCTAAGCTCATTCGCTTTAGCTTTCCAATAATCTGTGCTTTCCTCTAGCTGTGCAGAAAGTTATCCAACACTTTTTATCCAGTCTGATTTGTTTGTTTATCCCTGGTTGTTCCACATTCCTCCTTATTAATAGTTCCATTTTCCCCTTTGAGGGACCTTTTTGGCTATTGTACAAATGCAGGATATGTGTGACAGTTGTAATTAGTAGACAAAGTCTTAAGCAAATTAATATCCTTTGCCCTTGTTTTTCTTTGTATTGAACTCAGACATACATTCTGACTCCAACCAACTACCTGCAGCTCAGACTGTTGATGCTGATTTGAATTTGAAATTGTGGTTTTGCCTGTGCAAGTTTTTCATTGTTTAGAGATGTATACTGAAAATAAACATGAATTAGATATTGTTGATCCCACATATTCCTGTGGAAACAAATGAGAAAGAATGCAACTCTCTTTGAAAGAGCTGCAGCATTCAAGAGGTTTGTACGCCTTAACCCAGACTTTGCTTTTCTAGGAGAAATTTCTAAAGAGTGTTGCAAATTCTAGTACATAAAAATTCAAGTTTTGGAAGTGTGAATCACTTCTCAGCCAAACACATCCAAGTTAAGGTGAATCAATTAGTTTTCAGTGACTCTGGCAATCAGCATCTGAAACATCTTATTACTTAAATGATGGTCCAAGCAAAAAGGCAGGTAGAGTTATCTAAAAAAGGAAAATTATGCCTGACCAAAAGGCTCTCACTGTTTATATTCAAGTCCACTGCAAGGCAATTTTAGTTCTGATCATTAAAAAATACATATTATTTATCCCATATACTTAAAGCATTTTTCAATAACTTGCAGATGACTGTATAATATTTCTTACTGTAACTTCTCAAAAATAGCTATTTCAGAATTGATTTCATAGGAATCTTATCCACTTTTTCATATAAAGATGTATTTATACTACTCCCAAATGCTTGGCATTTCCTTATTTAGTTACCACAAGGAACTGACTGTTGACTATTGCAGCTTCCAATCTTTTCTGTGAAACTCCAGTATGCTGCTTCACAATTACAGGATGAAGTGATTTTGCTTCTGAGATGGATATGTTTAATCAGGAGCGCCATACAACAATACATTGTAAGCTCTGTAGCCAATCTGAAAATGCTCTTAAGACCAATACGTAGATTTTTGGGGGAAATACCAGAGTGATCTTTTCCACATCAAGGACAAAATGCATGCAGAATTTGACTGAAGAAACCCCAGAAGCATGGGATTGTTTGGTTTCTAAGGTTGGTAATAGGACACACAACTTATGATTCCAAATTAATTGTACCCAAAAGTTTTTCCTGTCAAGTGGTTTCCTGAGGTATGAGTTAAACTAACGCTGTTCTTGGTGTATTTCCCAGTGAAAAGCTGACCTCCTCCCAGAGTCCATAATGATGCAACTGTTACTATCTGGCATTCTAAGCAAGAAGATCTCATGATTAAATGACTCTGAAAACTCAAGGTGGCTTTCCAGAAGATGGCTAGTCATTTACTAGTGTGATGAAAGAAGCTGCAGAAACCTTCATTTCTGCTTCATCTACTACATCAATTGTGTAAGGAAGCAGAAGCTTGTGGTGACGAGCCGTGTGAACTTGACTTCCTTTCCTGGTAATGAGCAAACCTAATAAAAACCAAGCGTATAAACCGGAAAACTAGGCCTTCTCAGGGATATTTAGGTTGTAAAAGAATACTGAAAACTCTATTTACCGTACTTAGGAATATATCAACATAAGCAGAATGGCAGTCTAAAACATGCATATGTTTAGTAAGTATTTTCATTCTCTTTAGGCTGAATACTGACATATGTGAATTATTCCCATTAAATTCACTGGGGATGATTTCTGCTTGTCTGAAAGAGTGTGGCTTCCACAAAGTAAATAATAACAAGGTGATGTGCTTAAGCATCCAGGACAGGAATGCATGGAGATTCATATAAATTTATTTGGGACATTCGGTATTCCACATGCTTTGAGCTCTTACAACTGAAATAGTGCATGTGGAATGATTTAATTTCTAAAACCTATTTTCTTGTTTTAAGACTCCCCTGGCATGTCTTTTTTCAGCTCAATTTAAGGTGAAACTTTGCTTGTTTGCTCATATTATAGATGAGCCTTATATATATAATCTTTAAAAGGTAACAGTATAGATTTCTGTGGGTTGGATACTTTTTATTAGCAGTCACTCAAATTACTGGATTTAACATTGTCATTAGTGCTAATTATGATACATTTTGCTACATGAGGAAACTGGAATAGAACACGATGAATCACGCCTTTGCAATGACATGACATAGTCTGTTGGCAAAAAATGCAGCATATAGTTTAAATTAGTTTAATTTTTATTCCTTGTGCTAATCCTCAACATTTCAATCAACTTAATAGCAATAATTTTGGCTCAGCCCACCTATTTCCAAAAATAAATATGTATATTAGAGCTATGTAATCCCATTTCCAGAAGCATTTATAGAATGTGCATATAACCATGTTGGTCAGAAAGAGGCAGTTTCCTCTCTCATTTCACTTAGCACATTTTATTTGCAAATTAAACAGTGGAATTATATCCTTCTTTTACCACTTCTTTACATTTTGTATGCCGACTCTGTTGTCTTGATTGCCAAGGTAATTTGAAGAAAAAAAAAAAGTTAAGTCGTAGTACCATGGCCCCATACCAAAAACATATTGCTGTGCATTCAATTGCAATATTTCTCCTGAGGCCAAAACATTATTTTCACAAAGAATAATGCTATGCAAAATAACAGGAAACATACTGTGAATAATGTCTTACATATGAAACCCTTGGTACTGTTAGTAAAACATTGGTTATGTGCATACAAAATTAAACGGCCATGAAGAAGACAACATAATAGTTTGTGGATTTATTATGTATTAGCTAATAGCTTTTTATTTTATTTTAAACACTAATACATCTATTTTAAACGTATTTCTAAAATTATTGCATATACCCCTACTGTTACACGTGACAAAAAGAAGTTGAAAGTACCTTCAAAAAAAATAACAAACGCTTAAGTGGAGCAAATGTAACGGACAGACCTGACAGTGATGTTGGACTTAACCCTGAGTAATTCCAGGACCTTGATAGGCCAAAATGATTGGCCTTTTTATTATTCTGTCATAATGGGTTATTAGTTTGGTCTGCCTCAAAAATGCAAGAAATCTTTCATCCTGAAGTTACTGCTTCTGCTATATCTGACACATCTTGCTGTTGCCGCACAGTTTCTGAAAGGCCAGTGTCAAAATGCAAGGACTTTTGCTCTCTGAAACCCTCCTCAGCAGCCCAAACTCTAGCTGAAGGGTCATCATCACACACTAGCTTTTTGGACACTGTAACTCTTCCTAAACACTAGGTCTCTAAATGGAAATGGAGCAGTCACTTCTGAGAACATGAATAAACCTTAGTGCTGGCAAGGCTCATCACTGCTGCAGTGTCTTTTGGACAGAAATAACATGGTTACCTGGCATCCACAAATCTCCTTCCCAAAGGCTGAGCTGGCTGGTTGAATAAAACCTAGCAATAACCTCTGTTTCAGACTTTTAGGAGAATTTTTGAAGGTTTTCTGGTAATTGAATGCTGTAAGAGGCATGTGTTTATAGAATCGACCACCATAGAATGGTTTGGGCTGGAAGGGAACATTAAAGATCATCTAGTCCAATCCCCCTGCTGTAGTCAGGGACATCTTTCACTAGATCAGGTTTCTCAGAGCCCCATCCAACCTGACTTTGATGGGGCATCCATGACTTCTCTGGAAAACCTATTCCAAGATCTCACTACCCTCATGGTAAAAAATTTCTTCCTTATGTCAAATCTAAACCTACCCTCTCTAAGTGTAAAACCATTGCTTCTTGTCCTGTCATTACAGGCCCTGGTATAAAGTCTTTCTCTGTCTTTCTTATAAGCCCTGTTTATATATTGGAAAGTCACAATAAGTTATCCCCAGAGCACTATCTCCTCCAGGCTGAACAACCCCAACTCTCTCAGCTTTTCTTCATAGTTGAAGTGTTCCAGCCCTCTGATCATTTTTGTCTCCCTTCTCTGGACCCACTCTAACAGGTCCATGTCTTTCTTGTAGTGGGGGCTGTAGAACTGCATGCAATACTCCAAGTGAGGTCTCATGAGAGATGGGAGAATTACTTCCCTCAGCCTGCTTCCCATGCTTCTTTTTATGCAGCTCAGGATACAATTGGGTTTCTGGGTTGCAAGCACACGTTGCCAGCTTATGTCCAATTTTTAATCCACCAGTATCACCAAGTCCTTCTCTGCAGGGCTGCTCTCAATCAACTCAACCCCCAGCCTGTATTAATATTGGGGATTGCCCTGACCCAGGTGCAGGACTTTGCACTTGGCCTTGTTGAATTTCATGAGGTTCACACAAGCCAACTTCTCAAGCTTGTCCAGGTCCCTCTGGATGGCATCCCTTCACTCAGGTGTATCAACTGCACCACTCAGCTTGGTGTCATCTGCAAACATTCTGAGGGTGCAGTAAGTTCCACTATCTATGTCTTTGACAAAGATATTAAATAACCTTTGTCCCAGTACAGACCCTTAAGGGACACCACTCATTACTGGTTTCCACTTGGATACAAAGCCATTGACTGTAGCTCTTTGGATGTGGTCATCCAGTTAATTCCTTATATCTCTCCAATTTAGCACCAAGAATGTTGTGGGAGACGGTATCAAAGGCCTTACAGTAGTCCAGATAGATGACGTCTGTAGCTTTTACTTTGTCCACTGATGGAATCACTCCATCATAGAAGGCCACCAGATTAGTCAGGCACAATTTTTCCTTAGTGAAGCCATGTTGGCTGTCTCAAATCACCTCCCTGTCTTTCATGTGTATTGACATAGCTTCCAGGAGGATCTGTTCCATGATCTTACCAGGCAGAGGTGGGGCTGACTGGTTGGTCAGCCAGGGTCTTCCTTTTTACCCTTTTTAAAAATGGATGTGATATTTCCCTTTTCTCCCATCACTGGGGACTTTGCCTGACTGCCATGACTTTTCCTATATGATGGAGCATGGCTTGGAAACTACATCAGCAAATTTCCACAAAGTAATTTAGTTCGCCACTTAGGCAACACTGTCTGACCGTTATCAGAAAGTCCCTTCACACTCTGTAGACACCTACATTTCTGATACATGAGCTGCGGATGCACGTGATTACCTTCCAGTAAGGATTTTAGTATGAATAGCTAAACTATGTCTAGACAAAATATAATCAGAAAGCTATATTGTATTGACTGTCAGATAAGATTGATACTTATTATTTTCCCTAGGTTTGCTTCTCACCAGTCACACTAAAATGATTACACAAAGTCACAGGTTTGTTCTTCATTGCTAAAATCAAAACAGTTATTTACTTGATATAGCTTAACACTTTCTTGCAAAAACAGTGTCATCGTTTCTGGAAATATCGCTCTGAAAAAGCTCAGAGGCCTGATCCCTTAAGCGTGCACTTTGTACGTTTTACACCTTCTACACATTTTTTAACCATATAGGTCAATGCCTTGGGCTTGATTCTTACTGGCTGTGGAAATAACTTCTGACAAACTTACATTAGCACTTACAGTAATATCATCACAGTTACGCTGTTATCACAATTTAATACACAATTGTTACTGAGAACAATTTTCAACAAACAATCCAAACATTCTAACTTAAAAAACATTCTGTATTTCTTATTCTGCTGGGTTTTTTCTTCACACAAACAGATAAGGTCACAATAACCTGTTTGTATTGAGGGTGATTTCTATATGTAAATATATTGGTAATGCCATCTACTTCTCTCAAAAAAACTTCTTAGGCATAGATATTACTTCCTTGCATTTCTCCAGAGCTCAAACCTTGAGAAATCAAATAACTGTGTTTGAAATAAAATAGTTCTAGACAGGTTCTGGAAGCATCCCTGCTTGTTTGTCTTTTTATTCTAAATCACCCGCTGTTTCTTGGTACTGTAAAACCTCAAATATATGAGATT
The DNA here is from genome assembly GCA_017639485.1 of Pluvialis apricaria. Lineage (NCBI taxonomy): Eukaryota > Metazoa > Chordata > Aves > Charadriiformes > Charadriidae > Pluvialis > Pluvialis apricaria. Next base: position 137,083,264 of record CM030008.1, on the reverse strand, counting down.
TATCACCATAGAAGAGGTCATTCTTACAGTGGGAAGACAGAGCACCACGAAAATATCAGTCACAAAAATACCCACAACAATCGAGATCACTCTCTGTACAGTCAGAGGCCAGTGGGAGTTTGCCTGAAAGGGTCGGAAGACAAAACAAGACACTTAGTCTTCAGTCTGGTGTTGTAATCGCAGTCTTTTATCAGAAAGCATAAAGCCAAAATGTTCGGAAGTAAACCCGAAACAGATTCATTTCACTCTGGTTTTGTCTGTAAAAAGCCTGATGTTATCAACAGGACCTTAAGAATATTTGCAGAAGAAAAGTTAATTTTAAAGACACAGAACTTTATTGTGAAATAGTCTTCAAACTAGCCTGGCTTTTGCATTTCTAGTGATGACAATAAATATCCTACTCTATGTGAAGCTAAAATTATTCAGAACTGCAATTTAATTATTAAAGCATAATCTATTAAAACAGCAATTCTCTCCATTGTCCTTGATTTTAAAATGCCTTGCTATACATAGAACAGATGGTGGCACCATATGTGAAATATATATATGCTTATGTACACATATGTGTACACTAGGGAGTTCTGATAGTGAGACACAGTATAAGGGCTTTTGGCCTTGAGCTTGGATTGTTACCTTCACTGGAACGATGATGAGTGATGAGATCTGGAGATCATCCCAGAAAGACATCATTACCCTCTCATGCTATATTTCTCTCATGTTATATGCATGGTGCAATATGGGCACTGATCATCGAGAACGTTATGGAGCAGGGTGAGGTTTTAACACTTTCCCTTTGAAGGATTTTATCCTATACTTGCAGTGATGCTATGAATGATCTTTGGGAAACAGGTTCTGAAAAAGGGGTTATATTAGTCCTTGGGCATCAAGGAGGTAGAGCTGAAGAAACCATTTTACCTAATATTTTAGTGGTGAAAAAACACAGCTGTGATACAGGACACTTTCAATTTATTACCTTGTCTTTTTGAGGAATCTGATCCCAGGTTGACGCTACAGTCATGAGGAGATAAGGGATAAGGAAGGGTTCTCTGCCTCTTCTTTGTTTCAATAAGTACCCTAAATATTAGACTACATCACCATTCTTCTGTATTTGTTCCAATGAATATTTTATTATGCTATGCAAAGAGTAATAATGTAACAACAGGCTGTGGAAGAGTCCTGACTGGGACTTTTGACCAGTCTGGCTAACAGACAGAGTCCCACCCAGCTGCTTGCTCGGTCCCCAGCTCAGAGGGATGGGTAGGAGAAAATAGAAAAAAACAGGAATAAGCAAACACATGGGTCAAAATAGTTCTGTTTAATAACTTTAATATCTTTATCAATGACCTGGACAAGGGATCGAGTGCACCCTCAGTAAGTTTGCAGGCAACAACAGGTTGGGCGGGAATGTTGATCTGCTTGAGGGTAGGAAGGCCCTACAGAGGGATCTGGACAGGTTGGATCAATGGGTCAAGGCCAATGGTATGAGGTTCAACAAGGCCAGGTGCCAGGTCCTGTACTTGAATCACAACAAACCCATGGAGCGCTACAGGCTTCGGGAATAGTGGCTGGAAAGCTGCCTGGTATAAGAGGACCTGGGGTAGTTGGTTGACAGCCAGCTGAATATGAACCAGCAGTGTGCCAAGGTGGCCAAGAAGGCCAATAACATCCTGGCCTGTATTAGAAATAGTGTGGCTGGCAGGAATAGGGAAGTATCTTATCCTCAGCACTGGTGAAGCCTGACCTCAAATACTGTGTTCAGTTTTGGGCCCCTCACTACAGCAAAGACACTGAGGTGCTGGAGCGTGTCCAAAGAAGAGCAATGACACTGGTGTGGGGTCTAGAGAACAAGTCTTCTGAGGAGCAGCTGAGGGAACTGGGATTGTGTAGCCTGAAGAAGAGGAGGCTGAGGGGAGACTTTATGGCTCTCTACAACTATCTGAAAGGAGGTTGTAGTGAGGTGGGGGTCGGTCTCTTCTCCCAAGTAGCAGGTGATAGGACAAGAGGAAATGGCCTCAAGTTGTGCCAGAGGAGGTTTAGATTGGATATTAGGAAAAATTTCTTCATTGAAAGGCTTGTCAGGCATTGGAACAGGCTGCCCAGGGAAGTGCTTGAGTCACCATCCCTGGAGTTATTTAAAAGATGTGTAGATGTGGTGCTGAGGGACATGATTTAGTGGTGGACTTAGCAGTGCTAGGTTAATGATAGGACTTGAAGATCTTAAAGGTCTTTTCTAACATAAACTATTTGATGATTCTATAAAGACATGGAGATCACTTACAAAATACCACTGAGGACAAAACCCTGGGATCTCGTCATTTAGGCCACCCCTTCCACGCCCCCACTGTAAACACCTTGACACCTATACCCAACACAAATGTCAACTTCAATTCCTGCAGACAGAAAAGGAACGTGTACACGTGTACCACTGAATACAATAGCAAAAGGGACATGTTAAAAGGGGGAAAGTTCAAGGCCGTGAATGTTGATTAAAGAAAAGTTTTCCTAAATCAACTAGAAAGAGGTTACACACCATGTATTCACTTCTGTGAGCATGTGTTTCCCTTCTGCAGGTACCTATTTTTCCTATGCACTGTGCACATGCTAGATCCATGTAGATCACTACTTTAAAATGTATATGATCCTAACATTGGAAACAGAATTATAAGGAGAACATCAAAGTACAAATTCCAAGCATACCTGATTGCAACCTATTTGCCTGGAGAGTTTTTAAGATTTCTTTGTGGCGCTTCTTGGTTCTGGCAGGCTGGAAGGCAGTACAGCTGCATCCTGCCCCTCTGCAGCCTTTCTGAATGAGCCTCTCTCAGTATTTGCTCCATAGTAGAAGGCATCACATCCTGAATGCCATGTGCCAGGCTTCACTGTTGATGCTCATGTGGCAGGGTGGAGGGACGCTGACAGCTTTGCCTGCCCACACAGGTTTTCTTTGCCTCCATCCTCTCTGACATGATGACCTCTCCCTCTGCTTTGTTCAAGGTGGGATCTTGTTCCTTGCTCTTAGAAGTCTGGTCCTCCAAGTTCACTCAGCAGGGATGTGACTGTAGCAGCACAGCTCTCTGCTTCCACACGGGACTTTAGTGACCTTGACACCTCCTCTGTTTTCCATACTGTTAATATGTTTCCTTTCCTGAGATTTAGACTACAAAATCAAAGCAATGTCTTTTCCCTCTCAGCATTAGGATTCTGTTGTGCTTTGAAATCACGTATTCCTTCAAACTTAACAGGACTTCTTGCAGGTCACTACATTTCCAAGCTTCTTGTCATATTATATGGATGACGTATTATAAAAATATTTGGTGTATGGATATCTCATGTAACTTACAAGCTATATCTTGGTTTTCTTTCCTCAGAAAGACTAAACATGATATTAAAAATACAGATGACAGATATGACATCCATATATTTATTTCAGTCTTGCCACCTCCTTTGCCATCTTTCTGAATATTAAAAACTTTCTCGTCTACCGATATATACATGCGTGCTTGCAGTCCTACTTATATTTTTTTCTTGTTATTTATGATTGTTGATCATAATACAGCTTTCACCATAAATTTCACATAGCTTTCTCTGGAAAATTCAGGTTTACTTATAAACTGTACTTAAAAGTATATTGCCTTTGCACACTAGAGCAAATAGGGCCTAATTTGGAGAAATGAGTGTGTATTTCTGTGAGAGAACTGAAAGAGTTTAGCTGACTTAGTCAAGCAAGATTGTGTCTGAAAGAAGACATGACTGTTCTTTTTATGGTGAAATAAATACTGTGGTGAAAAGGTCAATGTATGCTAATGGACAATGCAGGCATAATAACAAAAATGGTACAACCTAGCCGAGATTATACAAACAGTACAAATGAGTACTTTTCTAAATTCTAGAAAACTGAGTATCTAGCATCAGGATCAGCAGGACTGAGCGGCACTTCAGCTTCTAGAATAGTGCCTGACAATCTTGACACAGTAGCAATGGGGCAATAATACCATGGATCAACGCAATGGGAGCAAATTTCAGTAAAGGCCAAGGTAGGTTGGCCTTCTAGTCAAAATGCCCTATGCGAGAAAGAATTCAGTCCTAAAATTAAATCTGCCAGTGGTCAGCTTAAGTAATAAAGAAGCGTAGCTAAAAAAAATGTGATACATCCATTGGTACCTGATAATAGAATAAAAAAGATTAGAAAAGGAGTTATGGTGTCCTAATTACACTTGAAAATACTTGTGAGGGAATTCCTATGTGTGTGGGGAAGCATTTCTCATGTATATTGGACTTCATAGTCATATGAGTACTCATAACCGGAATTCTCATGGGAAAGAAATGTGTTGGCTATTATGACTGACTATGATTGACACCCACTGCTAGTGAGGGACTAGATTTGATGACCTAATACCTACCTATCTTCTAGGCTTTGGGCTGGTCCCACAGATCAGGATGAATTTCAGCCAACATCAGTTCTTGGTTCACGAACTCTGTCAGATAGACAAGAAAGAGTTTTCTGTGTATTCACAGAACAACGACGTGATGGGTAACTGCTAACAACCAAACAGAATGAAGCCCTACCCTATAGTGACTGTCTGGGGACAAGAGGCTGTTTCTCCCTTCTTGTCCATTGAGCAATGGCTTTGGCATTGCTACTCCGATTGTAACAAATCAACATCTCCCAAGGAACTGAATTTTTGAAACAAAGTGTTTGTCTAAAAATGGATACCTGTCATCAACTGCAGTTCCCTCTCTGCTTTTTTTACTTTTATTCTAGACACTTGTCTAGGTGCACTGGTAGAACTTAAATTCTTTTTATAGTTGTTTCTACTTTGAGACGTTGCATGCTATCCAAGGTGATTTTCACAGTTAAATTATGAACCGTTGAAAAAAAAGATTTCTAAAGTAAATACTTACAGATTCTTAAATCTAATGGCAGTCCTAGCTACAGATATTGTACTCAAGAGAAAGCAATATTCTGTTCTGGTAGATACTAATTAAGCTATCGTGTCCATGGTATAGTAAACATTAGTGACCTCTTTTTTCTTTCTGTTGTTTAAATCTTAACATGCAGATTATGATGGGGCAATTTAGTTCACACTCTTCTGGCCATTTTCTTATCATTATCGTGCAATGTAATAAGATATTTCATTATTATTTTGTCTGAAACTTTAGCAGAGAAGTTGCTGAAATTACCTCTAAATTTGTACTTGAGTTACTGGACTCATTATTTCAAACATCTTGGTCTGAATCAATATCAGTAATGATTCATTCTTTTGATTAAGAAGTGACTCCATCTGTAGATGTCAGATAATTACTGAGATGACCTATAATGAGAACATTTCACAACTCTCTGACTTAAATTTCTTATTCCCTCAACAGCATAATGACTTCCTCCTAGATCTTTTTATAGTGTGTCTATGCTCCTGGGGTTTCTTTTCATGATCAGTCACTATCAGTGGTTGCTTCTATCATCTTTTTTTAGACAAAGAAAGATAGTGGCTCCATACAACAAAAAATGTGCTTTGTCTAGGATTATATTTTATTTTTTTTCCTGCGTATTTCTAAATTTTATTCTAAAAGCTCTGTTACACTAGTGAGTGTTTAAAGCTGACATGGACTGCAATGGTAAAAGATGATAGAGGGTACTCTTTGTTATTCATTTAAGTAGTCTTAGGGGAATCAATGTGTTTTTAAATATAAAATATTAAGATTAGAAATGCAAGATATTCTTTTGATCCCAACAGCTGGGAATATGGTATTTAAAAGTTTGTAAGAAGAAATGATAACTTTCACTGTGAGGGTTGCTGCAGTACTTGAAATTCATTGCTATAGCAAAATACAAAGAGTGCTTTGTAGTCAAGTCGTAAATTCTATGTTATTTCTTTTGATTCTTTTGTGAACCATTTCCAGGGAATAGAAAAATTACACCAACATCAGACTCTGCCTTTTGACTCAATGCACTGCATTTTTTTACTCATAGATTCACAAATATTTAATAGCTTTCTAATATAATAATGTAAATATATTATGAATATCTGCTTTTACTAGCAGTCCCTGCTTTCTGCTCTCCTTCTCACTATTTTTACCTGTTAGTTTAACAAATGTATTGATTCAATATTGGCCTTTAATCTGTCATCCATGGCTGCCAGCTTCTCTGCCAAGAGAGTCTCCTGTGCATTCCTAATGCAAAAAAAAAAAAAAAAAAAGCTACTTTCTTTTGGTTAAAATTGAAAACCAAAAGGTCATATATATGTAAAATGTTTAAAATACCACTATTCAGGTAAGCGATGTAAGGGAATATACTCCCTACTGACAATTACATTTTTTTTCTGAGTGAAAGAAACTTCAAGCTCATTAATTACTACCACTTTATTCTTTTCCCAAGATTTACATTCCTGTTATGTGACTGGACTTGCTTAAACAGTTGGAAATAATGAAGACCAAAATGACAGGCTTATTTCCCAGTTTCCTTTTATAGTAAAGAGAAAGAAATTTTGTCTAACAATAGACCTCGAGTACAGTAGGTCAAAAACCTCAGATACATTTCTATCACAAAATACCTTTAATACTGCACATTTACTGCATCAATAGACAACTGCTTTATTAGTATCAAAAAATGGAATCATTATCCCTTCCTGATGTACATATCAATTTTAGACCTTACATTAAAAATACATGCATGAATGAGACCAGCAAGAACACTAATGAATGAAACCCATCTAACTTAAGAGACCTGGCCTCACTGAATTGGGAAAGAAATCGTAACTGTGATGCCAATACCTTTTGTAATGGGTTTTCTGTGTATGTGCATGCATGTGCTTTTGATGACAGGAAAAAAAAAAAAGAGAGCAAAGATGATCAAGGAGGAACAACCCAGATAAAATTCAGTGACTCTACTGAGACCGTAAAAAGCAGCAAATATTCACAATAAGAATCAGACTTTGTTGCGCTGATGTCATAGTTTGGTGGGCCATCAACTACATTGGATTCCATACTTCTGATGTGTTGCCACATGTCAGAAATTGCTTGCCACATTTTATATTAACTAACCTGCTAACAGATTCATAATCATAAGAATATCAGAAGTGCTCAAATCAGATATTTAAGTAGATGGATTAGGCAAAATTGATTAAATAAAGAGTTTGAGCAGTAGATAGACATGGTCTTATAAAAATGAATTTAATATACTACTGTGTCTTGAAGTTTCTAGAATGCATTTCTTTTTCTTTTCTGAAAAATGGGATATATCATGTTGTTTTGTGTGAAAATGAACATCTAATAGAGTACAATGCTGGTTTTGTTTAATCCATTTACATTGTATAGAAACTGTTTGTACCTTTCAGAAGTATCCCCATGAGTCTTGGTTCGTATCTCACTTGTTAAGAAGAAATTCTTAACTTTCAAGATAAAATTACTCTTCAAGAGCTTCTCATATATACCTGTCATTATAGAGTACACTAATTGTTAACAACATTAATTGGGTTCATTTCTCTTAAGATTTGCTTATTTGAAATTTGACCTAGATTCTGTTGAGAGATCAGCATTAAGAATTTTTTACCACAAGATATTTTGCAGATCTGGCAAATTACGCTGGTGATTTGAACTCTCAGAAACAGATGAGTACTTCTCAGTATCATCATGGAAACACTGTTTAAAGTGAGGACGTGAACTTCACTAGTTTTGTCTCATGAAAGTATATCTGTAAGTACAAAATAAAGAACAATCGTCTTCTGCAATATAATCGTGTTACAAACCTTCACGGTCTAAGCGTATTATGGGGTGTTGCATAGTATGTGTCTTTGAAAGCTGAATGTCCTATCTTATGGAAAGAGTTTAGACTGTATTATCACAAGTGCTGGTGTAGTTTGGCCTTCTTTCCAAACACATTCTTCCATGAAAATGTTTGGCACATACAAAAGATAAATCTCCCATTCCTTCCTTACCTTTTGTAATTGCCAAGGAATGTCAGTCAATTTCTCTGTAATTTGTGTATACTGATGTTTAATGTAACTATTTAAAAGAAATCTCTGTGCATATGTGTAAGATCTTCATGAAACACTTGTAAGTTTAACAAGATGAATCCAGCTTTCCAGGGAGCAACATACAAATGAAAGCCCAATCAAATTCTATGTTTCTGTGACCTACCACTGAGAAAATGGTGCTCTTCAGAGAGGTATGACTAGTCTGGAAGATTCTTCTCTTTTTCATTTTTAATATCAGAGAAAAATATGCATCATTTTTTAACAAACAAAATAGATTTTTAGAATAAGAACAAAATGTGCCTCTTTTTTTTTTTTTTTTTTTTTTAATCCTTCTACAAATTGACCACTGATTTATTAGGCAGTCTGTATTTGTATTGATGCAATAAACGTAAGGTTCTGAAGTAACTTTCTCATGCACTTTTGAACAGCTCACCTGGCCTCCCACCCATTTATTCATTTCTGCAATGACTTACTGTTCAAAATCTCAGATCAAAATAAACGATGTTGAAAAGATGATAACAACTTGACACTGAAATGTTTCCTCCTCTCTGCAAGTGAGTCATTTCTCCTTTCATTAAATCTCAGGTAGGTAAGAGTCATTCTTGAAACAGCTACAACTTTCTTTTTACATAACAATGAACAATTTAAAGCTTAACATTTCAGGGCTTGAAGGTATTGATATAGAAATTTAGTACCTTAAGAAGAAGAATTTCCCAGCTTCCCAATGAGACCTAGTATGTCCTTCTGGAGTTGGCAAGGTTAAACATATTAGACTGAGAGGATGTTATAATTTAAAGGCTCTGGAGTTGTAGGTCTTTTTTTAAGTTTTCCTTATTTCTTGGGAGACTTGTATATTCAAACAGCATGTAAGAAATGCAAGAAATAGTCTTGATAAATTTTCACTTATTTTCTCTGAGTCTGTTTACAACACAGCTGCCAAAGATAAAATATCTAACTTGTTTTAATCTTCCATTCTTACAATTAATTCTCTTAATTTTAAGAAAAGAATTGTAAAATTAGAAATAGTAAAATAGGTGGTCCTGATAATAATTACTTAATAACAACCTGTGCCATAGTATGGAAGAGCTTGAGAAAAACCCCACCATGTTCTGAATAGCTTTGGAAATAGAGGAGAGTACGTTCGAAACAACCTCGTGTTTTCAGAATGGATCTCGTTCCTTCTGCTGAATCTCATAAGAATATTATCTGGTCTTGTAACCCTTCCTGTTATAGTCTGCCTAATTGTTTGTCAATTTCTCTATCCCTCTCTCTCTTCCCCCCCCCCCCCCTTTTCTTTTTCATTTGCTCAAGAAAAGGCTTTGGTCTTTCAAAAATATCTAATGCATGGATTGCTGTCTTTGTAGTTTTTAGGCACTACCAGGCAAAGCCATTATCACTCTAAAGCCCAGTGGGAGTTAAAGAGAAGGAAAGAGAGGAAATATGCACTGCTTTTTCCACAGTGAACCAGAGAAAATTTCAGAATTACTTCTTGATGCTAATCATGATTTTTCAAATTTTAATAGTTAATTATGAAGATAAAGGTAAAAGATGAAACAAAGCAACAAAAAAAACAAAACCCCACCAAATAAAGTTGGAAGCAAGTTTTTCTGGTATAAATTCTGCTGAAATAAAAAATAATCATTCTGTGCTGAAATATGTTCTGTTATCAGCTGTCAGCAGAGGATTATTTCAGTAGTCTCTGTGTCATGGCATCCAAATGGAAGAGCATTTTGGCACTACCATGGTACCCAAAGGTTATAAGTTCAAGTATGGAGAAGTTAAATTCAGAAGCTTAAATTAGGTGGGCAGATTCACTACAGAGTGTGTTGGGAGTGTTCAGTGCCTGGAATTTATGACAGCCGTGCTCTGAGCAGGTTGACAATTAATGGCATGACTGGGTTGTAAGAATCATTTAAGAAAAAGATATGTTTAAGAAGTTCTTTTTCTCAGCCTTCGACATCTCTCCACGATAGATACTTGTGTAAGCTATACTTATAGGCAGGCTGCGTGGACTTTGGCACCAATTTTTCTTTTTTCTTTGCAAACAACTGCTGTTTCTGTCTTCAAATGAAGCCAAGAAGGAAGTTCTGCCTTCCTCTTGCATACTAATGTAGTATGTAGATTGCCGGCCCAACAACGTTGCAGAGCTGAGTTCTAATTGCTCTTCAGTCAGAGGGGTTTCAAATGGCATCTTTAAGTTCTGCAGATGAATATGCTAAACACCAAATTAAATTAAGTTCAGACTGTGCTACATTGCTTGTCTCTTCTGTTTCGGTCAGCCACAGTGTAAAGGATATAAGTTTCACAGTCTGAAGGAGTCTTAGGAAGAAGCAGCATGAATGCTGCAACTGCAAGAGAATCCTGCCTGCGTGGGGGAAATCCAGCCCTTGCTCTCACTGCTATAGCAGAATTTTACATTGGAGATTCTTTGGCTGAAACACTGTCATTCTACATTAAGTGCATTCTAAGCATATCTACAGGACTAGAGTGTAGACACAGGTAAACTCGTGCATGAATCCTTCACAGTCTTATTTGGAAGTCAGGATCTGAACCACCTTGCTCAGCAACATGATAGAGACTCCAGATATGTTGCAAGAGAACAGCTGTCAGGACCTAAGCATGTTTAAAGTGAAAATTAAAGTGACTAGTCATCTAAATATCTAGCCAGAGCTTTTCTTAAGAAGTTAATTGTCTGAATGAGAGCAAAAGTGAATTTTGGGAACCTGCACCCCACTGGGATTGAAATGCAGAATTGGGAATTTAAGAAATTTAAATCAAGGGATGCTTGTGGAAGCTAATATCTGAATTCACAACTTCAATGAATGCCTAAAAAGTATTAAGTGTATGTAATCCTAGTCTACAGACTCATATCTAAATAATAACCGTACAATAGCTTAAATTTTGAATAGGAATTGGACTTTGCTGGCCGATATATGAAAAAGTATCTCAAATCCTCTGAAATGGTCCCATTTGGGGATCTGCTAAAGAAAAAGGAAAAGATGACATTTCTTCTAATTTCACGGTTTAAAACTAAAATTTGAACCTATATTTGTGAGAAAAAACACATTTATGATTAAAGTTTAAAGAATCATAACTTGCACAGCACTACACATGTTAACACATGTTGGTATACATACACAAGGCACCTACAGTTAAATGCCTAGGTATTACCCATCCAGATTATAAAAACTGTTTGTTTGGCTTGTTGTAACTATGAAGGTGTCTACATAAACAGATTTCTGACTGGTAGTATTCACAAATGAGTTAAAATGAAAGGGTTATAGAAAACCAAATATGAAAAAAGGAAAATGTCTTCCGAGAGGACAAAGAAACTAAAACAGCCATCACAGGTGAGAGAGAGAGAAAAGAGTCAGACTCAAATTTCCTACTCTGTCTTGAATGTGCAGCCTGTCAAGAAGGGAGCTGTTATTCCTGACCACTCATTTCTGCAATTAGTAGACTGAAAAAAAACCAAACCCAACTCACATTAAAAGTAAATTAGATTTTTTATTTTAAATAGAAAATATCATATGCATTTTGAAAAAATGTAAATTATAAAATATTTTCTTGTACATCGCTTCCTCCCCCTGCAGACTCCTTCAGATTTACTGCAGGGACAACAGATAGAACTAACTACATTAAGTGCATTAAAGAATTTATGAGTCACTGCAGTGAATGCTATATTGAGCATAAAAAAAGCAATCCATTAGCATGTGTGGGGAACTTCTGTAATTGTGAGTGTAGAAAATGTCCTGCAGGGTCTACAAGGCCCCTGTGAAATTCTATAGCCGACCAGCAAAATGGTGTGTATGGTCTTTTGTAAAAAAATCCTAATATAGCAGTACAAATCTGTGTAGCTTTATATTCCGGCGATCAAACACATTTTAGAAAGTGCTGTATGATGCACAGTCTAATTTATTTGCTTGCCAAAGATAAACTTGTAAAAAAGCCTCCAAAACTTTTATAAAAGTTAAATCACACCATCAACCAGATCTTCTGCCATCTGTCTTCCCTACAATGTGTTCAAAACACTCATCTCCAGGAATGTGGGCATGTGAAGAGTGAGGGAATTACTCCAATTGGTGCTGCACTATTCATAATTCGGTGATGTTACAGCAACACTTATTGTGCTCCTCTTTTTTCCTAATCAGTGCCTGCTGTCGCCTTTATTTATATACTTTGAATGAAGGCTTAGCACTAAAGCACCCAAAATAGCTGGTCACCACCATTACAGATTAATAGAGCCAGGAACTAAAGTCCTAAAAATACTGAATATTTCTTTCCGGTATGTCCCTGCTGCAAAGGCACCTACTAGGTTCATTTAGCGTGCAGCCACCCTCTAGCTATGCAGAATTGTGCTCATGTTTTCTTCATGGAAGGAAGTTTGGGTAGCCCATCTGTCACTACGGAAATGTTAATTTCATATTAATATATTTTCAAACAGATTAAATATTTTATCCATGTGTCCTGGATTCAGTCAATATGACAGATTGTGAGGTTAAGGCTGGGTGTTTGGGGGGATCAGAAAGAGGAACTAATAACTCAGTTTTGTGTTTCTAAAACTGCTTGAAACTCAGCCCAGTTTAACAGCATTTGAAAATCATTGCAATGCAATAGCTGTTCAGAAGTGCAGGAGAAATGAATTGATAGCCTAACTGGAAACCTGATTTTTGGTGAACACAGGCAATCTTTATACCACTGCATTTTTGTTGCCTGTTTTATCAGAAACTTGTCTAAATAATAGCTGAGAATGTTCCCTGGAAGTGTCTCTTCTCAGCAGATATGCAGCTTTTTGTGGCTGGTTTGTGAGGACACTGGTGGTGTTGCGTATCCTTTTCTTCATATACTGTTTAACTGGGGTTAAAATATGAGACAGATCAAGCTATGATTTGCCAACATTAATCAGAGCTGAATGCACTCAGGAGCTTGGTAGAGATGTGGAGGCTCAAGATCTGAGATTGGAAGCAATTCTTGAAAGTTTTTGTATAATACCAGAGGATCAATCTCAGTGAAATTTTGAAGTGTTCAAAGCTCATCAAGTTCCCCAGCTAACACTAGATTCAAGGGCTAGAATATGGTTTGAGAAATACCTGTTTCATTCAATGGGTGTGGGATAATGATCTTTCCTAATATTTCATGACCTTTGGCTGTTAAACAGGGTAGTGTGTGAACACAACTTGAAAAACAGGGTAGGGAGAGGCCTGAGAAACCACTTGAAAGGCTCTATCACTAAGCTATGGAGAAATATATCTGCACATACATGAGTTTCTTCATTTATGAATAGGGAACATGTGAAGTACGATTCCCATGACAAGCCTTTTGAGAAACTACAGAAATGAAAAGTGGCAAATATGCCCTTTATACACAAAGGCTGTTGACATAGTGCAGGCTAAACTTAAGGAAGAAATTTTTGACAAAAAGAGTGGTGGAACACTGACACAGGTTGCCCAGAGAGGTGGTAGACGCCCCATCCCTGGGAACATTCAAGTTCAGGCTGGACTGGGCTCTGAGCAACCTGATCTAGTTGAAGACGTCCTTGCTCATTGTGAAGGGCGTTTGACGAGATGAAGTCTAAAGGTCCCTTCCAACCCAAAACAGTCCATGATTTTTGTGATTCTATGAGTCTATGACTCTGTATAGTGACTGAAGTTCATATTTATTTTGAATTTTTTTTATTAGTAATGCTTATTAATCATTGCCAATTTTGTAAATTGCTGTCTTTGTGTTTCCATTACTTTAATGATGGAAGTGTTCAACATTGCAGATCCAAGCCCTAAACTAGCAGAAATGAAAAGCTGTCAATGATTGTCATTGTCAGCATGTGACTAGGGAAACAAATACTATGTTGCCAATAAATCCACAGTTAGCTTTTGTCATATAATTTAAAAGAAATATTCAGTCGCTTTGAAAGATTTATTTTTTTTTTATGTGATTGGTAGAAAATACCAAACACTGTCATCACTAGGTAAAAATGCAACTTGTTTTATTAGTGTAACAGATAATGTTGTTTATCATGTTTCTCTGACTGGCTTTGCTAATGAGCACTGAAACAATGTCAATCCAAATTTCACTCTGTGTAGGAGGATAAAACCTTCCTGACTTCCGTGTGGTATGAAGCCCTGAAAGTTCTGAAAAAATAATATTCTGTTTTTAGAGCGTACTTGGTCTTTCCCTGTATAAACATGGTTAAAATTCTTTTTAAGTGCAGGGTTTTCTTAGCTAGATGTCATTTCTGGCCAAAAAAAAAGGAAAGAGGAAAGAAGGAAGGAAGGAGGGGAGAAAGGAAAAGATGGAAAGAAGGAAAGACAGAAAGGCGGAAGGAAGGAAGGAAGGAAGGAAGGAATGAAGGAAGGAAGGAAGGAAGGAAGGAAGGAAGGAAGGAAGGAAAGGAAGGAAGGAAGGAAGAAAAGAAGGAGGGAAGGAAGGAAGGAGGGAAGAAAGGAAAAGATGGAAAGAAGGAAAGACAGAAAGACAGAAAGAAGGAAGGAAGAGAAGAAAGAAATAAAGGAAGGAAGGAAGGAAGGAAGGAAGGAAGGAAGGAAGGAAGGAAGGAAGGGAGAAAGAAAGGAAGGAAGGAAGGAAGGAAGGAAGGAAGGAAGGAAGGAAGGAAGGAAGGAAGGAAGGAAGGAAGGAAGGAAGGAAGGAAGGAAGGAAGGAAGGAAGAGAGAAAGAAAGAAAGGAAGATAGAAAGAAAGAAAGAAAGAAAGAAAGAGAGAAAGAAAGAAGGAAGGAAGGAAGGAAGGAAAGAAAGAAGGAAAGAAGGAAGGAAGGAAGGAAGGAAGGAAGGAAAGAAAGAAAGAAAGAAAGAAAGAAAGAAGGAAGGAAAGAAAGAAGGAACGAAAAAAGGAAAGAAAGAAAGAAAGAAAAGATCCCTGTAGCCTGTGCCTTCAGAGAACCTTGAAGTTATACGGTTAAAAACCCATGTCAGGAAATGTCAAAGTGAAGCCTGTATGAGAAATCTCAATTCTGGCTCTTTACAGAGGTTCATTACAACAGTCATTAATTCAATGACCACATACTATTTCTCAAATAATACAATATAATTTAATGTAGTTTTATGTGACCTTAGATGCACATGCTTAGCATCTTGGAATACATTTCCTGGTTTGTACATTTAGTCTGTTTTTTACTGTCATAATGAAACATGCATGTTTATCGACTATGACTTTGGTATAATAACAGTATATAATTCTCTCTCTAAGGCTATGCCTGCTTTGTGATTCTAAGGTATAATTTAAGGAGCTACCTTCTCTGGCTTTAATCTAGCTAGTTTGGGCTATAATTGCCCTGAAGATACAGCACAGGATTCAGTCCCTTGAGTATATATAAAGGGATTCCTGGTGGGCTTTTACCTTCAGGTGTTGAAGTCCACGCTCTCACATTTGCTATTGTTATCTGAATTACCTAGATTAAAGCTAACTCAGGCATATCACTGTGCTGCAATCACCAACTCCTCTAGTTGCTGTGCAGACAGACCAAAGATTTGAAATTTAACAATCTGGGCACAGATTCTTACAGTATGAAACAAATTGGAAAGAGTACTATTTAATATAGAGCTGGGATTTATCCAGACAGATCTACAAAAATAGAGAAGAGATTTGGGTCAACAATCATAATTGATACAGTTTATAAAAAACAGCCTGTAGAACTGTCTTACTGCACTTAGATACAGTTGGGATCATGTGTTAATTAACTACAAATCTCCTCAGCTCAGGCTGGAAAACCCTGAAGATCCAGGGAATGAATCCAAATTGTGAGGATCTGGAAACAGAAGAGGGGAAAGATAGGCCTGAGGCCAGGGCTGAGGAAGAGACAGGACTGAGGAAGAGTCTTAAAAAGAGTTGAGGCAATTGGTTGGAGAAACTGGGGAAGAGCCAGGTTTGAGAATCTGAGAAAGGACAAGGCTAAGCCAAAAGTAACAGTAAGGAGCAATGACAGAAATTAGAGGGCATAAATTACAAAGAGGAGCAAAAGAACCCTTCAAAATGCTTACCTCCTTCCAGCAGAACAATTGAAGTAGGTGGTACTTAATAGTAAATAGATTTTCTATGAATGTCTTGAAAAGGGATCATTAAAGCTGAAATGAACCTGAAAAATAAAACATAGGTTAAGGTAATAGGTCGCCAGCTAGTCTGGAGAAAAATTAGGAAAAAGATCCAAGAAATCTATTTCCAGTTCTTTTAGGCAGTTTGCAGGTGTTTCCTATCAGCACATAATTCTTTCCCTTTGGAGCATTTCAGATTCTTCATAGCTCTGCCCAGGTTGGACATTATAGGCTCTATTTGCCTTTTCTAGATGAGCTTGCAAGCCCTGGGTGATTTCATGCAGACTTTGTACCGTGTACATTAGACTACTTTCCTCACCATAAAATTCTGGTACAACAGAGAAGGACATTTACTGGCAGTTTTCAAACAGTCACAATATTGCTTCAGAATTAGGTTAATGCTTTTCATCCATTTATTGGTTTGCAAATGATCTGATAGCTTTGACTTAATTAGGTAAATCTGTTTCATTAAAAATTGAGAGATAAACTGAGTACCTAGTCCAACATTACCATAATTTGTAGACCATACGAATTGAAACTATGAATTGCTGAGCGGCTACCTTAGTGTTATAGAAGTGTTGTGCTTTGGTTAAGCTGAGGGTGATGATAAAAACAGTGCCTTGCTTCTTGGAGATCCAAAGAAGTAGTTTGGATTAGTGTGTGTATAATAAATCTAACAGATTTACTATGCAGAATTTTATGGCATACAGAAACTCATGGGCATTGCCATGCTACCATAGCATGATGAGCTATTGGAGTGACCTCATGATCTCTTAAGTAATATTGACTACGAAGTACCCTATCAAACAGAATCATGTCTTATTTGGACTGCTGAAGGTATGCTTCCCGTCAGGGAAATACAGTTTGTTTGTTGGCCACAGTAAGCTGTTAGGATTTTACAGTTTAACAGTCTGGGTTTTGTTGTTTGGTTGGGGTTAGGGTTTTTTTGGGGGAGCGGGGCAGGGAGAGATGGATTCATGGTGAGCTTTTAATGGACAAAATGTTCAAAACCTGATTCAGTCCCATTGATCAAAAGCATGCTGTTTGAAAGACAGATGCAGGGTTTGGCGAAAAAAGGTGCATAACTCCTTTTTCTGCAACATGTCTGTTTTACCATTTCACCAGGCAGTATGACATGTTAAAGTAGAAATAGGAAAATAATTCTTATAAATCAGAAGGGCTAAACCTCACTGGACATACGTTTGGCAGTTGGCATAGTTTTCTACTTGAAATAGAACAGTTTTCAGAATGAACAGGACCCTGAGGATGTCAACCCATCCACCGCTGTAAAATCTTGAGGGTGGGTTTAAGCTAGACTGCAATGTTACATTTTGTGTCAAAACACATTCCCCAAACTGACAGAAGTTCACTAGAAAAATCACAAGACCATGTAATTTACCAAGAAGTACAAATGGAATATGGCACCTTTGAGAGCTATTGAATGGATGGCTTTAGTGACCCTAGTGAGAAATCCAGTTCACGGTTCAAAGGAGGTTGCTGCACATTGTCTTCTGTGTAAGCATGGCCACATGCTTGGCCACATTTGGTTGGCCATGCAGGCGTAAGGCCATAGGAAAGGGAAAACCCTGCTACTTTCCTGAGTATTTCTTCTGAGGTTGTCCTGCACTCGTTTGCACAGATTTGGCCTGAGCAACAGGAGACAGAGGACAAACCCAGTGGACCAGTGTACAGTTACTAGAGAAATATCCATCTGATGCGAGAAATGTCTTTCATCCAGGAACGCATTTGTAAGAAAACAGGAGGTCTACAATGGTTATTAATAGTAACTCCCACTGCATCAAGGCTTCTTTGACCTTTTCACTCCATTTTTGCCAGAATGTTAGAGTCTCATGACTGGATTTTTCTTCTGTATTTGACTAAATAATGCAATGCAATTTCCACTCATGAGTGCTACCACCGTTGCATTTACTGATTTCACTGAGTTGATCAATAGCCAAGTCCACCTTCTGCCATAGGAAATGAGAACTTTTGAAGAAGGAGAGAAAGCGTGTCCTAAAATTACTACTGTTAAGAGAGAAAACTTTTCCCTGCTCCCCGCCATCTGTTCCTGCTCATTCACCAGCTATTGGTTTACTCTCTCCTGTGCTTGAGACAGGAGTCAGAAATACCTATTATCACTTGTGAAAATTATTGTTTATGGGTTTTGGGCGTATTGGGTTTTTAAAGCCCTACTTCATAATACAAAAGCCCCAGAAAAAGTCTGCATAAGAGAATGTGAATAGAGAATCACAGAATCGTAGAATCATAGAATTGTCTAGGTTCGAAGAGACCCTTGGGATCATCGAGTCCAACCATCTACCCTACGCTACAAAGTTCTCCCCAACACCATATCCCCCAACACCACATCTAAACAGCTCCTAAACACATCCAGGGATGGTGACTCAACCACCTCCCTGGGCAGCCTATTCCAATGCCCGACCACTCTTTCTGAGAAAAATTCTTTCCTAATGTTCAGTCTAAATCTACCCTGTTGGAGCTTGAAGCCATTCCCTCTCGTTCTGTCATTAATTACCTGTGAGAAGAGACCAGCACCAACCTCTCTACAGTGTCCTTTCAAGTAGTTGCAGAGAGTGATGAGGTCTCCCCTCAGCCTCCTCTTCCTCAAACTAAACAGTCCCAGCTCCTTCAACCGCTCTTCATATGATTTGTTTTCTAGGCCCTTCACCAGCTTCGTTGCCCTCCTCTGCACTTGCTCCAGCACCTCGATATCTCTCTTGTATTGAGGTGCCCAAAACTGGACATAATACTCGAGGTGTGGCCTCGCCAGTGCTGAGTACAGGGGCACAATCACCTCCCTACTTCTGCTGGCCACGCTATTTCTAATACAAGCCAGGATGCCGTTGGCTTTCTTGGCCGCCTGGGCACACTGCCGGCTCATATTCAGCCGCTTGTCAATTAGAACCCCCAGGTCTCTTTCTGCCAGGCAGCTTTCCAGCCACACTTCCCCAAGCCTGTAGCGCTGCATGGGGTTATTGTGGCCCAAGTGCAGGACCTGGCACTTGCCCTTGTTGAAACTCATACCAAGCTCTCTGTAGAGCTTCCCTATCCTCCTGGGAATCAACACTCCTGCTTAACTTGCTGTAATCTGTGAATTTACTGATGATACACCCTATGTAGAGATCATCAATAAAGACGTTAAACAGAAATGGTCCTAACACTGAGCCCTGAGGCACACCACTTGTGACTGGCCGCCAGCTGGATTTAAATCCATTGAGAACCACTCTTTGGGACCTTCCAGTCAGCCATTGCTTGATCCAGCAGATCGTATGCTCATCCAGGCCGTGTGAAGCCAGTTTCTCCACGAGAATTGTATGGGGGACAGTATCGAATGTGTTTCGAAAGTCCAGGTATACAATATCAACAGCCTTTCCCTCGTCCAATAATCTGGCTATCTTGTCATAGAAGGAGATCAGGTTCATCTGGCAGGACCTGCCTTCCATAAACCCATGCTGACTAGGCCTGATCCCCTGGTTGCCCACTGTGTGGGTTTTGATGGCACTCAAGATGACCTGCTCCATGACCTTCCCTGGTATCGAGGTTAGACTGACAGGTCTATAGTTTCCTGGATCCTCCTTTTTGCCTTTCTTGTAGATGGGTGTTACATTTGCCACCCTCCAGCCCATTGGGACCTCCCCAGTTAGCCATGACTTCCTGTAAATGATGGAAAGCGGTTTGGCGAGCACATCTGCCAACTCCTTCAGCACTCTTGGGTGTAGCCCATCCGGTCCCATAGACTTGTGTGCATCCAAGCGGCATAGCAGGTCACTGATCTCTTCCTCTTTAATCATGATGTTCTCATTCTGCTTCCCCTCCCTGTCTCCTATCTCATGAGGCTGGGTGTCCAGGGAACAGCTAGTTCCACTGCTAAAGACTGAGGCGAAGTAGGCATTGAGCACCTCAGCCTTTTCCTCATCCTTTGCGACTATGTTTCCCTCTGCATCCAATAAAGGAGGGAGATTTTCCCTAATCCTCCTTTTGCTGCTAATGAATTTATAGAAACATTTTTTATTATCCTTAACAGCTGCAGGTTGAGCTCTAGCTGCGCTTTGGCTCTCCTTATTTTCTCCCTGCATAGCTTCACTACATCTTTATAGTCTTCATGAGAGACTTGCCCCCTCTTCCAAGGGTCATAGACTCTCTTTTTGTTTTTGAGATCCAGCAAGAGATCCCTATTTAGCCAGGCTGGCCTCCTTCCCCGCCTACTTGTTTTTTGGCACATGGGAACAGCCTGCTCCTGTGCCTTTAAGACTTCTTTCTTGAAGTATGTCCATCCTTCCTGGACTCCTGTATCCTTAAGGGCATCCTCCCAAGGGATTTTGTCTAGCAGTCTTCTGAACAGATTAAAATTTGCCCTCCAGACGTCTAAGGTGGCAGTTTTCGTAACCCTTCTCCTTGTTTCTCCAAGGATCGAGAACTCAATCATCTCATGATCACTGTGCCCTAGACGGCCTCCAGTCTTTACTTCCCCCACAAGTTCTTCCCTGTTCACAAGAAGCAAGTCTAGGAGGGCACTTTCCCTGGTCAGCTCACTTATCAGCTGCATGAGGAAGTTATCCTCCACACATTCCAGGAACCTCCTGGATTGTTCCCTGTCTGCCGTGTTGTATTCCCAGCAGATATCGGGGAGGTTAAAGTCCCCCACAAGAACAATGGCAAATGACTGCAATATTTCTCCCAGTTGCTTATAGAAGGCTTCATCCACCTCACTGCTTTGGTTGGGAGGTCTATAGCAGACTCCCACAGCGATATCGCCTTTATTTGCCCTTATCCTAATCCAAACACCCTGTTATCACTATACTTAATTTCTGAGCTCTCATAGCATTCTCTAACATACACGGCCACTCCGCCACCTCTCCTTTCCTGTCTATCCCTCCTGAAGAGTTTGTAGCCTTCAATTGCGGCACTCCAGTCATGTGAGGCATCCCACCAGGTTTCTGTGATAGCCACTATGTCATAGTTTTCCTGGTGCATCATAGCATCATCAGAGAAGGCCTGACTTAGTGGGAACCTCCAGGAAGAGTGGGGATTGATCATTTACAGCTCTTTTTTTCAGAAGGAAAAGTGAAGAGAAAATAAAAGCTCATGAGCTCATTGCTCTAGGACTTGTTACTTCTGAAAATTGTTAATAATATGTTTAAAGTTTATGGCCTTGAGTTGGATGATGAAATATCATCTGGCAAAGCTGTCAATTAGTGCTCCAAAAGATGGAGTTGCTCTTTTTTGCAATTCACTATGATTTTTGAGAGGGAAGCTGCTGAGGCAATGGGATGTAACATCTAAGCATACTTCAGAGCAGCATCACTTGTTCACAGTTTACAGGATTTGGAAGACCTGAAGAATCTTCATCAGAGACTAACTTCTCATTGACATTATAGAGGAAAGTTTACTGTGGTACTTGCACCATTTGTAAGGTTAGCAAAAACTCCTCTGAACCCAAACAATAAAAAAGAACAGTATTTGTCTGGTTATTAATTATTTCTAGATTTTGTGTTTTTAAAAGAAGAAAAATACCTTAGCCTTGAAATTGTGAACTCAGCAGTCAGAGTTCCAAAAGTGATAAGTATGGCAAAGAAGGAACTAGAATGGATATTCTGGCATCTTAGATTAGAATGCTTCTGTAGCTTTTTCCATACAAATAGATAACATTGCATAATCCAAACAGTAGCTGAATACTAGATGTATAGGTGGAGAGTATTTTCTTTGGGGTTGTCTTTTTGGGAGGTGGAGGGTATTTACATATATTTTGACTAGAAATTTTATAACAGACAAAGATAGCTACATTATCGGTGTAAAATGTATATATTAATGTCAAAATGTACAAGGGCATGTATTGATAGGACGAGGGAGAATGGCTTCAAACTGGAAGAGGGCAGGTTTAGATTAAACATTAGGAAGAAATTTTTCCCTATGAGGGTGGTGAGGCACTGGAACAGGTTGACCAGAGAAGTTATTGAGGCCCCATCCCTGGAGGTGTTCAAGGCCAGGCTGGATGTGGCCTTGGGCAACCTGGTCCAGTGGGAGGTGTCCCTGCCTATAGCAGGAGGGTTGGAACTCAATGATCTTCAAGGTCTCTTCCAACCTAAACCATTCTATGATTCTATGAAAATGGATGCTCATATTTTCCTTAAAATCACAAAGACAAATCCTTCAAGTCACGCTTCTTTTTAGTTTTCAAATGTTTCACTTTATCTTCATTGCAAAGTGACTGGCCAGCACTCACTATGAGAGTAAGAACAAATTACAGAGCAGCGAATAAACTTGCTGAATGACACACCTTCCTTGGCCACCTCTTCTGGAGGGTTGTCTCAGCTGTCATAGTAGAAGAATCTTGGCAAGGAAAGCTACATAAGGAGGGAATCTCATAGTTCATGAAAGCCATTTCCTTATCATTTTCAAGCCCTAGTACATGTGTTTACAGGTTTTGTTCCAAGATGCCTTGGTAATATATTAATCCTGTATTTGCTTATGTCATGCTCGCTGGTGCGCTAAGGAGCACTTCCAATTGCTCCCGTGGTATAGTCTCCCTGGCTTGACTTGGAATGAGACACGGATTTTGATGTGCTCCAGGGTCTGTAGTTCAAACACTCTCCTGTACTTTGCTAACAGGAGCAGACAACTCCATCTGTAAAATACAGTACTTGTTCTCTCCTGAGTCATGTGCTTCAGAGAGACACTAAGAGAAGATACCTGTCTAAATACAAATCAGTGACACAGAGGTAAAACAATAGTCTGTGTTAGCACTGTAACTACAGGTCAAAGAAAATATGAAATAAAACTTGGAATGTAGTGAAAACAGACTGCTGAAATGAAATGGTACAATGAGGTTTCTGCTGCTCTGCATGTTTGTTGTTTCAAAGGAAAAAAAAAGATGAAGCTCCCTGAAGCAGGATTTTCTGAGGTACACTGTGGTAGCTAAGCAACGTTACATTTAGTAACATAATAAAATTAACTAAAACATTTGTTCTTTCAAGCACTAGCTAGTTCCCTGTTCTCCAGGATATGACAATTATGTAAGAAGGCCTGAAAGAAATTCTGTCATCACTGTTGTTTCAGCATTTAATTCCTGTCCTTCACCCTCAATTAAATCAATGAGAGTTAGACACCTGGGTGTTTTTGAAAATCCCATTAGGTGTGTCTCTGCATCTTCAGGTTCCAAGACACTTTAAAAATCTGGTTTGTGGGACATATGGCCACCTGAGAGCTATACATTAAAAACAGTTGTGAGCTTTAATTGTTATTCTGCATTTTGACATGTCTTGGAGTAAGAAATTGTTAATTTGCAGCTCATCTTGAATACAAACTGATCTATGTATTATAATTAAAAAATATACACTGGTCTTTAAGACCCTGACACCCTGCCTCTTGACACCCTGCCCCTGGACCAATATCAGCCGCACAGGCAGACTGCCAACATCCTGCCCTTGACCAGGATTGGCAGCATAGGTAGGATGCCACCCACATTATTCACGTAAGGTGTGATTCTCTCAAATCACACTACCACTGGTGGAGCCAAAGGGTGGCACAACTCTTACCCGCATTCAAAAGGCATTTGCGTGATTGGCTGTTGTAGCTGGATGAACTGGACTCTGAGTGTCCCTGGCAGTCCACCAGAGTCAAGACATCGATTATGACCTTGTGTTTGCTATCAGGGATTAGGAGAGTTGGCTTATGGACACGTTGTTGCTCATCTTTCCTACTATCTCAATGAAGCTTTGCTTTATAATATGTTGTCAGACTCCATTACTGTTCAAACCACAAACCCTTAGATCTTCTGTGCTGATGATTTCAGATACCTTGGCTGGAGAAATAATTTGTTACAATTTCCTTGAAATCAGTGCAGCTTGATAGTTTACTATTGCTGGGGACCCACCTCACAGAATGTCGGGTGCATTTGTGTAGTATACTTGAAATATAGTACAAGGAGGTTTTGTTTAGTGAGGATGAATTTACCTTCTTACATTCATCAACTGGATGAATATTGAAGTTGTTGCACAGAATTTCTAATAAGGGTACATTTTTTAGGTTACATAAATATTTTTCAAATATTCACATATAATCAGATTTAAAATGTGTTCATTTTTTCCCTGTCACAGGGCTTCATCCCACCTGCGATGCACTGTAATGAAATCCTTTGCTGGATAAGTAATTATGAATTCTAGGAGGAGTTATTCACTTAGCCTTGGGTTTTGCTCTTTGTGATAGTCTCTAACCAACAGTGAGAATATTTCTTTCAATGGTATGGAATGATAGCTGAAACAGGTTCTTCTAAATCCACCACCTGCTCTTTAATTTGCCTTTACGTAGATAAAATATTTTCCTATAAGGAGATGTCACACTTCTTTCTGATAATGTATTTTATTAAATGCAAAACAGTGAAGTTAAAGGTCTGACTTAAACCAACAAAAGCAATGAAATTTACCACTTCATTGTTAACTTACTCTATATGCCCAGTTAATGCAGCACATAATAGGAAAGCTGGCAGCTGCTCTAAAACCATTGTACTACCATTAGAATCAATGAAATGGGTTAAAAAAATAAACTGAAGTGTTGGAGTATTCCCTTCATTTTTGTCTACTTAAGCCATTCTTATCATTTGTTTAAATTTTTTTTTTTGCACTTGCTTATGTACATACTGGTTTCTATCACAGCATGCAAAAAATGACAAATTTTGTATTTCTCATGCCTTTTTTAAACTCAAAATCAAACCCAGTGTATTAAAACTGATTGAAAATAAATAGTGCAAAATTTCAACACAAACATGAAACAAAACCAAATTTACCCTTATACCTTTTCCTATTTTCCATCTCAAGCCCTCTCTTCATACTTAGATTTATAGTTTCTTAAGATTTTCCAAACATCTTTAGGTTTTCAGATTCACTTTCTATAATTCTTTCCCATTGAAAGCTCTATAGAGAGCATTTTTTTTTAGTTTGACATCTCTTCTACCACATTTTATACTCTTTTTCATGCCATATTTTTTTCCATCTTCCTTGATACCTAATTCCTTTAGTTTCCTTTTCTCCTACCTTTCTTCACTCATTTTTATTATTCCTTTTTCAGCTTAAATACCATTCTTCATCTTCTGTTAAAGCCTCTTATGATTCTGCACAATTCTTTTCCTAGTCATTAGAGGCAGATTTTCAATCAGCTCATTTTCACCAGCTAAGAATTAAGCATCTAGGTACTTATTTTAATGCCACCAACAATGGGTGAGATACAGACATCTCGAGGGTGATTTATCCACCTTTAGTGGGTGGACTGTGAAGACTGTCTTCTCTGTTGCCTGATGAGTGAACCTACCCGATTAGATGGCTGGTTTTCAGAAAGCTGAAGGTAAATAACATCTTCCTAATTTGGCAAGGGTAACATTGAAATTCAAACACATTTTCCTGTAGGTGTTTCTGAAGTACCTTTCCAGTGTGGCGTTACCATGTGCTCTACCCTCTAGCAATTAGAGCCTATTTACAGTAGGTAGGATTGAGACTGTGTGGAGCAAGTCCCAAGTCCTTGGTATCAGTGTTAGTAATACTGCGCCTAACACCTAATGTCAATGTCAATACTTAGAAAACCTTTTTCAGAAATGTGGATTAATTAGTTTTCAAAATCATGCCTCTATCTAGACCACCATGGTTTGTTTTGATTTGGTTTGGTTTATTTTGTTTTAAACAACAACAACAAAAATCCTCTACCACCCCATCCCCTGAATGAAAAACAAAGCCTTACTATAATCCTTGTCAATGTAAGTGATTTCTCTCATGAAAAATAGTTACTTGCTTCCAGAGCTACTTCTTGTGATAAAGATCTAGGATAAGAACAATATAAAAATCATCACAAATTAACAATTGAAACTCTTCTGTTGTCAAATTGTTACTTAAGTATTGAAGATAAAATTGAAGGACAGATTATGTCCAAAGAACACTGATATTCAGTGGACTTTGTACATTTATGATTCTACACATAGTTGCAACATGCTCCTTCAGGCATTTTAATTTGAACATTTTTGGGGGGCGGGGGGTGTGTATTAGAGAGTTGATTTGTTTGTTTTTTGTTTTTCGTTAGTAAGAATAGTATTTTGTTTCTCAGCATATTCAAGGGATTAAAAATGAAGATATGTTTCTGGACATCCCTACTCAATGTTTTCCTGTTAGATCTTTGAGAGGTACTGTTGGGTAAGTAATGAAAGAAAATGTTTTGTGTATGACATTTCTAAAATCAGTAGTGTTTTAAATTTTGCTTGTTTAAAAAAATCTTTTTTCTTATAATAATATATTTTTTTAAATTTCATCATCTTTTATAATAGGTATTACCTTCTTTTGTAATAGGTATGACATTTTTTCATGAACTTAACAATAACTAATTTTCAGGTGGGAATTCTTGTTTTTAAGATTATTCCTAGTGAAAATTATCTGGTTTATTTTTAAAAGCTGTTTTACATTTTCAAGATTTCCTTACATTATATAGTTTTTCTTGATTGTAGTCTTACAACTTCATAATGATCTCTGCAGACAGATCTTAGTCTTTTCGTAAATGAAAAAAAAAATAGACTACGGTTTTCCAAAATTCATGGGAAAATTAATGGTCTTATCAGCACTAAAAATGTATTTTAACATGGGAGAAATGTTTTATAATTATGTTATCTACACTGCATAATATTTTTGGCAGATATTTAGATATGATTTGAATACTGTTTACAAAGGTAGCACTACATCAGCATTTAGGTAATATTAGGTTTAACTATGTCAGTAACAGCATTTTGGAAAAAAATGATAGGAGATCAGATTGTCTTGCAGTTAGGGTAGAGAACATAAAGCCAGTAGGTCAGAGTTATTTTCATATATTTGTGACATGTATAGCACTCTCTTAAGCTCAATAGTACAGAATAGTAAGGACAAGATTTACTTGTATCATGAGGCAAGTTCAATATTTGCTGCAGAAGGGCATAGCCTTCTGCAGGTCCTATGTCTCCTGTGAAAGCCCCATCCAGATGTCTTAGAGACATTTGGTGTTCTTAATGGCACTAGGAGCTTGTGTTTAAGCAAATGAATCCCCACCAAAAGTGGGATTTAGATCCATATCGTGCCTGCTCATACATGCCTCCATATGGGTCAGGTATCAATGCTTATGTTACGGTTAACGGAGATCTAGTCAACTAGTCAATGGGTTAGAAAGCTATGCAGCTGACTCATCAGTAGATGCCTATGTTACAATTAGCTGAACTATGCTTTCAGCACCTGTGACAGTATTTACTAGGTCTCCATTGATTTTAATGAGAGCTTAGACACTAGCTAATGGGAACTACCCTCTGTGCTGCGTTGCGGGTAACATGTTGTAGATAATAAGGACTTGATTCAGATGCATAAACACGCATATCCGGTACTGGCTGAGATGCCCTATGATATGTGAGATATCTGCATAAGAATGATGGACATGACATGGGAACTGTGGGAGATCCATGCCTTTCTGGCATAACAACTGGAAACCAGGCAGGATACAGGGCTCTGTAAAAATCCATAAAAATTTTACAGTTTAATAGCTCTGTACTGTGCTTGAACGATCAATCACTTCATGCTTACAATGAACATGGATTAAAGAAAAAAGAGAAGGAACTATATAAAGAAATAATGAAAACTACAAAAAAAGGAGTCACACTGGCTCTTTCTCAGTTGGTCCCAGAGCCACCCATTGCTGGAGGCTGGGAGAGCATTTGGAAAAATTATCATCCTATGCATTCTCTTTTCTTTATATTCTTCCTCAAGCATCCACTGTTGGCCTAAGCTAGGATGCTGCGTTAGACAACCTTTGGCCTTTTCTACCACAAGCATTGTATGTTCTTATAACTGACTGACTACAGACTGTTTAATAAAAGAGATAAATATTTCTTTGTGAATTATTTTGATTTTTAAACAGCAACAAAAAATCTATACCAAAAATACAAAAGAAATACTTTAAGAAGCAATATTCTAGTAATGTTAAACATATATGACTGAATCATTTCTGGTTTAATTTCTTCCAAATCCTGTCTATAACAAAGCCTGTATAAGGAAAAGTCTCAGAGTGATCGCTAGAGCTTGTCTTTAGGCTAGATATGGAAATATTTTTTAAAAAGGTCACAAATAAGAGGACTATATTTAGGTTTCATACTTTCAAAAAAACTTCAAACCCATTCACTAGCAGGCAAACTTTTTCAGTGGCAGAGATAAGAGAAATGCCATCAAAGGATAGCATGTGTAATAGAGAAACATTAACCTGACAATAAAATCTTCAGGTAAAAAATAGAATATTCACCATTGTACAGCCGTGGAGCCTTTTAGCACTGACAAGTTGTTCTGGATTTTGATACTGAGGTCTCCTTGGAAAAAACATTCCCACTGGGGAAACTTCTGGTAATATTTTACTGACTTCCTTCCAGCTATTCCATCTTGGCAGAAGCTTGAGGCAGTTTCTTTCTGAATGCCACTCCTTGAATCAATGAAAAAGTGCCATAATCATGTTTACAGAATGTACTCTTGTCTGTGGTATCAAGCATATGCTGTGATAAATATTGTACCTGCCATATGGAGGTTGGATACCACAGGAAATGTAACTCATTAGCCGTATCTCCACTTGTGATTGGTTTTAGTATGCACATACATTCTGCATATTACTGTGATTGTAACTAAAAGTAGGACACTTGGAGTCTGTACTTAGTTACTCTACAAGGTCCTCCAAGAAAGTTCCCTCCCTCCAGCTGAGCCAGTAAGAGTTCCAATAACTTTGTCTCAGCTGGAAATTGCTCATTGCAATAAATCATGGTCATTTCATGCTTTGATGCACTGTAGTGAAATGTGTTAAAAAAAAGGAGTTTTACAAAGCAAATTCTTGTTATAATCAACATAGCAACTTTTTGCTCTAATATTGAAGAAAAAATGTAAACAATCACATGCAGTCATAGAAATAAGAGTTTCTAAAAAACTCCTTATATGGCAGTAGTCTCTTGACCTCTACTTTGTGCATGCTGAAGGGCTACAGATTTTTGCTATGTGTTTGAATGTTGCTTTGGCTATGTAGGCAGACAAGGGCATGACATAATTGTTCAGTTATATACACTCAATAATCTTAAAATCAGGGATGTTTCAAAGAAAATGTTCATCATAGTGACATTCAGAAATGTTTACCTTTTTTTGTTTTCCTTGGTGGTAGATTCACCAAAGGATAGCAAGTCTGACTATCCATAGATTTATTATTGTTATTCTAGAAATACTTACTGTGTTAGAAATTAAAATAATTATCAAATATATTTGCAAAACTATGTGTATTAAGGAATACTTGCAAAGAAATTTGAAGAAAAAAAATCTAGTGTAGAAGTAATTATCTGTATTTTCTCAATGGTAAATATGACCTCTGGCTCAAACAGGACAGTCATCGCAAGATATCTTGAGTTATCTTCCTACACATTCTTGTGGTCCTGACAGATTTTCTCTCCCATTTTGACACATCTGTTTCAATTTTCTGGACAAATGGAACTAGACTATGTACCCTTTGGCGACAAGGGAGGTCTTGTTCACTTCTTGTCCACTGGAAAGCGATAAATGTAAGAGAAAGAAGGGAAACATAATACGGCAGAACATAGAAGAATACGTAGGTAGGTAAGTAGGTAGGTAGGTAGGTAGATAGGTAGGTAGGTAGATAGATAGATAGATAGATAGATAGATAGATAGATAAAACCAGTCAAAATGTCTGATTCTTTCAATGTCACAGTAGTACCCTGATGCTTCCATTGTTGCATGAAAGAGAACTTTCTTAATTATTTGGTAGGTTACAGCAGAAGCAGATTCATTTCAAATTATACGTTTCTTTTAGACTATTTTAAATCATTGATATGTTATTTTCCTCAATAGCTTAATTACAATACATGCAATATATAAATTCAATTTTCATTGTAAGTGTAGGCATATTCTAGAATTAAATGAAACTCTTTTGATCCAACTTTCCTTGATAAATTAATGACAGCACAAAATATCATCCCTTTAGTAAGTGCCATTGTTATCCTGGTGTAATCAAATTTGTAGAATATGAAACAATTGGGGTAAAATGTGCTTTTGGTTTGAGTGAACAGACGAAGAAAAATCTTCAATGTTCCAGTGGTTGAATGGAGAATTATTGAAACATGAATATAAAATCACAGAATCACAGAATGGTTGACATTGGAAGGGACCCCTGGAGGTCATCTTGTCCAACACCCGTGCTCAAGCAGGGCCACCTAGAACACATTGCTAAGGACCATGTCCAGATGGCTTTGGAATATCTCCAATGATGGAGTCTCCACAGCCTCTCTGAGCAACCTGTGCCATTGCTTGGTCACCCTCATGGTAAAAAAGTGTTTCCTGATCTTCAGATCAAGCTTCCTGTCTTTCAGTCTGTGCCCATTGCCTCTGGTCCTGTCACTGCGTACCACTTAAAAGAGCCTGGCTGTCATGTCTTTACACCCCCCCCTTCAGGTATTTATACATGTTGATGAGATCCCTCCTGAGCCTTCTCTTCTCCAGGTTGAACAGTCCCAGGTCTCTCAGCCTTTCCTCTGAGAGATGCTCCAGTCCCTTGATTATCTTTGTGGTCCTTTGTTGGACTCCCTTCATTGTGTCCGTATCTCTCCTGAATTGAGGATCCCAGACCTGGGCACCTCCCTTGACCTGTTGGCAACACCAGGAAGGAATTAGGAAGGAAATGGGAAGGAAAAGATGGAAATAATGAAAAATAGAGTGGTAGGTGATATTTTTTGTTTGTTTCTTTGTTTTAAGAGACATGAGAGGACATATGTTCACCCAAGTGTTTATGATGAAGGTACAACTAAAATAGAAATTAAATGGGTAAATACAATCAATCTCATAGTAACCTAAATGCTGAGTATTATTTCATAATTTAATAAATTACTTCTATTACTAATAATAATCATGCATTCAACAGTATTCATCTACGTTTTATGGAACCATATGCCTCCAAAGCACTTTATGGAAGTTGTCATTATTTAGGTGGAGAAAATTATGCACAATGATGTAATGTGATTTGCCAACAGTCTCAAAGTAAGCCAGTAGCAGCTTACTGACTGAATTAATCTAAAAATATATATATATTTGCAGATAAAGATTTAGCACATTGAGGTTTAAATTGCAATATAGTTTATATCTATTTCCATTTATTTAATTTCGGCATACATTTAAAACAAAAACAACTAACAGCACCACACTAAAAACACGACTAAGCTTCTTTCCCTTAATTGCATTTTAATACTAATGGTACAATTCTGCTTTCAAAGATAAGTCACAGTAACTTCCCTCAGGTAAGAAGATTCATCTCAACTTACGAATTTTAACTTTGAAGAGAATTTAGCTCCAGTGTGTTACCACTGATTTTCAGGTGCCTGCAAATTAAACTCTTCTGTAATTTTGCTTAAAGCTTTTAGATTGTATTATATGTAACCTTGTGATGGCAAAGCAAGCAATAAAATGGGGCTAAACCCCCCTGTAAACAGAAAGAACACTTTTATTATTGTTCCTCAGCCCCCTGTATTCCAGAGCTTTTACATCATCAGCCTAGTATTCATGTTGCCGACACCACTGTCACGTCAATATAAGACTCTACATGGAGGCCAATACTAATTTACCAATTCACAGTTTAGCTTTCACAGTTCCATAAGTAGATTGCAATTAGACAGAAGCAGTTTGTACTTTCTGAAAAAATGTTTCTGAAACATGGACATTGGGTATTCTTAAATCCTGGAAACAATTTTCATGAAGAATATATCTCTTTTTAAGAGAACACAATTCCTCTCTCATCAAATAAATATTGGTGTAATTCATGTATCCTAATGAGCAAACTAATGATGAAAGGAATCTTTTAGACAACTGGTACCATAGCTATACCATGTAGATAATTTTTGTTATGTTTTGTCAAAGAATCTTAAATGTTTCCCTATCTTAACTTCTACAAATACAAATGACGGATCTCTTTCCATATTCTCTGCAATGACATTTGCAGTAAATTTAATTTATAATATTGTACCAAGTATCCACTGCTGCACTGTCATTGAGATTATTGAAATGATAGTTCTGCTAGATAATCTATCAATCCAAACTGCAGGACTTGGACCAATCTCGTCTATATTAAAATTACCTTCCCTGTAAGAAAGACATAATTCTTCTCCATTCTTTCACAACTTTGCCTTCTGTTTTGAGTTTTATGAATAATTGCCTTCTACTGATCAAAAACAAATTCTAATATACTGCACACATGGTCATTGATCACTATAAGCACTAATGTATAAATAAAAATATGTTTATGTTTCAAACTAAAACTGACATCTCTATAATAAGACCTCATACACACAAGCTAGTACATTACTATACCATACCCAGAGAGGCTGATTGCTCAGTTTCTGTGAGAGTTTTTCCAGCTGAAATATGGATCCTATACTAATGAAATATAGAAATAATAGTATATATTTTATGTGTAAAAAAAAATTCCTCTATGTATGTATTTGATTGTTAAATTAAATGAACTCTAGGATTCTCCATTAATTAAGATAGTATTGCAGGTATATGTTTAAACCAAAGTACATTTACAACTTTGGCTTGGGATACCACTATAAACCAGTTTTTTAATTCTGTTTTAGATGAGAAGTTGTTTGATATCCCCTTCCCAGTCTCTAGTGGATAATTACCCACGTCACATGATCACCATATAATTTGTGTACAATTGCTCATCTGTTATTGATAAAGGCCATAAATAAATATATGGTAAGTCAGAGTTGTGATGCATTAGAAATGCCTTTAGGCCTACCAGCACTTAATAAACTTAAGTATGATAAAAGGGGATAGGGGAAGTGGAAGGGGAAGTGGAAGGGGAAGGGGAAGGGGAGGTGAGGGGGAGGGGGAAGGGGAAGGGGAGGGGGAGGGGGAGGGGGAGGGGGGAGGGGGAGGGGGAGGGGGAGGGGAGGGGAGGGGAGGGGAGGGGAGGGGAGGGGAGGGGAGGGGAGGGGAGGGGAGGGAAGGGAAGGGAAGGGAAGGGAAGGGAAGGGAAGGGAAGGGAAGGGAAGGGAAGGGAAGGGAAGGGAAGGGAAGGGAAGGGAAGGGAAGGGAAGGGAAGGGAAGGGAAGGGAAGGGAAGGGAAGGGAAGGGAAGGGAAGGGAAGGGAAGGGAAGATAGCTGAGTATGATTTTTTCTTTTTCGCACACCATGTAATCTATGTTAGGTTTTATAGGTGTAGACCAACAGTTTGGAAATAAATGGAAACAGGTATCTACCCTGAAACTCTCCATACCTTCTTTTTAAAGAACGTCTCCTTCCTGATTGTAAGAATAACCACTAAGTTGCTGGTTCTGTAAAAACCAAATCAAACCAAGGCCCCAAAAAAGGAAACAAATCAAACAGAAAGGACTAAACTGAAAATAATTTGTGGCTTTGGTAAGCTTTGATTATTTTACATTTCTTTAAATAAGCAATTTTACTGCATCCATTAGCCAGGGATAAGGTCTTCTTCCCCAAGCTGCCTGGCATGCCTCTATAGTGTGCTTCTAAGATGAGGCTGCCTTCACTGCATTCTCTAAGTACTACAAGTATTTTAAGCATTGGTTAAAAGGTGTCCCCCCAGGGAGAGAAAAATTAATTAAGAAAGAAAAACTACACAAAAATAAAGGCAAAAAGTCTGATGTAGATTCAAAATAATTTTTACATAAAAAATATTGGCTTAAAAAGACATTATATTAGAAATAGTAACTTGAAATGTGGATAGAGCTTTGCCATCTTAACAGTTAAACCTCCAGCTTGTTATAGTAAGTATAGTTGTATAGTGAGAGGAAAAGCTGAGTTAATAAGTTAAATACTTATTACTTCAGTGTTTTTTCAAGAAACATTTATATGCTTGCATCCATTTCCAGATATGGATCTATCCCACTACCACCACCATCCCTTTTATATTTATTTTGCCATTCAAAAGTTGTCCAGAATGTGTGTTGTAAACATTGCCTTGGGTAGGGATAGATATCCTACTAGGTAGCTAGTAGGATTTCACCTTACATTTCAGAAATAAATTCATCAGGGTTCTACTATGCAAGCTACAGTCTGCATAGTAGAGGAAAGACAGATTTTCAGTGTCCTTTCTTCCACATCCCTGCAGTGTTTGGACTCATGGACTTCCAGGCTCCATTCTCCCTTCCTCTCCCTCTCTTTCTACCCCTGCCTGTCGCCCCTCATTTTCCACAAAGAAACAAGGAAACTCATAAAAGTCAAGACCATGTTGTATGACTGGCAGCTACTTACCTGTATGAGGTATAATAAGTATTGTAAGAAAAGGACACTTATTTCCCTCCTGTTGGAGCAGCAGGACAGGGTAGTATATAGATACTGGAAGATACAAGATACACAAACATAAAAGTATGAAATTTGTTTCCCGTTGAAGAGTATGTAAGACATTAACTGATAAAAAATACTCTACATTATCCTGCATAAACATGAATCCATGACTGAATCTTATCTACTTTCTCCCTGTTAGAAGAATGATGCCCAAGAGAGCACAGCTTGGTCATGCTTTCTATTTAGTGTCATTATTTTATCGTTTATTATAGTGCTTTCCAAAGTAATACCTAGGTTACTAATGGACTACTCCTGGGCCGTGTCAATTCCTATCGATTTATATTCTTTCAACAAAAGTGTTCTTCGTAGCAGATCTCTTGTAGTGATCAAAGCATGTCAATGAGATCTAAAGTCAAAAGAATTTGAGTCCTGGTACCAAAAATCTGAAAATGGAAAAGCAGGCCCACAAGCTCTGTTTGGCAAAAGAATGAGAGGGCTTTTCCTGAGCACTGCCTGGACCAAACTCCCCTATCACCATGATGGTGACATATTCCCCTAATAACCAATGCTCAATGACTATAAATATTGTTGTCTGACCTGTTCTAATCATTACTAGATCCATGTTACATCAGAGAAATTTACTTCAAAACACACCTAATCTGAACAACATAATTTGCCTTGTCAAAAAAACCCATGTGGTGTTATGGTTTGCCTTCCACCCAGGGTTTGAATTAGTTGCTAAATGTAAATATCCACCATTGTTAAGATGTCTTATTGTATACCTTCTCAGCTTCCCACCTCCCCTCCACAGAGGCAAAGCTACTGTCACTTTTACAGTCAATGGTACTGGAGGAAATGGCCTCAAGTTGTGCTAAAGGAGGTTTAGATTGGATATTAGGAAAAATTTTTTCACCAAAATGGTTGTCAAGCATTGGAACAGGCTGCCCAGGGAAGTGTTTGAGTCACCATCCCTGGAGGTATTTAAGAAACATGTAGATGTGGTGCTAAGGGACATGGTTTAGTGGTGGACTTGGCAGTGCTAAGTTAACAGTTGAACTTGATGATCTTAAAGGTATTTTCCAACCTAAACGATTCTGTTATTCTGTACCTTAGATTTTTCAAATGACACTAGAAGCCTGCATGTGGGGAACTAACTGGATGACCAGCAAAGAGCACTTTCCTCACTCTTGACAATATACTGCAATAGGTGTTAAATCTGTGGTTGGACCTCACTTTAAACATAGTTAACATAGTGAAGAACTCAGGATGGTTTAATTACTAAGAAGTTTTGAGTCAAACATATCAACACAAACTTATAGGTAAGAATCTTTAAACTGTTACTAAGCACTATATTCCAAAGTCCCCAGACATCCAACTTTTAGTAAGCTGTACTCCATTTTATTTTCCACAATATAAGCATATGGTCTATTTAAAATTATTTAATTACCTACAGTGGTATTTTTATTACCAAGTATGTGCACTACTTATTTTAAATATATTCTACACAATCATTATCTAAATTATTAAGAATAATGCAAAATAAAAATTTTGCACTGTTCCTAAAGACATTCTGATTTCAAAATAATCACCAGTTGGTAACAGATACCTAATTTAGAGTTTAGGTGTATTACAGCCTAAGGTAAAGGCATACATGGGGCATGGGGCCACATTCCGTGACAGAAAGGCTCCAGAGAAATGTTTGATCATTCTTTGTGATGCATAAAATATGTCACAGCTGTACTATAAAAGATATCAGCCATCAGGTAAGGCTGTCATTTGCCCTTGCTGGATTATATTGGAAAAACACTGTGTTTGTGTTGTACTTGTGTGGGATTATTGCTCAAAAAACCACAACCTATTTAGTCTGTGTACATATTACCATACCCCTGCTCTATTTCAAAAGAAAGCAGTCATAAAATAAACATGGTAAGGAGAATAGATCTGGTTGATATTTTGTTTTAACATATACCCATTTCATACGTTATAAGTTGTGAATATGTTAAGTACTGGTCTACATTAAAGCTAGGTTCTACAAAAAGATTTCATATTTCTCTGGGGACTAGTTCCTTCCATTTGATTTCTGTTATGCACACGTCTTATTTTAGTTCAAAATCTAAGGCTGTGTCACAAATAATATGTATAACAAAGGAACAATAGCAGTAAAAGTAGACCAAAATATATAAAGATTTATTATATTTCCCATTAACTCACAGATTTTTAAAAATTATATTTATTGAGGCATCCGCATTATTAATGTATTCTTAAAATACATAGAAACCATAACTATTAGAATTTTAGGAGAATTTAATGATTTTGTGTCCACTATTTTTGTCCATCAGGACATAGCTTTATCAAAAATTCATGCCTTGCTATTTATTGGGTAGAAAAAAATTTTCATACTTATCAAAACAAAAATTGCCTGTTAAAATAACTTTGGAGTTTGGCATTTGTGCAAAATTTATTTAATGTAATATGGTCATATAAAATAATATTTTAATATGGAAATGTAGGAAACATACAGAAATGTTTTGGCTAGACCAGTAGTTAAAGCTTATAACAGTTATAGTATCATAAAGTATCTTTATTGAGATGCAGAGATAGATGCTATACTCTTTTTCTAGTTTAATGTGTTTAGAATTTGGCGTAAAGAGTTTAGTGTTGATCATTTGAGATTTTACTTCAGGGTCTTTGGTTCTCAAAATTACTCTAATTTACAAAATGAAACACTATCTTTAGTTTAAAAAAAAAGCCACAAGGAAAACAGAAATGTAAGATAAAGAATATTATCATAAAGGTAAGTTTATTCAGATTCACCTGAAATGATATGTATGATGATGAATAACAATTGCAGCTTTCAAGGCCATTAGAATCAATTTTACTTGTTGTGCAAATATCTTGGGGTTTTCAAAAACTTTTCAAACTTAAACAGACCTGTCTAAATGACAGTTTTAGCATTACTTGCTTAGTAAGAAAATGAAAGTCATTATTTTTTTTAATTGGGTTTGAAGAAACACTTTTCGCAGAGAATTAACATACGGCACAACAGACAAAATCGATTAAGGCCCGCCATCTGGCAGAAGTCTAGAAAAGTTGCTGCCATATGTTTTGACCACGACTGCAAAATAAACTGTTTTATACTGTCAGCACCTCCAGTTCTGTTTTATAAATTACATTCGGTTTTATTATATATATGAAAAAGATTAGGAAAGGTTTCATCTATGACTGGCCGCTTAATTGGAAAACAGACGCTATATAAAATTTTAAAACAGGCACAGGGTGAATGGGGCTCAGTTTGAAAGCTATGTGACAGCTGTAAGTAACAAAAGTGCAAGGATTGCTATAAATTGTTTATTAGGCAGATCTTTAATTCTTAATCAGTAATATTTAAATCATTCTTCAATATTCAACAATTTTAGATTTTCTTTGATAATAATTACAGAAGAAAATGTAAAACAAAATTCCTGGGCAGAGGGAAAGAATGTTCATGAAATTCATGGGTAATATTAAGAAGTGGTGAAATGAAAAAAAAAAATCCATCCTTTTCTTAAAAGGATATAGTTTCATAAAGAATAGATTTTAAAAATCAGTATATATGTATGTTGCTGTTGGAAAAATAACATATCAGGTTCAAATGAAATTTAGGAATGTTAATCTCTTTTGCAGCTGCTATTTTTGTTTTATGGTATTTTTACAGCTGTTTTTAATTTCTTTTAAGAAATACTAAACCTTTCGGAGTATTCCCAAGTGAAACACCATGGTACAGATAATTGGTTTCATTGCAATTCAGATTATGAACATCATTTTTCAGTTGTTACTTTCAAACTATATACACAGCTAAATCTGTAAGCCATTTTCTTTATTTCAGCTACTATCAAAAAGAGAGAAAATAGCTTAAAATATCGCAAAACCTTAATGTCTTTGTAAGGATTTGTGATGTTTGAAAATATTTACTCACTAATGCAGAATGTTCATGATAAATGCAAAACTATCTTCAAACATATTTGTGCTTATACAATATATATATATACGGGAACAGATCAATTATTGCTGGCATAAGACGTTATAAATTGACATCTCTATGCACCAGAAAAGCCCTTGTATTCTAAATAGATCCATTCAAAGGGAATATGGCTAAAGAAGAATTTTAATTCAGTTTTGAATAAATTTCATAGAACTATAACTGAAGAGCTGTTAATAACATCTCCAGCATTACCTCTGTCCTGTGCTCTGTGCATATCATGTGCTAGTTTGCTATCACAATTCCTGTAAGAAAAAAACAGGCTAACTTTTTTCCCCCTCTTCACTCCCCTGGGCCTCTGGTTAATATGGGGCACAAAGTACTAAGCAACACCTGGATATTTCTTTTTATCCTTATGTTCAACATGTGGTTCCACATTGTATTTACGACATATCCTCTAAGCCCTGAAGCAAATAAGCCTTTATTTTTCTTCATAAGCTTCTATCTATGTCATCACTGGAATATCAGTGTGCTTCATAAGGAGTAATGAATTTATTTTCAGAACACTTCTGCGAGATCAGGAAACACTTGAATGAATATTTACAATGGCAGAACAGAGAGAGGCACTGAGAGCTGTAGTAACATTTCAAGTAATGGAGAAACAGGTACAGAACCCTGACTGCTTGGTCTCAACCCTTGGCCTCTGTCACAAGACAACTCTCACTTGTCCAGAGGCTCCTAGCTCACTCAGGGTGTTCAAAACCTGACTTGTTGTTTGCCCAGTGCACCCAGTGAACACTCTGAATTTGTATGATTTGATTTTGGCCTGAAATTAAATGAGGAACAAAAGTCAAAAACATATGTGATCAAAAAATAAAGGACCTTATCCAAACACGTATACACAGGGAAGCAGAGTTCACACTACATGTGTAACCTCAACTTTGTAATTTCCTGACTCTGGGTGCTTCTGCTTCTGTTGCACATTTCACTCAACACTAGGGGTGGGGGACAGTCGAGAAATTGAAAAATTTTTAAAGAATACTTGGAAAATATAGAAAATCCAAAATATTTTTTTTCTTGGTAGACAACAGTACATTTTTTGTTCAGTGTAATTTTTAGACATACGTCATCTTTTTTGTCTATACATATATATATATTTACAGTGAGGCAGAAAGCGTTGCCTCATTCCATATATATGTCTCTTTTAAGTCTTGCTTTCTTCCGTATGCATCTTCATATATTTTACAAAAAAATGCAGGGCACCTTCAGGCTCTGTTTCATTCCCTGTGGACTGTCACTCATTTCAGAATTCCCTGTGAGATTTCTCTGAGCTGCACACACACGCACAGAACCACAAAGAATATAAAACAGACAGTTATGACATGAATTGCAAAATTCACCATGAATTCATGCAAACCCTTACCCTGGTTCACACATCAACACCAATTTCATTCCACCACTAAGAGGCACATGTGAGACTAAGATTAATTCCTATGCCAAATTTCATATTTTTAAGTGAATACTCATTGCTACCTTTGTGACTTAGGAACTTATGTCCTGTTTTTAAACATGAAGTATACAGAAGACTAAAACTAGTCTTATAGACAGTTGAGACTTAGAGTTTATTGAAAGAGAAGAAAGTGACCAGAAGAATAATTGAAAACTACATCATGTTGGAATTTCTATTTTTTAGCTAGATATTGTGAATTTGTTTGTTTGTTTGTTTGTTTGTTTTGAGGTAGGTAACACCTAACTGTTGCATGACTGGCATATTTTGAAATTATAACTGTATTCAAACAGCTCAGGTCTTCATTCTAAAATAAGTTGTGCCACTGAAATTGGTAAAATAGTAATTCTTAATAAGCATTCACCATCAAATTTCTCAGGAAACTGTGTTCTGAGAGAGGGGCTTTTTGACTGACAGCTATTTGGTGTTTCTATGGATAATCTAGCAAAACATTAAATTTTTGATGGCAAAGCTTGCAGGTCATATAAGAATTGGTGAAATAGTAGGTAATAATGAGGACAACAAGTGATATAAATTAGATATTATAATAATATACATATTCAGTGATATATATTCTATATTACATGTTTTACCAAGTGATAAAAATTACTTGTGGAACTGAACTCATTCAAACAACATACATTTTATGGCAGACACATGTACAGTCACACATCTGGCAACAAAAAATGTAGATTGGAGCATTATACCTTGGAAATCAATGACATTCTAGAAGATAGAAATAATGGTAAGTAACTGGCTGAACATGAGCTACTAGTACAGTTTAGCATGGTGACTATGGTGGACGTGGTTCCTAGTTATATAGACAAGGCAGTAACAAGGGAAATGTTCAACCTTGTTGAATCAGGTACTGGAGCAGTCCTCAGCTTACTGAGATGATCAAGGTCCTGTGAATCACCAATTCCTAAAATAAAGGAACTGTTTCAAAAGGAGCATTTTGTTACACAATCTTGGCGTCTTTTGCCATAATATCTTTGTAGAGCCAAACATTTACATGCAAGATAAAACAAGACAAATATGGAAAACAATATACATTTTATGAAAGAAGTATTGTAATGTGAGGAATCAGAATAGAAAATGTCGATTTTCACCCATCTTTTAGTTATTAAGAGAAGTAATGTATTTCCCATATATTATGTGATATTGTCGAATATTTATAGCAATTACTTCTGGATCAAACATCTCTTCAGATATATCAATGGTGTAACTTATAAGCAGCAAAATGATTTTCAGGAAGGAGATTTTTTTTTCCTAAAGACAGACAGATTCAATTTATAAGTCACACTTCATCAGATAAAAAACCTTACCCATCATTGTTAAAAGTAACACATAGGGTTATTATGCCTGAAGAAGATTACAGAATGGACATATCGCTGTTTGGGCTTTCTTTTTAAATTTTTCCTATCTTTTCACTCTGTGCTACTAAAAGCATTAGGCATATGGTGTTTCACAGTTTCTCTCACACAAGCAATCAGGTGGTGTTTCTTTTGTTGTATGAATGTTTGCTAGGGGAATAAGAAACTGAACTCTACCCTCCCCCACAAAAAAAAGTATGAAAATGTAAAAGAAATTATAGGAAAACCACAAAAGCTTGCAGAATAACTCAAGGGTAAATCTCCTCTCTGACTCTGTTTTCCAATAATTCAACTGATTTTTAAAATATACTAGATTCAAAGGCACAGTGTCCTTTTAAGCAAACACTCAAGACCTGTTCCATGCCTGAAATGGTCAGATGGAAATTTATCAGGCAATATAATTATAACATAAACAAAAAACCACCAAAGCGATAGTAACAGTAATGAGAAAGAGAATTATTTGGTAAATTAAATGTAATATAATGTAAAGGTAAATGGAAGGAAGATTCAAAGGACAAAGTTAATTTCTGAAAGCAAATAAGATTTACAACTTTACATTAAGACACTGAAGTGAAAGATATGCATAAAAAGGGGCAGGTTTCAAAGCATAACTTGGCAAATTTATTGATTTTAATTGAAGAAGTGGATGACTGCTTCTTTTCTCACAGCTCATCTATTTTACCAGGTTCAATGGAGAATGTAAAGATCAAACATTAGGAACCAGCTAACATGAGGTTGATTCTCTTCAACCCATATTCTACTGCTCTCAAGACACAGGTTATGATGGATCATGAGAGGACTTCTGAGGGTTATATTGTTTTCCTAAGCTCACAAAATGGTGCATAGTACTCCAACATGTCTTTAGTCACTGCTTCTTCAATTTTGGTGCTTCCTCCACAGGATTTACAAGCAAAAAGTATATTCTTTCTTCCTCTACCATAATGCTGGGGCTCAGTAGTGTTGAGCCAGAAGAACATTTTTTGCAAGATCCTAGCAGGAGTTCTGTAAATTACAAGGAATACTTTAATCCAGCAAAGGTTCTTCAGCCTTACTCAGGGGCTTAAAGGGCATGGACGAGTACAGACCTGCCAAAACTCCTCTTCTGATATTTCTAGATGTTTCAGTGGAAATCTTCTAAAATTTAAAAGCCACAGAGCTGGCTCAGTGTTGTGCCTAAAGTAACATACTCTTGAAGGAATTGTTTAACTAATCACTTTGAATTTAGTGCCTTGCCACTTCAGGGGACTGGCAGAAAACCTCAGATCTTTTTATATCCATGCTGTCAT
This sequence comes from Pluvialis apricaria, assembly GCA_017639485.1. Lineage (NCBI taxonomy): Eukaryota > Metazoa > Chordata > Aves > Charadriiformes > Charadriidae > Pluvialis > Pluvialis apricaria. Next base: position 137,040,779 of record CM030008.1, on the reverse strand, counting down.
TCATATCTATACTCAGAAACTGCTCTTTCTGTGATTTTTCTGTCTTGGGCAAAACACTTCTAAAGCGTTTCCTCACATTAAGTTATTATAGTTTGGTACAACTTTTTTAAACAGTGGAGTTCTTCAGAAAAGATAAAATACTCCTTAATGCTGGACATCACTATGATTGCAACAGAGGAGATAATCCTTTCTGATCCTCAAACTGGATTTTCCATCAGAAACTTAGCATCTTAGAAACATGCTGGCAATACATTTGCACATAGATTGAGAATGAAGAGGGCAGCAATATTGGCAAGATGGCTGCTGAATGCCAGGAAAGACAGTAAGTGTGAATAAGGGTCATCTATCCCATCTTGTTGCACTTAGGCCAGACTGCTTTGAGACACAAAGAGACAGCAAGAAGGAATAAACTCTGGCATAATTTTTAAAAAGTGTATCCTACCTACTATATGTGCTAGATGGCTTGGTCCTTCCACAGATTAGTCCAGTAAAATTTCATTCAACAAGTACTTTTTGGGTTTATCCTAAAAGACAATTTACTTTGTCAAAAATAGGTGTCATGAATTTCACGCTGTTTTTTTTCATATGATGAAATAACTACCGATTGGACTTTTACTGCAATTTAGCTATTAGAAAGGCTAAATTATAGAGCCATAAACATGGTTCTAGAGAATGTGTAGACAAAAGGCATTGTCAAAAACTGTCCACTTAAAATAAAAGAGCAGATCCAGATTAAGATCTGTAAAATTACCTGAATTCCAATATTAATCTCTGCTTACATTTGTCGTATTCATTCTTATATGATGATTTTCACTGATACATATAAATAGACTAAAAGTGAGCAAAGATTTCCCTTGTGATCAAGAAATAATTGTACCTATAAATAAATGCTACTTTTACAGAAAAACAATTGTTGTACTACTAAATTAATGTAGAATATGACACAAATTCAAAAAATAATTATTGCATCTTAAAAAAATAAAGTAACACTTACCATTTTTTTGCAGTAAGACCAATAAGGAGCTGATTTTGTACTTTGATCTTCTCCCCAGACTTTCATTTGCTAACCAAGACATATAACAAGAATCCGTTTAGGTTCTTTTTGTGCTCAGAAATAGCTTACAACAAAAAAAAATACAGTAAATGATTTCATGTTAGACCAAATTTTTCAAATCAATACATCATAAGCTCACAAATAGCCTCTATTGCTTATAGTCCTTGCTTTTAGAAAGGTGTTAACAAATGCCAAGCATACATCAGTTGCTCAGGCACCAAATACTTTATTATAATATATCCTAAATATAAGAGGCATTGCAATTTTGTGTCTGCATTCAACTGCTTCAACTCTAAAAGATTGTGTAGTTGAGGAATTTGAACCCTCTCTGTCTCTGCCCTAAACTCTGAGGGGAGAAAAGTTGTTCCTAGAGCAGGACTTTGAGACACCTTACCCTCTCCTGTAGAGCTCAGAGGGAAATGTATGCACAAACAGAATACCCCCTTAAGGTCACCATTTTCCTCATGGCACACTAAGCATAAAACATGTTATTCTGGCAGGGACATTTTGTGCTCTTGTGAAGTGCACCTTTTAAAATCAGACATCAAGATGCCCGTGGCCATAATAGCATCTCAAGGGGGAAAAAATAACACTTTCTTTCTTGGCTGCAAAACCACACATCCCCAGTAAAGCTAAATTGAACAAAACTACCCTCATGTTTTCAGCATTTTCAAAGAAATAATGTAACAGTAGCCTACAGGTGGTAACATTTTAAGAAAAGTGCATCTGAATGGAGACCAAAGATTCCAACACCCGTTGACAGGACAAAAAACAGGACCCAAAGGAAGAGGAGGTACATGCCTCTATTTAACATAAGACCTAGTGTCGAGCTCTTCATCTATAGCGGGAGGCGGCCCCTCCTAAGGCTAAGTGCCTTAAGTTGTACGTGCACAGTTTGAAAGTGGGGCTCTCTGGAGAAAACTTCATGAGGAAGGAATAATGCTTTTTAAAAATTTTATTTTCAAATAAAGTAAAAAGTTTGATTCAATATACAGATGTGAGGAGTTTTTTTTCCCCTTTGATCTTTGAAAAGGTCTGGGTAAACACATCTAACAGCTCTCAGCTGCATTTGTTTAGCTTAGGTAGCTGGAATTTTACGACAACAGGCAGTTGGAAGAACAATTGAATTTCTACTGCAATTGTTCTGAAAGACATTGAACAGTCTTTTCAAACTAAATAGGACCTCAAAGTATGAATTTACCCGTTGTAAATTTAGGTTAGTTGTAATATTGATAATCAGAATTACTGATGACTTATTTTCTGTAGCTGATTCCAAACTCTGTAGATCAGAAAGATACAAACTGATAGTATGCTCAATTTTTTAAGCATATTCTGTTATCTTTAAAACAAACAGCAGACAACAAAATTTTGTCCCTAATCACAGCTATATATTTTTCTAGCTCGTCAATAGGTTATATTTAAAGAAATCTCCACAAGTAACATTCAGATTCTAGGCTTTTGTAGTTACTCCCCACCTTTCTGGAATGCATCTGATAGCAATACATAAAAATGAATTTTTCAGTCAGAATATGTTCTGAAAAAGAAATCCTCGTTTAAAACAGCAGTGGTGGTGTAGCAGTGATATGGTGTATTTGAGATGTGTATGCAGGCACATGCATACAACAGATTGAAATATGTGATGTAGAAAGGTTTTTCCGGCAGCAGCTTGGAGTGCAATTGTAAATCATTTCCTCTTTTTAGCACTTAGACGAGTGTATGAAATGTTGTCTTACCATCATCTGTAGATCAAATACACAGAGCACATTATGTATACGTATGTGTACAGATGTACACACACGCACAAACAATGAAAGAGAAAATATTTATAAGTAAACCCAGATTACAAAGCTATGTTTATATGAGTTTGCTTTTTCATATAGCCATAAGTACACCCATACAAATGTACAAATTTAACTGTATATTTTTCCATTGAAACAGAAGTAATTTATTGTGTGTGCATATATGTGTGTGTAGTTACATCTTGTAAAATATATTAAAATGTGCTGCATTAAAGCTGCCTTTAATCCCTTTATGAAATTTGGCTCAAAATCTATTACAGAGAAAAAGTAAGTCCTCCTTTTAGTAAATGCTGACAGTGAGCTTTCAGGTGTTGAAGATTTCCTCAGCCTCACCTGATGTCATTTAAACTAAAGGACAAGGTGAGCACCTCCGCGCGCAAAAAAGAATGTGTCAATGTGAGTTATTCTGAGGTGGTGGAAATGTGCCTTCTCTCTTTCTTCTTTAAAATAAATGAAGACATTGTAGCTTTTCTTAAACTCAAATGTAATCGATTTTTCACTGTATCTGAGTTCCCTGTAAGTAGATTCCATTGTAAGGATTAAAAGTTTGCGCTATGAGTAACATTGACCAGATCTACCCTAGCACTAAAACAGCCAGACTGTCTTAATAACAGATCCTTAGCCAAAGCACATGAAAGCAATTAAAAAATAATTAGAAAAAACAATTAGAAAACCTATAAAAACACAGACCTACATCTAAGCTGTATCATTAACTCTAGAATAAATAAAATTAACTATATTGTTACTGCTAAATTTAGAGAAAAGTGCCGAAGAAGGGGAAGGAAGTGAGGAAAGAGACAAAAAAGCATAAATTGGACACACCCTCATATGTGTTGATTTGATATGTAAGGCTCAGGATCATGTTTACCTGAACTGTTTTGCCGCTTCTTAACTTCTTTTAAAAATAGCTCTGAGAAGTACAAAATCTTAACTGAATGCTTGTTTGCAACATATGTGAGAATGAGCAGTACTGCCAAGAGAATGTGTTAACCTAAAACACAGAGTTTTTATAAGATTCTAAATATTTTTTGGTGATTGTATTTAGCTGGCATAATTAAACCATATTCTAAAATACGTTTTTTCTCTCAAGTCAGCGTTCCTACTAATAGCGATTTCAAAAGATATCTTTACAACTCTGGTTATACAATGTCTGTAACTCAAGGGATGAGCAATTGTTAGAAATTGGTATTGGAATACCTACAAAGTTTACTCCTTATTTTGGATATCATAAAAAGGGAAGTCTGCAACTGGAAGGATGGAAGAAATTTTAGCCTTAGTTTGCTCTCTTGGTTGTTATCAATAACATCTCCCTTTGGGGGAAGCCAATGAGTTGTGCCAACAAATTATTGCAAGGGGCAAAAAATCACTACTTAATTAGGCTCAATTAGTCCTATATTTGGGAAACAAGGCAGAATGGCCACTGTTAGGGGCTGCTGAATCTGACAAAGTTGAGGCTCCTACAGGTCTGTGTCCCTAGTGAGGCTGAGTGTGTATTCCCGAAAGGCATACCTTTATACGTGTGTACACATACACATATAGATACAGCTGGTCATACAGGTCAAAACAGACAGCACTCATGCAAAACCAAACAGCACCAACAGGAATAATTTTGTTCCCTTTTCTGCCTGACCAGGATGAAGGTTTCTTAGTGGGAAATGCATACACACAAGTACCACTTGGATCCATCAGCAGCTGTGCTTAGGCACATGATCTGCCTAGTAGCTGCCCTGGACCCTTCTCTCCAGTTGTTGGCATCAGGATATACAAGCCTCCAAGGCTGGAGCCCCACTCCAGCTCCTGGTACTCAGACTCCCCACACTACACACACACACAGGCACACCATGGATCCCACCAGTAACTGTCCTTAGACTAGTGCTATGCAGTCACTGGCCTCCAATACCCTGCACTCCAGTTGCCTCATGCACGTGTACACACACACACAAACAGGTCTTTAATCTGACTCCCTGATCCTATGGTCTCTTTGGCAGTTGCCCTGGTCCTTCTGGGAGCTAACTCCTGCAGGTGCCTTACTTTCAGAGATAGACATGGCTCCCAGGGCACTTGCCCTGTTCACCAGTTCTTCTGGTTTAACTAGCGATCACACACTGATATATGACACCTCACCTGCTCCAGTTGATGGAACCCTAAACACGTGGACCCCTGTGACCCATGTCTCCAGTTGCTGGCACTGACACCCTGTCCACTCACACCTACACAGAGAACAGACAGCTCCTCACCCAGGAAAATAGAAATGGACTTCAATGAGAACACAGGACAGACTGCAGTGACGAGGGAGAGGGCACAGTCAGGCAAGTAAATTGACCAGACAACTGTTCACACAGGACCGGACACATTTATCCTATTATCCCCCTGTTTTACTATTTGTTCCTCCCAAACCACCTTGATCTCTCCCTTTCCCTGTCCTTGGTTATTCCCCTAAGCATCCTATAATAAGGCTTCCACAATCCCAAAATGCTTTTTCCATTATGCATCTCATAATATGTACTATACTGTGAGCCTTGGCCTGTGAGGTGACGTGCAGAGCTTTTCAGTTGACTGCTGCTGCTGGGTGTCCCTCTGGCTCATAGCACTGAAGATCCCCTGGGACAGCCCTCTGTGGGTTCAGGCAGAAGCTTTGTTTCTCTGACCTGGTTATTGGGATTCCCCTGCCTGCCCGTGTACCTCTATGCTCCTCTGGGCTTGTGGAGACAGGCCTTTGATGGGCTGATAGCTCAGCAGAGTATTATTTTTGTTCCTCCAACCTGCCATGGTCCCCCTGTGCTCCCTTGCAAGTTTGTAGGTGAGTTTCTATCACTTAATCTAACATAAAACATTTCAGAACCCAATACATGGAACCAAAAATGCACTATTTTTCTCACGACATATTACCTCCCAAACAACCATGGATCTGCCACCCAGTTTACAGATCTTTACTCACTATCATGGTCATTATAGAACCTAATGTGTGAACTTCATACACCTTTAACACCCAGCTGATCACAAAATTATGGTAAGGGGAAGGTCATGCATTTGTTATATCTGCTTTAAAAGCAAATTTAAAAGCAAAGCAACTTGACTGCAGAAGACTTCCATTCAAAGCATCTTAGTCCCTTCCATATTGTTTTAAAGCAAAAGCATATAGGAGTTATGAGATGTAACTATAAAACCGTATAATCAACAAACCTCAACAGTTCTGATTTCTTCCACTCTTCAAAAACTTACTCAATTACTTACTGCATGGCTGCTACAGACTGGTAAGTTATTTAACAAAATGTATCTTAAAATCACAACTACTTACTTCCACAGAGAAGTCCTGCTACTCAAGTCTCTGCTCAAAGAGATGGGATTGCCGCGTAAGATGTGGGTCAATTTGTGCTACTTCAAATGTTGGTCTAGATGACCAAGGAATCATTCCAAGGATATGTAACAGCACACAAGATCTGAACTTATTTCATAGTGAACAGAGGTGTCTTACAGGTGCAAGCAAAGGTTGTTTGGAGCTTTAGCTCAGACACTTCGAATGCCCCAAAATCTATAGAGATACCAATAGAAAAATAGTGCAACTCACAAGAACACAAACAGGTGTTATAACAAATCAGTGCCACTTAGCAGGTGACCACATAATAACCCAATTTAGATATCCATAAAGAATATAAGAATTTTGAAGCAATCCATCCTGTAGATAAGAAAGACATGGATGCTATGACATGGAACTTCATATCTGAAGCAGTGTTATGGTGTGTTTCCCAGGAGGAAGCATTCCTGAACAGTAACAGCGTGACCGTTCAGGTTAAAATGGGGATTCCAGAAAATGCAGCTTTTGCAACCTGTAGCAAAAAATCAGCAGACATTCCTTAGTCAAAGGAAAAGACATCAGCACTGCTGTATCTTCCTGTTGCATCCTCCAATATAGTAACATCACCTTCAGCTTTATCAAGTTGTACTTATCCGACTGGATTTCATTCATTCCAAGGTCTCCCACAGACACTAGCCTTTGCAATCCTTAGCACTAAGTAGATCAGGGAAGATAGAGTTATAAAGAGAATCATCAGTATTCAAAAGTAGGATGGACATCCTCAACTGTGCACTGCATTAATCTGAAATAATGCATGTATTTTTACCATATCAAATGACATTAATTCTTGCCTCCAGCTACCGAGTCCATAAAAAGCATGAATTTTTTGTTTTGTTTTTGGAATGCCCTACATAGCACTAAGATAGTACATTAAAATAAGTAGAATATCTAAGAAAAACATTAGAAGGATCTGTCAACTTTTGTACAAAGTATTTGGTATTTTGTGAAATATCCAAAAGGACTGATCCAGAGCAATTTGCATCCATTTGCTAGCCCATTAGACTGAGAAAAAAATGAGAAAAAGTGAAGTTTCTTAGAACTAATAAAAAATATTTGTTATGGGATACAAAAAGTTTGGGAAAAGACTAAGATACATGGATTCCGGGATTTTTAAAAGCATAGCTGTAACATAAAGGTGCTTATCCTCATATCTTTGAGTACACCACAGGCATGCATTCATGGTCTTACAGAAGAACTTATAAATGAGAAAATACTCCAACTGGGGAGCCAGTGTGTTTCTTACTTCTGGGTTATCCCTTGGTACTAATCCAAATGATTAATATCAAGAAGTTAATGCAGCACAGCCACATGCTGTATAATGGTGCCAGATTAAAGGCATCAGGGTGATATAATTATTATAGTCATAAGAGAAAGATTTCAATTAAAGGTACCATAGCAGCATGCCACTAAAAACAGCACAGCAGCATACTAATTAAACTGCAAAAATCCACCACAAGCAATGTGGCTTATGCTACTTGAGGCAATGAAACAGCCAACAAAGTAGCATAATGGTATCCTAAAATTCAATAAAAATAATGTCAGTAAAATAATGATACAGTATATCATAACAATAAATAGTAAGGTCAAAGGTTATAGAGTTGTCTTCTGTATGCTATGGACATTCTGTGAACAATGAAATGAAAACTTATCTTTGAAACATTTTTACCTTTTATGGCGAAACCAAACTGAAAGCATCCAGGCCCATTATTTTTTCTGTTCTTAGAAAGGAATAATAACTTTTACAATAATACTTTTCTTTTCTCAGCTACCAGAGGAAAATCAATTGTGTGTTGTAGTACCAGAATACCACAGCAGCTTTGACTGTTAGATTGAATGAAATACATACAACTAAGCAGTACAATGCCAACTTATGGAAAGCAATGGAAGAAAGTCAGCTAAATGAAACATATTGTCTTCAGATAATCAGTTGTGAAATTAATTTCTGGTGTAGAAGCTGTAGATCACTGAGAGGACTTCATCAAGAAGTAGAAATTGAAAACATAGCTCATGCTTTATAGATAAACAGGAACAGTTCAAACCTGATGATGTGTTCTGAGTGTTGAGCAGCTAAAATTTTGACTAAATAATTTACAAAATAATATGAGCACTTCATACATAATGTCAACATTTATGACATTCCTTTAACTTACAGTTCAGAAGTGTAGAGTATCTTCAGCTCCTACCAACATCACTGAGAAATGAAAACTGTCAGTGCCTCTGAGAATCAAACTGTTAATAGCAATCTACAGGTTAAAAGGCAAGAGATCAGCAGGAAAACATACTGAAAATCCTTAAAGGGGATAAATGTTCGGGACAGGAACTCTTAAAAGCAAGTTAAAGCAGCTTTTAAGTGATTTTAACATAAATTTTGGCCAACAGCTGTGGGGTCTACAAACACTTGCTAAAAGTATGGGATGATTTTTACAGTACGTAGGCTGATTTGTTTATGATGACAAGTGCAAAAACAACAAAACTTCTTTATCCAAATATAATTATTTTTTAGAATTATTGTGTGTCTTTCTTAATAGCCAAAAATACGTTCATCTCTTCCACATTCCCAGGTCTGTGTTGCCTGATCTTAGATCAAAGCAAGTGTGTACACTAAACAAAAGAGCCTCAAATATTAAGAAGTTAAATAATAGTTTATGTATGCATAAAACAGTGATAGAAATACTATGTCAGTCAGTAAGAGACTAAAATAAAGATGATTTCTCTCTTTTTTTTCTTTTTTTTGGGTTGTGATTGGGATGAGTGTTATGTTGCTGAGGCTGATGGCTGGTCATATAACTGGGAATTTAGCAAACGAAGGCTTTAGTGAATAGATGGAGAACTCCTAAGGACACAGTTCTGGAGAGAGAAAGCTTTGTGTGTGTGTGCAGGCTAGTGCATCTGCCTCATGTAAGCAGTGAGGAATGCAGCAAAGAGGTCTAGGCTCATGTGAAGGGTTTTCAAAGAAAGGAGTTGACTGAGAACAGGACCATGACCCTTTATAATCCATTCATGGACTGAAATGTCTGCTGAGCTGACAGAGCAATATTTGAATGATTGTCATTTTAGATATAGATAACCCGGCAAATAGTTTTTTTGTCTTGATAGGTGGCTTGTGTTTTTATTCACATTGGAGGTTTCATCTCTCTGCTCAAAATTGAGAAAAAGGTTCTTTCTAAATTGCATCTTATCAGTCTTCTCATATCACATAATTTTGAAGATGATTAGAAAGGGGAGTGGGGGGAAGCTTAATTAACAGATGTACAAATAATCTGCTGTTAGTTGTATAGAAAAAATTTGTCATACAAAATATGTTCATAGTAAGATACATCATGCTGAACCTGGAGCAGAACACAAAAATACTTGTAACTTCAGCAGCAGTTGGGAATATGTTATATTATGATTACCTTGTGTATGCAAAATACGATGACTTGTGAGACAATCCACTTCTTCAATACGGTCCTGCTTAGCTTGAAGCAGAATGTTCACACACTGTACAAGGAATTGGTTTAGTTATCTCTCTCTCTCTCCTTATTCCCTTATTACTAATCAAGAATTTTTCCCCACTGAAGATCTAATAGCTTGTTCCAAAAATGAATGGTTGTGTTAGAGCCTTTAAAGCATCTTTCAGACTGTTTTACTGATATATTTGGCTAAAATTAGAACATTAAATCAGTTCTATGGCGTTCTGTATCTTTATGTTTAAATGAATGTGTGGGCTTATGCCACAAGTTCTGTTAATGTCTCAGTAGCATCTATCTCCCCTGGAATGTATTAATTCCATCAATATACAGACACATGGCCTGGGATAGTCTCAGCAGGGCTGATCTTTTCTGCTAGCCCTTCACCTAAAATAGCTTTCTTTGTTAATGTCTAGGGAATATCAACATGCCAGTCCTAATGTCCATGGTTTCACTTTAGGCAACAATTATTCCTTTACAATACAATCCTATCCCCTTTCCCTGAAATCTCTGCAAGCCCTTTCTTCCTGTTGAGGTCTAAAATTTTTTATTGAAATCACTGTACTTCCCTCCTGCCTCTGTTTTATATGTTTGCCTGTAATATAGCTACACAGGAAAGAAATAATATTCATTCTATCTGAGAAACAACTAAAATTACTTCTGCCAGGTCAGGTTCACCAGCCAAAGTATTAATACCAGATAGCCTCTGGTTTGGGACTAAATGTCTTTATAGCCTCTGGAATTTTAGTGTCACTATTTCCTGTCCCCTGAACTGCCTGGTTTAGTTGCATATTTCCAAGGGCCTTAGAGATCCAATAGGAACAAGGAATGTTCCACTGCAAGGCAGTGTTGGCAGCTTAGGAGTTAAGTGGCATATTCATCACTGGCAATAGACAGACTTGCAAGTAACTTGCATGGTTGTGAACGGTTAACCTTGGCTAAGAGTCAAACTTGCACCCAGCCACTTGCTCACTTCTATCCCTCAGCAGGACAGGGGGAAATATAGAATAAGAAAGCTCACGGGTCAACATAAAGACGGGGAGATCACTTACCAATTATCATCATGGACAAAACAGACTCTATTTGAGGAAAATGAATTTAATATATTGCCAATTAAAATGGATTTGAGTAGTGAGAAACAAAGACAAACATTAAAACAATGGCTTTCTTCCCCCCCTCTCCCAGGCTCAACTTCATTTCTTCACTCCTGACTCATCTACTCTCACCGCTACCTGAGTGGCTCAGGGAGATGAGAAATGAGGGGTTGTGGTCAATCCGCAACAGTTCCCTCTCGTTCCTTCCTCCTCACATTTTTTCCCTGCTCCAGTGTGGGCTTTCCCCATGGGCTTCGGTTCTTAAAGATAAACCTGCTCCAGCATGGGCTCTCCACAAGCTTCAGTTCCTTCAGGAAATATCCACCCACTCCATGGGTTGCAGCATGGATATCTGCACTGGTGCAGTCTTCTCCACAGGCTGCAGGAGAATCTCTGCTCTGGCACGCAGAGCAGATCCTCCCCCTTCTTCTTCTTCTCTGACCTTGGTGATGCCTCTACTATTTCTCACTCTTTTTGTTCTCTCCTCCTCTCCTTGTGTGGTGTTTTTCCCTTTCGCAAGCATGTTTTACCAGAGGCACCACCAGCTTGGCTGATGGGTTCAGCTGCATCCTGTGGTGGGTCCAATTTGAAGCTGTCTGAAACTGGCTGTTACACTTAAATACCTTCTTCACCTGGGTGCGATAGGCAAATATACAAAAAAGCAGCATGGGACGTACCAAAATACTGCAAAGGATATATGTACAGGGCATTGCAGAACCAAAAGACAGTAGTATCTATTTTTTTGTGTTGATAATCATTTGCAAAAGCTACTCATGTGACAAAAGTAATATATATAGAAAGGTTACTAAAGAAAAAGGTCTACTAAATCATAAAAATAAGACATCTCAGATGACATGAGTTTGCACCTTGGACAAAGGCCTATCTCCATGATGAGGAGTGGCTTTTAAATGGTGAACACTTGAAATAGTGTTAGTTTGATTCCAAAAATGTGTGCCTATAGAAAAGTTCAAAACCAAACAAAATGAAATCACCAAACTTAACAGATGATAGAAGGAAGCTGAGAGTGGTGTCTCAGGAGCCTTTGGGTCAGGTGATTTTCAAAATGTCTTATGAATTTTCTATGTTCACTTCAATCACCTTAAATTCCATGAAAATTCAAATAAATAGGTGGGTATATTATGTGAAATATAGATCTTTAAGAAGAAAGACATTTTAGGGGAGTTATTTCTCTCTAAAAACTAACACAAGAATAATACGGGTAAAATCAAAGCTCTGAAAGAGTAGAGCTATTCCTGTTCTTTCATCAGATTTTGCTATTTATCTGCCTAATGACAGTGTAGGAGAACCTGTGAAACCTATTATATGTTTCTGTCCTTTAACTGCACTTCAGTTTCTACACCAGTTGCATGATCTGCCTACATATGGGAGCAGTGATTACCTAAATGGTGATTTCTGTGTTGGGATGTCACAAAGATCTGTTCAAACAGTATTCAGTGGCTCCCGGGATCTCAGCCTATGCAGGAGTAGAAGGAGATATTCAAAGGACTGAGACAAGAAACTTTCTTAATACACTACATTTGTTTGACCAAATCAATATGTTCATACCTGCTTAGAAGAAGAGAGTCTTCAAATTACTCAGGAGAAGAGCAAGAGGGTTTGGCTCACATCAGGTGAGACCAGGAATGTCTGAAGGGATAACGCACCCTCCCTTCCCACGCTGCCCAGAAAGCGTGCTCATGAGAAGGGAGTTAGAGCTACAAAGTGTTGCCACCCACAAAATCCTCAACTGTTTTTCTTTGCTTCCTTTCTCTTCCTGTCCTCTTATTACTTTTCTCTTATTTCTTACCTATATCCTGAAATCTTCCCTTTAAGCTCAAACTCCGTCCCTCTTTAGCAGACCAGATACCTCTACCCTCAGCATTACCAGAGACTTAATCCACTTACCTGCCAATATTCCCTGCAAATGTTCCTATGTGCAAGTTATTTTAGATTTAAAATACTTCAAACAATCCTGAATTTTCTCCTGAATTCATGTAATGTATTCTCAAAAAAAAAACCAACCCAGCCTAAACCTCACTCTTTGACAAATCAATCCTGACAAAAGCAGTACTTCTTCACCACAAGCAGAGGCTTTATTCAAGCTTTTCATACATTTCTTTACAGTCTACAGTGACCCTTCAGACAAATCATTACTATTTTTCTGAGCTCCTGCAAGAGTCCAGTCAAGTACTCCTTGACCTGGACGATACTAGCTACAACATGGGACTTAGAGGTTGTCTGGTACAAATCAAGGCAAAGCAGATCCACAAAGAATTGAAAACGATTGGAAGGCTTGTCTATTATCCTTGCAGAAAAAAAGGGTAAGGGCATGTGAAAAGATGGGGACATCAAATGAGGACAGTCTGTATGCAGAGAGGCAAATTCACCTACAATGAACTAAATCCTGTAGAAATTGGGCCATCTATAATAGACATTTTGCATTCTGTTTCAATTTTGTATACATGTGATACTTTAATATCAAATAAATAAAAAATGGTAATGGAGTAGGTAAAAAAATATTGTATCAGAGCTTCCCTTGCCTGGGGATCTGAAACTATTTTTATTCTTCAACTATGTTATGGATGGTAGCCCTTCAATCCTTTCCCCCACAACCATAACCACTAACAAGCCTTGATGTTTAAAACTTATGGCAAATTAAACCCCCTTGAGTTGAAATTCCTATAATGTTTATTTCATTGATTGCCTGCTACAAGAAATTTTTCTTTTGGGTGGGATATATTTTCCTTTTTGGTTTTCCGTCTTGTGATGCCTGCTACTTTTACTGCAACTTCAAAAATAGTTGAGCTCTTTTTATAAACCTAAGGGCTAATGTAAGCAGCTTAAGAAAAAAGAAAGTGAATGTAATGTTTGAGGAACAGCCTAGATTAACAGCTTTGGTTGAAACTAAAGTTTTCTACCAATCAACAAAGTAGCTTCAGTGCAGATGATGGCTGTACAAGTTTTCCTATGCTACAAATCTCTGGTTTGTTCACAAGGGCCCACTTTCATGGCTGAGAGGGCAGTTTATTGTCAAGGCACATTAAATTCCTGACATCTCTGCTAGAACTGCAAACAAAGGTACAGTTATTTCAGTAGGACTGTTGTTTAGCATTACAGATATTTCATGAGGAATGCTGTATTCCATTCCTGTGGTTTAGAAGGACTAAAACTCTTTCACATCATCTAACTCTCTGCAGATAGCATAACATTATATATTCTTACATGACTTGACTTTGGAGAAAAATGAAAATGCTATTTTTTTTACCTCTTATTGTACATAAAATGAGCTTCTCAATTAAGGTCTTGCTGATTATAGAGGCAAGTGCGAAGTAGAAGGTACTGGGAAACCAGTAGAGTAATATTCAAAAGCTTTTAAAAATTATTGGGAAAGACAGGGAATTTTCATTTGCCTCCTATATACATGGGCGTTCTGAATATTTATTAAGACTTGTATGTACATGTTTTTATACATATATGAAGGTCAAGTCAACGAAATCCTTTTGAGAAGCATGATGATGTTAACATAATAAAAAAACCATAAAGTAAGCAGAGGAAATTTAAAGAAAAAGTTATAAATAATTTTTCCTTTCCTGTTTGTTCCACTTTTAAGTGAGGGTTTTATTTACATAATTCTATAACACATGTGTATATAGAGATTTTAAGATAATTTCAGTTGACCATATATGGCAAATAAGTATGACTGTCTTTTTCTGAAATGTAACTGGTTGGGTTTTTTCCTTAAATTTTTTTTTTTTTTAAAAAAAGCAGGAAAATGCAGGTGAAATATACCAATTGCATTTGAATTGTCCCTGGCTCAAAGGAGTCTATAGTGCCAATATTCATCTGTAGGAGGGCTCTCCAGCCGTCAGACATCTCGTTCTATGTGACCTCCCACTGTTTATAATCTTTTAAACAGCATGTTTCTGGTTTAGCGGTTTGTGAATCTTGTGGAAGTTAAGCACACACAAAAAGCCAAGCACATTTTTTTTTTCTTTTTCTGAAGAGTGGTGGACACAAGCACTTACTCTAAATATTCTTCCAAGTATGATCTTTACTCGCTAAATAATCTCTTTGGCTCACTATTTTCAGAGTTCACATCAAATCACATACCTGAAATCTTAAGGGTTGAGACAAAATATTTTGGTTCAGAAGTAGTAATGATTTGGATTATTGCCTTTCACTGTCCAGGATGTAAACTTATTATTTTGAGGGAAACAATCTTCCCATGTCTTTGATACTTTAGTTTATTTGTCTCTAAATAATTTCCAACTGATCGCTACTGACAGATTAGATAAGATGGACTGGAAATCTAACTTTTATAGCAAACTTTGGGTTTAGTTCAGATCAAGTATAGAAAATAAAAAAGAAACCTCTTCCCTCATATTTTTAAAACCAGATATTTATTTGAAAAATTGATGAATGGCAAAAACACTTTTGTAAAATGTCCCTCAGAAATTTTACTTTACAGTTAAAACGAATGAACATTTCAGATACTAGTAGAAAAATACAGAGGATCTCTACTTTAAAACTAGTTCCTTGAGAAATAAACAGAATAATGTAATAGCCACATATGAAAATAAATTAATATTTAGTCAGAAAAAAATGCACTATTTCAATGATTTAGTGAGAAAAGCTACAATTATGTAGCCTTCATAAATGATATCATAATGATAGTGCTTTATCTGATTCATAGAAAATGATTCAGCTTGAGACAAAAGAATAAACAATCATGAAACTCAACAATCTAAAGTTAAATGACTAAGATACTCAGTGGCAGTTATGTCTGCACAATAGATGTTTCTTTTCAAAAGACTGAAGAAAATACTCTGGGACTGGAAGGTTTAGGGAAGCGGTAATGAGATACAGAGCCTTTCACCTCTAGGTCATTGAGTTCAATCGCATTTCGGGTTGCTACTGACTGAAATTTGCTTCAGCTGATGGCTATTCAATAGCTATTGTGAAATGAGTTGGAGGTCTCAATCCCATCCCTACTACAAAAGTAACCACATGAAATTTTGCAGTCACAACAATAACACCTGTGGTACGTACAGGGGACCCTGTTACCCTGTGTATTGCAAACCAAGCTCAAAAGGCCCCAAATTTTGCTGCAGTACAGGAGTCGCTCTAGTAAAAGATCAGTTCTGAGACTATTTACTCAAAATAGAAATTGCATTTGTAATTAAATATGAAAATAAACAAAGCAATTATTATTGCCTTGATTATATTTCCTGTGGAAGTCTGATGATCTTATGTTCCCCTGCATAACTGGTTTTCAGTGTGTTTCAGGATTTTGCACTGTTCCTGCTGCACTGTGCAGAAGTACACCCAGCCTGAGCAGGGAAGGGGCAGGGGGGATCATGCAGCTGTGCAGCCATCACTGGATCAGATGTCCACGAGGACTAGAGTTAGAGATCTGCTACACTCCCTTACACTGTTGCCTCCAAAATTTCACATCATAAATTCTCTCTTGTAGATATTCTGTGGAGTATGATGAAAAATTAGGGAGTTGAGCATGGGAAAGTTGAGGTTGAGTAACCTAAGAAATAGTGGAAGCATAAGAAACTTTTAAGAATTATAGTGAACAAGCTGTCGCTACTAGGCTAGGGAGAAAATAATTCATCTGGATGGTCATGGCGACATGATTTTTGTGGGTCCCTTAAATCTATTAAAGCAGGATTTCACTGTTTTGGAGTTGTACAGTCTTGGTTATTTTATTCTTGAATAGGTCTTTTTATTTATATATGGCATTTTCCAGGATTGTTTCAGACTTCCCATTGTAAATCCTGAAAGATTCCTGATATATTTCTTATATTTCTATATATCAGTTACAAAGTTAATAGCCACATCAAATGTAAATGAAGTAGTCTGATATCCTGCACGATATCCTGGTCTCTAAATTGGAGAAACATGGATTCGACAGATGGACCACTCAGTGGATAAAGAACTGGGTGGATGGTTACACTCAAAGAGTTGTCGTCAATGGCTTGATGTTCAACTGGAGACCAGTGACAAGTGGTGTTCCTCAGGGGTTGGTGCTGGGACTGGTGTTGTTCAACATCTTTGTTGGTGACATGGACAGTGGGAACGAGTGCACCCTCAGCAAGTTTGCCAACAACACCAAGCTGTGTGGCGAGGTGACACTCTGGAAGGAAGGGATGCCATCCGGAGGGATCTGGACAGGCTTGAGAGGTGGGCCCACACCAACCTGATGAAGTTGAACAAGGCCAAGTGCAAGGTCCTACATCTGGGTCAGGGTAATCCCAAGCACAAATAGAGGCTTGACAGAGAATGGATCAAGAACAGCCCTGAGGAGAAGGACCTGGGGGTGCTGATTGATGAGAAGCTCAACATGAGCTGGCAATGCACAATCACAGCCCAGAAAGCCAACCGTACCCTGGGCTGCATCAGAAGTGTCACCAGCAGGTCAAGGGAGGTGATTCTGACCCTCCACTCTGCTCTGGTGAGACCCCACCTGGAATATTGCATGCAGCTCTGGGGCCCTCAACATAAGAAGGACATGGAGCTGTTGGAGTGGGTCCAGAGGAGGGCCACAAGAATGACCAGAGGCCTGGAACTCCTCTCCTATGAGGACAGGCTGGGAGAGTTGGGGTTGTTCAGCCTGGAGAAGAGAAGGCTCCGGGGAGATCTTGTTGCGGCTTTCCAGTACCTAAAGGGGGCCTACAGGACGGCTGGGGAGGCACTTTTACAAGGGCATGGAGTGATAGAACGAGGGGGAATGGTTTCAAACTGGAAGAGGGGAGATTTAGATTAGATATTAAGCAGAATTTTTTCACTCTGAGGGAGGTGAGGCGCTGGAACAGGTTGCCCAAAGAAGTTGTAGAGGCCCAAACCCTGGAGGTGTTCAAGGCCAGGCTGGATGGGGCTTTGAGCAACCTTGTGTAGCGGGAGGTGTCCCTGCCCATGGCAGGGGTGTTGGAACTAGGTGATCTTTAAGGTCCTTTCCAACATAAACCATTCTATGATTCTATGAATCTATGATTTTTTGATCACAATATAAATATAAATGCTAATTAAACAATCTTATGAAGCATAGGAGAAAGAAATGGGTTTACATTCAATATCCTTATGCTCAATCACAAGAAGAGAGAAGGAAAAACTTATAAGGGTCAAATGAAGAAGACGGTATCCTGGCTGGAGAGCACATAGGTCCCCATGGCTGTGCTGGGAGATCCCTTAATAAAAGAAATTGAGAAGATCTGATTCCTTAAACACTCCCAAGACATACCAGCATGAGGGCTAGGGATGCAGTCTAAGTCAATAGATGTTATTTGAGGAATCAGAACTGCTAAGAAGGATCTTTACTGTTGCCTATAGCCTTCACAGTGCATTTTGGCTTTGAACACTTTTGTCAATTACTTGCAAAACTATGTCATAAAATAAACATATCCTTTTATACTAAATTTCTTTAGTTATAGAAATGACTGAATAGTCCAATAATAGATAAAGGCATTGCTCCTTCAGAAGCTGCAAATATGTTACTTCAGTATGGGTTGATCAGGCCTGAGACTGACTCTACAGCATCTGAGCTGCCTCCACCTTCAGGGGGGAGAAATAGAAAATGATAGGATGCATTTTATCTGATTTATTTTTGGGTGTATCTACCTTAACATATTTGTTTCCAACAATAGTACACTGTTGAAACACATTCCATGATGTTCCCCAACTACTGCGTAGTAATTTGGATCACAGATTACTGTTGGAGGAAATGAAAACTCTGCTAAAAATCTGCTTCAAATAAGCTTCACTGCCACAAAGTTTAGAGGCAAGTTAGTAATGGGTATCCCAGGGATAGATACTGAGGCTAGTACTGTTTAACCTCTTCATTAATGAGTTGGATGATGGGACAGAGTGAACATCAGCAAATTTGCAATGATACAAGACTGGAAGGAGTGGCTGGTAGACTAGGTGCCATTCAGGGTTACCTAGAAGGGTTGGATAACTGGTCTAAGAGGAGTCTTATGAAGGTCAGCAAAGGGAAATGCAAAGTCTTGCATCTGGGGAGGAATAACGCCAGGCACCAGTACACTGCTACAAGTGGCTGGAAAGCAACTCTGCAGGGAAGGACCATGGGTTACTGGCGGATAGCAAGTTGAACATGAGCCAACAAGGTGTCCTTGTGGCAAAGAAACCTAATGGTATCCTGGGCTGAATTCGGAAGAGTGTTGCCAGCAGGTCAAGGGTCCTTCCTCTGCTTAGCGCTGGTGAGACACATCTGGAGTACTGTGTCCAGTTCTGGGCTCTCCAGTATAAGAAAGACAGGGACTTACTGGAGTGAGTCCAGCACGGTGCCATAAATATGATCAAGGGACTAGAACATCATTTGTATGAGGAGAGACCAAGACAGCTGTTTAGCCTGCAGAAGAGAAGACATGTTATCAATGTGTATAAATAGCCGATGGGAGGGAAAGAAGAAGAGGGAGCCAGACTCCTCTCAGTGGTGCCCAGTGATATGACAGGAAGCAATCAGCATAAATTGAAGCCCATGAAATTCAATATGAACACGAGAAAACTCTTTTACCGTGAGTGTGATTGAACACTGGAATAGGTTGGAATAGGATAGGTTGTGGAGTCTCCATATGTGCATATGTCCTCATGCAAAATATGACTGGACATGGTTTTGGGCAATCTGTTCTAGTTGACCCTACATGAACAGTGGGGTTGGACTAGATGACCTCAAGAAGTCCTTTCCAACCTAAATAATTCTGTTTGATTCTGTGAAGTCCTCCAGCATGAGCCAATAAGATGGTCTTGAATTGTCAAGAGCTCCTGTGATATCCTGAGTTGTTTCTTGCTCTTCATGAAGGGCCAAATAAAACAATCTGCAGTTTTATTTTTCACATCAGCTACAATACATCATATCTCTAAGATTCAGCTGTCCCTCATCTATCCAACTCTTCTTCTTTCGTCTCATTATCCCTTCTCTTCTTTGCCTACCTTACTTTCTTTTGATGTTCCTCATTAATGAATCCTTTTCTGAAATCCCTTTCTGTTATTCTACGTTTCATTCTACTCTGTCCTGATGTTTACATCAACCTCCTTAGGTTCCCAGAAAATCCTAGATGGTGCCACCTTTGCCCTCAAAAGGCCAACACCGTCTTCAGAAGCAGGGTAATCCAGCATCAGCAGAAGTGTCCTAACGTCGTTACTTCCTCTTGATGAGAGAGGACTGGAATTACTGTTGCATATAGTTCAAGAAGATGAAGTTGGTCATTTTAACAATGAAGAACAGCAATTACACCTGGCACATAGCATGGCAGAAATGCTCCTTTTATGGAAATATTGAAGGTGTCTTCTGGCAGGGATGTCTGAAAATAAACTTATTGATTTAGGTCCTGCAAATTTAGAAGAGTCCAGAGGGCTTCTGCTGCTGCTCCAAGGTGTCATTTCCTGGACCCAGCACAAAAACACGAAAAGGCACATCAGCTTTCAGGGACAGTTTTTTGTTCACTCACAACCACAGCCAATACCAATCCTTGTGGTTTAAATAGGTAAATCACAAGTACTTCTTTTATTTACATGATTTGACGGTGGCATGGGGGAGGGAGCTGGAGAGAGGGGCTTCTGGTGTGAACAGAAGTTAGGAGTCAGGTCTACAGAGTCCATGGCTACTGTCAGTCTGATCATAAAGGCTGTTATGCCTTTGAAAGCAGGTTCACTGAGACCCTGAGCTGTGAAATATTCCACATAGCTGTTTTAGGACTACCTGCTCAGCCCTCTGTAAGTGCCTAATTTTACCCCTGTGTGAGAGTACTAATGCAGTCCTGCATTAATGCTAATGCAGTCCTCATGGGCTTCTGTACAAGGACTGTGCTGTGCAGCCTCTTTTCTCTCCAAACACAACAAAGTTGAAGTTGAGGTAATGGTGCTGTGCGCAGCAACTCTTCAGATCTTGTATGATGGATGAGGTTGGAGATACAGGAAAAATGGGCATTATGTATCCTTTCTGTGGCATCTTCTGATTTGTCTGTTCATGTCCAGCAGTAGCCTTTGTGGCTAATGCCCTGGGACAGGCTTTTAATTGAAATGTGCATCTTGTTGACACTGCTTAGATGGCTAAGGAATCAATGAAAAATAAAGGCCTGGATGATCTTATCAAAATCTCTTACTTGAACTGCTGAAGCTGAGTTGAAGGGTGAACTGCTGAAGCGTTAGTGAGCCTGTGCCTGACTGCCCTTAGTGGACTTGCCCACCCCAAAACAGGTAGCATTGAAAAATGGAGTCAGAACTAGAGAGGATCTCCGTGGTGGCAGCCAACTCTTTGAGTAGAGGCATGAGCTACCAGAATTTCATGCAGGGACCTAAGCTGCATCTACGAAAACCAAGTTCTGTGCTTACCACTAGTTGTCTCACATCCCAAGGACAACGCAGTCCCTCAAGTCCAAGCTCATCTCTCCAGTCCAATATGTCAAGTGGATCATAAGGAAAGCAGTTGCAAAGAGTCAAAGAAAATTAAGGTCCCTGTCTTACTGCTTGAGCAGGAAGGATGAGGGCAGTTCAGACATGATGTGCTTTTCGTATCGCTGCTGCAGGATTAAGCCCACAATTCCCTCCCTATGATTTTGTGTAAAAGCTAAAATCAGAGTTCAGACTGGGCTTGGGCAGCAAGTTGGGTGGTTTCATTCATAAATGAGCATGAACAAAACAAGCAAAAATAAATGTTTTTTTCATGTGAGAGGCTTTATACTATTGATGACTGACAGAGGCAGCAACATACTACTGCTGAAAGCTGTGTGGCACTTCCTGAAGAAGCCTATGGTCAAACCTACCACATTTAGCTGGATAACTTTCCTTCAGTCAGCTTCAAACCACATCACTAGTAAGGATGCCTGATCCAGTGGACCAGACTAGAATTAGCCTGAGGAAAAACCTTCAAAATGTGTACAGTGTAGATGTGGAGACCTCAGCACTAACAGCTTGACTAGCTGGACCCGCTGGACTACAGCAGTTGTTAACATTAACGTAGTCTCAGTATTTTACTTCAGGAGAAAATAGATCATTACTTGTCCTCTCTCCAGATGTAAAAGGAATCTGAGTGACTTGGTTGAGGAAGTCTGCACTGAGGAGAATTTAATTTATTATCTCTATTCCTAAAAAACTATGGGCTTCCCAAAACCCTATAGAGAAGTCTACACCAAGTTGCAAAGGCCTACTAGCAGGCAGATAATACAAGTTTCAAAGTCATGGAGATGCATCTTCTTTGGAAAAAATGTTTTAGCTTTGCAGCCAGTTTTGCTACAAAGTTTATACCTATCTAGTTGAGAAATGTCTTAGAGCTACTTTTTCCCTAAAGGACTGCTTTTTCAGGGAAAAGCTTAGAAAGCTTGGAGAAGATTTATCTTATTTTATATAAATATTTTATAATTAAATTGAATAAAAAAATAGTTCCAAGACTAAATATGATACAAATTGATACTTTTCAGAAGTGTTGGATCCCTGTAAAATACGTA
Source organism: Pluvialis apricaria (assembly GCA_017639485.1). Taxonomy (NCBI): domain Eukaryota; kingdom Metazoa; phylum Chordata; class Aves; order Charadriiformes; family Charadriidae; genus Pluvialis; species Pluvialis apricaria. The sequence continues at coordinate 137,018,560 of CM030008.1, read as the reverse complement.
AGAAAATGTTTTCATTTCTTTATACATTGATATGAAGGTTAATATCAACATCATTAACTATATTGTGATGTTTTAAAATTGACTAATTAGAAATTATATTGTGGGAAGTCTTGACCAAGAAGTAAAGAAAAATGTGAGACCACCTATTTAAAAAGTGATTAAAAGCTACGCTTTGAACATTTGTTAACATAGACCATTCTTCCAAAATCAAATGAATTCTTTTCATGAAAGAAAATCCATCAAAAGCTATTAAATGCAAAGACATAGCCAAAATTTCTGTTTCCAGAAGATTGTTAGAAGTTGCTAAGAAATGATACTGACAATGATACTGCACCCTATAGCTGATATAGTCCACTGATCAGAGATGGGATACTGTTCTGGATAGACTTGTAGCCTAGCCTTGTACTCATATTGATCAAAAACTGGGTCCATCAACACAGTTATCTGTGATTTTGAGTTTTTACACATTAATGATAACAATTTGTATGTATTTTAAGACTGAAAATGTTAATAAATAGACAATTATTTTCCTATATTATTTGATTTATCATAGATTCTACATTTTCCTTAAGAGCTCGGTTCATTGATAAGATAAAATCATTGTTTTACCAGTAAGAATTAGATAACCACAGCAATAATAATGACTTACAATAAATATGACAATCTTCAATCCAGGCATAGAGTAAGGTCATTTTTAAGTGGACCTATACTCAGTAATATGGTTGCAATAGGAGACGAATTAATGTTTAGAAGCATTACAACAGAAAAATGGAAAATAAATCAAATACAACTAGTGTACGTCACTGGAGTGACTGCAAGACTTACCCTCATTTTGTTTCCTTAGTGTGGACAGATTGTTAATGTTTTTAAAGCAAACCTCCAGACAATCAAGAATAAAATAAAAATATTTGATGTGAAAATGAAAGTGAAATTTTGTCTATATTCCATTGCAACCTGCAAAACTGTAGCAAAATTAGAAAGTAGCTCTATTTATTTTAGAGATTAGTATTTTCATGCTAAATATGAAATTATATTAGCATAGACAAAAATTGTATCTTTGCAATGTATTAACAGCTGCAGCAGAACAGCAAAAAAGAACCTCACTGAGCTGCCAAGCTGTACTTCCACAAAAGTGTAGGCAGACAATTCACTTTCATATATAAGGGACAACCTCAAAGACAGAAAAAATCCAAATCCTTGACATTTACTTTAATTGGGTCAGAATTTAGCTTTCAAAATATACATGTGCAAGCCTCAGTCAAAGAACAATAAACATCAAGATACATGATTTCATTCAAGCAGTTTCTTTCTAGGGAAAGAGCCTCTATTTCATATTATTGCCATTCCAGCTGATTAACTCTTACGTATCTATTCCATTCACTTTAATTTAAATTTCATTAAATCTGGTTCTCACTGAGTTCAAAGGAACTTTTATTTTTAAACACTTCCACCATGAAACTGATTTGTTCTCATCAATATCATTATTTGCTGTATCTGAGAATGTCTTTCATAAAAGCTACTTCCTTGAATGTTATTTTCACAGAATCATAAACATTAAAAAGATAAAAGACTTATTATACTACACCCAACCTCTCCTGTTTTCAGGGTGTTTCCTCAGGCATATTGCTGTATGTCTGAAGAGGAACTTCTGCTAGTTCTACTTACTCCGTGGTCTACCATCCTTACAATTCCACCCTCGCAATGTTACAGTCAACGCTGTGTAAGTCTATTATCAAATCAATAAGAAAAGGTAAATTATGAAGAAAGAACTTATTTTCTGAACACTGAGAACTGTATTCAAGCAGCCTACCACAGTGCCCAGGACAGAGTTAGACACCTCCTGTGGCAGCAGTGAACAGTTCAGATCACATATTATTTAGTACCATCAGATCCCAATCTATATTTCTACACCTATGTGAGTAAACTAAGCAATGCTGGTTGGCATTCCCAGGCACTGAGGCCAAAAGGCACAGGATAGCCTGTATCTATACTATGCTACACTCTTTTCTGCTCCAGAAAGGGCCTGCCACATGGAAACTACCTGCAAGGAATTAGTCATACCTACTTCCAAACTGCTTCGTAGGAATGATTTGTGGGAGTACTGGCTGGTAAGTGAGAATCTCTCCAGTGACAAATTGGAAATTTTTACCAAACCAAACTTCAGTCTTAAATAAATTATTTATGCTAACTTAAAAAGGCCTTTTCAACAAAAATACCTCTTTCTTCAGTCCATTTTCCATGGAAAAAAAAAAAGCCACCACATTTGTCTTTTCTGAAAAGGCAGTAATAGAGGAGGAAGGTATCAGCTTGAATGTGCAAGGATGAACTTTTATCTCCTTGTTAATAATTTGAATCTCCAAATCAACTTCAGTCTACATAAAGGAGTAATCATTCCTGTACACTAATTATTACTGAATGCTGTCTTCATGCTATTGCTGACAAATCACTAGTCTTTTTTTCTGTTGAGTCTGATAAGATTATTTTATATCTGATGAAAAACCTATGCTGAACTATGAATTCTTTCTCGAATCTTTTAAAAAAGTTCAAACATAAGATCAGAATATCTGAGAAGTGATTTAAACTTTTTGAATTGAAAAGGTCTTTATTAATATTAATATCTGTGATACCGAATCTAAATGTTAACCTAGTCAATACATATTCAGTGCTCTAGATAATTATGGTGTTTTTCCTCAAAGCAATAATAGAAACTAAAATTGACAGTTAGGATCTAACGAGAGTTAATACTGAGAAAAGGGAAACTGAGATGAAGACAAAACTCCAGGTAAAAGTTATACTTTCTGTGTGACAACCAAGGTTGAGGCATAAATGACACGAGGAAATTCAAAGCACACATGACCCAAAACTACAACAAGATATAACTGAAGAGTTTTACAGACTGAAAATAAATAATTGTTGAGAACAAAGGGCACAATCTCTGTTGTTATTAACTGAACAAAATTCCTATTAATAATTAATACTGGCAGCTTTGTTAGAACAAGGACTGAAGAGTTTTCCCTCCAAATAGAAAGAAGAACACTGCAAATATGAGAAACACTGTAGAGAAACCTCAGCTTTCCTGTATTTAATATTGAGAACTCTGCTGTTCAAAGGTCAGTATTTCTATATGTGCTCTGAAGTCCCAAAGCTTAAGTTCACTGCCTTGACTTTGTTATATGAGTTACAGTTATAGATTCAAATGTAAGTTATCTGAGGAAAAGGTTCCCAGCATATAATCTTCTCACTCTTCTTCCACATTTTCCAGTGTGGTGTATGTCAGTCGTATCAACATTTCTGCACGTATTTGAACTAAAAAATGCAGTCATATTTGTTATTGGCATCAACATTTTTTTGCTTATTATACTCAGCCACAACTAGTCCATTATTGTCATAAATGGTCATTCACAAGATTTATGTTATCACAATGGTCAGTTAGCGTCTGCAGAGCAAATGAATTAGAGTCTTCTTTATGTTCAAGTATACAAACCTAGTATCTGGAGTGTCTAACCAAGCAGTGCTCATGTGAGGTGGAAGATCGCAGAAAGTGAAGTTGTCTTCTCACAGCCCATGTCAGTGTAAGGCTGAGCAGCAGCAGCAACACAAAATCATGTGAGCCTCTTCAGTAGACCTGCATGTGTACAGCTCAAATCTGTCTTGTTAAAGAAGGAGAAGGGAAGGTGTCTCATTTCTATTTTTAAGAAATTTGATCTCCAAAAAATTTAGAGAGGATTTTAAGAATGCAGGAGGAGGGACAGGGGGACAAATTACACATGCAAAAGCTTCCTAGGCGGACACAAATAATTAAATAACAGGATGACTGGAAGAATACAAGGGGAGGTGTTTGAGACTTGGGAGAGGACAACAAAGGGGAGACATACCAATCCCCTTTCTGTGTGTTTGACATGACTACAACTGCAATAAAAAACAGTTGTCCAGATTTGGGCATGAGGATGATGTTAACAACTATAAACTTTTAACACTAGCCCGGTATAAAAGAATACAAAAGAGAGGAGCAGCCACTCTTTGAATACTACAAGGAGGCCTTGAGGGTGAACTAATTCATTGCAACATAGGGGTAAACAAGTTCCTGTTTGTTCTGCCCAGCAAAGAGCAAGTAGATATGTTACGACTTTATTGGATTCTCGCTAAATGAAAGCAGAGTTAAGATTACATGTGTGTACTTTATTTCAATATTTCCTGGATTTAGAAGTCCAAATTTGAAATAATGCATTTCTTAGTTTTCAACTGTTTGCATTCGGTTGAATTCTGGGCTCTGGAAGAATGTGAAATACCGTTTCACAGCCTTCCTTATTAACTGTTTTTTTCAGAATTGAATGTAATTTTTAAAATATCTGGGAAAAAATGATGCATCTTTTCAGTTAAAATAACACATTTACAAAAATATTTTTCCATAAATTACAAAAAAAAAGATAGTTTTTGAGACAGTTTTCGCTTAATTCTAACATTATTATTTTTTCCAAAATCTCAGACCAGCGGCTGCCAAATATCTACCTACCATGCAGTAACCAAACATTAAGTAGTATGACAAGCTACTGATTAGAGCTTTTCTGTACATCTGTAAACAATGACTATCCTCCAGCCTTCTTATCTGAAGAGGCTGCTTCATGGGAACTCCCATCAGGAGCTCTTAAGCCTGAAAATATTTCAGCTTTCTTCAAACATTAGGAACCCAGGTGCTTCCCTTGCATAAGAATAACCAGAGGAATTTTCTTTTATCGAGAACATTTCATAAACAGAAAGCTCTAACAAACACCATTTTAAAGAATGAAAATCAAGCTTTAAGACAGGTTTTCATGTGTCTGTCAAGAACAGTTTCTTCTTCAGTCTTTGCAATAACTAGTGGGAGGAAATCAGCTAAGGTAGTATATTCATATTACAGAAATTTCCTGAAATTTTTTAGTATGATCACATATTTTCAAATGAAAGAAGAAGAATGGCAAATGCTGGAGGTAATTAATTTTAAGATTAACATTATTTTTTGTAAGGTCATGAAATATCTAAGTTAGTAAAAAGATATAATTTTTTTTAAAGACTAAGAATATTCACCACTCCAGGGCCAGAACATAGCCATTCTTACTAATGACACTGCAAGTAGAAGGGGTTGAGGTGTTTATTTGCTCATTTACACTGATATGCAATGCTACCAATACCTCCAGTGCAGCTGAAGAGAACTCTAGAGAGCCTTTATAACCCCTGTCCTACAGGGTATGAGCAAGCAAGCAGAAGGGGAGAGGAAGAGTGAGCCACACATTGATTTACCCAACTTCAGTGACTCACTGATGACATGGAGTATTAGGTGTGCTCAGCTGATTCAGTGCATAGACCAGTGGAGCTTTGTTCCTCGGGTAATTCCTTGAGACATCCTACCTGCATGGTACTTAGTAACAATAATGATCCTTTAAAATAGTCTTTGACAAAAAATGCATCATCCAAATGGATCACCTTAGTATCCTTTTCATAACAAGTATTTTTCATTGTGAAGAACCCAGGCTTTACACATAGGGTAACATAAGATAGGTTTTAAAAGTGCACTGATTGTTCCAACGTACAGTGAAATTTTATTTTATTCTGGTGTACAGAATTGACATAGGCAGCTGTTCTGAAACAGGTGATAGTCTAATTAAATCTGCAAGATCAATCCATACCAAATTGTCCACAGAAACTCTTCAAGCAGAAATGTCACAAGGAGCCTGTGAAGAAGAGTTATATAACTACTTTTCTACAATTATCTAATTTATTTCTTTTTATAAGGAAAATAGTAGCACTTTTTTTTTTTTTTACAATATTAATCTAGATTTCTTCTTTCATTGCTATTGAATTAACATTTTTTTTGTGAAAGATGCCTTTCACCCTAGATTACTGATAATTTTAGCCATGAAAAAAGCCAGCTAAAGATTCTCTCATTTCTTCTGGCTGCATCTGTCATCCTATCATAGGCTAAACTAAGGAAAAAAAAAAAAAAAAAGAAAGAAAAGAGTATTTTACTGTCAATTGTCAAAGCTACAGAACATGCAGTCAAACCATGAGCCGGGTGTAACATTGCCTACAAGATCAAAGCTGGCAGTCTGCAACCAGATCATGGTTCATAATTTGAGTGCCACTAATTTCTATTGTAAAGGCAACAGATATACTACATTTTAAAAGCTTTTTGCTTTACTGGCAGAACAGATTATGCTTTCTATTTATTCTGGGACTGTAAATGTAGCTGTTGCTATAGTAACTGTATATCTCTTGAACAGTAAATAATTGCGTTAAATGGCTAAATAGCAAATAGGTTTATGGCTACTCTAGTGCTGAGGAACTTGAATATGCTAAATTTTAACTGTGTTTTTCAAGATCATCTGCACAGTGACCATAATATGTCCCATATAGAAACTAGAAATCGTTCCTAATGAGTCTTTTCAGAGAGTTGTGTGGTTGTCCACTACATAAATGGCTGAGAAATTTTCTGATTCTCAAGAATTCAGGATGAATGTTAGTCTAATATGAATTTCTGTTGTGATATTCTACAGTTCTCTCCAAGCAAATATCATAGGAAAGTAATGAAAACATATCAAAAGATTTTGTCAGAATTAGGCCCTTAGGTTTAAAGATTAGAGCAACTAAATTGACTGCTGGTGATTTGAAAAACCTCAAAAAGCCATGTAAAAATCCTTGGACTTTGTCTCCAATACATGTTTTCATTAGAAAAATATTTATTGCTACAGGCAATCCAAGCTAACCAATTTATACCGTATATTTCTATAGGAGATTTGGAAGAAAATGTCTTTAACATAACCAGCTACAAGCTCCAACATTTATTTTCTATAAACAGATAACTATTTCATGATTTGATGATTTTATGATTTAATTCAGTCCTATTACACCCCGTTCCCTTCTCCCCCCACAAAACAAAAAGGCAAAATGCAAGGAGTAAATTTGCACTCCTGCCTTTCACAAAGACAAATGAAAGATAATATTTTTGAACCTTCTCAGAGGTAAAGTTGTGTGCTAATGTTTGTGAAATAAAAACATAAACAATAAGACATTAGATCATCAATGAAGAAGGGGGAAAAAAACAGGTGATCAATCCCATAATGCCATAGAGCCTGTTGTTTGTCTGTAAGGGACAGCATTGGGTTACATTGGCTTTGACACAGAAAATTTCTGCACTATAATTCTAAGCGTTTTAAAAGACACACTGAGTTATGATTTTTGTAATTTGTGAAAAACATGATTACTCAAGCTTAAAACAATATATATCAGATAAAACAGCAAATACTTCAGATATATTCTGGGAGATGATAATCTTATTAGACAAATAATTAAGCCTTCATTGTCGGAATACTTTAAAACTCTGCAAGGTTGTTAACTACACTACAATAGAACAAAATAAAATATATATCATGTCACAGCTAGTCATGAATTTTCACAGAATCACGATAGGTAAAAGTTTCACAAATAGTTAAGCACAATCCCCTGAAGCGTTAGTGGGTATATGTCCATTATATCTGTACAAATCTCAAAACCTCTGTTTCCCTCTTTAAATGTGCTACAATATTGGAGTTGCCAAGTGCTTAGGTTTATTTTGTTTTGCTTTAAGATCTCAAGATCAAGTCTGGCTGGCTAATGAAGTACAACTGTTAGAATCTGTTTTTTCACGGAATTATCATATATCTGACACAATGTTCTGAAAACAATCATCGAATAAGCAACATCAGAAAAAATAGCAAATATCTTTTCATGCTCCTAGGGAAATGTTAATCTTCTAAGAAAAGCCGACATGGGAAGCTGGCAGCTCTGGAAAGGTAGAACTGTGGATGTGATATGTGGATCAGAGTGCACCACCATTGCAGGAGGCTGAGCAAAACTTATGAGATAGTCAGTGTCTGAATCTCAGCATCTTCTAAGGCTGTTGCAAGATTTGTTAATCTAATCTAACTATTTTCAAGCGGTCATGGAATAGTAACCACCAGCACAGAAGTATAATCCGTAGTTGTCATTAACATAGTAAAATAGCTCTGGATTCTACAATGTAGCCTACATTTTTGTGTAAGAAATGCCACAGACAAATACTAATTTTTCAGCTAATAAAGAATGGCCAGTGAACAGGCAACACAACCAAAAACAACAAGACTCCGAGGGAGAAGCCAGACCTTTCTCTTGGACAACAGATAACAGCAATACAGTAGGGAGTTAGACTGAAAGCAAGTTCACTGATCTAGGCTTCTTGACTTTGCCTTTGGCATCTTATTTGGAAAGACAGGTATAAATTGACAAATCTCCAGGTGTACAATATACATAAATTACATTATTTTATTTAGTAATGTAGCTAGTTTAGTCATTAGCTCTTTAAGAAATCTTAGGTGAATGCCATCTGGTTGCGGTGATTTATTTAAATTTATTTTCCTAAGTTGTTCCATCATATGATATCTTCACTACATGTAAAAATCAACCCCTTAGGAAGGTATGTCTCCATTATCCTCTGTGAAGACCCATGCAAAGAAATCCTTCAGGTTTTCTGTAATGTCTTTATCCTCTAAGACAGAAATCTTTTCATATGAATTCCTGATTGCATTCTATATTTTCTAGCAATGACGTTAACATACTTCTTTCTCCTGCCCGTTTACTATTCCTGATATTTTACAGTAACTTTTGTTTGAACTATCTTGTGTTGTATATCTGTACAGCACCTAGCATGATAACAAGTCAGACCATGAATCAGACTCCTATAATCTGTAATAATAAAGACAACAATTATTATTTTCAGTTTTATATATTGTCTTAAATTATCTGTTATCTTACATAGATATTTACATTAATCTCACTCATAGCGTGCCAAATTTGATTTTTAAATCTCATTTTGAATGAGATGAACTTATGATTGTTTTCTTTTTGCTTCTTTCACCTATTTTTGGCACCTATTTTTAGTGTGCTCTGTAGTTTCCCATAGGATTTTTTTCCTGATTCCTTTGACTTCAGTTAGAACTGAAACAGGTTCTGAATAAAATTTTTTTTTTTTTTTTTGCTGCTTACAAAATAAAATTTCATTGCTCTGTATCAGGACTAATTCACATAACTTCTATTCATAATATTTTATGCTACTCAGCAAATCCTAGGACTTTCATGAGAAAGTGTGTTTAGAGTATACTTAATTTTCCTATGGTATTGTGTTTTGAGGTAACACTTGACATGTAACTGCAAAAGAGTTAATTATTCCTCTTGTTGAATTTAGTGTGATAACCTATTTACAAAATCAGCTTTTAATATCTGCTAAAAGAGCTGTTCCAGCTTGCAACCTTTTCTCATAAAAACTTTTAAAACAGTAGAGCTTAGAAAAAAATAGATTTTATTAATAGGGAGATGAAAGTGGATAAGTAAAAGATTGATGAATCTCATCTTTTTTTAAAAAAATGTCCATTGTGAAATGATTTATGAAAAATATGGGAGGCAAGCTATTCCAAATTGACAATTTTTAAAACAAATATTGTCTAGGAAATTTTACCCTCTCTGGTATACGTATGGTTTCATAGCTCATATGTTTTTAGAGGAACAGATTTCATTCGATTGGTATATGAAATGCATTAACTGATTGGCTTAAAACAACATGCAACAAGATGTTCACTAAATGCTTCAGCAATATTCAGCAATTAATGCTTTTTGGAGACAATATTTACAATACAACACAGAAAATCTCAACACTTACACATAAGAACCACTTCAGTATTTTAAATAATTTTGGGTAGATCATATTTCAAAGAGAGATATTTTCTTCTTTTATGTCAGCTAGCATCCGTTGTCAGAGGTAACATCCTCTAAACAACTGAAGAGACTTTCAGGGCAGATACTGTTGGGAAGAGCTCAGACAAAAGACAATGCCAAGTTTACAAAACAGGAAAGTGTGATAGTTTATTATTTCCATGTCTCAGCTGGGTCTCCGATGTAAAATTAACTGAATGAAGCATGGTGCAAGTTCAGTCTAGAGAGTACTTTTAATCAGAACCCAAGAACTGATCATGGTCTTTCCCTTGTAGCTGTATATATTTACATTTTCAAAGGAGGCTTTATTTTATCAAAGCCTGAACAACCAGCCTCTCCTGTTTCAGTTTTAAGTTGTGTTTTCTAATGTTTATTTTTGTTCTTTTTATCCTCTTTCAACTAGTTTTATCCTGGTGAGAGGTGGAACTTGGATTTGAGGAAGAGCATGCATAACTACTGATTCTTTCCTGGTTTCCAAAGAAAATCAGACTTGCACATTCAGTGTTATGTTTCTCTTTCTGTCTGTGCACCCACAATAGCATTTAATAATATTAGTCAATTCAAATAAACCTGACAGGAAGTAACGGCCTCAAGGAAGTTAAAAACCTGTAATTCTAATGAAAATGAGTAGTTAGTTAGAAAAGAGCCATTATTAGTATAAGACAGAACCTGTTAATGCCCAAACACGGACAAACTCCGCCCAGGTGTCACATCTCATTAGCCACCACAGAATTAATTATGAAACACATGTCCATAACAAGCTAAGTCGTTTTTTATGCTACTCATGACATTATCTGAATCCCAGACTTTTACATTAATACAACGATCAGCCATGGAGCACATAATTCTGTTTTTCATGCACTTCTCAAGTCTTTTTCTTAAAGTCCTAGAAGCTGGCAACATTGGCATGTTTGAAAGCATCTCTTGATCTTATTTCCTGGGTAAACTCCTACAAATGTGATGAACAGTCTCTGCCAGAAACCAACATACAATTCATTTTTTCTGTAGCAGATTTTTTCAATGTGCACTATGTGGACTTCTACACTGTTCTGTTTCTGGGGAAGAGGATTAATTTAAAACCTATTTTTCCTTGTATTTAAAACTACTGAAATATAGTAATGAAAAAAAAAAATAAAATGGCTAGCCTATTTCCATATGACCAACAGCACCCCTCCCCCAAAATCTTATTTCAAAGAAATGTCATTAAGATAAAGTTGCAAGATATGGGCAAGGCTACCACAGTAGTCTGCATTACAGTCAATAAAAACCTTTGCCATGTTTGTGGTATTTTCTTAGGAAATAATATAAACACTATTTCTGGCAATTTGCCACTTATTGAGAATTTCAGAAAAGTACCTGAAAGGTTCTCAGTGCCTGCCTAATTAATTCAGAAAAAAAAAAAAAAAAAAAAAAAAAGCAGCATTAAGACTCTAAAGTAAATTCTTAAAGTATTTTAGATTTGCCTTTCTGTGTAAAAATACCACTACAACTTTTGGAAACCCTTGGAAACTAGGCGTTCTGGGTCTATGCAGCCCACTTGTTACAGGCAAGACAACAGCAACAGCTCAGTGCATCTGGGAACTAGTGCTTATTTAATAATCAGGAAGACTCAAGCTGTTACACTACTTGATTGTCTTAGGCATTCAGTTGCTCACTCTGCCTCCAACATTAAGTTTCCTAAGTCTCTATTTCCCTTCCCCTCAAGAATTTTGCTACTGGTTAGGAATGGTTGGGCAAAATGTTCAGATTTCATGCTGGACACCTGCTCACAGTTACAAGTCTCAGGTGTTACTGCCAAGGTTTGTGGGTCCTCATAGCTCTACTCCATTTCCAGGACCTTCCCTCCAGCCTCAAGTTTTATCCATCTAAATACTCTAGATGCAAAAACACAGCACATGATCAATCTCTTAATGTTTATTCTGTCTCATGCCTCTTTACAATTTGAGGATTCATCATGTGTCACCCCTGTTTAGTCCAGGTGTCCTTAAAGATTATAACTAACCTGTACTGGTTGTAGCTGTCTAGTGGCAGGCTTTAACTTCAGAGTTCTGGACATTCATCTTTAACTTCCCCCCAAGCAATAAAAAGCCCTGCTGCCTGTCAGCATTCATGATTTTACTCTTTACCTGCCACACCATTAAACTTCCAAGCAGAGGTTCTGAAAGGACAGAATAGCAAACTTTCCTAGTACTAAATAAAAGTTCAAGAACAGGACACACTGCTTTGTAAAAAACCAAACCAAAACAAAACAGAAACCAAAACCACAAACACAAACAGATTTACCATAATATGGTAAATGATCATGATCAGAACCTTTAACACAGAAATGTGAATAGTAGATAATACAATCAAATGCTTTGACAAATGACCAAGACAACCAGTAATATTCCAAAATAGAAAGTAAAGACATGAGATATTAAGAAAAATTATCTTTTGCTCACACAAAACTTTTCACCTGTCTTTGAAGGAATTTCAGTATGATTTTCTAGTTATGGAATAATCCCTAGAAGTCACAAATTATGTAGTTCAAGTAAGCAGTAATGCTTAAGTGTTTAAGAGTAAGAACAGTCCTGGACTGGGATACAGGATATGCATTTATTGGTAGGATATTCAATGTTAGGGTAATGTATCTGACAATATCAGTATGAGAAACAACATTTCACATCACTGTTCAAAAGTTGGAAGGGTCTTGTTAGTAATTTGATCAGAACATTTATGATACACAATAATTTCTAGTAGTTATATAATGGTTTATTTTCCTCTGAAGAAAGAGTATTTGACAGTTAATGTGACTGCTCTTTTGCAGCATCATTTGAATAGAAATTCAGCCTGTTTGCATAACTACAGGTAAATCTGATTTCTTATTTATTCTTTGCTACAGAGTTTTAGAAATAAACAGAATCCAGCGCAGTTAGGACCCATAGTCTAACAAATACTGTACCTATCATAAAGTAGCACTATAAATCATGCAATGTCAGGAGAGTGATCCTATAACTAATTATTAGAACTACATAGCCAAGGAAAAATTAACAAAAAACACTCCAGGAGGAGGGATATTATCTGACGACCTGAAAACATACGGAAAACTACCAAAACCTTCTTAGAAAAACTTCACTCACTATTGCAATGTATTCAATGTTTAGCTTTTCGTCCTTAGCTTTTTGTTGTCTCAATTTTACTCAAAAACCTCCTAGAAATACCTCATTATATCTTTAATGTTAATCAAAAATGACAAATAGATGTTATCATCATACTGAAGACAGTCAACACCATCCTAAATTTCTCTTCTTATAGACTACTCTGTATCCTTAAAATATGAGGTAAGAAGATAAGATAAAACACAGTTAACCACAATATAAAAGCTCCAGGACAGAATTCAATTACCCAACACTATAATCTCCAATGTTGTATAAAGAAACTAATGGAGCTATTCAAGAAGAACTCATTAATTTCTGCTAACAGAGTCAACAGCTGTTAATGAAAAACATTGGAAAGAAATGTGAATGATACCTCACAACGGACCCGGATCACCGTCAAGAACAATTAAAAAATCATTAACTCACTTAGAAGCCTATGTTTGATGTTCTTATTTGAACTAAAACCACCAAAAGTTAAAGAAATGTGATGTATCCACATTTAGTTTTGAAGCAAACTGAAAGTTTAACACATGCAGCTTCCAAGAGGTTGCTTATTGAATGGAGTCTGCATAAAAACTTCCTGAAGAAAAACAAATTTGAACCCTTCTGAAGAGACAACTTGACAGCCTCCAATTAAGTATCCACTAATTGTCACGGGCCTTCAAAAACCCAAGAAAGATGCAAAATTATGCCACAGGTTGCAAAACTGACTTCCTGCATAATCTTCAAGATTATGCCATAAACCATGCCAAAACCAAATTCAAAAGTAAGGGGAAGATGTTTAAATATCTAAGTACTAAGGGCAAATATATACACAGTGTCAAGTATAGTTCTATCCATTCAGTGGCAAAGAATGATGAGGAAGAGACATATAAATTATTCGTGCATACCGACGTATTTTGAAATAGTTATGCCTCAGGAAAAAAAAGTCAAAGAATTAAGGAAAAATTTAGTAAATGTAGAAAAACAACAAAAAAAAAGATGAAAAAATGGGTTCTATTGAAAAAGGCATAAAACCATAACTTCAGCTTAAAGATACTTCACTTCACATGACTTTGTATTTGAAAAGAACACACCTAGGCCACACACAAGGCTGAAGCATCATGAATTGATCCCCCCCAACAATAATTAGGACATTTACTGATATTTTACAATTACCGCTGCTTTCACTTTTAAAAAAAGGTCCTACAATAGTCAACACAAAGAAGAAATAAAAGGAAAAGTGTATAAACGCATTCTAGTTCGTTCTAGTTCAACAAAGATTATTTGAAAATATTATGTTCAAAGATTTCAAATACCTGTAACAGAAAATTATTTTGACTGCAGTATAATCTAGCTTCGTTCCACCAGTACTGCTCTCTTCCTCACAACACCAATGTTAGCTCTAATTTGATGAGAAATGTATTTACAGGAGAAATTTTTATCGATCATAAAATATTCCTTAACAGCTCAGAGACAGTGGGCTTATAGATAACTCCATAGAGACTTCTGCAGGTTAGTTGAGAAATTGTACACAGAAGATTTCCATAAACAATAACTCTGATATAGAAGCTTTTCAAATGGAAAAGCCTCAGGGATCTATTCTTAGGCATCTTTTTTTTTTTATTCCTTTTTCTTTGATGTTTTGTTTATTAAATTTTTGAGATAAAGGAACAAGAAAGGACAGACATCATAAGTACCAAGAAATATATAATTATTAGATCAATAAACAATTCAGCAATTCTTAGAGGACATTCAAATAACCTTCGACCATAAAAAGACCACACTATATATGAAATACAAATCTTAAGATATAGTTAACATTCCAGGCAAATACAAGTATATTGGTAATGTTGATTTAGGTCTCTTAATTTTGTTCAAAATTACCTCCACAGATCATAGACTCAAAGAATAGTAAAGAGAACAAAAGCAGCACACAACAAAGAAATGTACATAAAAGGAACAGTAATAAATAAAATAAAAACTGGAAAACTGAATAGATAATAAATGAATAAGTAAGTAGAATGGCAATATTCCACCAGCCCCCCACTACGCAAACACTGACTCTGAAATCCAATATATAATATCATTTAATGCAAACAATATATAAAAAATTTACCGCCAATCATCCTGTATTATCATCTCCATGGTGTAGCACTGCATTGAAATAAATCAAATATTATCTATATTTCAAAACCCTGTCACTTATTTTTTATTTCACGTCTTCTGAAGAAGTGCTCTAAAACCAAAAACCATTCAAGGTGGGTAGCAATATTTCCATATTTTTTGAAAAGTAGTAACATGTTGCAAAATAACTGAACTCCTAGTAAATTTGGCCTGGTGCACCCCTGTACTACAATACCTATTCTATTTTATTGGAACAACCTCTCAAAATTTTTGTAAGCATGATAAATGTTAAGTATCAGTTAGATAAGTGCATGCGTCCCTTTTTCTGCAAAACGAATTTTTACCAAGTATGTCCCATATGGCCTTCAATTATGTATTATGACATCTTTGATCTGGGTTATTGGCAGTGTCAAGTCTAACTTTAACAAGGTGTCAGGAAGGATAACCAGCAATGAGGTGATTCTAAAATGAAATTAATATCAAAAGGGATCTTTATTTCACCTCCTAGACTACAGAAAAAATAAACTGTGAATGTTCTCTTTTTGTCACGGGTCCGATACTTGGGCACCATATAGTGCAGATCAAAAAAAGAATTTTCAAGAGGGCAGGTTGCTCTGCAAAACATTCTGCTCACCTTCACCTGTAACATAATTGTATATTTAAATATCCCTCTGGTGGCATGGGAGAAGTTAGAATCCTAAGACAAAAATTCGTTTTGTAAATTTGTACTTAAAAAAACACTTTTGTACCACTGTAATCAATTAATTATCCAACCTGACAAGACTTTCAATAACTTTAAAAAATTAATATTAGACTGCCTGTAGTGAGTGTTAAGTGCATATATATCATAGGATTCATTTGATTTACTTTATCACTTCAAAAACCTAAAGTTGAAAATTAAGTGATTTGTGTGAGTCAGTTTCTACTAACCCGAAAAAAAGCCCTAAGAATTGCAAGATTTCTTTTTAATTAAAATGTGAAGATTTCAGAAAGACTGAATATAGCATTGCACTGTTTGTAACTCTGCTGAAGCTGAGGCCTGTGTACATAAGCTCCAAAGTAATCAAAGCAGTACTGCGAATTTCCTGCTGTCTACAAAAAATGCTTTTTATTTAAAATTGCTCATTACAATGTGAACTATAAATATGTCTAAATTATTTTAAAACAAAGTTCCTAATGTGTTTCTTAGGCAAAACACTGACTATTTTGAAAATATAATTTATAAACTCATGAAAAAAAACCCCATGTAACATGGTGCCTGTATTAGCAGATAACTAAATTCAATTATTTAATCTTGTGTCCTTATGCAACTTGAGGATTTTGTTTCAAGTGTATTAAAGAAATAAGACAGAATCAGAAAACAGTTTCATGGCATTTCTGGAATGTGACAAATATCTAAAAATTTTAGTCAAAATGAGGAATAAAAGCAATTACGGAATTTTGTCTTGTAAAAGAGTCCAATAAAATTCTGTTGTAAACTCTTAGCATTTAAAACAGAAAACAACTGATGCATTAAGGAATCTAGAGTGCTAAAGCCATGGTTTGTGGTGCACTAGATGTCCTGACTTTGCCAGTGAGATTTTTAAATGAGGTTGTTCATAAGGTAGGTATCTACATCTCCAAATGTTGTTTTGCACTTAATTCATAGTCAGTGGGGAGTTAATCAATATAGACAATGGAATTTTGGAAATGAGTCATCTTATCTTTAAAAGCCTTTAAACTGATCAGATTTGTTAGAGACGTAAGTTATGAGCTTTTCGGACTACATAAAGGGAACTACAAATGGAGCCAACCGCCTTGTGGAAGCACTTGCTATTAAAAGAAAATGCAGTTCCACTTTTCAAGACTGATTTTGCACTGAAAATTTACCTCATTAAACTGTTCAGGTTTTTTAGTAACAGCTTTCTATGTGTGGGCAAGGTGCTCGTAAAGAGACAACAAATTTGCAACAATTTCCCATAACCCTGTGCAATTTCTATAGAAAATTTACTACTTCTTGTGGACCCACTCCTGCATTCTCATACTGTGTAACATTATGAGATAGACTCAGGGTCATTCCATTATCTAGTTCATTTCAGCTCTTTTCCTGATACTGGACAGAATTTGTAGAAATATACAAGAAACAATAGGCTCTAATAAAGCAACCCATTTTTACCTGTCAGAAAAGCAGTATAGATGCCATTTAATAGTAAAGATAGCAACAAGTATTTAAATTACTTAAATAATCAAAGGAAGGTGAATCTTAGATTTATGTTTTTATGTAGGTTCAGAACTACAGGTATACGCATATTTTATGAGAAATAATATAGAGGATTGATACTTCTCACCAGCTTAACATGTTCATTCAGCTATTGACTTTTGAGAATGTAAATTATTTTTCATCATCAAGGATATCTTCATAAACGCTATAGACAAAAAATACATTTAAAAATTGAAAGTGTTAATATGGGAGGTTTGCAAAATCTAAGGAAAAAGTCACAAAGCGTAAGAACATATACGGGTATTTTTCTTATCTACAGAGTTCAGGATTTTTACATTGTACATTATTAACAGGTCTGAAAATTGTACTATGTTTTTTCAGGTAACTTATTTATTGTTTGATTATTTGTGCTAATTCAAAAGGACATAAATGTGATGGTAAAAAACCCTTGATAGAATGTTTATAAAGACCTATTGCAGAGCTCCAGATAAAAGATATGGCAGTAAGTTGAGAAGAGATTTCTTATGAATGCTTTAATTGTATGGGGCCATAGGAAATGAAATCAGATCGGAAAAAAAAAAAAGACCAATTTTACTCACTTTTGTTCTTTGATCCACTGATTAACATTTGCAACCACTAACTCACTTTCCTGATGGAGGCGACTGTTGTCAGTTCGTGCTGCTTCCAGAGACTGGCGCAAAGTTTCCAGCTGTGGATGCAGACAGATCAAAGCATATGATGGACTCCCTAGAACACACTCTATCTGGAATACTAATAATAGTCTGTACTACTTGTAAAGAATCAAGTCATTTTTCTCCACTCCTTCAAATAATCAGGGTTTCCTTGTACATGCTATTAATTGATTCAATATGCTAGAAGGAATGTCTGAACTTTTCCCACGCCTTACATTTACCCGTTTATTATAATATACACTAGTCTACCTCCAGAGGTTGTTTTAATTGAAATCAGATTTATTTTATAAAAATGAAACGATTATAACTTGCTATGTTTCAGTTTATATGCTTTATTCTTTCCACTTTTTGTTTTATTTTTGCTATGTGTTTCTTAAAGGTAAGTTCTTTGGTCATGGCTCATTGCATTTAGAATACAAAGAATGTAAAAGGGATGGAGTTATTGTGGTATACTCAGTATAAAAAAAAAAGTAGGCAACGCTGGAGGACTGAACAACCTAAAACTTGGGAGCTGAACATCAGACGTTCACCTTTATATCTCCAAATGGAATCCAATGCGAGTCAATGGTGGTGAAAATCTGATAACATCTGATAGATACTTGAGGCCTAGGTAAAATGATAAAATTATTTGGTGGTCTCTGTATAATCCCTTTTGGCTACTGTTCCTCAGTTTACATCACAAAAGGCATCACAATGAGAATTCTCTCAGCAGACTCTTTAAATGGGCCAAAATCTGATTTTGTCAATAGTCCCTTCCTTACCCAGCTGACAGAACCACAACTACTGCAAACACAGAAGAATTCATAATGTTGCAGAAATGAATGTCTAGAAAACCAAATCCACTTTAAAAATTTGTAACAGTAACAACATTCTGAGCGGAGAAACCTTTTATTCAGCAGACAATAATTAAAGCTTACATGAAGAAGAAACAAGAGCAGAATGTATCAGTCTTGAATCCACATGGCTATAATAGATTTAGAAACCATTATTGGCCAAATGAAAGAATGTTATAATACAAAACCATATGTAGATTTTTAAGAACAATGTATATATTCATGTTTTTCAAATAAGAACACACACTTAAAATTACCGCTTCCTTCAATAACATTTTATCATTGTTAAAACCAGCAAAAATTATCATCAAAAGTAGCGTGCCTTTTTGAATGCTGTTCAAAATAGTGGTCTCATATCAATGACATTTAGAACTTTTGAGTGGAATGAATCTTTGAATACTATGCATAAAAGCCTCTTATGGTATTAAGATAGGTAATATATAATGGAAGAGACAATATATATCTAATTAAAATCAAATCAAAATAATACCGGCTTACTCTTGTGAGAGCCATCTGTTATGCATACTAATGTTATATAATAGACTAATTCTGCAAAAGCAATTTACTTCTTTTAAAGATATTTAAAACATTATTATGTATTATTAAACCACACACAATTTATTTCTGGTTGCTTTTGTAATTATGTGAAATTAGAAAAGAAGGTTTAGTAATTGACAAGTTATGATTACCTGACGTACTGACAAAGCAGATAAAATATGTCAAACAGATGTTGACACAAACAGGATGATCTGTAAGGTTTGAGAAGGGTTACAAATATGAGTGTTTTTTATATATATATACACACACATCTATATATGTTTAAGTGACAGTAATTTGAAACAGAATACCCATAAATCACATACCTCTATACTTGCATTATCAAAAATGTTAGAAAAAAATGTTTCATTCTTCAGGTGTTCTGTCTTACAAAAGAATGTGAAAATAACAACTGATATGAATACACAGTGAAATTCAGCAGGAATGGAACTGTGGTTTGCATATTTTTCTCATTTTTGTTTAGACTTTTGAGAGGTAATCATTGACAGTATTCTTTTGTTTTCTTTGCTTTCAAAAAATTATGAGCAAATTGTAGTCTTCATAAAAATGAAGTTTCAACAAACGTGACTTAGGTAGATAAACCATGACCTCACAAGAAAGAGAGCAAGTAGCCTTCTATCATTTTTCACCAGTTTCAATCTGCATTACATGCCTTCCCACCTAGTCTTGTGTCTCTACGGAAAAGACAAAGGAATATGCAAACTTATGTAGTAATTTTGGACGAAACCATATTGTGTAGCAAGAAGTGGTAGTTAACAGCTATTTCTCCCTTTCTCTGATGATCTTTGCTGAATCATTGTTTGGAGCATGTGGATGTCAGGAGGCTGCTTCGGGATTTATTGCAGCTGTGAGTAAGAGGTTAAAGGGCAAGCCTGAGCCCTATACCCTGTAGGTGTAAATTAACCACTTCCATCATGTCAGCAGAAGAGTACTGGTTACTAGGAATGGTGCAGAGCTCTGTAGACTTCAAATGGGACTCTACCACATTATTTCTTTTTTTTGGGGAAACATAGGTGAGCATGGGATGGTGAAGAGTAAGGAAACATTCTGTTACTTCTCCAGCCTGCCCCTTCCTGAACTCTGTGTCCAGCTACCTGCTGGTAAGTGCCATAACACTCTCAGCATTCCTGTTCCTCTCATTCTTGTGAGCATGCTGTGACCCAGGATTGGTTGGCATGAAAAGCGGGGCCAAGTGTTTGAGAAAGGAGAAAATGTTGTATACTGGAGTCCTGTTTCAATACGGAGTTAGTTAAGGTTCAAGCCTAAGCCAGGAGCTCAGAAGCACACTGAGATGCACTAACATAAATGTGAAAAATATTGTACGTAATTGTAAGAGACTGGATATGCAAACACATACATTGTAATGTGCTTAAGTAGAAAACTAGGATTAAACCATCAAAATTATTGCCACTTGTCTCCTAAGAGAGGATTTGAACCCAGTTCTGTATAAGTGGTTCCTTTGCTAACCCAGAGTACTGAGGTCTTTTACCTGCCATGAGTTAAATTAAAAAGATAAGCAAAAGCAAAGCCCAGTCTTAGTAGCAAGCTGCTTTTACTGGATCAAAGGCTTCCATTCTGCAGCATGTGATTCATCCCATTTCCTCAATGTTGTCAACAGTTTCAGGTGGATATATTGTTGTTCTGGAGGTGTGCTTTTGCAACCAGAAAGTATGAAACATTGTCCATATTGAATTTTATCAGATTTTAAGGTATTTTTTTTGTCCTAAGGAAAGGCTGCTGCAGCCACAGAGTGGATAGTCACTGAGTAATGTGAATGGATCTGCCTAATATGATAAATCCACAGAAAAATTCAACCTTGACTCCCAAGAGCTTTTAGGAAATTCCATTACTAAAAGTTTTCTTGGGAACTAAAATAGCCAGGTATATGTAAAATAGAGCCTCATGATGTTAAATTACTGATGCCGATAAATTACACAGTCAATATGTGTGCTGAAAATATGTACAATTAATAATGAAGTGCAACTTCAGTGCAATGTGACATTCTGAGGTTGTGCCAAATTAATATATTTTGCCTTTAGAGGTGAATGAAGGTATGAATAATAAAATCGTAAGTTGACAGTGATATTCTGCATGTGAGGGTAGTGGAGAACACAGGATATTTTATCAGTTGCTTACAATGTATAACCTGTACCTAAAATCTCAAATAAAAAGACCGTCTTTGTTCTGTATTTAAAACAGTTGTTTCATGTTTTGTAGGTCTGATTTTCTACTGTTCTAAAATCTAAAAATTCATAACTCTTCAGGACTTTCCAAGGTTGGGCTTCTGGAAATCATTTTCTGTATCTGGCACTATACCCTGTATTAACATGATTTGATTTCAGTTGTCTAAACGAGATCTCTGAAACATGAACATGTTGGCTTTGATCGGTCCCTCTGTGGGCATGAGAGTTTCAGGAAGGTGGCCAGAGTTTGGCTGAATACCTCTCCAGACCTGACAACAGAGTCAGTTACCTTAAGTATGATAGGTGAGTGCAGGGAGGTGACAGGAGCACAGACATTTATTCAACACACCTCGTAGAAATTGTGTTTGTGTCCTAATCTTCCTCTTACCTTTTTCTGGAAAATGACCGTAAAGAAGTCATGATAGGACTGCAGAAACAACTTACAATATGTGTATTAATTGCAGAAGTTGCAGTATTCCCTCACCCCATCCCTCAAATCGTTTATTCTTTTAATAAGTTTTTCCTAAAGTATTTTCTTATCTTCAGCCATAATGATGAGGTAACACCTGTGTCCATAATAAATTATGACCAAGGACTGATTATAGAAGAACATGACTTTTCTGAACTGAAGACACAGTAGTTTAATGGAGAAGAAATACCCAGGTATTGTAATGCTTCTGTGGACAAAATCTGTACATAGAGGAGAAAGAATGACACAGGCTTAAAACTTTGAATATAACCAAGGTAACTAGCTCACATATTGTTCATTCAAGCAGTTATTTTCTCATCCTAAAGTCTGCCTTAACATGCCAGTCAGTTACCAATCTTTCCAGTAAGGAAACATAAACCTCTTACATGTAATTGAAAAGGAATTTAGTTATAAAAACAGAAAATCAAAGAAATTAATTTTTTTAGCAATCATTTGCAGTACACATCTTGTATTATTATTAAAAGAAGTGTGTTTGAAGAAGTGCTACTTACACCTCTCACAGCAGAAGTTTTGAATTTAGCACAGGGGAGATCTATAGCCTCAGGCTGCGTGTAGACTCAGGCAAATGTTACTGCTTTGATTACATGTAAGATTTGCATTCCTGAACAAACAAACACACAAGCAAACAAAACCAACACTTTTTCTGGTGCAAGAATATTTGTATCATTAGAGTGATATATTGAGTGATATATCAGTTATCCTGGTACAACTCCTCATGTTTTTCCTCATTTCAAGAAACAATAGCTTCTTTGTAGTTATGCTTTAAATCTACTACAGAAAGACACAGTATTAATGGAAAAAAAAATTCTTATGCAACAAAAAGAATATGCACACAAGGAGCTAGACAAACATATTTATATTTTGATATACATTTATTTTTAACCTATGCTTATGTATGTTTTCTACACAGAAAAGCTCTGCTTCATATTTTCAAATATAGTTTTTTCTGCTTTCTCTAGACACATTATTATTTTTGAAACAAATTTAACATAGTTACGTGATCCCTAGATACAGTAAGAAAGGTCTTGAGCCCAGTCCTATAATATATTAAGCATACCCTTGGAAATAGAATTTAAGTTATAGCACTCTGGTTTACTGTTGTTTCAGTCGTGTTCAGCTCTGAGGTCCTCAACATAAGAAGGAAATGGACATGTTGGAGCGAGTCCAGAGGAGGACCACAAAGATGATCAGCAGGCTGGAGCAACTCTCATTTGAGGACAGGCTGAGAGAGTTGGGGTTGTTCAGCCTGGAGAAGAAAAAGCTCTGTGGAGACCTTATAGCAGCCTTCCAGTACTTAAAGGGGGCCTACAGGAAAGATGGGGAGGGACTTTTTATCAGGGAGTGTACCAATAGGATAAGGGGTAATGGTTTTAAACTGAAAGAGGATAGATTTAGGTTAGATATTAGGAAGAAATTATTTACTGTGAGGGAGGTGAGACACTGGAACAGGCTGCCCAGAGATGTTGTAGATGCCTCATTCCTGGAGGTGTTCAAGGCCAGGTTGAATAGGGCTTTGAGCAACCTGGTCTAGTGGAAGGTGTCCCTGTTTGTGGCAGGGGGGATGGACTAGATGATCTTTGAAGGTCATTTCCAACCCAAACAATTCTACGATTCTATGATTTTGCAGAGACGGTTATGGAGTGTTCTAGTCAGTACTCGTTTCAGTTGTTTTCAAGAGGAATACATTAATTTTTGTTATTCAAGGATACACATCAAAAGAGGAGGTGGCATCAGCAATCACTGTGCTAAGAAACTTATCCTTCAAAGTTGCTGAAATTTATAAAGAAACCTTTCTGTATCACTTCGCCATAAATGTATAGCATTTTGTATTCTAGCTAGTGGAATTTTTAAGATGGTATATTAGACAATATGTTATGCAAATAGGTAGAAAGATAGAAAGAGCAGCCCTGAAAACCCCCTTAGATACATATCATTAGTTTCTCTCTATTAAATTCCTAGTAAGCTGTGTACCAAATGGACTGGTAACTTTACATTTTACCAGGATTTTTCTTTAGATGATGGCTGACTGCAAAGGAGACGAGACTTTGGGAGGCTTTAAAAGTGAGGAATTATGTGGCATGAAAGAAGAAGGGGGTTAAAGAAGAATCATAGAATAGGTTTAGGTTGGAAGGGACCTTAGAGATCATCTAATTCCAACCCCCCTGCCATGGGCAGGGACACCTCCCACTACACCAGGTTGCTCAAAGTCCCATCCAGCCTGGCCTTGAACACTTCCAGGGATGAGGCATCCACAACATCTCTGGGCAATTTTTTCCAGTACCTCACCACCCTCATAGTGAAAAATTTCTTCCTAATATCTAATCTAAATCTTCCCTCTTCCAGTTTGAAACCATTACCACTCGTCCTGTCACTACACGTCCTTGTAAATGGATACTGACTCCCTCTTCTTCCTAGTTGTCTATCCTGGCCATGTTAGAGGGATGCACAAGGTAATCCAGCTCTACAGCTTATTTTTTTCCTTCTCAGGTTGTTTTCAAAACCACAAGATTTCTGAAAGACAATCTATAATTTTGTGGGTATTCATTTTTATCTGCTATTAAATCTTCACGTATTCTTACTGTTTAAAATTCAAGTGCTTTTTAGGTTTGTCAAGTTAAGAATCCAAAACTACAAGTCAATTTTAAAAACTTTGGCCTGAAAGCACTTTTTAGAAACACTGTTGCTAAATACAGAATGAACAAATTTGTGATCAATTACAGAATTATTTTATAAGAAATATTAAAATAACCCCAAAACTTACTTGAAGTTTGAAAAATGGATTGTAAAGAATTACTTAATTTAATTAGGAATTTTGACTCATGCAATTACTTTAAATCAGAAGCAATACATTACTCATGCTACATAAAGTAATTGTGGAATTAGTAATTCATTACTTACTGAAGTGATGTTTTAAAAAAAAAAAAAGAACTAAAACACCCTAATTCAAATTTATCATTTAAAAAAAGGGTGTAATAGAACAGGCAGGAATGGAGTTGTTGGCTTTAATTCCTTTAAATGTTCCTTAAAAGAAATTGCGTGTGTTCAGATGCTGCCCTTGGGATCATATGAAAAACATAAAGCAATACCGGTGCCCTCTGTAGCTCTGCAAACAAGCTGTCTTAGATTCACTATGATATTTAAAATTGACGCACTGCTCCACTCTTTTTCTGGAGGTTACAGCTTCAGCAGAAGCAGTAGTATAGCGGGGCACCTGTCTGATCTGGCCACCCAACTTGCTAATTCCTCCAGCTACTGAAGTTCTGTCTTATATCACTGATGCGAGGCCACAGAGAAAATAACTTCATTTCAATATGATTTTTTCTAGAGGTTTGTCACTGTTAAGCATGGGACAGTATCAGGACCGCTAGAATCTTTAATATGACAGCTAGATTACAGCCTCTGCTGGATCACTGGCAGACAGGCTTCTCATAGATCACATTCTGCAGGAGCCTAGCTGAGTTCCCCAAGATACCTGGATTCATCCTATCTGATTCTAACTGCTTATCTAATGAAATATGTTATCTTTAATAACTTTTTTTTGCCCTGTTTTATGCCCTTAGACCAACGGGGTTATGTGACTTTATCATCTAAATTTGGTGAAGCTTATGTCTGGAGACTCTGTAATCTCCCTCCTTGTTCATTGGCGACAAATAGAAACACCATTTCTTGATCTTTGAACTGACCTCTATTGATACCTCTTTCTCTTTACTGGCTGCACAGATAAGCACAGACATCTAAATTCCTATAGGAGAACCATTTAATGATGCCTTAGATTCAGTTAATTAAAAGAATATTTGTTAAACTCAGGTGCTTAAGTTAGTAAATACAGAGAGAAGATGGCACGGCTCCTAAATTGCTATCTACCTGCAGATGTAGCATCAGTGCCAGCTCACAGTGGGGTCAGCCTCCTCTGCAATAGATTAAATCAAATTGAGCCGCCCATGGGTTCTCTTAATTATTGCAAGGGAAACTAGCATTTAGATGCACTCCTTAAACGCACAATAAACTTTCCTCTCCCTCTCTTCCCTAGAAGATAAGGGGAAGACAAACAGTTTGTGGCATAGCTGATACAACTGAAAATTGCAACATCCTTCTCAACAGCCCTCTTGTGTTTCAGAGGCAATAAAGACAAGAATCTGTCTACTGTTTACACTTATTTGCTCTAGGGTTGAAGGTAGTAAATAGTATGCAATGCCCTATTAGTATATCAGTAACTATTCTCATTCTTTTTACTTTCTGACATATGGTAAAGAAAAGTGGCAGACAGTATATTGAAGTATATTCTTGAAACCAGAGAGTAATCAAGAGGACTCAGTGTTTTGCACTTTAAGCGCTTCTTTAATACAAGGTAACGTAATACATTGGAGAGCTTTCTGATTTTGAAACCAAATATTAAATATGGATCCACTGCATATTGTACAAAAAAGGGTGATTTTTCAGTAATAACCTGAAATAAAAGTTCTTTACTATTAAGATACAGCAACATCAAAATATTTTCAACTTAATTCCTGGAAATATCTGTCCTAATACAGCAAGTTTTCTTGAAGGAGGAAGCTTATATGCAAAAAAGGAGGGGGAAATAAGGATGAGAGCCTTTACTTTGAACTCCTCATTCAGCTAATTTCAGTGTTTGTTAAAAAGAAGAGAAAAAGGAAAAAAAAAAAAAAAAGGATGTTTCCTGCAGAAATATAAAGGAGATGTAAATAATGTGGAGGAAGACCAAAGACTTTTTTATGGGGAAAGGCCAACACAATGTGCTCTGAGAAGTTTGGAAAAAGGACTATTATGTTGCTTGTGCAAACCCATATTGTGTGATTTCCCCTTAAACAGTGAAGTTTTTCTTTGCTGCTATGCTTTGGGGAATAAAGATGAAAAGCTAGTAACAATTTGGCTGCATGTCTTTAATAAAATCCAGGTTTTCCTTTGAGGTCACTAAAAGAAGCACAATTTCTAATTCATGTTTTAACAAATCCATAATGCATCAGTAGATCCACCTTCTTGCCTAAGAGAATACCACAGAAAAATCATGCTGTGGGTGCAAAAAAAGAAGTGCTGTGGATGCACATCACTATGAATAAGTGGATTGATAGAAAAACGAGTTTTTAGAAACTTCTGGTTCCTGTTTCCTGAACTATCTGCATGTTTATATTATACAATCATTAGGAAGAAGAAAAGAAAGACAAAAATTGTTCTGGGAGAAGTGATTAGACTTGAAGTCTCCTTTCTTCCTTTCGGTTTGCTTCCTTTCTGGTCTCAGAAGTCATATATTTTTGGTAGCACAGTGAGCTGGTTTCAGGAGGAGAGGTGGCAGGTCTGCCCATCCAAACTGCCCCAAGGCTTGGTGTTGGGAGCAGCCCAGCAGGTCTGGCACGGAAGGGATGGGGCTTCCATCCACCTCTCCCACTGCCATTAGGTACCACTGGAACAATAGTCCAACGCACTTTAATACTGTGTTTTATGTTGGACTTGAGGCTGCTGTGTATGTCAGGCTTGCTAAACGCAGTTTAGCACCAGTTTGCCTGGATTAGGTGCTTTCCTATTTATAGAAAACTTTGTATCCGAATTGCAGGCCAGCTGGGTTATTTGCTTAGGTGGCAGCTCAAATACAGGCTGCACTGAACTCCTAGTTTTAAGCACCACGTCCCTCAGTGAAAGTGTTTTACTTTCTCTTGATTTCATTTTGCGGAATGGAAATGCAACACATTTAGGGATTAAGCATTGTTGAAGCAAAGGCCATACAGTGTAGTAAATGTTGAAAAGGTTTTGAAATTCAAATAGGAAATAAAGTGACCAAAGTCCTGTTTTCTATTTCAGGGTTCTTTTTAGTGACAGCTTTCAGACAAGAGTGGAATGTGAATGTGAAAGTATTCTTGAACAAATAATGAACAACACAACAAGTAAATATAATTGGTTCAATCAAAACATGGCAGATGAATATGGTGGCAGAAAATTAAATTGCTTCTGAAGTAGAAAATTAGTATATTTAAATCCTTATATGATTGCTGAGATGGTTTTCCTTTTTATGTGTTTTATAGGATGAATGGAATTCAGAAGTTTCATACATTTTGAGACTTTTTAAGTTTTTATCTCTATTTCCAGGCATTTAACTAGAATCAACATGTTTGGGAGAAACTACCATACATTTTAATTGTTTCAAACCTGTATCAGTGTCAATGATGATCTAGATTACTGTATGTTAATCTATGAAAGAATAAATATGCGACTGAGTTTACTAATTCCTATTCTCCAGTGTATGCATGTAGCAGTACACAACGTGTTAAACACACAAGTTAAGTGTATGTGGTTAAACTGTCAAAACTGTTTATATGCACAAATGTCATCTGAGTTAAAAAACAATAAGGAGAGATATTGTGCTAACTATGTATGGCAAATGATGACACCTCTGTGAATCTATTGCAGGACGGATTGTCAAGAAACAAATAGTGGATTTTTCAAAGGAGATCCCTCAAAAAACATAGGCAATGTAGATTCCACGTTTGGACACCAAGAAAATTTCCACAGTAGCTCAGACTAATTTAAACACTAGCGGCCACTGCCACCTAACACTTCCTCTCTTAAGTTATTTCTGCCCCTCATCTGACTCTGCTAGAAACTATTTAAGCCCACACATTTAAGACAAAACAAAATAGTTTTCTTCTAGGTTAGTATGCTGAAGCAGTTTGGCACAGAGTTTGATGTGATCCAAGCCAGCATACAAGAAGGGTGGAAATCTGCTCAGGGATATAGAAAAGGCTGGCACTGCAGCAGCCAGCATGGACCTTGATGTAGGCTGCCACTACACATTTAGATATTTAGGTCCATATGACGGGCACTCATGTTAAAATACATTTAGCCATCCTAACAAATTCAAGGTGTGGTAGGACCCATTCAACCACATGTACCACTGCAGGAGGTTCTTCAAAGAAAACCGAAGGGCTTTTCACCTAAAGCCCATTATTGTTATTATCATTGGAATCCCAGATGGGGTAATTGTAATTTCTTTTCTTAAACAGCAGGGAATCAAGACAAGTAGGAAAGACAAAGCAAAAATAAGAAATGTTTATAATTAGCTTTTCTTGCTCATGGGGTCTTTGCAGGAAGGGCCTGTTTCCAGGCTTGATTTCTAGCCTTAGTCTGTGAACGTCACTCTGACCTACAGCAAACTCCACCACAATCTCATTGGTCCCTTGCTAGGGAGTTTCCTTCTGTCTCCTCTGAGGTTTGGCTGGCTGCCCCTGCTCCTCACAACATTTTCCATCTCTTCCTGAGCTGCAGATTCACAGCTTTATGCAGTGAGTATGCTGCCCACTAGAAACTGTGGTGCTGTGAACTTTCTCTCTGGCCCTCTTTCCAGTGCATACTAAGCTTCCGCAAAAGGAAGAATCATCTCCCCCATTCTTCCAGAGTTTGTGATCTTTCCCAGTCAGTCTCATAAAGGAACAATTATTATCAGAAAGAGTAAAACAAAAGAAAAGAAAGGATGTTTTTACTCTAGAATAGCATATTCTGTTTGCCCAGTGGGAAATTGCCAGGGATGTATGATGGCAATGTAATAAAAGTAGTCCAGGTTACAGCACTGTTTTTCTGAAAACTGCATGATTTATTTTGTTAGGCCTGATGCTCAGGTCCATACCAGAATGGACAATTGTTTTAATTTCTACTTTCTTGGGAAATTTAGAACAAAGTCTTAGTCTTAGTGCCCTTAAAAATGTGGATTCCTGTGACACATCAAAGCTCAATTTATTCAGGTACATCTTCAAAACCCTATTTTTAAATTACAAAAATGCTATGGGCTAACTAAAATATCTCCTTTACCTTATTAAAAG
Source organism: Pluvialis apricaria (assembly GCA_017639485.1). NCBI lineage: Eukaryota > Metazoa > Chordata > Aves > Charadriiformes > Charadriidae > Pluvialis > Pluvialis apricaria. The sequence goes on along the minus strand of CM030008.1, from coordinate 136,988,779 downwards.
TTGCAGGGAAAAAAGTTGTAATGGTATATAAAAATATTAAAACCCACAAAGGCTTCTATACTGCATTTGACTTGGTTTATGCTACTGTTACAGGTGAAAATAAAATTTTCCTAATTCACATCATTCTACTTATTTGGGAATCCTTGAACATTCAGGATGTGTCTTTGCTTCATGCATGCAACATTTAGTCATCTCACGAATACATTTAGTCTTCTATCTTCCCATTATTTTTTCCTTCTGTCATCTATGGTTTAAAGGTGTAATTTGCTTCTATCTTAAAACAAATAAAAGCTGCTGAAAAAATCTACCATTACACAAGGCACATGGATAAGATTCTAAAACATAAATGCCATGAATCATAAAATATTTAAAGGCATAAAAGTATTCCATTTTAACAATTTAAATAAACCCATAAACATACAATACTGAATCTCAATGGATTCAAACTGCTACTTGCTTAGTATCAATAACTGTAAAAGTGACACATGACATCTGCTGTTTCTTGATTTTCTTTCCCATGATATCTACTCCAGTTTCTAATACAGGAAAAAAAAGGAAAAAAAAGTCTTTTAAAGCACAATCTTTTATCTGTCTTTTCATATCTGTCTAGGTAAGGTTATGAATTTAAATTTAAGAGAGAAACAATAGGCAGTAGATAGTTACCCTTCAGGTTTACTAAAATACTTTGCTAACTTCAGTGCATTTAGAGCTAAGTAGCACTGCATTAACAGTTTCAGCTATTTAACACCTTTTAAGGTCTCTTCTTGAAGGTTACTAATGCAGTATTTGGTATTACAAACCTATTTAGAGATTTTTAATATATTTGAAGCTAGTTTTCTTAGTGTGTTTCTTGGCAGAAGTGAGTAAAAAACGACTCTGCATAATGTTTATACAAAAAAAAACTTGCTGTAGTTTTTCATTATTCAATTATTAAAGTAGAACTTTCATTAGCTATCACCCAGTAGTCATAAAGGCCATTATGGATATCAGAGTGGTGGTCACAGGAGGCCTGGACAGCAGGCAGAAATGTCTGAACGTACTGGAATAAAGGTAACAACTGATATTTCTCAATTCCAAACACACACCCCCCAAAAAAAAAACAAACCCACAACCATGTATGCATATATATATCTATATATATGTAGATATAATGCATCTGACGTGCTTCCACTTTTATGCTGGGTATAGAGGTGTCTTCGACGTGTTCTGAACTAGATTTCATTTTGAGAAGGAATCTGGCTCCAGTGTCTTTTGTTAATAGCTTCCTGTAAACCAGCAGTAGCTGGCTGAATCATAGCCATAACCTGAGCGATCACACTAGTTGAAGAAACTTTTGTGAAAAATTTAAACTTACCATTGTAGAGAGTGTAAAAAAACAACAGCAAAAAAATAACCCAAGCCAGTAAACAGATCGGCAAGAAACAAATATCAAGAAAAATAGTTTTTCAGGGTCAAGAAGCAGTTGGTGTCAGTATGATAAATAAGAGGAAAAACAGCCCTTATGCCAACCTGTACCTCAAACTGTGTTGTTGCTATCAAAGCCCAATATGGTGGAAGAGTGTGATTTTTTCCACATTTTTCATGGGGCAAAAGAGCTTCCTTCTGCTGAGCAGAATAAGGAGGAAGACGGAGGTGTATCTGGAGAGGTGAGCATAGGGCAGTTACCCTTTTTCTCAGCAGGGAAGCATCTTTCTCTAATTTACTTCAAGGTCCTCATTGACCAATTGACTAGCAGCAATCCCAGTTGAAGATGAATGAAAGGAAGAAAAGTTTGACTCCATTCCCTCCTCCCTATAGTGATGCAGCAGAATAAAATGGCTACCGTGATATTGCTATGTACAAGGTAATTGGAATCATATTGTATAGCTCCATACCGGCTCCCTATAAAACTTGATTTGTCTACTGTCACAAATCCGTATCAGGAAGTCAGCAGCATATAAATTTGTTACAGTATTTTATTCTGTACACTAGACATATTTATTAAAGTGACTTTGACCTAAAAAAATGTAAGCTAGAGTAACACATTAAAAAACTCGTCCTGTACTTGAAGGGCACAAAAAAATACCAGAGTTTCCTTTGTTTTAGAAGGAAAATTTCTTCCAAAACAGAGTTGGCTGCCATTAATTCTCTAGTTTTGCTTATAAGAGATGCAACTAAGTATCATTTATATGGTAGTCCCATTATTGCAGATACACTATGAAAGAAATAGCAAGGAACTACTGTAAATATAGTGGTAATGTGGTAATGTAACGTGATTTACTTCACTTTACTTACGGTAACCAATCCAATGAAGAAAAAAACCCTGCTTCTCAATGGATGCATAAATAAATCAAACCCACTATCAAAACAGTATTAATTTGTTTTAAAATGTGTGTTCTGCAGAGAAAGAATTTTGATCTAATATGATTGGAAAACACATAACACTTTGTGGGTGCTCTTATAATAAATATGCAGAAACAGAATCTAGCTGAGTTCTTACATGAACATTCCACTTCTAAAGTTCTACTGACTCGGAAAAGAAAAAGAAGAAAAGAAAACAGTGGTAGTACAAGAAACTGTGAATCATGAGTCAATGTTCTTAAATGCATTATACAGCTACGAGTTAAGAAATAATTTGAAGCACCAGTCCTATTTAGCATACCATAATTTTTCAGTAAAACACTCTCACTACAGAAACTATCAAACAGTGAGTAGGAAGTGTTGACAAGGTGTAATGTAGTATTCTTTATACCCCTCACAAACTTCTTAATGTCAGAGAAAGCCTTTTATGCGGGCATATCTGTAAAAAAATGGTTCGTACTTTGATACATGGGTCACAGAGCTATACCAGATTTCATTTTTCGGCAATATAAGTGTCCTGCAAAGGTACTAAGAGCACCTGTTAAAATAAAAAAAAGACCCCTCCAATAAACCTAAAGAAATATAATTCATTTTTTCTTTGTCTAGGAAATAATATTCATAACTAGGGTTTGTTTCTCTTGAAACAAGATTGTGAACTTATAAACAAAGTTTTAACTATTTTGTCTCAAAAGAGATAAAGTACTAAATTGCTTAAGCATTTTGCCAAATATTTTCTAACTTTACAAATACCCTGAAAAAGTTTTTCAAGTCTACAAATATTTCCATCTTTTTTATTTTTTTTCCATTTCTAAAAATCTTGCAAAAGTCCACATACTTTACTTCATATTTTTAAAACAACTGACTTTCTTTCATATTTGAGTTAAATCTTCACTAGATCATGTTCAGTACACATATGGAGCTGCTTTCTCTGCTCAGACTTGGAACATTGCCAAAGTATAGACTGGGAGCTTTTCCTCTGGAGAGAGCTAACACTCATTATCTGAGCATTGGGACATCCCTGCTTCTGCTTTTAATACGTTTGGACACGTCTTTGTTCATCCGTGATTACTGATAGTAGTTTCACTCTCAATAATGACTCCTGTTCAGTCCAGGAAAGAATATGGAGTAGTAACAAAAGATTATTTTAAGCGTAATTTTGAAAGACAAAGCAAAATACTATGACGTCTGTGTTTCACTGTTGGATGTTCATTCAAGAAGAAAAAGGAAAAATCACTGTACATACTTGTCATACTCTGCAAAACACAGAAAATATAATATTTAAAATATGGAATTATGTCTTTTACTATATATTATTAAGGAAGTGATAAAGGAATGCCACACAACAACTTTTGCTGTTTCATTTTATTGTTTGTTCTGTTATTCACAGAGTTAGAATATGAGAAATTGATATCATTCTTTGCATATGTACACTTCTATACAACAGCTCTTTATTTAAAATATATTCATACATCAGTGGGCAGACCATGTACCTCATTCATAAGTATATTTTTTTTCCAGAGTAATCTATTAAAGAAAAGTAGTTGAGTACATTTTATATATTTGTGTACTCTCTATAAGCAGATCTGACTGAACAAAGTCTAGAAGTGAAAGATGAAGTAAGATTGTACGAGTAAGAAGACTGGTAATGTCAAGCTCACCGAGAAGAAAGGTGATCACTGAATAGTTTCAGACCCTATTTTTTGGAAAGGAAGTCACATCAGACCTTTTTCACCCTTATCATCCCTGCCTTCACCTAGAGAATTTCCGTTTGATTTAAAATAAAATACCATTTCTAGTTCCTACTTTCTTGTGATCTTTTCATGCATGTATTTAAATTCCCAATTTCTAAATGATAGACATAAAGCTAAAATATAGATAATGTTATACAGACCAAAATATACATTAATTTCTTTAGATAAAATAAGGAAGTGAGATACCTGTTGCCCTCTTTGCACTTGCGTTGTTCATGGACAGTCTCTGGTCCTGAGTCCCAGTGAAAGAACCTGTCATATCTTACTACAAACTCTGAAAGCAAGATGGAGAGAAAAGCCCTGAATATTCTAATGATGCTGTCAGTTGAGTAGTATCAGAAGTCTTCTCAAATCAGAAGAGATATTCTTTCTTTATTTGTAAATAACTCATCCTTTTCTATTGCATCTCATCCTTACCACTGCTTTGGTATCTTCTCTTTGACCTCTAACTATCCTCTACCAAGTAAGCTGACAAAAAGGCAGCAGAATTATTTCATACAGGCAGAAAGGCAAAAATAGCCAAATGTTTTATGAATTCAATGGAACTGCTTACCTGAAGCATACTGAAGGAAACCGATTTTTTTAAAGATTTAAAATATTTTTTTAATTAATAATTTTTTATAGTTTTCTTCTGGTTTAGGCTTAGAATACTAAGTAAAACTGAAATACTGAACATTTCCTTACCAGATTTTATATATTCTCTACCCCTTTCTTGATGCCAAATTCCATGTTTCTCTGAGTAGGCCACAATTTCCACCAGCTTATTTGTAAAATTCTTGCCAGTACCCGTATCCACTTCTGTCATGCTACGTAATCTGAATGAAGTTGACTCATATGTAAACTTATATTTTCATCATCTTTCTTCTACCCACAGTCAACCCTTTAACCCTTTTGTGTAAGCTACTTTGACATCTAAAAGGAACAACAAAAAATTCTACCACGGAACAGGTGGAATTATTAACAATTATGTCAGCTTAAAAGGGTGGTAAAACTGATAGTTTACTTGATGTCATACTTATGTTCACCCATCTGTTATTTATCAAAAACACATATAAATTTCCCATACATCAAATAACTAATTAAGAACTTGACTTTGCTGACAATATGCTTACCACATTTTTGTACATCAATTTTTTCCATAATTTGCCTTACTGATCCTTGATGTCACATATTCAAAGTAAAAATAAAAATTATAATGATAGAAAGTAAATGGGTGTGTGCTGGGTCTGGAGGATGGTAGCTGACACATACAGCAAAAGCTGAATTCCTTCAAGGGAAGAAATCTTGGAAGAAAAGAAATGACTGATGCTTGTTCCCTGTAAACAGGCAGTAAGACTAGTGCCCGATTTCCATTTTGTAGCAAGTCATGCTTACTTTTAAAAAGTGTGCCTCTCTCCTTTAAAGCTTATTATCTTCAACGTCAAGGTTTTTATGCCTTTTTTCAATTAGATTAAAGAAACTTTTGCTTTCTGGTATTTCTTTCTAGTGAGTGTATTCATGCATAAGTTGCCTCAGAATCTGCTTTTTAAAAAAGAAAGCGGATTGAATTATAGTCGTCTACCACTGTGATATGCTTTCTACAGTATTTGAATTACTTTCCACCTCATTCCCAAACTCTTTCCAATTTTTCTATCAATCCCACCAATATCTTCTATGACAACAAAATCACTGCCTCCTTTTCCATGACTCCTCTACTTATGCATTAAAAATATAATGTACTCCAAAAGAAATGTGTCACTTTATTTTGTCACTATGATGTTGCCTTAGGTGTTGACTTTGAGTTGTTTGCCCATATAACCACTAGATTATTCTCCAAATCACTGCTTTTCAGGACTCAGTCCCCTGTTCTTTAGATACAGCAGATATCACTTCTTACAGAACAACTTTATTTACAGTGACTTTATATTTACTTTCAAATCATTGATAAGGCAACTGGCCAACTTTGTATCCTTACAAATCACTGTTAGAATCACTGGTAATTAATGACGGGAACTTTTTAGATCCAGCATTTAAGTTTATTTGTGTATGTTCTTAATGTTCACTTTTGAATTAGAGTATCGTGTGTTACCAGGTGAAATGTTGCTCAAAGATTTAAAATACTAAATCTACACACATTCCTTGGAAATCAAAATTCTAATGAGTTTATTTGACAAAAAAGATGTGATTTTTTAAAAAACATATTAATTAGCTTTACTTATAATTCCATTGTATAAATGGTATCAAGATTTTCCTAAAGTTACTTGAGGCTAGTGCCAAACCAGCTAAGTCAATCCAGTTGCCAATTTGAGTATTGGAGCAAAGTAAATACTGTTCTGTGTTAATAGTTTTTTTTATCAGTATTCCAGGTCTTGAAAAAAATAGACATCAATAACTCTGAGAGGTCTGCCAGCTCTTTTACTGCTCTTTGATGCAAATCACTCTGGCCAGCTGATTTAAAAGGTTTATCTCTAGTAGATGTTGTTTAACAAACTCTCCAGTTATTGATGGAGTGGAGAACAATTCATCATGCTCATGTGTTATGAGCCATCGTATTAGTTCTTTCCAAATAAAAAAAGAAATACTTGTTTAACACTCTTATTTTGTTCTACTTTATTAGAAGAGTTACCATCTCAGTCTACTAAAAGCATTGGAATGCTTCAAAAAGACTTTAGGAATAATCCTGAGAATTGCTGACCACTGTGTCTTTACAGTTACTTGCAAATTAGTTGATAAAATAATTAGAGTTTTAAACATGTAGATTATATGCTGAGATCAGACAAGGAAATTTTTCCTAACCAATGCATTAGTAGTCTTTATTAAAAGTAAACATATATTAAATAATAGGGAAACATGAGTAACTAGAGCTTCCAAAGTAGCTCTGATTAGCTCCTCACTAAGAGTTATCAAGAAAACTGATGGTTACAGGTGAAAGAAATTGTTTACAGATCTGATACTGTCTAAGAAGTAGGAAATAAAAGTTGGAAAATATCTTCAATTTTCAACAAGGAAGAAATTTGTAGTGGGATATCCAAGAATCTACAACTGAAATCTTGTCTAATATATGTATTCATACACAGCAAAAAAGGATCTGTGAGATGATGCAGGTATGGGAGGCAAGATCTGGCAAGACCCCAACAAATCTGTGCAGGTGAACAGCAAAAAAAGGCTGCTAAAATTTGTTGTAGGCAAAAGTTTTTGACTTGGTTTTAATTCTGAAGTTCTAAATAAATTATAACATTTCAAATCACAGAATCACAAAATCACAGAATCACAGAATGGTAGGGGTTGGAAGGGACCTTGTGAGATCACCTAGTCCAACCCCCCTCCAAAGCAGGTTCACCTAGAGCAGGTTGGACCAGAATGCATCCAGGCGGATTTTTAATATCTCCAGAGAAAGAGCCTCCACAACTTGTCTGGGCAGCCTGTTCCAGTGCTCTGTCACCCTCAAAGTAAAGAAGTTTTTCCTTATGTTGAAATGGAATTATATGATCTCCAGAGGTCCCTTCCAACCCTGACCATTCAGTGATTCTGTGACTCTGTGAACGTCCTGTTTTCAAATTTGTGCCCCTTTCCCCTTGTTCTGTCTCTGGGCACCACTGAAAAGAGGCTGGACCCATCCTCTTCACACTCGCCCTTTAGATATTGATAAGCATTAATGAGATGTCCTCTCAGTCTTCTCTTCTCCAGGCTAAACAGACACAGGTCTCTCAGCCTTTCCTTATAACAGAGGTGCTCCATTCCCTTGGTCATCTTCGTAGCCCTCCGCTGGACTGTCTTCGGTAGTTCCTTCTCTTTCTTGAAGTGGGGAGCCCAGAACTGGACACAGTACGCCAGATATGGCCTCACCAGGGCAGAGTAGAGGGGTAGGATGACCTCTCTCGACCTGCTGGCAACACTTTTTAATGCACGCCAGGATACCATTGGCCCTCTTGACCACAATTACTGCCTCATGGTCAACTTGTTGCCCACCAGGACTCTCAGGTCCCTCTCTGCAGAGCTGCTTTCCAGCGGTTCAACTCCTAACCTGTACCGGTGTATGGGGTTATTATTCCCTAGGTACAGGACCCTACACTTGCCCTTGCTAAACTTCATTAGTTTGCTCTCCACCCAACACTTTATTCTTAATTGACTTCATTCTGCACGATGCATACATTTATATTTTTTAGCATGAACTTGCATTCAAGGCATCACATACATGATCAGCTCTTCAGTGGGTATTAATCAGTAAAACCAACTAACTTCAGTAGAGCTAAACTGATTTATACCACTTCAGAACTTATTTCAAAAAGTTAAATTTTATTTTAAAATACGTATAAATGAATATTAACAATACTACACTGGTATTGTTGTAGTCAATTATATATATCTTATGTAAGATGAACCTTGCTTATTCTGTATTTAAAACACAAGTTACAAGTAAAAAGAGGACTAAATAAGACAATCAGAATGATCAAAAACATGAAAAATGTTGATATGAAACATAAAACATGAGGTTTTCTTAATTTTGTAAAAAAAAACAATTACAGGCAATGTGAAAGAAGTGTATAACTAATGTTTGTCCTAAATAATTTGATTAGAATTATTTACAACATTAATATTTTAAGAAAAGTCCACTTGTTTACAGAGATGTGAGGACTTTTTCCTGTAGACTATAAGCAGTGGAACTTAATGCCGCAGTGCACAATTGGCCAACATATAAATTAATGTATTAGTTATAATTAATAAATTATCTCTGAAAGATAACATCATAGCAATTAAATATAGGCAGATAAAGCTTTATGAGTATTAAGAACATTACCTCACCTGTGTTATTTAAGAGAAAAGATATAAGATATAAAAATCTTGATGTTTTTCAGACTTTAATCCAAGGTAGGGGGTTGGGATTGGTTTACAAGCTGTAATATGGAGATACTTATTCTTTACATATTTCTCTCTGTTCATGGTGTTGTTAATAGTTCTATAGATTCACTTTCCAATATTTTAAAAAAACCTTTTATGCTTGTTAATGAGTAATACATGTTATCATGTATCTGTAAAGCAGGCCATTAAAAATTCTTTTTTTTAATTATATATATTGAACTATACTGTTCAATCCCACATGTGAAGTATGATTGTCATTAAATTAGTGCTGTTTACGTGGTTTAAGAATTTGTTGTGTGGTCACTTGAATTATTAGGATAGTTTTGATACTTTTATGTGCTTTAAAGTGGAATTTTTCGATTTTTTTCAGTAAAATCAGAATAGCCGTTAGATTATGGTACGGTTCACAGTGTTTCCAGAAAGCATAAAGTAAATCAGATAATGGTGAAAGGAATA